>CM049306.1:20547684-21866018 GCA_026874595.1 Sipunculus nudus
AATTACCATTGATTGGCGAAGTGTAACAGGAGGTGGCGACGTCTGGAGAGGCGCTCGATAACTAAACCAATGGATGATTTGTATGACTTTCTTGGTCTTATTGGAATCATACAGAAATATAGCATGCTTAAAAAGATAAAATCTACACACTGTCACTCAGTGGGAGGTGATTAATCATTTTAGATTAAAAATGCTATGTCAAGCTATGTGTTATCATTAAGATGCATAATGAGTTCTTTTGATCACGGCACAAAGATCTGAGAAACAACGTATCCTTTCATGTGAAAGTGATGATCACAATCTTAGATTAAGACTTTAATACAGAGATGTAGATGTACATGCACCAATGTGCCCGAAGTCTCGATAGTCACGATAATGTAACTATCTAGATTTAATCATATTTCGAATAATTTCAGAACGACTTTCACACTGATGCACACAGCAACATCTTAATAGATCACACAGATGAGCGAAAAATATTAAAAAGTGTGTGTACTGGTAGAAACTCTAACATTTTAAAAACTTGTTCGTCACATGGACTCGGAATCTATAAATGATGTATATACTGAAATCGTACCTTATCCTTTAACAAGCAGTCTTGGGGTGTCACCATATTTGTAATAAAATAGGAGACAACTTAATTTTTAACGCAAGCTCGAATTTCACATGGAAACTGGCCTTAAAAATGATGCATTGTCAGAGAAAACGTTATCTTTCAGCGAGAAATCCAACAAATGAAAGCAAGTTTGATCGACTTGACATTTATTACTAGTAACTCTACATCATGTAACTATATAACATGTTTACAGTGATGTAGAGTCGATCGAGTCCATGCAGGTGCACAATCCGAGTTTATGTCCGAATCCTTGAGTCGCAAGTACAGGTCCACCTTCTTGGAGTCCGGGTCAGCTCGAACCCGAGTCCAAGTCCAATGAAAGAAATCTCTTTATAAAAAGAAATTTAAAGTGCAACTTTGAGATTATTTTGAGAAGTAATTTATAGTAGTTTACAACTTTTACTTTAAGCTTTTATTACATTTAGCTCCCGATGCAGCCTAAAACTTGGTATATAGTCTTTTGTGTAATATTCTGTAACTCGCTCCTGTATATATGTCTTTATGACATGTGGCAGAGCATTCCTTCTGCTAGACTCGTGATGAACTCTGCCTGCATGATTAATTTCGAGTCCTTTTATCCCCGGGGCCTAGTACAAGTCAAAGTCCTGACTCGAGTCAACCATCACTGCATGTTTTTTTTATTATGTCTTTTTTCTTGTGGATATTCTAATTGACGTTTTTAAAGGCCTAATATGTATGCTGTGACCCATATATGATTAGTTGAATGAAATTAATTTAAACTTAGGCCACTTCATACATACAGAAAGGATCTTCTGCGAACTATATGTTTGAATTTGAATGTTATTAAAATAATACAACGAAAAAAAACATAAAATTTGCCATGAAGAGGAAGCCTGAGTCCATGAACCACCCTATAGACTCAGATGTGGCTCTATTGTAAACACAGACATGCAGAGCCACATGCAACTGGATCTACGAACCACCCCGGAATCGCCCAAATGCGTGTGTCTTTTAATATTATAACAATATATATTATTCATATATAAATCTAAGTACATATTCATTTTATGTAAACATGAACCTAGATATCTATAACTTTCAAATGAAGTCCTTTTACCACGCCCCGCAGTTAAGGCCCGCCTCAGGAATGCCATATATATAAACGATGACGTCAAAGAATGTCCAGAAAAGCACGTTAGATGGGAACGCTATATGGTACGTTACCCCAGCATTATAAGATGAAGTATATACATGGTGTGCATTGTGAAATATAAAGTATATTTCATCTTTATCGCCATGGTAACACACCCAGACTGACCCAAAATTGCATTCTTATTATCCTTGCAACCTGATTATTAAAATAACATATATGTATGTATATATATATATATATATATATATATATATATATATATATATATATATATATATAAACACACACATCTTTAAAAAGACTCTAGTTGAGAATGGTGTATTAAACTTCATTTAATTTCCCGTTTGTGCAACATACAAATTAGAATTCTCATAAGTTATATATACGGCCCGTATACAATATATAAATTTACACTCAACACACGATTACACGTGTGTATATCACTTCTGTTACCATTGCATGCTGTGCTGTCAAAAGCATGCATGCATATACAATGTACGGTATAGTGCATATGTCCGATTAAATGTCCTTCAGTTCGTATTGATTTCTGTAACAGCTGTTCCTATAGATGAATAATGACTATATTGTCGATTCCGCCCGCTTCGACTTCGTGAGTCGGTGATTATATGTATACATATGTCAATCTATATAATTTCCGTGTCCTGACGTCCATTTGTGCTCATGATAAAGTATATTTTCTGATTGATATAAGCCCTCCATGAACGTCAGTACTTATAGGTGACGCATTGAGATCAGTGTGCATTAAGATCAGTAATATCAGTGGGCATAAGCGTTGGCATGTGTATGTATATACTAGTACGTTAGGCTACTATCTATCTGTCTCTCTTTCTGTTTGTCTGTCCACTCTCTCTCACTCTCTCTCTCTCTCTCTCTCTCTCTCTCTCTCTCTCTCTCTCTATATATATATATATATATATATATATATATATATATATATATATATGTGTGTGTATATATATATATATATATATATATATATATATATATATATATGATCTTGAATGCATATTAATCCCCACAGCATATACGGAAACAATCAACATTAAGAGAAAGTTAATGTTTTTTTATAATCATATTTTTTATAGAGGAAAACGTGCAATGATTTGACATTAAAAAACATTTTTAAATGCCCTATATAAATAAAAAAATAATCAGCATGTTTCCCCCCCCCCTTTTTTTCACTGGAAGAAAGATACAAGATACACTATTGTGGTTATTTCCTGTAAAATTATTGGGTTTAACAAAGTAAAATTTAATGGGGTTACTTATCATTTATATAATTCTTTACTTTTTTTTCAGCTAATAGTTTCCCTGCATGGGAAGTAAGGTTGTCATCTTGTAACTTATCTCTAAATGATTCTTTTCATATGTAAGGCGTGACCACTGTGTTAAAAGTGGTCACGGTCAAACGCACGGTCACGCCTGTCATGCATGCGTCGGAGGTGCCACATGCGTGCATGAATATATGGTGCTCCGGATGGGGCTGAACTGTAACAGTAAAAATTGTTTATCTGCCATATAAATCAAGAAGCCAGTATGTAGAATATTGTACACATGCACTGATATTGTTCACACCGTATATATATATATATATGTCTAAACCAAAACGATAACGTCATATCGACATATATATATGACTGCGTCATGGTCTGATAAATATACGCTACTCACGAGTAACGCTACCATACATGCATGCCGTATATATTGAAAAATCTTTACTTTATAATGCGATAAACTTACTGATAAATAAGATATCTACTCGTTTAATTTGCATACATTTTCCAACTGAAACGGATTTAAACAAAGGGCAAGACAGCAAAGAATTAGCACCGTTGATATTAGCTGAAAAAAACGTGAATTTGTAAAATTATGAAATAAAAATCAACTTACAGTTTAACATGTATATATATTCATATTATATTACAACCAGACACGTATGCAGACGGCCTGTCCAATGGATCCCTTTTGCATGCCTCAAGTTAGTATTCATGTTCAAAATATAGTACGTTTTTATCTTTTAATTCTACTCTAGTCTGCTCTCTCTCTCTCTCTCTCACACACACACACACACACACATATATATACACAATTAAGGAGGTTTTAAATTCTTGGTATAAGTCAGAAATATTCACTGACAAAAGAATAAACATATGTGAGCAATAAACTGTTCGTTTGAGTTCCGCTGACATTCCAACCTGCAATATACGAGAGCACTGAACCTCTTCTTGACGTCAAACAACCCCCGTGCTGGTGCTAGACTGGTATTTAAAAAATACTCCTTGTCGAGATAGCATATATGTCACAGGGTCAAGCAAAGATATATTGATGGGTATTTACTTCCGTGCACCTGCCTACTAGTGAGAACCGATCAAATCACGCATTGAATATTAATAAAAGGTGAGATATTAGACAAAAACGATTGGTTCAAATGCAATCTTAACCCCCTCTCGTAATCCCGCCATCATTTTTTAGTGTTTGATTTTAAGTAGACGGTTACCGATTCTGAACTTAAGCCACTTATGATATTTCTTTTAAGAAAATAAAGTAATAAAATTGTGATAAATTTTGTTTTTTTTTTTATCATGTCTGTTGTAGCAAAACATTTTGATATCTTCATGTTCTACCATGGTTATTTGAAATTTTATCGGAATATTATTAGAAAGTTTAAAAAGTCTCCTTCCCGCACTATAATTCTAAATAAAAACTGTGCCTGAGACACAATCTGGTCTTTATGCCTATAACATGAAATATTTAGTGTAATTTATTCATAGACACGGTTCGCTTATACAACGATGAGAAACTGACACTTGGTCAACCTGCTAGATAATTGTCACATGACACTTGATCATCCTGCTAACAGGGAACTGACCGGTCGGCTGACCCCGAGTCAGGCCATGGGATCTGTCCCTGCTGACCATTGACCATAACCAGAATGGACTTGTCTCATGAATATTGATACATATACTTGACACTCGACAGGAGAGGGGTGTATTTACATCTCATGTTAACCATTTATACCAGTATCCATTTCGGGATGTCTCTGCGTATGGCCACTCTTTCATACAGACTAGACGAAAGACAGAGTATACAATCTCTTTGTACGTTAAATTGTCAACATCAAAGAGATAACTTCTCGACAATATTTTAAGTAATTAAATGTGTCTCTCATGTAAAACAAAGAATGATCATATACGATGACATGTAAACCGGATTAAAGGGACCTATTGACATACGAGGTATGGTAAATACTTTAGTATAAATGAAATACAGCGTTTACAGTCTCCGTAATCCTGTATACAAGTGGAAATAAGCTTGCACCGGGCGCTTTCATTGGTGCAAAACATAAATATAGCATACACCACTTGGTGCATGGTCATACCGCGAAATTTCACAAATCTAGATATTTCAAACTTCCAACAGGTGTTTTTCTATATTTCTCCTCATTTGGGAGTTGTGGCACATTAGCAAAGATACAGGAATCTTTGTCTTGCTGTCATATTCTGGTAAAGAAGCTGTGTTTACACACACACAGAACCATAACAACGTATGAAACAGCTGAATTGGAGAGAGAAGGTCCTTTTTTCGGGATGGTTTTGCTGGAAGACTCTTGTAACAGCTACACATATTATTCTAAATGTTTTGTACCTTTAATGCCGATTTTTTATATACACAGAAAAACTTAAGTAAGCATTGCCTGCATGAGTTAAACGGGTATCTAGCTTTGAGTCTCATTATCATAACTGGCCACATGTCTGCATCACAGAGCATCTCTCAACATCAGGTGGCCGGACCTTCTATGGATGGTCAAACTAGCCGGCGGTTAAGGCCTGCTCCAAGTTCCTCACAGTGTTATGATTATGGTGATTATTGGGCCAAATAACTATAAATTCTTGTTACTCTTCAGTTTAGCTTATTATACAGGTTCATCTAGTACAGGCATGTAAGCAGAATCCTTTACCCCCTGCAGTGCAGATAACCTTTGCTGGACATTCATGGCTAGTCACTCTTGATTACATTTGAGTGATTGTCTGTGTTTAGGATTGTTTAACATTGCTCCTCCACCGAGCAACTTGATCCTTAGATTGTCAACTTGACTTTATGACTTTATGTAAGTTCATTATGTTAATATATTTAGATGATATGGATGGTCAAGATTTTTCCTATGTCTAAATGGACAGTATTTTTAAAGCTTGTTTTAGGTCAGTATTATAATATTCAGTAGCTTAAATCAAGTATCTGGTTGGTTATTCAGGTTTAGGGACATGTACTTAAGGGCTTTACAGGCCTCGGACAGACAGGCACTTTTGGGCACTTTTAGTCAAAGCAGGACTCTGTTCTGTTTTTATAAAATTCATAAAGCCTCATTTTATTAGATTAGAAACTTTTTAAAGGAAGATCTTATGATCATTTTTTTGTAGTTAGAAATGTCAATCTTCAATATTTTGGATATATATTTTAATTTTGTGAACTAAGAAGAAAATAAACTTTATTATTACCATATGGATAGACTTTATCATGATTTCTTAAGATTGGTGAGAAAAAATGAACAAGAAAACATGGATGTATATATATATATATATATATATATATATATATATATATATAATTTACGTGGAGCTAATTCCCCCGTTCCCCTGGATGCCCAAGGAACGTAACAACAGCTCATAAAGCTCGATTACATCTGTAAAAAAAGCCTTACTTTGGCCCTTTAAGAGAAAATATTGAATTCTGATAGAATTTTCCCGAGTGTATGTTCCTTGTTTATTCAAGATAACAAAAGCTATAAACTGCCTTTGGAGCTTGTGTATTTCTTTTAACACAATGGCTTTACCGCAATGGCCCCACAGTTTGGTGAATGGATATGACAACATGAATGGTACCGTCATGCAGCAGTCTCAAAAGAATACATTCGGTGAAGAGCAGGGGTCTAAATCTCGGTCTCGGTCTTGGCCTCCGTCTTGGTCCCGGTCTCGGCCTCCGTCTCGGTCCCGGTCTTGGCCTCCGTCTTGGTCCCGGTCTTGGCCTCCGTCTTGGTCCCGGTCTTGGCCTCCGTCTCAGTCCCAGTCTTGGCCTCCGTCTTGGTCCCGGTCTTGACCTCCGTCTCGGTCTTGGCCTCCGTCTCGGTCCCGGTCTTGGCCTCTGTCTCAGTCCCGGTCTTGGCCTCCGTCTTGGTCCCGGTCTTGACCTCCGTCTCGGTCCCGGTCTTGGCCTCCGTCTCAGTCCCGGTCTTGGCCTCCGTCTCGATCCCGGTCTTGGCCTCCATCTAGGTCTTGGTCTCGGCCTCCGTCTTGGTCCCGGTCTTGGCCTCCGTCTTGGTCCCGGTCTTGCCCTCCGTCTCGGTCTTGGCCTCCGTCTCGGTCTTTGCCTCAGTCTCGGTCCTGGTCTTGGCCTCCGTCCCAGTCTTGGCCTCTGTCTTGGTCCCGGTCTTGGCCTCCGTCTCGGTCTTGGCCTCCGTCTCGGTCCCAGTCTTGGCCTCCGTCTCGGTCCCGGTCTTGGCCTCCGTCTCGGTCTTGGCCTATGTCTCGGTCCCAGTCTTGGCCCCTGTCTTGGTCCCGGTCTTGGCCTCCGTCTCGGTCTTGGACTCTGTCTCGGTCCCGGTCTTAGCCTCCGTCTCGGTCTTGGCCTCCGTCTCGGTCCCGGTCTTGGCCTCCGTCTCGGTCTTGCTCCGTCTCGGTCTTGGCCTCAGTCTCGGTCCCAGTTTTGGCCTCCATCTCGGTCCCGGTCTTGGCCTCCGTCTCGGTCTTGGACTCCGTCTCGGTCCCGGTCTTGGCCTCTGTCTTGGTCTTGGCCTCCTTCTCGGTCCCAGTCTTGGCCTCCGTCTCGGTCCTGGTCTTGGCCTCCGTCTCGGTCTTGGCCTATGTCTCGGTCCCGGTCTTGGCCTCTGTCTTGGTCCCGGTCTTGGCCTCCGTCTCGGTCCCAGTCTAGGCCTCCATCCCGGTCTTGGCCTCCGTCTCGGTCCCGGTCTTGGCCTCCGTCTCGGTCCCGGTCTTTGCCTCCGTCTTGGTCTCGGTCTTGGCCTCCATCTCAGTCTTGGCCTATGTCTCGGTCCCGGTCTTGGCCTCCGTCTCCATCCCAGTCTTGGCCTCCGTCTCGGTCCTGGTCTTGGCCTCCATCTCGGTCTCGGTCTTTGCCTCAGCCTCGGTCCCGGTCTTGGCCTCCATCTCGGTCCCGGTCTCGGCCTCCATCTCGGTCTCGGTCTTGGCCTCGGTCTTGGCCTCTGCCTCGGTCCCGGTCTTGGCCTCCGTCTCGGTCTCGGTCTTGGCCTCCGTCTCGGTCCCGGTCTTGGCCTCCATCTTGGTCTCGGTCTTTGCCTCCGTCTCGGTCCCGGTCTTGGCCTCCGTCTCGGTCCCGGTCTTGGCCTCCGTCTCGGTCTCGGTCTTGGCCTCCATCTCGGTCTTGGCCTCCGTCTCGGTCCCGGTCTTGGCCTCCGTCTCGGTCTTGGTCTTGCCCTCTGTCTCGGTCCCTGTCTTGCCCTCCATCTCGGTCTCAGTCTTTGCCTCTGTCTCGGTCCCGGTCTTGGCCTCCAACTCGGTCCCGGTCTTGGCCTCCGTCTCAGTCTTGGCCTCCCACTTGGTCTTAGACTCTGTCTCGGTCCCGGTCTTGGCCTCCGTCTCGGTCTCTGTCTTGGCTTCCGTCTGGAAGCATAGTCATCTCAGTCTCTATTTTGGTCTCCACTAGGCAGAAATTCAGACATTCCTGTTTTGTTTAGTATGCACCATATATATACTATTCATACATGGATGTGTCATATGCTTTTCGTTTAACATTTTTTTGTTTCCTTGACAAAGAGGTCACATGTCCAAACTGTTCCTATAGCAATATAACAATATAACACCAACTTTTCACTGATACGTTGTGAAAACGTTGACTTAAGTATTAGGGAAATATAAATGACAGATGTTAAACATATGGTATCGAGCTGTCGGGTTCGGATCCCTTAATTATCTTGGTCTTTTTCGGTCTCGAGTCACTTGGTCTCGATCCAATAGTGTCTGTCTTTGGTCTGTCTCGGGTTGACCGGTCTCGACGTGGAAACTGTATGCATGGCAACGAAAGAATCACCATTTAACGTTTAGGTTTGTTCAAGCATACTATGGAACGGAATTAAAATAGTTTTCTTGCTGAATCTAGACAATTTGTCCTGAGAGTCTTACCTTCTTACATGTCAAAACTCCACACAATGTTTCTTGAAAATCGGTCTAATTTTTTTTAATTGCTTATAGTCAAACGAAAATGGTTGAAACTAGAACATTCCTTTGGCAGGCAATTGACAATTAAGGAATATAAATACACACACGTATGCCTGCGCGGGTGTTTTAGTGAATGTGTGATCAAAGTGAATTATGGACTAATTATTTTTGTGCATAAGTTATGTAACAGCAGAAAACAAATTGACCTTGAGAGGGCATTGATCCACTCGGAGACAAACTCATCATGCATGGTTTCCAGGCAGCGGTTACCAGGACAATACACCGGAATCACCCTATACGAATCCCTAACCTTCCATATATATAGGCCGATTCCCATTTCAAATTACCGGCGAGAAGCATTCCTGACTTAATGTCTTACCGGGTAGGCAGGTCTAGCTGAGGCCTCAATGAATATAAAGGTTCTAAGAAATCGTCGTTCCTTTTATTCAATGATCAATTTTCCTTTGCAAATGAAGACCAGATCTACGGTGCTATGTTAATTGCTAATTTATGACCTTGAATCAGTTTATTAAAGAATCGTTTAATGCAGGGAAATCTAACTTAATTGTGTGTTTATTATATGCACCAATTAAAGAAATGAAAATATTTTTTTCGCCAAGCTTGCAGATTTCCACGCATTGCCTTGACCGATAAATTAAAAAAACTACAAAATAACTATTTGGCCGCTCGCACCGTATTTTTTATTTCCAGGTCCTTTGGACGAAATAATTTTGTTGGTGTGACCTTCTAGTGACATTTGGTGTCAGGTTCCAATAAAGTACAAAACATGCAATTAGTGACACTCAGATAACATTAATGCAGTGGTTTACTCATATATAGAATTAACAGCCAAATAGCGCCTGCAAATATTGCTGGGAAACGTCGAAGGTATGTGTTAATCACCACAAGGAATGCTACAATTTATAAGAAAATATTGGCTTTGTCTAAATTCCTATGGATTCAATGTCTAAAATTAATATTATTAGGTTTGGATATTCCATGACCTCTGCTTGTATTAACCACATGTATTTTGAAAATACGTGACCCTTAAATGATGATGTAAAAAATATATTACACCCAAACATATTCATACCGAGACAGTGCGTCAGCATGCGTGTCTGGATGGTGAGAAAAGCACACAACATACATGGAGGTGCTTCACATAACACTTCCCTCTTCGCAACTACATTTCGTTTGAAAAAGTATATGTTACATTTTGAAAGTAGTTTTTCATGTGAATCCATCTGGGATATCGTATGCTTCAGTTGTGCACGGATCCATGTATGCAAATATACGTGTAAATATGCATGTAATGCAGCTTAAGATGCAACATACATCCATTTATATAAAATATAATATATTTGTAGGCCTGGATTTGATCGCACCTACAAAAAGACTAGAAAGAAAACAAACCCGAGTGATATGCACACAACATCCGTACTATGTTAAGTCTATTCAATTCCTGGGTACCTATTGAAATTTGGAAATATTTCCTTTTACAAATGGTAGATCAGATCAATTATTCCAAAAATTAGCTACAACGAAAGAATTATGTATGGGCTTAATTACCTGTATAATCAAACAAAAGCGCAGACCTTCCAAAAAACTTTAGAAGTGCAATAAAATAAATGCCTGAAAAAAAATCTAGTCTTTTATAAGAACATTTTTATTCCATTGATCATGGCAAGGTTTGTTTTTTTTTTTTTTAACTGATAAAAGACTGACTTGTCACTGTCAAAGTGGGGATGGCAAGCCATAACAAACACTCAGTACGCCGCGTGCTCTTGTTGCAAACTTTCTACAAATTAATTTTACTCACTGAAATGAATCAACAGAAGGTATATGCAACGAGAGCGCTGCGTAAAAAGCGTCGTTTACTGGGCCTGCAGTATGCGGATTGCGGCATCAGAACGCGGTACGGAATCGCGGTAGAGTAATTGGTAGGTGATAAAACTCTGCGACATTTTCTGATGATGTCAAAACCCGCAAGATCGAACTGCATCCGTATATATATATAGGTCATATATATTAGCCATAGCCAATGCCATTCTCCATTGAGAATTCCATTTTACCGCATTTCTCACACCGCATTCCGCATAAAGCGGCTTGTCCACTTGTTTGGTGCGTGTGCGGTGCGGATGCGTATGCGGCTATACGGATGCGGATACGTTTGTGTGTGTATCCATTATAAACTATGTCAGTGCGGTTTTAGGTCTTTCACCTCTTCAAATAGCACCTAGCACATACGTTTCAGCATTCGTTACCGTAACCTCGGCTACATGGACCGGTTGCATGGCAAAAACGTATCCGGAGCCGCACGCTTCCTAAATGGACAGTCTTTCTTATATTTCCTTGTGCGCGATTTTAGCCGCGTCCGCATCTTAACGCTGGCCCGGCGAAAGGTTTATTAATAAAAAAACTATAGATCGAACAATTTTTTTTTCGCATACCGCGCGCCAAGTAAACACAGTTTTTAAAGAGTATATACCCGTGCATTGGAGAGAGACGCATTAGTCAAGAAGGTTGTATAAGATGTGTTGGTATAAATGTTGACGTTTTTTATCTTATTTAGCGGTTAAATCTACAATTACTTTAATGCAAAACCTTGAGATTAAACTTAAGCTTTAAGTAGCATTAAAGCAGGAGCAATATATAGGCACGCTTTTGTAGAACAGAGATTTTAGTGCATCTGCACCGCCATATGCTGCCTTTTGATTTAATGACTTGACGAAAATGTTCACGGGTATTTGTAAACCATTTCCTGGACATTCTGCAGGCTTCTCAATTACTCCGTCAACAAAATTTGACGAGTGCTTTGTTTGAATCATCTGGTGTTTAATTCTTATGTATATTTTATGTCAATCATAGCCGTCGGCTTGAGAAAAAGCTTTTCATTATTATCATCATGTGAACAGAAGAACCTATTTCGTTTTAATATGCGTAATGGAGATTATTGTATTGTACTCATCAGCGTTCAATAGGCTGTCAATCCATGCATCCGTCTCTAGAAATATATATATATATATATATATATATATATATATATATATATATATATATATATATTTGTCGGAATCGGTTGTAAAACATATTCGATGAATGAAAGACAAAAACGGCTGATGATCGATTATTAATCGATTATTCATGTACCATCAATGCTGCTGTATATAATTATACCTAAAATATTGATTGAGTAAGTACAGTCTAACGTGTATATCACGCTGACAGGTCAAGGTAATGGCCGAATTGATGACAATTATTCGTTGCACAAGGTAAAGTTTTAAAGCTATTCACTGTTTTGTGCCCCGTCTTACTTAACTATCTCTTACAGGAAAATAACATCGGGATAATATTTCTTAGGACTGCATATACATAATCGTTTATGATAGATTATGCAAAAATTGATGCATTCGCTATAATCGATTAATTTTACATCATTGATGTATATATATATATATATATATATATATATATATATATATATATATATCTTATGCATGTGCATTTAGACATGTGCTCTCTCTCTCTTTCTCTGTCTCTGTCTCTGTCTGTCTGTCTGTCTCTCTCTCTCTCTCTTTCTCTCTCTCTCTCTCTCTCTGTCTCTCTCTCTGTCTCTCTCTCTGAAATTATCTATAGCTGTTACTTGAAACTGGAACCCAGACAAAACCAACCGGAAAAATCTATAGACATTAAATGAGGGAGACATAACATGACTGAGAGCCGCTGACATTTAGACTGGCTGTGATACCTGTTGGCTCAAGTATATATAATTAGAATCTGCTAAATGCTGGTTGGCCGGTCTGCCAGCGATGTCCTTCAAATTACCTCAGGCCTTCTGGCACCAATTCCTGTCTAGCCTCCGTCTTGTCTTCAGCTGCAAACATGTACACAAACAAATTAATCAAATCTGTTATTTAGTCTCGCGCAGTCACCCGAGTGCTTTGACTCACAACGAATTTGCCACTGGTATAATGTATTTTGTAAGTTTTTAAGTTGTCATTGGTTGTACATTTCACTGTGTTCCTGTTCCTATAAATATTGCTCTATATATCTGTGATGGCCGCTTCTGGACCTATGTAAATTGTTCAAGATCTCGATGCTGTTGATTCTTTTGTAACAAATATTGCTCTATGTCTCTGTGATGTGGATGCTGTTCCTATAAATAAAGCTCAAGATCTTGATGCTGTTGATCCCGTTCTCACAATTTTTGCTCTAAATCTCGATGTTGTTGATCCTGTACCTACATATGTCTCCCGATCCCGATGATGTTTATCCTGTTCCTACAAACATTGCTCTTGATCGCGGTGCTGTTGGTCCTGTTCCTACAAACATTGCTCTTGATCGCGGTGCTGTTGGTCCTGTTCCTACAAACATTGCTCTTGATCGCGGTGCTTTTGGTCCTGTTCCTACAAACATTGCTCTTGATCGCGGTGCTGTTGGTCCTGTTCCTACAAACATAGCTCTTGATCGCGGGGCTGTTGGTCCTGTTCCTACAAACATTGCTCTTGATCTCGGTGCTGTTGGTCCTGTTCCTACAAACATTGCTCTTGATCGCGGTGCTGTTGGTCCTGTTCCTACAAACATTGCTCTTGATCGCGGTGCTGTTGGTCCTGTTCCTACAAACATTGCTCTTGATCTCGATGCTGTTGGTCCTGTTCCCACAAACATTGCTCTTGATCTCGGTGCTGTTGGTCCTGTTCCTACAAACATTGCTCTTGATCGCGGTGCTGTTGGTCCTGTTCCCACAAACATTGCTCTTGATCTCGGTGCTGTTGGTCCTGTTCCTACAAACATTGCTCTTGATCGCGGTGCTGTTGGTCCTGTTAATACAAACATTGCTCTTGATCGCGGTGCTGTTGGTCCTGTTCCTACAAACATTGCTCTTGATCGCGGTGCTGTTGGTCCTGTTCCTACAAACATAGCTCTTGGTCGCGGTGCTGTTGGTCCTGTTCCTACAAACATTGCTCTTGATCGCGGTGCTTTTGGTCCTGTTCCTACAAACATTGCTCTTGATCGCGGTGCTGTTGGTCCTGTTCCTACAAACATTGCTCTTGATCGCGGTGCTGTTGTTCCTGTTCCTACAAACATTGCTCTTGATCTCGGTGCTGTTGGTCCTGTTCCTACAAATATGGTTCTAGATTCCTGTGATGTGGATCCTGTTCCTTAAAATATTGCTCGGTGCATGCTGTGGTCCTCTACCAACAAATATTGATCTAGATCTTAATGATGTCAGTCCGGAACCGATAAATATTGCCATATATGTGCGAAGTTCCTTAATATTTCGCTCTTAAATTCCAGGTCTTGATCTGCTTCTGACTAATATGTTAGATCTAGAGAAATGTGTTAATTGGTTAATTGCTTGCCGGAAATCTTCGATTTCGGCAAGCAGAATGGTCACCTGCGTACGTCTGTTTGTTTGTGGGTGTGTGTGTGTGTTTGTCACGACGCTAAAGGCAACAATTTTGCAGCAATTGCTTTCAAACTTGCACAGATGGTAAACAATCAAAAGTACTGAAACCCTATTGTTTATTTGGTCAATATAGATCAAAGGTCAAGGCCATTAAAAAACTTATTTTTTTTTATTTTCATCATTATTTCGTCATTTTAAGCCCTATCTTCACAAACTTAATCTCAATTTCTTCCTCCTTTTGCATAACCTGGCCTGGTGGACTGGTCTTGATCTTCTGTCAATTTGTCAGTATGTCTGTCTGTTTGCCAGTTGTCGTCATTTTCGCCTGCTTCCTGGTTCTTGCGTCTTTTTATGGCATTGTACAGGCAAAAGTTTTGCATTCATCCTCTTGAAATTGGTGAATCTTGTCTTATACAGTGATATCTCGAAATTAATTTTTCATTTTCCAGATATGGCCACCAAGGAGCGCTGCACTTGAACCTCCTCCAACATATCATTTTTGGCCATATCTCCATAACTATAAATCTAAATTACATTAACTATATCCGTCTGTTTGTCAGCTATCTCAATTTCTCCTGCTTGCTGGTTTATGCGTGTTATATATAACATTCTTCAGTTTTAAGTTTTGCTTGAATCACTTTGTAACTTACATATATCGTATGTCTTAAAGATTTCTGGAGGTTCTATGTGTATTGTCTAAATAGGTCAAAGTTAAGGTCATAAAAACACGTCAAACTTTTATATCCCTCATAACTTTGACAATATTGGTCCTATCTTCTTAGTCTCCTTCCTTGCTCATTCATCTGACTATTTCTACGTCATTTCCGGTAAGCGCTCGACCTCAGGTCGTTTTGTTTTTATGTTGTTCTGAATCTGTTGGAATAATGATTATATGTCATAGGATCTGTGTGAATATGATCTGAATTCATGAAATGATGATAGGAATCTGTGTAAATATTAGACATTGCATCTTCTTGCTGTCAATTTTCAGTTATGAGATCCACAAAATTACATGGTACACTTGGACTTTAGCAGTTGTGTTTGGTCCCATGTATGATTGCACGGCGAAGAATAATTGGAGCGATTTGCATGAAACATCGGAGCAATATGATATCTTACTACTCTCCGACGAAATTGTCCCAATTTACATGTCCTGGTGCAAATTAACGTCGCAGGACAAATCTGGGCCTATAATATATATATTTGTCTCTGGGTCTCGAAAACAACTGATTTTGATCAAAACTGGCCTTTGGTCAGAATAAAATTCACATATATGCAAATTATCCCAATTATCGCTCAGTTGTGATTACGAGGATACTTCCAGTATTCGCTGGGCGATTGCAGATCTCTTTAGATCGCATCTTGATTTTGTTGTACATTATTTGTTAAAATGTTACATTGTTACAAACAATGTCCTCATGAAGATACTCCTGTTATTTATTACCAGCAATTCCTTGTGTGGACTACCAATCAAATTATCCCTTTCCAATTAGACCATGCTGTCAGTATATGCTGACTGCTACGTGAGTTTAAAGACTGGGCTTCTTAATTGTTTGTTCTTTTTTGGCATTACTTCAGGTACGCCAGGTTCGCTAAATCAATAAGAAATGACAATTTAGGGAAGAAACGCACAAGAGATGACCTTTTATCATTTCCTCCGGTGTTGATACGTGTCAAATGCATATAAGAAAATAAAGTATTATGTTTCTAGTATAGGGTATTTCTAAACACGGGTTTGATATATAACATTTCAGGATAAACCCAAAAATTTAACCAAAGTTTATAATTACAATTAATATTTTTCATTTGTTCTACACAGCTCAGTATACAGATTAAGTTCAATTTCTACATGGATGGGTAAAGGCCTCTGTCTCTGTGTATATTGTTTTTTCACCAAATTGGCTTGTCTGCTTGGTGTCTAAAGAACCGTAAAGAAAATATCCGAACGTAATACAGATAATCCTCAGTACTGAATGACAGAAATAATTCAAAGAAACTCCGTCAAGGCTGGATTTATGGCAAAGACAGTTTTCTTTGAGAGAAGCTCTTCGGCTGTAATCTGCAAATTCAGGTTTTTGCACCTGGAAAAGATCTGCAAAATTCATGGAACACTCATTTAAAAAATGTAGATTACGTCAATGGAGGTAGTAGGGCGTGAGATAAGTCCCGCAGCGACGGCTCAACGGGTCAGATATTGACCAGACGACTACATCGATCGCCTGGGCACGAATCCCAGCGGGCGACACTTACGACATCCCGCGTGTTTATGTATGCAGCAAGGGGGCTGCTGGGAGATTTATCATTTATATCATTCCACATTTCGTCTGTCTTGTCCCATGCGGCCGTCTGGCTGATCCTCAAATAGACTCGTCAGACCCCAAGTCATGAAAGCTCTTCTGTTTACGGCTGTCTGCTAGAAGCTACGTTCCCTTCATTTGAACAAATGTATGCGGAGACATGAGAAACGAAGACGTGGGTGTGGGAGGACCATATATTTCCCGCATTTTAAGGGAGATTTTCTTTATAATGTTAACAATTTCTTACATTCACAGGGGCGGATCCAGAATATTGGGGAGGGGGATGTTTATCGTTTCCACCAAAGGACTAATTCTTCCATAATTAAAGAACGCTCTCAAAACCAGGTTGTGGTTGTCACCAAATATGACTAAAATGTTAAATATATCTGAAATGTTAAATACATGTATATCTGAGAGTACCAGTCGTCCGTTAAAAGTATAACCCTATAAGACGTTTCATCGAATATGGCGACCACGGACGGATTACCCTCAAAAGTACCTTTAAAACCTTTGTAATTTCTCTAATTATCGGTGAGGGGGGAGGAGCACAGGGATGAACCTTCTCACCACCCCCGCAGCTGTCCCTGTTTAAATGTACTTATTAAATAATAGAGGTACACGCGCAGTAGTTACGCAACGGTTATACACTGCAGTCGTTCCAGCTCTCCTTTGCTATAACCGCTGCGTTGTATTGTAAGATGTTAGAGTTTTCTACGCCAGTGCTTGAGCAGATAAAAAAAATTGTAAATGAACCGATGGGAGCGTGATATCGCTTTGTGTATCAAACCAATGAGAGCGGGCTGTCATATAGGTTTGAAACTTTGTAGTTGGATGCACAATGCTATTCCACGCTCTCATGGATCTGATTAAGATTTGTTGCCTTGTGCCAGTCCTGGTGGTGAAACCAGAAGAATCTTGCTATACAAAGCAGCGGTTTAAGCGAAGGAGCTATAGAACGAGAGAAGTGTTGACTGCGTGAGGAGTGTCAATCTAAACTTGATTTATTTTACATGGATTGTAAAACTAGTTATAATAACAAATCCGCGGCTCTCTCCATGGCACCGTTGGTGGCGTTCGGAAGTCTCTGGAGGTGGGTGAAAACCGGAGGACCCAGACAAAGCCACGACCCTGGACAGGCAACTGCAACACACTCTCACAGCCAGGCCGGGGATCGAACCCGGCTCCCCAGAGGAAAACGCCGAACGTTTTACCCCTCGACTTTCCAGGACTAAGGTACTTAGAGAAAAGAAATATGTAGAGGTCCACGTATTATTGCTGGTTACAAAAAAAATTTAATAAATTGTGTCAAAGGAAACGAATCCAATAGATTTGTGATATTATTTCTGAAGGAATGGAAGAAATCCCAGGTAAATGTACGCAGTCAGTCCTACTTGGTAGGCATTATGAAGTCCACAATGCATGTATAATTCCAAGTTTAATTTTCTGAAAAAAATGTATTTACATGTACTTTATGTGCAATATACCTTTTTTATACATTTTAATTAGATTAGTTTACGAACAGAAGATATACCTCATGCACTGCTACATGTCTACAGTAAAAATACACAGCAGTGAAATGTATACTGTGGAATTCTTGCACATGTGATTGTGATATGAGCATGCACAATATGTCATCGTGGGGTATAAACACGTCGGCTTGTTTATTTCACCTTCTCCGAACCACTGGTGTGCTTTTCGTGATTCATTTCAAAACATAGTATCGTCTTTCATCAAGGGAGGGCGCCGGTAGTAGGAATCCGTTGGGGGGGGGGGGGAGGGGGTCAGAAATCTAGTACGTTCTATAAATATTCTATAGATGGAACAAGGAAAAGATGGAGTGAATGCTCATTTGCATTGGCCGAAAAAAAATGACGTCTTATTTATATATGTATATATCTTGCATATATCATGACATGCCCCACTGTCCCCATTGCATGGAAACAAGGCCCATGTATGAAGCATACATTGGCAAGATAACGAACTGATTATGAAGTCTGCATGTGCATTTATCATAAATACATGAAGAAATGCAAAAGATTACAACAAGATAATTATACATTTTCTTCAAAGATTCCGGAGTTTTTCATATATTTATATCATCTGTATTTTTTTAAAAGAGTAAAATAAAGAAAAAAAATAAACAAAACTAAATTAGCTAATTCATAAAATCTTTGAAAGAATGCATGGGAATTATTAAATTGAACACATTTAAATCCATTCAAAATTTTAAAAAATCAGCCTTTTAATATCGGGAATGAAATATGCTATTTGTCCTAAATACTTAAAAAGCGTCCTCCCGGGTCTGCTGTTTGTACCGGGTAGTGCCAGGCGCACTCCTCGAATTCCTGCGCCATTCCTGAAAACGTACCCTTGCGAGTGCAAATCTCAGAAAAAGTTCTTCCTGGATAGCACCCAGACATAGCGGACAGGTGCGCTGCGTCTATATAAAACCCGTGACTGATGGCATCGTGTGTTTGGCTATGTTTGTCAGACGACCTGCCCTAAGTAGAGAGCGTGGCTTCTAGAAATGCCCCCCTCCCCCTGGTTCAAGGACTGCGGGTGGCGACACCTGGCATTCAACACACGGCTGTTTGAAGGCGAGACTTCCTTTAAGTGTACTTAATGAAACAGGCAGAAAAATAAGTAATAAAATATAATAATAATAATCGTCATTGTCATCCTCAACATATTTTCTCTATCTTTCTCTCGTCTCTCTCTCTGTCTGTCTCTCTCTCTCTCTCTCTCTCTCTCTCTCTCTCTCTCTCTCTCTCTCACGCATTTTGCCCAAATAGTGAAAATAGTCAAATGTGATACAATGTATATATATAAAAGCAAACAGTAACCTTTGAATGACACATTTGAAGTAAATATAGATATATCGTATATGTATTCGTATGTGTATTCTAACAAATGACCATACAATAAATAAATGTTCGAAACTGCATCATTCTAAAAGCATATTCTACATATATCAACAGTTTTTTAAATATTAGATTTGATAAAACAAAAACATTCCGGAACATCACGTGACACGTTGCCATGGCATGCAGGGGTACACAGAGCACCTTTGCGCACTGGAGCTCGACGACACCTGTTTATCATTTTATCCGTCAGATCTTCTAGGCTTCAGGATCCGATCACTTGCCAAACATAATTCGTGATCACATCATGTGCTGTTTTTGTCAAACGATAAGACCACAGCTGTCAGTCTGAGAAACCTAATGGTCAAGGTCGTTTGCTTCTTTCTCACTACACCTGCCCTGTCATCTTAACAAACCCGACAATCTAAACAACCTGAATTATATTTAGTCGTTATGAGTTAGAACTGGTATAGGACACTGCGCAGACTCGGACTCACAAGAGGACGACTCTGCTGTTTAGGGATTGTTGGGGTCAAAATCTGACCCCCACAATGCACCGGGGCTTCTAAATACACTAGCGGCGTAGGTGTAAATGTGACGAAGAGGACAATGTAGTCCGTTCAGGTGTGATACATTGATTGTTTCAAAACAAGTTACATAAATATGGGTGTTCTTGTGGTAAGGCTTTACGGAATAAGTAATATTTTGTAAGCACGTGTATGTGAAATGTAAACAGAAGCTTTTTCTTGGAATGTTACCAATTTTATTTATGTTTGATATTCGAGACATCTAGTCCCGGCCGTCCAAGGATACCAAAACAGAAGAGATTTGTGTCGAGTAGAAACGGCTTCTGGCAGAAGGGTGCTTGCTGATATAGAGTTCCACGGCATCGTCCTTTTATCCCGATAGGTTTACAGTATATGAGATTCAATTAGCCGGAATTCAACAGTTATACTTTCAGTTTACGTCGACGTCACTTTAAACAGTTGTTTTCTGGAAAAATCGGTGTACAGCTGGGACAATTCCCAGACTTTTCATTAGTAGAAAATTCACCTTTGTATTATACGAATTTAAAAATAAAATCCATATGTAAATATCGATATAGCAAATACAACTCCCGTGCTGGGAGATAACTCAAATTTACAACTAGAAAGGAGTTCAACAGAGCGCATACCTCCATCGACGTAAAACGTAAAAAAAACTCTGGTGGATTCTAACATTTATTTCCGCCACAAACATTTAATGCATGGGGTCTTTCCTATATAGCCCATGTTCGGGCGCTCAATATAACACGCAGAAAAAGGTTCAGTTATAAGTGCGTGATCCTGCTAAATAAATTCTTTATCTAAGTCATATCTATTAATGTGTACATTTTTAGCCAATTCGGATACTCGTATATGCAAGGCTCAGCTACAGTTTGTACACACACACACACACACACAGATGGGAGGAAGGAAAAGTTTTCACCTGAAGACTTGACTACGTATGTATTTGATGTAAGATTTATGTCCTTTTTCACAATGATTTTATGAGTTTCAAGTTCGATGTTGGGAAAAAAATGTACCAGCTGCTTCGCATGCAATGTCATAATCCCGGTCCGTCATTCCTGTGGCGGTCACATGTTACCCTCAGAGAATTCCTAGATCGTCTGTGTCACGGGCTGTACCAGAGCAGTCAGGTCAGGTAACCACGCGTCACGTGCGCTTAGGCCACACGTGTTTACTGGAAATGTCGTCTGTAGGATCAGTCTGAGCTGGACTTACCCATTTCTATATTCCGAGTATACAGGAAGAGCACCAGACATGATTATAATTATTGCATTGCTTCATATATTTAATTATGGTATAATGTTGGCGCATAATGAATTTACTTTTATCAGTACGGTGGCCACTAGAGTAAAATTTTCTTCCCGTTGCAACCGCGTTTGCGACCGTTAGCTACCACTTTTGAGTGTATATAGAAGAAGAAATTTTCAGTATATATGTATGTATAAACACACAAGGCACAAATACTGACAAATAAATACTCTACTACATTATCAAACCAATACCGAGTTGGTTAAATATTTTTTTCCGTATTTTTCCTTTTTAGAGGATATTTCCATGCATGGTCTGGTGGTGGCGCTGTCTGCTGCATGAGGATGAAGGTTACTAACGACCATACAATAAGATTTATAACTTAAGTTGTCAAGACTTCCGGTTTTAAATAAGGTACCTGTGCACGGAGGCAAACAGGAAAAAGTCAGAGGTCATGACCTGTCGTTTTCATTTTAATGAATATCTGGGGTTTTACCGAGAATTCTGTATTTGGCTTTCGAAGCAACGGGGTTGTTCGATTTAAAGATTCTCTGTTCCCAAGTTTTCTACCCATGATTATTATAATTTATTTGTATACTTTATAATGGCTGTCAGACGAAAGGTTCAAAGACATTAAAGACATACATAACCTGAAGCTCATTTATATACAGTTATCATCTTGTCTTAGATAATTACAACAAAGCGTGTACACACACACAGACATATATATATATATATATATATATATATATATATATAAAACGGTGTTCTGTATGTTTTATATACCTGTCTATTTTACAGGTAAAGTTTTGCAACTCCAGTCAACAACAGTGACTCCTCCAGTTATATTAAAAAGAAATTAACCGCTAATATATTTCTACATAGAAATTACCTCATTATCCAATTAGACAGATGGAAATTGAAACTTTGGTCTTAACAAATGCTTTTTTTCAATATGTGCAAAGTTTGCTTATACATATAAAGTCTTAAAGGTATATAATGAATTGTACAATATTATACGCCTTCTCATAACACAGAAAAGTATGCTTAAAATGAGTAGCCATCATGGAAATTTCATCATAAAAAGATTATTACTATACATATATAAAATTATGTATGAGATTCACGTGAAACCCGACGACAGACGGAAACATATTGTCTTACATTAAACACTCCGCATCACTTCAGTTTTAGCTGAGAATCCGGTCAACTCGACCCGTTTTCGGCCAGTTCATTATACTGCTTTCCCTGCATGGAGTAACGTCGTTGTTTTATTTAAACTACTCCTTAAAATAAAGAGCAACAGTTCAGATGTAAAATGTGTATAACTAGGAATCTGCATTCCAAGGAATGCAAACCTCCGATATGTGGGGGTCCCTATTGTTGGCTGCTCCTTCAATCGCGTTTACATTCCATTCTTCGGCCCATATTCCCTGGTTCATTTTTGCTTGAGTTACTATTATTTTGTGGATAGTCTTTGATCCTCCGGATCATGTGCCGGATCCTCACTAAATCCTGATCGATTCTTCGTAGGCTCATTCCTGAAATGCACTAAAAATTTCATGATTGCTGAGCAATGTTGTAAATAAACACAATTATACACAAACACACACACACGAACGGGGATGAACGCATGCCCTCCTGGAGGAAGCAATTAAAGCATCAAAGCAGCTTTCACTCAGTAACTTTAATGCATGTCTAAAGCAGTAAAGGTTGCTATATTAAATGGCGTTAATTAAATGACAATGTATGGAAAGATAAAAAAATTCCTCATGGACAATGTATTTTATCGTGAAAGTTTTTTATACAGCAGGTCCTATACTGACTTATAAAACGGGGCTGCTTTACGAACAAAACAGAACAATCTCTTTATGGAATGGAACGTGGGGATTTTAATTATAACAGCCCCAAATTAAGGAGAGTATGTATGTCTTTAACGACTTCCATCCATATATTGGTTTCCTGAATGTTGTGACGGATGATTACATTGGTCCTCCCGACTTTGCTGAAAGGGGACATACCCCCAGCCCTTTGCATTTACACGGTCCTCGTATATGTGTGTGTGTGTGTGTGTGTGTTTATGTCTGTGTGCGTTTGAGAGCGCACGGAGCAGTCAAAATGCACCAGCTGCCCAATGCTGCCTAATGCCAAAACAACAGTGGTCGAGGATTACCAGGGTGCGGTCACAGTCCCATAAGTACATGTCTATATTGAGCAGAAGCTGCAGGCATTGGTCACATTGTCACGAGACCAGACATCACGTGTCCTCTCAGGTATCGATGTCAAAACAGGACAGCCTGGATCAAACGAGTCTTTAAAAAAAGTCAATCATTTCTTATTATCATCAGATTCCTAAGCTAATAGCATTCTGCTTATCATATACAGTTCTCATTAATTCTAATGAAGATTGTTGTTATTTAGAGTGTGCACTTTGGATAAAGAGCATTATGACTGAAATGTGCATCTCAGCTTTTATTAAATTGGTAACGGTAAAAATTAAAAATAAAAAAAAAAAATATATATATATATATATACAAAAATAGAATAATTCAGCATTATTATGATCTCCATACAATGTTTTGTCCGATATGTGATGACGTAATGGTATAAAAATTTGAATAATATTATGCAGGAATATACGCAAGATATAAGTAATTACTTATCAGGCCCAGTCAGCATAAGAACTCTTGCCTCTTTGAGCAGTATTTTTTTATTAAGGAAATTTGTTTTTGCAGTGGTTCATGTGACCAATGGATGATTACCGTAATGTTCCAGTAAAAAAACACACGGAACGGATCCGACGATGAAGCCTTGCAGAACGACAACGAGGCTATCACATCCAGGGGCGTGCGTGGGATCTCATCAAAATAAGAGTTCTCAGTGGTTTTGGGCACCACCTTCTTAAGGGCAGCATCTGAGTGGCGTGATTTTTTTTCAACCGTGTCATATTTTCTCCTGCATGGCTCGTTATATTTATATAAAATATATATGCATGAAGCAGTTGCAGGTATAAACTGTATATTTGCTCATATAAATGATTGTGTATGTAGGCGTGTGAGTAAAGAGAGAGAGAGAGAGAGAGAGAGAGAGAGAGAGAGAGAAAAGAGAGAAACACTTAATCCAATTCTGTATCTATGTAAATAAATGCATGTGTACTTATAGTGCTTGTACTGAAACCAATTTCTCTCTCTCACACTCTCTCTATCTCTCTCTCTCTCTCTCTCTCTCTCTCTCTCTCTCTCTCTCTCTCTCTCTCTCTCTCTCTCTCTCTCCACGCAGACAGACGAGCAGACAGATATATAGATAGCCGATATACATAACATTGTAACATGCGTGCATGCATGGTGTGTTGTTTTTCTTGTACCCGGGCTTTAGAAAGCTCTGTAATCACTAATAAGCAGTTGTTATTTTGGGACAGAGGGGACGCATGTCCGTGATAGTAACACCCTTTATTACCTATACCCCCTTTATGCGCCTCTGGTCATGCAATTATCCAGCATCCGGTGCACGGTCTGTCTGTTCAGAAGTGGGTATATTGGGACCACATTGAAGGTTGTATTTACATTTCAATGTAACTGGTGGTGATATATTTCCCTATATAAGCTACATATTATGTTTTATCCGATCATGCAATTCATTTAGATAGCGAAAATAAAAAAATCTATATCTAACCTCGGGGAAAAAGGAATGATAAAATCAAACGTTCATAGAAAGTTAGAAGTATAATAGTCTTCAGTTGAACACAAATGGTTTCTGATTCGAACATAAAATATAGGACTGTGTATAATTATGGTCTGATTCATCTATTATCTTCGTATACAGGTGTATGTGCCTCTCTCCACTCTGTTATACTGGTGTATGTACCTCTCTCTACACTGTTATACAGGTGTATGTACCTCTCTCTACACTGTTATACAGGTGTATGTACCTCTCTCCACACTGTTATACAGGTGTATGTACCTCTCTCTACACTGTTATACAGGTGTATGTGCCCCTCTCCACTCTGTTATACTGATGTATGTACCTCCCTCCACTCTGTTATTCAGGTGTATGTACCTCTCTCTCTACACTGTTATACAGGTATATGTACCTCTCTCTACACTGTTATACGGGTGTATGTGCCTCTCTCTGCACTGTTATACAGGTGTATGTACCTCTCTCTACTCTGTGTTACAGGTGTATGTACCTCTCTCTTCTCTTTTTTACAGGTATATGTACTTCTCTCTACACTGTTATACAGGTATATGTACCTCTCTCCACTCTGTTATACAGGTGTATGTACCTCTCTCCACTCTGTTATACAGGTATATGTTCCTCTCTCTACTCTGTTATACAGGTATATGTTCCTCTCTCTACTCTGTTATACAGGTGTATGTACCTCTCTCTTCTCTTTTTTTACAGGTATATGTACTTCTCTCTTCACTGTTATACAGGTGTATGTACCTCTCTCTCTGCTCTGTTATACAGGTATATGTTCCTCTCTCTACTCTGTTATACAGGTATATGTGCCTCTCTCTACACTGTTATACAGGTATATGTACCTCTCCCTACACTGTTATACAGGTATATGTACCTCTCTATGCTCTGTTATACGGGTATATGTACCTCTCTCTACTCTGTTATACAGGTGTATGTACCTCTCTCTACAATGTTATACAGGTATATGTGCCTCTTTCCACTCTGTTTTACAGGTGTATGTACCTCTCTCTACACTGTTATACAGGTGTATGTACCTCTCTCTACACTGTTATACAGGTATATGTACCTCTCTCTACTTTGTTATACGGCTGTATGTATCTCTCTCTACTCTGTGTTACAGGTATATGTACCTCTCTCTACTCTGTGTTACAGGTATATGTACCTCTCTCCAATCTGTTATACAGGTATATGTTCCTCTCTCTACTCTGTGTTACAGGTGTATGTACCACTCTCTTCTCTTTTTTACAGGTATATGTACTTCTCTCTACACTGTTATACAGGTATATGTACCTCTCTCCACTCTGTTATACAGGTATATGTTCCTCTCTCTACTCTGTTATACAGGTATATGTTCCTCTCTCTACTCTGTTATACAGGTATATGTTCCTCTCTCTGCTCTGTTATACAGGTGTATGTACCTCTCTCTTCTCTTTTTTACAGGTATATGTTCCTCTCTCTACTCTGTTATACAGGTATATGTTCCTCTCTCTGCTCTGTTATACAGGTGTATGTACCTCTCTCTTCTCTTTTTTACAGGTATATGTACTTCTCTCTACACTGTTATACAGGTGTATGTACCTCTCTCTCTGCTCTGTTATACAGGTATATGTACCTCTCTCTACTCTGTTATACAGGTATATGTGCCTCTCTCTACACTGTTATACAGGTATATGTACCTCTCTCCACACTGTTATACAGGTGTATGTACCTCTCTCTACACTGTTATACAGGTGTATGTACCTCTCTCTACACTGTTATACAGGTGTATATGCCTCTCTCTACACTGTTATACAGGTATATGTGCCTCTCTCCACTCTGTTATACAGGTGTATATACCTCTCTCTACACTGTTATACAGGTGTATGTACCTCTCTCTACACTGTTATACAGGTATATGTACCTCTCTCTACACTGTTATACAGGTGTATGTTCCTCTCTCTACACTGTTATACAGGTATATGAGGATTACACGAACCTTTTTTACAATACACAATAATTTAACACAAAATATATCACAATTAAGTTGTAATCCCCCCTATATTGCCCCCCCCCCCTGTTATTCACGCCATGTACAAATTTTATCATTAGCATTTAGTATCCGTTAATTGAATGATTCATTAAGTAATTAATGTCCGCGTGTCTGTGTGCATGTTCTTATCTGAGAGAGGGAGGGAGGGGTGTAAAAGAAACGCAAAACGTCCAGAGACTGTGTTAAAAGTCATCCAGTCATGCAGTGCTGATAATAAACAATGCTGAGCCCCTCCTCCCTAATTATTGCGCTGACAGTAGAACGCTTGCTTCACTGGACTTCCATCACGAGTGAACTGCAGTGTAACATCCCTTGACACAATAATGTTCATACGGTTTCCCCATTACAGTGAATTACCCCCCTCGGTTTCCCGCCATTCCGGTAGCGCTTACTCCCCTTTTCCTTTGCCAGGCCGTTTAACCATTCATCATCAAGGATAGTTGTACCCGCCGAGTTTACTACGAACATGTCCCGGGCTCAGAGCAGACGTCGTAAATCTGCTGTTCGGGCCTAACTGGGTCATACGAGTGCACGCTGCACTAACCAAACGACCTATTTGGGCTCGAAATGGAACAATGGCGTCCTGAAAGCACTTCCTGACTACAACGTGATTTTCGTTTTGTTTCCACTGAATGCATGATGGATAATCATATTCATGTAACATCTGAATAAATAAGAAAACAAAAGTAAAAAATCGCTTTTCAACAATAGATGAAATATCCCTGAAGCTAATAAACTGGGTGTTTTTGTCCAATACATTTCTTTGAAGAAAACGTTTTTATCCATTTTCTGTGTCACATGAGTAACTAACACCGAGCAAAAATCCCCTCCCCTGTCCAGTATTACAATTCAATGGTGGTATCCAATTAATTTTTAACGTCTAAGGAGCAGAAGAAATTAAGAAAAGGGGACTTTTCAAAGGTTATAATAGTTTATGTGTTTAAACGTAGTGAATTACCATTTCATTCAGGTCTACCGGAAGAGTTTATGAATTTTATAATTTCAAATATAAACAAATGTATAATACATAATAGGCTAGTTTTTTACATTCAACACGACACCTCCCTCAGAATTGAGGTTATAGGGTGTACAAATCCCAACCCCCGTCCAGTATTACAATTCAAAGTGCCATGCGCCTGACCTCGAATCTCACCGCCCTGACGTCGTCGAGGACATATCCGCCCCGTCTGACTGCGTCCTTGTATGCATCCGCCATCCCCCCCCCCCCCATCCCCTCCCGGATGTTCTGATTATAGGATGTTAATATATGTTATTGTATAAACATTAATCAGCGTTCATGAATGCCACTTATGTTTAACCTCTATCTTACCACCCAGTACCACAATAATTGAGCTGTTATATTCCCCAAGTATTTAAAAAAACGTGGTAGTAGTGTATACTGGGTGCTGGATTGGCGACCAGAAACACACAACGAAGACATTAACCATTTTACATTGAGTTCAGTCTGACTTTTTCTTGGTGCCTTTGTATGCTTATCCCTTGGTTCTTTTGTCTGCTTATCTCGTGGTTCTTTTGTAAGCTTATCTCTTGGTTCTTTTGTCTCTTTATGTCTTGGTTCTTTTGTCTCTTTATGTCCTTTTTTTTCTTTTTCTCTTTATATCTTTGTTATTTTGTCTCTTTATCTCTTTGTTATTTTGTCTCTTTATCTCTTGGTTATTTTGTCTCTTTATCTCTAGGTACTTTTGTCTCTTTATCTCTTGGTTCTTTTGTCACTTTATCTCGTGGTTCTTCTGTCACTTTATCTCTTGGTTCTTTTGTCTCTTTATCTCTTGATTATTTTTCTCTTTATATCTTATTTTTCTTTTGTCTCTTTATCTCTTGGTTTTTTGTCACTTTATCTCTTGGTTCTTTTGTCTCTTTATCTCTTGGTTCTTTTGTCACTTATCTCTTGGTTCTTTGTCTCTTTATCTCTTGGTTCTTTTGTTGCTTTATCTCTTGGTTCTTCCGTGTTTCTTGATTCCTCTTTGTGCCCGCTATATATATGAGTCATGCATCTTCTTCTATGTTTCACAAGGATCCGCGGTTATGTGTATAATCTTATAGTTTTGATACAGTATCTTAATATAATATAAAATAATTAATCCTTACGTATAACCACAAATATTTTTTTAAATATGCATGAGGAAAAGGTGTGCATGAAAATGTTCAACACGGAATGAATGTAAGTATAACCAATATTTATAATTGATTTTAAAAGTCGGCCAACAAGGGCAGGAATCCAAGCCTTAAGCAAATATAAAGCTGCGGTAAAAATGACAGCTTAAGGTACCCTTGAGGATCTAAAACAAAAATAAAGAATTCAGGGTGGTTTACACTATATATATATATATATATATAGATATATATATATATATATATATAACTCTGATATTAATGGTTATATTTATCATAAAAACCCTGGCCCTCTCCAAGGTTAATTGGTAAAGCATGCAGTTTCTTCACTGGATTTAAATCGGCTTTGTAATCATTTTTCCTATAATCTGTCTTTAAGCCCTTTCTTAAAAAAAAAACCTGCATGCATAGTTAAGACTATATATTAAACTTATTTGAAGCAACAGGTATCTTTTATATATACGTTAGCCGATCAGTCCTTCAATATGTTAACAAAAAGGGTACTTTCGGCGTGGTAGTCGAAAGATGTTTTCGTAATGCAGACTTGCACTTGTTATAGCACTTTGCCTACAAAAAATTATTAAAGTTATACATTATGTTTTATTACATAACTGATCTCTTGGAATGTTTACTTCATTACACCAAGCGTATATAGAGTTGATGTTTCTAATCACCTCAGCCAAGGAAGTTATGTTTTTATTCGTGTCTATTTCTCTGTTTGCTTTTCTGTCTGTTAGCAGAGATAAGGAAATAATGAACCGCGGTTTCCACCAAACATTTTGGTGTGGATCCGAATACAGGGGCGGATTCATGATTATTTTACCTTTGCGGATATACATTATACCCTAACAAACCCATATATATGTATTAATAATATATAATATATAATATGTATATATAAACTTTATATTTTAACGGTATATATATATATATATATATATATATATATATATATATGAACAAGTAACTGTGTTTATGTATATACCTACATATATATGTACACCTATATATACAATGTATTTAAACTAGAACCCGATACAGGTGCGTGAATGCCACGCCGCCAGATTCCTGGAAATAATTAATATACAAGCGGTACATGTGGCAGTAGATGACTGATATTCCTAGGCGCCACACTGAGGCCCATGGTACGCATAGCTGCATGTATAGAAAATCTAGAGCCACATTTTTGCCGTTATTAACTTAAACAATCTGGGAATATTTGGCACGTATATAAATTACTTGCTTGGTCCATGTGACTCATATTTATTTTCATTCTCCCTGCACTCTGCCTGCTTATATAGATGTTATATGAGCCCCTAAAATTAAAAAAAAGGCAGAACCGTGAATCAATCAGTGGTCACTGGTCGAATCGACAACAAAGATGCTGTGCTGCCAACTAGTTTTTTTGCCGACAACATAAAAGACGAGAGTGCTGGCTTGAAGAATCTGCAACGAACAAAGATAAACTTTTGATGCTTTTATTCGTCCGAATTCTCCAAATCTGAGAAAATTATGAAAATAAAATAAGAATTAAATAAATAAGAAATAAAATCCAGATTTAAGCCCATTTACATTATGAAATCAACTTTATTGAAAAAAAACTACGTCTGCACATATTTAATAGCACAGAGGTTAATTATCGTTTGCGCCGCAGTTCAAGCACCTAAATTGATGTAATTATCCGGCACCTTAAGGGATTACCTCCATTTCCCCATATCCACCATATTTGTTGTAGTTTTCCTCTTTATATATCATGTGACAAATGTAGAGGGTTGGGGGAATGGAGGACTGCAGACACAAGATCTGACCAAAGAAACCCTCTACACACATGGCCTTACTACCAGTCTGTGCCATAGCAGTGTCAGTGCAAGACGCCCAAACCACAGAAGCTGAACATGTAAGTCTGTGCTTTGTTTGTGACAGTGACAATATTGTGACACACACCTTTTATGCTTGCTTGTAAATTTGCTTGGGACAGTCTGTGCAATGTTTGTGACAATCTTGTGACAGTGACAATCTTGTGACACACTCCCTTTATAATGGCTTGTAAATTGCTTGGGACAGTCTATGCCATGTTTGTGACAATCTTGCGACAGTGAAATTCTTGTGACACACACCCTTTATACTTGCTTGTAAATTTGTTTGGGAAAGTCTATGCCATGTTTATGACAATCCTGTGACAATCTTGTGACACACTCCCTTTAAGCTTGCTGGTAAATTTGCTTGGGAAAGTCTATGCCATGTTTGTGACAATCTTGTGACAGTGACAATCTTGTGACACACACCCTTTATACTTGCTGGTAAATTTGCTTGGGACAGTCTATGCCATGTTTGTGACAATCTTGTGACAGTGACAATCTTGTGACACACACCCTTTATACATGCTTGTAAATTTGCTTGGGACAGTCTATGCCATGTTTGTGACAATCTTGTGACAGTGACAATCTTGTGACACACACCCTTTATGCTTGCTTGTAAAATTGCTTGGGAAAGTCTATGCCATGTTTGTGACAATCTTGTGACAGTGACAATCTTGTGACACACACCCTTTATACTTGCTTGTAAATTTTCTTAGGAAAGTCTGTGCCATGTTTGTGACAATCTTGTGACAGTGACAATCTTGTGACACACACCCTTTATACTTGCTTGTAAATTTGTTTGGGAAAGTCTATGCCATGTTTGTGACAATCTTGTGACAATCTTGTGACACACTCCCTTTATGCTTGCTGGTAAATTTGCTTGGGAAAGTCTATGCCATGTGTGTGACAATCTTGTGACAGTGACAATCTTGTGACACACACCCTTTATAATTGCTTGTAAAATTGCCTGGGAAAGTCTATGCCATGTTTGTGACAATCTTGTGACAGTGACAATCTTCTGACACACACCCTTTATACTTGCTTGTAAATTTGCTTTGGAAAGTGTGTGCCATGTTTGTGACAATCTTGTGACAGTGACAATCTTGTGACACACACCCTTTATACTTGCTTGTAAATTTGTTTGGGAAAGTCTATGCCATGTTTGTGACAATCTTGTGACAATCTTGTGACACACTCCCTTTATGCTTGCTTGTAAATTTGCTTGGGAAAGTCTATGCCATGTTTGTGACAATCTTGCGACAGTGACAATCTTGTGACACAAACCCTTTATACTTGCTTCTAAATTTGCTTAGGAAAGTCTGTGCCATGTTTGTGACAATCTTGTGACAGTGACAATCTTGTGACACACACCCTTTATACTTGCTGGTAAATTTGCTTGGGAAAGTCTATGTCATGTTTGTGACAATCTTGTGACAATCTTGTGACACACTCCCTTTATGCTTGCTGGTAAATTTGCTTGGGAAAGTCTATGCCATATTTGTGACAATCTTGTGACAGTGACAATCTTGTGACACACACCCTTTATACTTGCTTGTAAATTTGTTTGGGAAAGTCTATGCCATGTTTGTGACAATCTTGTGACAATCTTGTGACACACTCCCTTTATGCTTGCTGGTAAATTTGCTTGGGAAAGTCTATGCCATGTTTGTGACAATCTTGTGACAGTGACAATCTTGTGACACACACCCTTTATACTTGCTGGTAAATATGCTTGGAACAGTCTATGCCATGTTTGTGACAATCTTGTGACAGTGACAATCTTGTGACACACACCCTTTATACTTGCTTGTAAATTTGTTTTGGACAGTCTATGCCATGTTTGTGACAATCTTGTGACAGTGACAATCTTGTGACACACTCCCTTTATAATTTCTTGTAAAATTGCTTGGGAAAGTCTATGCCATGTTTGTGACAATCTTGTGACAGTGACAATCTTGTGACACACACCCTTTATACTTGCTTGTAAATTTTCATGGGAAAGTCTGTGCCATGTTTGTGACAATCTTGTGACAGTGACAATCTTGTGACACGCACCCTTTATAATTGCTTGTAAAATTGCTTGGGAAAGTCTATGCCATGTTTGTGACAATCTTGTGACAGTGACAATCTTGTGACACACACCCTTTATACATGCTTGTAAATTTGCTTAGGAAAGTCTGTGCCATGTTTGTGACAATCTTGTGACAGTGACAATCTTGTGACACACACCCTTTATACTTGCTTGTTAATTTGTTTTGGAAAGTCAATGCCATTTTTGTGACAATCTTGTGACAATCTTGTGACACACTCCCTTTATACTTGCTTGTAAATTTGCTAAGGAAAGTCTGTGCCATGTTTGTGACAATCTTGTGACAGTGATAATCTTGTGACACACACCCTTTATACTTGCTTGTAAATTTGTTTGGGAAAGTCTATGCCATGTTTGTGACAATCTTGTGACAATCTTGTGACACACTCCCTTTATACTTGCTTGTAAATTTGCTTGGGAAAGTCTGTGCCATGTTTGTGACAATCTTGTGACAGTGACAATCTTGTGACACACACCCTTTATACTTGCTTGTAAATTTGCTTAGGAAAGTCTGTGCCATGTTTGTGACAATCTTGTGACAGTGACAATCTTGTGACACACACCCTTTATACTTGCTTGTAAATTTGTTTGGGAAAGTCTATGCCATGTTTGTGACAATCTTGTGACAGTGACAATCTTGTGACACACTCCCTTTATGCTTGCTTGTAAATTTGCTTGGGAAAGTCTATGCCATGTTTGTGACAATCTTGTGACAGTGACAATCTTGTGACACACACCCTTTATAATTGCTTGTAAAATTGCTTGGGAAAGTCTATGCCATGTTTGTGACAATCTTGTGACAGTGACAATCTTGTGACACACACCCTTTATACTTGCTTGTAAATTTGCTTAGGAAAGTCTATATCATGTTTGTGACAATCTTGTGACAATCTTGTGACACACTCCCTTTATGCTTGCTGGTAAATTTGCTTGGGAAAGTCTATGCCATGTTTGTGACAATCTTGTGACAGTGACAATCTTGTGACACACACCCTTTTACTTGCTTGTAAATTTGCATAGGAAAGTCTGTGCCATGTTTGTGACAATCTTGTGACAATCTTGTGACACACTCCCTTTATGCTTGCTGGTAAATTTGCTTGGGAAAGTCTATGCCATGTTTGTGACAATCTTGTGACAGTGACAATCTTGTGACACACACCCTTTATACTTGCTTGAAAATTTGCTTGGGACAGTCTATGCCATGTTTGTGACAATCTTGTGACAGTGACAATCTTGTGACACACACCCTTTATACTTGCTTGTAAATTTTCATGGGAAAGTCTGTGCCATGTTTGTGACAATCTTGTGACAGTGACAATCTTGTGACACACACCCTTTATAATTGCTTGTAAAATTGCTTGGGAAAGTCTATGCCATGTTTGTGACAATCTTGTGACAGTGACAATCTTGTGACACACATCCTTTAGACTTGCTTGTAAATTTGCTTAGGAAAGTCTGTGCCATGTTTGTGACAATCTTGTGACAGTGACAATCTTGTGACACACACCCTTTATACTTGCTTGTAAATTTTCATGGGAAAGTCTGTGCCATGTTTGTGACAATCTTGTGACAGTGACAATCTTGTGACACACACCCTTTATAATTGCTTGTAAAATTGCTTGGGAAAGTCTATGCCATGTTTGTGACAATCTTGTTACAGTGACAATCTTGTGACACACACCCTTTATACAGGCTTGTAAATTTGCTTAGGAAAGTTTATGCCATGTTTGTGACAATCTTGTGACAATCTTGTGACACACTCCCTTTATGCTTGCTGTTAAATTTGCTTGGGAAAGTCTATGCCATGTTTGTGACAATCTTGTGACAGTGACAATCTTGTGACACACACCGTTTATACCTGCTTGTAAATTTGCTTGGGAAAGTCTATGCCATGTTTGTGACAATCTTGTGACAGTGACAATCTTGTGACACACACCCTTTATACTTGCTTGTTAATTTGCTTGGGAAAGTCTGTTCCATGTTTGCGACATATTTCAACTTTGTGACAGTGACAATCTTGTGACACATACCCTTTATGCTTGCTTCTAAATTTGCTTGGGACAGTCTGTGCAATGTTTGTGACAATCTTGTGACAGTGACAATCTTGTGACACAATCCCTTTATACTTGCTTGTAAATTTGCTTGGGACAGTCTATGCCATGGTTGTGACATTCTTGTGACAGTGACAATCTTGTGACACACACCCTTTATACTTGCTAGTAAATTTTCATAGGAAAGTCTGTGCCATGTTTGTGACAATCTTGTGACAGTGACAATCTTGTGACACACACCCTTTTTACTTGCTTTTAAATTTGCTTAGGAAAGTCTGTGCCATGTTTGTGACAATCTTGTGACAGTGACAATCTTGTGACACACACCCTTTATAATTGCTTGTAAAATTGCTTGGGAAAGTCTATGCCATGTTTGTGACAATCTTGTGACAGTGACAATCTTGTGAAACACACCCTTTATACTTGCTTGTAAATTTGTTTGGGAAAGTCTATGCCATGTTTGTGACAATCTTGTGACAATCTTGTGACACACTCCCTTTATGCTTGCTTGTAAATTTGCTTGGGAAAGTCAATGCCATGTTTGTGACAATCTTGTGACAGTGACAATCTTGCGACACACATCCTTTATACTTGGTTGTAAATTTGCTCAGGAAAGTCTGTGTCATGTTTGTGACAATCTTGTGACAGTGACAATCTTGTGACACACACCCTTAATACTTGCTTGTAAATTTGTTTGGGAAAGTCTATGCCATGTTTGTGACAATCTTGTGACAATCTTGTGACACACTCCCTTTATGCTTGCTTGTAAATTTGCTTGGGAAAGTCTATGCCATGTTTGTGACAATCTTGTGAAAGTGACAATCTTGTGACACACTCCCTTTATGCTTGCTTGTAAATTTGCTTGGGAAAGTCTATGCCATGTTTGTGACAATCTTGTGACAGTGACAATCTTGTGACACACACCCTTTATACTTGCTTGTAAATTTGCTTAGGAAAGTCTGTGCCATGTTTGTGACAATCTTGTGACAGTGACAATCTTGTGACACACACCCTTTATAATTGCTTGTAAAATTGCTTCGGAAAGTCTATGCCATGTTTGTGACAATCTTGTTACAGTGACAATCTTGTGACACACACCCTATATACTTGCTTGTAAATTTGGTTAGGAAAGTCTGTGCCATGTTTGTGACAATCTTGTGACAGTGACAATCTTGTGACACACACCCTTTATACTTGCTTGTAAATTTGTTTGGGAAAGTCTATGTCATGTTTGTGACAATCTTGTGACAATCTTGTGACACACTCCCTTTAAGCTTGCTGGTAAATTTGCTTGGGAAAGTCTATGCCATGTTTGTGACAATCTTATGACAGTGACAATCTTGTGACACACACCCTTTATACTTGCTGGTAAATTTGCTTGGGACAGTCTATGCCATGTTTGTGACAATCTTGTGACAGTGACAATCTTGTGACACACACCCTTTATACATGCTTGTAAATTTGCTTGGGACAGTCTATGCCATGTTTGTGACAATCTTGTGACAGTGACAATCTTGTGACACACACCCTTTATGCTTGCTTGTAAAATTGCTTGGGAAAGTCTATGCCATGTTTGTGACAATCTTGTGACAGTGACAATCTTGTGACACACACCCTTTATACTTGCTTGTAAATTTGCTTAGGAAAGTCTGTGCCATGTTTGTGACAATCTTGTGACAGTGACAATCTTGTGACACACACCCTTTATACTTGCTTGTAAATTTGTTTGGGAAAGTCTATGCCATGTTTGTGACAATCTTGTGACAATCTTGTGACACACTCCCTTTATGCTTGCTGGTAAATTTGCTTGGGAAAGTCTATGCCATGTGTGTGACAATCTTGTGACAGTGACAATCTTGTGACACACACCCTTTTTACTTGCTTGTAAATTTTCATGGGAAAGTCTGTGCCATGTTTGTGACAATCTTGTGACAGTGACAATCTTGTGACACACACCCTTTATAATTGCTTGTAAAATTGCCTGGGAAAGTCTATGCCATGTTTGTGACAATCTTGTGACAGTGACAATCTTCTGACACACACCCTTTATACTTGCTTGTAAATTTGCTTTGGAAAGTCTGTGCCATGTTTGTGACAATCTTGTGACAGTGACAATCTTGTGACACACACCCTTTATACTTGCTGGTAAATTTGCTTGGGAAAGTCTATGCCATGTTTGTGACAATCTTGTGACAATCTTGTGACACACTCCCTTTATGCTTGCTTGTAAATTTGCTTGGGAAAGTCTATGCCATGTTTGTGACAATCTTGCGACAGTGACAATCTTGTGACACAAACCCTTTATACTTGCTTCTAAATTTGCTTAGGAAAGTCTGTGCCATGTTTGTGACAATCTTGTGACAGTGACAATCTTGTGACACACACCCTTTATACTTGCTGGTAAATTTGCTTGGGAAAGTCTATGTCATGTTTGTGACAATCTTGTGACAATCTTGTGACACACTCCCTTTATGCTTGCTGGTAAATTTGCTTGGGAAAGTCTATGCCATATTTGTGACAATCTTGTAACAGTGACAATCTTGTGACACACACCCTTTATACTTGCTTGTAAATTTGTTTGGGAAAGTCTATGCCATGTTTGTGACAATCTTGTGACAATCTTGTGACACACTCCCTTTATGCTTGCTGGTAAATTTGCTTGGGAAAGTCTATGCCATGTTTGTGACAATCTTGTGACAGTGACAATCTTGTGACACACACCATTTATACTTGCTGGTAAATATGCTTGGGACAGTCTATGCCATGTTTGTGACAATCTTGTGACAGTGACAATCTTGTGACACACACCCTTTATACTTGCTTGTAAATTTGTTTTGGACAGTCTATGCCATGTTTGTGACAATCTTGTGACAGTGACAATCTTGTGACACACTCCCTTTATAATTTCTTGTAAAATTGCTTGGGAAAGTCTATGCCATGTTTGTGACAATCCTGTGACAGTGACAATCTTGTGACACACACCCTTTATACTTGTTTGTGAATTTTCTTAGGAAAGTCTGTGCCATGTTTGTGACAATCTTGTGACAGTGACAATCTTGTGACACACACCCTTTATACTTGCTTGTAAATTTGTTTGGGAAAGTCTATGCCATGTTTGTGACAATCTTGTGACAATCTTGTGACACACTCCCTTTATGCTTGCTGGTAAATTTGTTTGGGAAAGTCTATGCCATGTTTGTGACAATCTTGTGACAGTGACAATCTTGTGACACACACCCTTTATACTTGCTTGTAAATTTTCATGGGAAAGTCTGTGCCATGTTTGTGACAATCTTGTGACAGTGACAATCTTGTGACACACACCCTTTATACTTGCTTGTAAATTTGCTTAGGAAAGTCTGTGCCATGTTTGTGACAATCTTGTGACAGTGACAATCTTGTGACACACACCCTTTATACTTGCTTGTAAATTTGTTTGGGAAAGTCTATGCCATGTTTGTGACAATCTTGTGACAATCTTGTGACACACTCCCTTTATGCTTGCTGGTAAATTTGCTTGGGAAAGTCTATGCCATGTGTGTGACAATCTTGTGACAGTGACAATCTTGTGACACACACCCTTTTTACTTGCTTGTAAATTTTCATGGGAAAGTCTGTGCCATGTTTGTGACAATCTTGTGACAGTGACAATCTTGTGACACACACCCTTTATAATTGCTTGTAAAATTGCCTGGGAAAGTCTATGCCATGTTTGTGACAATCTTGTGACAGTGACAATCTTGTGACACACACCCTTTATACTTGCTTGTAAATTTGTTTGGGAAAGTCTATGCCATGTTTGTGACAATCTTGTGACAATCTTGTGACACACTCCCTTTATGCTTGCTTGTAAATTTGCTTGGGAAAGTCTATGCCATGTTTGTGACAATCTTGCGACAGTGACAATCTTGTGACACAAACCCTTTATACTTGCTTCTAAATTTGCTTAGGAAAGTCTGTGCCATGTTTGTGACAATCTTGTGACAGTGACAATCTTGTGACACACACCCTTTATACTTGCTGGTAAATTTGCTTGGGAAAGTCTATGTCATGTTTGTGACAATCTTGTGACAATCTTGTGACACACTCCCTTTATGCTTGCTGGTAAATTTGCTTGGGAAAGTCTATGCCATATTTGTGACAATCTTGTGACAGTGACAATCTTGTGACACACACCCTTTATACTTGCTTGTAAAATATTCCAGTAAGTGTTTGTCCCTTTTAATATTTGGTATATCCGGTATACGGATTACCCTAACCCTTTGGGCATGAAATCCTCCCGTAATTTTTTGTCAATATTAATGTTTGGTATATTGGAGATACGGGTTACCCTAACCCTTCGGGCATGAAATACTCCAGTAAGTGTTTGTCACTCTTAATATATACTATATCTGTGATACGGGTTACCCTAACCCTTCAGGCATGGAAAACTCCAGTAAGCGTTTCTCACCATTAATATTAATATTCGTATATCCATGATACGGGTTACCGTAAGCCTTTGGACATGAAATACTCCAATAGTTGCTTGTCACTATTAATATGTGCTAAATCTTGGATACAAGTTACCCTAACCCTACCTACAGGATATATTCCAGTTAGTGTTTGTTACTGTTTAAAATGTGCTATATCTGGTATACAGGTTACCCTAACCCTTTGGGCATGAAATACTCCAGTAAGCGTTTGTTACTTTGAATATTTGGTATATCTGGGATACGGGTTACCCTTCAGGTGTGAAAAACTTTAGTATGTATTTGTCACTATTAATATGTGCTATATCCGGTATATGGGTTACCCTAACCCTTCGGGCATAAAATAACCAGTAAGTGTTAGTCATTAATAAATATATCATAAATGCAAGATACGGGTTACAGTAAATCTTTGGGCCTGAAAACTCCAGATTTTGTTTGTCACTATTAATATGCGCTAAATCTGGAATACGCGATCCCCTCACCCGATGGGCATGAAATCTGTCGTGTTTGTCACTATTAATATAAGGTATATCCAAAAACGGGTAACCCTAACCCTTCGGGCATGAAATACTCCAGTAAGTGTTTGTCCCTTTTAATATATGCTATATATGTGATACGGGTTACCCTAACCCTTCAAGCATAAATACTCCAGTCAGTGTTTGTCACTAATATTAATATATGCTATAGCCAGGATATGGGTTACCTATCCATTCGGGCATGAAATCCTCCCAAAAATTTTTGTCAATATTAATGTTTGGTATATAGGAGATACGGGTTACCCTAACCCTTCGGGCATGAAATACTCCAGTAAGTGTTTGTCACTCTTAATATATACTATATCTGTGATACGGGTTACCCTAACCCTTCAGGCATGGAAAACTCCAGTTAGTGTTTCTCACTATTAAGATAAAGGGAGTGTGTCACAAGATTGTCACAAGATTGTCACAAACATGGCATAGACTTTCTCAAACAAATTTACAAGCAAGTATAAAGGATGTGTGTCACAAGATTGTCACTGTCACAAGATTGTCACAAACATGGCACCGACTTTCCTAAGCAAATTTACAAGCAAGTATTAAGGGTGTGTGTCACAATATTGTCACTGTCACAAGATTGTCACAAACATGGCATAGACTTTCCCAAGCATTTTTACAAGCAATTATAAAGGGTGTGTGTCACAAGATTGTCACTGTCACAAGATTGTCACAAACATGGCATAGACTTTCCCAAGCAAATTTACCAGCAAGCATCAAGGGAGTGTGTCACAAGATTGTCACAAGATTGTCACAAACATGGCATAGACTTTCCCAAGCAAATTTACCAGCAAGCATAAAGGGTGTGTGTCACAAGATTGTCACAAGATTGTCACAAACATGGCATAGACTTTCCCAAACAAATTTACAAGTAAGTATAAAGGGTGTGTGTCACAAGATTGTCACTGTCACAAGATTGTCACAAACATGGCATAGACTTTCCTAAGCAAATTTACAAGCAAGTATAAAGGGTGTGTGTCACAAGATTGTCACTGTCACAAGATTGTCACAAACATGGCATAGACTTCCCTGAGCAATTTTACAAGCAATTATAAAGGGTGTGTGTCACAAGATTGTCACTGTCACAAGATTGTCACAAACATGGCACAGACTGTCCCATGAAAATTTACAACAAGTATAAAGGCTGTGTGTCACAAGATTGTCACAAGATTGTCACAAACATGGCATAGACTTTCCCAAGCAAATTTACCAGCAAGCATAAAGGGTGTGTGTCACAAGATTGTCACAAGATTGTCACAAACATGGCATAGACTTTCCCAAACAAATTTACAAGCAAGTATAAATTGTGTGTGTCACAAGATTGTCACTGTCACAAACATGTCGCAAACATGGCACAGACTTTCCCAAGCAAATTTAGGGATTACCTCCATTTCCCCATATCCACCATATTTGTTGTAGTTTTCCTCTTTATATATCATGTGACAAATGTAGAGGGTTGGGGGAATGGAGGACTGCAGACACAAGATCTGACCAAAGAAACCCTCTACACACATGGCCTTACTACCATTCTGTGCCATAGCAGTGGGACAGTCTATGCCATGGTTGTGACAATCTTGTGACAGTGACAATCTTGTGACACACACCCTTTATACTTGCTAGTAAATTTGCTTCGGAAAGTTTATGCCATGTTTGTGACAATCTTGTGACAATCTTGTGATACACTCCCTTTATGCTTGCTGTTAAATTTGCTTGGGAAAGTCTATGCCATGTTTGTGACAATTTGTGACAGTGACAATCTTGTGACACACACCGTTTATACTTGCTTGTAAATTTGCTTGGGAAAGTCTATGCCATGTTTGTGACAATCTTGTGACAGTGACAATCTTGTGACACACACCCTTTATACTTGCTTGTTAATTTGCTTGGGAAAGTCTGTTCCATGTTTGCGACATATTTCAACTTTGTGACAGTGACAATCTTGTGACACATACCCTTTATGCTTGCTTCTAAATTTGCTTGGGACTGTCTGTGCAATGTTTGTGACAATCTTGTGACAGTGACAATCTTGTGCCACAATCCCTTTTTACTTGCTTGTAAATTTGCTTGGGACAGTCTATGCCATGGTTGTGACAATCTTGTGACAGTGACAATCTTGTGACACACACCCTTTATACTTGCTAGTAAATTTTCATAGGAAAGTCTGTGCCATGTTTGTGACAATCTTGTGACAGTGACAATCTTGTGACACACACCCTTTATACTTGCTTGTAAATTTGCTCAGGAAAGTCTGTGCCATGTTTGTGACAATCTTGTGACAGTGACAATCTTGTGACACACACCCTTTATAATTGCTTGTAAAATTGCTTGGGAAAGTCTATGCCATGTTTGTGACAATCTTGTGACAGTGACAATCTTGTGAAACACACCCTTTATACTTGCTTGTAAATTTGTTTGGGAAAGTCTATGCCATGTTTGTGACAATCTTGTGACAATCTTGTGACACACTCCCTTTATGCTTGCTTGTAAATTTGCTTGGGAAAGTCAATGCCATGTTTGTGACAATCTTGTGACAGTGACAATCTTGCGACACACACCCTTTATACTTAGTTGTAAATTTGCTCAGGAAAATCTGTGTCATGTTTGTGACAATCTTGTGACAGTGACAATCTTGTGACACACACCCTTAATACTTGCTTGTAAATTTGTTTGGGAAAGTCTATGCCATGTTTGTGACAATCTTGTGACAATCTTGTGACACACTCCCTTTATGCTTGCTTGTAAATTTGCTTGGGAAAGTCTATGCCATGTTTGTGACAATCTTGTGACAGTGACAATCTTGTGACACACACCCTTTATAATTGCTTGTAAAATTGCTTGGGGAAAGTCTATGCCATGTTTGTGACAATCTTGTGACAGTGACAATCTTGTGACACACACCCTTTATACTTGCTTGTAAATTTGCTTAGGAAAGTCTGTGCCATGTTTGTGACAATCTTGTGACAGTGACAATCTTGTGACACACACCCTTTATTATTGCTTGTAAAATTGCTTGGGAAAGTCTATGCCATGTTTGTGACAATCTTGTGACAGTGACAATCTTGTGACACACACCCTATATACTTGCTTGTAAATTTGGTGAGGAAAGTCTGTGCCATGTTTGTGACAATCTTGTGACAGTGACAATCTTGTGACACACACCCTTTATACTTGCTTGTAAATTTGTTTGGGAAAGTCTATGTCATGTTTGTGACAATCTTGTGCCAATCTTGTGACACACTCCCTTTAAGCTTGCTGGTAAATTTGCTTGGGAAAGTCTATGCCATGTTTGTGACAATCTTGTGACAGTGACAATCTTGTGACACACACCCTTTATACTTGCTGGTAAATTTGCTTGGGACAGTCTATGCCATGTTTGTGACAATCTTGTGACAGTGACAATCTTGTGACACACACCCTTTATACATGCTTGTAAATTTGCTTGGGACAGTCTATGCCATGTTTGTGACAATCTTGTGACAGTGACAATCTTGTGACACACACCCTTTATGCTTGCTTGTAAAATTGCTTGGGAAAGTCTATGCCATGTTTGTGACAATCTTGTGACAGTGACAATCTTGTGACACACACCCTTTATAATTGCTTGTAAATTTGCTTAGGAAAGTCTGTGCCATGTTTGTGACAATCTTGTGACAGTGACAATCTTGTGACACACACCCTTTATACTTGCTTGTAAATTTGTTTGGGAAAGTCTATGCCATGTTTGTGACAATCTTGTGACACACTCCCTTTATGCTTGCTGGTAAATTTGCTTGGGAAAGTCTATGCCATGTTTGTGACAATCTTGTGACAGTGACAATCTTGTGACACACACCCTTTTTACTTGCTTGTAAATTTTCATGGGAAAGTCTGTGCCATGTTTGTGACAATCTTGTGACAGTGACAATCTTGTGACACACACCCTTTATAATTGCTTGTAAAATTGCCTGGGAAAGTCTATGCCATGTTTGTGACAATCTTGTGACAGTGACAATCTTGTGACACACACCCTTTATACTTGCTTGTAAATTTGTTTGGGAAAGTCTATGCCATGTTTGTGACAATCTTGTGACAATCTTGTGACACACTCCCTTTATGCTTGCTTGTAAATTTGCTTGGGAAAGTCTATGCCATGTTTGTGACAATCTTGTGACAGTGACAATCTTGTGACACACACCCTTTATACTTGCTTGTAAATTTGCTTAGGAAAGTCTGTGCCATGTTTGTGACAATCTTGTGACAGTGACAATCTTGTGACACACACCCTTTATACTTGCTGGTAAATTTGCTTGGGAAAGTCTATGTCATGTTTGTGACAATCTTGTGACAATCTTGTGACACACTCCCTTTATGCTTGCTGGTAAATTTGCTTGGGAAAGTCTATGCCATATTTGTGACAATCTTGTGACAGTGACAATCTTGTGACACACACCCTTTATACTTGCTTGTAAAATTTGTTTGGGAAAGTCTATGCCATGTTTGTGACAATCTTGTGACAATCTTGTGACACACTCCCTTTATGCTTGCTGGTAAATTTGCTTGGGAAAGTCTATGCCATGTTTGTGACAATCTTGTGACAGTGACAATCTTGTGACACACACCCTTTATACTTGCTGGTAAATATGCTTGGGACAGTCTATGCCATGTTTGTGACAATCTTGTGACAGTGACAATCTTGTGACACACACCCTTTATACTTGCTTGTAAATTTGTTTGGGACAGTCTATGCCATGTTTGTGACAATCTTGTGACAGTGACAATCTTGTGACACACTCCCTTTATAATTTCTTGTAAAATTGCTTGGGAAAGTCTGTGCCATGTTTGTGACAATCTTGTGACAGTGACAATCTTGTGACACACACCCTTTATACTTGCTTGTAAATTTGTTTGGGAAAGTCTATGCCATGTTTGTGACAATCTTGTGACAATCTTGTGACACACTCCCTTTATGCTTGCTGGTAAATTTGCTTGGGAAAGTCTATGCCATGTTTGTGACAATCTTGTGACAGTGACAATCTTGTGACACACACCCTTTATACTTCCTATTAAATTTTCATGGGAAAGTCTGTGCCATGTTTGTGACAATCTTGTGACAGTGACAATCTTGTGACACACACCCTTTATAATTGCTTGTAAAATTGCTTGGGAAAGTCTATGCCATGTTTGTGACAATCTTGTGACAGTGACAATCTTGTGACACACACCCTTTATACATGCTTGTAAATTTGCTTAGGAAAGTCTGTGCCATGTTTGTGACAATCTTGTGACAGTGACAATCTTGTGACACACACCCTTTATACTTGCTTGTAAATTTGTTTTGGAAAGTCAATGCCATTTTTGTGACAATCTTGTGACAATCTTGTGACACACTCCCTTTACTTGCTTGTAAATTTGCTAAGGAAAGTCTGTGCCATGTTTGTGACAATCTTGTGACAGTGACAATCTTGTGACACACACCCTTTATACTTGCTTGTAAATTTGTTTGGGAAAGTCTATGCCATGTTTGTGACAATCTTGTGACAATCTTGTGACACACTCCCTTTATACTTGCTTGTAAATTTGCTTGGGAAAGTCTATGCCATGTTTGTGACAATCTTGTGACAGTGACAATCTTGTGACACACACCCTTTATACTTGCTTGTAAATTTGCTTAGGAAAGTCTGTGCCATGTTTGTGACAATCTTGTGACAGTGACAATCTTGTGACACACACCCTTTATACTTGCTTGTAAATTTGTTTGGGAAAGTCTATGCCATGTTTGTGACAATCTTGTGACAGTGACAATCTTGTGACACACTCCCTTTATGCTTGCTTGTAAATTTGCTTGGGAAAGTCTATGCCATGTTTGTGACAATCTTGTGACAGTGACAATCTTGTGACACACACCCTTTATAATTGCTTGTAAAATTGCTTGGGAAAGTCTATGCCATGTTTGTGACAATCTTGTGACAATCTTGTGACACACTCCCTTTATGCTTGCTGGTAAATTTGCTTGGGACAGTCTATACCATGTTTGTGACAATCTTGTGACAGTGACAATCTTGTGACACACACCCTTTATACATGCTTGTAAATTTGCTTGGGACAGTCTATGCCATGTTTGTGACAATCTTGTGACAGTGACAATCTTGTGACACACACCCTTTATGCTTGCTTGTAAAATTGCTTGGGAAAGTCTATGCCATGTTTGTGACAATCTTGTGACAGTGACAATCTTGTGACACACACCCTTTATACTTGCTTGTAAATTTGCTTAGGAAAGTCTATGTCATGTTTGTGACAATCTTGTGACAATCTTGTGACACACTCCCTTTATGCTTGCTGGTAAATTTGCTTGGGAAAGTCTATGCCATGTTTGTGACAATCTTGTGACAGTGACAATCTTGTGACACACACCCTTTTACTTGCTTGTAAATTTGCTTAGGAAAGTCTGTGCCATGTTTGTGACAATCTTGTGACAATCTTGTGACACACTCCCTTTATGCTTGCTGGTAAATTTGCTTGGGAAAGTCTATGCCATGTTTGTGACAATCTTGTGACAGTGACAATCTTGTGACACACACCCTTTATACTTGCTTGAAAATTTGCTTGGGACAGTCTATGCCATGTTTGTGACAATCTTGTGACAGTGACAATCTTGTGACACACACCCTTTATACTTGCTTGTAAATTTTCATGGGAAAGTCTGTGCCATGTTTGTGACAATCTTGTGACAGTGACAATCTTGTGACACACACCCTTTATGCTTGCTTGTAAAATTGCTTGGGAAAGTCTATGCCATGTTTGTGACAATCTTGTGACAGTGACAATCTTGTGACACACATCCTTAGACTTGCTTGTAAATTTGCTTAGGAAAGTCTGTGCCATGTTTGTGACAATCTTGTGACAGTGACAATCTTGTGACACACACCCTTTATACTTCCTATTAAATTTTCATGGGAAAGTCTGTGCCATGTTTGTGACAATCTTGTGACAGTGACAATCTTGTGACACACACCCTTTATAATTGCTTGTAAAATTGCTTGGGAAAGTCTATGCCATGTTTGTGACAATCTTGTGACAGTGACAATCTTGTGACACACACCCTTTATACATGCTTGTAAATTTGCTTAGGAAAGTCTGTGCCATGTTTGTGACAATCTTGTGACAGTGACAATCTTGTGACACACACCCTTTATACTTGCTTGTAAATTTGTTTTGGAAAGTCAATGCCATTTTTGTGACAATCTTGTGACAATCTTGTGACACACTCCCTTTACTTGCTTGTAAATTTGCTAAGGAAAGTCTGTGCCATGTTTGTGACAATCTTGTGACAGTGACAATCTTGTGACACACACCCTTTATACTTGCTTGTAAATTTGTTTGGGAAAGTCTATGCCATGTTTGTGACAATCTTGTGACAATCTTGTGACACACTCCCTTTATACTTGCTTGTAAATTTGCTTGGGAAAGTCTATGCCATGTTTGTGACAATCTTGTGACAGTGACAATCTTGTGACACACACCCTTTATACTTGCTTGTAAATTTGCTTAGGAAAGTCTGTGCCATGTTTGTGACAATCTTGTGACAGTGACAATCTTGTGACACACACCCTTTATACTTGCTTGTAAATTTGTTTGGGAAAGTCTATGCCATGTTTGTGACAATCTTGTGACAGTGACAATCTTGTGACACACTCCCTTTATGCTTGCTTGTAAATTTGCTTGGGAAAGTCTATGCCATGTTTGTGACAATCTTGTGACAGTGACAATCTTGTGACACACACCCTTTATAATTGCTTGTAAAATTGCTTGGGAAAGTCTATGCCATGTTTGTGACAATCTTGTGACAATCTTGTGACACACTCCCTTTATGCTTGCTGGTAAATTTGCTTGGGACAGTCTATACCATGTTTGTGACAATCTTGTGACAGTGACAATCTTGTGACACACACCCTTTATACATGCTTGTAAATTTGCTTGGGACAGTCTATGCCATGTTTGTGACAATCTTGTGACAGTGACAATCTTGTGACACACACCCTTTATGCTTGCTTGTAAAATTGCTTGGGAAAGTCTATGCCATGTTTGTGACAATCTTGTGACAGTGACAATCTTGTGACACACACCCTTTATACTTGCTTGTAAATTTGCTTAGGAAAGTCTATGTCATGTTTGTGACAATCTTGTGACAATCTTGTGACACACTCCCTTTATGCTTGCTGGTAAATTTGCTTGGGAAAGTCTATGCCATGTTTGTGACAATCTTGTGACAGTGACAATCTTGTGACACACACCCTTTTACTTGCTTGTAAATTTGCTTAGGAAAGTCTGTGCCATGTTTGTGACAATCTTGTGACAATCTTGTGACACACTCCCTTTATGCTTGCTGGTAAATTTGCTTGGGAAAGTCTATGCCATGTTTGTGACAATCTTGTGACAGTGACAATCTTGTGACACACACCCTTTATACTTGCTTGAAAATTTGCTTGGGACAGTCTATGCCATGTTTGTGACAATCTTGTGACAGTGACAATCTTGTGACACACACCCTTTATACTTGCTTGTAAATTTTCATGGGAAAGTCTGTGCCATGTTTGTGACAATCTTGTGACAGTGACAATCTTGTGACACACACCCTTTATGCTTGCTTGTAAAATTGCTTGGGAAAGTCTATGCCATGTTTGTGACAATCTTGTGACAGTGACAATCTTGTGACACACATCCTTAGACTTGCTTGTAAATTTGCTTAGGAAAGTCTGTGCCATGTTTGTGACAATCTTGTGACAGTGACAATCTTGTGACACACACCCTTTATACTTGCTTGTAAATTTTCATGGGAAAGTCTGTGCCATGTTTGTGACAATCTTGTGACAGTGACAATCTTGTGACACACACCCTTTATAATTGCTTGTAAAATTGCTTGGGAAAGTCTATGCCATGTTTGTGACAATCTTGTGACAGTGACAATCTTGTGACACACACCCTTTATACATGCTTGTAAATTTGCTTAGGAAAGTCTGTGCCATGTTTGTGACAATCTTGTGACAGTGACAATCTTGTGACACACACCCTTTATAATTGCTTGTGAAATTGCTTGGGAAAGTCTATGCCATGTTTATGACAATCTTATGACAATCTTGTGACACACTCCCTTTATGCTTGCTGGTGAATTGGCTTGGGAAAGTCTATGCCATGTTTGTGACAATCTTGTAAGTGTTTGTCACTCTTTAATATATCCTATATATGTGATACAGGTTACCCTAACCCTACCTACAGGAAATACTCCAGTTAGTGTTTGTCACTAATATTAATATATGCTAAAGCCAGGATATGGGTAACCTATCCGTTTGGTCATAAAATATTTCAGTAAGTATTTGTCCCTTTTCATATTTGTTATATCCCGTATACGGATTACCCTAACCCTTCGGGCATGAAATCCTCTCGTAAGTTTTTTGTCAATATTAATGTTTGGTATATTCGAGATACGGGTTACCCTAACCCTTCGGGCATGAAATACTCCAGTAAGTGTTTTTCACTCTTAATATATACTATATCTCTCATACGGGTTACCCTAACCCTTCATGCATGGAATTCTCCAGTAAGTGTTTCTCACTATTAATATTAATTTTCGTATATCCAGGATACGGGTTACCGTAAGCCTTCGGACATGAAATACTCCAGTAAGTGTTTTTTACTTTGTTTTTGGTATATCTGGGATACGGGTTACTCTTCAGGTACGAAAAACTCCAGTATGTATTTGTCACTATTAATATGTGCAATATCCAATATACGGGTTACCCTAACCCTTCGGGCATGAAATAACCAGAAAGTGTTAGTCACTAATAAATATATCGTAAATGCAATATACGGGTTACCGTAAATCTTTGGACATGAAAACTCCAGATTTTGTTTGTCACTATTAATATGCGCTAAATCTGGGATTCGAGATACCCTAACCCGATGGACATGAAATCTGTCGTGTTTGTCACTATTAATATAAGGTATATCCAAAAACGGGTTACCCTAACCCTTCGGGCATGAAATACTCCAGTGAGTGTTTGTCACTCTTAATATATACTATATCTGTGATACGGGTTACCCTAACCCTTCAGGCATGGAAAACGCCAGTAAGTGTTTCTCATTTTTAATATTAATATTCGTATATCCATGATACGGGTTACCGTAAGCCTTCGGACCTGAAATACTCCAATAATTGTTTGTCACTATTAATATGTGCAAAATCTTAGATACGGGTTACCCTAACCCTACCTACAGGAAATATTCCAGTTAGTGTTTGTCACTGTTTAAAATGTGCTATATCCGGTATATGGGTTACCCTAACCCTTCGGGCATGAAATAACCAGTAAGTGTAATTCACTAATAAATATATCATAAATGCAAGATACGGGTGACCGTAAAACTTTGGACATGAAAACTCCAGATTTTGTTTGTTACTATTAATATGCGCTAAATCTGGAATACGAGATACCCTAACCCGATCGGCATGAAATGCTTGGTTTGTCACTATTAATAAATGGTATATCTGAAAACGGGTAACCCTAACCCTTCGGGCATGAATACTCCAGTAAGTTTTTGTCACTAATATTAATATATGCTATAGCCAGGATATGGGTTACCTATCCGTTTGGTCATAAAATATTCGAGTAAGTGTTTGTCCCTTTTAATATTTGGTATATCCGGTATACGGATTACCCTTACCCTTTGGCCATGAAATCCTCCCGTAATTTTTTGTCAATATTAATGTTTGGTATATTAGAGATACGGGTTACCCTAACCCTTCGGGCATGAAATACTCCAGTAAGTGTTTGTCACTCTTAATATATACTATATCTGTGATACGGGTTACCCTAACCCTTCAGGCATGGAAAACTCCAGGAAGCGTTTCTCACTATTAATATTAATATTTGTATATCCATGATACGGGTTACCGTAAGCCTTCGGACATGAAATACTTCAATAGTTGCTTGTCACTATTAATATGTGCTAAATCTTGGATACAAGTTACCCTAACCCTACCTACAGGATATATTCCAGTTAGTGTTTGTCACTGTTTAAAATGTGCTATATCTGGTATACAGGTTACCCTAACCCTTTGGGCATGAAATACTCCAGTAAGCGTTTGTTACTTTGAATATTTGGTATATCTGGGATACGGGTTACCCTTCAGGTGTGAAAAACTCTTGTATGTATTTGTCACTATTAATATGTGCTATATCCGGTATATGGGTTACCCTAACCCTTCGGGCATAAAATAACCAGTAAGTGTTAGTCATTAATAAATATATCACAAATGCAAGATACGGGTTACAGTAAATCTTTGGGCATGAAAACTCCAGATTTTGTTTGTCACTATTAATATGCGCTAAATCTGGAATACGAGATCCCCTAACCCGATGGGCATGAAACCTGTCGTGTTTGTCACTATTAATATAAGGTATATCCAAAAACGGGTAACCCTAACCCTTCGGGCATGAAATACTCCAGTAAGTGTTTGTCCCTTTTAATATATGCTATATATGTGATACGGGTTACCCTAACCCTTCAAGCATAAATACTCCAGTCAGTGTTTGTCACTAATATTAATATATGCTATAGCCAGGATATGGGTTACCTATCCATTCGGGAATGAAATCCTCCCGAAAATTTTTGTCAATATTAATGTTTGGTATATAGGAGATACGGGTTACCCTAACCCTTCGGGCATGAAATACTCCAGTAAGTGTTTGTCACTCTTAATATATACTATATCTGTGATACGGGTTACCCTAACCCTTCAGGCATGGAAAACTCCAGTTAGTGTTTCTCACTATTAAGATAAAGGGAGTGTGTCACAAGATTGTCACAAGATTGTCACAAACATGGCATAGACTTTCCCAAACAAATTTACAAGCAAGTATAAAGGATGTGTGTCACAAGATTGTCACTGTCACAAGATTGTCACAAACATGGCACCGACTTTCCTAAGCAAATTTACAAGCAAGTATTAAGGGTGAGTGTCACAATATTGTCACTGTCACAAGATTGTCACAAACATGGCATAGACTTTCCCAAGCATTTTTACAAGCAATTATAAAGGGTGTGTGTCACAAGATTGTCACTGTCACAAGATTGTCACAAACATGGCATAGACTTTCCCAAGCAAATTTACCAGCAAGCATCAAGGGAGTGTGTCACAAGATTGTCACAAGATTGTCACAAACATGGCATAGACTTTCCCAAGCAAATTTACCAGCAAGCATAAAGGGTGTGTGTCACAAGATTGACACAAGATTGTCACAAACATGGCATAGACTTTCCCAAACAAATTTACAAGTAAGTATAAAGGGTGTGTGTCACAAGATTGTCACTGTCACAAGATTGTCACAAACATGGCATAGACTTTCCTAAGCAAATTTACAAGCAAGTATAAAGGGTGTGTGTCACAAGATTGTCACTGTCACAAGATTGTCACAAACATGGCATAGACTTTCCTGAGCAATTTTACAAGCAATTATAAAGGGTGTGTGTCACAAGATTGTCACTGTCACAAGATTGTCACAAACATGGCACAGACTGTCCCATGAAAATTTACAACAAGTATAAAGGCTGTATGTCACAAGATTGTCACAAGATTGTCACAAACATGGCATAGACTTTCCCAAGCAAATTTACCAGCAAGCATAAAGGGTGTGTGTCACAAGATTGTCACAAGATTGTCACAAACATGGCATAGACTTTCCCAAACAAATTTACAAGCAAGTATAAATTGTGTGTGTCACAAGATTGTCACTGTCACAAACATGTCGCAAACATGGCACAGACTTTCCCAAGCAAATTTAGAAGCAAGTATAAAGGGTGTGTGTCACGAAATTGTCACTGTCACAAGATTGTCACAAACATGGCATAGACTTTCCCAAGCAAATTTACAAGCAAGTATAAAGGGTGTGTGTCACAAGATTGTCACTGTCACAAGATTGTCACAAACATGGCATAGACTTTCCCAAGCAAATTTACCAGTAAGCATAAAGGGAGTGTGTCACAAGATTGTCACAAGATTGTCACAAACATGGCATAGACTTTCCCAAGCAAATTTACAAGCAAGTATAAAGGGTGTGTGTCACAAGATTGTCACTGTCACAAGATTGTCACAACCATGGCATAGACTTTCCCAAGCAAACTTACAAGCAAGTATAAAGGGTGTGTGTCACGAAATTGTCACTGTCACAAGATTGTCACAAACATGGCATAGACTTTTCTAAGCAATTTAACAAGCAAGTATAAAGGGTGTGTGTCACAAGATTGTCACTGTCACAAGATTGTCACAAACATGGCATAGACTTTCCCAAGCAATTTTACTAGCAATTATAAAGGGTGTGTGTCACAAGATTGTCACTGTCACAAGATTGTCACAAACATGGCATAGACTTTCCCAAGCAAATTTACAAGCAAGCATAAAGGGAGTGTGTCACAAGATTGTCACAAGATTGTCACAAACATGGCATAGACTTTCCCAAACAATTTACAAGCAAGTATAAAGGGTGTGTGTCACAAGATTGTCACTGTCACAAGATTGTCACAAACATGGCACAGACTTTCCTAAGCAAATTTACAACCAAGTATTAAGGGGGTGTGTCACAAGATTGTCACTGTCACAAGATTGTCACAAACATGGCATAGTCTTTCCCAAGCAAATTTACCAGCTAGCAAAATGGGAGTGTCACAAGATTGTCACACTATTGTCACAAACATGGCATAGACTTTTCCAAGCAAATTTACAAGCAAGTATAAAGGGTGTGTGTTACAAGATTGTCACTGTCACAAGATTGTCACAAACATGGCACAGACTGCCCATGAAAATTTACAAGCAAGTATAAAGGGTTTGTGTCACAAGATTGTCACTGTCACAAGATTGTCACAAACATGGCACAGACTTTCCCAAGCAAATTTACAAGCAAGTATAAAGGGTGTGTGTCACAAGATTGTCACTGTCACAAGATTGTCACAAACATGGCATAGACTTTCCCAAGCAAATTTACCAGTAAGCATAAAGGGAGTGTGTCACAAGATTGTCACAAGATTGTCACAAACATGGCATAGACTTTCCCAAGCAAATTTACAAGCAAGTATAAAGGGTGTGTGTCACAAGATTGTCACTGTCACAATATTGTCACAACCATGGCATAGACTTTCCCAAGCAAACTTACAAGCAAGTATAAAGGGTGTGTGTCACAAGATTGTCACTGTCACAAGATTGTCACAAACATGGCATACACTTTTCTAAGCAATTTAACAAGCAAGTATAAAGGGTGTGTGTCACAAGATTGTCACTGTCACAAGATTGTCACAAACATGGCATAGACTTTCCCAAGCAATTTTACAAGCAATTATGAAGGGTGTGTGTCACAAGATTATCACTGTCACAAGATTGTCACAAACATGGCATAGACTTTCCCAAGCAAATTTACAAGCAATTATGAAGGGTGTGTGTCACAAGATTATCACTGTCACAAGATTGTCATAAACATGGCATAGACTTTTCCAAGCAAATTTACAAGCAAGTATAAAGGGTGTGTGTCACAAGATTGTCACTGTCACAAGATTGTCACAAACATGGCACAGACTTTCCTAAGCAAATTTACAACCAAGTATAAAGGGTGTGTGTCACAAGATTGTCACTGTCACAAGATTGTCACAAACATGGCATAGTCTTTCCCAAGCAAATTTACCAGCTAGCATAATGGGAGTGTCACAAGATTGTCACACGATTGTCCCAAACATGGCATAGACTTTTCCAAGCAAATTTACAAGCAAGTATAAAGGGTGTGTGTCACAAGATTGTCACTGTCACAAGATTGTCACAAACATGGCATAGACTCTCCCAAGCAAATTTACAAGCAAGTATAAAGGGTGTGTGTCACAAGATTGTCACTGTCACAAGATTGTCACAAACATGGCATAGACTTTCCCAAGCAAATTTACTAGCAAGCATCAAGGGAGTGTGTCACAAGATTGTCACTGTCACAAGATTGTCACAAACATGGCATAGACTTCCCCAAGCATTTTTACAAGCAATTATAAAGGGTGTGTGTTACAAGATTGTTACTGTCACAAGATTGTCACAAACATGGCACAGACTGCCCATGAAAATTTACAAGCAAGTATAAAGGGTGTGTGTCACAAGATTGTCACTGTCACAAGATTGTCACAAACATGGCACAGACTTTCCCAAGCAAATTTACAAGCAAGTATAAGGGGTGTGTGTCACAAGATTGTCACTGTCACAAGATTGTCACAGACATGACACAGACTGTCTCAAGTAATTTTATAAGCAAGTATAAAGGGTGTGTGTCAGGCTATGGCTAGCCGTTGTCCGGTGAACCATCCCTAACCCCGACCACCGCCCCTATATCTTTCGACAGGGAAAGGGGCCCTGTGTGTAGAGGGTTGGGGAAATGGAGGTAGTCCCCAAATTTAGAAGCAAGTATAAAGGGTGTGTGTCACAAAATTGTCACTGTCACAAGATTGTCACAAACATGGCATAGACTTTCCCAAGCAAATTTACAAGCAAGTATAAAAGGTGTGTGTCACAAGATTGTCACTGTCACAAGATTGTCACAAACATGGCATAGACTTTCCCAAGCAAATTTACCAGTAAGCATAAAGGGAGTGTGTCACAAGATTGTCACAAGATTGTCACAAACATGGCATAGACTTTCCCAAGCAAATTTACAAGCAAGTATAAAGGGTGTGTGTCACAAGATTGTCACTGTCACAAGATTGTCACAACCATGGCATAGACTTTCCCAAGCAAACTTACAAGCAAGTATAAAGGGTGTGTGTCACAAGATTGTCACTGTCACAAGATTGTCACAAACATGGCATAGACTTTTCTAAGCAATTTAACAAGCAAGTATAAAGGGTGTGTGTCACAAGATTGTCACTGTCACAAGATTGTCACAAACATGGCACAGACTGTCCCATGAAAATTTACAACAAGTATAAAGGCTGTGTGTCACAAGATTGTCACAAGATTGTCACAAACATGGCATAGACTTTCCCAAGCAAATTTACCAGCAAGCATAAAGGGTGTGTGTCACAAGATTGTCACAAGATTGTCACAAACATGGCATAGACTTTCCCAAACAAATTTACAAGCAAGTATAAATTGTGTGTGTCACAAGATTGTCACTGTCACAAACATGTCGCAAACATGGCACAGACTTTCCCAAGCAAATTTAGAAGCAAGTATAAAGGGTGTGTGTCACAAAATTGTCACTGTCACAAGATTGTCACAAACATGGCATAGACTTTCCCAAGCAAATTTACAAGCAAGTATAAAAGGTGTGTGTCACAAGATTGTCACTGTCACAAGATTGTCACAAACATGGCATAGACTTTCCCAAGCAAATTTACCAGTAAGCATAAAGGGAGTGTGTCACAAGATTGTCACAAGATTGTCACAAACATGGCATAGACTTTCCCAAGCAAATTTACAAGCAAGTATAAAGGGTGTGTGTCACAAGATTGTCACTGTCACAAGATTGTCACAACCATGGCATAGACTTTCCCAAGCAAACTTACAAGCAAGTATAAAGGGTGTGTGTCACAAGATTGTCACTGTCACAAGATTGTCACAAACATGGCATAGACTTTTCTAAGCAATTTAACAAGCAAGTATAAAGGGTGTGTGTCACAAGATTGTCACTGTCACAAGATTGTCACAAACATGGCATAGACTTTCCCAAGCAATTTTACAAGCAATTATGAAGGGTGTGTGTCACAAGATTGTCACTGTCACAAGATTGTCACAAACATGGCACAGACTTTCCCAAGCAAATTTACAAGCAAGCATAAAGGGAGTGTGTCACAAGATTGTCACAAGATTGTCACAAACATGGCATAGACTTTCCCAAACAAATTTACAAGCAAGTATAAAGGGTGTGTGTCACAAGATTGTCACTGTCACAAGATTGTCACAAACATGGCACAGACTTTCCTAAGCAAATTTACAACCAAGTATAAAGGGTGTGTGTCACAAGATTGTCACTGTCACAAGATTGTCACAAACATGGCATAGTCTTTCCCAAGCAAATTTACCAGCTAGCAAAATGGGAGTGTCACAAGATTGTCACACGATTGTCAAAAACATGGCATTGACTTTATCAAGCAAATTTACAAGCAAGTATAAAGGGTGTGTGTCACAAGATTGTCACTGTCACAAGATTGTCACAAACATGGCATAGACTTTCCCCAAGCAAATTTACAAGCAAGTATAAACGGCGTGTGTCACAAGATTGTCACTGTCACAAGATTGTCACAAACATGGCATAGACTTTCCCAAGCAAATTTACTAGCAAGCATCAAGGGAGTGTGTCAGAAGATTGTCACAATATTGTCACAAACATGGCATAGACTTTCCCAAGCAAATTTACCAGCAAACATAAAGAGTGTGTCACAAGATTGTCACAATATTGTCACAAACATGGCATAGACTTTCCCAAACAAATTTACAAGCAAGTATAAAGGGTGTGTGTCACAAGATTGTCACTGTCACAAGATTGTCACAAACATGGCACAGACATTCCCAAGCAAATTTACAAGCAAGTATAAAGGGTGTGTGTCACAAGATTGTCACTGTCACAAGATTGTCACAAACATGGCATAGACTTTCCCAAGCATTTTTACAAGCAATTATAAAGGGTGTGTGTTACAAGATTGTCACTGTCACAAGATTGTCACAAACATGGCACAGACTGCCCATGAAAATTTACAAGCAAGTATAAAGGGTGTGTGTCACAAGATTGTCACTGTCACAAGATTGTCACAAACATGGCACAGACTTTCCCAAGCAAATTTACAAGCAAGTATAAAGGGTGTGTGTCACAAGATTGTCACTGTCACAAGATTGTCACAAACATGGCATAGACTTTCCCAAGCAAATTTACCAGTAAGCATAAAGGGAGTGTGTCACAAGATTGTCACAAGATTGTCACAAACATGGCATAGACTTTCCCAAGCAAATTTACAAGCAAGTATAAAGGGTGTGTGTCACAAGATTGTCACTGTCACAAGATTGTCACAACCATGGCATAGACTTTCCCAAGCAAACTTACAAGCAAGTATAAAGGGTGTGTGTCACAAGATTGTCACTGTCACAAGATTGTCACAAACATGGCATACACTTTTCTAAGCAATTTAACAAGCAAGTATAAAGGGTGTGTGTCACAAGATTGTCACTGTCACAAGATTGTCACAAACATGGCATAGACTTTCCCAAGAAATTTTACAAGCAATTATGAAGGGTGTGTGTCACAAGATTATCACTGTCACAAGATTGTCACAAACATGGCACAGACTTTCCCATGCAAATTTACAAGCAAGCATAAAGGGAGTGTGTCACAAGATTGTCACAAGATTGTCACAAACATGGCATAGACTTTTCCAAGCAAATTTACAAGCAAGTATAAAGGGTGTGTGTCACAAGATTGTCACTGTCACAAGATTGTCACAAACATGGCACAGACTTTCCTAAGCAAATTTACAACCAAGTATAAAGGGTGTGTGTCACAAGATTGTCACTGTCACAAGATTGTCACAAACATGGCATAGTCTTTCCCAAGCAAATTTACCAGCTAGCATAATGGGAGTGTCACAAGATTGTCACACGACTGTCACAAACATGGCATAGACTTTTCCAAGCAAATTTACAAGCAAGTATAAAGGGTGTGTGTCACAAGATTGTCACTGTCACAAGATTGTCACAAACATGGCATAGACTCTCCCAAGCAAATTTACAAGCAAGTATAAAGGGTGTGTGTCACAAGATTGTCACTGTCACAAGATTGTCACAAACATGGATTAGACTTTCCCAAGCAAATTTACTAGCAAGCAAAAAGAGAGTTTGTCACAAGATTGTCACAATATTGTCACAAACATGGCATAGACTTTCCCAAGCAAATTTACCAGCAAGTATAAAGGGTGTGTGTCACAAGATTGTCACTGTCACAAGATTGTCACAAACATGGCACAGACTTTCCCAAGCAAATTTACAAGCAAGTATAAAGGGTGTGTGTCACAAGATTGTCACTGTCACAAGATTGTCACAAACATGGCATAGACTTCCCCAAGCATTTTTACAAGCAATCATAAAGGGTGTGTGTTACAAGATTGTCACTGTCACAAGATTGTCACAAACATGGCACAGACTGCCCATGAAAATTTACAAGCAAGTATAAAGGGTGTGTGTCACAAGATTGTCACTGTCACAAGATTGTCACAAACATGGCACAGACTTTCCCAAGCAAATTTACAAGCAAGTATAAGGGGTGTGTGTCACAAGATTGTCACTGTCACAAGATTGTCACAGACATGGCACAGACTGTCTCAAGTAATTTTATAAGCAAGTATAAAGGGTGTGTGTCAGGCTATGGCTAGCCGTTGTCCGGTGAACCATCCCTAACCCCGACCACCGCCCCTATATCTTTCGACAGGGAAAGGGGCCCTGTGTGTAGAGGGTTGGGGAAATGGAGGTAGTCCCCACCTTAAACACATCAAGGAATATCAGTACAGGGCGTGCAGGGCGCGGTTTGGGTGGGACCTCCCGGGCCTCACGGGACCAGGATCCCGTGCCCCACGTGTTGAGTGCGATTTGTTAAGCCCGCCATTACCGACCCCATGCAGTCACAATGAGTGCACCCCGGTCACTCTTTAACGTCTGCCAGTGTGAAGGTCAAGGTCGATAACGATGGAGATCGTCATAAGTCTTCTTCATTGTTGAAATGATTACCATATCAGAATATGTATATAACGAGTGAATGGAATATTTTGTGTGTTGGAGCGTTTAATGGACATATCTTGTATAAAAGTCTAAATCAATGATTACTGAGCATGCACGGTAGACTTGCAGTTGATTGGTTGTAAGTGCGGAAGGGTCATGCGTGAAAAAGAACTACTCGGCGCGGGGCGGATGGGCAATAATAAGAACAGCTTGGAGTACGATCAAGAATGCCTCCGAGCATGTTGACTTCCCTAGAGTTGGACGCCGCAATGTTTTTTTTTTTCTATTTTTTTACTATTGAACAGATCCCGCTCTATTTCCGATCTGTATGGCTGAGATAATGAAACGTCTCAAGTTCTGTGGCGAATAGTATCATTGTCTTTCTCCAAAATGGCCCTAGATACGTTTTCTACTAAGGTTGCATTATTTAAGGATAAGTTTTTCAGCACTTATGGTTTTAAGTACCGTTTATGGTACATACTTCAATAAGAAGAATCCATTAGTGGAATGTGGCAGGTGTTCTTTGACCTTTTAAACTTCCATTTTTACATTCGGGATATTTTTCTTATTGTATTCTTTCAATTGTGTTTGTTATCCTTCTACATGAATTGGCTTCTGAGAGAGAGAGAGAGAGAGAGAGAGAGAGGGAGAGGGAGAGAGCGTCTTGAATGGCTATTTTATAAATGATCCCTTTTCTTCCTATACCAGGCTATTTTCATTTTGGTATCTTCACTTTTACTTTCACATGTAAAATCACAGCTGCCAGTAAGAAAGCTTTTAATTTATAAATGCAAATACAAAAGCAGCACCAAAAGGGCTTTCTTGTAAAATGTAATTAAGAATCATGCAATCTACAAATCTTGATAACAATGCACCATGAGAATAATATATTAACAAACTGAATAAACCTCAAATGTATTTCAGTGCATCTGCGTCTAATGACATTCATAACGCCATTAGCTAAAGCCCTGAGGAAAAGGGCGTGTACACACTAGATCGATCAAACTCAGCACAAGAACGCCTCATATATATCATGTACCGCCATATACTTAAAAGACTATATAGCATGTGCAACACCGCGTATTTGTATACCATCAATTTGAAACATGCATGCGTATATAGGTTTTTTTAGATACCGATATTGCATGCATGCATGTGGACCATAAAAGCGCCGCTGATAAAACATGAACATCAAACATTAATTTAATACAAGAGTTAATTTTGATCATGGTGGCGTAAATAAATGCTTGACCGCAATCATGGTTAAAATTCCGTTCGGACCACTCTATATATACGCTCTAAGACTCCTGGTCAAAGTCTTGACCACAAGGTTGTGCCGTCCCTTTCCCGAAGTAATTGGTACTGTGCAAGCATAGGCGGCAGACTAATGCATGTATAACGGAAACTTTACTATGTATGTCCCGACGCATGGAGACAGAAAAAAGCTACACGAATGAACATGTTTGAAAGACCAGAAAAGCAAAGTTTTAAGTGACATTGTCGGTGCACGTTATATCAAGTCTAATCTTTTATTTATTAAAGAAAATAAAAAAAAAAATCTGAAACAAAAAGTGTCTTCAACTGCAAAAGTGTTGTCTATTGATCAGTTTCTGAAGCACCATTTCACCGGGTTTGCGATGCGAACGAGTAAACACTATATATGTATATTATAACTAACATTATATAGCATGCTATATTATGTGTGAGAAGACAGGATGCGAGTTTAGAGTTTAATTTACATTATAAAATAAGTTGAAAAGGGTCCCGATTAAATATGACAAAAATTAATTTGTGTTCCAACTTTCTAGGTGACAAAAGTAACAACAAAATATGCTGTAAAATATGTATTTAACTTTTCACCCATGCATTGCATGTTTTTGTGTAACAAAGAAAAAGCAAAGGAAATTTTAAGGGGGCCCAATCACATATAGAGCATGTTGAATTTACAAGTAAAATAGCCTCTTCCCTCTAAAATGAATTGGTACTTGCTAAACTATTATCCTGAAACCGTTTGCTTAGTCCGGTATACGAGTGTGAAAAAAGTGGACCGGGCGCGATCATAGGTGTAAAATTAAACACAGTGCTACAGCTCGTGTCAATCTGGAGATTCCCGATTGACTTTGTCCAAAAAATGAGATACATGTTCTTGCTACCTGAAACATCACGTGTTGCTGCTCACAATCGGACTTACGGTCACGCGGGAGTGTCTGGTAAACAAACACACGTGGACTGTGTTAACCAACACGCAGAGCCATAACAAGGTGCTGAACCGCTGTATGCGAAGTACTGAGCCTGTGTGCTGGGATGTTTTTGCCGGTAAACTTTTGTATAAAGCAAGACTGAACTGTTAGTGTGGAAGAGTAGGCATAATATAGCTCCTGATTATGTCCCTTTAAAAACACGGACCATGCACGAGTGATACTGTTTTCATTGCAAGCTTGCGATGCATATGCGTGTTTTCTTTTTCATTTATCATCAATATCAATACAAGGGTGCACGTGGTAGATACATAGATTGTACAGCTGAAGGGTATACTTTGTATTCTACGTGTCATCTTCCATTTACTTTTTTACAGGGCTTCAGATAAACGCAATGAAATGCCAATGAAATATGTTTGAAATAGTTTTAAATTGTGTTAAAGGGGAATATATATATACTATATGGTTTTAAACCAGTATATACTCCATATTACTTGGTATTTATATAAGAATTCTTTCCTATGATGATTCCAGGCCTAGAAAACAATTAGGATATAAAGAGGTTAAATGTGTCCCTAATCAAAATATATCGCGAAAGCATGTAAAGAATAGTGTTCTTAACTGAATGTAAACCATGAAGGTGATAATTAAATAGGGGATTATTCGTCGTGATTATTTCAGGTATTCTAGACAGTCTACAATAATTATTATTTATGTACTTGGAGATCTTGTGCCAATGAACGTACGAACCTGACATACGATATTGTTCCAGTGATACTTCCCCATGCAGGGTAGTAAATCTAAATGTAATTATTTTATCGATCTTATGTAACATGTCTTCCGGTGTCCTGCAAATAATTGATGTGTTTTTCTTCGTTCTGTTACATTTGCATCTATGGCAAGCATTGCTTTCATCTTTCAAAGTTATCAATATTTCCACTTGTTGAGCATGTCTCACATGCAGTGCTCTAGGAGACCGGTATATATCAGGCCAAATTACCCCCTTTCATTTTACCCCCGGGGGTATAATCTGTAACGTAGCCTAGGCCATGGGTATTATTGGATGCATGGGCTGGTCATGATTTTACTCCGGGGAACAATTTGTCTTAGTATGTTATATAATTGTGTACTCCTTACAGGCTAAAGTACACTATTTCTTGCTTTGTAACTGTATACTTTATACCTTTTTAAATATGTATTTTGACATTATATATTTTATCTTCTGCACATGTCTTTTTTTTCAGATAAATTTATTCAGATATTTTGGAAGGAGCGGTCTAGCTGTTGACATGCCAAAAATGAGAGAGAATAATTGTAGGCGATTAAAACTGTAGTTTCCGACCCATCATGCAGTCAGGTTTTATCAGAGACGAGGAGGTTAACAATTTAAAAATAAGAGATCAAATTGACATTCACATGCGTATATACACCACAAGCGATACACTGGAATACTATTTTTAGCCAAGGACTCTATGGTTGTATCGTTTGACATAAAAAAAAAACGAAATGCATACTATTTACTTAGATATCACTGCATTTGTTGTCATTTCAATGCATTTTTTACAGTGATTTTAGAATGGACTATTTGTTTCTGTTTTAATACTGAGTTTCTTTGACTGTATATTTCCGGGGGTATATATTCTTGCTTAGGCATGTGGTATATAAACAAGACAGAGGGTATAATTTGGCCTTTAACACCGGTATAGCGATTTCAGATTAACCCCGGGGGTAACTAGAAATCAATTTCAGATTACCCCCCCCCCCCCCCGAGATTTCAGATAACCCCTTCAAAACAGTTTTTTCTTTGTGTGTATATTAATTTAAAATACGTTTTTTTCTGGATTTCCTGATTTAGGTTATATCTTTCTAAATCTTATGTTTGCTTTTAATGTTTCAAGCTCTTTGGTGAGTGTATGAGGTAATATTAATATACATGTAATTAATGATATAATCAACATTTTGCGAACATTTTATTTTTCATAGATTGATTTAACCTTTTAAATCTCATATCGTCCATGTTTTATTGAAATAATATATCATGAATTTAAAACATATAAAATTTATATATCATTTAGTTTAATCAGCTAATCTGAACAGTGCGAGCGTAACCTGTAATTAGCTTGAGAATCACCGGGCGTAATCTGAAACGGGGGGGGGGGGGGGGGTAACCTGAAATGGGGGTAAACAGAAGTCTTTTGCCGTACTCTGGTACGTCTTTGAGGCTGCTGGTTTCATTTCTTTAATTAGCCAAACACCGCAGAGAAGGCGAAGGGTCGCTTTGTCAAGAAACATCAATCAATTCACACGGCATACCCTGTCTTGAACTGATGATAGACAACAGGGAAGCTCAAAGACTGCCTCAGTTCACAAATGTCGAGAGTGGTTTTGTAGTATCTTGATTATGATTTGTAAGATAATTCTATAAACCGTGGGTAGGACTCACAATGTACGCCAGTCACACAAGGTAATAACAATATATCTTAAAATGAAAGGAAGGGACTGCCCGAGTTGTACTTATATAATTGTTTACAAAATCATTACTCAAAGTTCTGCAAATTACATGATAGACATGTGAGACGTCTGACGCTAAAGGAATAATTGGACATCAGGGCTATCACTTTGCGTTTATTAGCCCCACAGGTGCATGGGCCTGTAGATACTTTGCACGCACCGTATATGAAAAGCTATAATATACTACAAAGAAGGATCATGTATTTAACTTTGGAGATGCACGATTAACATTCCATATTTGACTTATATAATAAGAATAAATATGATTTCAAATAAAGTGTATTTTCCTTTGCTTTTAAAACTTATGTAAAATTTGTTTTAACCTGCCATGGGCATATATGTTATAACATTTTTAAAATATTTTTTTTTCAATTACTTTTGATTATACTTCACCAAAACATATCTGATCGGATGGAAAAGCCAACAAGGTTTATAAAGAAGATATGGTGTCTATAACGTGACAAATCTGTGACTTTTGTTCAACAGAATCGAAACGATTATGATACCTTAATAAAGAAAAAAACTGCAAAAATGTGTGTTGGAAAAATATTTAATTCACGCCAAAAATTAAAGAAATCATTATATTTCAAGAACAACTCTGCACAATGCAAAAATAAAATACTACCAAAGTACCCCGAAAAAACTCTATACTCCAGTCATGCGTGTTAAATTAAGTGAACAGAACAAAATGAAGTTATAGAACATGGAGGGCTCATGTCAAGCGGGTGTTCATAGGCCGGTCAATATAAGTAGAATGTGGGCGTGGCAGCGGCTTGAAACGTCAAAACATGAACGTGTGAAAGCATCTATAAGGAGGGGTGCATGGTCATATTATATAAAGGTATCCGTCGGGTTTGGTTTCACTTTACTGTATTTTCTATATATCTGTAACATATGTGCATGTGAAACCTGCGGGGTATAGATTGATGGGCATAGTATAGCATTTCAAGCACATCTTGAAAAATATTGATATTAATCAATAATCTCGTTACGACAATTGATGTTCAACATTTTCTCGACATTTGGTCCTAGTATTTTATCGTTAAGACACGATGGCCACACTCTGGCCGAAAATTTTCCCGAAAGCCAACAACAGAAGAAAGGGTTATAAATAAAATGTACAGGAAGCAAAGCCAGCGTCCTCTCCTTAAAATGAATTTTATCACATTTAAAGTATCGCGCCGAACACGCCATATGCTCAAAGTATCAAATATATTATAAACAGTGAATAGATGATTGTTGATGCAATCAGATATATATAAGCTAACAGTTTGCCCTTAATTCCGATATTCGACTCGCTACATCCGAATTTTAACCTGTTCGAAAAATGGCGGAACATGAACGGCTTTGAGATGCTTTCGAGGACTGAATCGGTCGGGGTTTGACAAGAGTCCGGAAATATGAACGAAGATACTCAGAGGACAGTCTCAAGGTATGAATCCATCCGCGAGAAAAGAGAATTTGGTGGCGCTTGGAACCGTATGGAACGAGAGGAGGCAGGGATGACGCTGTTGATGGCACATTATTAAAATCGGCGAATTACGGTGGGATGTGTGTATTTCGTTAGGGCCTTGGGGGTTATCTATTTATTTATTATTATTTATTAAGAAATCTTTATTCAGGGTGACTTGTTCCGACTGTGTTTGATCTTAATTGTACAAGGCCCTGATATAAAACAACTACAATGTAATACAAAATACAGGTTAAATATTGGCAAACGGGCCTTGAGCAGTATGTCTGTAGATCTTAAATCGTTTTTGAACAATCAGTTAAAGGTAATTTAGAAACTGTCGTGCCGCTGCTTGATGTTCAGCAAAAGTCAAGCTTACTGTTCGGGTTTCGTTTGACAAGATTCTGATAAAATTTCTATCATTACAGTACTAACACTAACATGTTGTCCGTTTTTACATTGGAACGGGTCCGTGCTGTCATTTGCGTAGTTTGTTAAATGACGGTGCGGTAAGGCGTTCACAAAAAAATGTCAAATTGCTTAGGATTTATAGGGAATATATGCAGAATGTCCCCGTTGGGACATGCATACACTTTGTATCAGTCAAGAGTCCCAACACAACAAGACAAAGGTATAAAACCGGACATTTCCGTGCATGGCCGCACAGGAGGAATGGGATGACAGCGGACGAGAGGCATAGTCGTCATTTATAATATAGATGCTTAGTCCACGCTAGTGAAGAAATGCACGAAAGAAAAAAAATAACAGAAAGGTTTACTTCTTCATGCATAATTATACCAATTTGATATTTTCATGGGGTTTATATATAGAGCATGCATGCAATGAAACGGATAGACCAATAAAGCCCCTTGGCAAGGTCTTTACCACATGGAGGCGTCCTGGTCATCTAAGAGTCTATGTCAGCAAGAGTTTTCAAAATGTATAGACGCCAGACTGGATGTTAAGGATACACATGCAGGTCTGAAAGACTGCACGTTATATATATATATATATATATATATATATATATATATATATATATATATATATATATATATACGCCCTTACAGTTTTATGGGAGATAAATTACAGCTCAGTACCTCTAGACTATGAGCAAATTTCTAGCCATGGCGATTGATGGGTCTGAACTTTGTCCTGCTATGTTTGAATTATACATAGAACTCAAAATATAAAACACACCGCCCCCAGCGGCATTCGGGGAAGCTATTGGACAGAAAGCGATATCAACAGGTGTGTATCGTCTTGGCTGTAGACAATGAATATATATCACATGGCGGGTGTGTTTCTTCAGTCTGTCGCGCTAAAGAAAACCCTGCTAGGATGATGAATAATCCTCCGGCGACCTTATAGATTAATTGAGTATTAATCCATTTGCCAAGGCCGTCCAACTTTGCTGATGCTGTTATTTGTACCTCTTCACCTGTGGGGCCGCAACGTGATCCTCAAGCATGGCTGATTGCCAGATGAAAGTAATGCCCATTATTAAACCTCGACATTAAGCCGCGGGGTCAGGTTGTAAGTGCTAAAGCCATGTCGCAGTAAACAAGATTAAAATCCCCAGGGGACGCCTTCGTGTGATTAGGAAGCGAAGCTGTAGTTTTCAATTTGCATATAGCTTTGTACAAATGTCAAATCAAAAACTAGTGAAAATAAAGAAATATATAGCGAAAATATAAAATTTGCGTCAATATGAAGCACGGGAAACAGGGTCTTGTTTATAGTCAAGTGGTAAAACGCTCGGCTATATGAGAGTGCGTTGTAGTTGCCCATCCAAGGTCGGTGATTTTCTCCGGGTTCTCCGGTTACTCCGCCCCTATATACTTTACCCAACGCCTTCATCCGAGCCATGGAGAGTCCCCTTTAAGTTATAATAACTAATTGTACAATCCATGTAAAACAAATAATGTTTATTATTAAATAAAGCTTATTATTAGGAGGGACAACACATTTGTTCACTGTATGTTCGCACGATCTGTATGTTTAAGGCATGAATGCAGTTAGAGACCACATACATACTAGTATACCTCCGCCACGTGTCCTGCATGCATGGCTAAACATTGGTGCGTGCTACTCTGAATGTGAATTCATAAAAATGTCTGTCAAGCACGGTTCACAACCTCGATGGTATAACATCCAAGGTCTGAAAAAAGGGGACCCTATAATATACGATTGACTGACTCTCAATCGAGATAAACAAATTGTTCTCTCGCGCAAATGTAAGAATCCCTCAAACAAAACATATGTGGTAATTTGGGTTACTTCCAAAATAAACATAATATCCGTGGGTGTTACCCTAATCCTCAACAAAATTATCATAATCTGTTCATAACTTTTTGAGTAAAGTTGCTGACAGATCAACCAACCAACCCAAGACGATAAAAACATAACATACTTCCGGATAAAGTTAAAATAAACAAGTTCTTGAACACTTGCCCTCCATAAATATGACTATATGGTTCTGTATAGTTTCAATTAGCATTATATATATATATATATATATATGATATACAGATTGATATTTTATTACACAAAGCATTAAATTGCATCCAAGCTTCAAGAAAGATTCTTAATTCTTTAACTTTATATTATCCTAAGTGTAACAGGTCTCTTGGGTCACATCTTGTGTGTTTGTCTCTTTGTCTACATTATCATCATCATCATCATATCACTGGGAGCATTAGAGGCAAGAGAAGTATCATCCATACCAAACTATCATCGTCGGCCTCATGTTTGGAAGTTTCATCATCATCGGAAGAATTTTTTCATCATCATTGTCAGGTTTATCATCATCATCATCTTTTTCATCATCACCATAATCCATTAATATTATTACCATTATTTTAATAGAGTCCTTTGTTTACTGGTATCAGTAGATTTAAAGAAAAGTCAAGATTTTCTTTCGGAATCAAAGATGGCATGCATGAAGGTATAAAGACCTTGAGAGAGCGTATAAATACATATATACATGGACACCCATAAAGTGCTGGGTTAGATCGTTTTTATGTAAAGGAGCCGGCCACTGCGGCAGATATCTTGGCAAGTTGCCAACTGCCAGCGATCAATACATGCATGTCTAGACGCCCCTGGCCGGTGGGTCCTTTCCGAACAAGACCTACGCTAAAAGTAACTTGTCAACGGCATGCAGAACCCACCCAAAACACTAAAGTTTAATGACGCCTTTCTTTACCGACAAAAAGCAGATAGCCGGACCTGCCTCTATCTTGTAATACACCCTGGGTGTTTTTTTTACAAGCATGCTCGCTAAGGTGCAAGATTCATCTATTTGAATTACAAGGATTATAAGTCGAAATTCAAATTTCCTTCATCGTCATGTCAGGCGTAAAGACCTTTGAAAACAGTTATTTGTTATTTCCTGATCTTGCAGGCTGGCGCTGTATGCAGGGCGTTGCACGGACTGCTTGGCACCTCGTCATAAAAGATAAACAATCCGCCGGCTTTATTTGATGCATGATTCTGAATTTGGAAGAAATTTTATGTGATGGTTATATGCTATATGATCAATTTTCTTCATTATATGCATAATTTGCACGTATGTAAATAAGCTGCTCTGGAAGTACAGACCATTAATTTCCCTTTCTGTGAATTATTGACCAACTGACTCTGGTATAATTAGACTCTATTGACATGACATTGAAAATACCACTTCAGCAACTTTGGTACTAAGATCATGTTTCACTTCAAGTCGTAACAATTTAGATGTATAAGAAAAGAATGCATGAAATCCCTTTGTTATAAGCATGGAATTAAATGTATACTAAATATATAATTTTTCATCTGCCTGGTAAATATCCAACGCATATACATAAACATTAAATAGGCATCTGTTTGCAGTGAGTGACCCACTGAAAATGAAATGTAATCTCATTTAGACTTCAGTCATCTTATGTTGCCTAGTAATTAAGCAGTTTTAAAAGGCGTTCGGTTTGTGAAGTTCCTCGAATCTAACCTAGCCAGTGTCTCAAAGCCGAAAAATGAAATCTTAATAAAACCAAAGAAATGTGTTCTTATGTCTCAAGACAGATTATGAAAGCAAAATCCTGCATGTTATTGAGTGCAGGCTTATTAATAAGACACCTACCCTTTATCCACATTCAGTAGACTACGTCACCAACCAGCCATTCCATGACTTATATAATTGAAAAAATAGGTTTTCTATAGATGGGTAATTGGTCGAGAGTGCTATATATTCAAGTGATATAAAAACGGTCATGCACAAAATATTATTGTACCAATAATTTGTAGTATCATAATAACACTATGAACAACTAAGGTATACGAAACAGGTACTCTTGGTCACATGATATTAAAAATCTATCATGTGGCCAATCAGAAAACGCTTACGCTTAAATGCGCATCACGAAGTCCGTACAGAATACCACTTGATTTATTTACCGTAATACATCAAAAGAGCTTATAGTAGCGGGAAAATAGTTCGGCTGCCGAAAAAGCAGACGATCGATAAAGCCCGCCAAAACTTCCATCACGGGACACAGCAGACGACCAAATTGCTTTTTATCGAACTGGACAGGCTTAAATATTATAGCACTCCTCCGTGGCTGACAGTCTGGCCCGTCTGTCTGGGAGTGCCGTAAATAGCTGACTTACGGTCTCAGCCAGCCTGATGGCCTGTTGGTCCAGGCACCGGAACCACAGCATTGACTGCATGTAAACGATGACCAGCTAGCAGAGGGAACTGACCAATTCTAGACTAGCATTTGCACATGTTCCAGACAGTCGGTTGATTTTTTATAAGTTATGCATGCAGCACTGCTGCTATGCTGTAAGACAAAATTAGCCTGCTGTAGCACTGCAGTAGAATTAGACTTGGAAATGAGGGAGAATAAAAAACATTATTTCGTGGATCAAAAGTGATGTCTCGAATTAAGAGGCATATTATTATGCAGTCATATGTAGCATTTTTTAAGCAGCGCTGCATCCAGTACCGTTTTGCTGTAAAACCCATCTACTGGCAATGCAAATGGATAAAAAATGAAAATGAGCAAAACCATTACTTTGTAGATCAACCATCTTGTGATAAAAATTTCCGCTTCTGTCTGGGCCATCAAGTGCGTTTTATTTAGGAGCTTCATTATCCTACATTAATTAAGGGTACTTGGGCCGAGTTATCGCGTATTTGCACCTTCTTTATTAATTGCACTGTGTAGCAGCGTTCTCTCATTTAACTCCAGACATAAATGTGGCATGCCCTGAGCAAAACGACCATGCAGGACATATGTGTGTAAATTAAAATGGCAACTTACTGATAACAATAAATGAATTTAAAAGTACCTTGCGAATAACGAATCAGAATCACGTGAAACACGCATAAAGAAAAAATTGGTTTTTATAGAGTATCTCATTTGCAATACCTGTTCCATGCCTTTTGAATCGGTTTGTGTGTAACCGTCTTGTGGCGTCCCCTATCGGCGCCTAATGTTAACGCGACCAACCTGGCTCTCAGCCAGCAACCGGTAAGCGTACAGGCGCACCAGTGTGACTGGTTTAAATATGAAAGAGTCGCTAAAAACCGCCAGGGTCACCAAGAACCTATAAGTCTAGCACATATTCTCAGCACCTCGGCCGCTTTGCGGCTCTGACCATTAGAACCCCTGTCTTCTCTCAAATGTCAGGTTTCAAATGCCAGGTTTAATGCATTAGATAAATTCATTCTTGTCATGACCTTCCCAGAAGGCAATTTAACAAGATCACCTTGGACAGCTTGGATAGCGGCGCACTCGAAGAATAACCGCTAAAACACCGTCTGACCTTTCTCGCTCGGCCCAGTTTGACGTACGCTGGTTGACATGTCCAGGGGGTCGGGCCGGGGGCGGGGACCAGGAAGGGAATGGGAGTGATTATTATTTGCTCCAAACTGGCGCGTATAGGGACGGGGGACGACATATCTTCATCACATATTTTTTTTTAATTTGAGCTAAAAATTGAGCTGAACTAAAATTCTAGTAAAATGTTAATATAGATAAGTTAACACATGCAGACTACCTTGTTAGAATATAATTCTGTATCAAAAGTCTTTTGAATGTCTCAATAAAGGGAAAGATACCGGCAGATATGACTAAAAGCAGGCGAGGAAGATAAGTGCATGCTTGCTGACTCTTTTAATACCAGCACTTCTATGTCAACGCTGAACCAAATGTTTTGCAGACTGTATCTCAAATGCAGACATTGACGCGATACCGATTAAATGAGTTATAACTGCAATACTGGCAATACTGGCTAGCTCAGTGCAGGGGGTACATTTCATAGCTCTGGCTATATCTTGAAGCAAACTATATATAATGACATTGAGTAAACAAATTATATATATAATATTAATTTATGTAAAATACTTAATATAATCTTTTTGGCAGACTGACTATACCTTGATGTACATATGTGTGTGTGTATCGTCTGTATGGAAAATCGAAAGAAATCAAAAACATTGCTCATTTTACTATATCATAACATGTTTTTTTATAATTTTGATATTTATAATAACTGTCCACAACATACAATAATACGGAGCAAGAAATCTATAATTAAGATGATGATCCTTTGAACTCCCCTTTCTATAGCTCTATATACAATGGTGCAATATTTTCAGATGCTGTTGCACATGCGGGCATTAATATACCATCAGGTTACTAATACCTGGGCTTGGTCGTCTCACCAACATTCGCTGAAAACCGTTGATTACTTTTCAACAAAAGAACTCTGTGATAAAAAGGTGAACATTACGTATACGCATAAATAAAGAAAATTTTTTCAGCAATCGCCTATCACTGAAAATGTGGGCCAAAAGGTAGCATAATGCGTTTGACCTCAGATATAATGCAATTGAACACAATATATATATATATGCTAAATACACAGTGCGTATATTTGTATATACAAATGTGTGTGTGTGTGTGTGTAAAAGGTTGTTCAACTGTAGTATACTATATGTGAGCCGTTGGGATATTAAAATCTTAGCGCCAATTATATATGTAAGAACAAGAACCCTATAACACCCTGATTGAATTTGAATCCTCTGTAATTTCAAATAACAGAAACTATTTATAAGTGCACACAAATATCGGTAAAGTGGACGCCAGTGACATGTATACATGTATATGCAATGACCAGCCGTCCACGAATTCCTGTCTTCTAATTAATGGTTATACGGTAAACATAAAATGTTTAGGGTAAAAAGTAAAATGAAAGCAACATAGAAATCCAGAAAACCTCTGAATATTCATGAGCATAACCGGTTGTTAATAATGCACGGTTAACAAGTGCACGGCATTGTATAATATTTACAAAACACAAACCAAAGTAAACACAATAATGGAATTTTGGCTATGGAGGTTTTATATTTTTACGCGCCAAGCTAGAACCATGGAGAACATATGCCTCGTTTTAGCGCCAGCTGCGGCAAAAAGTTATCAAATACTTCTTAAAGGTCAAGGTCACGTGTAGAGAAGGTTAAACAGTGTGGTTCCTGGCATCGTGCCCAGGTTGTTCACCTTGATATAAAAAAGACATTATCACTGACATGCAGCTGAAAGGCAAGGAAGCCTGGCACGTGCGTGCACGGCGACGTAACCAAGGAAGGGGTCCACCATAACAATAGATATATATTTATTTATGTTTTTTTTTTCTTTATCTAGCTGATACATTATGTATACTTAAATATAGATACATTTGATCGATATATGTGAAAGAGCTGTGTTTAGTGATATTTGGACATGTTAACATATGCATCGTGATTCTTTATGTATATATTTATATATATATATATATATATATATATACATATATATATATATATATATATATATATATATATAATAACCTGATTACCCAAAAACTACCAGTTAACCGATATCCACAAAGCTTTATGCATGAGGGGTTTCGACATTGGTCAGGGCCAGTTTGGATACATTTACAGTTGCATTGGAGAATTAAGATCACACATGTATAATTCACAGTTTTATTGCATGTTTTACGTATATACGTGAAATAAGCCTCAGATATATATATATATGTGTGTGTGTGTGTGATATGTTTATCTTGAACAAACCTCTTATTCGTTTGTCGGCACTTTATTATTACAATTATGTAAATAAGTAATATGAAAGTATCATATTTTTTTGTTTCCTGCCTGACGCTTTGAGAGCAGATGATTTCAGCTGAGCAGTGACACCTGTCTGCCTGCACAGAGTTATGTGATCAGGTATACACGTGGGTGGAATGCATTTGGCAGAGAACACTTGTAATCTGTTTGTGTCAGTGGCACAAGGCCACACCAGAAGTCCCTGGCCGGCTCGGGGACGTCAAGCGAACTCGAAAAAAATCTCAATAGATTAAATGGGATGGCCTGATTAATAATGCTAATGATGACACTTAATCCTTTTCGACATGGCCGCACTTGTTGTTAGAGGGTAGTTTTACAGAAACGTGGCAATGAGTTAACATAAGAAAGGTCTCGCTCGTGGGCGCGAGCACAGCTGGTGGTGTCCTAGTTTTCTGTCATTGTGTCTTACGAGGGAGCCCAGCGGTTAACTCGGTAAAAACCATTACTCTCAAAAAGGAGTCGCGCTCGAACAGTCCATGTGTTGTTAAACAGCGCGGAAGGCACCTGGCCCCCATATTAGTAGCTGCTTTTTCATCTCTCACGTTGTCAATGGATGGTAAAATGTAGGTCATCACGTGACCTGTGTACGTTTTTTATCCTTCGTACAGCCTTGACCTAAAGCCGCGTCATTCAGATGTACCATTGCATTGTCATTGTTGATATTATTAAGGAATTGCTTGTAAAATAGAACAGTAATGAGCTCAACTTGCATTTGTCTCTTTAATAAAATGAATCCATTGTCTGACTTGTGGATGGAATATAAACTAGCTTGAATATATGCAACATTAATATTTCGTGAATTTACACCTGTTTTTTGCCTAATGGAAATGATAATATAGCGCCTAATATCTATCTGTATCATATCATGGTGAGATCTGTTTATGTAATAATAATTTAATAAATTTTACGCATCTGATCTTCAGTTGTATCGGCATATGATACTGTAATTTCACAGCTTTGTTATTGTAATTTCTCTTTCCTTACCATGACACTTGGGCAACGTAACAAAATAAAGAATTTCAAATTTTTAATCTGTGGAATAGGATTGTTTCTCCCACTTTACAAAATACGTGTCTCTGTGGCAATTGATAGGTTTCTAGATATAGTTTGTATAGTCATGTCTGCATTGAAAAGAAAAGTGTATGGCTCTGATAATAACAATGAGCATATGTCATGACCATGCAGATATATGGAGTAGGCAGCAAATTCAATATTTAACCATGTAAATTTCCCTTTATTACTTTAAAAAGAGGTTATCCATACCATTCTGCTAAGTATAAGCCTAAGATAAAGGTGGTGTGGCTCAGCAATGGGGCCGATTAAACACTCAGAGCCATAGGTGCAGTAGTCACTGGGCCTGTTCAACACCAGGATATAAAATGAGAGGTGGTGTGCTACACAATTAAGTTAGGTTTAAAAAAATTTGAGGCTGTTATCTTCAACAAAAATTGTTAAAAAATTACAATCCTCAATTATGGCCCTTAAAACAATGAGTTCGAACAGGATGAATTGGGCCTCTGATATAGCATGGCGATGTCCATAGGGCAAAATCGTTTGAAGAAAAGATCTTTGCATGATTCCTAAAACTTTAGAAATGTTACAGGTCTTTTGATAGCAGTATATTCTAAGAAAATAGTATTTCCTCCATCAGAGGGAAATGTGTTCATTCCCGTTCGTGTGTTTTTGTGTGTGTTTGTTCCCAACATAACTCACGCAACCATGAACCTCATGATTTTGGTGTGGATCAAGCACATGATCTGGATCCAGGAAATATTAAGGAAAACATTAAGGAATATTCACAAATGTAGAGTCACTTATGCACGAATGAACCTAGGAATATGGGTTAAATAAGTGAATGTCGGAATATTGATTTCCTTAGAATGCCGATGTCTTGATTTATATAAATGGTATCTTTCATCTGTTTAATGAACAGTGCTGAATGAATAGATGCAGAATACAGGAGGATGAGGTTCAGCTCATTCAGGTGTGGAAAACACACGTGTACATACATTGATTAATATCTATATAATGCCAGCAGATATAGAGCGAAGATGAAGAACAAAGGGTGCCGCCTTGTTTAACAGCTGCATGCACCTTTGACCTGGGATGATCCAACTGGAAGAGCTTGCTATATATAGATACAGAATTAACAGACCGAATCGTCTGTATTCTGGACCCGGGATGATAAAATTCTAATTTACAACGCAAGCAAAATGACAGCAAAATTCTTGACATTCCAAAGCCTGGCGACTTTTATTCTGAATCATATAATGGAACGGCAAGCTGGCATCTCTCTGTCACTCCAACAGAGCAACAAAGGGGATATTTTAGGAAAAATAGAACTGCACAAACTTGTAATTAATTTTTACGGGGGTCAGCATAAAATTAGCAATAGTCCTGTTATAATATTAAGGCGGAACCATTGTCAGTTTATATAGAGTTTGTGAAAACATCATAAAAAATAAAAAATCATACATAATATAAATATATATATATATATATATATATATATATATATATATATATATATATATGATTATTACAGAGATAAAAAAGGATGTTTGCGAGCTTGTTTATGTCTGTTTACAATACACAAATATGGGTCCGCTGCACGTTTAAATATACCTTATACAGCACACAGTGTATACTGAGACTGGACGCCTCACAATGGTTCTACTGTATATATATAACTCCCATACACAAATATAAAGTCCCATACACAAAAGACAGCCGCTCATTGATGAAGCCTCGTTTCTGTTATTGTCTACTGGTTTCGAAGAATGGGGCCGTTATCACTTCTCGTTAAAAAAATATAGGGCGGGTTGCCAATAACAACTCCAAGAATCCGGGCTCGGTCTGCGACCACGTGGAAAACAGGGAGTCTTTGTTTTTACCGCCCTGGTGTTTCCGGTTGCGTTGCCTGGTAACCTCAAGACCGGCGACCCGCAAAACCACGGTCCTCCGAGCCGCAGGTTATAACCTCCTGCAACACCGTGTGAAAAAGACACAATCTAACAGGAAATTTACCTTTTATAATTGATGCTTGTCTAATCCCGAAATTGATAGGAATTTAATCATGCAAATGGTCAAATATACTGGTTTTGTGTGCTTTTCTTATCATTCTTGTTAACATTATAGGACGATATAGTATTATCTCTATCATTTATCTCCTCGCATGCATACATGGTCGGGAGGCTGCGAATTTTTATGAATATCCTCATTGGATTGGGAAATGGAACGAATATTATACAAACATTTTAGCTTTAAAAGGTGTGGGTTTACAGTGTGATATCAACGGCAATGTCAGTCGCAGCCTATATATTTTACACTTTGCTCTTCCTGGTTTATCATGCATGCCTGTTCATTCTACATGGTGTAACTTTGTCGACCCAGCCCAAGCAGGAACAATAGGCGTCAGAAGGTTATTCGTTCTCCATTTGCATGCATGCCCATGACCAGAACCCATCCATTCACCCCTGGGTGCATCCATGTAGAGTGCTAGCGCACTCTTGTGGTAAAGACTTATAATTGAAGGCTATACGAATCTTATACAGACAGAACTGGACGCAAACCTAACTATTTCGCCACCAATTAAGCTTATCCAGCTTCAGTGGGTTAAGGAAGGCCTATAAAAGCTGTATCTCGCTAGGCTGCGACATGCAGCTTGCGACTAGTTTGAGACACAACAAATGCGAAAAAATACGATAATTGGCGACAATTGTCACTTGCAATCACACTGAATTCTACTTACGACACGTTTGCGTACATGCATCGCACGAGTGTTTGGCCCTAAATTAGGCGAGTTCGTATACCCGACTCGCGAATGCTATACGCGATGTTCACAGGACTGGTAATTCATGAGTTGAACTTTCCATCTGAATTCCATTAAATCGCGACTGTATATGTGATATGTTTGAATATATATGTCCATGGACAGCAAAAGGAATCTTCATTATCTGCTGCCTTAAGAAAACATATATATATATATAGTTACGGGGTAACGTAATAGCGGACCGAACTGTCTCGCTAGTGAAGCTTGCTTTGCTAGCAAAGCGGTTGGCAGCGAAGCGGTTAGAACGCCAGACTTGAACGCCACCGACCTGGGTTTGACTCCCGGATCGGCCCAGGATTTTTCCCCTCAACGATTTGTCTTCGTAACAATATATATATATACATCCTTAGGTTAAGAATAAGAAAAGTCAGCATTATAAACTGAGGCGGATATCTCCACAGCAGATATCTATGCAATCCTTGCCCCAGCCAGATTAATTCAGGTGCTTTGCTTGGTTTTCTATGAAAATGTTATGGTTTAGAACAGGACACTCCTGCTCATGTTAAAATACCACTCGCAAACAGTTAACTTAACAAAGGGTTTCACATTTTGTTTTCTGGTGGAAAAAGGGAGGCATATAGGATTCTGTGCATTATTTTCAACAAATAATGAGCAAAGCTTTTGTAGCAGAAATATTCCAGTTATTTAAGAATATCACTCTTTACTGGAGTACATAATTTTATGCTATAGCTATCTTGGCGGTTTCCAAAATGCCAAAAACAATATTTTTGTATGTAATTTATCTGCAAGTTAAACACAGTCAATCGGTACGAACCCGCAAATCTTTACAATTAGGCAAGTCAAACCAAGCAGCAAAAAATCAGAAATCATAGGACCAGGGTTTTGGAATGCAAGGAGCAACAAGCGGGTACTTCGGGACGAGGCTCTCACTGTCGTCTGCCAGATTCCGTGGTTGTGACTCGCAAAGGATCCCAATCCACTCAATTGACCACTCATTTAAGTAAGACTAATTTTTCTTTTCCAGTAACTGTACTGTCCATTCAGTGAAATGTATATTTACCAGAGGCAGCATTCATTGCAATCTATGGGCACTCACTAGTGTTTTTGATTTTGTATAACATATGTCTAGACTTCCAGGTTCGGACATTGAAACTAACAAGTGACCCATGGGTCATGACGCTCAGCTGACTGGGAAGAGATTTGCCAAAGGAAATTTTATCATCTGAATGGTAGTATATACCCATTCAACTGAAGCATCAAACAGATTAACCAACAGGCCAAGTTACTGTATTTATATATCTCAAAAATAGAGAAAAAATGCATAAACTTTAAAAAAAAATACAGGTGGTTCCACCAATCTGCAGAAACTAATAAAAACACTTAGAGGTCAATATCCATGCAAAGAATCATAGTGATCTCTGCATTAGTTGTTCAGATACTTCAGCTTTTGTATCAAATTTTCCATTATTCTGAGGGATACTTCCGAGTTCTAAAGCTTGAAGGATATGGGTAACAGAGACCTAATTTCAGGTTTCCACAGACACTTTTCATGGGCCTCCTTGCATGACAAGAATGAAGATTTTAGGTCCAGTTATTACAATTTGTGCCACGTTAACAGATGACAGCATCCTTAAAGGTCTCAAAAATAGAGAAAAAATTTCGTTAAAAAAACCCGAACAAATAAAGGTGGTGCCACCAGTCTGCAGAAACTTATGAAACACTCCATAATCAATATCCATGCAAAGAATCATGGTGATCTCTGCATTAGTTGTTCAGAAACTTCAGCTTTTGTATCAAATTGTCCATTATTCTGAGGGATAATTCAGAGTCCTATAGCTTGAAGGATATGGGTAACAGAGACCTAATTTCAAGTTTCCATGGAGACTTTTCATGGGTCTCCCAGTGTGTCAAGAATGAAGATTCTAGGTCCTGTTGTTAGGATTTGTGCCCTGTTAACAGATGTTCATATCTTTAAAGGTCTCAAAAATAGAGAAAAAAATTCGTAAAAAAAACCCAAAAAATACAGGTGGCATCACCAGTATGCAGGACCTGATGAAACACTCCATGATCAATATCCATACAAACAATTATGGTGATCTCTGCATTAGTTGTTCAGATACTTCAGCTTTTGTATGAATTTTTCCATTATGCTGAGCTGTACTTTGGAGTGCCATAGCTCAAAGGATATGGGTAACAGAGACCTAATTTCAGGTTTCCATGTAGACTTTTCATGGGTCTCCCTGTGTATCAAGAATGAAGATTCTAGATCCAGTCCTTACGATTTGTACCATGTTGACAGATAACTACATCCTTAAAGGTCTCAAAAATAGAGAAAAAAATTGTAAAAAATTGAAAAATACAGGTGGCGCCACCAGTCTGCAAAAAGTGATGAAACTTCTCATGATCTATATGTATGCAAAAAATAATGAACATCAGTGATGTAGTTAATGAGAAATTAAAGTTTTTATATGAATTTTTTGAATTTTTTATTCTGGGGGGGGATACCTTGGGGCCCCATAGCTTTAAGGATATGGGTAACAGAGACCTAATTTCTGGTTTCCTTGGAGACTTTTCATAGGTCTCTCAGTGTGTCAAGAATAAAGATTCTAGGTCCAGTCTTTACGATTTGTGCCCTGTTAACATTTTTCACATGTTCACATTTTTAAAGGTCTGAAAATAGAGAAAAAATTCGTAAAAAATCGAAAAATACAGGTGGCGCCACCAGTCTGCAGGAAGTGATGAAACTTCTCATGATCAATATGTATGCAAAAAATCATGACCATCAGTGAAGTAGTTAATGAGATATTGAAGTTTTTGTATGAAATTTTTGACTATTCGGGGGGGGGGGGTACTTTGAGGCCCCATAGCTCGAAGGATATGGGTAACAGAGACCTAATTTCTGGTTTCCATGGAGACTATTCATAGGTCTCTCACTGTGTCAAGAATGAAGATTCTAGGTCCAGTTTGTACAGTTTGTGCCCTGTTAACTGATGTTCACATTTTTTAAGGTCTCAAAAATAGAGAAAAAAATTCGTAAAAAATCGAAAAATACAGGTGGCGCCACCAGTCTGCAGGAACTGATGGAACATCTCATGATTAATATGTATGCCAAAAATCATGACCATCAGTGATGTAGTTAGTTTTTGTATGAAATTTTTGACTATTCTGGGGGGGGTACTTTTGGGCCCCATAGCTCGAAGGATATGGGTAACAGAGACCTAATTTCTGGTTTCCAAAGAGATTTTTTATCGACCTCTCAGAATGTCAAGTTACAAGATTCTAGGTCCAGCGGTTACGATTTGTGCCTAGTTAACGGACAGACGGACAGGCAGACAGACGGACAGACGGACGACGGACAAAGAGTGATCGCTATAGCTCAACATGACTGAAAGTCAGCTGAGCTAAAAAACGTGGGTTGGGGTAAATGGGGGCGGGGGGGGGGGGGGGGCTAAAACCATTTCACGGATAAACACGTTGGCCGGAATATCAGTAGACTTTAACATAAATGTCGCGTGCAGAAGAATAGGATTTCAGAAAACGCACAATTAAGGCACAAATTCCGGCGTTGGTTTTCGATAGTAAGCATACCTATTATTCAATTAAACAGATTTCAGAATCTGAAATAAGGGCAATCTGGGAAGAATTCAAAAACTCAGAGACATATTTAACCCCATGTTTTAATTGGATTATCCCTGCATGTTTGAAAACCCAACACCCAGAAGACATATTTTTATATCACGTGGTCACCTTCGTCGTCATTCACCAGACAGCGCCACCAAATGTCCATATAACTACCCTTCAAAACAACTGTATATATGCTTATTTTCAATTGCCATACGATATGGGATCAGCTTTCATGCAGTTGTGATTCTTTTTTTCAGTCGTCCCTAAGTGAAATACGGTAGAATACGTACGTGTAGATATACAAGACTAATCTTATATTTTCTCCGACATAACTGCCTCGTGTATGTAATTTGACCTGGTGCCTGGCCAAGGTTCTTGAAAGTTTTGCAGTAATGTTATAAATGAAGGTTACCCGGTGCAGAATTCCCATGTAACTTAATTGGAACGATGCTGCCTTGTGTTGAATGCCTTGTTCCCTATTTATCCTTATCGAGAACTGAATATACTAATTCTATAATATACAAGCTATTCATGAGTCTTAAATTACATATTTTTTTTCTATTTGGCCGATAAAATCTCTGAAACCTTAAGAAAAAAGAATGTTTCTTAATGTTCTAAATTTACATATATAGTTTTTATCTTGCTAGTGAAATCTAAGAAACCTTTAAATCCATGACTGAATGTATATTTGTTTATTTTCTTCTTATTAATTGGCACACGAACTTCCTTGGAACCCTGTAGGATATAATGTAATTCTGAGAGTTGCCATAACAGGGCTTGCAATCATATTTTTTTTAGCCTTAAGCCCTTGAACAGTGTTAAATATACTAATTTTTACAAATCAAGCTTAAAGTTTAAAGGGCCATGTGTACTTCGCTTCGTCTGGTGTGTTCGGGTCAAATGAACCAGCACCATGGTTCTTTTCGAGGCAGATAAATCCAACAACCTCTTGAATAAATATAATGTACAGCTACATCTTATAAAATTATATGTTTGATAACATATAATCATTCTTTGTCATTAAACCAGTTCCGAACATTCAGCGTCAGTCTCCGCTGATAGGTGTGAATGCATGGTTAAATGGAAAAGGCCCATGGTGACATCATAATTGTTACCATAGCGACACAGATTTTCGAGAATGAACTCCACAACAACTCTTGGTCACTCATATAGAAATTACAAATGGTACGTCTATGACTATATGTATGGCATTGTATGCTATGGTTTATCATTTAATACAATAGAACACATTCTGATATCAGCTTCCTGCTTCTATGGAATTTTCTCTCAGTATATTGAAACAGGAAGGGCGGCCTTTATATGCATTTCTTGTTTCTATATATAAAATATTCAAAGAACCCTTAGCTGCACCATAAGGAACCAGATGGTTCTAACTGGAACCATTTTTAGACTGAAAGAACATTCAGGACTCTCATATTTCTAAAATAGTGAAAATAAACTCTACATGCAGTTCTTCTTGTGTGAAACAAATATATGACAGCCGATGTTTAACCAGCAAAGCGGAAATATATTGAAAGAATAAGATGAAGCAGACTGACTACATTGAGTCCCTTGGATGAGACGTTTTCATGGTGACCAAATGACGTCAGAGGGAGACCGATAGCAGAAGCCACCTCCAGGCTCATAAATAAGAATCGTCTGCGGGCGGCGAGAGGAAAATTAACCTGACAAACTCTTTCAAAAATAACTAAAAGAGCAACGCCGGTCGTGAGGTCGACGCAGATGACAGATTTCTCATTATATACGGAACCATATTTAGCCTCTCTTCCCGATCGAGCTCCCAGTGCTCTAGGGGCTTCCCGTGTGGATCATCCCATGACGTCCATAAAATAATGCCATTGGAAAGATCCTCTGAACAAAACAGTGTAGGCGAAATGAAGACAGCAGTATATAAACACAATCTAAAAGCCCACACTGTAGACTTATATATCGCATGCACTTGACGGCACAACCGACCGGAACTGATTGCTCTCGGTGTCGAGTTCCTATGACAACTTGAATGTGTTATCAGATCTATTACCTGAAAACTATTGCCATTTTATCAAGTGGTTTTTTTCTCAATTTCTGTTTATAGTAGCTTCTCTCCCACTAGCAGTGTCAGAGTACGTGATATACATGGCAGATAAGGTACTTGTGAGTGTTCCTCTCTTCCACAGAGTACAAATATAGATATAAGTGTCTATAATTAACATCAACACACGGCAGCTGACGCAATACCAGTTATATACGTATTAGAGAGGCGTAGCCGGGAGTGCTTCATGTATATATTTATAGAAGATCGATCCTAGGTTTAAAAATAGAATGCCTTATTAGCGAAGCCTTGTCTCTGTTTTATTATAACAGTCATTAATACTCCAATCTCGTTAATTATGGAATATATTTTACTCGGGACTGAACACATATACACTATATTCCGGTATTCGTAATCAAAGAGGGGGGGGCTATATGAGTTATGTCCAACACAAGAACCTTTAGCATTTTATTTTGTCTCTTTAATAAATATATCATGTAAATCAAACGAATTCATATACACTTTTTATATGAATTTGTGCTTAACCTTAATGAAAAGGATATTACGCACAACACTGTGTTCATATCTTAAACTAAATATATTAGCAGTTGGACTGTTATCTTTCCGCGGCTACATTAAATATATATATATGTGTGTGTGTGTGTGTTTGAATGTGTGTGTTTTATTAAAGATGAATAAAAGGGTTTTACAGAAGGTTCTTATTAGAACCTAAAAGCTATATATAGGAACAAGAAGGGTGCACCTCAAACCATGCATTCCCCCTCAGTATAGGTTTTATTTGGTTAAATTCTTGTCATGATATATAGGTATTCTGAAGAACCTTTTTCGGGACTGGTTCTGGCTGCGGGTGACAGACATATACCGGGAGTAACCAAAGTGAAAACTTAACATACACAAAGGAGATAATTGAGGGCACAGAAACACGCGTGTATACATTTATCAAAAACTTTTTTTCAACTGTCTGTGTTCTCAGGGATATTTTTATATAAGATATTGTGCTTATCGGAATATGCACTCACAAGACATAACTTTCAATCAACACTCTTTGTTTTTAAGAGGAATCCCCTCTCTCAGTTTACTCTGTGGTGTGCGTTGCGTTTTATATATATATATATATATATATATATATATATATATAAAAACTGCATTTCTAAAAGCTGAAACATTCACCCATGCAGTGCTCTCCTATATAGCAGTATTATCTAATATCATTATACTTTAGTGTGGGTTTCATAAACAGATATTTCTTTACATGCATGCATTATCGTCTCCGCCCATTACAAGGGAAGATATATCGCATGCATGCGGTTAACCTTTTGAAGTCGTATTAAATGTCATTATTTAAGAATGGGTATATAAGGCTGGGAAAAATATAAACGCTTCAGATAAATCATACTTTTAAGTTAGTCCGTGATTCAATCGACTGGACACCTGCCGACTCAAATATAACAAGTCCGCTAATTGAATGTCTGTAATTCAGACGCCAAGTCATGCCATGTATTTCCATTCTGCTGAATTACTAAGGGATAGCAGACAATGGAAGGATTAACCGATTAAGGGCATGCAATTAGTTGCATATAATATGTCTTGTTCAAATGTAACGAAGGAAGCCAATGTTATCTATCTGTAAGTTAAGATAAAATCGTCCCTTTTATCAATCCTGCCAGCGGTATAAACGGTTTAAAAAGAATAATAGTACCAGAAAAAGAGAAACCTGCATGTTCTGCAAAAAGAGAGTGAAAAACCGTAAACGTCTCTATATTCATCTGCTCTATAAATGTGGCAACACATGCAGACTCTATACAAGATGTGCTTAACATAATTGATATCTACATATGTAGCCAATGATACCGGAAACATGAACGGTCCCCATGAACTTATATGCATATACAATGACACTTTAAACATTTTGAAATTCACACCGGACACTTGCACAAAAATATTGGGTAAAGTTCAGGGTCCTTATCAATTTTGTTGGACTGTATCTTCTCTTACTGACAAAATGAGGACAAGAGTGCTCATTTCAATTAATCTTCACGGGGAGAGACCCTTTTTAAAACATCTTTTTGGCAAGTGTCTCAAGTTTTTATAATCTGTTATAACATAAATTTTAAAACCACTAATATAAAATTTATGAAAGGTAATGACAATCTGCAACCGCTCCTCCAAAAATAATAAATTAATAAATTTGCCTCCTTATGTAACCTAAGCCTTGTGTTTAAACGGTATTTTTAAAATAAAATTTCATTCATACAAATTTTGCAAAGACTTCAAATAGAATTTGGGAGACTGCAAATCCAGTCTGATAAAAATACCAACAATTCGAAGGTCCCTTAGGACACTTTTATTCGCATTAATCGTTACAAGGCCAGATCCTCTCGAAAGTCCCTGTTTGACGCGCCTTCGTTTCACTTCCAAGGTCTTTCTGCGTAAACAGTTAAAAGGAATCCGAGCTCGCAGCATTCCAGTGCTGTTTTGTGTCCTACTTCTCGTCCGGTTCATTGTGGATAAATAACACGTGGTTTATATACGAGCAGGATTATGTTTCACTGACTTTAAATACGTCAGGTTCTTTATGCATGCCTATGTCTCTATGTGGGTATGCATAAATGAATTCGACGTCATAATAGTAAGCTAGGGAATATAAAGAATTGACCTATCCACCAGAGCCCAAATGCTCCGCCCTCTTGACCTGATTATTACAATGAGCTCCCAAAACGCTTTTACTTTATAAAAACGCAATATTTTTTTTGTCATATGATTGACACTTTACAATTTATAAGGTCACCTGATTGGTTGCTCGTTAGTCCAATGCTTATGTATATTCAGCGAATGAATATGCGATTAAGGTCATATAGAGTTCATGGATAAGTCAATTGACTTATATACCAACAGGATTCTGTTTCTCTGGTGTACTAATCTGTCACGCTCTATATGCATGCCTATTTGTCAGCACTAATGAATGTGGTGTCATAATAGTAACCTATGTAATCTAAACACGTGGTTTGTTTACAAGCAATATACAGGGGAGCTTCATATCTGCATTTAATGATGCAGTAACGAACCTGACGTCATAATGGTATATGCAGAATACTTGATACAATTAAAGATAACTTTTCAGACTCCCTAGCTGACCTTTAATATTTCGTATAGACATACAGTTACATACTAACTCCGCTTATATTTAAAAGATATCCATGCTATTGTTTCGAACATTGAGAATACATCCATAATTATATTTGGTTAACCCGAGAAAGGTCATAATTGTAAATAAAAACCAAATAACTGAAATCCTATTTTTATTGATTGTCCATTGCAGATGTGCAGGCATGTATAGGTTCAAAAATGAAGGGGACAATTCACCGACGACATTGGTCTCTATACTTTCTGCATTGGCATTGTGGTCACACGTACCCCTTAAGCACTATACTCTTCTGTTTAGGGTTTGTGGGCGTCAAATCCCCCCCCCCCCTCGCAATGCACAGCGGCTACTCAATACTCAGATGGCTTAGGTATAAATGTTGTGCAGAGTGTTGTCATTTCAAGTATTTTGGATATGAATTGTTCCAAGGCAAATTATAAACATGGGTTATCTTGTGGTGTTTACAGTACGCAATAAATAAGATTTGTAAGCGTATACGCATATGAAATGCTAACAGAGGGTGTTTCCTTGAAATGCAACCAATTTTGATTTTAAAGTTTGACAGTTGAGACAAGAAGTCCCGGCCATCTCACAATGCCTTTCAGAAAGAGGTTAGTTTTGAGTAGAAATGACCTCTGGCGGAAGGAGGCATTGTTGTAAGGATACCAGTCAACACTGTGCAGTAACGATGATATCCGAATTGCTACAGACCGTGAACTCACACGTTAATTATATCCGTCCATGCATGGGCACAAATTCTTACGAGCCACACCAATATGAGACTTAATGATAAGACTAACATTAAAATAACCCAAGAAAAGCAATTTATGCAAGCAATAAACCCATGGCTGTGTGAATTTTTTATACAGTATTATAATGGCTCCCGTATTAATAAAGTCATACAGCGAGTCCTCCTCATTGTTCAAGTCAATTTGCGCCCGCCGCGGTTTCTTTGATCAAGGCATAATATTCCTTTTCCTCCCGATTTATTGACTTCTAGTCACGGCATTTACAACTTAACACAAGAAATGCTAGTTCCTTAATTCAGGGAAGCCAAGGAATGATTAAGCAATAAACCTGAATATTAAATGGTCTCGTCTGGAAGAGAGTTAGCCCATAATCAGGTTAGCACATTCATGCAGATGGCACTCTCCTCCTCAGGCGCTGTATCATTGGATTTAACTGCTTTGGTGTGTTTTCTAAAACACTAATTACCATGTCAGGTGTCATAATTTTACATCCCCTATATATTAAATATAATATACGAAATAGATACGTTTAATTTGAAATCTTATATTGCATGTAATTCTGTGTTTTTATCCACATTTATATATAATCGGGCTCGAGCTACGATTTGGATGCATGGTGTTTGTAGAATGAGAGGTAGTATTAACAGACAATCCATTTAAAGGTATACTATATATAACTGGGATGAATGAAAGTGATGCAAACAAGGCGGAACTTTTAAAGTAATTTAAAGTAATGATATTTTTTTCCTTTTAATTTTCGATTATGTGCCCCAAATAGCCACCATGGGAGCGGGTCTGCGGCGTCTTTGATGTAACCACCCCCTGTCAAGATGTCATTAAAGATGGCCGGTCCGACATTGAGGGCATACAGATACATGTGGTTAATCCCGCGTCCACTCATAATATCAATATAAGCTTGTCCCTACTTCGGTCCGCATGGCTTTGTCGCCCTCAGTGATGAATGAAGCTGGGGTACGTCAAGTGCCTTGTTTATGAACACCATTTTGGTCACTGGCGGGAACGTGAACCGTCTGCAATTGTGTATCATAGAATTCAGACCACCTAACTTTTCGTATGCCTTAATATACTTTATGTCTGCTGCAGGAATTCTTATACCTTTAATTCTCATTGCAAAGCTGTCAGCGATGGCCTTTTTTCCCTGCAAAATGGAGTTGAGGGATTTATGCAGAATAACCTGTAAAACATTAAAAAATAAAAAGGGAATAAAATTAAAATAAACATATAAATTAACTAATGCAGGACTGCATATGACACCATTAAGTTAATCAAAATTTATAACCTAAATGTCATGTGTATCTAATTAAAATTACCCCTGGTTTGAAAATATTTTCGTGTATGCTGAGAATCCGGATGAAATCGGAGTACCGTAGTGAGTCGATCGATGTCAGTGTTTCAAAATTTCATCCAGTCTGGTAAAACAATCTGGTATAACAATCCATGCCCATTCCTTAACCATGCAACGGTTGCATTATTCAAAGAGACTTCATTCATCCAGTCTTGGGATATATCATTTTTAAATTATACCTAACTCCAAAGAATACTGTAATAAGTACATAGGTACTTTTATAGAACATACAATAGTTATAACACAAATATCGCTATATGTAAGTTATAAACTTATATATAAAACATATATATACAATCATAATTACATATTACATTTCCTGTTTTCATATTTCTCCAACAAATAGTATAATAATAGCGTATGTCTGCCCATAATCAAAACAAAACACCCATATAACATACATAAACTAATGATAACAGTCGTAAAAATTATCTTATTGTCATATTTATACGGACAAACACACCCATATTTTCCCTGATATAGGCAGTGATATTTTGGTACCATACTGTACTGAGTGACACCCGGGCCACGGTTCTTTGCATCACGAATTTAGAGGAACGTTCTACATTGTACCGTGAGATACTCCCCGCGATAGGCGTCCACAGCAGTGAAGACTACACTGTTCTCACGACTGTAAAAATGGACTGGTTTGATACCATCTCACATTGGGAATTCATCTGTAGGTCGTGATCTGGTTGTTTTCAAATCAGATCAGGTTATTCTGTGCACGGCGTATATGTAAACACAGCAAAACGAATAAACGGAAACGAAACCAGGACAGGCAAACGATGAAGACATTGTCATCAGAAAAGAGAATTGCATGGGTGTATAGTTGTCATAACTATATGACATATACACAACAAAACAATGCATCCTCTTTCTCTAACTATATCTTATTTGCTTTCTTATTTTACACTTAAATTTATCAGCCTTTAAGGAAACAAAATGTTTAATTGCGGAATTTCCGTTATCCATGACTGTTAAAGTTAAAACTTTTTGTAATCTCCTCGTGTCTCCTCCATTTGAAATAATATTAAATCGTTTCTGTGGGAAAACCAAGAGGAAAATTCCTGTTTCCCCGCTAGGTGTCGTCGGTATAGTTAACGGACTTAGGAGAGTTCATGGTACTAAAAGGTTGGACCTCGCGAAACTGAATTGTACCGAATGTGCAGCATTGTTTGGACTTGCTGTACCAGCTTATTACCTTTCTGTACGTATATAGGATTTACTATTCGTTGCGGCGGCAGACAGCTCCAGGCTCGCGTATCAGCTTTTAGGTCTGGGCAGTGCAAGTCTGTCGCGCACCTGGACAGGCATGCGCACTGTCACCTGTTAAGTGCAGTACCTGGTGCAATGATAATAATGAAAATTATATAATAAGTGATACAGGGGTACATCCACTGCAGGGCCATAGTTCCAAGCAAGACATCCATGCAATGTCATCCGTGGAAACCTCTTATCCCTTCTAAAGATACAAGACGGGATATTGAGGCATTCAAATGGACCATTGAGCGCGTAAAGCACGAACATTCTACCCCCCTGCACCCCGTCCGAAAACACGGAAATATTTAGGAAAGTTTGCTAAACCATTTTGTGCTGAATTACAATAGAATATTGAATAAAAAAATGCTCATTTAGATCTTTTTTATTTAAGTTTTATTTATTCCATTAATGTCATAATTATCAAAACCACTTTTTACATACAATCAAATACAAACATGTTTAAAATGTATTCTGTTTTCGGATGCTATGACGAAATATTAATTCTTAATATTCATTTTATATATATTTTTTTCGGTTTATGAAATTGTAAGATATGTTTATATTTTGTTTGGAATGCTTAACATTGAAATAATGTAGACATGTTTACCACGTGATATTCGTCCTTCGGAGCACGCACATGCAGTGTAACTGACGGTGAAGGTTACATCAAAAAGTTCCAAGTCCTGTGTCAGCTGATCCTCAAAAGCCTCTCTTTCAGATAAAGCTACCTGAATCTCAGTGGTCCCAAGCCGAGAAGTATGGACTATCACAGTGGCATTAACCTGATCTCTGGAGGTTGCACTGGTGTCCAATAGCGCAACTTTCCTCTTTTACCTATGTACAGATATGTTATCGCTATTACTACACCTGAGCTCTTTGACTGATTCAAATTCTTATCTCTGATCACGCCCTTTTGTTTATGTTAGCCTAGAAATCTAGTGACCCAGTGAGCTATCACTATTGCAGTGTATTATAATGTTCTGGCATATTTATCTATATATTGTTACTTAAGGTGAAGGTATTTATTCTTACAAAAGGTTGACTTTTATATTGCAAACTAGACGCGAAAATGTTCTCAGAAGAACCCTGGTGCATTCACATCTTCGAAACAATATAATATCGAATATCACAAGCAGGGGTATAGAAAAATTACAAATGGTATTTAAGGCAACATGTATGTATGAGAGAGAGAGAGAGAGAGAGAGAGAGAGAGAGAGATTGCAAAACTATTCTAGGATAACTGAAGCAAGTTTAACATGCATATATATATCAGTAAATCAGTAGACTACCTCAGTTGGGGCTAGAAAGCAGGGTACCATGCAGTCACTCCATATCACTGATTTCAAGTGGACTTTTTTAACAGAACCCTTCCATGCCATGAAACTGGTCCGAGACTAGAATGTGTTATCTGGCCAGCAAACCCCTGCCGGAATGAGACTTTCAAAAACGAGGGTACTGTTGGTGAATTGCAAAAGTAGCAGTGGCCCTTATTCCCAACAAAGGGCGGCTTAAACAAAGGGGATCGCGCTTTATCACAATATAAACAACTAAAACATATGATGATGAATTAATAAGCGTTTTTTTTACGTAACACTCCTGAAAATATTTTGAAAATGTGTTTTAAGATTTACCATAAAGCTTCAACAGAAAAACTAACCAGCAATCCAAAGGGAAAACATAATACCTATATATATACCATTAGTATAATAATGACTAAAATTGTGATTAAATTTCGAAACATCAGACCATTCCTGAAAGAACCAGATTAAATATATAATAGAAAATCAAGAGATTAAAAAAAAACTAAAAATAATAATAATTTATCTTTTCTATTCACAAAAAAATAAAGGTGCAGTGGGAGGAATAGGGTTATACATATAGAGGATGGGGCGTGTTATTTTAAGGAACATTTCTAATGCTATCAAAGAGGGCTTCCGCTGAAGAAAGAACATAAGGTAATCTGGAATACGACGGCAGACGCCAGCGCTCTTGATTAGCGTACGCCTGTTACTACAGCTCACTGACCAGAGATTAATAGAGGTCAGGAAATGACGTCATTACCACAAAAAACCCAAGTCTGTTTGAGTAATGGGTACCCCATTCTGTGTTTGGTATGTCGGGGGCAAGAACGGTCAAGCGGCGGGTGTTATATTTTGCCCTCATCCGTTTGACGCTATAGCCTTCAACAGACGATATGCATACTTCCTGCTTCTATAGCGAACAGTCGGGGTATCTGGATTATCTCAACACCGGAGCTTACAGAAATTGTTTTGTTTTTGTGGGGAAATTGACTTTGCATGTGTGTTCGGGGGGTGTGAGGTGGCGCCACATGTCTGAATGAGAGGGGTGTTCAGTGGTTCTTATGCTTGCATAAGCTTAATCAGAAATAATGAATTAAAAAAAAAAACAGCGGTATAACGGACCCATAATTTCGGCATGCGACTTGTGACATCCAGGTTTTAGTGTTTATGCGATAATGCCGTTTTGAGAAGCTGGGAGAGAAAATAATAATAATAATAATAATAATAATAATAATAATAATAATAATAATAATTATAATAATATATTTAATTTATATAGCGCAAATTCAACAAAATAGTTATAAAAAGCGCTTTACAAGACACAAAGCACAGTTTTACTGAAACATAAAATGTAGATTCCTACTAAAGCAAAGATTCCTAAAAGAAAACCCTAATTTCTAAGAACTTCTAAAAGCTAATATAAAAAAGTAAGTTTTATGATTTTTTTTTTAAAAGAAGCTAAAGATGGTGAAGATCTGATTGAGTGTGGAAGTTCATTCCACTACCTTCGTGCCACAGCTGAGAAAGCTCTCGAATGACACATCTCACTTCGTGCTTTAGGAATCACTCTGGCCCTTGGTCAGATGACCTAAGCTGCCTGACTGGAACATAAAAAGTTAAGAGGTTCCTAATGTAAATAGGCGATTGACCATTTATGGCTTTGTATACTAATAATAAAATTTTAAAATCGATGCGCTGTCGCACCTGGCGCCAATGGAGTTCTTTAATTGGTGTAATGTGGTCGCGCTTCTTGGCACCAGTTACAAGCCTAGCAGCTGCATTCTGCACTCTCTGTAGCCGGTCGAGAAACTTGTTAGGAAGACCACATAGCATAGAGTTGGAACAGTCAATCGTTGAACTGATGAACACATGAATTAATGTTATTGCATGGTGAATCTTGAGTTAGGAAACCCTTTATACTAGCTATATTACGCAGGTGGTAAAAAGCCAAACTACAAATATTATTTACCTGCTTGTCAAGGCAAAGCCCTTGGTCTAGCACTACCCACAGGTTTCTAGCACTGTTTATTGGCACAACTACAGAGTCAAATATGTTAAGAGTTTTCAATTGAATTTTTTACCTTTGCTGGTTTGTACCGATAATCAGAACCTCAGTTTTATCAGCATTGAGTTTAAGCAGATTCTGACACATCTAAACACCTATTTCATGCAAGCATGTTTCAAAGGTAGAAATAGGAACCTTTGATTCTGGTTTAAATTATACATAAATTTGACTGTCATCAGCATAAATATGATAATCCATTCAATGCTGTCGTACTAATTCACCAAGCGGTAATGTGTAAATTGTAAAAAACAGAGGCCCCAGCGCAGAATCTTGTGGAACACCGTAGGTGATCTCAGCTGGAGAAGACTTATGACCTGCAACACTAATACACTGACTTCGATTGCACAGGTATGACCTAATCCCTTGCAAGGCATCTCCAGTTATGTAGAAATATCATGGCTCGATAAGAGCGCGGGGATAGGACACACAAGAACTCCGATGACAGCTCAAGGCGAGAATCAGTCTCTGTTGATAGTCTGGTGGCACGGGGCCATTCATGGACAAAGTTAATATCAAAATAACGTTTTTTTTACCACCTCGCAAATCCTTAAAATTTAGAAGGATGCATCTCTCTGCATGATTTCTCAATCATGATCATACGCCATTTCCGGTTGGTAAACTTTTTTTGTTTGAAGGTATAAGGGGACTTGTTTCGGCAAAGTTAAGATTGGAATATCGTTTTTTTACCATACCTTAATCTTCAAATTATAGTAAGAAGCCAAACGTCTTGTACTGGTTACTTGGTTGGGTGGTTTGCTTGTTAGCTTAAGTGTAATGCAAATATCAATGAAAGGATGGTCACAGAGCAGCACCACGGTAATAATACGACATGTGGAACCATGAACGCTATTGAACTGTATTTCTACATCAACCTATATCTCCCTGCTTAACCAACATGACAGCCCACCTGAAAATGTATATAAGAGATTTGGGGCCAGAGTGAATGTCAATCCTTTTGTATATAATTATACATTGATAATATTACATACAGCTTTATCCACGGTTTAATACCAGAAAAAAACACATATAGCTTCAGATTCGCCAGAGGGCCTTGCAGGACATCTTATAAAACCATGTTTAATACACAGTGAATGCAGCCTCTGCCCCTGCTCATGGTTATAGCATCAGATCATCCACTTCCAAACCTTACCATGCTTGATATAACTTCATGACCATCCGAGAATCAGTCCATCTCTCAACCGGGAACCAGTCTAACCTTAACTCTCAACCCAGCCTGCAGTATAGTAAACTATACGCAAAACACGCTCAACTATATCTAATGTTGCTGAAAGGTTTCGAGCACTGGAGTGAGTGTAAATCTTACCGATTGTTTGAGTCTGAATTCAGGACTCGAGTACTCTATTACTCCAGTAGGAATGCGTTTTGAAACATTTTTGCAGTTATTTATGCAGTTATTAACAGTCTGTTAATAATTTCATTATCCGATATAAAATCTAAATACAGTGATTTTTTCACATTAAAACACACGTATTACTAGCTTAAAACCGAACACAGTATATTTTTGCATTTGCGAGCGCCCCATGGATGAGACGGGTGATCAAATCTGAGTCGGGTAATACCTATAGAGTAATCGAGTACCGAGATATGTAATACCCATCGAGTAATCGAGTATTGAATTATCGAGTTAGGTAATACCTATCGGGTATCGAGTTAGGTTATACCTATCGAGTAATCGATTTAGGTAATATCTTTTGAGTAATCAAGTTAGGTAATACCTATCGAGTAATCGGGTATCGAGTTATCGAGTTAATTAATGCCTATAAAGTAATCGAGTTAGGTAATACCTATCGAGTAATCGGGTAACGAGTTATCGAGTTAATTAATGCCTATAAAGTAATCGAGTCATCGAGTGCCGAGTTAACGAGTTAGACTATTTCTATCGAGTAATCGAGTATCGATTTAGGTAATAGCTATCGATTGTCGAGTATCGAGTAAGGTAATACCTATCGAGTCATAGAGTCCAAAATCTGCTGCCGAACCCGAACTCAAAGTGTCCAAGCTTCGATTCGTGATAACCTGTAACAGAGACTTGTCATAACAATTATCCCCACATCGCAAAGTTTAATATGCTAAGGTTCTTCGAGGAAAATAAACAATATCGATCCAGCTTGTCCCCTTCGATACATGTGTAACATGACAGTTGCATGCACGTGGCACGGACAACGAGATGAGATGTCTCTTAGAAAGTTCCCTGAAAAAAAGACAACTACTCGCTGCTGTGGTATTCTGAATAAATGGACTGGAAAGACCCTATATTATAGTGTGTTCTCACTGGATAGGCAGGATACAGACAAGGCTGAGAAATACATGTATGCCCTAACATATGTTCCCGGCGGTTTAATTACATCTTTGTGGCATACAAAAAGCCGGCGACGTCAAGGTGTGCCGGCTGCATGTCGACGGGCGAGCGAACATCTGTCATAAGAGCAATATAAATAATTAGGGACGCGTGCCACAAAACATATGTAGAGTCATAAAGGACCTCTAGCCGGCTACCGTCTACGAAGCATTTTCACGTGACCAGCTTTTTTCAGACATTCCATTGTACTTTATGGTATATGCTGGCACTCCGGTGTGGCATTAATTTTACACTTTCATAATGTGTTTTCGGGTTTCCTGTGTGCGCGCATATATAAATTACATGCGTGTACACACACTCCCTCAACACAGGCAAGTATAAAAGCAGGTTTAACTGTATACGGCTTAGTGTTGTTATTATTGAAAATACCCCAAATATTAATTTAGAACACCAAATATTTTTATTTGTGTGTGAGATGAATGTGTACACGCACGGGCCTACACGGACTAGTCCACGTATGTGTTTACAATAATGTTCAATATGTGAATGTCTATTCATATATTTATGCCTTTGCCGAGTAGCACGTATTTGTGTTTTCCCTTAATAAGTATGTTTCTTGGATAGTTCCTTGGTTGGTTGTTTTTCTAGTTATCAAATATTCTCATAAACGGACGGACAGACGGATTTTCATGAAACTTTGAGGGGGGGGGGGGGGGGGCTAGGGTCGGGCCACAGAAGAACCAATTAATTAAATTCGGAGATAATCAAGCAGGGACGCTAATATAAGTTTTTAATTTAAAGAAATCCTTTTAGTTGTTTGAAAGCTTGATGTCATATCCAAACCGAAAGCCATTGATATTCACTGGTATAATGTAGGGGTTGTTTTGGTCTAGAGCTGACACAGACAGCTGGCTGTCATTCAACTATATACGCCTTTTCTGTATACATGAAAGAGAAACGTTTGCATAGAATCATGGCGGCGTTATTCATGTTCAGACTACAAACATTTTTTTTCTGCTGCTGTCCGTCTTTGCTCTAAATCTCCAATACTGCTGATTTTCTAAAGCTGGTCTTTGGTCAGTTATAGTCACAGTTGACAGATTTGCACGCACCTGATATTCATTTTTTACATTGACCTAATTTTCAAGGACTTCACTTACTACCGACGATTGTGGACCTCTAGTTAATATTTAAATTGTAATGTTTGCTACTTCGTTGTAACATTTAACTGTAAAAGTATCATATACACAAGACATAAATGGAAACCTGTGTGTTAAACTTTGATCACGTAAACTGTTAATATATGGACCAGATGGACCAAATTTTCAAAACCATATAGTTCTTCTTTTTGTTGCGTTTTGTTGCGTTTGAAATATGCGAATACTCATACATAATATATGCTTCTCTTGACATATGTATATTCGGAACAGAGCAAACATGAAATTATATATTAATGGAAAATAGCAAAGTGGAACCGTGTTTTTTTGGGCGTGTCTTTGTTTTGGTTTTGTCGACGCGCGTTGAATGAAACAGAAAGTAGCGTACTAGCCATGATTATACAATGGTGAGGAGATAATCAATAATTAATGTGTTTCGTCGGAAAATGAAGCTCGTTTTATTTTGCGGAAATCGAAAGTGTCTATTTTGGGAACGATACAGAGTTGGTCGTTTATATAAACATGACTGGGCCTAGATTGTTTATAACCACGGTGCCGGGCTATGTCGTTATGCTTCCTCCTTATGTGAGCGCTCTATTATATATATATACACATATATTTATGTTATTGTTTACATATTCTATATCTACATACCCGCATGCATATAATAAAATATAATGTAATATAATATACATGTAATATGATATATACATATAAAATGAATTCATATATATATATATATATATATGCGTCCATATATAATTATTTTTTTTTTAAATATATATGCTTGTGTATGCATGTATGTATGTTTATGTATGTATGTATGTATATAGGTAACGTATGTTGATGTTTGTACGTATATATTATATGTATAAATGTATGTATATGCATACATTTATGTCTGTCCGCGTGTGTTCTTAATGAATTGGAATATCATTTACTTATATATTTATAGATATATATAAATATATATATATATGTATATGTGTGTGGGTGAGGGTGTGTGTGTGTGTGTGTGTGTTTATCAACATAAACATATATACAGGCAACAACTTCTGACATTTGTAAAAGTGAATGAGAAAACCGTTTATATCACGGAATGAAAGCTTGGGCTTATTCACAATGCCAGGAATCGAAGAATGGTTTGATTCTTTCGTTTTTTTATTGGAACATGGTATAATAGTACAGTGACACAAACAAGGCAACCGCACTTAGAGCATGCAATTATAATCGGGTAAATAAAAAACAACAAGATTTGATCTTATATAGTAAACGTTTATGAACAGAACTCTTCCCTATAAAGGGAATGTGCATGGAAAATAGGTGTTGCTAACTGGAATGTATACCATGCAGCTTTCAACAAACATGTTATTTTTATTTCAGTCAGTACCTCTGCTAGAAAGTAAGACACATTTGCATGTACATCCTTTAGATTGTAAACTTGACAATTGTGCACCAATGCAGGCCACACCGTTCCATAAGAACTTAATGCATGTATGGGTTAATGGCTGCTTTACCTTGTATATGACTGACAATTTGATAAAGCGCTACTTTAAAGAAGTGTGTCTTTATACATGCATGAACTGAGGAGGTTCTGCTTTCACTTATGTTTGTTTGTTCATTTCATGATATGTTATTAAACCGATTTATATGATTTTGGTACGGATTCGGATATATAGAATGCACCCTTGAGAGAAGATGTATATATATATATATATATATATATATATATATATATATATATATATATATATATATATTCAGATCTAGAATATATTTTCGCTAACATATACTGTCTCCACTGTCAGTGACTGGTTTGGGTGCAGCAACTTAGCGTTGCCTTTATACTCGATCATGCACCTACCATTGTCAACAGAATGAACTAAAGGGTCTGTATGGCGGAGAGGGCGGGGGGGGGGGGGGGCGGCGTTGAACAATTAAGCTTCTTTGGAATTAAACAGATAGTCTGGATTCAGTCGTGTGTGTGTGGGGGGGGGGGGGCGTGGGTCGCTGAGGTGTACTCTGTATTGGGAGCTCCTATATATGGGAGCATATGCGTTCATCCCAGTTCGTCTATATGTGTTCGTGTGATTGTTCACAGCATAACTCACACACTTAACCATCAACGGAATCGCATGATATTTCCAGGGCATTTCTTGAATGGAAGAATGAAGAATCGATTACATTTTGGTGTTAATTCGGCACCGGATACAGTTTCAGGAACGTCACCAAGGAATATTCACAAATGTACAGCCACTCATGCAGAAATGAATCTAGGAATATGGGCCGAATATGTGGACGTAAAACGGGTTTAGGAGCATCCCACAATAAGGAGACCCCCTACACATAGCGGAGGCTTGCACTGCGTTTACTCCAGAGAGGGTCGTCTCTTTTGCTTAATATCCATACATGAAGGAAAGAGGGCTATATTCTTCTTGATATTATTTATCAAAAATGAAGATGTTCCCTTGACATGTGCATGTATTGTTAAAAACCATACTCTGCATTTTATATTTATGCCAATTACGTATTTCTTTTCTTATTGCATCCACTTCTAACAGGTGTCGGTTTATATGTGCTCATGCATGTTACGCATGCAAGGGTTCTACTTTCAATGGGAACGAGTTGAGATGAATTTTATTGAATTTTTTTACAAGCTTAGGGTGATAACAAATATCCGAACAAAGTCTGAATTGCAAGCCGGAAATCTCTGTACGATTATGCACGCTGATCACAGCTGCGCGTCATATTTCCTTATTTATGTACAACCGTGTATTTCGTTCCTTTTTATGAATAAATAAATAAAATTGTAACTAACTCAATTATATTAAATATCCGTGAAATAAGCAGGAAAACTCCTACTCTTTTTTTTATTAAACAATATTAGAACTTTTAATTTCTCAAATGCTGTCTGAATGAGAGGTTACTCATAAAAGCAAACATTCATATAGGTGTCAAGGTAATTATTTACCAACCATAAAATGTCTTGTGTGTATGTGTATATGTTACGCATGCGATGATTTGGCATTTAACGATATAAGGCATGCATTTGATGACAAGCACAAAAGGCTATTAGGTGTTCTGCATCTAAGAACCATTCTGTAACATGGTTCATGTTGGCATCAGAATAAAACTGACTGGTACAAAAGACAAAATCGACACACAAAGATCGGATCCAGTGTGAAAACTGAGACATTCGACAAAGGTGGGTGTCTGAATTTTCAACAGTCAATATAAAGGCGTCTTCAGTGATAGCGCTAAGTAAGGATACATTGTGTGGACTAAGCAAGCTTTGTCATGCCCCGATAATATATATGTATGACAAGACCAGTCTACTCGTGACGAGCAGAAGTATTTTAAACACTCACGCTCATGCATCGATAGCTCCTTACTTAATAAATGATAAAAGACTACTGAAGAATGATTCATGTAACAAGAAATTGATTCTTAGAATACGACATTAACTCTGCGTAATCAAAGGACGTACACCTGTTTTATAAAAAGCGGAAAATATCGGTAGGGCACAACAGAGAATATACCATGCTTGTATCTGCATGTGCTATACAAGTGGTACAATTATAAATATATTATGCATGTGTACTCCATAAATCTTGATGAATAATATGCGAAACTACTGATGTTAATTATACAAAATAAATCTAAAGATACTTCCATTTCCATTTCTTTGTTACTTTGTCAATAGACCAATAGAAACCTGCACACACTTAGTACAGGCGTGAGTCATATCCGTTGCTGATAACGACCGTTTACAGTTTATATATATTGATGACTGAGTTAATTTATGATAACATGAGATGTATATATCGAACTCCTCAGTGAAAACAAGATGATGTGATATGGTAAATGTTATCTTTTCTCGCTTTCCCGTTTGTTATCGGTTTGAAGTGTTGTCCATTCCGGCTCTTTCTCGTATCAAAACGAGTTTCCTTAATTCTATGTTGTGTTTCTCATCTCTCCTCTTCAGTGTCTCTTACCAAGAATTCTGTGGATTATTCCATAGCCTAGATCTTTGAACCACCTGTTCTTTTTATTCTTCCTTTGTCAATTTTTATTCTCTTTCGTACCACGACCGTTTTTGGAGTCTAAATTTGCCTTGACCTTTTGGGTTCTATATGTATTTTTCTGAATTCTCTCGTTCCATCTATACTCTTTCTTATCATTCTTCATTCCACCTACCCTTTCTAATCATTTTTCGTTCCAGCTAACCATTTCTTATACTTTTAGGTTCCATCTACCCGCTTCTTATTCCTTTTGGTTCCATCTACCCATTTCTTATTCTTTTTGGTTTCATTAAGCCATTTCTTATCTTTTTTTTGTTTCACCTACCCATTTCTTTTCCTTTTTCGTTACACCTACCCTCTTATTCTTCTTCGTTCCATCTACTCTTTCTTTGTCCTTCTACGTTCCATCTACCCATTCTTATCCTTTTTTTTTTTGTTCCATCTTCCTATTTCTTATCCTTTTTTTGTTCCGCCTACCCATTTCTTTTCCATTTTCGTTCCACCTACCCATTTCTTGTTCTCTGTTCTTCCTACTAATCATTTCTTATTCTTTTTTGTTCCATCTACCCAGCTTATTCTTCTTTGTTCCATTAACACTTTCCTTTTTCTACTTTGTTCCACCTACCAATTTCTTATTAATCTCAGTTCCATCTACCTATTTCTTATTCTTCTTTTATCCACTTACCCTTTCCTTATTCTTCTTCTTTCCACCTTCCTATTTCTTTTTCTTCTTTGTTCCACCTACCAATTTCTTATTAATCTCAGTTCCATTTACCTATTTCTTATTCTTCTTTTATCCATCTACCCTTTCCTTATTCTTCTTCGTTCCACCTTCCTATTTCTTTTTCTTCTTTGTTCCACCTACCAATTTCTTATTAATCTCAGTTCCATCTACCTATTTCTTATTCTTCTTTGATTCATCTACCCTTTCCTTATTCTTCTTCGTTCACCTTCCTATTTCTTTTTCTTCTTTGTTCCACCTACCAATTTCTTATTAATCTCAGTTCCATCTACCTATTTTTTATTCTTCTTTGATCCATCTACCCTTTCCTTATTCTTCTTCGTTCCTACTTCCTATTTCTTTTTCTTCTTTGTTCCACCTACCAATTTCTTATTAATCTCAGTTCCATCTACCTATTTCTTATTCTTCTTTGATCCATCTACCCTTTCCTTATTCTTCTTCGTTCCACCTTCCTATTTCTTTTTCTTCTTTGTTCCACCTACCAATTTCTTATTAATCTCAGTTCCATCTACCTATTTCTTATTCTTCTTTGATCCATCTACCCTTTCCTTATTCTTCTTCGTTCCACTTTCCTATTTCTTTTTCTTCTTTGTTCCACCTACCAATTTCTTATTAATCTCAGTTCCATCTACCTATTTCTTATTCTTCTTTTATCCATCTACCCTTTCCTTATTCTTCTTCGTTCCACCTTCCTATTTCTTTTTCTTCTTTGTTCCACCTACTAATTTCTTATTAATCTCAGTTCCATCTACCTATTTCTTATTCTTCTTTGATCCATCTACCCTTTCCGTATTCTTCTTCGTTCCACCTTCCTATTTCTTTTTCTTCTTTGTTCCACCTACCAATTTCTTATTAATCTCAGTTCCATCTACCTATTTCTTATTCTTCTTTGATCCATCTACACTTTCCTTATTCTTCTTCGTTCCACCTTCCTATTTCTTTTTCTTCTTTGTTCCACCTACCAATTTCTTATTAATCTCAGTTCCATCCACCTATTTCTTATTCTTCTTTTATCCATCTACCCTTTCCTTATTCTTCTTCGTTCCACCTTCCTATTTCTTTTTCTTCTTTGTTCCACCTACCAATTTCTTATTAATCTCAGTTCCATCTACCTATTTCTTATTCTTCTTTTATCCATCTACCCTTTCCTTATTCTTCTTCGTTCCACCTTCCTATTTCTTTTTCTTCTTTGTTCCACCTACCAATTTCTTATTTATCTCAGTTCCATCTACCTATTTCTTATTCTTCTTTTATCCATCTACCCTTTCCTTATTCTTCTTCGTTCCACCTTCCTATTTCTTTTTCTTCTTTGTTCCACCTACCAATTTCTTATTAATCTCAGTTCCATCTACCTATTTCTTATTCTTCTTTTATCCATCTACCCTTTCCTTATTCTTCTTCGTTCCACCTTCCTATTTCTTTTTCTTCTTTGTTCCACCTACCAATTTCTCATTAATCTCAGTTCCATCTACCTATTTCTTATTCTTCTTTTATCCATCTACCCTTTCCTTATTCTTTCGTTCCACCTTCCTATTTCTTTTTCTTCTTTGTTCCACCTACCAATTTCTTATTTATCTCAGTTCCATCTACCTATTTCTTATTCTTCTTTTATCCATCTACCCTTTCCTTATTCTTCTTCGTTCCACCTTCCTATTTCTTTTTCTTCTTTGTTCCACCTACTAATTTCTTATTAATCTCAGTTCCATCTACCTATTTCTTATTCTTCTTTGATCCATCAACCCTTTCCTTATTCTTCTTCGTTCCACCTTCCTATTTCTTTTTCTTCTTTGTTCCACCTACCAATTTCTTATTAATCTCAGTTCCATCTACCTATTTCTTATTCTTCTTTTATCCATCTACCCTTTTCTTATTCTTCTTCGTTCCACCTTCCTATTTCTTTTTCTTCTTTGTTCCACCTACCAATTTCTTATTAATCTCAGTTCCATCTACCTATTTCTTATTCTTCTTTTATCCATCTACCCTTTCCTTATTCTTCTTCGTTCCACCTTCCTATTTCTTTTTCTTCTTTGTTCCACCTACCAATTTCTTATTAATCTCAGTTCCATCTACCTATTTCTTATTCTTCTTTTATCCATCTACCCTTTCCTTATTCTTCTTCGTTCCACCTTCCTATTTCTTTTTCTTCTTTGTTCCACCTACTAATTTCTTATTAATCTCGGTTCCATCTACCTATTTCTTATTCTTCTTTTATCCATCTACCCTTTCCTTATTCTTCTTCGTTCCACCTTCCTATTTCTTTTTCTTCTTTGTTCCACCTACCAATTTCTTATTAATCTCAGTTCCATCTACCTATTTCTTATTCTTCTTTTATCCATCTACCCTTTCCTTATTCTTCTTCGTTCCACCTTCCTATTTCTTTTTCTTCTTTGTTCCACCTACCAATTTCTTATTAATCTTAGTTCCGTCTACCCATTTCATATCCTTATTTAAACAATCTACTCATTTCTTATTCTTCTTTGATCCATCTTCTCTTTCCTTAATCTTCTTCATTCCATCTATTCATTTCATATTCTTCTTCGATCTTTCTTCTCTTTCCTGGTTCTTCTTCGGTCTACCTACCCATTTCTTATTCTCCTTTGTTCCATCTATCCATGTCATATTCTTCTGCGTTTCATCTACCTATTTCTTATTCTTCTTTGTTCCATCTACCAATTTCTAATTCTTTTTCTTTCCACCTACCTATTTCCACCTACGAACTCCTCAGTGAAAACAATATGATGCGATATGATAAATATTATCTTTTTTTCGCCCCCTATCTTATTCTTATTTCTTATTCCTCTTTATTCCATCTACTAATTTTTTATTCGTTTTATTTCCTTATTCTTCTTTATTCCACCTATACACGTCTTCATCATGGCACGTTAGATGTTGACCCTGAATGTTTCAAATGGATCCGTCTGTGGAGAAGCCAAAGGTGTTTGTTAATTATGAAAGTTCGAATTAAACCCTGCCACTTCAGCTCATCTAAAGAGCGGAAGTTATAGCAGTAACTATTTTTCTTCTTTAAGTCATCAAAACGGACACGCTTCTTTTAGGTTCATTACCATATATTTATATCGGATTTTGCAGTTATTAAATTAATGATTTTCATTTTTCTATGCCGTTCCTGTTTACATTCCTCTACATATGACAACATTTTAAAACAATTTATTCAAACATATACATGAACATAAAAAAAGTTCACCTTATAATCCTCATTTCAAATCGAGCTAGGGTTCTTCCCTGTATGCTTTTCTGCCCTCGGAAAAGTTCTAAAGACTTCTGTACTTAACACATATAACAATTTTTAATATTTCCCAGTATAAAGCCGCTAAAGCTTTTTGCGGAGTGACATGCGGTACTGCAGTTGGTTTCCTTTTCAGAGCCTCGTAATGCCATGTTGCCTATTAGTGGACCTATACTCGACGTTTTCACATTGCACGTTTGAAGACATATTTATCACGTAAACGTTCCATGAAGCTCGGAGATACAGAGTCTATCAAGTTAGAAGGACAGATGAGTGAACGTAGCATAACAAGAAGCAATCAAGCTCGCATTATTGAAATACGTAACATGCCATAATGTCTCTCTGCCTTTATATATATTTTTGCAAGACCTAGGCTGTTACAAATTAGAACTTATCAAATTATTGAAAATTGTTGCTGAAGATTAGCAGGCGGGGTGAAAAGGAATGAAGTAAATCGATGAGTATTTTCACTATATATGTGTATATGTATATATATATATATATATATATATATATATATCTTTACAAAAGAACATCAGGTTCTTCGTACTAATTACACACCTGTATGGATGGATATATACATTACGGCCTTGGCGTCTAAACATATTCATGATTGTAATGTATATATTGCTCAGCCCACGAATTAACACTAAAACCTTTCATTGTGTAATTCTCGGTAGCCATTTATTTGTCATATAGCTGGCTTCTGTTGTTCAACATGTGTGGAGATTCAGTTCAGTTAAGTGTGAGTGACAATTAAATTATTGAGTGGTCCGCATCTGGGTTAAATGAAAGAAAGAAATAGGGCTTCCCTCATCCATGCCAGGCACTCGTATTGAAGAAAGGCTTCGTTCAATGGCTGTCCTCGTAGCTATTGCCAAGGTCAAGATCGCGCACGTGGCAGCTGACTTGATCAACCACTGGTCAGCAGTCACTAAACATGTTTTATACATTGCATTTTCTACCATGCTGATAAGAGATTTATATAAGTAATTACTAAAATGATCCCGCTCGGCGAGATGTAATAATAATACCATATATAAGTATAAAACTGCATTCTCTTGGTCGGTCTCATGAGGTCTCTCAGAACTTTGACACATGCCGTGCTAGTTAATTAAAAACTGTAACCACCCCAAGATTTAGAGATTATGTTACACTTCTTTATGTAACCAAGTATTAAAAAACCTCAAAGTTTATATCATGGAGGAAATAGGCTGGTTTGGAAGACGGTTTGGTGTGCAACATGGGAGCAGCAATCGGTAACAGTCCTTGCTGGAAGGAAAAGAAACTTTTAAAGCTATATTTAAGGCCTTGAAGAACTAATGTTGAAAGCTAAAGTTGAAAACATACTTGAAAAGACCTAACTATAGCTATAATGGCTGACCATGGCAGACCAAGAGATTCAAGACATGTAATAACTGTGTAACAACATTGCTCACGCCAGAAGGAAAAGAAACTTTTAAAGGTATTTTCAAGGTCTTTAAAGCTTGATTTTAACTATTTTAGCTATATATATATATATTTATATATATATATTTATATATATATATATATATATATATATATATATATATATATATATATATATATATATGAGAGCCTCCCACAAGCTGTCTAATGTTGTCACATTTTCCATTTTTTTTTTCATCCTTAGCGTGTCTAAGGCATGTCATTTTTATTATCTGTAATGATATATTCATGAAGAAAAGTGCTATGCCCCAAGCCTTTTCCTTCCGAAATAAACAGCTTTTTTCTGACAGTAATTCTGTTCACTTAACACGTGTGGGCTTGAAATATGTGAAACAGCGAGACCTGGTGAGTACGGGAACCGCAGCGATCGATGTGAGCTCTAACAGAATGAGAAACGGACGCCCACGTGACAGTTTTTACTCAGTGACTCCATAATGCCGGGGAGGCACAAAAAATGAGATTGAAGACCTCAAGAAAAACCCAACTTGGGACATCCCCGCTCATCATGGAGTGTTCTGTCAACATGGCGTAGGTTTTGCTGCGGTTCTCGCAGGCTATTTGTATGCGCCACTGACAGCTCAGAAGCCGCCATGAATACGAAACTTCTCCAGACGGCATCAAAAGGTCTATCCTTCCTGGCTCCTATATTTCTAAAGATTTTCCGTAGTGCTGTATTAGTGCTCATGTCCGACGCCCACGTATATTGTCTCTCAACGCCTCCGCGTACGAATATGACAAACGGCTGAGGATTAAATATTATCAGGTTAACTTCCACGTGATGATATATATATATATATATATATATATATATATATATATATATATATATATATATATATATATATATATATATACACACTCCCTGAATCCAAAGCATGCTGTTAGAGGGGTTTAAATGTGTAAGTATTATGTGGATATGAAAAATCATTTTTGAAAAGGCATTCAGGAAAGATAATATCATGCCACAGGCCAATAGACTGAATCATAATAAAAGTCTGTTCCATATTCCATATGTCTTTTGTTATGCTAAATCATCTGTTGTTATATTTTATATTATGTTATATTATATAATCAACAATGTTTCTCTCAGGACTATCACATTAATGACTGCAGCTTTAAACCCCCTCTTTTCCTAGAAATCTTAATCACTTTACGTAATTTAAACTGTAGGGGTGCCATCTACATACTACGAGCCAAAATAATTTTTTCAACCTTTCCGCTTATAAATCAGAAAGTTGAACACTTTAGTTTCCATATTATAGTATATATATATATATATATATATATATATATATATATATATATATATATATATATATAGGCAATCAATGGAAGTAAGAATGCAATAGAAATATTTTGTATTTTGAATGTAATAGAAAAATGGCGTCCTTATACGTATACATATAGGTATATATAGCTTCATATATTTTTTTCATGTTCGTGTATATGGTCTTCTTGGTTTTACCAAATACATAATGGAGTTTGCAGCTATAAAGACATCAAATTTTACATTAAGCGGCAGGTGGAGCCCCCTGTGTATTGAACTATGCAAACAAACTGGTATGCCTTTCACTGAAACAAACACAATGGAATTAGTACTAATTAAGTTTGATTGTTTTTAAAATTCAGCCCTAATGGGAATATATATATTTTATGAATTTATCTGATTGCACAAATCACGTTAAAGCTATAACAAAAAATCTCAGGAATGGCAGGAACTATGGATTATACGACTGATGAGCAGATGTAAGCAGCTGCTAGTTGGCGCTGGAAATTCCATTTCTTGATCCCCATTATCATGCACAATATATATGTCACAGAATTAAGTTTAGACCCTTGTGTCTCTAGTTTTACATTTTATTCCACCACATTGCATTTTAATAATTAATATTCATATAGGCTGTACAACTGTCGTTGGACCAGTTTTGCACTCAGAAGGGCTACAGGAGAATACAAAGAATATTTGCAATCCTGCTATTGATAGCTTCAGTTAACATGCACTTTTGTTTTAGATACAAGGGAAATAAGTATTATCTAAAATGGTATGTAATTTTGTTAACACCTGTATTAAAACTGCAAGTGAAAGTGCTCCATTTTTGTTCTATTTTATAATAAAAAAATTATACAATATTCCATTGTGTGGCACTCTTCCTAAGCCTTCCCCGTCTGGCAGAAAAAAAGGGCTATACCCGTTCGCTATTACCCTTTAGGTCATATCACTTAACGTATATGTTAAGCGGGTTAAGTGGCATATGATCTTGCGTGTACTTTCAAATCATCCAAAAAGTTCGACATTATAAAAGTTTACAATAGTAAAAGTAAAAGCACACTATAACACGATATGTTGCTAAGATACAATGGCGTCCTATATTGCACACGGCACCGCCGTACATATATATAGCGCCACGTAGCGGTAGACCTGACGAGATCGACCAACACAGGGGAACATTAGTGATAGAATTTTTTTTTTAAAACAGAAAGGGTATTGAATTCCGGAAAGAGAAAGAAAAAGCATGCATATATGATTGGAAATGTATTCCTTATATTTGTAATTAGACTAGATTAGTTTTTGAAGAAACTGAAAGGATAAAGACAAGGAAATATTGATGAACGAGGGTGTATATGGTATAATTAAGCTATATTTGTGCCAGTTTTGATCTATGCGAGATAAAGATATGTCAGCCTGTAGGGCCTTGATATTACCTGTGCAAGAAGGAAACAAATGACACCTTTCTTATCTATGCACTGAGTATACCTTCGTTCATATTTATTTATATATCTCATCAGTACAACAATGGTATACATAACATTCATTATTTTTTTTATCAATCTATACTGAAGCCACTAAGTAATAAAACCACCGATATAAGAAAAGTAATATTTTCTTTTCTTGGTCTGTTTATATCTCCGTATAACCTTTGTTAACATATATATATATATATATATATATATATATATATATATATTCTTTGTTATGATGTCTAGTTAAAGGTCATGTGGCAATATATCAAAATGTCCTCTATTTATAACGTTTACAGAGCATGAGACATCTCAAAGGAAAAAACATAAGAACTTAAGCCTCTTCTGCAGTTAATGGTGAGGTATATAAGTTGGAGTCTCCGGCAAGCTTCGTGTTTCTTTTAACAAATCCCACACTCCTAGTTGTCTTCCTAGACTTATATAGACAAAGCAAGAACCATTAATTCTGTGATTTGCTGAACTAACGGCCGGAAAAGAAGTTCTACTTTGCTTGAGATATCGTCCAGTCGCTGTGGACATGGTAGTATTAATAAGTACCTCTAATTCGGTACATAATCGTTGTCTGTCTGTTTGGGTGTATATATTTTAAATGCTCGTGTATATATATATATATATATATATATATATATATATATATATATATATAAAACAAGCGACTAAGATGTAATGAGGAAATAACTGTGAGATATCTTTACAAAAGATTTAATATCAACACTGTCAACACTTAGTTTAGTTGAAGTTGAAAAAGTTGCATTTCTATACATGAAAGAAACTAAAACCAATTCGTTGCCACGTCTCTGAGTATTTTAACAGAGTTTCCATGCACATGTTCCTACCGAAAATATCTCTTTAAAATATATTTGATATTAGATATAAATTATGTTCATCCATCTTTTACAGTTTTAAACCGGTATAATATGAGCTTCAATTCATTGAGTTTAATAATACACGTACATATACCTGCCCATCGTATATATATAATACACGCGTGCACTGTACATGCAACAACAACTCTCCTGTTGACGCAAATCTCATTTTTCACTCGTCAAGTGGCCCTTTATATACTTGACATGGAGTTGTCGGGTCATTAATAACGGCTCACAAAGTGAACTCAGAACGACAAGTATATAATGACGTGCTTATCACTTCATATGACAATACGTGTTGATGCTTGTGCACCCAATGCTACACAGTTTGATAAAGACTTGATGAATATGAATGCAGCACTCAAGGAGTATTAATGGGAAAATGGCACAGATATACGTCAAATGGTCACGTTATTCACAAACGGTCAATTGAGCTGTTCAAACTCGGTGAGAATCGTACCCGCAGTAGTAAAGATATACCTTCAATACATATTGGGTCAAAGTTGTTTCAAGGCAAAATAAAAGCAAATGAAGTAATATCCCTTTGTGAAATAAGATACTTGTAATGTATGTCCAAAGTAGAAAGCATCCTTTATTTCTTGAAGAATTGTGAATTTTGATTTGAAGTATAACCGTTCAAGCAAGCAGCTCCGGCCGTCCCACAATCCCTGAATGGAAGAGGTTTTTTTTTTTTTCTTAGTAGGTAAACATCCTCAGGCGGAAAGGCGTTGTTCGTATTCTTCAGGGTATTCAAAAGGATGACGCAATAAATTATTATTTTTGTCTTTTACAGTAAACACGCACGGATTGTTAGAATAATTTTGGTAAATGACACCTAAACACCTTGTTTCCCATACTTTTTAATTAAAGTTTAATTAATATAGACGATATAAACAAAGTTTTTTAATTAAATATCGAACACTGATCATTTTTTTAATGTGAGATATGGCACTGTAAGATAAAAATGATAAATATATCCAGAGTACATGATATTGCTCCTGGTTTCAATTTCAGCTTGCACGTCTCAAACCTGATCACAAAAATAATCTATTTTCCTTTTTAATGTATCTCATACTTGTCCTTTCATTTTAAATCAATCAACAAATGTACGTGGAAAAAAAATAAATGCCTGACAACAACATTCTATGGGAACCAACCTTATGAGAACATGAATCTAAAGATTTTTAAAAAATGTGAGTTATTGACAAATTAATGGTTGTGTTTTAATCATTATGTTACAGCTGAGCGTTTCGGCCAAAAGATATGAATGCCACCTGTTGTAGGCTCTAAAATAAGCTATCGTAAACAGGCGTATTATGGTGTTTTACGGCATCCCAGAGGATGTTCATTTATCTTTTTGCCACCTGTTTGCCTTGCTGTTTATGCTTACGGGCAGAACAAATTGAATAGCTCCCTATTATCGCTTTTCCTCCTCGCTCTGGTTTTGGGCCTTTCTAGTGCAGATAGGTGGCGCTATCCATGATACTATGGCGCGATAAACTCGCTGTATGTATCGGCATTTCACACATGATGTTGCTGGTAAAGGCGGCTGCGCGCGCACCATCCATCATCAAATGACATCTCCCCGGGAGGTTTAGTACCAAGAGTTACAGGTTGGCCTCTGCACACCCAAAACGCCGTGGCTGTTGGTGGAAGGTCTTCACTAGGTCAATTTGGTGCTCGGTGTCCTCACGTGTCTGCACCTGTCGCTTGGTGGCGCGTGCATAATGAACGAGCTGGTCGGGACGAGGCCAAATGCCGTTAAGGAATACGCGATATCAATACTCCACCCTCGTAATTCTCGCAGCAGCTCAAACATTTATTCAAGGGATATCCTCTCTTTTTTTCTGTGGCAACTTAAAATTATTTCGCTCGCCAGCTGCATGCGAGTCTGGCCATATCTTGTTTTATTGGCATTTACGGATGCAGTCGTCAATCACCACAGGTGTAATCATATTTTAGTAATAAATGTTGTGATAAGGAAATTTAAACCGAGGTGGCATAACTTCAGGACAAAGGTTCCCCTGTTCTCTGACCGGCATCAATATGGCTGTTATCTCAGATATATTTCTATAATGCCACAAGATCTTTTTTTTAGATAGGTCCATAGCCGTTTGGTGGCATGAATAATAATATATAGTGCCTGTTGAGAGGATGAAGGCAGCAATACGAAAAAACTGATGCTATTATTAAGGCGTCAGGATTTAAGATATGTATGCCCGGAGCTAGAACGAAACAGTAACCTGGCGTAAACACAGAGCCAATATTCGAAGTTCATTTGCAGACCATTTTTGTCTTTGAGGTACCGGTAAGGTTGGAACAAGGAACCTATCTTTCAAAACCCCAGACATGATAAATAAAACTGATATGATAAATTTTAAATAATGTTTTATATACAGCTTTAAATAGAAAAAATAAATCTATTATGTATCGCATATTAATGACATGGCCTTAATATAATGAATGATTGTACATTGTTATCCAGGGTACAGAGGTATCATTACGGTGGATGTAATTTAATTAATAACCTCACTGTTCCATGGTTTGGTCATTTACAGTCTACACTATCAATTTACTAGGCCATTTTACAATGGGTTTCTAATTCAGCCAGACGGTAAAACGTGACACAGACGTAAAAAAATTCAGCTTGAATGTATATTAATTTGACTGATTGAATATCCATTGTCGAACATGAAATATGATTATGGCCTATACTGGTTTATAGATTGCATGTACTAAAAATTATTGTTGGCTTTGCATGTGTTCACAAAGGTTTAAACTTCGAGGAACACCGCGAAAGGTTAATTATTCAAGAATGGTACGCCACACCAACTCGTGTCACACAAACACGATTATTAACAGTATTATTATCGAATCGATAATGCTTACGGTATCCATGAAACGACAGGAACGTATATAAGACAAACAAAAATGTAATATAAGGTATGCTAATATAAATCTCGTTTTAATGTTACCTTCTGGCAAATCAATCAAAGATCAATAGAGATTTTAAATAATATGCAAATGTTCTATATTTATATCAACAATTCAAAAGAGTTTTCACTTGAGCAATGTTCCCTCAAAAAGTTCTTCGATATTTTGCTGAGATTTGAGTACATGCATATTGAAATAACAGAAAATCGTTTTGCCGACGACGAAATATAGAACTACCTGCAATATGTTCTGTGTATTGCGAAATTTTAACTATCGTGGAAAAATAGAGATCGGAAAATCGTGAAAAATTAACATTGTGAATATAAAGCAATATATAAAATACGCAAATATGAAGCGTATTCGTATTACAATATACATGTGTACATATATATACATTATACCTGAGTCGGGAAACGTGAATTCTCCTATATATGCACTCGCGGGAAGCATTGCACGTTGTGGTCATCGTCCGGGGGCAGGTGCGCTGACCATAGCATGAGTTGTGACAGGTGCTCTGCCCAGTGACCATTACTGGACATGACGCCGGTGTCTGCTTACCTGTCAAAGCCAGGTGACCGCCCGCCATGTCCGGCTTATGTTTCTTTGTCCTCTCGGTATTATTCTGACCATCACGTCCGGCATGTGTCGCGACCTGATGGGATTTTCATTATCTGAGTGAAAGACTGCTTAACCTAATGGCATTAATCATAATAATTCATCATAATGTTACTGACCTCAAATTCCATTCTTTGATTACTGCATTGGTCAAGTCACTTAGATATATGAACCCCATGATAAATAATACTCGGTGATACCTCCATATAATACCTATAGATAGCTGTATCTAGGTGTAGAAAAGAAACTGTGAATGTTCGTATTATGCCTGCGTGGTAAAATACAAATTTATTAAACAAAAAGGTCTTCTAAGTGCATTGCCGTCTCTACTGGACGTACGAATACCAGTACGAATACTTGCCTCTAACAGGAATCGATATCCACATTAAAATTACTGGTACAACTGACAAACATGTTTCCATAAAAATCCGTTCTGTAGGCAAATACTGCAACAAAGACTATGACGGTTTATCACTGATATTCCAAAGACAAAATGACCTCTATACTGGCCATATGTGTATATACATGTGTTTATTACGTCAGTAAAATATATCGTTTTGCATACTTTGATAGAAATTTCACCAGGAATTTAGCCTCCTCTCAATAGCCAACCCTGTTATAAACCACAATGTTCATGACATGATGACATGTCATTTTGTGTTTGAGCTTTGTATAAATGGACCTGCTGTAGGAACTTTTGCCTCCCTCTCTCTCTCTCCCTCTCTCTCTCTCTCTCTCTCTCTCTCTCTCTCTCTCTCTCTCTCTCTCTCTCTATATATATATATATATATATATATATATATATATATATATATTAAAACTTTTTCCTTCGTATGCGCATCGGGGGAAATGTTTCATATTTGTTTCGGATGAATGCGGGGATGATACATACAACATCTCTTTCGAACCTCATACACTCAATAAAGGCAGCTGGGTGTGGTTTACACTGGCCAGTAAACTCGTACTGTGGTTGCGTCACGTCACCGGTAGATGAACCATCGCGTCGCGCCAGGTCCTGCATGCAGGCTTCCATGAGTCGGAACCTGTATCAGGCCATGTTACTGTATTATAAGCATGAATCAGCACTTTTCAGAACTTTATTAAAACAAAGGATATAAGCATTGCACTTGGTGACATGAGTCAGGATGATTATGCATTGTCTGTATCCGTTATCTTTGTGTGTGTGTATATATATATATATATATATATCTATTACACAATGCATGTGTGCTTGTGTTTTTTATAAATAGGATGAAAATGTCAACTTTTAAATCATAGTTGCTGTTATAATATAGACATGAATGTATCCATTCACCGAAAGATGGAAAACTTTCTATATTCAGTTCAGACTTGCACATGCAGAGAATTACAAAATAGAAATATTAAGCAGATACAGAGAAGAATAAAGATTTGGGATTTAATGTTTATACAGTTGTTACATGCAACCAGTCTTTATACCCTGTTACTATGTCCATGTTCCTATAAGATGAGTACATGAAGTCTAATGTCCTTATTATGTCACCGTCAAGACATGTATAAAGGTAATTTGATCAGGGAGGTATAATTAAGCAGTATCGGTGTGATCCAGGTGAGGGTGCGAGTTCAGGTGACATTATAATTATTCTAACATGATTTCGCTCAATGTTGAGGATGGCGTTATAAGAAGTATAGAGAGCAATCTTTCTAATTGAAGTAAGTAATTACAGTGCCTTCGGAAAGGTCACAACTAACTGCATGAGAAGTAATCTGTAGTCAGCAGGAGTCAAATTGATCCACGGAAAAATATGACAAAATCGGTTCAAATCGGGACTGTTCCGGTCACTGTGTCCATGTAACCGGCATCTCTTTGTTAATAAAATCTCTCCAAAGACCATTGGCATTAATCACTTGTACGAGCCATAAAATATCTTCTTTTTTATAGACAATCTGGTTTCATTAGATTGTCCCTTATAGGCAGCCATTAGCTTTTCATATTGCTATATGTACAGTTATATGTACAGTTATATGTACAGTTGCAACATCTCCCATATCAGAGCGACATAACGTCTTCCGAAACGCTAATAATGACTAAGATTGTGCATTTTATCAGATATCCCCTAAAAACCTCAATCTGGAGGGTTATTACGTGCGAACCTCGTGAGTTTGAGTACGAATTTACCGTTTTTATCTCAAATGTGACATCGGATACCCCATAAAAGAACTATGGGTCAGGCTGATTATACTGACGCATATATATTTATGTAATACGGTAAACACCCATAATCGGAAACATTTGCCGTGTTAACATCTGGAGGTTTAGATTAAAAAGGCAAACATGCCCCATATTGATAGGTAGGGTGCTCTTGGTGCATGTGTATAGGCACAGGTTCCTTGGAGTATCTTATAACAGCAGACCAGGAAGGGGCGCCCTCTGTCTGTCACCCTTTACTCCCATCATCTGGCGCTTTGGCCAAATCTTTATGTAAGGTTTGATTGAGCTTGGCACTGTCTGTATTGAAGTCAACCTTGGAGGGTATGCCCCTGCTTATGAAATCGGTGGTTGTATGCACGGAGATCGGAGGAATCCTGAGTCCGTCAGCCATAACCTTCCGAAAAGACCTCAGATGGAAGCATTCTTCATGGTGTTCTATCTAGACTTTGCCATCTTGTCTTTTTTCGATTTGCTATGCTATGCAAAATCTATATATCGCAGGATCCCGACTATAATTATGTTACAACACTACGCAAGTTTGTAGCAGGTTAATTATTTTTTAAAATTATGTGCCCTTTCCCCCTTTTTATCGTTAATCACACACCAGGAAAATTTTGTTAGGTTGCCAAGATAATCAGTGTCGCTGCACGTGACCCGTGACGCAAGCACGGAGTGTCTCACGGGAACGAAGAGACCGAGCCGCTTACAAAGCTGTAACATACATGAGAAAAGCATGTGGGAACAGAGCACGACCTCCGCTAATCAAGACCTCTGGTGCCTCGAAATACCAATCTGGCACCGCCATGGTGCCATATCAATTGCATGCTGGAGACATGCAAACGCTGCACGTGCAGGACTCTTTCAAAGCAATGTACTGCATATTGGTCATATTATTAAACCAATCTTTCACGGATAATTGATTAAGAAATATTAATTAGCAACGTGTACTCACGTAGAGAATTATTGTTGACAATTATCAAGTTGGAATAGACAGCAGGCATTTCGATTGGTCTTAAATAGTTTTACAGGGAAATTACTAATTATGGCTGTTTAATGTTATTTTAACCTGTTTCTACATGAGAACCACGTGAAAATTTGTCATGAGTCAATTTGTAATATTTGTAGATAAGGTAGAGCTTATAAAATGCCACAACATTTATTTATTTATTTATTTATTTATTATAATATTGTGAAGGGTGGCCTGTACCAGAATAAGAATTCTGTTATAAGCAGGGCCCTCTTCCAAGATATACAAGATATTATAAACAATGGAACATGATAATAAAAATACATAAAGTACATGTACAATGCGAAATATAAAAGACATAATAAGACTGTAAAATCATTACAAAGGAATGATAATATCATAAAATTAATAAAAGGGACGGTACTAACAGCGGTAGAGCAACGATAACATCTAAAACAATTTCGTGCTGTGATAAGATTATGACATCATTGTAAAATCGGAGAAGTACGAACGTGATAATTTTTTAAAATGCTGCAAATTAGAAGCAAACTTAATGTGTCGAGGAAGGGAGTTCCATAGAGTACTGCCTGCATAAAAAGAGGTAGCCTTGAAGGCTTCAATACGCGGTTTCGGAAGGATACAGTTTTTGTTTTCGGTTAGCCGCGTCGAATAATTATGAATGCCCTTCGCCATATGAAAATTCTTACATAAATATGAAGTGGCTAAATCATTTATGCATTTATAGGTTAAAATAGATAGGAGGTACAAATATCGCTGTTCAATTGTCATTAAGCCTATTTCTTTCACTAAATCTAAACTTCTTTGTGTTGGGTCGTAATTTTTTGTTATTATCCTAGCCGCACGACACTGCATTCGTTGGATTGCGGCACGGAATGTGCTGGGACAGCTGCCCCATACTGTTAGGCTATAATCTATTGAGGGTTGAACAAAGGCGTGATATATAGTGACTAAAAACTTTTGTGGTAGAAATTTGCTGAGCCGATGTAAAAGTCCAATTTTGCAACATAGCTTTTTAAAAACGGTAGAAGTGTGAGATTTCCATGTGAGATGGGCGTCAATGATCAAGCCAAGGTGAGAAAATTCATCGACATTCGGGACAATATCTTTATCGATAATTATTTGTAATGAATTTGATTGTTTGCGTTGCTTCGAACTCACAAGCATAGTAGCTGATTTTGTGGCGTTTGCAATTAGTTTGTTTTTATTAAGCCATTTAGTAACTTGGTCTACAGCAGCCTGTAACTTATGTTGTGCTGATTCGCGATCGATGCCGTCTGCGTATAGCGTGATGTCGTCAGCATAAATCGAGCATTTTGCGTCTGTTACATTATCGGGCAAGTCATTAAGATATAGTAAGAAAAGAATGGGTCCAAGTACAGTGCCTTGTGGTACACCTGTATCGATTGTTTTTACCTCAGAATTATAGTTATTGAAGCAGACAAACTGCTTTCGATCGTATAAATAATTATAAAACCAGGTGTGCGAATTTCCATTTACGCCATACTGTTTTAATTTACCAAATAATATATCGTGATTTAGGGAATCAAAACCTTTTTTAAGGTCGAGAAAGCATATGGAGTTGTAAAACTAGAACATCAGCAAAAGCTGACAAAACCCTCAGCCAAAAGAATAGTGTTTATATAGGAAGTAACAGTAACAAGTACGAAATATTTGTTCTCACTTGGATGTATATCTGTACATGTCTCAGTTATGAATTTATACTGGAGAGGTATCTACCATATTTCATAACAATCCACCAAAGCCTTCCTGAGAAATAAGCCCCTAAGTTTTACTCTATTTTAAGCTATGTGACCTTGAACAGTAGGCCAAGGTTACCCATGTTTGAACATGACCAAGATTTTGTAAATATGCATCAGCACTTGGGAAATGAAGTTCCTGTGTTAAATACCTTTGGAGATATCCCGCTCACAAGGCAAAAGTTGAAAAATCCGATAAAAATTAATTAAAAATCAGAAATGGTAAGTGGCACCCCCTTACTTGTGCAGCAGGTAAAAACCATCAGACCCAATGATCATATAGTAAGTTTTGTGAAAATCCACCTAATGGTTCCTGAGAAATAAGCTTCTAAGTGTTTTTCTATAATCAGCTCTAAATACTTAGAAATTAGGTCAAGGTCACCCATTTAAAAACTGACCTTAGATTTCATCAATATACATCTCAACCGAAGAAATAAAATTCCTACGGTGAATCCTTTTAGGAATATCCCGCTCACAAGGCCAAAGTTGAAAAATCCGAGAAAAATTAGTTTATAATCAAAAATTGTAGGTGGCGCCTCCTTAATTGTGCAGCAGGTAAAGACCATCAGTCGCAATGATCATAGTAAGTTTTGTAAAAATCCACCCAATGGTTCCTGAAAATTAAGCTTCTAAGTGTTTTTCTATAATCAGCTCTAAAACGTAGAAAAATAGTTCAAGGTCACCCATCTTCGAACTGGTCCGAGATTTTGTCGATATACATCTTCACCGAAGAAATAAAATTCCTACGGTGAATCCTTTTAGAGATATCCTCCTCACAAGGTAAAAGTTAACGGACGCCGGACGGACGGACGGACAGCTTGGGTGACGACAATAGCCCATCAGCCCAAGGGCTGAGTGCTAAAAACCAGACCTTTCTGAAACGTGACAGAGTATATCCAGTCACTGACAGCTTATCAAATGCAACCAAAAAGCTGTAAACTAGACCTGTCTGCATGTCCAAAAATACTAACCGAGTTAATAAGATTTCTGTTAAATCTTATTCTCATTTAACAGCACATGCCGAGAGATTTGATAAAACTTGCAGTTGGCTACCTGTAGCAGAATTTTAGACCTCTGGCGTAAACCGGATAAAAGTTTTTGCCAAATCTTGCTTATTCTCGTACTTGGACTAGAAGATCTGGTGAGACTTGCATTTGTTTTCACCGGAGGCTTGTCAAATATTGTTTGCTCTGGATCCAGAGGGCCTCCCCCCCCCCCCCCCCCCCCCCCAACGTTGAGTTGTAACATCTCTCATTTCATCTATTTATTTTCCCAGTTATTTTTTCCCAGTTTCTTTTTCATTCCCTATGTATCAGATTTTTTTTATTTATTCACAGTTTATTTTTTTATACATAAATTAAGGATATTAATGTGATTGCTCCATTATTACTATACTCCAAATATTACTATTCTGAGAGAGGCGGTCATTTCGTCATTAAAACAGCCTATTTTTTATAGGCTGGAATATATATATATAGCGTAATAATAATAATAATAATAATAATAATAATAATAATAATAATAATAATAATAATAATAATAAAATAATAATATATATACAAAAAATTACTAATTCACAATTCAAGAACATTTTTTTCTAAATCCCCATCAACCCCTAGCCCCCCCCCCCCCCCCCCCGATTTCACGAATTTCTGGATCCGCCTAAGCAAGTAACATTTCCTTGCCATTAGAAAAGCTAATAACTTAGTAATATGACAACATGAACAACGCTTAGATGTATTAATTAGATGGAAAAATGATTAGATGTACACATGAAATGAGATATAAGCCTTCAAGCAACATTGACTCCATTACACCATGCACTGAATCTTACATGCAGAATACATCGTGCTTGGTTGAACGACGACAAAACGCCATATCATAGACGTAGTACAGGTAATGGCAAATTAAAGTGTAACCTTAATGTTCTCAGCTGCAAGGACAGGGAAGAGGATGCCCTCTTTGAGATATGAGGCAGAAACATTGTTAACGCCTATGTCGGATTAAAAGGGTAAGTGTAGCACCACACGATGTCATCAAAGAAACACGCCCATTGAGAATGGTCTGTTGTCAGGCATAAAAGTAGGAAGCATACTTGGGAGGTCTCGTATGTGGATGGTGCCGTGGTGCACTAAGCTAAGGATGTGTTGTAAAACTTCAAATTATACCTCCGCCAGGGGCAAGATACTATGTTTCTGTCTTGGTTGGACGCTTGGTCTGTTTTTATTTATTTATTTATTTGCAAATTCATTCAAAATGATTTGAACGCATTTTGATGAAATTCTGTGCAGGATAAGTGTAAAACAACGGAAACCATTCATTAACGCCAGAGTAAAAGTTTATTATAATTCAGATGTAATCTAATTAACCATTTTTAGTTAAATTATTGTTACCTTAGTCATATAGAGTAAATCTTTATAGGGCCAGAGCAATACTCATTTGAGACCGCCTTTGATCTTGAGCTTACCTGTGATACAACCATGGATTTGCTTAACTTGAAATGGGGCCTGGATAGGTGTTTGTGTGGTCCATGACCGCTTCTATTTTTTATATAGTCATGATCAGATGTTATCTCGTATCTGTAACGAACCTGGCAATTCCATTAAATCCCATGTGACATTAATATCTCTGTAGAATTTTAATTGTAAAGATAATGCCTTTATATCACATTTTTTAAATCTTGCCTGATTGCTCTTTAGAAAAAAATTATTCTTGAAATGAAATATAAAATTGTGTAAGCATTACATGGATCATCGAGAATAGATGTTCTATAAAATATCGATACTTTTATCAATACTGTCGATAATGGATCTGTAATATCCAGGAGGTTATGTTTAAATATCTTGCTTCATAAATACAGAACACCAATTTTAATGATTTAACCTTTTTAAATAAATTGTCTTCCTATTTCAGTGTATAATATTATCACGCATTGAACTCTAAGTTTACATATACTCCCAGTTAACCATACCTTATTTTTTTTTAAGAATGAGGATTAAGTAACATTTTGAGTACAATTTTTTCCGGGAATGTTATATAAACTTAGGTCCAGGTGTAATACATAAAGCCCAAAATTAAAATATCCAAAATCTATAAACCCTTTCGGTGATATCGTTATAATGTGAAGTAAAGGGAATTCCACGAAAAAGACCACAGTACAAATGAAGCTTATAATCGCATCACATTAATGAGAGGATTTAACAAATTGTAGGCCTTGGTTCGCTATAGGGTCCTTGACAGGACTACCAAAGTGACAATGCTGCTCACATTCTAATTACCCGGCGGCATTACTGGGATTTAATAACCTTCCCGTACCGAGAATTCCCCGTGGCCTCGGTTTCCGTTTTGGCCTTTTCGCACAGGTAACGTTGATCAAAGCTGCCCTGACGAATGTGACAGGAACATATCCCGCCCCGCCCGGAAGTGTCCATCACACCGGAAGGAAGGCCATCTTGATACCTTAGCAGACTCAGCTAGTAAGGACATCCGTGTAAAGACGGCAGGACCTAAGGACAGACCTGCTCGTTTGATGAGCATTCCTGGCTAAAACTGCGCTTAATTTGTATTTTTTCATGCCTGCAGTCATTTTAATTAACGTTAGACGGTCTTACACAATGTATATTTATAAACGCACATTTTAGACCGTATATTGATATACAGAAATTAATATTGCCCCTATTCATGAATATATATTATTCATTTCTTAAGAACATGCAGTCATGATTTTTATGATCTTGCAAGACAATTGAGAAATCTCACGCTTTCAATACTTGAATCATCGATTATCTTCGAACAAAAAAGCCCATTGACAATAAAATGAACACTCATCCTTATGTGGTAATACTTTTTTAATTATGGATAACACGACGAGACCGTGCACCTGGTTTTGTTGACTTCATGAAAGTAACCCTTTCGCTCCGCATCGTTCTTTCAACCTATCGGTATCAGCTTCATTTCACCGAAATCTATCAGAATGGGTGTACAGTAGTAAGGTCTTGCCAATTTGCATGATATATATATATATATAATTCTATAAGACTTTATGGTAGGGGTCTAATGTCGAGAACCGCACTGTTTTATCAGTGTGCAAATATTTTGTCACTTTTAACAATACATTGCGGCCGGTCTCTATATATACGCTGTTACCTGAAATTAAGCAGACTACATGTGATCGTGTACTTCTAACATCAGCCACCGAATGTGAAAAAAAAATTAAGGTATCAGGCCAAAAAAGGTATGGTTCTCAGGCACTGCGCGCGTCACCTCTAAACCCCCGCACGTAAAATTTTTATTTTGATTTTCGACAGAAACTTACACATTTTGAGCTCCAGCCGCTCAGACATTTCTTTCAAGAAGATAAAATAATACAAGTTTGATAAGTTTCCCTTTGTTATGTAGTGCTTTTACCTGATTAGCAAAACAATTCTATTATTGTCATGCTTTTCCATGAACATCTGACATTTTATTTTGCCTAATTCAGCCTATAAGTAAATCTCCTCACATGTTTTTTTTTTTTTCATTTTAATTTGATTTTTTAATAAGACCGCCTGATGTTGGAGACATTTTTGTAAAATGATTGCATACATATAAATATTTCAGAGAATTTATCATGTAAACCTCGACGCTTATATATGTAGAAGGAATTTACCACAAAACAAAATAAGATAATGACTAAAACAGTTAACTCACTTTATGAAAAAAAACTTTTTTGTGTGTGTGGCGAGATTAAGGACATGGCTAGGACATGTCGTGCATGATATACATATAAGATTTACTAAATTTGCAGTGCTGATCCACGGCGCATATATAAAAAATAACCCTCAAACTGATGTCCTCTATGGTGGAATGATGCAGAGGACACGTACCCTGGCCTCGATTTTCTAACTGAGACCATGACGTTCAAGAACTCTGTATAGGTAGACTGTTAAAATTCCTGGTAATGTGTGGATTCTCACAGTGTTGTGAACTCTTCATACTCTCGGCTGATTAAAAAGGGCCGGATGATCTTTTCTCATTGTTGTAATCTCCAGCTCTATATTGTTGCTTAGTGCAAGATTTAGCGGGCGAGTACGTCAAAGCAGACGACAATACGCCAAGTCCGACTACAGGCTTAACCGCCCACGCAGCCCGCGGCACGCCCTTGAAGTGTCCTTCCAGGTGATGTCTCTTAAAGGCCCAATTCCGGTGGGACCCCACCGGAGTGATCCCATCCCAAGTGAAGCTGGTTGAGACTGACCATGTGATTAATGATCCAGTGTGCCTTGGGGCAGCTTAGGGAATTTCCCAGCCTGGCTGCATGGGTATTTCAACGCACCTCTGTGTATCAGTGTAAAACTGAGGACCAGGGATAGAAAGCTAATGAAGGGGATATTGTTTGCTTTGTTTGCAAGCTGTTTAAAAAAAGCAAAAATAATCATGTACCTGTACCATGTGGATTTAATGTGTGGACATTTTTTAACATTTTATATAGATATATTCCAATTGTAAAACTTCATTGTTTATGCATATAACTGTCATAATAAGTGTGTTTACATTATCACATGTTCCCAAATTGTGTCAAAGAATGCAAGTTGTTTTTCTTTTAAAATTTTCTCTCCTTGTTGTCTTCGTGGGTTTTTAACAGACATTCTGTTAGACACTGATGTACTTTCTCTATCCATGTTTTCATTCCACTCAATTACTGACATGTTGCTGCGGCGTTGATACTCATCATAGCCAAATGAGATCCTTAATATTTTATCATGGTAAATTAAGCAGGCATTGTTAAAGGACTCAACATAATGGGTGTTCTGACACAATATAAAGTCTTCAGCATGCTTGTACACCCTGAGGCCTGTGATGGCTTTCATAAGCATCTGCTCTGCTTTTTGATCTGTAATCAAACATTTTGTTTCATAAAGGGCACCTTCTTCCTTGCATCTAGTTGATGGAAAGCAGTTAGCATGGTTCCCCTTATAATGTTCTACAAGGCCTCGCATGTTTGCCCTCAGTTTGTCAGCTGAACCATCACAGTGCTTCATGCTCCAGTGTATATGAGTACGGACATGGGTCACAAATGGATCTAATACAGAATAATAAAACTGCCAATATCAAAGACATGTTTTACATAGTAACACATTAATTCATCAAGTAGTACACTGTCTGCATTATCATGCCATCATGACTGTTATATAAACTGTAGTAGCCAGCCTTATCAGCAGCTGAGCTTCTGTTGTGATAAGATGATGGCTGGGTCAGAGCAAGCTAGGCCTGTCTTAGTGTCTGGCATGTGGTCTGTGCAGTAAGCAGGGGAAAGGGGGTTTCCAAGCTGTCACATGTGTGCCTCTGTTGTGATACTTGATACCCCAAAGCTAGGACCGGTAAATTCAAATTTGTGTTGGCTGCTGTGTACAAAACTTAGGAATTTTCACTTAAAATAAATCCTTTGTGCTTAATGAAGGAATAAAATGATATCTTTCCAAGAGATGTTTCTCACAGACATTTTTGGGGACAAACAGGTTAGTAATTTTTGATAAAATCCACATTAAAGCTCCTGAAGCCAGGTTTGTGTGAGCACTGCAGTGACAGGTTATATACTGGCTCGGCTGTGGCTCCACTTCTCCTTTTATACCGGAACTGGGCCTTTAATCAACTAATACCAGCCATGGGCAGTGTCCAGGGCCACATGTGGTCACGGAAGTCACGCAACGAGATTTTCAGCATGGTACTGAATAATTATAATGATGCACGGATCAAATGCAAGGGCGATTAATTAATTTGTGGGCACACACAAGGTCATACAATATAGACCATTAATTTAACGGAAGATACTAGTTATATTTACCCTCGCCAAGGAGGTTATGTTTTCACCCGTGCTTTTGTTTTTCTGTTATGGCAGGGTTTTTCAAACTAAAGAACTGATTGTAAGAAAATTAGTGCAAGGGATGTTTCGATTTATTTCATGCAGCATGGGAATGGGTTCCATGCATTATAGAAGGTTTGCGCTACACTCATTTTCTTTCTGGCGCAGATTTAAAATGGAGATCATGAAAAACATCTGTCAGTTCACTCTATCTCCAATGTTCCTATCTTATTCGAAGAAAAAAAATCAAACCATACCAATAAACCTATAAATGTACATATGTTTAAATGATATGCATGTATAAATGGAGAGGACCACGCTAAGGGTAAAGGAAATCTTTCCCACTCATAAATAATTTTACAGACATATGATCTTTAAGGAACACTTTCAATATAATATATATCAACAAATATCTATAATACACAGAGGCTTTAGTAGATACTATAAGGAATACACACACAAAAAATGTATTCAAATCGTGTTTATATACGTACATGCCGGGTATATATGCATGTCTTTACCTGCAGATTTTGTGTGGAAAACGCAGGTGGGCATCAACTTATTTATAGTAAAATAAATCAAATAAAGTAAACTATATCTAGACAAACACATGGTGCTTTTCATATCCATATCTATATAAGGGATGGGCATGAGTGTATGTATACGGCTTGCCACAGCCCCGACCTATATATATGTACGAACAGCTGATTGCCTTTAGTCGATTCCCCATGCAGACTTTTGTATTTATAGTCATACAAATATATCTTGGGAACTGGAAACTTCCGTTCAGGTGTGTATCAATGATATGCGTGGACGAGATTTCGGAATAGAAAAAAATAGAACATTGATATGTATATTGCAACTGAGTGTGTAAATTATGCCTATATTAAATGTAAACATTTGCAATAACTTAAGTATTTTCATCAGCTTTCATATCGTTAATTAACATAACCCTTTGTACACATACATATGCACAAACAACACGCACACACATGCATATAAATGGGGAAGAAAACATACAGCCATGCCCTGGTACCCCTGACAATGGAGAAGAAAACATTCAGCCTTGCCCTGGTACCCCTGACAATGGAGAAGAAAACATACAGCCTTGCCCTGGTACCCTTGAGAATGGAGAAGAAAACATTCAACCTTGCCCTGGTACTCCTGACAATGGAGAAGAAAACATTCAGCCTTGCCCTGGTACCCCTGACAATGGAGAAGAAAACATTCAACCTTGCATTAGTACCTCTGAAAATAGAGAAGAAAACATTCAGCCTTGCATTAGTACCTCTGACAATAGAGAAGAAAACATTCAGCCTTGCATTAGTACCTCTGACAAGAGAGAAGAAAACATTCAGCCTTGCCCTGGTACCCCTGACAATGGAGAAGAAAACATTCAGCCTTCCATTAGTACCCCTGACAAGAGAGAAGAAAACATTCAGCCTTGCCCTGTTACCCTTGACAATGGAGAAGAAAATATTCAACCTTGCATTAGTACCCCTGACAAGAGAGAAGAAAACATTCAGCCTTGCCCGGTACCCTTGACAATGGAGAAGAAAACATTCAGCCTTGCCCTGGTACCCCTGACAATGGAGAAGATAACATACAGCCTTGCTCTGGTACCCTTGACAATGGAGAAGAAAACATTCAACCTTGCATTAGTACCTCTGACAATAGAGAAGAAAACATTCAGCCTTGCCCTGGTACCCCTTAAAATGGAGAAGAAAACATTCAGCCTTGCCCTGGTACCCCTGACAATGGAGAAGAAAATATTCAACCTTGCATTAGTACCCCTGACAAGAGAGAAGAAAACATTCAGCCTTGTCCTGGTACCCCTTGACAATGGAGAAGAAAACATACAGCCATGCCCTGGTACCCCTGACAATGGAGAAGAAAACATTCAGCCTTGCCCTGGTACCCCTGACAATGGAGAAGAAAACATTCAGCCTTGCCCTGGTACCCTTGAGAATGGAGAAGAAAACATTCAACCTTGCCCTGGTACTCCTGACAATGGAGAAGAAAACATTCAGCCTTGCCCTGGTACCCCTGACAATGGAGAAGAAAACATTCAACCTTGCATTAGTACCTCTGACAATAGAGAAGAAAACATTCAGCCTTGCATTAGTACCTCTGACAATAGAGAAGAAAACATTCAGCCTTGCATTAGTACCTCTGACAAGAGAGAAGAAAACATTCAGCCTTGCCCTGGTACCCCTGACAATGGAGAAGAAAACATTCAGCCTTGCATTAGTACCCCTGACAAGAGAGAAGAAAACATTCAGCCTTACCCTGTTACCCTTGACAATGGAGAAGAAAATATTCAACCTTGCATTAGTACCCCTGACAAGAGAGAAGAAAACATTCAGCCTTGCCCTGGTACCCCTGACAATGGAGAAGAAAACATTCAGCCTTGCCCTGGTACCCCTGACAATGGAGAAGATAACATACAGCCTTGCCCTGATACCCTTGACAATGGAGAAGAAAACATTCAACCTTGCATTAGTACCTCTGACAAGAGAGAAGAAAACATTCAGCCTTGCCCTGGTACCCCTGACAATGGAGAAGAAAACATTCAGCCTTGCATTAGTACCCCTGACAAGAGAGAAGAAAACATTCAGCCTTGCCCTGTTACCCTTGACAATGGAGAAGAAAATATTCAACCTTGCATTAGTACCCCTGACAAGAGAGAAGAAAACATTCAGGCTTGCCCTGGTACCCCTGACAATGGAGAAGAAAACATTCAGCCTTGCCCTGGTACCCCTGACAATGGAGAAGATAACATACAGCTTTGCCCTGATACCCTTGACAATGGAGAAGAAAACATTCAACCTTGCATTAGTACCTCTGACAATAGAGAAGAAAACATTCAGCCTTGCCCTGGTACCCCTAACAATGGAGAAGAAAACATTCAGCCTTGCCCTGGTACCCCTGACAATGGAGAAGAAAATATTCAACCTTGCATTAGTACCCCTGACAAGAGAGAAGAAAACATTCAGCCTTGCCCGGTACCCTTGACAATGGAGAAGAAAACATTCAGCCTTGCCCTGGTACCCCTGACAATGGAGAAGAAAACATTCAGCCTTGCCCTGGTACCCCTGACAATGGAGAAGAAAATATTCAACCTTGCATTAGTACCCCTGACAAGAGAGAAGAAAACATTCAGCCTTGCCCTGTTACCCTTGACAATGGAGAAGAAAATATTCAACCTTGCATTAGTACCCCTGACAAGAGAGAAGAAAACATTCAGCCTTGCCCTGGTACCCCTGACAATGGAGAAGAAAACATTCAGCTTTGCCCTGGTACCCCTGACAATGGAGAAGAAAACATACAGCCTTGCCCTGGTACCCTTGACAATGGAGAAGAAAACATTCAACCTTGCATTTGTACCTCTGACAATAGAGAAGAAAACATTCAGCCTTGCCCTGGTACCCCTGACAATGGAGAAGAAAACATTCAGCCTTGCCTTGGTACCCCTGACAACGGAGAAGAAAATATTCAACCTTGCATTAGTACCCCTGACAAGAGAGAAGAAAACATTCAGCCTTGCCCTGTGACCCTTGACAATGGAGAAGAAAACATTCAGCCTTGCCCGGTACCCTTGACAATGGAGAAGAAAACATTCAGCCTTGCCCTGGTACCCCTGACAATGGAGGAGGAAACATTCAGCCTTGCCCTGGTACCCCTGACAATGGAGAAGAAAACATTCAGCCTTGCATTAGTACCTCTGACAATAGAGAAGAAAACATTCAGCCTTGCATTAGTACCTCTGACAAGAGAGAAGAAAACATTCAGCCTTGCCCTGGTACCCCTGACAATGCAGAAGAAAACATTCAACCTTGCATTAGTACCCCTGACAAGAGAGAAGAAAACATTCAGCCTTGCCCTGTTACCCTTGACAATGGAGAAGAAAATATTCAACCTTGCATTAGTACAACTGACAAGAGAGAAGAAAACATTCAGCCTTGCCCTGGTACCCCTGACAATGGAGAAGAAAACATTCAGCCTTGCCCTGGTACCCCTGACAATGGAGAAGATAACATACAGCCTTGCCCTGGTACCCTTGACAATTGAGAAGAAAACATTCAACCTTGCATTAGTACCTCTGACAATAGAGAAGAAAACATTCAGCCTTGCCCTGGTACCCCTGACAATGGAGAAGAAAACATTCAGCCTTGCCCTGGTACCCCTGACAATGGAGAAGAAAATATTCAACCTTGCATTAGTACCCCTGACAAGAGAGAAGAAAACATTCAGCCTTGCCCTGGTACCCCTGACAATGGAGAAGAAAACATTCAGCCTTGCCCTGGTACCCCTGACAATGGAGAAGATAACATACAGCTTTGCCCTGATACCCTTGACAATGGAGAAGAAAACATTCAACCTTGCATTAGTACCTCTGACAATAGAGAAGAAAACATTCAGCCTTGCCCTGGTACCCCTAACAATGGAGAAGAAAACATTCAGCCTTGCCCTGGTACCCCTGACAATGGAGAAGAAAATATTCAACCTTGCATTAGTACCCCTGACAAGAGAGAAGAAAACATTCAGCCTTGCCCGGTACCCTTGACAATGGAGAAGAAAACATTCAGCCTTGCCCTGGTACCCCTGACAATGGAGAAGAAAACATTCAGCCTTGCCCTGGTACCCCTGACAATGGAGAAGAAAATATTCAACCTTGCATTAGTACCCCTGACAAGAGAGAAGAAAACATTCAGCCTTGCCCTGTTACCCTTGACAATGGAGAAGAAAATATTCAACCTTGCATTAGTACCCCTGACAAGAGAGAAGAAAACATTCAGCCTTGCCCTGGTACCCCTGACAATGGAGAAGAAAACATTCAGCTTTGCCCTGGTACCCCTGACAATGGAGAAGAAAACATACAGCCTTGCCCTGGTACCCTTGACAATGGAGAAGAAAACATTCAACCTTGCATTTGTACCTCTGACAATAGAGAAGAAAACATTCAGCCTTGCCCTGGTACCCCTGACAATGGAGAAGAAAACATTCAGCCTTGCCTTGGTACCCCTGACAACGGAGAAGAAAATATTCAACCTTGCATTAGTACCCCTGACAAGAGAGAAGAAAACATTCAGCCTTGCCCTGTGACCCTTGACAATGGAGAAGAAAACATTCAGCCTTGCCCGGTACCCTTGACAATGGAGAAGAAAACATTCAGCCTTGCCCTGGTACCCCTGACAATGGAGGAGGAAACATTCAGCCTTGCCCTGGTACCCCTGACAATGGAGAAGAAAACATTCAGCCTTGCATTAGTACCTCTGACAATAGAGAAGAAAACATTCAGCCTTGCATTAGTACCTCTGACAAGAGAGAAGAAAACATTCAGCCTTGCCCTGGTACCCCTGACAATGCAGAAGAAAACATTCAACCTTGCATTAGTACCCCTGACAAGAGAGAAGAAAACATTCAGCCTTGCCCTGTTACCCTTGACAATGGAGAAGAAAATATTCAACCTTGCATTAGTACAACTGACAAGAGAGAAGAAAACATTCAGCCTTGCCCTGGTACCCCTGACAATGGAGAAGAAAACATTCAGCCTTGCCCTGGTACCCCTGACAATGGAGAAGATAACATACAGCCTTGCCCTGGTACCCTTGACAATTGAGAAGAAAACATTCAACCTTGCATTAGTACCTCTGACAATAGAGAAGAAAACATTCAGCCTTGCCCTGGTACCCCTGACAATGGAGAAGAAAACATTCAGCCTTGCCCTGGTACCCCTGACAATGGAGAAGAAAATATTCAACCTTGCATTAGTACCCCTGACAAGAGAGAAGAAAACATTCAGCCTTGCCCTGTTACCCTTGACAATGGAGAAGAAAACATTCAGCCTTGCCCGGTACCCTTGACAATGGAGAAGAAAACATTCAGCCTTGCCCTGGTACCCCTGACAATGGAGAAGAAAGCATTCAGCCTTGCCCTGGTACCCCTGACAATGGAGGAGAAAATATTCAACCTTGCATTAGTACCCCTGACAAGAGAGAAGAAAACATTCAGCCTTGCCCTGTTACCCTTGACAATGGAGAAAAAAAAACATTCAGCCTTGCATTAGTAGCTCTGACAAGAGAGAAGAAAACATTCAGCCTTGCCCTGGTACCCCTGACAATGGAGAAGAAAACATTCAACCTTGCATTAGTACCCCTGACAAGAGAGAAGAAAACATTCAGCCTTGCCCTGTTACCCTTGACAATGGAGAAGAAAATATTCAGCCTTGCATTAGTACCCCTGACAAGAGAAAAGAAAACATTCAGCCTTGCCCTGTTACCCTTGACAATGGAGAAGAAAACATTCAGCCTTGCATTAGTACCTCTGACAAGAGAGAAGAAAACATTCAGCCTTGCCCTGGTACCCCTGACAATGGAGAAGAAAACATTCAACCTTGCATTAGTACCCCTGACAAGAGAGAAGAAACCATTCAGTCTTGCCCTGTTACCCTTGACAATAGAGAAGAAAATATTCAACCTTGCATTAGTACCCCTGACATGAGAGAAGAAAACATTCAGCCTTGCCCTGGTACCCCTGACAATGGAGAAGAAAACATTTAGCCTTGCCCTGGTACCCCTGACAATGGAGAAGAAAATATTCAACCCTGCGTTAGTACCCCTGACAAGAGAGAAGAAAACATTCAGCCTTGCCCTGTTACCCTTGACAATGGAGAAGAAAACATTCAGCCTTGCCCGGTACCCTTGACAATGGAGAAGAAAACATTAAGCCTTGCCCTGGTACCCTTGACAATGGAGAAGAAAACATTCAGCCTTGCCCTGGTACCCTTGACAATGGAGAAGAAAACATTCAGCCATGCCCTGGTACCCCTGACAATAGAGAGGAAAACAAACAGCTATATGCCGTGGTACCCCTGACCATGGAGAGGAAAACATACAACCATGCCGTGGTACCCCTGACAATGGAGAGGTAAACATACAGCCATGCCCTGGTACCCTTGACAATGGAGAAGAAAACATGCAGCCATGCCCTGGTACCCCTGACAATAGAGAGGAAAACAAACAGCTATATGCCGTGGTACCCCTGACCATGGAGAGGAAAACATACAACCATGCCGTGGTACCCCTGACAATGGAGAGGTAAACATACAGCCATGCTCTGGTACCCCTGACAATGGAGAAGAAAACAAAATACAGCGAGGCCGTTGTACCCCTGCCAATAGAGAGGAAAACATACAGCCTTGCCCTGGTACCCCTGAAAATGAAGAAGAAATCATACAGCCATGGCCACGTACCCCTGACAATGGAGAAGAAAACACAGCCTTGCCCTGGTACCACTGACAATGGAGAGGGGTGACAATGGATGAGAAAAGCCTACAGTCTTGCATGGCTTCCTTTACCAAAGCGGAAAAAAGTTGTGACGCGCAATGGTGAACCATAACAAAGGGAAACATGTATCAATGTAGGGGCACATCATGGCAAGAGGAAAATGTAACCATGTAAAGGAACACAATAACAAGAGGAAAATGTGATAACATTTAGGGGTAACCATTTGCCAGAGCAAAAACAAACAATCATGTCTTGGTATACACAGAACCACAGATAAATTCTTTTGCAAACATGCAGGCTTTTTTTCACATTTCATGAAAGCAGTCCTGATATTCTTTTATTACAATAAACAAATTATAGTCATTGCTGAAAAAAATACAACGCGCTCTGCATCCTGGCACGGATTAATTTAGTTCGTATAAGTCTGTGGTCATAAATCCGTTGAGAAAAAAAGTATCTATGCATGGGAAAGATTCTCTCACGCAGGGATCCGTCCTTGCTTCGCATTCATCATCAGAAGATGCTGAGAACGAAAGTGCCACTGGGGATCATTCCTTTCATATCTTTGCCCTTGGCTTTGTGGGTGTCGTCTGCTTTGCCGTCCTCAGAGAATGGATGGCCTTTATTCTCTGTGCGTCAGTATTCGGCGTGAGTGACCCTATTGCTCTGCCTGGAATTTTCCATGCGGCCATTGGCCCTGGTTGCTGAATTTTATTTCCATCCATGCATCAAAGGGATACAATGCTACTGCTGTGCAAATAACTAAAGAAACACGCCCCTTATTTAACCTGGAGGGGTCCTTTAACAATTAAACAAAGTATAACCCAATTGAAGTTTACACTTCAGATTTCACAATTTCACTTCAGATCGATAAAAGAAAAGTCAACCTACTTCCCTCGAAATGTATAAAATTCATAGTTTAAGAGTGGCAATAAAGGACTGCAGAGTCGCCATATAAAATATTGTACAAAATCTTCAAAAAGAGGTGAGAGGAGAGTAACAAATACAATAGGTCTATACTCCGATAAAGAGTCAGCAGAAAAGATTTCTCATTTTGCATAGGTATAATGAATCTCGAAAAGCCTACAGTTAAATGTAAAGAAGTATATACAATGAGTCTTGTTAAGATAAATATATATGTGTGTGTGTGTTTGGTATTAGTTTGGGAATAAGAAAAGAAGGATTACAGAAAAATAAGAAAAAGATAATATATAAGAAAAGAAGGTTTTACGAGAAATGACAAATCTTCAGACACCACTGATGTTAGAGGCTAGTTCATCATTTTAATTTATGGTTGTTTGTGCATACTTTGGTTTGTTATGTCTAGAGTGACCCTTCATGGCCTTGCGAACCCGGCAGTAATCGCCCTCTAGGAGTCGCTCGTGCATGATCTCTCTGTATTAATCAAAATTGTTTTTCGCATCTTCGTGGTAATGAAGCGTGCCATATATTTCGGGCTGGGTGCTCTTGAAGGACACATGCCTCTTGCTTATGCGTGGAGAGAACGTGATGTCACATGACACGAGGTCATCTAGCTGTCTGACCTCTCACACCTCAAAATTGAAAACACTCCTCGCGCATTCCACCGCCTGGCTTCCCATCCGAAAAATAATCCGATCCGCCCCAAAATAAATTAATATCAATTGCCCTTTGATATATATGACCAATCCTTCCTTACAGACTTTGTGAATTTCAGGACATGTTTACTCCAGTGTTTTATGCATAAACCCAAACCAGTTATAAATTTATATCATAATATACGCGTGATTGCAAAATTAACCTCTGTAGATTGTCACCAAACATGTACAACATTTCATTGAAATACACCGAGAACATCTGTAAACATTATGTGCATGGATAAAAGAAACAGAACAACAGACAAAAAGTTGTGATGTTCTGAACATTATGTGAAATTAGTGATCTATGTTATATATACAGCAGCTAAAGTATGGCTTCCATATATAGTTTGTATTCTCATTGATCAACTCCAAACCACCCTCATTGTATTTTTATTGTATAATAAAGACCTGTCATTTGGTATTTTTTTATCACAGAGTTTTATATGCTCGGGGCTATAGAGCAAACCTTTGGTTCTATCAAGATTCCCCTATATATATATATATATATACTTTAGAAACTATATGTCACGGGTTTCCCATCCACTGCAGGGACTTCCGTACAACCCCAATAGCTTAGTCATACGCCTGGACCAATAAAGGATATATATATATATATATATATATATATATATGTATATTTATATATATTGTTACGGAAACGTTTTGCTCACAGGAAAATTTTGGGCCGATTCCTGATTCGGACCCATGCATGTCCAGCGTTAAATCCGCTTCGCTGGGAAAGCAATTAGCTTCACTTAAGCGAGACAGTTCGGTCCGCTTTTATGTGCAATATATATATTGTTACGAAGACAAATTACTCCATGTTGATGGCACATAAGTCCGGCGTACCAACCGCTTCGCGAACGAGACAGTTCGGTCCGCTTTTATGTCACCCCGTAACACACCCCCTCTTAAGAGCGTTCTGCTATCAGAACAAGACTAATTATCCCAGGAGTCACACTTTGGTGAACATATTCCCTGGGCCACATAGTTTACCGTCATGTTGGACGAGCCCCAATTTTGTTACGAAGACAAATTGCTCAGGGGAAAACATTGGCCTGATCCCGGATTCGAACCCATGTTGGTGGCACACAAGTCCGGCGTACCAACCGCTTCGCTAGGAAAGCAAGCTTCACTAGCGAGACAGTTCGGTCCGCTTTTATGTCACCATGTAACAATATATATTATATACTGAGTATGGCGACCATTGTATGAACTTTAATTCCACGTTTGATACCTTTTACCGTCAAATAAAGAGAGCTGATGCATTCTGAATTTCTCATTTAACATCACATACATAAAGATAATAAGAATCTATCTGTATAGTGTTTCACGTGCATGAATTTTTATTAATTTATACACATGTGTGCATGGGATGATACGGCAGGTGTACATTTGCTTAATGAATAAATATGCGGGGCATCCATGGCAGCGTGATTAGACACGCATTCGCACTTGAATCAAACCATAAAATACAGATCCTTGTATACAGATTGGTCTCATGCAGATCTTTATATAAATCCATTCGATAACATCTTGATTTATCTAACATTTATGATGTATCTTTGTTTAATATGTATGAAGTGTTTAACAAATTAATTTTTTAAGGAATGTGTATATATATATACATATATATATATATATATATATATATATATATATATATATATATGTGTGTGTGTGTGTGTGTGTGTCCATAGAAAGGGATGACTGGGAAACATAGCCTCTAGAATTCATTTCAAAGCGGAAGACAAATTGCACATCCTGGTTAATACGCATGCCTGGGCTTCAATTAGGATGTCACATTTATTCAAGGTCTTCAGAAGAATCCGTCAGTGCCTCGTTTCGTTGGAGCAGATGAATGATAAGCTATAACACGAGATGTGCTTTTTGTTGAAAAATGAAAAAAAATGGCTTTGTGATATTAATATACCAATTTCCATTGCAGACTATAGCTTACAAAGTATTCACATGTAATAACATATGTCACACTGGAGATTACAGTGATTGTGATTTATACTCGACTCAAGCTAGTGGAGATCCCCAGTCGTGTTCTCTCCTGTAGTAGAGATCCCAATTTTGATCCCCCCCCCCCCACCCCCCGTGGAATTTCAAATCCTACTGTATTGTAATGTCCACTGCGGATGTGACATGTACATATTTTTACACACGCATTGTAAAGGACACGTTAGGATCTAATAATTCTCACATATATTTATATATAAAGACTATTACGCACGCACACATGCATCAAAAATTCAAGCGCGTACACCAACACATTGATATGTGCTGAATTTCGTTCAATTTTATGATCAGAGATGATGGGCTCTCATTCTCTCTCTCTCTCTCTCTCTCTCTCTCTCTCTCTCTCATTAAAACTTAATGAATTATTTGTGTACAGGTCAACTTAAATTCAATTTCCTTGATGTTTGAACATGTTCGGTCAGTAACCTGTCGGTCCTACATAAAAGACGATCAGCCCCCATGTCATGACTGGTACCAGACGGTTAATTATGCCGGTGGACATTGATAAACGAGCAGGGTGGGTCATATAACGGCCTTGTGTGCAGGCCAGACCAGGGGCGCTCCGGTAGGTACAGGTATATTGAATGGCCAGCGTGTGTATATGTAATAAGCCCCACCCACCATTTGGCGTGCAGGTATACGTGTTCCTGTAAATGGCCGTGTCACCAGCCGATTATTCTAATGACCTGCTGGTACATATGACGTCATAAACTCGTTTTTAACCATACATGCTATTTCATAATACATAGAAATGCATATAAATCACAAATCTATATTATATATATATATATATATATGTATATATATGATAATATATAATTAAAATCTATGTGTGCGCGGACGTTTTCCGAAATCCTTTCCAAAAAAACAATTAGCATTTTTACTGATATGTACAGATGAACGGCTTGAGATGGAAGAAGTGATTTGAAATCAGAATTCATCCCAGGAAGGATTACTGGCACGGGCAATAATGAAATTCAATTAAGGGCTTCATACAAGTTCATAAACAGATACACTCACAAGTCTCATGCATAGTATGAGAGAATGAACTCAGTCTATACAAATAAACCAATCAGAACTGCACATAGCTGAGTATAGCGCCTGACTCTCTGTTTGTCTGTTTGTCTGTCAGTCTCTCTCTCTCTCTCTCTCTCTCTCTCTCTCTCTCTCTCTCTCTCTCTCTCTCTTTATATATGTATACTTTATAGTATTATAACACATATAGTGTATGTGCTTGTATTATAAAGTGGATGGAAATTGCGATTTTTAAATAATAGAGTTCTTGTTATACATGTGTGTATATCCATTCGCGGAAAATAAAAATATTAAGCAGATACAGAAATTAATAAATATTGGAATTTATGTTTATACAGTTTTAACCTGGCGGCAAGTTAATAGTCAGCATATGTACAAAAGCCGAATCTTCTTTGCCTGATCATCAATATTTCCGTTTTAGTCCATTTAAAAATTCCTACAATGAACCATATATAAAAACATACAGCAGAAGTCCATACCATAAAAGATGACGCACGTATACACACTGAATGTACTGCATGTAGTTTACTTAAAGAAGTTTGGTAACTGCCCTCAGCAGGAAGAGGGAAGATCAAGTCACTTGTCATCATTTATTTCTAACATTGAGAATTAGTCTTCACAAATAAAAAAAACACTACCTTGTAAGAATATTTACTTTGAGGACACACCAGTCTTAACATGTTTATAAATATATGTACATGTACCATGCAGCCCACAACATGTACCAGGTATAGTTGGTAACTCATTCGGGAAGAAGGAAGTTCAAATAGTTGTCCATCATTTTTAAGACCCCACACTGAATACAGAACAAGTCTATACACAAATCACAACTGTAGGGATCATGTGACCTATAATTCTGAGAATGGTACCAATCTACATATATGTTAGATATATTATTTATGTGGATGTACTGAGTATAGCTTATTTGATAAATGTCTTTAGAGTAGGAAGAAGGAAGTACAAATGGTTCTCAAAAACGTTTTCCACTCGTTTTGCTTTATTTATAGTCACTCCATGTCTTCTCCGTTACAGTCCCTCGGTTGTTGTTATATTAATATACTTCCTTATTTCAACGTGCAGGTGACAATAACACTCGAAGCGGGGAAACCCCGGGGAAACTAATTCACATCACGACATTTATATACGAGTTGGTTATGTATAACAGCGATATATAAAACAAGTTACCACAATATATATATATATATATATATATATATACATATATATATATATATATATATATATATATATTCACACACGTAACCTATATATTACTCGACTAAACCTTCATGTTTATAGGTCTTAATTGTGAAACGTAAACGTAGTTATTAAATTGGTTATCTATTATGACTGTCAATTAAATTTGTTTCTCGACAGTAAACATTAAATAATTAAGTGTCATATAATAACCGGTAACTCATTAATTATATGTGACTATAGTATTATATCTTCTTGCTTATTCAAGTATAAAATGTCGGAAAACTATATATATATAGGCCTTTTTATCAGCATTGCTAAAATCATATCTTGTATATCTTTTTTTTTATTTTAAATGTTCCCTATATATAGATAACTGTATAAAATTCTGTATAATTATGTTATAAATAGAAGGATAAACTATAAATTGATAACATGAACATACCTTATATATATAGCTCTTATATCTTGTTTATATATAGATACCTCTTATAATACCATATATATATATATATATATATATATATATATATATATATATACGTAATGCTTTTTTTTTTACTGAGGTCATCTGTCCTGCAAGTGAACAGTCATTTTGAATCTATATATATATATAATAATATATATTATAGTCTCATTGGCTGTGTAGGTTATATTGTGTGGTAGAAATATTAGCCTCGGGAATATAATGGCAACCACAATATTTAATGATTCCCTTGATAACTGTAGATAAAATGCAAGGTGCATTAATTCTATTTGAATATGTCACAGAGGTATAGTCAACCATAGTTTTATCTTTTCTTGTAAACCGGATGCTATATATTCTTTTATTTGGAATCCATATTTGATGTTACTTTTCTTTCCGCATATTCAGTCTGGAATTCCCAGGAACTATGGGATAAATAGAAACAGTATTTCCCCGCATTAAAAGGCAAATATGGTGCTTCGATCACCATTTACTATACATGGGTAAACAGTGTATATATGTTTACCAAAACATGCACTTAAATCCTTGGTTTGTGTGTTTGTGTATATATCTATTGCTCTAAAAAAGTATAAACAGAGCATGCCTCGGATATATACTTGGAATATTAGTATATATATATATATATATATATATATATATATATATATATATATATATATATATATATGAAACCTGCAGGGCAGAGATTTCATGCAATTTGCTTAAACTTCGACACGTTTTATATTTCATTTTATATACTTCCTATCAACAAATCGTGCACTCTGGCCACTGATTACATCTATTTAAAGCTGCTCAGTACATGACATTTGGCTTCCGTTCATGTGAGAAAAAAAATCATGCTTATGTATATATACAGTAACATCACTAAACATGAAGGCACGCCCATGTATCTGACCGTTATATGTAAAGTAGCATTAATTATTTCTCAAAAATGGATATATATAGTTATACTCATATATATATATATATATATATATATATATATATATATATGTATGTATATATATATATATGTATATATATATATATTTATATATATAGATATATATTACTATATATATATGCACACATCTTATAACATGTTTAAGATGCGCTTCTGTATATGTATGTATATATATATATTTTTGTGTGTGAGTGGGTGTGTGTTTGTGTGATGGTGTGTGTGTGTATATAGAGAGACAATGAGAGAGACAGACAGAGAGAGAGACAAGTAGACAGACAAACAGGCAGATAGATATACATAGACAGGGAAAATTATAGAAACATGCAGAAATCAACAAGCTTAGATGCATGTGTGCATGTGTCAGTCCTGACCAGTGACGTCATCAGATCTCTGGACAATCCAATCAATGCATTACAACCGTGGTTGTCCATGCATAAAACACCTTTTGAAAACGTCTTCCGTTTAAGAACATGTGATCAAATCCACCTGAACCAGGCAGGCATTGTTATAGGTGTCCATCTCAGGTCGGCGACCCGCTGGGAATGGCAGATTCTTGTCAAAAGACAAGACAATATATGATTAAATAAAATGCTGACCACGCAGGGTAATTAAGTCCGTCATTATTGTACATATGGCTTCAATTACAAAGCATGTGGCCGGTGGCCACTGCTCAGCCTTCAGATTATAAAGCTCAATAATTACAGGGATGCCATCCGTTTAATTGGGAGTCATTTAATTCTTCTGATTAACTGAGAGTGAGTCACAGGTATAATTATGACCATTGGAGTTCAGACCACACACTCTTTCTTTTTGAACAATTACATGATCAATTTCATGATTGAGAGGAAATGCGTCAAATTTTTTTTTTGGCAAATTGGATGCAGAATACAAAATAGTTAAATTCTTAAAATCGTGCATATATTCTCAATGATACTCGAGTATATATTCAGTAGTAATAAGGGTAGTGATATAGGAGAAGTGGTTGAAGTAGTAGTAGTAGTAGTAGTAGTAGTAGTAGTGGTAGTAGCAGTAGTATTAAAAGTAGTAGTAAAAGTAGTAGCAGTACTATAGTATAGTACCACTAGTAGTATAGTATAGGAGTAGTAGTAGTAGTAGTGGTAGTAGCAGTAGTATTAAAAGTAGTAGTAAAAGTAGTAGCAGTACTATAGTATAGTACCACTAGTAGTATAGTATAGGAGTAGTAGTAGTAGTAGTAGTGGTAGTAGTAGTATAATAGTAGTAGTGGTAGTGATAGGAGAAGAAGTAGTGTTAGTAGTTGTACTAGTAAAAGTAGTAGAAGTAATAGTAGTAGAAGTAGTAATTGTAGTAGTAGTAGTAATAGTAGTAGAAGTATACCAGGTTAGACCTTACCGCTAACATTTGATATGACATGGGTGCCTCTAATAATAATGATCAGCAGCCGAGAACGTGCACTGAATAATTAATAAGTTATTGTCTGGGCAAGTTTAGGCTGGCTGCTCCCCCAAGTATGTTGCACAAACATAATGTTTTGTTTTTATATGTGAAATTTCATATAATGGAGAGAATGGACGAGGGGTCTTGCTCTAAACTTAGGCAAATCAAAAACAGGATATGAACAACCGATGACACATTTGAGACTGTATATATTCCGTTCCTCATGCATGGGGATGCCCAAATGAATTTCACGTACTTTGTAAATTGCCACGTTAGTCCAAAAATTAAGCTAATAACTTCGGCTGAAAGTAAAAAAGTTTAAAAAAAAAGACTTGGCCAACTGTCCAAATTAAGGGAATTAAATGGCCATCTTAGAAAAGCTATATTTTTAACCATATTTCAATCCAACTGCACGATGAAGCCAAAGTTCATTAATCACACGAAAATTATAGTATTTATATTTAATTGACTAATTTAGTGTTTATAGTGTTATCCGATATAAACCATTTAGTCCGTGATCCACATTGGTACTATACTTTATGACAAAGTTAAAGTTTGGAAGAATAATATAGAAAAATTTCAATGGAAGAAACTAGAAATAGATGTAGCATTATGACATATTGTTACTCTGTCAAGAACTACAAGAACCTAACAATTATTTAATTTCTGCTTTTTTACCTTAAGACTTTTTTTTTCAAGAAAACCGTATCAGAATCAAGTAAAACGGTTATCTTATAAGGAGGGCAGATATTCAATATCATTTTTGATATTGTTTGAGAGGATTAATTAAACCACGTGGCCATGAAGTTTAGGGCCATTAAGGTCAGAGGTTGTATTAATTATCATATACTCATCACAGACACGTTCAGTCTGGTTTATTTACCTTTCCCCTTTATACTGACCGGAAATGAACAAACTGTGCCATTCTGAAACGGTTGATTTATTTATCATTTCTTTGTTAGTTCTACAATAGTCTCACTGGAGATTGAATGAAAATAAACTGCACACATACATGCATTAATGCATGAACTGGAAGACTTAATTGACTGAAATAATTGACATTGCGAGTATAGATGTATATACCAACCCCTCTGTATAGGGCGTGCGTTGTGAAACATTAATACGTATTATCACGAATGATGAAGGTCCATAATGATGTTGTTCTCTCTTTTTTCATGAAAATATTTGTAGTTTCAAATTAAATTATCTGTTGTTACTACTACTACAACTACTACTACTACAATAATAATAATAATAATAATAATAATAATAATAATAATAATAATAATAATAATAATAATAATAATATATTATATAATAATAATAATAATAATAATAATAATAATAATAATAATAATAATAATAATAATAATAATAATGTTGTAGTGGGGTTGGTAGTGGTAGGAGAACAGCATTATTATTATTATTATTATTATTATTATTATTATTATTATTATTATTACTATTACTATCATCATCATCATCGTTATTGTTATTATTAATAGTGGTAGAAGCAATAGTAGAAGTGGTATTATAGTAGTAGTAGTATTAGTTGTACTAGTATAAGCAGTAGTAGTAGTAGTAGCAGTTGAAGTAGTAGATAATATGTTAGCTTGGTTAGCACAGGAAATAAGCATTGCGGGTGCTCCAAATCTGCTAGTGACCAGTCCGCTGCCATATACGAAACCAAATACGGTTTTTAAAAGGGGGCCTTGTGAGTGGCGCCCCCTAACGGGATGCCAGTACAGTGTCCCTTGACTAGTTTGTCGCTGGTTGTTGCGTCCTGGTCGGGTTTCATTGAACCCGGCGTCCTGTTACCGGATTACAGCAGCCTGGCTGGTTTGATGCACGTGTTTTTAGTGTGAAACAAATAATAAATGTTATATATGCGTGCCAGAACACGACTGAGTTACAGAATAAATGATCACGATCTATTAATCTGGCCTAGCACGGTGGCACCGTCCACAGTAAGCCAACCGTTAAGCAATGTCAAATAGGTCCATATGTATGTCATAATCTAGCAAAATATATGTTTCACATTTTTTTAGCACAATGGTGTGTACGGAAATGGGAAATATCAAAAGCCATGTTACCAGTTGTATTTCAAACATTAGAGGACGTACATTGATATAAAAAAATGTTAATTAAATGTAAATAGAACTATTGAAAACATCGTATTCATGTTTTGTATATCATATATGATATATATGGGTAAGGTCACTGAGAATATACAGGACATACTGATATTCAAATGATATGGTAAATTAATCTCGATGTGACAGTAAACCACAGTTCAGAAACGAGGACCCGGGCTTTTTAACCGCCGACCCCGTCCCCTGGTGAACCACAACACACGCTGTACTGTCACTGTTATACTGCATCCACACTCTGTATAAAGTCTAACGTCCACATGAAACTGTGGACACTGAACCGCATGTGTAAAGTACACAATATGAAATATAATTAGCTCACAAGAATTAGATAAGATAATGCATTGCCATATGTATCCTATCAGCAAAATGCTTGTTTTTACAGAATGTATTTGAAACTCGGTTTTGTAAGTATATATGTATATATGTATATATGTATGTATATATGTATATATGTATGTAAGTTTATATATATGTGTATGTATGTATGTATGTATATGTCTATATGTATGCATATTTGTCCATTTCTATAGGTATATATATATTGTGAATTTGTATATATGTATATATGTATGGATATATATACATATATGTATAAATGTGAATGTGTCTATATGTTTACATGTGTATATGTAAACGTGTGCACAAATAGAAAAAATCTGTGTACTTGCGTGTACCAGAGATGAGACAATTATCGCATCTGTGAAAAATGGCCGCCAAAACAAATGACCAAAAATGCACAGTCAAAGACAGGACAAGCAGCGTGGGATTATACGACGATTAACTGTGATATATATGTGTGGGCTTGATAGTGATTCTAACTAAATTTATTTTCCTCATAGCGCTCCGATGAAATGCACAAAAAAATGATGTTACCTCGACTGTTTATGTGCTGGAGCCCTCATGTTGATTTTGTGGACAGAATCGATCTTAACGTGGGAGTATGTTATAAAAAGCATCACATGCATGGGCCCCTGATAAAACAACATCAATGTGTCCAGGATGTGGTTTGATTTGCCCGTCTGCTTTTCCCCGCCTCCACTTTAATCATTATGTTTTTGTTTATGAACTAGATAAAAATGACCAAGAAAGGACCTAATTTATAAAAACCTCCTCTTAGGGGGTTATGTCTTCACCAATGTTTGTTTCCTAGAAAATAAGCCAAACATAAACTACAATTTGGGGGCAGATCCGGGTAAAGAGGCGGTTCTTTAGAAGATTTGATTGACCTTGGCAGAGGTGTACACCTTATACCTGAATACCATAGAGTATGTATGGTGGAACCTGTCAAAGAGATCACCTGTCTAATAAGACCACCTGAGAATTAAGACCACTTTTTGCAGGTCCTTCCGGTGGGTTTATTACACGTTTCACTGTACACTGAACATATGACCTGACGGTTGTTATTCGCAATACCCCCTGCATTGGTAAGGAAAGATTTGTTACAGGAAGAAGTGAATTGCATGGTACACTGAACGTGGACGATCGGAAAATTGGAAGATGTTAAATTCTCGTAGCTGCATGTATGACTGGGTATATTTCCTCCCTGTAGTGAGATATGAAAAAGTAAACGAACCACCTGGCTAGTGAATCAGAAAGAAAAATGTGGATATTAGGATGTGAGTGCATGGAGAAAATAATAGAGCCATGCCGCTGTATAGTCAAATATTTAATATGTCCTATCGTTGATCCCCTAACATTTTCAAAATGTCTTGAACTTTCCTTTTACTTACATGACCTATAAGGGAAAATATTTACTCTTTTAGGAAAGCAAATATAAAATTATTTTCACTTTTAAATAGTAAGTGAGCATATTGTAAAAATAGAGTGGTTGCAGCTTGTCCAAGTTGGTTATTATTACATAGAACCGTTTATTAATGGTATATAACTATACCTTTATTAGCATTAAATGTGTCATGAATGACAGAGAATATATTTCTGCTGTATATTACCCGTATGACATTTACATATATACAACAAATTAGCAAGCCGTCTGCCAGAGCAGGACCTTTGCTAATTGGATCAAAATTAGTAATATTTAACAACAGCAAGACCAACGCTTTAAATAAACGGCGAGGGGCTATACCGCCAGGTAAGGCTGCGGGGGGGGGGGGGGGGTCGAAATCCTTAAGGGAAAACACTTTTTAATGCATAACCACATAATTAGCATAAACATATAGGAATTATCCGAGGAATGTTGCTGGGAGACGGCCCTTGTTTTCATAGCAACATTCCAGATGTGGGAGCCATGGGTTTGTTGAGTCTGTTACAAAATTACAGCCCTGACGCGGAACCTCCTTCAGCTGGCATCTGGCATTCCATCCCGTCCTATACAAACCGCCACAGGCTGTGTGGTATGTGTTCCAAGAAAATAGCCCCAAGTCTTACAGTTTCTTAAAATACTGCAGAGTGTGAGTCATATACCCCCTCATCCAGGAAATTTTGGCAGAGAGAGAGAGAGAGAATGCCAGGGCGGATAGAGGAGTTAATAATAACGGAGGAGTTGGTGTGGGTGGGGGTTGGGGGGGGGGATGCTCATATGGTGATCTTATTCAACAGATCTGAATGACTAGTCACCTTTGTATACACAGCGAAGCTTAACCTAACCTTTAATTTAATTGGAGTGATCCCACTTGCAAATGTATAGGGTAGGAAACCATGCTGGCCGCAAAAATCCGGCGCTCTTTGTGTTAACCGTGTATTGTTCCATAAAAAAGTGCTGGGCCTGGGATGGGGGCAGTCTGCCCAATTGGGTCAGTTTATATAAGGGGGGGGGGGGGGGGGGGTGACTCGCAGGTTTTGATAAAAAACAAGGTATATGTTATTATAAGCCATTTTAGATTAAAATATTTCATAGTTAACTCAGAACCAGAACTGGAGCCAGTCTTTTATTCTTATAAATTATATATATTATCCTTTCAATCTCATGGGGTATGATTACTGGACCCCCCCCCCCCCCCCCCTTTGCTAAAAAGTGTGTGTGTGGGGGAGGGAGGGGGGTATATATATCCGTATTGATGCCCATGATTGTGCCCTGTGTGCATAAGTTTAGCGCTACTACACGCGGTCCCTTTATTTTACCTGGCACAGGAAAGGTTAGCCACAATGCGGCGCCGTGTGGGGCAAGAGCCCTGGACTAAAAACTTCATGCTTTGAAAAGACTGATCGCCGCTCACAGGATAAGCCATAAATATGCCTGGCATGTTTATATTTCTTTTACTTGCGCCTTTTCTTATGGCGCTACAGCTACACACAAAGGCTGTTGTAGGCTAACGCTCGGATCTTGTCACGCAGGCAACCAGGCGTATGTTATCATGAATTGTTTTCAAACACTCTACAAGGAAAGGTTTCAGCCAATCAGCGCCGTGCCCACGCGGCTGTGTTTACAAACATTGCAACCGATCTACTTCCTGGTGCGTTTTGGCGCGTTTACAATCCTAGTAACCTAGATTCACGGGAAATCGGAGGGTTTCTCGCTTATATTGATTAAACCTGACACCGGGATATTTATATATATTATAAAATAAATACCAATTTAGCATATAAATAGAAAAAGTTAATTTCATTATAAACAAATCCCCATGTTGCTGTAATCGTGTTCATGATATAAATGTATCATTATTTATACAGTCTCTTTGAGATGTTACTGTCGTAACCATGGTTAACAAGAAACCCTATCAGTCTGTTTTCCCAAAAACCAACCGGGGTAATTACTTGCTTTTCCGTGATGATATTGCTTATCAGTTCCTATTTCCTTTTTTTTTAGGAGAAAAGTAAGTAAGAGAAGTGTATGAAACGAGGCAGAAATGTTTCATTTATGTTCTTATGTATACATTATACAGTCTGATTATAAAAATACTACCAATGTTTTGCATTGTATTACTGCCGTCAATCTAAACATTACCTTGTGAAGAGAGATCTAGCTGACTGGGTCATGTGTCCAACATTGTGAGCAACACATACACACACAGCTCTTCCCGATCACATTACACTGCTTCTATCACCTGCATTACATTCAACTGCTTGTCAATCTGAGCGTTAATGTGAGAAGGGAGATCCTGTAGAGTAGGAAAAATCATGTCTGTATAGTTAGCCATCAATATGCTATCAACTATCAATACACACTCCAAATGCATGTTAAATAGGATGTACTTTTATGCATCGCTAATAACAACAGGGGCAATAATAGCCGACAAGGAGGTAATGTTTCGACCAGTGTCTGTTTGTTTGTTAGTTCGCTCGTTAGAAATTTTGCATTATCAAGCCAAAACGACTGGAACGTTTTCTAAGAAATTCACTGGACGGGTGGACGGATGGACCCATTTACAGTATTGTGCTGATCTGGATAAATAGACAAAACAAGGAAGATTATGTTGCCTTGGCGAGGGTGTACGCTCAACTGTATGGCACTCTAGTGTTAACTATAGTATGGTGTTTCAAGTTCGCATTAAGACCTTGGCCTGGTCTTTCTTCTATGTATGGGTTCATAGTGCATTTTCATGGGCTGGTTAATGCATGTATATAGAACGCATTAGTGACACAGTAACAATACTTTTTTTCACACACACACACACAGACATCAATTAAGTCATCATCATAAATCAGTATGTCTAAATGCGGAGCCATATGTTTGCTTGTTCAGTGTATGGGTTTTATTCACGTATACAGTACTCATTATAACAGTCTGTCTGGAATAGTATACAACTATGGCAGATTGATTAATAGTCTAAAGTGCAGGGATATCGAATATATACTACTAAAAACTGTTAATGTCTCTAAACCAGACGATAGATAAAGTGGCAGTTAATTAATCAGGAACAATCTAGTAATGTTATTATAATTACATTTTTTCATTGCATGGATTGTACATGAGTGAAAGGCCTGCCTGGGATTCGCAGTGCACATGCGCCTACAGAAGTGATTTTTTTTCAATGTCTATACCTGGAATACCTGTTCATACCAGAACAGGTGTGAATCTACAGGTGACTGTGTTTATTTATATCTCATTCCGGAGTCGCCAAGTGGATCGGCATGCAAAATAAAAGTGTAATGTCTTTTATATAGTCATGATCCCTTGAGCAGCGCCCGGAATGTAAAGTTACTTAAAAAGGGAGCTCACACATCGCCGGCGACGTCCCCGATGTGATATCGGCTTAACATTTGGGTAACACTGAGACACATTGGTTTAACATCGTGGTAGTATTTAGAGGCGAGAAAATATAAGAGAGAAACACCGTGATATTTTGTTAACATGAATAAATATGCATAGATTCGGGGTGACACCGGGACATATCGTAATATATCGGAAACACCGGGTGTTATCGGGACACATAGGGGTGATATCGAGAAACATCGGGTGACATCGGGATGTCATCAAGATATTTATGTGACATCGGAACACCATCATAACAACACATTGGAAGACATCGGGACACATCGGGATAACATCGATTGATATCGGGAGACATTGGAGTGACATCGAGACACATCCGGGTAACATCGGGATGTCGGGAGACATCAGGGTGACATAATGATACGTTAATTGGGATGACAGGGTGTGACTTTATTTAGGTGACAGGGGCGGCAAATCGGGGTGACACTAGCGAGGTGTGAGCATGCAAGCCTTTAGAAACGCACTGTTTGTTGTGATACCTTACACCATATAACCCCTAGGAGGTTCAAACACCATGTATGTGTGTTACTAAGCCCATAACGTGCTCATTAATCTGCAAGCATTTCATCACGGTTTGGACTTGGTAATGAATACATGTGTATAAACATGCACGGCAGGGGTTCCGTGAGCTTGTCGTGATTTTATGATTCTATGCAGACCCGTCCCTGCCTGACCCGGACTTGTGAATGACTCGGCAAGTTACTTGCCAAGTCGCGTTCACGAGACTGTTCATCATGAAAAACCATGTAACAATGCACCAACTGGCCCGGTATGAATAATCAACAGCTAACAAACTAGTTTATGAAGTAAACTCTTTTTCATTTTATAAGCTCAAAGGTCCGTACGTTGCGCAATGGTATTTTCCACCACCGCACTGTATATTAAACTTGAATCCAGAGGTCATTATACCTAAAAAGTAAACCTTCCACGATTTTAACATGTTTCATATATTCAGCCATCATTTATATAAAGGCCAGTGACCCAATACTGATCGTATATCTATATATAACTTTATTATTATTTCTATATATTTATTATAATAATGTATATATTAAATCTAGATACCTCAAACGCCAGAGAATAACCGAAAGAGTTAGATTTCTTTTATCAGACAGAAAAAGGTGTTTTTTGGAAAGCGATACAGGAAGCAAACTATAAATAAACGTGATACATGAAACCGATCAGATTGTAATTAAAGCCACTCACTCTGTCTATATGTAAACAGTGTTAGCTTCCTCGTGAAATTCTGAGAAACCCATTATCCCAAGAATACTAATGGTTACGCGGTAACGTAAAAGAGGAAACTTATCTCGTAAAAATAAATAACTTATATATATATATATATATATATATATGTGTGTGTGTGTGTGTATGTATGTATGTCAAAATCAGATCTGTTACATAAATATATTCCCAGAGCCTGTCTGCATGTATATACATTATATGTTATGTATTATTGGTATACTATACATCTGATAACAAATTGATCTAAAACTTTACAGTTTATGTTCGTGCCTGCATGGGCGTTCTGCTGTCGCTTTCTCGTCTCACTTTTTTTGTACATATACGGGCCATTTGTTTCAGAAGCGCTGTACGACATCCATCTGAGTGGCTGTGTGATTGTCCCAAATGATGCACTTGTCCTTCCGAGGCTCTTATGCGTTTCCTTGGGAGCTGAGCACGTGGATTCAGCGTGACAGAAAAAATGTTACGGCTTCTCTGGCCTATATACAATTATCTCATGGGACTTCAAAGAGTGCATGGTTTTTGGTTCTTCACTGATAGCTGCCTCGACTCATTCAGAGATCTTTGTTAGTCTCCCAAGTGCTCCGTGTAAAAAGAGGTAATTTGAATATAGGTTCCCGAATGAATACTTCTCAGTCTCTTCGTCTGTCTGTCTCTCTCTCCCTTTTAACATTAGAGATATTTTTTTTTCTTATTGTTTCCTTTTAGTTTCTTTATAAGTGTGTACATTATTCTATTCGAAGAAAGAATTTTCTTCTTTTTTGGATATACAAATCTCTTTCAAATTTACAGCGATCATTAGACGAGATATATATATATATATATATATATATATATATATATATATAGAGAGAGAGAGAGAGAGAGAGAGAGAGAGACAGACAGACAGACAGACAGACAGACAGACAGACAGACAGAGACAGGGAGAGAAGCGAGAAAAAGAGCTATTATAACTGTTCTCATTATTAAGGTTAAGATATACCAGTTAATCAATTAAATCCTATTATTTATAAGCGTATAAAAAATATTTTTTCTTAGTGTCACGACATCTGGATACGTCACATGCTTATAGCTGTCAGGTCATGTGAAGACATGAGTAAACAGTTTTGAGTGTGAAATATCCATTACATACTGACGTCACAAACAATGACTGCTAACATGAATAAATGTCACTGACGGATGGGAAGTGTGAATATTGAATTAGTTTGCACCTTTACGGATGACTGCTTGCACGACGCGTTTCACTGGACGACACGTTATATATTCAATTATACGTCAAAGACAGGTCTGTAATCATGCATGTACACATTGCATGTGTATACGCACTTCTGTACTTAGAGGAATATTCGTGACTGGACGTACTGACCTCAACGTAATTTGTCAATGATATAAGTCATATATAAATCCCAGTAAGACCATTTTTTCTTTTCGTGTACGAACCCTCTTACCTTTATAAATTTCCTAAAATCACGAAAAGGAAAACGAAATAAAAATATTTTACTCTCCTGATACGAATAACTTACAAGCTGATTCCGTGCTACGCTTCGTCAAGAAATATATATTTAATTATATGCATATATGCAGGGTACAAGTCTAGGGACCTGAGGCTATATATGCTTTGGACATATGACATATATCTTTATACTAATGCATATGTATGCTGGACACAGACTTAAGTTTTAAATGTCTGCCATTTATGTGTGTTCATGATTTTGATGCATGATTTCGATGCATGGCGTTTAAACATATAACTAAGTTTGTTTAAATTTACATTAGCTATTTTTCTCTCCATATATAACCATCATTTCCTCCACAAAATTTTCGTAAACCTGAAACATAAAATAAAAATCTGACCCAAGTCAGCTTAGAATACTTCTTTACAAATTTCAAACCGTAGTGTATATGTAAATATGATTATGTGCAAATCTTCCAGCTCTCGATATGTCGCTTAAGCTAGGAAATTCCATTTATGAGACGTTTTAACAGCTCATCCGGAATGTATATATACAGTGGAAGCCTGTCTGAAAGATCATGCGCCTGTCTGACAATACCCCCTGTTTATTAATTAAGACCACTCTGGAGATAACTCAAAACATTCATATTGGTTATACCTGACACATCTAATAACAGCACCTCTGCATGAATCAAGAGCATTTTTGGTCAGTCCCATGCAGGCATCCACGGGTGGTCTTATTTCATCAGTAGGTTTCACTGTAAACATACTTCGTGGCAAGGCCTACGGTAACAAATAATTTATTCACTGATGTGGCGTACCTATATATAGGTCCTAGCTTATGTGACGTAAAACACGCCCTGTCAAACCAACTTAATGCCAGAAAATGGCGTGGTGAAAATTAAAGTTTTGCTTCACAAAAATGGAATTTTTTACTCTCATGTCTTACACTATGTATAACTTACGGAAATACATTGTTCAACATTGTAATTGACGGTTAGTTACACAAAATTATAGACACGCATACAACTTCTCACTCCCCCCCCCCCCCCCCACTTTTTTTTCTTGAAGTATCCCAGACGACATCAAGTGTGTCCAAAAGCGATTATTTAAGAAATTTTGAGAAGTTCTATCGCAGTGCCGTCCATAAAAAAATACGCCATGCAGTGCGCGTATGCATAACGGGGGAACTTGGCCTATGGAAAACCAGTCCGGACGAAAGCGGCAGCTAGAAGTCACGCGGACCTGTCCTTATACCAGAAGGGGTAATATGCTAGTAATATTAATGTGGATGTATAGGTGTTAATGTTCTAAGTTGTATTTACGATATAATACTGAAATAAAGTGTACACATATCTGTCAAGCAAATTACCCATCATGCATCTGCATCGTACTTGGTGAGCTCATGTTGTGAAGGAATCTTTAATTACATATATATGTCACGCCAAGAACAAAACTACGGTATTTTTTAATCATTTTAACCTGGAGCCCAAGAAAACCAAATACTCATAAAATAAACATAAAATACAAATAGACCAACGAACACGACATGGCATTTCAACCCTCGCTGTTATGTTTGTATAATCGTGTGTTTAACACTGAGACCCGGTTCTCACGATCTGGGCGGTTCGTTGTGAGTCACTTGAACTGTTTGTAATTAGGGCACCGCCAAAGACTTTATTGTAGTGTTACATAAAATATTTGTGTAGGCAAGCTTTTAAGTGACCAGCCTCGCTCGCCTGACCGCTCAATACAAACCCAATCAAGGATCTCAACGTATGCTTATTTTTATAGGGCCAGTGAACGCACTACGTGGGAACGGGAAAATCCTTGAGCATGCGCACTATCTGTCGTCTGCATGCGTGGCTTGTTCGCTCGCCTCATTGGTCAGCTGGTATGTGCGATTTGGCGGTTTGACAAGAAACATAATATAATAACATCGGAGCAGTTTGCATATCATCACAGAGGAAATATCCCGTCATGCATAGCTGATTATTCCATTTGTTTATTTTGTAAATCAGGAAGTACGATGATTTCAGTGATTTTCCTTTGCTTCCTTTTATGAAGGTCATCTGGGAAAAGCTTATATATATCAGGAGCACACCTAGTTAACTCTAAAAATTGTGTTTTTGTGTGTGTGAAAAGGCACAAGAACACATACTAGTATTTGGAAACAACAATTAATTTTATATATTTATAATATGTAACCGTTGAAAAGAAAATGTTGGAAGGGGGGGGGGGGTGGTCCACACCACTCCCCTTTTCCGACGATGCTGATTGTTTTTTTATGGGCTTCAAACCCATTTATGAGGTCCAGACCCAAAGCCCCTTTTCTGTGTATACCTGAGAACCTTTTCTAGGTTTTTCTTACAATATAGTGTTCTTGGGTTCAACACACACATGCACATGCACCTTACAAAACCCTGGATCCAACAGTGAAGATGGTGTTTTGTCTTTGGGGTATAATATTACCTGTTTCCAGTGTTGTTAATAACAGGCATGCAATGTAGATATCTGCATGGCCAGTCACCCCTACTCAGTCGCTCTCCTTGGGGAATGTTTCAGTGATATATATATATATATATATATACTTATGTTCGCAAGTAGTTCGGCTCCCCCCCCCCCCCCCCCCGTGCAGCCATATGGACTTTCATGCAGTATGCACACATGCAATGTCTCAGACATATGCATTTCTTTGACAATTATAAGTTATAATCATACATGACAGAGAGGGCATTCCCCTTTCAATTAAGTGACTCATTGAACTATTATTCCTATAAGTCTGCATTGTGACCCCCCCCCCCCCCTCTCTCTCTCTCTCTCCCATATACACTCAATATGTGTTTGTATGTGTATTGTATACGTGTATATTTTTAAAGAATTTAAGAGATTCCTAGCGTATTTTAGAGACTGAAAAATGTTATTCACATATAAACCAAATATTCGCAGATTTCACTCTGTCTCCATAAAATTACACTGTTTTATTTCTTGAAAAACAATAAAGTTGTCTTTTCATATTTATGATTTTTGATTCAGAGAATCGATTAAATTATTTCTTTGGGAATCAATAAGCTTATAAATTAGTTAAGACATTAAACAAAAGCGCCCACTTTGAATCAAATAAAATCATAAAGTCATCACATGTATAGTTAATTTGGCAACACTGCATGCATGCGTGCACCTACACTCTCATCAGACCCAAAGTCGTTCACCCTTGGTCGTATAGACACTCTTTTTCCTTTCGTATATATATCATCAACACGGTAGTCTCGTGACCTTCAAGTATATATAAATATCATATTTTCGGAGTTATTATTGACGGACACGGATGCAAATGTCTGGACAGCAACCTCATGCATGCATCCTTGCACTGTATATACAGCACTTGCATGGTAAGCGAAAGTTCTTTTGGTCTTGATTATTTAGTCCTTTTTTTCATACCTTGAAGAATTCTTTTAAGGCATCGAAGGAAAGCACACATTGACAACATTACCATAAGCCTGATCGCATGCATTTGCAAACAAAAAAAAAAAGAAAACATGAAAAACTGGAGAGGCGAATCCGTAGAACAATTGTTTTTTTTTTTTGTGGCCTTATTAATCATAACAATAACAATTTGATAAAAATCATTGGTGACATCGTACTAGTTGGGATTCTTCTTCATTGCTCACAGAACATATTATTTATAACAAAGGTTACATATTGAACTGCTATATTGTTATTTATAACATCTATTTTTCCCCTGATGACTCTATAGACATCAATAACGTATACATCAGCTGTCAATCATGCAGGCTATACATTATTGAGGAGTGCCTGTGCCAATTTATCGATTATATCGATAATTGGTCGTTTTTCTGTCATAATCGATGAAAGCGAAGGCATTTTTGCATTTTATATAATATACTTTTATATATGCACATCAAAAATTCTTATTATGACAATAAAGTATCCTTGTTCTGTCAGAGATATTAAAGTAAGGGCACAAAATATATATATAGCGAACAGCGTTAAAATTTATCCGTGTGAAACGAATAAGATTCAACAGCAGGTAATTAATTAACCTTTCAGTGTGATGACTCCTTTTTCTATTTTAGGTTAAGTTCTATACAGCATATTTCACGGTAATACAGATGGTACATAAAATTATGCTTGAATAATTATCGATCATCGGAGGTCTTTTATATTTCACTCATCCAATATGATTTTATGACCAGTTCCTATATATACCATGCACTTACATATATATATATATATATATATATATATATATATAATACTTTACGACTTGACCTCAAGAGATTTATAGAACGTCTTAATCAATTAAACATTTACAATCGCCCTTTTGTAAATTTCATGAATTTGAAACTCTGGCTGAAGCAACCAAAAGCCATGCAACCTATATATCTTTAATTTTTCGGTATAAACGATGATAATTCGCGCACGGCCTGGACATGCAGCAACCTCTCAGACTCTGTGTGCTTGTTCCATGGATGCATCCAACTTCCCGGCCAATGGTCAAAGTTCATTAACCCTGGATATATAAATAGCCCCGTGTCATAACGTGATACATCTAAACCCTGGCATGGGGGTATATACTCCTTTCTCATATTTCATACATAGAGAGCCTATTCTGTCCTTTGATATATTTTGACTTGTTTGTGGCGTTATTAATAAAATACGGACCATGCGGGTACAGGCACTGTATGCTGACCCAACCGAAGGTTCATGCCCCTCTGATCATAAATACCTGCCACTCGTATAGCATATAGACTTGGCGGTATTACGACCTTGGGGAATACTATAGACATTGATGTTCTCAATATCGGACATGCGTGTAAATATCTGGACAGTTCTCCCTGCATGCTCGCCTGCCCATCGCATTTATGCACTGATCCCACCGGCAGTTCATTCAACCCTCTTTATAAATATACTCATTCATATATATATATATATATATATATATATATATATATATATATATATATATATATATATATATATATATATATATATATACAAGGAGAAATGTCCTCTCTTTTTAAAGTTTCTTTTTTGACGCTCATCGTTACATAAGTGAAACTAGTAATGCAGTCTGAGACTACATAGACACCTCCGCAAGGATCCCAATCAAACTTTTTTTACACAGGCACAGAAAATATGTGTCGCTCTTCATCAAATGAATACCTAGATTAAAAACAAAGGTGGCACCTTATATCAATGGCTTATTCTTTGAGTACCCTTAACCTGCCTAAAATTTTTATTATCAGAATCCGTTCATAAATTCTTTACAGTAAAGGTGCTAAAAGACAAACTAAATAACTAACTACGAAAACAAAACAATCCTTCTTGGCGGAAGCATATAGAAACATCTGTCCTTAAACTTGCCTGGGAATTAACAGAAGAATATTTTGATTTTGGCAAGAACACAAAAATGGTGACAAATATTGTTTTATTTTGTGAAACTTAATAAAAACAGAAATCAAAATGACAGATATATGTGATCAAGTAATATGTAATAGAGGGGTTCGTTGCAGGGTGGGCCCCTCCAATGTTGGTGCATGCCCACATCTCGATCTGACCGTCCCGTCTCGGGGTTGAGGTCAGTGTACAGGGCTCTAACACCGGCAGGTTGTTTATCAGAAGCATCCACGCAGTGATATTAATAGATCACCATCCCCCTATCTATATATCTGCTCGTTCAGGTAATTTCGGCTGCTCTGGTGAGGGGGGTGCATGGGGACCTCAGTTTGCGTTTTTGATTGGACCCTTACTACTGCATGGTCATCTCTCGTAGACAGGCTGCTGAAGTTCGGAACTGATGGTCTCCATCTCAATCACTGCCAAACAATGGTGTAATCTTCGGTATATAGAGACCCTCAGAATGTTATCTTTTATCTTAACCACAGATAACTACTGCTAGGTTTCCTGCCCCTGAAATTCAAACGACTATTATAAAAAAAATATGATTACTATCATGTGGCTGCTTTCATCTTCATTCATTGCAATAGCAGTGTCACCCATGGTTATTATGACCTTTGACCTTTATTAATAAACATGCAAGAGACCCAGGAGTCTAATGTGAAAGTGAATGTTTAATCCAATTTCAGCAGTAAAAATAATCATCAAAAACTAAATCTGTGTACCAGTCACATAAGCAAAAGTTGCAGCTTGCCGTACATCTGAGATATCTGGTGACTAACATTAAATAATTATTGGAGTCATATGAAATCGTATAAATAAAATCTCGTTACAGAGTTTTTTTGTAACTTTTTCAATTTCGCTTTCTACACAGAATTGTTGCTCATGACATGAAAGTCTTTATTCTTTTCTGCATGGTTTTCACGGGAAATGGTGAGGAGGTTATTTCGACTCACAAAACAGGTGGCTACAACTGCAGCTTGTAATCGGAGAAGACTAATGATCAATATTGCTGTGATATTTGGAGCTGATAGCTGTGGACATTCTTGCGTATTTTTAACAGATATATTACACCAGTGTAGAAACACATTAAATTGTTAAATGTTGCCATAATCATGCCATTTTGATAATACCTCCACTCGATTTATTATTTATATTTTATTTCCTCTAAAGAATTTAGTCACCCTGATATGAGAGTCAAAGTAATATTTCTTTCTTTCTTTCTAAAGAGGAAAAGAAAACATGTCGGGTTGCAGAAGGAAGTTAACATAGGTGGCGATACCAGAAACCTTGCTTTGCCTATCAATCATATGACTGGTAAGTCTGCAAAGTTTGATTATGACGGATGAAGCGGCGGTTGAGATATTTGATAACAGACAATGGAAGATGGACGGCAAAGGATGAGTGGACATTGCCCGACCACAGAGTGAAGTAAAGGACAGATCATTGAAGGACATAAGCATTTGTATGTACGCAATATATAATTGAATATAATACAGTAATTTGAATTAAAACTAGCCGCACATTTATGAATGTTCCCGCAGTAAATCGTTCCATATGAGTTTTAACTACCTAAGAAGTAGATCAAAACAATGAAAAACCACGGAAAGTAGATCGCTCGGTGACTCACTGGCTCCGGCATCCGTGTAGATGTATATGATACTTTTGAAGTATACAGGTGCCCCACAAACACGCTTTCATCCATGACTTATGAAGGCAGATAACCTCTTAAGCTGTACGTCAACAAGAAATGCTGAAAAGGAAACTTATCTATATAGTTTATCGTGATAGGTTATGCAGTCCTTGGCAGTGTTCACTGCTGGCAGGTTTCAAGCAAAACAAACAATTGAGAGGCACGCAAGGAGCGCATACCTCCGCCTACCCATGGATCCCACATCTATGTCGGCCTTAAATAATATTGATCCCACTCCCATACGACTTCATCGAGGTATATACATATATATATATATATATATATATATATATATATATATATACACACACAAATAATACAAAAAATTAATATTATAATATTAATATGTTACATAATGCACACAAATCCATTACCTCTGACATAATTAATAAAGAATTAAGCATGTAGGTCAGGGAAGGTATGCGTGTTATTGAATGTTCTCCGGCGTCTATAGTGTTACACTATTCTAATAATATATTATAAAACCTATGAAGGGCACTAGGCCAACCGAAAATGCGAGTGTCTATGTGTACTTGTGTATATTTGGAAATATATATATATATATATATGTTTGGGCATATATATATATATATATATATATATATATATATATATATATATATATTAAGGTATATTTGTGGGTTGGTGTATATATAAATACCATCATAAGCTCATACGTATTTTGTTTTGTATTGTCCTCGAGTTTGGTGTAATAAAAGAAGTCTATAAACCGAAACAAAACAGCCAAGACTTATAGGGCGGTGCTGCCTGCTTCCTGTGCTGAGGAAACAGGCTGTAACAGCACACCGGGCTGCCGGGATGCTCTCGCTGCTGTGTGTACTTTGGATGGTTTCCTTTCATTGACGAACACTTGACTTTATTTGTTAGCATACATATCTTCTGTTTGTGTCTGTTGGCCAGGCCAGACGAGGAGGATGTACCAGTTACTGCTGAACAAACGGGATCAACCACGGAAGACTCACTGAGAGGGCAATGTTTACATTGTGCACTGTGTGTCCTAAAGCTGTCTTCCCTTCCACCTTCTCTGGAACAATCATTATTCTTAGAATAATTTATTATTCATATGAATCTGTCTGTCTATTTTTCTCTCTCTCTCTCTCTCTCTCTCTTTATGTGTGTACATGTATATATGCTGAAGGCGGGCATAAGAAGTAGGAATCAGTCCGAGGTTCGGCGAGGGAGGATAGCCGGTACTTTCGCGTCATACTGTTTTATTTTTATTATAAACGGTAAAGCAATTAAGGGGGGGGGGGACAAGTGGAACAGAACGATTAAAGAAGTGTGACAAGTAGCGCAGCCAGTGCATGACTAACCGTCAGCGCACCTGAGTTCTCGTGATATTTATGACGTATACGCTCCACAAACCTGCTTCCAGCAACGTTTGTTATAAGTATGACACAGTTATATCATCTTAACAGCTTTATCCCTCACTCATATTATGATATGATCCCGTAAACACTACATTAACAGGAAAAGATAGACAAAGAGCGTAAACGTAACGTAACGGGTTAATTGATTGTTTGCATGTACATTGGTTGCCTATACATGCATGTACTTAAATACAGAGAGGGACAATGTGGCAGTGTTTCCACTTGCGTGTATGTTAGGGTATTTATATTTGTAAAGTTATATTTGTGGTTGCTATATATATCTATATACCCATACATATACAAAATACATACAGGCACACATGCATGCACATGTATACGGGCATACATAATGTAATATACATGCAAGGGATTCAACATGTTTGCTTATATTAGCAACAGGGCGAAAAAAAAGGAATTGGGATACCTTACTCCTTAGTCATGTTTTTTACAACACTGTCTAGGCTGAACAGCAGCTGCTATATATTTCCTCAGGACTGGCTCATGCTGTCTGTAGGAGCTTGCGAGATATGCAATAAAAACTCCCACATGCGCCGGCTGTTACAGAAAGCCAGAACAGAGGAGGGGGTGGCGGGGCGGGGGTTTATCATAAAGTGATATCGTTACTAACGATTCAGTACCAGGTCTATACACGTGGCGGAAGCAGGAGTGCCAAGCGGAGGTATGCGGCCGATATCTGAAAGTGCACCCGTTTGGCCCACTGACCCAGAGACGGATCACTGTCACAATCGCGGCTGTCTTGATGCGATCAGTATCCAGATGCAGGGGCCTAATTAGCATAAAAATCCCAGACACTGCTGTTCCCGACATGGGAGGTCCCCTTCAGAGCATGTGTCCCATATTTGTAGCAGCAATAATTAAAACCAAGTGCTTCAGCTGGAGCAGACCGTATGCTGTTATCACAATTACCGGATTAATTGTCTGAGAGGAATTTCTGCCAGCCTGTCCTGCTTTCCGACCACTGTTCTCAACATGACGTTCTGTTGGTGGATCCATATTGTTTTGTTTATAACCGCAATCAAAATCTCTTGAACTCAAATCAAAGGCGGGGATTTTAATTGGGCATTTTAATTCTTCCTTATTATTTGATAGGTAGCCTGTGTTATATAAGAAACAAAAGATTTACGTGCAGCCAGTTACTACAGATACAAAGTTATACCTGCTCACTACACATGCACATATAATGACATATTATTTAAATTATTATTCCCACTATAGGGAGATTTCCAGCTGTATCTCTAGTATAAGTGTAGGATAATTGTAGAACAAATGATCATATAGCAAACGTCAACCTTATACACGAACAATTAATAAATCAATATTTCTTTAGAAAACAAATGGATTTACTACTTATCTTGTATGTCTCGATATGGTGGTTGTTTCTTCATTCTCCTATACAACTTTCGCTTTGACAAGGCGCAATACGATTATCGATGGCTCTGACAAAAAAAACAATATTAGAAATAGATATAAACTGGAAGGGCGGATCCAGAATTTTGGAAAAAGGACGGTGGAACACAGGAATACTAATTAGAAAATATAAAAGTCCACCCTGTGCGAGAAAGGGAGGGGTTCAGGTTGAAAAAAAATCGGTCTAAAACGCTGGAAAAATTCCTTGCGGCTCAATGGGAGGTGATCCGGATCCCCTGGAACCCCCTCTGCATGGATCCACCACTTAACGGGTATATATGAACAGTCAGAATAATGTTTTAGATTATGGAAGATGTGTAACGCACGGAAAAGTCTCAATAAAGATTAGGAAAGTATATCAAGATATTTTAAGCTAACATTATAAGTGTATTTCCTATACAAAGAGAAGTCAGAGCCTGATGACTGTACAAGTACAGTATGATCCTAGCTTGACTCATCAAAGCTGGTCTGTGTTATGACTTAGGGCCGATGTTAAACTGTTATACACATTCCGTCCTACTTCACGACATTCTGTATTACACTTATTGTTTCTACAAACAAGCTAATCTACATCTAATCAGATCAGACACTGTGTCCTACATATTTCATGACGTATTTACCAACCCCGTTTTCTCAAAACTGCCTTAATTCATGATGATTTATTATAGGCTGAAAACTGAGAAGAGGCCCCCCCCCCACATAATATGATTGAAATAAAACACGTGTGTTTTCTGTTATACCTGCACATGTGTGCTTATATATACCTGCTTTACCCCTTCTGTCACTGTTTATTACTATTGTAGGCCCAGGCTATATGTCGATCATTAGCCAAATTATTCTGCAATATTGCAGATCATTCTTAAGGTAATGTAAAAAAAAAAACACCGTTCTGTAATACACAATATCAGCCACTTAGAATGCACCAAAAGTCACCATTGTTTGCATTATTTAAAACCCCCATAAATCCTGATGGGGAGGGAGAGTGCACAGTCCCCATCCCCCGTCCCATCCCATCCCCATCCCCTTGAACGCTTGGAGTATAACGTCCATATAAATATTACATATATATAAAATCCCCTCCCCATGAATATTTTGCTTTGCCGCAGAATAAAAGAACATGCATGGGACATCGTAAAATCTACAACGTTGTGCTTAATTTTATGTTTTATTCTACATGATTCATGTTTTTTAACCCCTCTTATCGTAATATGATAGACAAACCCAATTAAGATGTATGCATATTGAGAGAGCAGACTCGATAAATTGTTATTTGTTGATATATTCTAGCAAAATTTTTAGAAATTCCTCCCAAGTGTAGCCGCCTTTTCTTCGGTATCTCTGTTTAATCGACAGTCTCACTTACAGACATGATGACATTCATTCCTGACATAAACTTCAAATGTAAATACATGCCACGGGTTAAGCACCAGATAATGGGCATTTGGCCTGTACCAGATGCTATTTTGGTCAGCGTCCTCTAAATAACCTGCCTTAAATAGCTCCCGCTCTAAAACTGCTGGTAGTTAATGGTATTTTATCAATGCACCGAACTACATTCAATATCAATACTGTCCCACTTATACGCTAACACCGCAGGGCTAGGGCTGAATCCCTGACCGTGTGCCAAGTCTTGTTTTTATCAGAGAAATATGAATATAATTACATATATATATATATATATATTTGTGTGTGTGCGTATATATGTAGGTCTATATGTCTGCATGTATATGTATGTATGAAATATACAAATATATATATACACATACATATTTTATATATACTGTTACGGGGTGACATAAAAGCGGACCGAACTGTCTCGTAAAGTGAAACTTGCTTTGCTAGCGAAGCGGTTGGGACACCGGACTTGCGCGCCACCGTTATGGGTTCGAACCCCGGATCGGCCCAGTATTTTCCCCTGAACAATTTCTCTTCGTAACAATACATACATATATCAGAGCATGGCGGATCCAGAACAAACTGTTAGGGGGCGACGGCTCAAATTCTAGCTGGCATGGTGGAGGGTGATGGAGGGGGTGTCCCCCTCACACGGTGAGGAAAGTTTTTGAAGATATGATGAAATTTTAGAATATAGGACTAAATAACTTCTGTTTGTCATATTGAGGATGTGGGAGGGGGTGTCCCCAAGGAAATTGTTTGAAGATATGATGATTAGGAAATAAAATTTATGCATTTTCGGGCACTTTAACCAGACATTTTTGTTTCTGACAAATTGGATACAAAGCAGAAGTTTTAGAATATATATAGGCATAAATCACTTTTGTTTGCCTGAAAGGTTCTAAAGGTTAACCATTTGTCACCTTGTAATATATACCTAGTGAGTAGTGACTTGCTAGTATATGAATGATCCTGACACTGGTATTCTGGACTTTATCTTACAGTGCTGCCAGTAGAAGGACTAGCTTCAAGTGGACACAGTATCGGAGATATGTTTTTATTCCTTAGCATTTACTCATATGACAAGTTGTTATTTCTGGTACTGGTTGTTCCGTGTGTGTTTAATGCAGTGCTGATTATCCTGAATTCTTGATGTAATATTTCACTGTCAAGAAGTTAACAAGGACAAGGTAAGAGTACCTTATTCCATAAAGCATTGATACAATTTGCAATTTTCAAGAGCCCGGAAAGATTCTAGGGGGGGGGGGGGGGATCCGCCACTGTATATACATGCACACATACATACATATGAATATATAAAGAGAGCAATCTAATTACATATATGCCTGCATATGATATGGTTTCTCCGCTTTACATTCAACCCGCCTGACACACTCAGACCTTGTAAACACCAGCAAATTCATAGCCATATCCATATTCAAAATAAACCGTTAGCACAACAAAGGCAGCCCGGAGGCAGTTTCCACGGGAGATTGGTCCCACTGTGAAGGCAATATAAATATTATGCTCAGGCTGCGTATAACATGAGGAAATTCCATTCGACTCATTTTGGCTCCTTTTTGCAACTGAGGTTAAAATGAGCTAAAATTGCATTCAATTTACATGGAATACAATACGTCAATTCAGCCGAGTATGTCACGTGTTCTATATTTACATTCAAATCTGACCTCTGACCTTTGACACGGGGGCGCTGACAAACCGTCACCTCGCTGCAGCCGTTACGTCAAAGACAAGTGCTATAGTAGGCATTGTGGGGTTTTCGTTTACCTCCTATCAGCAATATACCACGCTTAAACACTGATAATACTGGACTGTTTTAGTTTTTTTACCTTATTTACTTTTTTTATCCACATAACTCGCTTCGGGCTTTCGACGCCTGTCAACACGTAGCCAAAACAAACCGTTGGCCTAGTGCCCCATATAGGTTTTATTATATATTATTAGAACAGTGAATTTATAGATCAGCCACCAGAGGACATTCAAAGACGCGTGTATCTCGTTGACCTTCTGGCTTAATTTTTTGTTTATAAAACAATACAAGTCCGAGGTGACTCAATGGTTTGTGTGATATATATGTTGGATATATGTTCTGTTCATCTGTAACAATTAAATTTGTATGGCTCATGTATTTTGTGACTTAGTCTATCCAAGAAGTTTTAAAACTTCTCGGTCCATTATTATCAAGAATGTTATCAATATCAAGGCACATACACAATATATACATTTATCATAAACATATAATGTACACGTGTGTATATTTATATTTAAATAGATAAATAAAGAATGACGGTTTATTCTTCCATTCACAACGTCTTTCTGTTTTTCCTCTATATTTATGTGTTCTCTTAATAATTTCCAAATAAATTAGGTATTCTATATGTTGCTGTTACGTGTCGTGGGAAACATGAACATAACAAAACAGAGAAACTGTGTATAGAAGACTTCCTGGACTTCCAGGAACTGTTTACCGTGAGGTCAGTGACAGCCCTGACAATCTGCACGTAGATTTGTTATAATTTTAATTGTTACCAAATCCGGTACCAGCCACCACCAAGGCAAGATCTGTCTTGAGATAAGACGCAGTTATGCACTCCCCATGCCTAAAATAGTTTTTTATTTGGTCATTATTGCTAAATTTGAGTATATCTATTTAAAGAAATGACTTTCGGGATATAAACATCGGACGGTATAAATTAATCTAGGTCGTTCATGAATTGCATTCATCCAGATTGTACCGTAAACATTAAATACAGGAAACAGATGTCGGTTGTTTGCGCCGTTAATTATAATAATGTTATTATTTATTGTGCCATTTCGCGTGTATATCTGGGCTTTTAAATATAGTAACATATACAAGGATGGCAAACGATAATAATTGAGATATAATTGTTTATACGATTTATACTGTGTAATATACCATACAGGCTTTTATTTATCTATAGTTAAATGTATTAAAACTTCTAATTGCATAGGTTTGTATTTGGGTGTCTTAGGTCAAATATTGACTGATATATCGTTTGTACAGAACTGCAGAAAAAAATATGTAAACAATAACAAGGATGAATACCAATATAAATTTAGCCAATCGGGTAATTTGGTAAATATATGTGGTTATAAGAAATTTATCTATTCATAGCATCAGTATCTGTGTGAAAGTTACAATCCAGAAGTAAACTGAAGTAAACACAGAAATACTCATTTTTGTTTTTAATTAAACTGGTTTACATAAGGGTCTCCTATATATGCATGTTTTCATAATGACGTTTACTTTCAATTTTTATCTTAATATGCTATTAATAAATTTCGCATATATATATATATATATATATATATATATATAACTTTGTGAAGGATTCTATATGTAAAGAAAATAAACATATATAGCACACACATATATTCTTAGTGTTGATATACTCGGAACTGCAGCAGACCGGCTGATGTTTTAATTTACAAGTTTCACCTGGATTACTGAAGGACTTCCTCCTGGTAGTGGCAGCCTAATGTTTACAAACAACAGAATGACGCCACAGTTGCCGGAGACAGAAAACCCATAACAGTGCTGGCGTGGTTATCATGGCGCATGCGCGGTTTTACCGTGTTTACTACCCGCCTCGTCTAATATCTTGACCACACGAAGCCCTATCTCGATTCATAGGCCTGTAATGCAGTCTTCCGTGTTTTGCCTCCTTGGAATTTCCTGATAACATAATGTTATACTTCATCTGTATGAAATACCATTATATATATGTATGTATATATACATGTATATTGATAATAAATTTATATATATATATATATATATATATATATATATATATATATATATATTATTTTAGTCATATAACGGCCATTCCCTTTTTCGTTTATATGTAAACGGCGTAGATACGGATGTTTGCGCATATATTCTTCAGTTATCTGAACTGAAGATGATATTTTAATGTAAATAATAACAAGGCCGTGAGCCAGTGTCTATTCGTATTGCACAGGGCTGACACTGGAAGGTATTTAAATAAATATATCGAGAAAGTAGCTTTCTGTTTGATTGTTAATGCTAAAAACTCAAATAGGAAATATGAACACACAAACACACACTCACTCTTTATGTTAACACATACACATAACTACATGCATACACCCACGCCCACACACCCACATATAGACACAATATTTCTGACACACTATAAAGAGTGAGAGAGCACATAATAAAAATATACACATACTTATAGTAACATACATATTATAAAATATATATTTTAATCCCTTAACTTCAATGTCAATAAGAGGCAGGTCAATTCTCTTTACAGAGCACATAAAAAGAAACATGATTGGAGCATATTCAGCGACATACATTTCTCAAGATCTGGATCAAGTATTCCTATATAATACATTTACTGTATCGTCTTTTCCCCTTTAATGCCAGCTTCATCAATCAAAACGTACGGAGGCCTTGCCCTTGTTTACTTGTACCTACTGATCGACTTTCTGATATAATCGAACTTCATGAACATAAGGTGTCAGTCACCTAAATAGAAAAAAAAATATTGATTTTGTCATATATAACAGCCGTCAGCTATATCGAACACAAGAAACAGAGCTACAAATGCAAAGGTATACTCTTTCTTACATATATGCAGTGATATCTCTTATGTATAGGTTCAACTTCACCTCTCACATGAGATGATTAACCGGTATAGTAATAATGTAATTATAAATTGTACTAAGTTAACAGTTAAAGTAGAAGCAGACTAGTAGAATTAGTAGAAGCAGCACAGCAGTAGTAGTAGTAGAAGCATCAGCAGTAGTAGTAGTAGTATAGTAGTAGTAGTAGTAGTAGTAGTAGTAATAGTAGAAGCATCAGCAGTAGTAGTAGTAGTAGTAGTAGTAGTAGTAGTAGTAGTAGTAGAAGAAGCATCAGCAGTAGTAGTAGTAGTAATAATAATAGTAGTATTAGTAGTAGTAGTACTAATAGTAGTAGTAGTATAGTAGTAGTAGTATAGTAGTCGTACTAGTAGTATAGTAGTAGTAGTAGTAGTAGTAGTAGTAGTAGTAGTAGTAGTAGAAGATGCAGCAATGGTAGTTGTTGTTGTTGTAAAGTACAAGATGTAGTAGCTGTTGTCGTTGTTAGCGCTCTCACTCTCTCTCTCTCTGGCTGTCTGTCTGTCCGTCTACCTGTCTCTCTCTGACTTATACAGTTCCAAAGCACTGCCACAACAACAACTACTACTACTTCTTGTGTTATACAACAATATATATATATCGCATAAATTTTATAATCAGCAATTCAAGAAACAGAATATAAAATAAATGCAGGAAAATATGGATAGACGGGTTATATCAAAATGTTAAATTAAGATTGTTTCAGTTTGATATGGATATAATAGGTTGTGCAAAAATATGAAGCAATTAATTTCCGTGCAATTCAGTGTTCAAGTATACCAGATCATGGGTTAAACCGTGCATGGCTACAGCTCTATATAAACGGAAACGTTAATAAGTGAAAATACATTAAGTAACGGTGCACGCTTAATTATTAATATCATTTTTGACTATGTTTATCATTGATGAAACTCTGATTGGGGGCGATGCGTCTTAATTAATCACGTTTGTATATTACCTTGTGGTCGGGAATGAAAAAAAAATCATTTAATCAAAGTTCAGGTTGTTTTTTATTATCATAATCCAAATTAGTATAAATGTGGGTTTCTGCGTCCCACATATACCTATAGCAAACAAGATGCCCACTAAACTGATGTGATATAAACGGCATTAGAGCTGTCAGTGTCCATTATCAATAGGAGCTACCATAAATGAAGCACAGTTTATGACCGGCTTTGGGTCATAACACCTACATTAAATAATACTTGGCTTTGAGCGGCAGGAACTGTGTTCTTAACGGTCGTGCCGTCTGATCCGCGGCATGGCGGGAAACGGCACTCCACGTCTTTATCGATCGTCTGTCCCTTCCAGACTTGGCACTGCGCCAACTGGAACAATCCAATTCCTGGCATGGCGCTTTTTACTAGTAGATGCTGTGGAAAATCCCATTGGTCTCAAAGCCAGCCACTAGGTCTGGGGGAAAAACGACCTATGGATGGGCGAAAAAAAAATCGCCAACAGGTTGCCATGGTTTTATTTACGTAAGCAGGGCCATCGCATGCAGGGACTCTTCTATTTTGCCCCGAAAGATATGCATTAGCTTATGCATAGGATCTTAGAATCTTAAAGTATAGATATAGTGATGTCCACCACTGTTTATTTCAGCGTATCGAAGAGTGAACCGATGAAAACCAAACGATAACATATGGTTACAGAGGTTATAACCTCTTTATAATTGATACCCATACGGAACAATTATGTATGAAACATTTATTAATTAAAAGTGTGCCCCTAATTAGCCTCCCTATTTTGTGATTAAGGATTAAAATTGAATTATTATTATAAAAATATAATAATGAGATTGATAGTTTCAATAACATGAATTATATGACCCGCTGTCATTAGTAATTGTCTGTGTAAATTGATATTGTTATATGCATCTAGATAGATGAATATATTAATACAATTTTTTTAAAGTGTCTACCCGTTACAGTAATGTCCAATTTCCACCATTGATAATTATAATATTACGAAACAGTATATCCTTGTCTTTCATTAATTATATGTCATTTATGTCAATCAAATTTTAAATATATGGTTATCTTTTATAACCATCGTACATATATTAGTGATTTTACCATAGTTTCTACTAATTATATATTTTCCATTTGAACAGAGGCTGTTCTTAGTATTTTTTTTTCTTCTTCTGGATTCACTCCTTAGGTAAACCGGGCTTGTATAAACTAACTTGTAACTTGTAAGGTAAGGCGTAAAGTATAATTAACGTTTCAAAGCCCCATTAAACCACTCAGTCTCATGTGGCATGCAGTCGATTTCGAAAAGATATAAACGTCGAAATATTTAACACGGTTTGACAAATGTCCCTGGTGGCAGATTTCCATATTGAATTGCTGTCTATTTCCATTATTTTTCAGTCTCCAGGAAGGGTGTCTCCCTAAGGAGCAAGCGATACCAAAGTGATGCCGATTCCCGATCTCCATCCGGGTCGTGAAGCTGCGGTCAAATTTTGGAACGACTTAATTAAGGGGCGCCCTTCGATTAAGGATACCCTGTCTGGATCTACACATAAAAATGCTACAAAACCGTCTGACTGTACTCCGCAGACAACACTCGCTGTCATGTGACCGGCGAGCGCGCCCAGATCCCGACTCCCATGGGACACTTCGTGGCGGGCTCGGGTGGTTCCCGCCTTTACAGACATTTAGACCTGTCTGCCACTCAGTGACTGGGAACAAATGCACTCGCTCTGAATCAGTCAGGTCGACGCCATACACTTTCAAAGAAATACCTCAAACGTCCGAATCGTCAATAATCTCTCTCTTGCGAGATGCATTAATTTTAAATCTGTACTCAATTACCTCGAATTCAACTCAAAACTGTACCTTAGTCTGGTCTATATATAGTATAACGCTGTCTTATAATACTTTATGTTTGTGATATGATTGTAAATTGTGTTTTAGTAATGGACTTTTTTCTTTTAACAATATACCTGTTCTGATAACTAGTAAACAAATATAATGATGATAATAATAATAGTAGTAATAATAATAATAATAATAATAAAAATAATAATAATATTATTATTATTATTATTATTATTATTATTATTAAATTTTAATAAGCTCATTACAGAAGCTCATCCTGGTCTATACAAATATATAGCAACCAACGTTATAACTAGTCTTGATCCTATGTTTTCTTTGTGAAGAAATTGTAAGATATGTTTATAGTAACAGCTTTAATCTTTTAATAATGCTTATACTGATACACTAGAACACTAATATACAAATACTACTATTGCAACAACATGTACTACAACTAATGATCATAATAATTGTCGCACCTGGCCCAAGTGGTCGGGTACGGCCTCAAAGATAAAAGGTTTATTATAAAAATTGATTTTGCCTTAACTGTCCCTTTTTCCCTCGTTACATAATGATAATAATAATTAAAATTATAATTATCTTTATTAAAATAAGAATATAGGTAGTAATGTAACGGTAATGTAGTATTATGGTACCACAACTCCTGACACAAATTATGCTGCTATAACCAATTTAATAATAATAATAATAATTATTATTATTATTATTATTATTGTAATTATTATTATTATTATTTTAAGGAGGAGAAGGAGAAGAACATTACAACAATTACAACAATATCTGTTGGAAGTAATATTAATATTGGTTGTTTTAATTCTTGCAGAAACTGCCAGATTGTTATGTAGAGGACTCGACCCATAACAGAGTGACCCCTGGTGGCTCACCCCACGATTGGCCTCGCACGAGCCGGACATCGACTGCACCATATTAACCTTGGTGACCACTCCCGATGAAACCGAGTGAAACAAACCGCCTGGCACATCAGACTACTTAGATGTTCACTGAGAAAGGGCCATTTTAGCTACTATTTATGTGATTTAAACCGAACGACATGGAACGAAAGTTAACAGTGAAGCGTTCACTTCTGCTAGAAATTGCAGTTATACAAGTAATGCAATTAACACCGAACCTCATGAAATGGTGATAATATCGGGTGACATGTATTGTTGAAGGATTCAGGCAGAGAGATAAGGGACAACAAGATGGAATGTATAGATAAAGTATCAGGAACTAATGCAGGTCCCATTATTATCCTCCATATCTTTTATCTCTTCTAGATACCATATCTCTGTGACCTGAGCCAGCCACGCCAGTCTGTTTAGATGGGCAGACGGCGTCTGAATGAAATGTTCCAAACTATAGTTCAATTATTTGCAAAATACCTGTGTTGTCATATTTCTGCCGAACCGGGGTGAGTTCGAGCTGGGGTTTTTTTTCAGAATTTTTTTTTCACAGTGAACGGAAATTACACGTACGGTGTTCTAAAAGTGAAACTGCTTCAAATGTCAGGATTCCAGGTATCGGTTTAGAACTGACCTAAACCAAAGACTCATGTTGGGACGTCTCTGCACTCGGGCTAGAGAGGATGGGTTGTCTGATAAGCGAGGTCGACCGTCTCGGGATGAAACAGATGCTAGTATACTGTGTTAACTGCCAAGGGATTGACTGGCATGGGGACATCGGCCTACGACTACTATAGTCTATGTTAAACAATAAATTTTTAAGGGAAATGCGAACAGCACTGTCAATAAAAAAGTGACCTATGTTGTTTGATATCTAAGAAAAGAGGATATAACTATAAATATCTGGCAACGGAGATGCAAAAGTATTCTAAGACTTTGCATACCCCCTTTTAAATAGGCCCCCTTTTTCTGAAGCACATACTGACACTTGATTACAAGGTCATGGTCACCATGATCAAGATCACCATTTTTTTTATTAACTCGATCAACAATTTGGTTAAAACGAATTTCTGCACTGCTACCAAAGTAAAGGGTTTTTTAAAATATTATTTTGGTGGAGGTAACCGCCTCCTTTTTTTGTAATGCTTACTTAACTACTTATATGTACATCTGCAGAATTCCATTTCGGTTTCGGACTCATGACAGGGCAGTATCACACGCTTCCTTTCATTTTATATCGTGGCGTTAACCAGGCCCGGTGACTACTGCACCTGCGGGCCTGGGTATGTAATCGTCCCCATTGCTGGGTCATACCACCGAAAGGCGCACTCGTTTGTGAGTGAAACACGGCCGTTGGGCACGGCCTTCCCATTAAGCCTGCAGAGCGCTCACCCTGGGTGGGGACCGACCGTGAAAAATCTCACCGCCTCGGCTGAGATTCGAACTCACGATCTACCGGCTTTGAGTCCTGCGCTCTACCCCTGAGCCACAGAAGCCGGTAACAATATCATATTTATATATTTCACAGATTTGGCCTCGAAGATAAAGGTTGAAGTCACCAATTTTCTGTCATGTCCAAGATCTCGATATGAACAGATTGTGTATCAACACAAAATGTAGTACTTGGAGTTCACCATTTTCAAGCTTTTCATTTCATTTTAATATGAAGATCAAGGTCAAGTCAATGTTTTTTTCGAAATAATTCAACAACTTACTAGCCGAGATCTCCTATACTGATTACAGAACAATACATCCATCCACTCGAGAAAAATGATTTTGTATATGTCTTCACCACATATGGAAATATTCAAAGTCAAGACCACTCTCCCAGTAAAGGTCATGACACCAATTTAAATAGGCATCATCTTGTGACCCATATATATATATATGTATCTATGTATGCATGTATGTAAAACACATATGGCGAATATATATCTGATTAGTCATTGATTGGCGGTGCATACACGAATTTCATAGTTGGGAAAAGAGATATGTTCATAATTTCCGTTTGAACACAGGGGGGAACACATATGGCCGTTTATACCACAACCGGGCCTCGGCCACTGGAAGTTCACGCTCTCCTAAAAGGTTACATGATTTGCATGAGGGAGATAAAAAAAATCAATCATTTTGTGAATGAGGATCTTGCTGGCACGTAAATAATATGAAAATATCCTGTCCATTAGTTTTTTAATTGTATCGCTCACAGTCTTGACAAGAGGCATGATTAAGGTATTGAAAGGCGCAAAATCAATAAAAAAAGGTTCGAGCTGCGCAACTAGTCTCCCGTAAAAGAGTCAAACCTATATCCATTATCTTCGTACAAACCCTCTTGAGAATTGTAAGATTTTGTGTGATCTTGGCCAAAATGGGCTTATTAATTTAAGGTCACTCTCGTAGAGTTAAAACCATCACCCAATTTTAAAAATGATTTGCCACTTTAAAAAAAAATATCTATGCACAGGTCAAGTTCGAAAAAGATCAAACAGAAACATAAAATATTATTGTATAGAAATCGTACTCGAAATGATTCTCTGTGCTGAAACCATAAAGTATACCCAGTTTTCAGACTTGGGGTACAATTAATGGTGACGGTAATGATACAAAGAGGAAGCATAGAGAAAGGACCTCACAACAAATATTAATTGATATTGAATATATATATATAACAATAACATTTTTATCACTGGAAATAAATACATATATATATATATTAGTATATATAGAATATATATTAGTATATAAATAATATATATATATATAGAATGATTTAAATATAGAACAAGTCATACACGATGAAAGGATGAAAGGAATTTTTGAAAATCTGTTCAGCTAATGCTTCATATATATATATATATATATATATATATATATATATATGAAGCATCAGACCATATATATATATATATATATATATATATATATATAAATATATATATATATATGGTCTGCGATTTATTCCCTATCTGGTTTTATACCCCCAAATTAAACATTCAGGCTGCTCCAGTCGGACTATTCACTTCTCATATATACCACAGCACCAGGTTGAACTTCTGGTGCACTTGTCTGGTCAATTTAACCTCTCAAGTAAATTATACCTAATAATGCTTTTAAATGAGTTCTGGGATTCCGGCTGAATATGGATATAATATAGGACAGGCGCAAGGTCACTGGACAATCGGCTCTGCCTTGGGAGCCATGTACCCACAGTGTCATAATCCCATTTGCCAGACCAGTACGGGTAATTTTGGCTTATTATCTTAATTATACTTATTAGTCTGCGGTTAGTGGACTGCAGACATCAGAAGCTACTCAGACGTATTCAGATCATTTGTAACGTCCGTGGGTCATCCAGTACAGAAAACCATAATTTGAGTTTGAACAAGGAGTTGCTTCATATTATTCCTATATATACGTGTTAAGAAAACGCCTGTTATTATATACTTAATGTGTAGGATCTACGAAGTTGTGGTATGTGGCCTCTAAAGACATATTTGTTGCGTTTGTGGGATCAATGATTTTTTAAAGCTGGTCTACAGCATAAGCAATTTGCAGACAACAAAATTTGCTTAATGATATATATGACATTCAGTAGAGCACACAACCACGCAATGGCGAAACAAATCCACTTGATCTGTCCCTTTAATCTCGATCCGGTTCAAAATTGAAAAAAGACAATTCACTTAAGACTCTCTGCGGCCGTGTCCTTTGTACCTCTCCAAAAAGTTTCGTGTAAATCGGTACTTTTTGCATGAAAACATAACCTCCTCAGATCAGATATACCGGAAACACTCCAGACATAAATTAAACAGTGTCTCTAATAATGAAATATATCGGGCGAATTCATATATTCTAGGTAAAATACATGATATATACTGAAACACTAACAATATTCACTAATCATGTATGCATAACGGAATTTAAAGTTGAAAGAGACAAGAATAACACTTGAAGCAGACTCGTCTGACTATCTATCATTTAAGGGTGTCTAGGATAATACAACGGCCCTTAACATTTTGTGTTTTAAATTTCTAGTGGGAATTAAACTTTTTTCACAGATTAAAGTTTGGTGTTTGTTCTTCCTGACCATATAAGTTTCAAAAGGGACTTGGACTCGGAGGCTTGGACTCGATCTCGGATATCGCGCACTCGACTACAAAACTGATACACCCACACACACAGATACATATACACACATGTGATGTGTCACAGCAATTAATTAGAAAGGTATTAATAGATGCAGATGATAGCACATTTACTGTAGTACTGCGGTGACCACCTACACACCCACGCGCTCAGGTGTTTGTGTTCGTTTTGCAGAGACGCCCATGCAGACACGGCCGTGTGTATAGCTGTTTGCTTGTTTATGCATTTGTATGTGCAAAACAACAGGAACCTTAAACGATAAATGGTTTGTTAATCACAGATACGTTTGAAACTGCAACTCATTATGAACAGATTACAAATAAAAAGTTGTTTGTTGAACATCAGAAATATTAAGATGAAAACTTTTATAGCCAAAATGTCTACCCAGAAGTTCAAATATTTGGACATTAACACATGATAAATGTACAATATTTCTTTTATTGTTTCGCTCACAGCTCGGTTTGACTGTGATGTTAACAATTTAGATGCGTTCATTTACCATTGGACATAACCTATAAATGCTAGAGACCTCAATAACGAAGCTGCTTATTACAGATGTAGAAATGCATCAAACACACAACTATCTCTTTGGGATGCCGCTGCTGGCAATTTGCCAAACAAATGGCGGCCATCTTTGTTGCATCCAGCAACGCCCACGCGTTACCGCAAAGACTCGTTATTGCAACGATGTTGGGACTTCCAGGTGTGAGCAGCTACCAATAATTGAAATGAGGATAAAAAAATATTGAATGGCCACCCAGACTGGCTGATACTGCTCCAGGCAGATAAAAGTTTACGAACGTGTTTTGGTCTTCTTTGAATCAACAAGTCACATTGACCTGAGTTCTTTTATTGATTTTTATTTTTTTTTTCGATCGACTAAGGCTGCAGTCACAGATGTTACAGTTATCTGATTATGTGAATGATGTTTGTACTGTGTTTGTGTGCTTAAATGGGTGTGACCGGAGGTATAGGCTCGGCTGCCAGCTTCCGGACTTGTACACCTTAGTTTCCATTGTCGATACGTGCAGCAGATTTTATCAACACCTTCACACATGTTGTTTTCAGGCTTTATATGAACCACAATACCACATATATAGCTTTTGCTCCACCTGTGGTACAAACACATAATTTTATCAATCCTCCCACCTTTTCAATCAATCATTTTCACTATAAACAGCTGTTGTTATTCTGCCCTTCATATTTGTATATGTGATACTTGAATGATATAGGTACAGTGCGTGTATACTTCAACGTCTCTGGTGTGATAGATTCCTTAGTCCATTAAAAAAATTAACTCTTAATCGGGCGGAAGTTCTGTTGGATTTCGAAACTGTATGTCATAATGACAAAAAGCCGAATTTCGACAGAGGGACTTTTGCTCTAACCGGCACACAAAAAGTTTTTGTCCCCTGATGTTTATCTCATGAATTCGAACTCAACATTAGTAATAAAAATAATAATAATAATAATATATATATATATATATATATATATATATATATATATATATATATCAGTACACATTTTTTCCTTTTTTTAATAATACAACAATAAATGTACAAAATACACCGAACTGTGTCCCTTTTACTGCTACTCGTTTGAGGTTTATAGATTTTACAGTGACATGGTGAGCAATCTAATTTAAAGCAAGGGTTCGTTTTAATCTGAACATCTGTGCAAGATGGAGTCTGCTAGGACTTAATTATTTGTTCTGTGTCAGTGGGTCAGACAAACCGACGGGCGAAGACTCTTCGCCCACCAATAGCGACCCAATACAAACAAGGTTGCCCTTCATCTACTGTGCCAACAGCCCGTGCAAGAAAAGGACAGTCACGTGATCAAAAGAGAGAGCCAGGAATGTCAGAAAGCTTAAGTAAGGGGTGTTATGTTTGCCACCTAAAGTTACCCTCTGCGAACCACATGGCCGCTTCAGGGCCAAACGCCGTCCCAATGTATACAGCTTGTCCAGTATTTCAAGAATGACCCCAAGCTGTGTTGGTACTTACGGTAATCAGCCTGCTCCGCCGAAACCATCAGCGACTCGCTGCAAATGTTTCGCATATTTTAGGTATGGAATGTCGGCACTTAGGCTTAGATTTATGTCCTGTCGGACAGCACCCCGCTCGGGACACCGTGAGAAAATGTGAAACATTTGACCAATGAGCGCCTGGTATGTCCCTTTTCATGGACTCCATTAAGAAACATGTATTGTAGACCTGTTCCTGATAGAATTCTGTTTCGCATATTTTATATTAAATCTAATCATGAATAAAAACATATTTATCATATCAAGGTGTAAAATAACCGCATCCTTCATGGAATATCAAATATGATATTCGCAAAATTTTGTTATTGTATTTTTTTAAACATGTGATAGTGTTCTGAATCATTTGACGCTGTTTTTTTTTGTGGTTCAATGAACTCTTCATACTCCAGTCTACTAAACCACACAGCTCCAGAACAAAAAAAACCTATGGAACTGGTTATGTAATTACTTGTGCGACTTGAACCAGATACTTATAAAAACAAACACGCCACCACATTTACCCATGATTTTCCGAAAAAAAAATATCCACTCATACAACCCGTATCTATGCATAAACAACGTTGCAGTTTAAATATATCAAAACAGTTTACAGACATTATCGTCAATGTTGTTGAACTATCGCAAAAACTAACATTTCTAGATCACCTTTTCAGAAGTTTTTTTTATACAAAGAAGAATTCCGTTATATTGATTTACTGGTTTCCTTTTAACATGATATTTTTTAAATCTGATCGTGTTAATGACGCTCTGTATAACACATAAAATCACAAAATTCAAAACTTTAAGTTCACAAATTGATTTTATTGGTGTAAAAACAATTAAGGTAGCATTGGTTTGTGATACCACTCAGCTTTATAACCAGACTATGACCTGATGACGTAGCTATAAGTCGGACTTTGTCTGTCATTGCATCACATACATACATAAACAGTCATGTGGAGATGACCCGGAGTTCGAAAACTGGTACTATACAGAAGAGGTCTAAAGTTAATGAAAGTAAAGACAGTCAACAAGTGCTTTACCCCTGTCCTTGGCCAGATTTTGTGCTGCGCAGTTGGACGAGATCCAACCATCATCGGTGCAATACCGTAAGAACGATACAAAACTCGGCTGAAAATGTAAAGACATATCCGCATGCGTTTATAGAAAAAGAATTGGACGGGATCCAAACATCTTCAGTGGCACATCATAAGAATGACACAAAAAGCCTTTATAGTACACTAAAGACGTCACAAGATAACACCAGTTCGGGACCCGGAACTCCGCTGAAAATACCAGAGTTTTAAGACATATCCGCATGCGTCTCTTGACAAACAAAACAACGTATTAGCCCACGTTTCCACTGCGATGCTTGGTCCAGTGTGTGTGGGAATGGTATGTTTTCTTTTGCAGATAGGTTCTCAGCCTCTCCTTTGAGGATAGAGTTTGTATTGTTAAGACGCAACTAATGAAACTCCAGCACACAAAAGACTCATTGTGCCGTGGCTTTCATATATAAACGAGGACTTATAGTTGGGGTTTCAGGGTCTGACCACTAGGGTTGCCTACATTATTTCAATGATTGCTATCTGCAATTTGTTGGTTTAGAGGAAATTCACAGCTAGTACACTCAATAACCTTGCATAAAGTACTGAAATCGGATGAAAAACAGTTCCTGTATTGTGGATAATTTAGGAAAATTTAGGAAAGTCAGAATTTTTTAATTTTGTATGAAAGTGTTGTAACAACAGTGAAGGCCATATAAATATATATATATATATATAGATCATTTCCAAAGGATCAAGCTGCATTATGGAGGAATATATCATGCCCAAACAATTATACATATACTGGTAATTAAAAGCTGCAGTTTGGCTGCTTAGTGTGATTAGTATTCTCGGAAAATGACTATTGTCCAGGTGACCAGGTAGGGATTGTATTTGATGAGTGCTGAGGTGGGTCGATTCAGGGATGAGATAGAAACTCTTCAATCACCCTTTCTCTCCTTCAACAATCAAGTTACCTTTGCAATATAAACAGTCAAGTGCATAATTTTGGTGAGTCTCCCTATAAGAACACACATATAAAAAATAGTCTGTACCAGAGTAAGACATTATATACATTCCGGGGTCTGCAGAAATGCTCCTGAACTTTTATAATTTCTCCTTTGTATAAAATTATATCGGAAAAAAATGGGCTAGGCCAAACTTTTCCATACACTAAAGTAAATCAAAGAGGAGTCTGTTGTTGCCATTGGAGCCATGTAGAAGACTTTTAATGTTTTGAGACTCCTATAGCAATACCATATAACATATAAAACATGTATAGAGAAGGTATCTATGTAGCACGTCAATGTGAATGGATGAGAATATAATAAACAGTGACATTTCTATTCTCTCGCTCAGTTGTGACAGAAATAAACAATTTAATCAAATAAACGAAAAGGTACAGGTGAACTTTTGATTCTGCAAGTTCAGTTATATCGCACGCCAGGTATTCTAACTTAGTTTGTAATTTTGTTGGTTTTTTACATGCATGTTACATACATACTTGATAAAGTTAGTTTTTAATCCAGTGAAGTCCGTCATGAAAAATAACGGCTTAAAAACTTTGTTTCCTCACACCATCCTTTGCTGTTGTTGGTTTAGGAGTCCACTCATTAATATTTCCCACGAATAATGTTTGATCAACAATATCTCGAGAGACAAATATGGAATAAAAACGAACAGACACGGGCGAAACAATAACCTCCTTGGGTAGAGTAAATTATAAATCTTAAAAAATGAGCAATGTCCATATACATCAGAAACCGTTCATAACTTGGGTCGGGGGGGGGGGGGGGGGGTGCGGGGTGTCTTGGACCGTTTCGATTAATTGAACCACCTGTGCATGGTAATAATATTTAAATCACATAAATGTTGCTTGGGTAATGGTTCACATTATTGATGTGCACATGTATGTACATGATACCATATCTCTCAAAGAGAAGCGATTTATATAATAAAATAAAAACGATTTTATCGAACTGGAAAAAAGTATATATTTTTCACATGCGCTTTATTAAATATTATATACTATCGGTATATTCCACCGGTTAAAGACAGCTGATGTCTTGTCTGACGTAAACATCGATCTGGATCTCAGGGTACCCTGTATGTTTAATTCTTCTCATATGGCTGCCCGGAGCAAACCGGGGCACGTGTGGACGGAGGCTATTGGACGTCACGGACATGCGGGTCATTCATATTGAGATGTCCCCTGGCCGGCCCTGTCTCTCTGTATTTAGCTGGGCACATGTCATACAGGGATGCCTGCCAACTTGGCAAGACCATGGGACATTGTACCTGCATGTAGTATAAGTATCAAATGTACGACGCACATTACATTTTATAAATAGTATACGAAATATATCTATATACTGGTGTATATGTAAAATATTCAACTCTATATCTAATATATATTATTACTGCATGTTATGTGAAAATCCATGTGTAATGGACACATATACACGCATGTAATAAAAATGAATAGGTTCATGTTATCTTTGATAATTTTTAAAAATATAGGGTCACTGATGTCTATAATTGGACTGCTTGACATTACTTCTATTTTAAGACTGGTGAACCTTGTCCTGATAACCACCTGCTTGCGGTGCTAATTTAGCTGATAAAGATCAACAGCTGGTCTGCGTTGGTCCGATATTAAATGTCAATTTCTTTTGTTAAACAAATGCTAATTGATATACTTTGTACTGGCATACTTTGTACTTTTATCTGTTATTATCGTTATATCAATATTCTTGTCATTATGCTTTTTCTTATCCTAATTTAATCATCATCATCATAAACATCATCTCTCATTAATTAACCAAAACAGGAAATTTTTATGGGCTGTCCTTTCCGTGTTTGTCACTTACATAAGTATCATGACGGGTTCTCCCTAGTGTACAGGACAAGGCAATTTTCCAGGTTATCCCATATAAATATATATATATATAGTATATGTGTTTTCCTTTATGTATTGGTATTAAGAGGAATAATTTTATATTAGTATTGACCGTTTATATAATTATTGAAGGCGCCTTGGCAAAGTTTGAGGAATGCATGGCAGATCGTATACCGGATTGTCTCCTTCAAAGTTAATTCCACTGAGGTTTTATTTAGCCTATGAAAGAAATTTCTTACAAACGAACGACACGCTTCAGGAACCAATCTTTCGTCCTGGTATAATCAAATCTATACATATTGAATGATATAAGATATTTATATTTTTACTGCGCAGTGGTTATAATTGGATAGCGACATGAAGTACTTCCGGGTCATACATACAGATGATATATGTAAATTGTTCGCGGTTTCACTCAATTATATTAAAGGGCGGCAGCATATAGTGTATGGCGATATATATTTATATCAAAACATAAAATAGGTATGATATCATACAGGTAGAATGATATCACATTTAAGATTGTTTAGTTTGTGAACAAATTATCTGGATTATACTAATAACTTTCCACGAAGATTTGAATGATATTTGACAGGAAATGTTTATGTAGGTCTATATATAATAAAATAGTATGTGTGTATGTGTGCGTGAGAGCAAGGAGTTTACAGGACTATAAACTCCTTGGTGAGAGAGAGAGAGATAGAGAGCGCTTTGTCTACATGCATGCAAATTTTGCAAGTTACACCATGAACATACATGTGACCCAGTGACGTCACTCATGAATATACATACAAACCAGGTATGTCTCCATGGCAACATTGGCCTTCACGTGAAGCTTGCCCGGCTAATAATATATCCAGCATGTGGTAGTTCACGCCGCTTTTATTGCCATACAAAAGAACCACAGTTACACACGTGCATATTAACACAATGTTCCTGGGAATATCTGTCGGTTATAGTTCTCATAGTTCAGTGCTAATGTCGTTTATATGTTTCAGAATAAACCTTTAATTATAGACAACCGTTCGTTCACGTTAGTAAAACCTTTATTTTTATATCTTGCAAGTACTATATATATATACATATAAATATATATATAAATATATATATATAAATATACATAAATATATAATATATATAACATATATATACATGAATATAACATTCTAACTAGCATTTTTAGAATATCTTACTAGTTATATATGTCTATATACTAGATGGTCTAAATATGATGCATAGGGTACAAGGTTATTATATATATATATATATATATATATATATATATATATATATATATATATATATATATATAATCTATTCCACACTTTTATTGTTCATCGCCTTAGAACACTATATATATTACTTACTCAATGTTATATAATGAATGTTATAAAAAAAGTGTATTTGCTCGCGTGTAACAAACTTATAGTGTTCTTTATGCACACAAGACAGACTCTGATGTCCAGTAGGTATATGTATACTATGTATAAAGTCAACTCGAACGTGCAAGCTCATAACGGATTAACCTGTCGTTATTTTACATATATCATATAAAAAAATTAAGAGATAAGAAAAAGTGCCTATATTCATGCTCGACAACCATAAGATATGCTATAAAACAAGTGCGTGGAAGTGAATGCCCATGAACGCATCTGACCCACTGGCACACATTCCGTACAAATGAAGGTTATTTTTTTTCCATGCGCTCAGGTGAGCAAAGACCCATGCAAACGCAGTGTGACAATATATCAGTGCACTCGTACTAAAGATAGAAATGCTAGCAGACGTCTGCTGAACGATTTAACGTTGCCATTTGCATATAACTCCCCTGAACAGCTGTATATATCTGATGAGTCCCTTGAAACACGTCTTTATTATTTGATGTATTTTATGTTGTATATATATATATATATATATATATATATATATATATATATATATATATATCCCTTTTTGCTTATTAAATATTATTATTTTCATAATAAATCTCTCTCAACTTCAGGGATGTTTAAGATATGAAAATGGTTTTGGGAACAGTGCGGGAAGGTGCCCGTGACGACACCAGGATCAGTGCATGTCGACTGCTTTTTCCCCATTTCAAGCAGCAACCAGACAACCTGTCTTAATTTAAATGTCTGGTTATTTGTTCTACATTTTACACAGTCGCATTTTACCAAACATTCCGGTTTATACATCCTGCATGCATGGCGAGTCTATACTTTTGTGAAGTTAAGTATAAAAATTGTGAAATAACACGGCCCCTGACGGGATATCACGCGAAAGTTTTACTTTCCCAATAATTTGAAGCGTTACATGTGCATAAGGATGATAATTACATTCCTGGGCTGAGGAATGTCATACCAAGACATCATTATATCAAAAATAAGATCTTCCCACGCTAACGTCGTCATGAAAATTTAGATAATTAATAGCAAGGACCGCATATTATGCAAATACAAAAAGCTCAAGGTAAATACAAAATCTTTGTCGTATAAACAAGGAACCGCAAGAATGTATATTTTCCTATAATAAGGATTCCAGGAGGAAATACATTGAATCCGAGTGATTAAGAATGACAATTTTATGTTAGCCCCCATGCGTATAGGTCAAAGCCAGACTCTTGCTGTACGAATTTTAATTGAGCGGAATGATGACGTCACATATACGCTCTTGCAAATTAAACTATAACATAAATCTGATTTTGACATGCATGTACAGATGTTCTATAATATACTCTGATATACAGATGTTCTATACTAAATATATTTAATATATTTCACTTCAAAGGGCCTATTTCATTTAAGACAAATTTGAACAAATATATGAATAAAGAGAAAGTTAAGATCGGCGCCGAATCCATGCAAAGAGCCTAATTGTGGGTTGCAACTTCGCATCCCCCTATAAACCTTGACAAAATTCATTTTTATTTTTTCTACAAAGCCCAAAACATATTGAAACTCATTCATTATAGTTATAAAATTAATAAATTGCCTCTTAAGTTTTTATTTTTATAATTATAATTATTATTATTATTTTTATTATTATTATTATTATTATTATTATTATTATTATTATTATTATTATTATTATTATTATTATTATTATTATTATTATTATTATTATTATTATAAAAGGGAAATAATCAGGAGCAAAACAATTTATATTCTTTCACACTGTCAGTTCAGTTTTGCTTTATAAAAGTTTCCCAGCAAAACCATTCCAGCACACAGTCTCATTTCCTTGAATACGACTGTTTAACACCTTGTTATATAGCCCTGCGTGTTGGTAAACACAGTCTGTTTACCATAACAAGGCCACGTGACCGGTGGTCCGATTAAGAGGAGCAACACGCGGTGTTAAGGCCAGCGTGAACATGTATTACATTTTTTGGGCCAAGTCAGTCAAGGCATCTCCCGATTGGCACGTGTTTTGGAACTGCGGAGCACACGGCCCGACTAACTGTGTTTATGTTGACACCTGCGATCGCGTCCGGTTCACTGTTTTTAACACTTGTTTACAGGAATAAACAAACGGTTTCAAGTCAATATTTTTCAAGTACATATTTATTTTAAAGGGAAGTAGCTATTTTCCTGTTTAACTCAACTTGCTTTATAGGTGATTGGGCCCCTTTAAATAAAATCTTAGAGCATGTTCAGTTGGCCTTTTCTTGGATAAGCCCCCCCCCCCCCCCCTTCAAGACCCATGGGTCCCTGAATATTCTCTATGGGGGAAGAGGAAAGGTCCTCATCGCCAGATTTAGGAGCATATACCTGAAACTGGTGTGTTCCACCCTGTCATCAAATTCAATATATATCTTTGAATACACATGCACGGACGCACGTCCATTTTGACAGGACGCACAGAAGTGCATGGTCAAGCCATCACAGCCGTCAAACCATCACAGTAATCCAACCAGCTCCATGATAAGGGGCGGAGACAGGGATGACCAGCTGACGCTGACAGCTGCCATGTGGCATGGACAATGGCCTCAATGTAACTTCGTCTGTTTAACAATGTTAACTTAAGGTCGTCTTGGTAAACATTCAACATACGGCATCTTTCAAGTTACACGTGCGTGTACGTTGCCATTCTTTATCTTGCAAAATATGGTAAATATAATTTATCACATGTTAAATTGTCAGACAGACATCTGTTAGCTGGCAATTGTTTAAGTTACAATGAGTTTATGTATTTGAGTAACTTCTATTGGAGTTTTATTGTATCTGTCAAAATTTTCCATTGTGACCCTGCTCATTGTTGTCTGTCTATGACGTCAGTGTCTGGCTCGGTATAACACTGTGCTTTGGTGAAAGTGTCGATTCAACTGCATATCATTATATGTTCTGCAAATATACATTTTACGGGAATATGTAACTCTTCAAGAATTTATGTACACAAATGACATTTGTAAAATAACCGAATACGGTATATAATATCAAATTAAGAATTCAAATTATGGCCTATATTTATAAAGACTATATCTATATGTATATGCATCTGTAACCTCATGTGTTACTTTCCTAGTCATACATGATATGTGTATGTACATTGTATATACCGTTTTTATGTAAAGGTAATATACTATATATCTGCAAATATGTATCTATAATACATGCAGATCTGTATGCCAACCGCGGAAGGATAGTTATCTCGTGGACAAAAGCCATCGGTTATCCCCGTATTTCAATATACATGTGACAAGTCCGTTATGTAATGGACAGTGGTCAGCAGATACGGATCGCACAACCTGACACGGGGTCATCCGGGCGGTCACTTCTTTATGACACTCCAGCATTTAACACGACCCCGCATGCAAGCAGTTGACCAGTCCGCAGCACGGTGCTCCATGTGTCATTTTATAAGGGTTAATATGCACTGAACTTGCAAATATTGAAACATGAAAATGAATAATGTAACGGATTATGTAAATTAGGCAGATTGGCTGTATATTATATCATTTATTTTCATGATTATTATTACAATTCTGATTCTGATTCTAACGATTCAGATGATGGTGGTGATGATGATGATGAGGATGATGAAGGCTACCATTATAATGGTGATAATTTTGATTAAACTTCCTTTATGATGATGATTATGACGATGATGATGATTATGATGACGATGATTACTACAAGAAGCACTGCTTGTAGTAGTAGCATTATTATAATATAGCCATTTATTAATATTTTTATTCATAGCGCAATGTAAGTATATGTTTAATTTATCAAATTTCTGTCAAAATGTTAATACAAAAATAAGAACAATCTTAAACTGATAAATGTACACAGTGAGTTGTTAATTTAAATTATTAGAGAAAACCACGCAGATGTGGAATCTATTATTTTCTTACAGAATGTAAGTGCACAGAAGTGAATACCCAGGCGAACATATATTTATATACCTGGCCTAGTGACATATACATGCTATCCACATACAGATGTGCTTTTTTTACGCTAGAATAATAACTTGACATTTATACTTGCACGTGGTTGACCGTATGGCAAAGTCAAAAGTCGGTTCAACGCTCTCGTATAGTCGGGGTTGAAATGTATGTGTAACTCATGCAGCAGAGGAACCGGTTTATCGCTAACATATGTTTATTTTTCGTCTGTGCATGTCCATCATGAACATATGTCTAACATGATTTATATATATATATATATATATATATATATATATATATATATATATATATGAGATAATAAAACAGAATAGAATATAATATGATGTAAGAATAGTCAAAGAATAGCAAACTAGATATTCATACAATTGAGTATATGCACACGTGAGCGCGTATATGTAAGTGCGTGATTAACCCATTATGATCAAATGTAAAATGAAACGTCTTTTTCCCACGGGCGTATTAAATTGTTGGGATGCCCCCTTCTTTTAAACCGAAACAAAATCACTAGATTAATACCGGAAACCCTTGATTGCACCATAACATATTTATCACACCATCACATTTATATTTATTACACCATCTATATTTTCAAAAGAATTAAACTATGGGAAGGGAAGATATATATATACACCTCCCACCCCTTCGCTTCACCCCAACCCTTCCCAAATCTATATGAACCCCCCCCCCCCCTCGGAAATCTATAGATCCTCATTGCATCCCTTTTCATGCACCTTGTGCATATGAATATTTATATATAAAGAAGCATAATTACCATTATAGAAACACTCACAGTTTTTTGCGCGTAAATTTAAAAAGAAAATAACAGAGATGAAGCTTTACAATTTAAGGGCTGTCCATGACACATCCATGTGTAAGCAAACGACATATTACACACGCTTCACCAAACGGCAGCTTATAACTACACTCGCGTGGTCCCAATTTCCTTTATTTTCATTTTATTCTATGCAAAAAGGTATTTCACCTGTCACTCAATGACTCATTCTATAAATGTCCCCTTTTGTATATGTTGCCAATCCTGAGAAAATCCTGAACAACAGCCTCTTTTTCGAGCAGAATGGCGGATTTGCGTTTCCGGTGAGTCACGTGATTAGATCAGAGCGTGAAATTAACACAGAGGTCAATGCTGGGGTTGTTGAATAATTTCTGTCACAGTTTTTGTTTTGTCGAATCATGGTTTCAATTGAGTAAAACCCGTGCGAACATGGTATGAAAAGAGAATGAGACGTGTCTTACTGAATCACAGGAAACCATTATACAACCATTCAACAAATGGGAACTTTGTTTAAAGATTCATCATGAGGTGGTTAAATGGTGTGAACATGACATATGTGTGTGTACGTGTTCATGTGCATGCTTGTGTGTGTTTGAAAGAGAGAGAGAGAGGGGGGGGGGAGGGGATCGTAAGGGATAAAACCCAGGAAGACTATTCAGAAAACCTTTAAAAGGTCCTCAGGTCCGGAACAGGGGGTTTGGTCGCAAACAAAAATGGTTTTAAACCCTTAAAGAAAGTTGTGATGACTGAAGAGAGAGAGAGAGAGAGGGAGAGAGAGGGGGAGGGGGTGAGAGAGATAGAGAGAGAGAGAGATAGAGAGACAGAGAGACAAAGAGAGAACTTTATATATACTTTACGTGAGTTACAAAACCTTAAATTAATATTTGTGCTTCAAGCTATAAGTTGGTGTTTGAGCTGTATGTGTTACATATGCAGTGTTGTAAACCCGTAGGTGTAAGCTTAATCTCCAATTTGTATATGATGTGAGTCAGTGACTGGATGATTGATCTATTATGTAAACCGTGAGCCTTAATGTCACAGGTAAACATTAGGGTAGTGGAGGCTGTCACAGGACAAACTGTCAAAGTGGCATATTTCTATAATCTGTAGTTTTAGGTATACGTTATCTGTTCTGTAAACGGCAAGCTCTGTTGAACTAAGTTTACGTAGTAGTTACGGATGCTGGGTGCTGCGGTGTTAACTAGATTGACACTCGGAGGCCTTCCCCGGGTGCGTCCTGCTAACAGAAAAATGAATCGGCCAAAAACGAGAGACAAAGAGAGAGACAAACAGACACGGGTGAAAACAGAACCTCTTTCACAGAGGTAACGATTAGCTGTCTCATACATGCATGAACTACAAATGAATTGAGAGCTGGGATATCAGGTGTTTCTTTCTTTATTGAATTTGGAGATATGTGCTAAGGTGTTCTGTGAACACTGAATAGCTGAGTATTTTAAACAGGATTGTTATAACCACAAAAATGCCAGGCGCAATAAGTTCTTTACCATATACTAAACATGCGCGTCTTTATACGCGTTCCAAAGCCCCCTGCATACCCCTTCCTCCTATTTTTTTTTATTTTTATATGTAAAACGTGGTTATATGTATAAAACCAAGAATGACTATCTTCACCGAACAGTCGTTTATCTGTCACTCCATTCATCTTCGTGCATGGTGTAAATTTATGGACGTCTATTTTGAATAACACATGAAGACTAAAGCCAAATGCGTAGTTAAGACACCCACATAATTCGGCGTCTCTCCTGGTCATTAGCAGGAGCCATATTTTCATGATGAAGTTTGACGTTTACAAGATTACCTCGCATGACAAGTCGCAGATAAAGTTAATGAATGTCCATACAATAGTGCATTAATACAACTGCCCAGGCCCCCTGGCACTTTGCCATGACCACAGAGTAAACCGGACCGTGTTGACCCAGGGTGTCCGGCATTAACCCCGTGTCGTCTGCTCAGTCCATATGGATGACCACTCTCCAGTACAAATTATGAGACATTGTTGTAATTTAGTTCTCCACATGCATGTACGCCAGGCCATCATATCAGCTATTTCATCAAACGACAAGGGAGGCCCATTCCTCAATAAATATGATAATGGCTCATCAAACCCTTCGGGTCCCCTAGTGACGCTGACGCTTCTTATATCCATATTGACCGCCGAGGCTACTGTTTAATTAAGAAGATAATACCCCAAGCTCCCGCTACACGGCGTCCGGTGTTTGATATCTGCCTTTCATGAAACTGACCGTTGATTCTTTGATGTTCCACGATCATGTATCGCTTCGAGCCCTTCCAGGACATGGCCTGCAATGTTAACGAACACTTCTTCGGTTAACCTCCCGAGGTAAAGGACTAGTTTTCGCATAAATGTGATGTTTTAAAGACTTGTGTCAAGATTAAGAGGAAATGCTCTTTAATACGGATGTGTCAAACCAGCAAGTACTTATAAAATTACTTGTTTTCCGAAACGTATATACCAGAGTTCAATCAATATTTAAATATAATGTCACGTGGGTTGGTTGGGGGTGGGGGGGGGGGGGGTGGGGGCGTTCTCAGAAAGCACCTTACAAACAGATTACGCGCGAAAGCAATGTCCTTAACTCCATTAACTACGGATGATATCCTAGGCAACTGCATATCTGTCTGACGTTAAATCTTTCTGTCATTCGGGTTTATTAATAGAACACAGTCTCACTGAAATGCAGACGTGGGGGAGGCACCTGTTTCCAGACTGAGGGAAAGGTCAAAGTTCATCAAATTGCATACTCTCAAAATACAAGGATACCGCGTAGGTACACTTGTGGCGGGAAACTGAGGTCATGCCGGGGTCATGCCCTTATTTTAATAATTACGAAAGGCGGGCCTGGGGATAAATGACGTAACCTTAAATTGAGAATCCCCGGGTCACGGAGAGTGCATGGGTATATGTTTACATAGGGTTTAATCTAAACCCCTTCTCAGGGCCCACTCTGGACATGCGATCTCATGCAGGGACCATTCATGAGGCTGCATATATACATAAAACACGTGCAGAGACCTGAGTGCAACTTGACGCTTATGAAACTTCTCCAAACAGAACAAAGACCCATTTGTTAAAAATTAACGTTTTAAAATATACTTGTAATTCTTAAATGCAAATTTTAGGAAATTTAACTAAACACCCTCTCCCTAAGTTAAGAATAATGAATATTTTTTTTTCAAATTTAATCGTATACATAAAAGCAGTATATTTACGTATTTAGAATGTGTGTAGACAAATACATGTTTAATTCAGTAAATAAAAAGACAAAATCAATGTACAAGACGTGAAGTTTCATTATTGAATAGTTCTTGTAAGAAATATACAACGGTTTTCCTAGCTCAAGCTCTAGGTTTTCTGTTTACTTAATTGAAACTTGGTGTAACAATGGTTAATTTGCATTTAACCTTCGATTAATATGTAATTAATTTCGCAAAATGCGTCATAACTAATCTGAATAATATTTGCTTGCTTTGTAAATTTCACATTATGCATAAGTGGTAAACAACAACCTGTGTTCATTCTAATTTATTAAAAAAAAACAGTTGAATTATTCAAACCATTGCGAATAAATCTGGCACTTGTGTCTTTTTTAAAGTTTGCATGCATAAATTACTGATTGGGAAAACATGCAAAGCATTCAGGCGTGAACCTGGTGCAGGAAATGACTAATTATAAAAAGACACATGTATTTATGTCCGGATTTTTGTGATTGCGCCATGCCGATGTGTCTGATTTCACCAATACCGTGATTACTTAAGCGTAAACCTGTCACGTTCTTCGCAGAACGCTAAACATAGTGAGGTCATCCCTGTGTAACCCACATCACGGACAAAGTTGTTTGTATAACTATAATCGTGATGTTAAACCACGCTCTCGCGTGTTCCTATAATATATAACAAATATTTTCGTCAGTTTATATATATATATATATATATATATATATATATATATATATATAACATGAATATGATTCTAAATTGTCCGTTCATTCCAAAGTTTTTAACCAGAACATTATATATATATATATTTAAACAGTGCTATATTTGATTCTCATTGTTTCTGAAAATGTTTGCGTCAACAACAACGAATATAGCCAAAAATATACGGATGAATGGATATATGGTTTTTTAGATTCAAAACCTGTGGCAAATAAGATATATAAGAAAACATTAACTCATATATGTATATGTCATTATGTATATGTATGTATTTATGTGTGTATCTATGTTTGTATGTAATATTTCACACGCGTGATCAGGGTATTGGCACCTGATTTATCCTAATGTGTGTGTGTGTATATATATTTTGTGATTAAAGGGAACTATATATTTGTTTCTTCAAGAATGCCAATCATTGGGCAATAGACTGGTTATTGTCAAGAATTAAATGACCAGTCATACAATAGGTATTGCTTCGGATTTTATAAGGTTATTTAAGTAAAGACTTTCCGTCTGTCATGTATGGAAGGTTGGCTTTATTAAACTGTATAATATCTGTGAAAAGCCTGAAATTTGAGCTTCTATCTGACAACTTAACTTTTTTTCTAACATAAAAAAAATCTTTATTTTTAGTCCGGAGTACCAAGGCAAGAAAGAGGGGCTTCTGCATCTTTTGTTATTACTATACTGGCCCGAATGTAGTGAAGTCAAACGATAAGATAATACGACCAGTGACATACACGTATTCGCATAGCATGTGTTTGATTGACCACAAACACATTTCAGACGCTGGCCATCTGAAAATATTATATGAGATTATGTTTAGCATGAATATTTATGAAACAAACGAGGTTTTTGTGGACAATGAATTATGGCTTATAACCAACCAAAGCTGACAAAACCACTGGTTGTTATTTCACGTTTCTTTGTGATCTTTTTTCAAGAATATTAAAATGATCATGTGAACTACATGCAAGGGTTGGAGCTACGGGCTGTCTTTCGGTACTCATGAAAACAATAAGCATAAAAGTACTAATTAGACATAAATACAAAAGGTGACGACGTGCAGATTACCAATTAGAATTTGATTTCTTTTGTTATATTGAGAAATCTTTGGAATGATTAAATAAAAGAATTTGTTCACTGTATCTTTTTTCAGTATCAGTGACAGCTAGTACTACATGAACTAACCCCCCCCCCCCCCCCACCCCCCCCCCCCCACCCCCCGCAGTTCAACGGGTTAACGCAGCTAACGCATTCGACCGCCGCAAGCGACATCTTCACTACCACGTGCTGTCACCTAGAAGTCAGTGGCGTCACATGGAAATCTTTCTGCCCTGGAGGTTACCATGGTGAGCACGGCAGGGGGTTACGCACGTGCTACTGCGACGCGTCTGGGAAAGAGGACTCATGAAAAGTAAAATTTCGCTGTGAATATATGAGTGAGCATTAAAATGCTACCTACAATAAAAAAAAAAAAAGAAAACCTGATGTTATATATTAATGTCTTTAACATGCCTCACATAGTGATTTCCACTGCTATCTGGGTTGGGTATGTTAGTACCTGAGTCAAGGTGTTTCATTTGTTACCTTTGGTAAAGGAGGTTAAGATTTTACCCGATTCTCTTTATTCATTTTTTATAGAACCGGATCAGTTTCTACGAAACATAAGCCAAGAACAGCCAATTAAGGTATTTAGCTGATCCTGCATGACAGAGTGTGGATTTAGCAACACTGTTTTATCTGGGTTGATATATATATGCAGTCTACTGATTGGTAGTGGTTACCATCCTGTTATAGATAACAACAACATCCCACGGTCTTCAAGTTAAGTCTTAATTGTCCTAGTGATTGTTTACGAATCATGACAAATGCTGCATGGGAACCAAAAACGAAAAAAAAATCAAGTTAAGAAACCTGTTCAACAATGTCTATCTGCCGAATCCCCACATCTTAAAGGTCCATGCTCTCATGTATATATTTTAAAGTGTAACTATCTAAATAGAATAGGATTAAACTTCTTATCAGAACAAACGTAAAGCACATGCGTGCATGGGTTTTCTTTCGTTTAGTGAGTAACCATTTTACATAACAAATATAACAAAGAACCCCCCCCCCCCCCAAAAAAAAAAGGAAATGAATTAATTCGATGCTGATAAATGCTTCTTTCTATACATGCATGTGTCTTTACATAAAAAAACTTGACTTTATTGTCCTGTTGATATGTAGATTTAATATACTCAGCAGTTGCAAGGCCTAGCGGGTTTAGCTTAGAATGTTACCTTTATATCATGTCATTTTTATAATATTATATGTTATAAGATTACACGTGCAATATAATATATATATCCCGTTACAGTAATAACTATTTCAACAAAATTTGATTATACCTATATTATATTGGTGATTAAAATCTGTAGGGCAACAGAAAAGCACGTCTTTTCTTATACTTTAGGGTCCTGTAATAAGTGCAAAGTAACATATAGTACAGTTATACAAAAAGACATACAATTACATCAAATACAATGGACGCGATTGAGCCAGGAGAAAATCATTATTAACAGGAAAACATTACTTGCCTGGAGGTGGATTTAATAAAGTCAGTTGCAATGAATATATATTTACAAGATAAAGCATGGGTAAAAAGATATTGATATGATGCACGATTATATAAGTAATAAGCAAAACAAGCTAGCCTGCACCTTAGCTGCGGTTAATTTGAATATTTTTTTTAATGAACAAAAATATGAGTTTTTGTTGCCCTGCATTTATCATACGCGGACAGTGATTTTAAAGATAAGCCAGTTCTTTAAAACAGTGTATATGTACTATGGTGTGTTTTCCATTACGGCCGGTTTCGTGGTTTCGAGAGACAACGGTTTTTATTACTCTATATAAACAACGTCTTCAGAGCGATCTTTATAACTTTATAACTACAAAACTAATTATTAGTTAACCCCATGTATTGAGACCAGTTTAGTAAGGAGTATTTCTGTGAACCCTGATGGCCTCAAATGTATACAGAGTCCCTGACCCGGGCGGACAACAGGCTAAAAATAGAACCGATCGATTCTCGGCACCCGACGGCTGCAAGCATCAACAATATCAAAACAAACACACAACTCCATAGTGTGCCAATCGAAAGACTGAGCAGTTAACAAAAAATACACATTAGGGTTCAATATTAACCTCGCATGCATATATTTTCGAGAGTCCTTTTTTCGTGGCGTTTGTTTATCTTGATTACCGCAATCGTCATACAGATATTACGAGATGTTGTCTTGTTTAAAATTTACTGGGAATTTGTATCATGGACTCAACATTTAAACAATATTACATTATTACAATGTATAACTCAATATCACTTCAACGAATAATTCTATAAATTGAAATATTTTAAAACATTAAGTGATTATATGATCATTTTCTGTAAAAACAGCATATATATATATATATATAGCATATATATACTTCCACTATATATATGTATATATATATATATATATATATATATATATATATATATATATATATATATATTACCTCAAAGATGAATTGTTGCCTCGTTCGGGGACAGCGTGTGCAGGTAGTGAGTGAACATTAAATGTAGCTATAATAATAGAAGATGGCATATATTATATTATATATCCCTGGGCCTTCATTTCTTCGCTGTGACTAATGGAAGGTGGCGGTGGTTTTGTGCAGCCTTAATTGCACGAGGAATGGAATACCCAGAGATAAAGACCCATTGTTTACCTGTCATTCTGCTAATTCAATAAGTATGCGTCGGCGGTTTCCCGCGCGGCCATGCCAATCACTGAATAAATACCATGATACCGGTCATCCAATAGAATTAACGACGTGTATATGCGCCGGAGCCTCTGTATACCTGAGCAGAGTGGTAATTAGCTGGTGGCAATCCTTCTAAGTACTCAAAAATTTCCTTCTCACCTAGTTGTCAGTATAAAAAGTATATACATATAAAGGCTTTTACTGCATGCAATATCTATATTCAAGTATAAGAACGTTCATGTTTTCAAATGAAAAATTAGACATTTCTGATAATCTTATAAATGTTTAAAATCTTTTGACATAAGATATTACTTTTAATGATTATACAATTAACTTGTATTATAAAGGTAAATACCAACAGGGGTAATCATATAATAATTATACCTGGTATACAATGGCTTTAACTACAACGTAACTGTACCATTCATCATTTCTTGAAAAAATATGACACTGTCTAAATACTGAAATTTACATCAGATCACGTCTTTTGACACAAGCGATTACTCACATTAATTATGGAAAACATTACACGGGGTTTCATGATTAATATCTCGGGGTAATCATAATATAATTGTACCTTGTACTGTATATAGTAGAACGAACGTTAGTGATGAAGAATTATTCCAAGAAGCTCTCGGACACTTGACACGCTAAGTGAAGATTTATATAGGACGCTACAGGCAGTTAAACGAAGTCACGCAATTATTTTAGCGGATACCAATCATTTGCCGTACCTGGCGTCGGTCACACGGGTATTTAGAAAGCACACAATCAGGGCAAGTTTTATAAATTCCTAGAGAGTGTGTAATCAAGTGGCACGCATTCCTGATCACGTGAATGACTGTAATAATCAAAGAAGTCATTTAGGAATTAAAGAAAAACAAGTGTATATGATTTCTAACGGTTTCACGTGGTAACGGCGTTGTGGTTTTCCATATTGCTGCAATTCATTTATTTCTTTCAATTTTGGTTATGATTCTTTTCATTTGGTTTCCGTGAATTAGTCCTACAAACTCTGGGTGTATATATTTTATGCGACACCCCGTGCCTGTACCGGACTGGTCTCCTGTGTGCGTCATCACACCTATGCCGTGCATGGTGTTTACTGTTACATTTTGGGAAGTGTCCACATGACTGCGGTTAGCAATAAACCGGACCAGTTACTGTGAAGCAGGAACAAGGCCTACTTGTTTTTGAACCATGACGACAGTTATCATGCGTATTAGGATGTTGTCTTTCAACATCTCAAGGAGAACCAGTGCGTGTGCTATACCTAATCACCTATGACGTCATCCCGTGCCACACCATCATTATTCTGTACACATTAACTTGTGGTGCACTTTTCTTATAACCTGAGAATATAGTGTACAATAATTCTCACACATACCCGTTTTAGAATATATAAACCCTTCCTGTCTAACTCTATGCGTGTCTGTGTGTGTCAACTTGGACGGAAACGGGTACATATGTATACAATATATAGTAAATAACTCAAGTAGGCCTTCTCGACAGACATTAGCCGACACAGACTCGACTGCTAATTGCCATGGCAACAGTATATTGAAGCAAAACATTTATAATTTTGACTTGGTTACTGCTTTTAAAAGTTCATTGCAACGAAGTAATGAAATAAAATAGAGTGGATAACCTTTCCAATGCATATCACTCATAAATCTAAGTCCCTTCCAAGTAAACGTTCAATGAAACGATAACGATTGTGTAAACACACAAGTACTCGAGTCCAAATTTTGGAATCGGGTACTCGGTAAGTATTAACCGGACCCGAATACTCGAATACCTCTTTCAGCCTCGATGTGAACCTTACTGTACTCAACATGGGAATTTAAAAGTGTTCAAGTCGGAACCAATGTGAGGGACCTTTTTTTCCGTTATTTAAGCCAGTTTTGTATTACAACTGCATAACCGGTGAACGGTGGAGGGCGTAGTTTTTTTTTATTTAATAAGAACAAGAAATAAACAAAACATGTTCAAAACCTTTAATCAGAGAGCACAAAAATAGGATGAATCATGTAATTCAATGATTCATATAAAAAGTCACATTCCAACCAACGTGAGGACGGATTTTAGTGAATTTATCAATTAGGGTTAAACCAAATGCCCCGTCACGATTTAATCATGCCGGTGGCAAACTTTTAGACAAATAAGCCGCAGATAATTATTATTATACAAATACCATAGCTTTAAATGTATACGCCTGTTTCGCTCTGTATGGAAGACAGGAACAATATACAACACAATGTGCGGAACTTTTTAGGTATAATGTTCAACAGAAACCCGCTGATGTTTAAGCTTGATTAAAATAGCTGGAACATTTCTCAGTGCACATGCGAGTGGTCTTTTTAGGTATTGTGCAGCAGAGATCAGGTGTAGTTTTAGATTCACTTAAAGGAGTGACACGATTACTCGTTGTGTGAAAGATTTTTTTATAGGAATAATGTTCGGCAGAGCTCTGCGGAAATTTTAGTTTGACTAGGACTGACACTTCCCGGCACATTAGCCTACTGTGTATGGGATTTAAAAGGTAAAGTGTTAAGTAGAGCTCATGCAGTTGGAGTTTCATTTGATGTAACCTTAGAAGTTTTGTTCAGCTATAACGTTTTTTCATGCCTGCAGGGACATCACGTGGGTCATTCCTCACAGCACCACCCGCAGCTCTTCCAGTTCTCGGAAAACCACGCGGCATTTCCTTACCACCGGATGTTGTATAGTTACAATGGCGATGGGGGCTTCATTGTGCAGCCTTATCCACTTTTCACAGAATCCATCATCGGTCTTGTCAACATATCTATCATCAAATCACCCCTAACCTCGGCTTCCGCAAACATGACAACAAAATGCTTCCGAAGGAAGCTATTCATTGACTATAATTCTAGAGAATTGTGTGTTTATAATCCGTTTGTTTCGTGGAAGTTTATCAAGGATGTACAAAGATAGCGTTTTAATACCATGTTTACAATGGTATGTCCTACTTGAAATGGAGGGTCAACAATCAATATTTATGGAAAACACGCATCAACACATACCATTGATTAAGCGTCATCTTTAATCATTCAATATTACGTATTTTCCAGTAACTTATGTATGAAACTATAGAGTGTGAACCAGGGGTGGGAGTGGCATATTGTATAAAATATAAGCAGCAGAACGCCTTTCTTCCGCTAAACATTAAGACAACATGCATGGATTAGTGGAGGTGGTTCACAGAGTATTATCAAGGGAATCGAATTGCAATGGGAAAGGTTACTTGAAGAAAAGTAATACAAGTATGCACGCGTTAAGGTCATTTTGGCCTCTTGTAACAGAGTACAGTAAGTTACTGATTTACTTAACTGTATTTTGATATATATATAAATATATATATATATATATATATATATATATATATATATATATATAATATTTACATAATATTGTCATATGATTTTTTACCGTCTTATAGAGCTCAAGAGGTCCTAACACTAATTATCATATATTGTCATACTATTACCTTCATATTCATTCATAAGTAAGCGCCGTCTACAGGTCATGGTCCTAACTGAATAGAGTATGATACACCCTAGCTTTGGTACAGAAAAAAAAATCCCACACTGAAAATTTACCGCGATATTCTGCAGAAGGCGTTCTCAGCAGGAGGAAATTTTACTGACAGGCCATATGTTAACAATTTTCAACTGCGCTTGCAGTTTCCCACGCCTGGTGTACAACCGTATAAGAACCACTAATTACTTTCGTGGAATGGCGCGCAAACCCCGTGTGGCGGGAACGCGGATGTACCAAAAGCTCCTTGCGTGTTTACAAATAACTTGGTTCCGTGATTGGTACAAGAGGTTTGTGGAGGGGATTCCCCTTCTCGCTAGCCGTGCTCTTGTACTTCGTCGTAATCACCCCGAACAGGTGTAAAATAGGTTAATGATATCACGTTCTTATAGAATCGATTGCTTTTAACTTTTGTACCAGATTCACCCTGATCAAGTGTAAATACTTATATATCACAACCTTTGCGCCAGCAACTGTTTTACGTATATAGCGACCATGAGATAAGAATGTTAAGTGTCACATGCTGTCACAAGGGTATGCGGCCAAGAGGTTTTCACGCGCTGCATTAGATATATAAATTGTAGGTACACAATGCTGCATACCGCTGTCTCTCAGTTTAACAAGCAGGTTTCTTATAACTGCTTCAAGTTCTTCTCCTAGGTCAAATGAGTGTAGTTATACCGAATTTGTTTGCATTTCAGAAGTGTCTGTTTGAACATACCAGCGTTTTTTTGCCATAACGACATGGCAGCCGGTGTCAGGTCCTTTTGATGTTGAAGTGGGTCGTATCTAACATACCAGGTCTCAAGGTTTAATTACACACGACGCATGACAGTTGATTCAACCTACATTTTACCCGCCAAAACAAAACGTTCGTTTATATGGCAGCATGATTTATCGTCATTGCTAAAAGTTCATGCTTGCACCTGTCTTCCGCGTGACCTATATATATATATATATATATATATATATATATATATATATATATAGGATAAAAGATATAAAGAATATCATATACAAAACATATATATATATATATATATATTAACAATGGACCATTTCATGTTTCCACAATAATAATAAGCTTTGTAATATATATATATAGTATATATGTATATATATTTATAAACAACTGCATTTAAATCAAATCCCCCCCTCCCACACACACGTGAACATATATATATATATACGTCATCCCCTTTACTTCATCCCAGTTTTCCATCTTCATTTTCGGCTACCTGCACAAACATTCATGGTTCAGTAGCGGGTCCGGGGAGGAGGAGGGGGCAAAGAACTGCATGGTAAAGCGCTTTTTTAGAGTCGTCGCAACATTTTTTCAAGGGACTAAAACCACATTTTGCTGCCCTTATATATTACCCCATGCACCTCCCATGTATCCTGGACCTTTATTCAGTTGTTCTCATGACTTCTCTGTGTTTAGATCACCCCCTGTGAAATTATGGATCCACTATAAGGTATACCTATAGAAGTTTCTGATCATAAACTCTATTCTGCATTCCAGCACACATGTATACACACACACAAACATAAAAATCCAATTGATGATACATCAAGTAAAGTGTAACTGCTAATTAAACAGTGAGCACAACGTTTGTAAACTAATGAACTATTGTCCCTGATGAGCCATTAAATTACGACAGGTTTGGACATATGCCAAGATTCATTAATAGTTGCAAGGTGGTTATAATTCAGGGCTATTCCCATGATGAGGAGCTTTTAACCCCTTGTGAATTGCCCTCTTGTCTTGTCAGTGTTCTTATAACCCTTAGCCCTGGAGAGTCCGACACAGAGTAGGTCTTAATGAGGTGTTCTAGTAACATAATAGTATTTTAATGAGACACGTGGAGATAGCATCGGGCAGCAGGATACGTTATCACAGGTTCATTTATCACGCATATGTGCAGGTTTTAAAGAGGGAGTTTAGCCAGCATGCGGTTACATAGCACTTTCCCCTCAATTAGCGTCACTGAAACCTTTGATGTGATTAGAACGATACTTTAATGACAACCCTTTTCTAAATGTTATATAACCCAGTTCAGTTAGAAGGAGAAGCAGGCATTGCATGCCATGTGTGGTTTTAAGGAAATGATCCATGCGCACGCGCCCCCTGAGAGGAACATGGAAGACCTTCATGTGATCTCAGATCTCTGCATGAGAAGAGTTTGACAATATGATACAAACAAAAATGACCCAGAAAATATTTGAGTGACTGAACATTCTTGCAGCCATATCTATTCTTGGTTTATGCTGTTTTATCTACTTGATTTCTTGAATTAAATGTAGAACTTATTTTCATCGACTTTTGCCTGTACCTATTCATGATGTGGTAAAATCTTGCCCTTGAACTGACCATCGTTGTTCAGCAAGGGTATCAACCTGTTTTGTCTGACTGGTTACTATAAGCAGGTATCTATCGAAGTACCTGTAACATCAAAATATAGAAATGGAATTTAGCATTCCTGCATGTCACAAATAGGCTTAATCGTTATTTATATTTCAATATGAAGTATATGATGTATATAAAGGGTATAATACCTGAAGCCGCAACCAGTTTGAAAGCTGTGGCACATATACAAGTATGCCATGCTATATTTACTGTACTGTGAACCAAAATTACTTGTATTTTCAATTTCATTTGTTGTTACATTTTCAATCTAGGTATTATAGATATGGTGAAATAAAAAGTTACCCTTTACTACGCTAAGAAAACAAAAAGCATCAAGTTTCATATATATATATATACATATATATATTCTTACATGTATATCAAATTTCCGTGTTTATATTTACATTTCATTAGCATTGGGGACAGGTGTCCCGAAAAAAGCAAGTGTTTTAGTTTTGCAACAACACCAGTTTCAATTTTTCTTCATTGTTTTGATGACAGATTAATGTGACGGTTCAGAGAAACCTCGTAATGCCTTAACAAAACCACGGTTTGTTTGGCGAGCGAGTTTTAACGCATCCTGTCCCGCGTTTAATCCACATGTGACAGGCATATCCTCGGTCCTGGGACACACGAGCAGGATGATACTGAGGTTAACAGGGCATTTGTCACCTGTATATAACTTTTTACTAACCATGTTATCGGTGATAAATAAAGTACAAAGATTAAACCATGATTTTGCAGAAGAAAGATTGTGACCTCAATATTCTCATCCCCTGTGAAGTTGAGATTAATCTCTCTCCCTATACAGAAGCGGATCCAGGGGAGGGTCCATGGGGTCCTGACCCCCCCTTATTCATCCTAAGAAACCTTTTTTAAGGGTTTCAGACAATGTATGGCCTGCAGGAACCCCCCTTTTCCGGGCCTTTGGACCTTTTTTAGGGTTTCCATTGGTCCTCCTGCGTTGGACCCCCCCCCCCACCTTTTCCTGAATCCAGGATCCGCCCCTACTATATGTGTAATAATCTAACTCTCTCCCTCTCGCCCCCCCTTTCCACCCATATTCATACACCCACACACCTTCAAATATGTTTCGAACCTGGAATCTGCCAAGCTTAGTATATAAAATATATCCTACTTTAAGGTGTAATCGTCGTCAAAATACTATGGTTAAAATTAGCTTTAAAATCTACATTTAAATGAATTTTAGTCACAATTATGTCAATGTTACGATTTTTAGGTAATTATAGATTAAATCATGATTTAGCAGAAGAAAAAAAATGTGATCTCACTTTTCTCATCCCCTATGTAGTAGAGATTAATCTCTCTCTCTCTCTCTCTCTCTCTCTCTCTCTCTCTCTATATATATATATATATATATATATATATATATATTTATCCCTCTCGCACCTTCTTCCCTTTGACCTTAATCCTTTTTTAAGGTCAAATTACATTGGTCTAATTTAGCTTTAAAATCCATATTAATATGAAATTAAGCCAAAATGTTGTCAATTATACGATTTTTAAGGTATTTATAGTCCTTTAAGGTTTCAATAGTCTTTCATTATTTCTGCACTACATAAACAATCAACCATTCCTTGCCATTGTTGTAACAAGCTTTATAATATACAAGCTTTATAATATATATATATATTTATATATATATATATATATATATATATATATATATATATATATCCTTATGCATGTATACATATTTCTGATCCGCCTCTATACAACTATAATCACTCTTTGTTGACGAAAGTGTGTACCGTTTTTATAAATGGTGCGTCGGACATGTTTTGTCATTGTGCCAGCTACATAATATAGGTATATAAGCAATAAGCCTACTTAAGGTTAGCACCTCAAATAATCCCTGGGATTTAAGCTATCGATTTACTAATCAGCTCTCCTTTAATCAAACTCATTAAAGTTCGTTCAAACATGAATGTCATGTTATATTTTCCGTATCAGTGACCGATGAAAGAGAAAGTAGTTTGATATTTCCTAGGGAGGAGAATTCGATCTGTTTATTTCCACTTTAACCACGCAGGATGTCCTCGTGGTTTTGTAAAAAAGGAAAGTATACATGTGAGCTTTCCGCAAAAAGCCTGGGAAATGGCGCGAAGTCACAAGAGGCTCGGTGTAACAGGATAGGATACAGCCCCTGTTCATTATATACCCCTGCATAAATTTGCAAAGGCCGGGCAGAATATGCTCCGGGATATGTTCTCTCCCAGCCTGTTATACAACCCCATAAGACCGTTTATGAACGTTCAAATAAACCACAGAAACCAATTTAATTGCTTAAAAGTAAATCTGTAGTACAATTAATTTAAAACCCACTCACAGCTGTGCTAAAATGTCGTGTTCTCGAAGTAATTGACATTTTTAAGGATATGAAATGATGCTACATAATTCAGTAATTTTCCACAAGTTCTTACTTTACCAGATAAATTTCAGGTAGTGGTGCAGTGGCGTATAACTACGCATCGGTCCCCTAAACTTCATCTTGGTGCAAGGGTGTTTTTCTTCCTGTAACTAACATGCAATTCGCTAACTTTAAGTAATACAATATTTGTTATATAAAACATATATATTGAAAGCAACAAGTGGATATAATCTTGAATGAACGTGGGCATAAATTGAACCAAATCATAAAAAGGGGTATATTCTCTATTGTAAACTTAAATATATCTCGGGTTTAATTCATGCGTGGTCAAAATATACCCGGATATAAAATGTTAGGGGTTATTCTGGCTTACTACACCGGTGACTGATTCAGGCAGGTTTATGTACATACACTCCTACGATGCACGACCGCGGGTGGGAATACGTCTCAAGTGATATATATCAGCGTGATAGATCTGGTGCTTTGGCGGGAGAAATGAGGTGAAGATAAGGTCAAGCCCGACGCGGACGCGGAGTGACCAGCGGTCAGCTCCTGGCCCACGGGCAAATTGCGTAAGAGACCACACTGGGTGGCTGTATAATAGTCACCCCCTCCCCGCGTCAAAATGCCTGGAAGTTAGAAAAGCATTTGATTCTATCGACCAGGGGTGCCGCGTTTACACAGAAACGCACTCAATGAACTCAATGGACCATCCCCCGGGCAACACGTGAAAACGCATGGTGACACCCGTCGACTGCCCAGGCTTAATTTCCCGAATACAATCAGATACAGAGATGACATGTATGCCCCCGGAGAGATAGCTCCATTGCCCGGCACATCAGTGTGGTAAAATGGATACTCTGAATACAATATCCCGAATTCATGAAAGAAAGAATTGCCCTGTCGTAATGATGGCACTGAGTTGAACTTAGCCTGCTATGTAATTTCGTAAGTCAAGTTATCAATACTTAAAGGTAAACTTAAATTACAAATAAATTACCTTTAACATACGAAACATGTTTGTCAACACTGAACTGGATGTTAATAAAAATAGGCATCAAACTCAACAATATGTAAAATTGCATGTGGAGCTTGAGACTACTAATATATATAACCAATACCTGGCTTCGTAGGAATGAAGCGTTTGGGAACACATTTGGGAACCATAGTACTAGTAGTTTTGGGTCATGATATCGTATCTCCATGTGATAAGCACCGTCATTTTAACTGCGCATTTGCGTTTATTTTGTTGAATAATTTCCATTAGGAAATTAAATTAACTGTTTCTGTATATATATATATATATATATATATATATATATATATATATATAGCCACTACGCGTCGTGCATTACATTACAGTAAGTGCATTATATAAAATAAATCAGCGATTTATATATATATATATATATATATATATATATATATATAATATATATGTATATATACATGTTGGGGGAATAACACACTGGATAACGAAATATGGAATGACGAATTGCTCATGTAATGTTTACCTTATAAAACTTTATTCTAACATGGGAATATTTGTAACACATTGTAAGGATGCCAGGTCACACGACAAGTATGTGGATATATGAGAGAGGGGTGGGGGAGGGGGGGGGCTAGTTCTAACACAAAATAACACATGACAAAATTGAAAAAAAAGTATATAAACACTCCAGTTATATTATAATATATACAAAATATAGCATTCTGATATGTGATGGACGCCCACGCAACAAATGGAAGATCGATTGGTAAACATATGCGTGTGCTTTTAAACAGCTGTGGACACGTAATATAGATTCACGGTTTTTACTTTGAATAACAGCTGTTAATTCGTGGGCTGGACCTTACCGAAGCGGTGTCCAGAATATTGACCGCATCCGAACGTTGACGTCAATTTGCTTTAACATGTAAGGACGAACGAGGTACGGGGTTCTTTAGGGTCATCTGTATAGCTGAAAGGGCGGTGAACTTGCACTGTACTTCTCTATACACCCAGTTCATGCGACACTCGTGTACAAACGACCACTGTTTGCATTCAGGCATACAATGACCCTTTTAAAAACTTCAAACAAATACTGGCTGTATTGGAATGTATGCATACACCCCTCGACCTTGTATGAATGGTCCGGCCACCAAAGACCCGCGCGACCCTATCAGCCCTGAGTGGGTGTGTGGTCAGTTTGTGCCTAATGCGCACGAACTTGCTGTATAAGTAATTATCTGAAGGCCATCGCCCACTGTGGCCAGACTGAAAGGTCGAATCTCCATTGGAAATTTCAACAGTTATCCACCGCTAACTGGACACCGGCAGTCCGGCAGCCCATGCACCCGTCATTGCAGTTATTCTGAAGGCCTTTGCATGCAGTGGCTATTTGACTTTTTTTACCACGTAGGAGATATATTTTATCGATATTGGTTAGTTGCTTGGCTGGTTTGTCTTTATTAAACCCACTCAAGCAACTGAACAGATTTAAATTATTTTTATAATCTGAAGATTTACACTTGTGGTCAAAATGTTAATGTCTTATGTAACTCGGATCCCATAAGATGTTTTGTTTTAATTTAAACGATTCCTTACCATTTACGAGATTGGGTCATTCGTTTATTCCGGCCGAGGACGAAACTGTCGTCATTCACTGGTGTGAGGGCCACCCTTGATCTAGTCTACAGAGCTGACCTGTGGTACAACTATCAAGTTACTGAGCCATAGTAAATTTTTTCAGAGCATGGATTCATAAGTTTCATGTGCTTATATACGTAAAGCATACATCAGTGTTTGATCAGTATCATGGAAATATTCTTGATCTGGCTATCAAAAATGTTGGTGGAGGTTTTCTAAAATATACGACCTCTGAGTGCTTTCCGGTACAAATTGACTTGTTTAACTTATCCCTCAGATTTGAAGATAATTGCGTTTATGTTATTCAGTGGACCGAAAAATAAAGTAATAATTTTCGTAAGCAGCCCTTTTAATAAAATATCGACTAATTTGTTTTACTATAAACCGGTATATGATGAATCACAATGATCCAAGATAACCAAACGTTCATGCCTGTGGGTTATGAGTACGACGACAAAATAACAATAATTAAAAAAGCAAAATTAACTCGCACCAAATGCAAATTTACGAGTAACGTCCATCACAAAATGTACAACCCTTATACCAATTTCAAGTTCAGAAGCGATCAAACTATAACGAATTAACAACTTTAGGTTACATTTACATCTTTTTTAATAAACCATTCTCGTAAGCTATGATATACATTTAATATAATTAAATTATCCGTTGAAAAATATACCTTAATGTAGGAGCGGGATTACGCTAACGTAGGTTCCTGGCTCACCACCAGCTTTGGGTGTGTTTGTAAACATTAATAATACCAGTAGCTGTGTGAAGGATGTGATTTTGCTATTATTGGATTTTTACTCATCAGAAGTGCCCTTCATCTGAAAGGACTCAAAGCCCGCCATATGTAATCGACCGGAGAGCATTGACGTCACAGGTAGACGATTTGCGTAGACCGGTTCGCCCGCCGTGTTTGTAGTGGATCCGTTCCAACTGTAGTGCGCGCGGGGCGCCCATTCATATATATATAGGTCACGGGAACAGCGGACGCCGACTCCAAGCGTCATTATGTGGGCCAGTAGATTTCCTATACTCCGACTGAAGGAGTGTCATTCAGTTCAGACGACTCAAGTTTAATGTTATACTGTTGCTCTATGACGACCGACAACCAACACCCCCTTCTAACCCTACAACACTCCCAAAGTACCATAGCAATGTAAATACATACATGGTTTTGGTATGCCAAGCTCGTGGTAAGACATGTGGTGTCAGTAATTAAATATTTATTATGGCATTATTATGAAATCATTTTTTTCTTTCTTGTTACAATGAAAATAGCTGAAAACTTACGCAATGCACATATCTGATATATAAAAATCAATTTTTTTAAAATAACAAAAAAAAAAAAAATTACCTGCTTGATGTTGAGAGAATACGTAACAAAATTTTTAATCTTTACTTAACTTTAAATAAACACCAAGTTATTATACATTTTATTAAAAAAATATTAGATATATCACAAGGAGAGTTTTGCCGTACGCTATAATATTGACAATTCTGGGTGCTAATTGTACAACTGCACCGTGACACAAATTGTTGTTTGTTCAGCTCCCGAATCGAACAAGACACACACACAACTAAATGTATGAATTAACATAAATTCCCAACTCGATTTTTTTTGCAATGTAAATATGACGGTGATGATATATGACCGTTATTCTTCATCAAGTATATACATATTTCGCGGCGGTCTCGTCGCATTCCTAGTAATCCATTTCATTGAATGATATGGATTACTAGAAGATATGCAATGAGACCCCTGAATATAGGACTGTACATCAAGAAATGAAATGTTCGTTTCTTGGTACTTGAAGAGAATGTGTTATGGACAGGATACACAGCTTCAGATAATGAAATACACATCAATCCCAGTGTGTTTGAGGAAACATATTTTTTTTCTACTAAGATTTTTTAGCTTTATATATATAGTCTCATGCATGTGATTATATTGCTATATATCGTGTGACAACATCAATGAACTTATTAAGTAAAATTAGCATATTCATGAGCTCCACGTGACAATTGATGTATATCATGTGACCGTGTATCTGAATTAACGTGTAATTAAAATCATTTCAGTCAAGAGGAATGCACGTGATCTCTGATGCAGATTGTCAAAAAATTTTTCATTGAAAAAGTCGCAACATATAATATAAAGCTAAATTGTGACCAAGTGCTATGGGAAGGAGCCTACCGCATTTGAACTTTTGCACAATATATGAGCTTACATATATGGCTCATGCACACGTACCATAATACCAGAACAGGATACCTATAACAATGAAAAGGTTAACTGAGGTAAGCCGGGTTAACAGAGCGGAATAATTGTCATGAGATTCAACTCTTGGCCGTTACAAAATGTACTCAATGTCCCCAACAGTTCATCTCATTTATGTTCATGTATAATGAATCTGAAAAGAGCGTATACCGCCGCCAAGCAAAATAAATCCACCTGGATCCAGCCTTTCATCCTGATCCACGCCATAGTGAATGAGTACACGGATGAAAACATAACTTCATGGAGATAACAAGTCATGCTCGTACCACCATTTCATCAATAGTTCAATACGCAACGTATAGGAAGTTACGAAATATGACGCATTAAAATATGGAAGAATGTTTTTTATACGTATGTCGATGGTTATGTCGATATATATATATATATATATATATATATACACACATATATATATATATATATATATATATATATATATATAATATGTACATGTATTTGTTGTCAGGCCAATAGTTAACACCTTAATCAGGTGTTAAATTTCAGGTTATATAATAACAGGTATAAGTGTGATGTTTTGTAATAAGCATGTGGACAACAGTTCCAAGGGTCAAGGCGTTATCGTCATATTCCTGAGTGATAATAGTTCACAATGATATGGTATCGCTGTGCCCATTTATATTCAGACAAATTAGTACACACGAGTGAATGTTTGCAAGCCTATAATGTATATACATGTAGCCTGCTAGTGTAGATAGAAAACACGCTGTATAAAAGCAGACATCAAACAGATTGATAACTATCTGCGTTGTTAGAGAACAGGTTTACATCTATTTCATGGTATCTCGAGGATCAAACTATTAAAAGGGATGTTCCGCGTGGTCATAATGCTTGTGTTTACAATAGAACAGCTGTTTTCAAGGTCGTCTAGAATATTCCATTTCAAGACACACGTACATGCATTAAGTTGCTGACACAAGAGCCCATAGTTGCTTCCAAAAACCGAAATACCTTTCACATTGAGCGCCAAAATTATAGTTCAATAGTCCTGCAGTTACAGGACAACAATTCTGGCTCGGGTTATTTTTATAATGTTTCAGACCGGAGCAACGTGTTTTTAGGGGGAGGGGGTGAGTGCATTGTTAGAGTGCGGGGGTGGGGTTTTTTTGTCGTATTTTTGAACTGGCGCTTCAAGCAATAGTCCCCATCCATCACTATTATGTGACATCAAAATGGCGAAGTTAAAGGGTTGAGCGATTCTCTGCCATTCATGTTGGGCTGGGCGTGTACGAACTGTTTAAAAATAAAATATTCGTTCGGGCATGAAAGATGCAGGCCGTCTGAAAGGGGCGTGGCATCTGTGCGATGTGCCGTGGAATGCAGTTGGCAGCCTGCCAAACTGAGGGTTACTATCAGTCGGGTGCCGCTTATCTCCGACAGTCACATGTGTAAACTGCATCCCTTTGACTGGTATAATCCTACATCACACCCCTCGTGTGATGGTAACACTTATATAACGCTAATATCGAGCGATTAACAGGTGCAAACATGCCTGGGTGGCACCCATGCACACAAACATTACCCCTTCTAAATTATCATAAGACGCATACGCAAGTAGGACAAGTTTATCTCATAGCTCAAGTATTGCAGGAATTTCTGACAGTTAGCCCTCGGCGCGTTGCTATTTTTGGCCCATTATCTGTACCTCTGACGTTTGACGAACGATTTTGCATGAAATTACAAACTTTCCAATAGATGTTTTGTTTTGTTGTGGTGGGAGGGGGATAAGAACAACAATGCATTGCAATTCTACTTCTAATCTTTGGTCAATAGCTGAGACATTTTCATTCAGCCCAGTGGGCAGGATAAACAGACACATGTATACCAACGGATGAAATATGATATTAAAACAGATAAGGGTTGCTATATAATACATGGCTTCACTTCAAGGCCATCAAGGAAACAAATTTACGGTAGCATGCAGATATTGGCTCACAGCCAAGTCTCGGCTTCCCCTCCAAGCAACCAGTTACTCGCTGCTACTATGGATTGCTTTCTGTTTTCTTAGGAACTGGGCTGGGCAAATAAAGGTCTTAGTTATAGGAGGTCGTCACGCACCGACCGACCTGGCGAGAGTTGTTTAATCAATGGAACCATAACAGTGGCTCCATGGCAACAGGACGCAGAAACACTACAGGCAGACAAACATGACATACATTCAGCTTGTCCTGATGGGTTTGTCATAGGGACATTGACTGGACGGCTGTTCAAGGTCATCTCTGGACATTAAACTGACCAGTTACCAGGAACTTCAGTGCGTTTCCATTATCTTTTCTCCATTGCTGTCAGAATGGGGGTGGAGGGGGGTTACGAACTTTTATACTATTATATTATTTATTTACGTACGAGGGTTTGGTTTTTTATTCTGGTATCGCATATTCATAGGCAGATGTTACGGAAACCATAGGGTTTATAAGATTATTTTTTATCCTCAAGATCGTGCAACTCAATACTTAAGGTTTTCAAAGATTTTTTTTTGGTAATGGGGGGACTATTCAGCCGAATGGAAATTCAGGAAGGTACTAGTGCTCTCGTTTTTTGCCATATTTAAAACACCCAAGCACACCTGGCTGGTTATAACATCCAATTCACTATTGCCTTTCACGCCTATTCACTCGTACATTTACCCCCCCCCCCCCCCCCCCCATCTCTTCCGTAACATCTTTCATACTGTAAGTAGATAACAGGACCGAAGTGATCCAGAAAACACCAAGTCAGATATCACGAAGACGAAGTTTATTACACTATAAAAATAAATCTTTATATACACATACTTAAATAAGAACTTAGCAATATCCAGAATCACCAGCCGTCCCTTAGAGGGAAGTGGGACTCTTACCATTGAAACACTGCACAGTTCAATAAATAAATAATAGCCCATATACAGCACTGTCGTAACGCTCGACATGGACGTTACACATAAATACAACACATGGTCTACGCCGAGGGCGTGCAACCAATAAATAAGAAGTACTATTTACACACGCTAGTACTAACTACTATTCACAACTGGCGATTCGATTATGAATTTCCTAATCGGATGGGTTTCTTTTAGAGCTTGACTAAAAGCAAAGGCTGTGCTTAAAGACCCTTATAAGACGAAACATCACAGGTCAACACTGTCGACAAGGCAACACCGGCTCCTCAGCTTTTAAGCGAGAGCACAGAATTTACCAAGCAACATAATAAATAGAATTCAATTATTGAAAGCACATCTCGCGCGAACAAGACGCACTATCAGCAATAGATAACATTTCCTAGCACAATTAGATTGCTTTCCATTTGCATACAAACAGAACAATAAAACGAGATTACATATCCCTGGAATATGCCAGTCACTGTGGAGACGCAAAAAGCGACAGTTCACTTAAACAGTCTTTGCATTGCATTGTTTAGTTGTAGCACCTTTCATCATGGGTAGCCACGTAGTTGGCCCCATTGGCAGTCTTTGGTGTGGTCTTTTCAGACCCAGTTCATTTTGGTTTAGACTTGGGCTCTTCGCCCTGGAATGGATTGCCTCGGCTCCGTGAGCCTGTAATCCTGGGTCCCAAGGAGCCCTGGACATTTCCTAGTTTTCTAAACTACATTAGTTAAAATTAGCTAGAGTTTGGTCTTCATCATACACTGTCGTCACTTCCTGTGGAGGCACTGTCCAATGACCGCCTGTCCTCTGTGGACTTGCAGAGGCTGATATTTTCAATGTCTGTGGGCTCAACATTGAACCAAGGATGGTCAAGTATTGCTTCCATAGCTATACGGTCGTTGGCGCGCACAGTCAGGCACTGTTGGATCAGATCTTTGACTTCATCTGACAGTTTTCCGCGGAAGCGCAGGTTGGCCTTGCAGATTTGGTCATCTTGTTCAAATGGAATGTCTCCACAGACCATGTCGAAGAGAAGAATTCCCAGCGACCAGACTGTGGCGGGTTTGGCATGGTAGGCGTGGCACTTGATCCATTCAGGTGGACTATACACACGAGTACCTGGAAAGAGGTGAAAAAATTTTAAATAAATAAAGCTAAACCACAACATACCAAACAAACAATTAAAAAGTAATATAGTCAACGACTGAATGCAAATTGCAAATCATTCTTTTTTTAAAACAAGTTAGTATCTGGCTGTTAAGCTGACACTAGCAACCAAGTCAAATTAGCACCGATTGAACCTTGTTAATCCTAACCGGGACTGGGAGTACATAGTCACGTTGGTATAAAAGAGGCGGTGCCACAATGCACACAAGAGCCATTATCAAAGCTCATGTTGACAATGCACTTGAGTCATGGAATGTACACCCTAATTGTGCAAGGGTCATTCATATACACACCCTGTGAATATAATACCAGGGTGGCCAATGTTCCCATGACAGTCACGGTGTATATCTTGTCTGGGCAGGCTCACTGGGGTGTGGGAATGTCTGATCCACTGAATGACCCGGTGCGTCCTCTTTTACATAGTAACCACATTCCATGCGCAGTTGTCCTCTGCGTTTGACCTAAATCACTCGACAATGATACTAACTGGAGTGTGCTAATACTAGTCTATACCAGTCACCGAGATCACACCCAGTAACCTCTACTCTGTGCAATCCAGACTTATTGATTAAGAAATAGATAATTTAACCCTCAACTAAGCTACACAGATTACATACCACAGGAGATTGAACAAAATATTCAAATTCACACACTCCTTATATAATATACATATTCAGTTATGAAAACTTCATTAAATGCTTCAGTGAAAATATTAATGAATCTAATTTCTAACCTTGATTAAGCGCTTATCATGACCAGGGATATAAAGTTTCAACCGGAGCCACGACACTGATAGCTCTCAGACAAGAGGGAACTTCCATTTTGGGCGAACCACAGAAATAACTGCGCGTTCCATGTGCCTTAGCCAGAGAGCAGCATAGCACAGCTACCCACGCATTGCTGTTATTCATGGAGCCAGCCTGACTTCCACTGCAGCAAGCTAGAACAGGCTCCCCGAGCCTCCCAATGGCAGCCTAAACAGTTGCCATGGAAACTCGCCCACCGGGGTCCTGATCAATAGAAGCGACTGGCGAGCGGGAGCAATCCCCTGATCGATTTGGTGGCTGCACGGCACGGAACTGAAACAGATGTTACAAGGCTGGCCGCGTGGCCCGGTCAGGGAACGGCCCGAATGACCTTCAGACAGTCCTGAACTAGTCCATACCTTGGAAATTTACCCGACACTGGTTATTCCACTAAATACCGACCCTTGCAAATCTAATCTAAAAATTGCATAACAACAATAAACCCAACTGCTGTTAGCATGTAACGATTAGTTTCACTGAAACCTTTTCAAAAATTTTATTTTTATAAATACTTTTTAAAACAGATTTTAACAACTAACAATTACTTACCATCAAAGTCTGTGTAGACTGACTCTTTAAGGAATGCCCCAGAACCGAAGTCGATGAGTTTGAGCTGGCCAGTTTTCATGTCGACAAGGATGTTTTCATCTTTAATGTCCCGATGTACAACACCAGCTTTGTTGATGTCAATAACCATCTTGACAACTTGAAGGAAGAATTCCCTGGCAATATCCTCATCTAATGCACCTTTCTCGGTGATATAGTCAAACAGATCTTTCACTGGATCTGGGCGCTCCATGATGATGATAAAACTGTCACTGCGTTCGTAATACGCCAGCATTTTAATAACTCCATCAACATTGGCTACTTTCTGGAGTAGGCAGATCTCCATAGGGACCACGTGGCCGTTGATCTGAAATAAATTGAAAACTTCATAAATATTTTGGTAAAATTTTCAGAAAGTCTCAATATTATTCAGGAACAGAATAAAAATCCCTAGTATTTAGTCATCAGGTATTTTAGTAAACAAGCGAGCAATCCGAAAGTACAAATAACACTGTCATCCTGGTACGGGTTATTCGCTATGTATATCCGGAATTTCTGAGTCATTTCCAGATCATCTGATGTGGGCGTATGTTTGTAATCAAAACCCCGAAAACAAACATTTTGTTGTATTATTTCTTTATAAATACATACAGCTGTACAAAATTAAATGAACCCGTTTAAACATGTTCATAGATATTTACCTACTGAACGTCACTGTAGATGCAGTGTCACTCAGTCGTTATCGAGTTGTATGAAAATAAAATAATAAAAATATTAACTCACCTGTCCCCACTCTGTGACTTTTGACTTGGAAACGTGTTTCACTGCAACCTGGAATGATGGAAAGACAATGTATGTGAACAGACCAAAACCATTATGGTCATAACATTAAGTGACTTTTCGCAGAACCATGTTATTAACAAAATCTGAGAAAAATAATCAAAATTATTAAAAATGACAAAACTATGTTGTAATTTACAATAAAAGGCATCACTTAGGCTAAACAGTTTCATTTACACTTGTGTAAAAACGACAGCTGCTAAAATTTTTTTTCAAGACCCACGTGGTCTGCTGGCAAGCAGCCCATGTGCGACATGTGGCGACACCCGCCAACCTACAACAGTTATGTACCAGACAAGATGCAAACTGAACTTACCGGTTTCCCGTCTTTTTTTCTGGTTCCAGCATACACTGTGCCGAATCCCCCACTACCAAGGACTCTTTCGACGGAATATGCTTTTTCAAAGCTCTCCTCCTTCTCCTCTGTAACAGAAACAAAACACATGGTTACTCCCAGACAGACATAAGCAGCATGGCTAGACATGGAAAATTCGCATGGCATTGACTGTGGAATAACACGAGGACTTGGCGTAAAATATCCACAAATGCTCACCTTTCTCTTTCTTTAAAGCTGCAGTTTTATCCGATACATTCCTAAACACGTTTAGGTTACTAAACTTTCGTGCAAGCATCTTAGACATGGTGTACAATCCAATAATCCAAAGCTAGCTAGACACGTCCGCTCACTATGGCTTGTTTCAAAACACTGTCCTTACTATCAACGTTGAACGATGAGGTTGCCAACCACCCAGACATATCACTCCGCTAGTCACGATCGGGGCCCTCCCAACGCTTGGCACCCTGCCAAACTATCTCAATATGGAAATATGAGATATAAATTTCTGAGTTTGAAAAGTTTTCCTATGTATGACATTGTTTTTGCGGAAATTACAACGAATTCTGATTATACGGCTACATCGTTATAAAGCATACATGCAGACATGGCACTAGTTTTTCCCGCGATGTTATGTAGAAGTGGTAAACCGGTGTCTGGCAGGCGGCCAAGGCACACGCGCCAAACCTGGCTTCTCTGCGCAGTGAACCAATCAGCGCGATTCCACTTCCCAGACACAGACGGGGTATCATTAACATATCGGTGAGTGGCCAATCAGAGGCCCAGTACTCCTCTCGTAACGAAAGAACTGAATGAATCTGGCGGGAACGGTTACCTGTCAGCCAGGACTCCCGCCAAACATTCGCCAGTGTGGCTAAGTGCAACTTTCACATCTTTTGTTATACTGCAAAGGTGACACCCGAAACTAGGATTCATAAGAATTCATGTATTGACTCCATTTAAGTAACAGGATGAAAGTTTCAGTACGGTCGCAAATTTGGAGAGAAATGTTCAGAAAGCCTTTCATTAGTAATCGGAATGTTAAAGCTAGGCTTATAAATGGCCAGGTAAAGGCCTAACATGCTTTAGGTCTATGTCACAAACCAGGAAGAGCCAGTTAACGTTTTCTTAGTCCAATAACTTCTCTCAAGTTCATCACGTTCGTTTTTGGCCATGTTCCAATGTCATTAAACGACATATTTGGCACTGGTACGTTTTAAAACTTACACAGGCTTAATAACTGAATAACCCCAAACGAGTGGATATTGTGTTATAATTACGGACAAGCTATAACTAAGTTGACGAATTATTTTAATAAATTTGATATAGGCAGGCCTAACACACATGTATATATATATTCCTATATATAGGCCTATATTTATTTGCACTTTGGTTTATTTGTAGTTTTCTAGCCATCAGTTACTGTTTTGTGGACACGACAGTGCGCGTTTTAATTTTAAGGCCTGTGTCAATAATTGGAAATTTTGTCCAAAATTACAGGCTTATTAGCCCAATAATTTAAATATAACGAAAAGATATAAAAATGTTTTATATTTTGAATGTAATTTAAATGCTGAAGAAAATGTTATAAGTAAGTTTATGCAGAGAGTAGGGCGTATATAGATAATTGTTTGGTTTTTTTTAGAAAATATATAATATGCTAGGGACATGATAAGTGCAATAACGACCAAGAGTAATTAAAACGGAGCCATGCGCGGTCCATGACTCGATCAAGTAATGACAATTGCAGCATCACAATTGTTATTACACAAGACCCTCATTTAGTCCATATCTAATCGCCATTTGGCCGTCCGTCGGTAAGTACATAAACATAGCCTATTTAACAAACCTATTGTATAAGTTGACGACCAGAGAACATCGCGGGTGTTAGGCCTATGTCAACATCACATGGCCGTATTTATGTGATCCGGGTATTACACAATACCTCACTTAACTAGTCATCAAACTTATTATTAAGTACACATCTGTCGCCAGTAAGGTATTGTCTTTCTGGCATAACTGTGAGAGCTTTCATTTGCACTTCATTCAGACATATAGACATTTGGTGATCAGGTTACCTGCGGGATGTCTCACCTTTAATTAAACGTGGCGCCATCTCTGAAGATGTCAGGCCTTTAATTGAAACCTGACGCAGTTGTGAAATACGTTTTTAAAAACGTAAAAATTCACAATGTGACCTTTTCTGTGTAATTTCGGATAAGATTTACGTAGAATTATGAAATTCAATATAATATATTACATTGAAAGCTGTGGTTCAATTCTGTGAATACCTGAATGCATGGGGTAAACAAAATAAATAGGCCTTTTGAAAGCATAATTATGACTCAAATATTCCTTGGAAATGTATAAATGGGAAAACAGCTTCAGTACAGAATTATACAACAGTTAAGAACCAAATACTTGTAAAAAAATGAGTTGTTTTAAGTTTTTCACATGTGTACAATAAGACGTAGTTTTCGTTGCAGGTAATTTAAGACTCGTGGCATTCCAGCCGACTTTCTGGCGCAGTGCCAACACTATGACGCGCGGTTCCTAGTAGTTGCCATAGAAACTTAATTGATACCGCGTGACTGGTAGTTCTGGGTGCATCGTCCCGCTTGGTGCCATCCAATGTTTATAAACATTGGGCCGCACCCAACCAGATATTCATGTATAAAGGCACCTACACGAATTTTATGGACGATTTGAATGACCGTTAATGAAATAATTACTATTTTGGTAGTAACGCATGTAAACAAACCAAGATAGGCTATATATCTAGATTTTAGAACGTCAAAACAAGTATATGGCCTGTAACAGTTCCACATTATTAGGCTACTCATTTTATTGAACCCCACTCATCTTTTTTTCTAAAAAAAATTGTTTACTTATAGCAATATGTAGAGGCCTACAAAGTTTTTTATATGATATATTTCAATTTCTTCCAATATTGTAATAATTCGTTTAACTTTATATGATGAGACCCAGACTAATGGTAAAATAAAAATGATAATTTACTTGGAATCATGCCAAACGTCTTCCATTGGGAAGGAGATCCTAAGAACTATATATTTTACATTCGATTGGAACTATACATATAGGCTATATATATATATAGACAGACGTCCAGCGTTTATGAATGACTTGAAATAAAATACTAAAAAATCTATACATATTTCCTGTCAGTTATATGTTATAATCTGAAACATGGCGTCATGTCATTTACCTGTTTTGTGTAACTATTTTCATAGGTTTGTTTGTAAACATATATTATGAGAGGGTTTTCCAAAAGATTATTGCGTTCTCTTTTGTTGGCATGACATATGGGTCACTCATATATTTCCAAACCTCAGTATAACCATGAAGTGGCTTAACATGTCGTACTTGAGAACAAATATGTAAGGAATTCAAAATGTCATAATCGGTGAGTGGCCGCTTGTACCAAGTGACCGGGGTCTAATCCACTTCTCTGCCAAGTATGTGAGGCGTTAAACCGTCTATTCATGATCGGGCCGTTAACAGGAGTTAAGTTTGTGTTAGTAAATACGTTGAGTCACGATGGTGATGCCGACTCATTCTCGCCGGTATATTCGGCTAAAGACCCCGCCCGAGGTCATGATTTTGATGGCCCAGTGCCCACTCAGGTCCAAACTGCCAGTCATCGGCAGGCGGAGTACACCAGGGGGCGCTACTTGCCGGGGCAAGTAATTCAGGCTTCATAGATTGCCATAAATAGAACAGCTAGTATATTTTTGTAATGCCTTGTTCTTCTGTTGAATATCAATATAGTTAATCTGATTTTGTACTCACTTTTGATTACATGATTTTGTACAATCAATACCAAATTTACTACAAGTGTACGATATATGTACGTCATATAAATGTGGGCCTACAAATGTAACAATCGACACGCAGCTGCGCTATCCATATATACAGTCAAAAGGTGTTGACCAATGATTTTTTTTTTCGGAGGGGGGTGGGTTGTTAATGTAAAAATAATAGTTAACAATGTCGGTCATATACTCAAGATGTGTATCATTCAACTTATTGATCCTCCGATGTTGACAGCGTGTTTAGAATGTAAGAACATAGAAGTGTTTTTGTGAATACATTTTATTATGTTTGACAGCGAATTTTCACTCTCTTTTGGTTTGTTGTAAACATGTTTATGTTTTCCAGGATGATAAAATTGATGTTTTATTGCTCAAATGTTTTGATGGAAGAACATACAAGAACACTTAAATACACGAACAGGTTGTGATGTACGATACAAAAGTATTTCAGTAACCATCACATGATGAAACGAACAGAAAGATAGAAGAATATATACAAATATACAGTACAAGAAATGAATGTACATAATTACATCAGGCCCATCAGAAATATTTTTATGTTACAAATAGCTTTTACAAAGTAAAATGTTTTATACATCCATTGTCTATTATTTAAGGTAAGTCAAAATGTGCACGTAGATGTTCACTCTATTTTGAGCGACAACCAGTTCAGGTTAGCTACTGCGATAAATATAAATTCTCACGTGAAATGAATCAAATGAATCACAACAACAATGTTTTGGTCCTGTTTCGTGACAGTGAAGAGTCGCACGCTAAGTATTGCTGGCTGAGGGGATTGGAAACTTCGGGAATAGACTATTAATTAATGATGTTGTGATGGGGGAACTTGGAGACGTCACATTTTCCGCTGCGTCATGCCCTGACTAGAGTGTTTACGGTATACGTCTCTGATTCATAAGCCAGGTCGTGTCTGGGCAGGAAGCCAATCAATCCATAAGGATGAGCGGTCAAGACGAGCTGAGGATCTAGTTCATAAATTGCCCACTAGAGGTCCATGGTGTACGGCCTAAAGTGGAGCCCCCCCCCCCCCCCCCCCCAGGTGGACACATTGCGATAATTTGACTGTTCACGCGATAGGGCTGAAACAGGGAGTATTTCATTTTACCTAAACACTAAATTATTGTCACCCGACTCGGAAACAAGCACTCATTATCGAAAACACAATTCATAATAGGATATTCAAAGAGAGAAAATGTATATAGGATTTAAGACAGCTGTTAATAATAGATACGCATTATTGGTTTTGGCAAATGAGTCCTCAAACACATGTTTACAGAATATCAAGTAACAGCAATAGGTATCTTCAATAAATAGGGACCCAAGATTCATTATTGAACTACTGATGGATCTTAGTTGAGGGATTACAACCAGCGATCTTTTTAGTTGATTGTCTGTATATCTACATCTACGTTGTTCTTTCGCCTGTCTCTGTTCCGTTAGCGAGGAATAGAATCTTAACATTATACCTAGAAAAGTTCTAACATAAGGGCAGGTCTTGGCGAGATCTCCTAAAGTCATTGTGACCGATATTATATACGGACTGTGAGGCGAAAAAAAAACGATATTATATAGACCTGTGTGATGACCAGACTACTATATATATGGTGTTTAAGGTGACAAAATATTTTGTCAAATGGATAATAATTTCATCAGTGTCTTGCCATTACAGGGTATGAAATTTAGTCACTTATAATCTCACGTTGTGCAAAATAGTATACAAAACCTCATAATTCCCCCAACTGACGGCATGAATTAATCTGAAATTTGTTACGTTTATGGACATTCCATTGTGAAAACAACTTTGTCGTACAGACAGCAAAATATCCCAGAAAGAGGAATACTTCTCGTCGGGCTAAGCACAATAGAACCTGACATTTTCTATTTCATTCTTTTGTAAAGAACAAAAAAAAGGAAAGTAAAACTATATATGTAAAATTATTAAATGGCGTTCTTTGTTTTCAGGATAGCGAGAGTAGACAGAGAAATCGAAAAGCCACAGCAACAGGCAGTAAATATACTGTTGTCCCAGTTTCACGACGCTGGATAGGCGTTTTGACAAAAACAACATTTTCGCGATCGATTTCTTAATGTTATGCTGATCGGCTGGCACTTCAGAACGTCATATTCTCCGCTGCGTCATGCCTTGACTAAAGTGTTTACGGATAAATATCTGTGATTCAGGCGCCGGAGCGTGTCTGGGCAGATAGCTCATCGATCCGAGATGATCAATGGTCTGGGGATTACTGTAAATCTAGTCCAATGAATGCGCACCAGATGTCGATTGTGTACGGTCACTTATCGCTGATTTACATGTAATTAACAAAATGTCCACTAGATGGCAGCAACAATCAATCTATGGCCCACTTCTTGAAACATCATTTCATGTTTCGAAATTCTGTTGTACCAAAGTTTGTATCGTTAATTACCCCCCCCCCCCCACCAAAAGAATGAGTCGTAGTAGAAAATTTTAATTGTAAACGTACAGTTCCTTCCATCAGGTGGCTTAAGACCCTCATAACTTTAGTATTTATTTAAGTTACTTAAAAGGATCTATATGCACATAGCAGTTATGTTAAATATACATGAAATACCGGTACATGTATGTATAGTGTTATCTCATCTAAATGTCATGTTTCCCTCCAATATTTAGTTCTAAACCGTTTGTTTTCTCATCTACACAAGTAGAACCAAGCTTGCACCGGGCGCGACCAGTGGCAAAAAACAGAAACATTGTAGCATGGCACCTGGTGGCTGTACCGCGAAACTTCACAAATCAAGGTTTTTCAAGTTTTAAATCGGTGTTTCTTCGGTGTTTTGCTTTCATATTTCTTCATCTTGTTTTGGAGTCGCCGAACATGCGCAAGATCAGACCTCTGGTCAAGCAGGCATTATATGGTAAACAGACACGTGGACCTTGCTTTCTCACACACAGAACAATAACAACGTATAAAACAGGTTAAATGGAGATAGTAAGTATATAAGTTTCCCGAATGATTTTGCTAGGAAACTTCTGTGTTCCGCCAAGGTGAACTAATATTGTGAGATAATACACATAATGTTGCAAATGATTTTGTACCTTAAAAGTTTGAGAAAATACTAAGTTTTAATGGGCTTCCTTGATGGATGGAGTATAGTTTGAGGTGTTCGTACATGCATGTTAAGCACGGAAATGTTTTATTACCATAATGATAAAGAGTCCGGATCATTAAGCTCAGTGTGTCAGGCATGTGTCCTTACACATTAGTCACGTGACATTCGTTCCAGAACTCTTCCGACTCAATCACTGCGTTCTATAGCTCTATCTGCTATAGGTATCACCGTTAGGGATTGCGGCACATGCAGGACTGAGAGCTGGGTACCTCGGGTTCGACCAAGCAATTCTGTCGAGAAACAGTACTCCTCCGTATCGGTCAGAATGCACTCAGCGTTGTGCCAGATTAATTTTCTGCATGAGGGTTATATCCCAACAAACATTGCTACAGAAAAGCGTGGTACAATGGGCGCAGTTCTACACTGCATGAAGCGGTAGGGATATACAAAGTTAAACAGTCATCTTCCCCTCTAAAGACTGGAGGATATCGTGCATTGATGGTCGGAGAAATTTAAATACTTCATTAGAAAGCAACGGAGCAAAAAGGATCTATGTGGAAGTCCAGCGCAATGGGTTTGCCTTTTTCACATACGGTGACTTTATCAGCCAGAACAGTTTGTGAAAACTGCCCGTCATCGATACAATCGATTATTTGGCACACCACTGGTAAAAATATCAACAATGTCAGACAAGATACAGCTGCAGGGTCGGCAGGATCGAGTGATGGGTTTCATGTTTTCTTCATGGAAAATTTCATTGTAAAAGTTCGTCTTGTAGAAAGTTTAGTTCACATAAAACAGGTCGCTTAAAAAGGAGGCTAACCGTCTCCAGGGCACACATTGGTTTAAGGATTGGTCTTGGCCATTTGGCGAAGAAGTTTCCCAGTGGCTCGAAGGTATATTAACAAAATTTTGATACCTGTGGGCATATTGATGCCGTTGGGCCAATGGTGAAACTTTGGGCCGCTTTCATGCAAACTTGAACCCGGCCTCACTCTCACTCTCTCTCTGGATCTCTGAGTTGATTTTACAAACCATAGAAACGGTATGAGAATTTATGAAAGCAAAGTAATAAATATAAGAAATAAAATCAATAAAATAAGACAGGTGTATTACTGCATCGTCTTTATTTATCCGAGTACGTGGAAGCAAGAGGGGGGATGACCGCTACAGAAAAAAGCACAGGTCATGTGACTCTTCCCGCCAGGTACCGCAGAGCAGACGACATAAGACAGCAGACGACACACAAGCTGCTACGGTTCCCACGCTCTTCGGACTGTGCGCGGTCGCGGTCAAATTTAAATTTTCACTTATATACCCCCCGTCTTAAACACAGTAATACTACTTGTAGTTTTCATGATAATAAATATATTTGGATCAATACCTGCTTGATACATTCATTAAAATATAATTATAAAGTCCAGGTATGCAAGATTTTGTGTATTTCGCGTTGCCAATTACTTTCATATTCGTCCATGAACGGTTTTACACAAAAGAAATAGCACATGTAAATAAACGCACCTGAATACATCAAACTGGCGGAATAAACATTCACAAAGCGCTCTAATTACAAAAGAACCCTTTATGAATTCTCAGATACTATATATAAATTGTCTTTGTATATATAATTTTTCATACAAGAAAATACATACAGATATAACACAATGTATACACTTCACAAGAAGTACAGAAAATTCACTTGTTGGCCCTTAACACTAACTGCTGGTAATTACATTTATTTTCAAAATCTACCCTGCCACCAAGGTTTCTTATATACAATATATTTTATATATCAGAATATCATATGGACTGTTCCCCCAGAAAAGAAACCTATAGATTCAGAAAAGTTCCCTAAATCCATAAATAAATCACAAATCACACAGCACAAGCTGTTATTTTATCCTCCGGTTTCCTGAGCATTCGTTTTGAACCCTTACTGAACATGCATGAATCAATTACAAAATTGTGAGACACAAAAAAAAACCCAATTACATCCATGGCCTCTCCAAATAAAACACATAAAGACATAAATCTTTGCATTGATAATTCTAAAAATATTAACATAGGGCTTTAATTGATACGCATTTACCAGTAACGGATCCGGGCCACCCCCCCCCCCCCCCTCCCCTTTTCATCCGAAGCAGCCTTTTTAAAGTGTTTCATACAAAATTTTGCGGCCTGGACCCCCTCCCCCTTTCCAGACGTAGGGCCCTTGTTTTTAGGTGTTTCCTTAGTACTCCTGGTTTGGAACCCCCTTTCCTAAATCCTGGATCCGTCCCTGTTAACTATATCATAATTCGTAATCCTTTCTCTGAGTTTATAATTGTTATTACATCATGTCCTTAAAAATACCTCTATGCACACCTGCCGTTTAATGAAACCAGGATCAGCTTCAACATTACAGAATGGAACTATACTAGTTCAGTCAATGTTCAGCCAATGCTTCTATAACTATACCAGTTCAGTCAATGTTAAACAAATGCCACAACTTTTCAAAGACAAATCAAAGTTTGACATTTAAAAGATTGCATTGAGCTTTTAAGATTTGATATTACTTCCACACATATATAAAACATTTTTTTATATTTCTAAATGTCCTGTCTGCAATGATTCTCATGGCAATGTTTTTTTCTATCTGTGAAAAATACAGTCCACCTTCAGTCAGAGCCTACTTGGGACCAGGTCTTGCCTTTTTATGTATAAATGTCTGCGTGTGTATTTGTGTATGTCAGCACAACCCCCCCCCCCCCCCCCCCCATCCCAATGCTAGCTAAAATATCTATCAGGATGACCACATTATTGGTTCATTGTGACATCCTCCCATCGAACCATCTAATTCACCATTTTATGTAAGACCTCTAGTGGTTTAAGTGGCAACTTTAGCAGGGGTTTACTGTGAATAAATATATATTACCATTAACATACAATGAGAATTATGCATACCCAGTGCACATTTCTGATCAACTTCTCTCTATTGTCAAAGATAATGCACTGCGTTGCAAGAAACATGCTAAAAATCGCCTGAAGCACAATAATTTCATACAAATTCATGCACGTCTCTTGGTTAACTTCATTTGTGAGGCAAACTCATGATGCAGGCCCTCTTCCTATTTAAACAAACATATAAAAGATATGTATGCTATTTTGTTACATTCAAAATATAAATTTGCAGGTTCCCTTAGAGTGGCTTTTCTGGGATTTCAGAGCTCACACAATTGCAGCTAATCAGATGGCCCATAACACAAAAACAGCTTATCATGTTGCAGCCAAACGATCCAGCACTATACTTGTGTACTAGCAAACACCATGTTGTTGTGCTCATACATTTGTCAAATGCTACATTAACTGTACTAATTCCACATTTCACTGATAAAAAATGTACAAATAAATTAATTTATGCCAAGTGTATACACTGACAAAGTGCTTTCTAAAACAAACTGACCGAGCTGCATGTCAAAAGGCAACACAGGTTCTAATATTTATGTTTCTATGGTCTTCCTGTTGAAACCTCAAACACAAGTCTCAGTGTGTCTCAATCTACCATAATATTGTTTCTCATTATTCCTTCATAACCAAAACAGTATGCAAATATTAAAAAAAAAACAATAAAGCTGTGTTCCTATGTACCCATGAATCTAGTCCGAATCCATTCTTCAAAGCACAAAATATTGGATGCCCCCCCCCCCCCAGTCTTTAAAGCACAAAATATTGGATGCCCCCCCCCCCCCCCATTTTAGATGAATTGTCTCCATGTGTATGTATGTAAACACTCCATAAAGGAAAAAAAACTCACGTTAAAACAGATCAGAATAAAGACAATCTATGGATGGTTAAAATGACCACTGACCACTTTTCCAAAAACGAAACCTCAGGCTCAGGTCACCAAGTGCAGTTTAAATGTACTGAGAAATTCATTTCAACCAGTGTCCTTGTGGTATTAAAGAGGCACACGAAAGGTTGTTAGAAAATCTCACACACTTATAAAACTGACAGATTTGCAAACCCATGGAAACACAGCCTAATACTTTTTACCAATTGTTTCACATACTTTTTGTTCAAGGATTGCGCATCTACTGTGTAACCTCCTACTTATGGTCATTAACAGGACAAAGGTTCTAACTTGAAACAGAGAGGTGTTCATATGAGTTTACAGACCTCTGAAGGCTTTTCAACACAGAACTGTCTCAGATGTTTGTAATAAACAGGTTGCCATAACAAGAGAGGTGGCCACCAATGAAAGTTTCCCTGTATAACCCTTGCATTGATCTGTCAAGAAGCCCTGGTGCAGGTTCATCCCTGCTGAGTCCACAGATAGCAGCTCTGGTGCACCAACACACACCTAAAGGTCATTTGGTGCATATCGTTTGCATAGGTACTACACAGACAGAACCATAGATGAAACATTTATACATACAGTCAATGAAGACATCAATAAACCCAAGGAAACCTGCTTCAATTTCATCTGTTACTATTAGGGCTGAAATAACACATCTCACGATATGACAAGTATCATGATAATTTGCTGATCAACAATAGTCATCTTGTGGTACAATACATAACACCTTGCAGAATCAATGATACCTTATCTCAAGATATAAAATAAGGTATCACAATATGTAGGTGATCAATGATACAATATTTTATCTCCCGATGTTAGAAGTAGCTTGATACTTCTTCTAAAAAATTAATTTCTAATCAGCCAATCAGACAGATGCCATTGAATTTACCATGACCAATTATGTTTATCTATACTTTCCTGATGTGGCACTGAAAGACTTAATAAATGTTGGACATCCATCAGCTGATAAGGAAAAAACCTATGTATCAATACAGGAACACTGTGTGATTCTGATCTGGTATCTGTTTTTGTATCATAACTATCATCTGTGTACCACAACAGCCCTAGACACTACATTAAGTCCTCTGTTCATCTTATCTTCTATATCTCCACTACATTAGCCACAGGCTTTACAAAGATCCTTGTGATTAGTATATAACATCAAGACATTCACCAAATGAACGCCCTGATCAAGAGGCCAGGTCATGACCCAGGTCATGCATATGCATGAGGAGACAAACTTACTCCAAAGCCTTCTTAATGTAAACAGTACATAATATGACCAATATGTACTGATTCCTGATGGCAAAAGAGCCAAAACAGCATCAGAGATCAAGGCAAGATTTGTAAGAAAAGTTCATATTAGTCACAATATTGAGTACCTAATACTACAAACCTAAGGTGATAAAAACGTCAACACTGTATTATGTAATGCAAAGTTATGAAAAACAAAAAAAATTTTTTTACTGTACTGGACATACTTGTTTTTAAGAATTTTGGCTGTGGTTATTCATCCATGGGTAAAGTATAAGAATTAAAGGCACATTTTCAACAGATCAAACATTTAAACCAATGAACAGTGGGACAAGGCTCATCACTGATACTGAGTATCAGCAAATCACCCAATCAAACCTGGCTTCTAAACAGAGGCCTTCTCCTGATGACAGCCTTAATGTCATTAACATAAATTATTAAATTATTCAGTTCACTTTATCCCACCTGATGACCACTGAAGCAGGTCCCAAGTAATTAACATAATTTATTCACCAGGATCACATGGTATCCCATCTCACATGGGTCCATATCATGGTATTCCTGGAAGCAGTTCAATGACATGATCAAACAGTTAATGGCAGACAGGACTTCATAAATGTTACAGATGCAGTTGCCATGGTAACCGGTTAGGCATCCTTGGATGTGGAGGGAACAGACTTGTTCTTCTTCAGACTGTCCAGGTACTCCTGCTGTGACTGAGCCATCACCTGTGCCAGGATGTCATCTTCATCCCATTCAGATATACCTGAAACAAAGCAGCATCATATGTTACAAGAACCAAGCATCACTAGGAGGCTGTCAGAGATTTTTGTTTCAATCATTATCACCAGGTGGCAGCATGTACTGGAAATGCCACAAATACACTTAATTGCACCAACAGTCAACAGATGGCAGCAGCTACTCTAAGCCTCTGAATTCAACTATTTTTATTGTTGTTATAATGTCTATCAGATGAGACTTTGACAGGTTCTCTAGATCTTAGTCATGTTATCTTTTAACATTAAGATAAATTACAGGTTTTATTTATAACATTCATAAAATAATTCATCACATTATATCTGTTTTAAAAAATTCTACACATATTTAACATGCTATAAATATGAAAACTCGCGACATTTTTCAATTCACTGAATTTTGCAAAAGTAACTTTTTCACTCAGCAGAAATGGGTCAAAAGCCAAAAATAATTGCACAAAATCACACAAGAGATTATATAATAACTGGCACAAAATATGATTTGTTAGCCCGCTTAGTTTTTAGCCAAACATTTATGATGATTTGGCACATTTTGTATTATTACCATGTAACCATACCCAGGATGTAATTTACTGGCTTGTTCCTTATTGCCCTTGTATTGGCCTGAGGGTGGCAATACCCAACAAGCCAGTTCATAATATCTTAAAAAACAGCCAAGCATGTTATTAACACAGCTTTGTATATTCACTCTATTTTCACAAAGTACCCAAGTAAAACACACACATGCCAGGTGCTTCACAAATTCAAAGACAACTTGGATGTCAGTGTCTTTCCTGGTGGTGTGTCACAGAGCATAATGATGTCACGTGCACTGTGATGATTCAGGGGAATTAGCCACTGCGCACAAATCATGATGCTTGTTGATTTCATTATGGGGTGTTGCATCATGGAGGACTAGCTGATATAGGACCAGTGATATGATATTGAATCAATGTATAAGTGATATCACCCACAGGCACTGATATGTCTGTCATGTCACGTATTGCAGGACCTATGTACTTGTTGTGCTAAGATGCGCTGCTGGTTAATAATTAAGTAAACTGTACCTGTGATGTATGATAATACGTGCCTCAGATGTTCTATTTATGTTTGCAATCACACTCAGACTCTCTGGTGTCATTACCCTGACATATTAACATCAGCCACTTACCGTACATTGCAGGAGGTAGTGAAGTTAATGCCGCTGCTGGCTCGCTTCTTGCTGGAGCCCCACCAACAGCGCCCTCTGGTGGAGGGGAGGCACTTGGTTTTGCCTCAGGAATGTGACTTGAACTCACAGCTATTGAAACAAAAGCAAACATGAATGTACTCATATCAACCACACAACCCTAAACTTGCTTTACCTCAAAGGAAATTAACACCCATCTGGTATATCTGATGGAAACTTCCTTAATGGAGATAGTACTGATGGAAAAAAAAATTTAGTTCTACAACATCTGATTGGAGGAATGTTTGATTGGTTACAGAAGGTGCATTACAGTACAGATTCAGTAAGATAAGGAACATTCCTCATTGTTTTATAACACAAGTCTCTTAAACCCCCCCCCCCCCCCCCCATTCCCTCCCTGTGAATGGTGGTTTTGTTAGTTAACTGTTGTGAGCTTTTCTGTATTAATGAGAATTTTCTCTGTTAAAGTTTATTCGCCAGAGTAAGCTAACCGAAAATTTTTATAGGCTTATTGGGCCTATTATCTCCCAAACCCACCTCGTTCCCATGTATCTAGGTCACACTTCCGTTTCCTGTAATCACTTTTTTTAGATGGCAGAATGAAGTGGACTGGGAGGGAGCGTTGTTTGTAATACAGAAAAGCTCACAACAGTTTACTAACAAAACCACCATTCACAGGGAGGGAATGGGGGGGGGGGGGGGGGTTTATTACGTAAATATAATTGTGAGCTGTTTCTGTATTAATGAGAATATAACAGATAAACCTTGGGGAGGGGATACCTACCTGGAACGACGGAATGAGGAGAACATCACAGCAGTGATGGAGCAGCCGAAGACGTCGGTGCCGGAACAGATGCAGGTGGCGAGGACGTACTGAAGAATTGTAGGACCTCACCCGCCGTAATCACAGGGCCCAAGGAATAAAGGCCCGAAGCTGGTAAATTGACATCCTTGAGATATAAGCGGGTTAATGTAGAAGGTAACTTCCAATAGCCTTCTTGACCGGTTGGTTTGGAGATATCCCCGATAAATGGCCCAAAGATGTAGAAAGGGCCCTGATGTCATGAGCTTTGACGTGAAGCTGGTCTAAGGTTGATGGAGAAGCTGATTCATATGCTGAGATATTGGTAGCTTTTAGCCATGCACTAATGGTGATAGGGCTAATTTCTTGTGTGACATGGTGACTTTCGTTGAAATAAACAACTTCTTGTGCCCCCCTCCCCCCCTTTTAGAAGGAGTAGCTTTAAGAGAGTAACGTAAAGCACGAACAGGGCAAATGTTAGCCTTGTAACGGTACTGTCCGTGAGGGAGGGCCGGAACGGGCCAGGTTAACGGAGGATCATCGAATGACGGTCCTTCTTATAAATTCCTTAGGGAAAGGTAAGGTGGCCGATGAATCGGCGGTCGCAATGTTGTGTATATTGCGAGTCGGCCACTAGGGCATGAAGCTCAGAGCGGCAACCAGCAGATGCAATTGCAAGGAGGAATCCGTTTCCCTAGACAAATGTAGAAGATGCGACGACTGAAGCGGTACCTAAGGGGTTCCGCGGAGGTGATGTAAGACAACGTCCAGACGCCAGGAAGAAGGGACGTAGCGAGGACGAGAAGCGCGGGCACGTACCCCAAAGATAAATCCTTCACCAACGGAGGACACGATCGTGACTCTGCGGATGGAGGACCGACAGCAGGGCGGCACGATAGCCACTAAGAGACGGTTATGATAAAAGTTGATCCTGTAGAAAATAACCGAAGAATACCAAAAGCACCGCAAACGACGGAACTAAAGGAGAGTCCGTGTGCAGACGCCCAACCGGTGAAGAGACGTCACCGGGAGTCAGAGATGTGGTCCAAAGAATGGCGACGTGGAGGCGAGGCAAGGAGAGCAGCTGGAGGTGAAAGGACCCGATCCTTGAGATGACCAAAGAGAGTACGCATGCACACCGAGGGTACGACTGAAATGTACGGGGTGCTCGTGGGAACGACGGGAGATCGATCCGGAGCGGTAGAAGAAGCGGTGGACGTGAGAAAATCGAGCGCCACAAGGAAGCAGGGAGTCGCAGGATGAATAGGAGTGCGGTGCGCCAGTAAGAAAGAGCGAGCAGCCGCATGGACAAGCCAATCGGCTAGGTGAGGAAGCACAGATATGCCCTGGAAACGGAGGTAATGAGTGACCGTGGGAACACCTTCTCAATTCCCTGCAGAGTAAAATCTAGGGCCCACAGTGATCCCGAACGGAAGGGCACGTTATTTATACAGGTGGTTCTGGTAGGTGAACCGAAGAAATGGTAGGGATGACGGACGGATCGGAACGTGACAATATGCATCCAAAAGGTCCAATTTGAACGCCCAATCCCTCTGACTGATAATGCGGAGAACCGCATGAATATTAAACATGCGAAAAGGTGGTGGGTTAATGACCGAATAGAGGTGCTTGAGATTGATAATTGGGCCCCCCCGTCCGTGCGGTTTCGGAACCCGCAATAGACGAGAGTAAAATCCCCGGTTGGAAGGGGGAACCTCGAGAATCACCCCCTTGTCGAGCAGAGACTGAATGGCCTCCACTTACGCCAGATGTTTGATCGGATCGGTGTAAGGCTGAGTGTAGAACGGTTGCAGGGTGACCAGAGGATTGTGCAAAAACGTCAAACTGAACTAAACGATGTGACGTTATGCTCGCCCAAGCAGGAAATTTGGTCGCTTAGACGAGCGCCAACCGGACCTAATGAGTCAGTTCTGGGTCGAACCTCAGCGCAAGGAACAACCGTGAAAAGGCTGTGCACGACTGGTACGGCCGGAAGGATGGGATGACGGAGTGGGGGCCCGACGAGCCAATGAGAGGGCCGGACAGGAAGGCCGCCACCGAGGAATGTGGTAAGACGGGCGCAGAGGAGGAGTTGCCGAACGTGAGCGGGCGGGTCGTTCGGCACGATCCAAGGCACGGTCTAAGAGGGGCCTAAGATGGCTGCCAAACAGAAGAAACCCCGTAAAGGGTCGAGCAGAAAGCTCAACCAATTCAGCCGGAGTGCGGGTTTCAAGGTACGAAATGAATGGATACAGGCCGAGAGGCGCAGTAAAATACAATTTCTACAATACGCCAATTAACTTGCAGGTGTTCAGCACAGTCATGGGCTGACGCATGCCAGATATCAATTAGTGTGGTTGGATCCGTTGAGACGGCGAGGAGGCCAGTGTAAATCATTCACCATCCCCGCCACCGGACAGCCGAGCCCCTCTGAATCCGACAGTTGACGGTCGGTTAGCGGGGCGGATGAAGAAAATAAGGTTTTCCAAACCGCGAACGGTTGTACCAGCCCAGACACTAGACACATGGGTGCCTAAGGAACAGCCGGATGATCCAAAAAGGATCAAACGATCAAAACATGACTCCCGGTACCCTCGGGAGGTCCAGAGGGTGCAGGGGGACCACGCCGTATTAGACCCGGGCGGTACCGGGGCCCCGGTAGAAGTCGAGATTGACCCTGAGACGGCGGCGTGGTGTTCCCCTTAAAGTTCAACCGTAATAACGGTGAATTCCATACACACCGGCAGTGTGGAGGAAGGCAATAGAAGGCGGCCGGAATCAATGAGAAACCGGACGCCAATGCCGGGGAAGTCCGAGGCAGTAGCCGACGGAACTTAGGACCGTCTGGTTGCGTCTCCTGTGTGGAGGTAGCAATGAGGTCCAGCAGCGCAGGCTTGCGCACACGCCAATCCTGGCACTGGAGCGCGATTACCGACCTCTGGTCTGTAGCCAGGGCGGGATCAGCAGCAGAAGCTGAAGGCGATGCCAGAGAAACCCATGAAGCGGGATCCTATGAATCCCGTGGCGCTGGAACGACCGGAGGCTGAAAAAAAAAGAAGCCGCAGTTGGCCAGGAGCAGGATCGAGCCGAGAAGCCACAGGAACCGGCCCGCAGGCGGCACAGCAGCAGGAGTCTGAAACAAAGAAGTGGATGGCCGGCCAGGGATCGCAGAACAGTCCGCTTGAGCAGCTGGAATCACAGGAAGCGAGGGCAGCTGAAATAAAGTGGAAGCAGGAGGGCCGGAAGTACCTACCTCAGCTCTATGAAGCCCCGAGGAATCCAACGTGACAGCAACAGCTGGCTCCATAGACAAGGAAGGAAGCCGGCGGGGCCAGCGGGGAGGGCAGCTGTCTAGGTGAGAGAACCGGGGTGGAGGCAACTGGACAAATGGACGCCGGTCTAGATGAATTGTCTAGAGCTGACATCAGTGAAGAGCAAAAACTTGAGAATGTACTCAAATTGGAATAAGCTGACTAGGGTCCTAAAGTGAAGCCGAGTGAACAGGGGAGGACTTCAGAAAGATGAAAGATATAGTGAATGAAAATAGTAAAGATATTTAGCGGTAGAACTACCAGGGAACTAACTTCACAGGGCGGAATGGATTCGGAACGTAACACTTACGTGTTGCGTCCACCCATGGTAGGATCCCCCCCCCCCTCCCCGTGTGGGAACAACGTGACCAGATAAAGTCCCCGTCACGGGGAACCCCTACAACCAGGGAATGGGACCATGCATGGAACATGGCCCATTTGTCAGACGATCATGTCTGACAATAGTAGCAGGGATCTGCAGGGCCCCGGCAATGTCATTGTGGGAACAGCAGGTGAAACAAGTGGGGTGAGAATCCCAAGTGGGGATTAATTAACCACAAGTAGCACGATAAGAGGGGTCTCCATGGCGGGAAGGGAAAAAGAATCACTACTTACAATTCAGTTGGCAAACTCGACTGTACAAACCAAAACAGTGAACGAATCGCGCAGAGCGTGATTACAAGTCCATCATGGCGGACGCCAGAAGAAAAAAGTGATTACAGGAAACGGAAGTGTGACCTAGATACACGGGAACGAGGCTGGTTTTGGCGATAATAGGCCCAATAAGGGAAAATTTTCGGTTGGCTTACTCTGGCGTATAAACTTTAACAGAGAAAATTCTCATTAATACAGAAACAGCTCTCAATTATGTTTACGTAATAAAACAACTCATTCATAGATGACTGAATTAAAACCCTCAACTACTGTAGATTCAGATAATATCGTGGGCTTATAATTTCATGGTTTTTGTACAAAACACATATCATTGGGTACTGGATTTCATGGAAAAACAATGAAAAATTTAGAAAATCATAATTTATTTATATCTCCCTGTGTGCAAGACAAGAACATCTGTACACAGGTAGTACACTGGTGGCTGGACTTCAATGCTTATCACACTGTGCACCTGTACTTTGGACAAATGGGTCAGTGTTGAGGGAACATGCTTTGCCAGACACAAAGGAATGAATCAGCCGTGACCGACACGTGCCGGACATTACATCAGCTGCCTATTAGTTTTACCAGGATTAACATCACCACATTCACCGAAAACGTTAACTCTCACTTGATCAGAAAAAAATTAAATTGGACTGTCCACATGAAGGTTTTTAACTTTTTTTTAATCATCTCTGTAGTCAAGTGGTGCCTGTAAATCCTGGATGGAGCGGTCAGTTATGAGACAATCATTCGACATTCAACCTGTCAACTATTTGGAGTGAAAAAACAGGCTTTATTGGTCGACTAGACAGAAATTTCACTCATCTGAAAAATAGCGGGGCATAATTTTGCATACTACTATTCTGCGACACTTACTTATGCTGACATTTATGTGCACTTATTATATCGGCAACATGCAGAAGAAGTACCCGTCTTATTAATGGCTAAATTTTATGCACGCAACAGTAACATTCAGAAGACGTGCTCTTTACATTCATGTCCCAGTGTAATGCCAATGAATTTATATGGCCCTTGTCTTTTAAGCCAACAGGGAGCGTAAATCTAATTTTATCTCTATCAAAAGAAGGTAGAAAAGGCCAGTTAAAAAATGCCATGCCTCGGTATCTGTGGTTACAAACATTTGAACATTTGTACCGTTCTTGAAGTGTCAGAACTTGTGCTTTGCGCGATAGAAATACAATAGTTTTCTTATTATTTCACCCGAAATGTTGAAAAGAGGAAATGTTGGGATAAATGTTTTCAGTTTAAAGTAAAGTTTGATATTGTTTTATTGTAAACATTTCAGGGGGGCCGTGTTTGTACGATATTAGGGAAATTAATGGAATTGACAACAGAATATCTATAAATCACGTGTTTTGTATAGTAATTTACAGGAAAGTAATTCAGTACATTTATTATATGTATCAATGGCAATAAAATAGTAATAAACAATATCTGTACCTTCATCAAAAATTCAGCCAGTGATAATTACTATATATAGATATAGTTGACCACCAGCTGCCGTCAAGATATTCTCAGACCATGTGATTTTTTTTTATCATTGGAATCATGAATTTGTGGATTACCTTGATCCACAAAAACCAGGAAAATATAATTCCAACTAATAGTTCTGAATCTACAGTAAAAAGCTAAATTTTTCAGGTAATGGGAGGGGAGTGAGACTTGTTGTCAGTAGGCCTGACTGATACCGTCTGTCAAACTGAGCAATGAAAGTACAATAAATTTTTAAGCTTATTAGTTAGTATCAACACTCTTTCATAATTTGAAGATTAATACAAAATCATTTTTGATTTAGCATAAAACAGCAGAAGCACTTTTAATCACTAAAGATATAATACCTGTATTTTGACTATGACAGGAAGGCTGGGGTTCCATCACAGTGTCATAGTTCTGAGGTCGACCTGGGCTATTCTGCGGAGAACTGTTGCTACTACGATTTCTAGGTGAACGTGAAGCTCGAGATTCACTAGCTGAGGCAGAACTGCAGGTGGCGCTAGCTTGTGGTGGCTCCTGGAGAGAGGGTGTGATATACTTGACACAATCCAACACTGAATCTATTAATAACAACCTAACTCGTAACTACCAAAAATGTGATCACATAAGATGTAAAGATTAGCCTTTCCCAAGAGGTTTTCACAATGGGATCTGGGGTCTTTAGTGTAATATTATATAATAAATATATGGCTACTTGTATGTATTTTACTGAAAAAAAATATTTGTGAGATGATAAAACACACTAAAAAAACTCAGAGAAGAGAGTTCACAGTGACATCATTTCAGGTTTCTTTACAGGACCTCTAAGACTGCACAGGATCATGATCCAAGCCCCTTACTGAACATTACATACTTGTGCCTTACTGACAGCCATGCAGATGGACACATGGAAAGCTGGACAAAGGCGCTCAAGTTGATACTCTCTCATAATAAACTGTGATTATCTGCCTGTAATGCTAATTGTAAATTATCTAAAAGAGTTTTGTATTTATTTTTATTTTATGTATACATTTTTATATTGATTCTAAGAAAAGCCATTGATAATCACATTGATTATGGTCAGAGCCATCAAAAAATTCATTTATAATAGTGAGAGTCATTGATAATCTTCTATCAATTCCTATATGAATACGTATACTGTTCCCGTCCGAAATTCACAAGGAGACTTACCAGACCACGTCTCTGATGACGCTGCTCATTTTCTCTAAGCCACTGCAGGTAGGACTCCCGTGCTACCTGCTCCTCCAGAGTCTCCTGTGTCAGCTCCCAGTCCGTCTCCCTCAGCTTGTCCTCCAACATCGTCTGTAACAATCAACAATCAAATCTTTATCGGGTGCTAAAACATGAGAGAAATCAAGTCTGTCTTAACTCGATCCAATCTACAGTACACCTTTCCAGCTTATCTTCAAACATCATTCAAAACTTAACAATCACATCTTATACTGGTGCTCCTATATGACAGAAATCAGTATGAATGTCTCAAATCAGTCTGTATGCCCTTCAATATGGCCTGAACCTCTTCAAACATGATACAATACCATGCATATGTCCAGTTAATCTCATGAAAGGTATGTCCTCTAACATGGGCTTGGAGGCTGACACAGTTCAAAGATTCAACAATCCAAACAGATTTAAAGTTTCCTTCCCAAATAGCCAAACATAGCCAAAGCAGCATAAAAAAAGTTGTAAAAATTGCAACATGATAAAATTTCATTTCTACACTTGAACGTCCAAAACAGTACTGAGAACATATCAGCCCTTCTTTTACCATAGTCTTTGACTGCCATACACCATGATATAGATCACTGTCTAATTGTCTGTCAAAATGGTTTGTGTCCAATTAGTGAGTAGCAATGAGTCATTCCTATCTTTCTGTAGTCTGTGACTGTCATACAACATGATCTAAATCATTCTCTGAATGTCTGTCAAAATGGTTTGTGTCCAGTCAGTAGCAATGAGTCATCCCTATCTTTCTGCAGTCTGATTTAGACTGATTACGTGCTAACATCTGGGGCACAAGAAGACAGCACTTCCTCTACAATGTATGGACACCACATTACATCCTTGGTCAGTTATAGCAAGTTAGTCATGAAGTATCACAGCTAAATGTGCTGATTTCTAATTACTTACACACAACACTTATCTAAAGATAAAATTTGATGATTTCATTGTTGACACTTTTCATATTCCTTTTTGGGTTGTACTGCATGTCAGTCTCTACAGTAATTTTCTGGTTCTCACCTGTTCAATATGAACATCTTCTGATGCTTTCATAGCGTCCAACAGCAAGTTTTTGTCAGCGGCCTGAAAAAAAAATCATGCAGAATCTTAAACACACTATGCAAATAACACTAAAATTACAATATATTTGGCAAAAATGTTTTTATTTTACCAATGGACAACATGTTTGGTCTCCAATGAGCATAACACTTTTTCATAGACTAAAAATTATGATGACATGCTAAATAAATTTACAAAATCAGAGTCATCAGCACTCTCAACAGTGTGATTCAACATGAGATTAAGTGAATGAGAAAATCTGGTTCATCATCACTGCCCAAAATTGATTCTACTGTAACAGATGCTGAGTTAAGCAAAAAAGAAGCTCTTTATTAATACAATCCAGACTGAATTTTTCTATGAAATGTGAGGATGTAAGAATGTTATAAATTATAGCATACAAAAGACTGTATACAAAGGACTCGTACCTTATTTATGTAATAACAGGTGTATTACTGGTCAACCGATGCTGACAAGGACATTCTAAATTTTTCTTTTCAAGATGCAACCCTTAAGTGGTACAGGTTTCCAAGTGGTCTCATTTATGTATGAAAATGCATATAGTTCTGTGTTCTACGTGATCATATTTATTACATAATATGTGAAAACAAGCTTCAGGATTGTAGTGGGGAATGATTTTAGCAGTTTCTGAAAACCAAAATTTTTACATTTCAGACAATTGGTGTCTGACAAAAACCACTCAGCGACCTCTGCTTGAGAATAACTGTACCATACAGGTTCTGGTGGAAAAGAAGAAAATAGGCAAATTCCTACCCCTGGCTGGTATCCAGGGAGTCCCAGTCCAACTCCAATGGTGGCTTTATATGGATCAACCACAGAGTTGTAGTGTGAGTTGTTATGGTAACTCAGTCGGATTGGTTCATTATCCGTCTTAAATGTACTTAGGAAAGTATTCATAGGTTCTGAAATTCAAAAGCATAAAAATCTGGTCAGAGTAAAAACATTTTAAATAATGTGACAAATTAGATTAAGTGATTAAGATAAATGCAAATATGGTGATTAGGGCTGTAACCGCAAAACATGTCACAATTCAATAGGTATCACTGTACTTCACTCACAATCGAAACAATGTAAGGTTCATATAAGAAGAATTAGATCAATGAATCGTCGTTAACTTGCATAATTGATAAAATGGATTGCATTTTTCAATAATCGATCAAACACAATCATGTACGCACCTGCAAAGTAATCATATTATTCAGAAACAAAATATTCTAATCCTGTCAGAGATATTAAACAAGGGACCCATGGGTCACTGTGCTCAGTGGAAGTTGACCTTGAAGGTTAAAATCAAAAATAATATCAAATGGAGATAAAGTGTGAGTGGAAGAGGTAATATAGGCCATGGTTGGTTTATATGATTGGTTTGTATTGATGATTAAGAAATTTTTGCAAATAATATTTTGTGACCTGACCATGTGTTTCCTAATGTTGAAACTGAAGCATGTGAGCAGTTTGTGAACAAATGATCTGTACTATTACCAAGATCATAAGTTGGCTTTTTAATTAACTTTTGACTGTTCAGTAGTTTCCACATATATTCAATTGCATCTATATTTTAAAATATATATTATTAAATAAATGTATTTTTAATTTATGAAATTTATACAGTTGAAATATAGCTAATATCCCCAGTCCACAGATGAAAGGATTTGGTGGTGGTGGTGATGGTGGTGGGGAGGAATGATGGGTGTTACAACATATCTGTATTGGGGACTGGTGATGATATGAGAATAACTGTACACCTGTCACAGCAGGGGATCTCCCCCATTGACTGTAACAAATCAGAAACCCTGACCAAGAGTAGGACGCTGCATCTGGACAAAGCAAATGACTACAATAGAGCCTCAAAACAAAAAAACAATAACTAGCCTAATCTTCAAGCTTTTATTTTCAAATTTCAGATTTAAATAAAAATAATTACTTACGTTTACATGCTGTGAAAATTAAATAAATAGTACTTACAGGAAAAAAACGTGCCATGGTAAAAGTTGGGCAAAATTTAAGGTACTGATTTTATTTTTATGCTAATAATTTTAAAAAATTACAAAATTCATATCTAATTTTGGGTATACATAGAATCTTAATTAGACAAAGTTATATACTTGGGAAAAAAAGTCTCTAGTTTTAAATTTTTTTCATTTTAAGTGAGTTAATATTTTTCCTGATTTTTAACAAATTTCATTATGTTGGGGCCCATAAATTAAAGAAATTACACTTAACGTAATTAATTTCTGGTATGTATATAGGATATAAAGGAGATTACTTCTGGTAAACATTAAGAAAAACAGAAAAGTGTTTTTGATATTAGGCAGTCCTGAAGTGTGATAATAGGTTTTTAATTGAAATTTGAGGTTTTTCCTAAATATCTCGAAAGAACAAAGTCATATTGACCCAATTTTCAGTATGGTAGGAGATTTTGGGGACATCTAATAGTATGCTGAATTTAGGATTTGTAGGGTCTTACAGTTTTAAATGTGCCAGTCTAACGGATGGACAGACGGACGGACAGACAGACAACGGAAAATGGACCATGACTATAGCTCTGATGACTTATAGTCAGCTGAGCTAAAAACTGGACAAAAAGCAGTGGGCAGCATTAAAACTGAACATTGTGCAAGGTACAAGTGTCAACTTCCTGGCCGTTACCTTGAACTACGTGTGATGTACAAGTCAAACTGAATATAATGGGTGAATATATATTAAATATAGTTCTATATAGAAAACTGCATGTTAATATAGAAGGAATATATAATAATCAAATAATAATCAACTAGATATTTCTTGGCATCGCAGATGCCATAGTATCCCTAGACAATTAATTCCCCCCCCCCCCTTTTAAGAATAGCCCCCCCCCCCCAATCTTCAGCATATACTGACACTTGGCAAGCAACTATGGTTTCTTCCATCTATCAACTGGAGAAACAATATTTTTCACCAAATATGGGAGCCAATATGTTGAATCTCTCTTGAGAAAAGAGCATTAATTTATTTTTTGGAAACAGGAAGGTAGGTGGCACCACCTGTCTGGTTTACAAGAAAATTTTTGAAGATGGATAGACATGCCAAATTTAAGACCAATACTTTGAACCACTCCAGAGATATGAGACATTTTCACCTAAAGCACATGTACAGATGGACACCACAGCAAAAAGATTGCAGATGGTCCCACCAGTCTTGAGAACAAGATGGAGGAGTCCAAGATCTATGGATATGAACATTTTCAGGCCAATAGGGCAAATCACTTCTCAGAAAAGGGCATTAATTTCTTCTACAAAAACGGAAAGGTAGGTGGTGCCACCTGTCTGGCTTATGAGAAAACTTTCCAAGATGGATGGACATGCCAATTTTCAGACCTATACCTTGAACCACTCTGGAAATATGAGCAATTTCCACCGAAAGCAAATGTACGGATGGACGCCACACAATTAAGATTGCAGACAGCACCACCAGTCTTGAATACAAGATGGAAGTATCCTAGATCAATGGACATGCACAATTTCAGCCAAATCTATCCATTAGTTTTAGATTTATAATTCTCACAGTACTGTCAAGTGGCCATGATGGGTAATCAAAAGGCCCAAAAACAAGAAAGGGGCAGAAGGTTGCGCCACCTGTCTTCTGCAGAAGACAAAGTTATCCAAGATCTTAAGTCAATTTGATTTCTGGACCAGTCCAAACCATCCCTTATTGAGATATTTATGATTTTTTTTTGTGATTTTCACCATATAATGCAATATTCAAGGTCAAGGCAACTCTCATAGGAAAGGTCATGACCCCTATTTTAATATACATCATCCCATAACCCATGTCTATGTATATGCATAATATGAAAGAAATCTCTCCATCAGTTTTTGACTTATAATGCTAACAGTACTGTTAAGTGGCAATTATGGGGGTATTAAACGGCACGAAAACAAGAAAAGGATAACAGGTGGCGCCACCACTTTCTGGTAAATGACAACACTATCCGAGATCTTCGGTCCAGTTGTTTTTTTGGATCAATCCATGTAAGATTTCTTAAGATATTTATGAATTTGTGATTTTCCCCTAAAATGGACCTATTCAAGGTCAAGGTTACTCTCGTAGTAAAGGTCATGACCCCATTTTAAATTGGCTTTGTCCTCTCAACCATATCTATGCACATGTCAAGTTTGGTAAAGATCTGTAAAATATTTTTTTAGTTATCGTGTCCAAACAAAATCTCTGCAAAGTAGGCGCAACCCTGCTTAAACCATAGTATCCCAACTATGTCTGGGGATACAATTATCAGTTGTTTTTCTTCTCTCAATCATCAAACATGAGTATACAACCAATTCCTACCACTAAGTACAATTAGCATCCAGGGTCCAAGTCAAAGCTCTTCTCTGTTCAAGATGGCCTCCATGCTCCAGGTATAATGAAACAGCCCCTTCAATTGGTCTGATCATGTGGTGATTAGCCAATCAGATGGTGTTAAACTTATTCCTTGCCAATGATGTTTTGCCTTTCATGTTCTGGGAGTTCAAATACATAAAGATAAGCCAGCCTTTGTGCAGACATTTAGCACAACTGGTGTGCCCCTCTAGATTATATTAATACACTCACCCAAACTATACTGGTATACTTCTATGGGTCTGTTATACAGCTCACACATGGCTTGCATCTCTACATGGTTGCCATGGCAAGTTTCTATTCTCTTGCGATTCAAGTAGGTGTTAAAATCTTCAGTAACATACTGCTTGAAATAATCTGCATTCTTGGACTGTAAAAGAGAGGACAAACAAAACTGAAAAGTTATGAATTATACTATCAACTGCAGTGCATTTGTTACAATGTTCACAACTAAAATATTTCATTCATAAAATACAGTGAAACATGTCAAAAGCAGACAGTCAAGGGACTCAATCATTTTGTCCTTAATAGTGAGGTGTCCTTATTAGGCAGGTTGACCTTGGTTGATAACTGAGGAATTATAAAAAAAGACAACGAACAGCTGCCAGAGCATGTTTATTGTATTATATCAGATTTCATGTATATGTACAACATATTCATGCACACATCATGCATTCAATATTCATATACAAACTGTGATTATTTTTACTTATCTCAAGTAGTGAACAATATAAGGAGAAAAGTCGATGAAGACATACGTAAAAACAATGTTCATATACTCGCGTACGCTCTTTATTGCTGAATCACATAGTCGAATAAGCTTGACATTCTCAGTTTGAGATATACTGAGCAAAACCGATAAATTAAAATCAAACAGCCTGCTATAACAAAGTGGCTAATTTTATAGTTAGATATTGCGTGGTGAGATCAAGGACGCATGGAAAATCGGTAGCGGTTTAATCAATTTATTGACCCCGCGGTCGAGCGAAAAATATGCAGCTTCGCAACGTCTGAATGATCAACCGTGGAATAAAGTGACACAATGTTTAACGCTTCGTATGGCTGTGGTGGCCATATTGGAATTCCAATAGGTCTGTCATTCCAAGTTCAGGAGCCCTCATATGTAGCAATCATCCCTGTGAATTTGAGAAAGCTGAAATATGTTGTTGTTGAGTTAACGCGCGCTAAAGAAAATCAGTGATTGGGCTAAGGCAGCCATATTGGAATTCCAACCGGTCTGTAAGTCAATTGGTCTGGAGCACTCATTTGTACCAATCATCCCTGTGAATTTGGGTAAGCTGAAGTATGTTGCTGTTCAGTTATTGGGAAAGAAGGGAAAATCAGCAATTGGGCTGTGTGGCCATATTGGAATCCTGACAGGTCTGTTATTCAATAGGTCCAAACCCTCATATTCACCAACTATCCCTGTGAACTTGGGAAAGCTGAAGTATGTTGTTGTTGAGTTAATCGCGAGTGAAAGAAAATCAGCAACTGGGTTATGGTGGCCATATTGGAATTCAAAAAGGTCTGTCATTCCAAGTTCAGGAGCGCTCATATGTACCAATCATCCCTGTGAATTCAGGAAAGCTGAAATATGTTGTTGTCGAGTTATTGCGCGTGAAAGAAAATCAGCGATTGGGCTAAGGCAGCCATATTGGAATTCCAATATGCCAGTATTTCAATAGGTCTTGAGCCCTTGTATGTACCAATCATCCATGTGAATTTGGGAAAGCTGAAGAATGTTGTTGTTGAGTTATCGTGAGTAAAAGAAAGAGTAACTTACAGAAGGTCAGAAGTACAGAAAGAAGGAAGGACAAAGGATGGACAGACACAGTGATCACTACAGGGCACTGCTTGTCAAGTGGGACCAAAATTATTCTTGGGGGTACTTCTGAACTCCATAGCGCGGAGGATATGGGTAATAGAGAGCTTATATCAGGTTCCAAAGAGATTTTTCATGGATCTCCCTGTATGTCAAATAAGAAGATTCTAGGTCCAGTGGTTAGGATTTGTGCCTGGCTAATGGACAGACGCTGGACAGACAGACAGAAGACGGACAAGTTGTAATCACTATAGCTCACATGACTTCCAGTCAGCTGAGGGAAAACTCCATAAGAATGCATGGTACATCATAAAAGTGAATGTTCATCATCAAACTTAAGCTTCACTGAACAGTCTTTGGAGAGCATTAAAACAAGGTCTCATCTAGCAAAGTGAGCCTGTCTCTTAACACTTCAATAAGTAAGAAGAGCGCCCCGATTGGCAGACTTGTTTTTATAACATTGTGTTCAAGAGAAAAGGCCTATTTATAAGGTTATCAAACCCGAGAAAAACTGGGTTTGTCAGTGTTATAAAGCTTCCATCACAAATTCGTTCAAAAAGCAACAATTGGCTCTGACGAGAAAGATCCCAAAAACGTTAATTGAAGTCACCACAGTAGACTGACAGGGTACAAAAGACTTAGAAAAAATTGATAACAGCATTCCAGACCAATGCAGATAGGATCCCCCTTGGTTGAAACCAAAACAACTAGCAATTTCATCTATCACTCCCACGGACAGAGCACCCTTTTTGTACTTTCAACTTTCGGGAAACAAAACCCTAACTTTTGTTAGGGTTTTTTAAAATTCCAGTCTAAAGAGATGGCCTGGGCCGAGGCCTCTGGTCTCCAAACTGAGCAGGTATGTATGACTATAATACTAGATCTAGCCAGAGGTTCCATAGTAAAGCTATTATTTACTTTATACATAACACAAAAGGGCATGTTTTAGCTAGTAGATTTATCCCTAATTTTCTTAAATTAACTGTCCTTTCAAGTTTGAAAAAAACCTTTCACAAATAGTGCCTGTGTTGATTTTGTACTTTTCAAATTTAATAACTTTTCAAATGAAATTAAATTTAATCAATACTTTGTGAAAAATAGGTAATTTATATTGTAATGATTACTTATCAATGTAGTTGGCCCCAATCCTGCAACTAGTTTATTGATTTTTTTTATATATCACAGACATCAAGATTACATATATGCATAGTTATGTTTTATTTTCTTCAATGTTTGTCAGATAAATAAAAGAGAATACTGCATATTGTTTTATATGTTTATAACAGTACCAAAATAAAATTTAAATTGGTTGATCAATTTGCAAAATAAAATATTCATTACATTTTCCATGTACATGTTTTCGAATGCAAATACTACTTTTGAATACGAATACAGAATACGAATACCCCACGTCTGTTAATCACATTTGTCTAAGTCTAAACCATTTTTTTTTAAATTTTGAACAATGGTTCTGGACCCCAGCTCCCCATCTGATCTTATCACTGTCACATCTACCGTAGACTACCTTATTTTCTGCCATAAAGGATAATGGTGTTGCAAACACTGACCATGTGATCACAGCAGCCTTGTCGAACAATGGCGTGCATTTCCTGGTCACCAAAGACCTGGTCGGCTGAAAAAGAAATCATAATATTTTTCAATTTGGTCTGCGTAAAGTTGTAAACCATTATGAAGGGTGTGAAAACTGGACAGTCACAGTTTGGAAGGCTTACGTCCACTTAGTACTTCTTTAAAAATCTGCTTATATTTAAAATTTTAAATTCAAGGGATTACAGCACTCTGGTGAAATAAACACATATAAAATGGAACAGTCAGGAACATGGTTTTGATAATATTAGGTCAATGAAGCAAGAATAAAATTACAAAGTGGGAGCGTATTAGGACTTATTTTTTTAAAGTACAGAAAGATGTGAATGTAGTTGCTTCAATCAACCAATCTGAACACTCACCCACAGATCTGAATAAGCAGGCACCGTCTTCTCGCATTCTTTTGATAAGAAATCCTTTTTCTTCTTTCAACTTGGCTTCAAACATTCTTTCAAGCTAAAACAGGAAAAGATATGAAAATATTGGTAATGAATTGTAACTGACAATATGTTTGATTTCTACAATTAATAACCCAAAAACATATTGAAAATTTCAGATATCCTACTGAAAGTATAATTTAAAGCAGACTGGTAAACTTATATGAAAACCTTCAGTACAAATGCTTCCATCATGAATTACGCAACAAAACCAGAACATATAAAAAGTTAACCGAGAACAGTTTTTATCTTCATACAACTCTTAAGGCTCATTTAATTACAAAATCATAAGAATCAATGTCATGATAATCCAAAATATGGTATATCAGGCATCACCGGTGCCACTACTCCCATTTTTTGTTTACATTTTCATTTGACATTGCTACAGGTAATATACAAACCTCATCAATATTTTCAGGGTGGGCAGGGGCCATGTATTCATCCTCACTATTATTGCCAGTACTCTCTTCATGTTCACCAGTACGACTGGTGGCGGCGGGGGCGGGGCTCGCCCCACCCGTCCCTACACCACTGCTAGAATGGTGGGGGCGCTCGGCGTGTCCCAGTCTGTGTTTTCGTCCACTGCGATGTGGCGATGACCTATGCCTTCGTTTATTATGGTTGGCCCCTGTCTCGTGATGATAATCATCAAACCCCCCACCAGGGTCGTGGGAGGCCAGCATTTCCTCCCGGGGGCCGGACCCTGACCATCGGGTCGGGGAGCTTCCCCTCCTGCTTGCTCTGTCCGTAATTCCGTGAGTATGACCGAAATGTCCATGAGTCGTATGGCTGTGCGAGTGCTGGTGAGCTGTGGTTTCGCCCGCTTCATTCTCTGTTTTTTCTTTCCCTTGTTTCTTCTTTGGTAAAATAGTCATTGTGACGAGTTAATAAACCTACCAAACCCCGGAAAAACAAACTACAAACGCGTATAATGAAACAAATCCCGAGGATATTATTGGCAGGCAGAGTGTATCCTTCTCACAAAACTGGACTATTAATATGTGTACTACGTCACGACTTCATGCGCTCAGGTCCATTGTTGTGAATGCTCAGAAAGTAAATGGGTGCTATTGCTATTAGTCATGAGATTACGCTTACGGAACGCATAACGCCACGCAGCAACAAGTCCGGAGGCTACATCATATCGTACATGAATCCTTGCATGAACATCGCTAGTCTCGATGAACTGAATAGATCCCTCTATGATATATGATGATAGTTTGTATCAAGGTGTCGGAGTTGGATTCTTTCCATATGTAGCCCCGCCTACAAAATTAAATATTTCTGAAATATAGTAGACCTACACTGTAGGCTTGCTAACCACATAGGCCTAACAGTGATTTCCACTTATAATTTATAAAGATAATAAAATACATATATATATATATTTATGCTATATGAAAGTTATATATATATATATATATATATATATATATATATATATATATATATATATATATATATATATATAGGCCTATATATATATTGTCTATTGATATCCCAAACACCCCATGATGTTCCCAACTGGAGTTCAAGCTTGTTTTAAATATTTACAAATTTTTGTTTTTAAATATTTAAAATGTTTTTAAAGTTCCGTATTCGACCGGCTTGCAAACTCTCTTAGGTAATCAGTTTTGCCAGTGTGCAATTGTATATATACGTTGCACGAAGTACTATGCATAGTCTAATATAGCTGTACGTGTATATATATATATATATATATATATATATATATATATATATATATATATATATATATATGTATATGTATATATATATAGCCCATGACTTTGTTGAAAAAATAGCAATTCACAAAACTCAGATCTAGGAGGTTCGGTGTGAATTTTAAATTTATTTTAAAAGGCCCAAATTAATATGGCCCGACTGGACTGCCAGGTAGTTAATTTATTCAAAATAAACATTTGAATTCCATACATAGGTCGACATGTTTATATTTAGACCTATGTACGCTTATATTAATTGAAACATGCACGGACGTCCTTCCAATTTAAATGAAAAATGAAAATATACGATCGCTTTATTGAAAATGTGACATTCATGAGTGCATCAGCTGTATTCCAATCTATAAATCATAATAAAATTGAAAATTTGCTAAAAAAAAAGAAAATGTATATAGATGTCCGATGCACAAATCTAAAATATAAATAGGCTATATTGTGTGCATGCATGCATGGTTTACATCCGAATAGGCCTATATTAGTCTGCAGGCCTATATTCCAACATCATTCATGTCGTCAAGTCTGAAGAAACGAGAATTTTATTATCTCGGGCCTATAAAACACTTCCGCCAAAGAAACATTAGGTCCTATATATAATTATTTATAATATCACTGTGCATATTTATATTAATATTAACATTATACTGGGTACTCTTATTAAATAATAGGTTATAAATATACGCTCCAACTTTGTTCGCGCCTAATCGATTAGATTACATATATAAGAAAATGTGCATATTTAAAGTTCAGGAGGCTAATCGTGTTAATGCATGGCATATATATACAGTCTATATATACAGGGGCAATGAAAGGTGCTGAACCCAAATCTGCTGTATGCCCAGCTTGCAAATTGATCTAAATGCTTCAAAATCGTTGATGTCCATGGCAACGTGTTTATATTATCCAGTTATTCAGATGTTTAAATAATTGGATATATTTTTTTTAACATGAAACATTGAAATAAACACTAAAATGTAGCAAATTAATATATTTTCCTGCAAGTGCAGTTTTGTGACATTGCATAATTTTCATATTATGGTGTATGCAAATATATGCAAATTTTATGGTTAAAGTTAACAACTTTTCCCGAAAAACTTATCTTCAAATCCTTCCGTACTACAAAATATAACTTCCTTCAGCTTACAATTTATTCTGGCAAAAGGACAAATTAATCGAGAAACAAACTTACGGTTGTTTCTTATTTTCTTCTAATATTTGCATACTTATGAATATTCATAACATCACATCATCTACACCTGCAAGTTATACATTGAGGCCGGGACATATCAACAAGTTATTAATTCCTTATACATATACCTGACTATATATATATGTACAATGCTCCTACATTATTTTTACATGTTGATCAAAATCAAACAGTTATCTTTTGAAGTTTTTTGTCAATTTTTGAATATGATAATGTGCACATATTTTGCATAATTTAACATAAAACAGCCGGTCAATTATGATCAGTTTGATCGTAAATTTATAGATTATTTAAAGAAAAAGTTGACTGCAAGTGTCTTGCCTAAAGTATGAGTCTAATTTGCATATTAAATGTAAAACCCTATAGAGCCATATAAGAGACAGGGAAATTCTTTGATTTAATAATGTTTCTAGTATATACAATGTAGGCCGCACCGACTTTCTGTCATGCCCATTAAGCAATGGGTTTCAGGCCGTCGTCCTTCCATGAAGCCATCCCTCTTTTCATTAGCAAGACACAATTTAAATCGTAACCGTACTATATCACATACCATACATTTAAGGTGATGAAGGATCATGAATCGAAATGTGTTGGATGTCCTGCCAAAAATTGGCCATAAGTGCCTCAAAACTGATGGTTTCCATGGCAACCCTGGTGAATTTTGCAATAATGCTGATATTTTAAGAAATGGCCATAAATTTGTTGATTTTATACATGAAATTTTGGACTAAATGCCAATAAGCAGTAAATGGAAATACATTTCTCCAAGGTGCAGTTCTATAACATTTTGTAAAACACATCATATTCTATATGCAAATATATTCAGATTTTATCAGAGAAACAAAAATTTTTTTACAAAAAAATACGTTTAAAATCCTCCATCTGTGCCATATCACTTCTTTAGCATACAATTTATTTTGGGAATGGGATACATAAAGAGTATAACAAATTTAATAATGTTTTTAACTTGCATGTGCATGATATCTTTATATATTGATGAATATTTATGAATATTTGGATTAATCAGGTGCATATCCAGGACTTATGAGAAAATCAAAAGGTTCTCACGCCCGGAAAGGGGGGGGGGGGGGTGAATTCAGGCATGCAGGAAATGTGGTTTTATATATATATATAAACCGAAAGCCTACCGACGCCCCCTGTCAGATCGATAAACCGTTGGAACAATTACAGCAGAATTTGAACCCCCCCCCCCCCCCCCCTCTGAACAAAACTTACACTTTCCTGGTGTAAAATCACTAAAATTAGACCGCTTCCCAGCGTTTTATCCATACATATATCGCTCCTAAAGATGCAGATCTCTGGAATTTGGGGGGGGGGGGGGGGGTTATGGTGGGGGTTAAAAATCAGACCCTTATATTTCCCTGCATGGAGTAAACTAAGTGCAAATGAAAACCATCCCTATTCCCAACTTGCACATATTCTTTGTAAACAGACCTCTCAACAGCATGCATTCATTATATGAATTATTGTCTGATGTGCAACCGATAATACAGATCGTTATAGTAAAGCTAATCATATATTTAATTAGATATGATCTTAAACAAATTAGCCTATGAAAACACAAATAGCTCCTGGATTTTTGCTTAAACAAACCAATATATTTCTGAAATAATACTTTAGAAATCTTATTTTATATGATAATGAAAATTATAATAAAAATAATTTCTATTATTATTATTATAATAAATAATAATAATAATAATAATAATAATAATAATAATAATAATAATAATTATTATTATTATTATTATTATTATTATTATTATTATTATTATTATTATTATTATTATTATTATTATTGAAGGTTGTACCAGTTGACTTTTGTCATGCAAATTATCTGTATCCACTCCTCGGATATGCCCGTAATAGGTCTTGATCTGTCGAAAATGATGCCAAGTGTCCTAAGAGGGCTGATATCCAAGATTTCCCACAAATCCTGAGAATTTTGACATAATTTTGGGAGTGGGGACTATGTGAACTACACAAGAACGGGTAAAATGTAAGTAATAATAATATAATAACAACAAGTGACCTTTTTGAGTCATGACGCTCAGCTGACTAAGAAGACATTCATGCAAAAAAGGAATTTTATCATCTGAATGCCAAATTTTGTAGGTGGTATCACCATTCAACTAAAGCTTAGCTCAAAAGATATGGGTAAGAGTGACCTAATTTAAGGTTTCTTAGGGGCTTTTTCATGGACTTCCTTGGATGTCAAGTCAGAAGATTCTAGGTGCAATGATTACGATTTGTGCCCATTAACCACATATTTGAAGGTCTCAAATATAGAGATAAAAAAAATGTATAAAAATTGGGGAAAAAAACCCAGGTGGCGCCACCAGTCTGCAGGAACTGATGAAACACTCCATGATGAATAGGCCTATGCATGCAAAGAATCATGGTGATCAATGCATTAGTTGTTCAGATACTAGTTGGAGCTTTTGTATCAAATTTTGAATTATTCGGGGGGGGGGGGGGGGGAGGGGGTTACTTCTTAGCCCAATATAGTTCAGAGGATATGGGTAACATAGACTTAATTTTAGGTTTTCAAGGAGACTAATTTTCAGGGACCCCTCTGGATGTGAAGTTAAAAAAAATCTTATGTTAAGTGGTTACGATTTGTGTCCTGTTAACGGATGACCGCATCTTTGAAGGTGCAAAAAATAGTAAAAAAATGCGTTAAAATTTAGAAAAAAAATCCAGGTTGTGCCACCATGCAGTCTGCAGGAACTGATGTTTCACTATCTATATGCATGCAAAGAATCATGCTGATCAATGCATTAAGTAGTTCTTCAGATACTGGAGCTATTGTATCAAATATTTAATTATTCTGGGGGGAGGGGGAGGGGCGGTACTTCTGAGCCCTATAGCTCGGACGATATGGGTAACAGAGACCTAATTTCAGGTTTCCAAGGAGATTTTTCAGGGACCTCCGTGGATGTGAAGTTAGAAGAATCTAGGTCCAGCGGTTACGATTTGTGCCTGGTTAACGGACGACGGACAAAGAGCGATCGCTTTATAGCTCAGATGACTTTCAGGCAGCTGAGCTAATAATATAATACTTTGTATACAAATTTTGTGCATTGAGGAACCTGCAATCTTGTAGGAATCCTGTACAAGTCCGATATGGGGATTCAAACCCTGCGCCGAAGATAGTGTTCAAAGTTGGAGCCCTGTGTTGCTCTTAAGAAATTTCTAATTGAAATAATTGAAAAACGCCCCTGGATTCGTGGTATTGCTGCCCTTGACTATAAACACAACGATCAACAACCATGGCCCCATGCTGTATATATATATATATATATATATATATATATATATATATATATATATATATATAGGCCTATATATATAGAAGGTAGAGTTACCCTCCGTTGTAAAGTGCTCAAGTGCCTACAGACTAGGCCAGAGCGGTTGTTTTTCTTCAGAGTTATATATATATACGCTGATTTACTGGGTAAGCCTACCGACTCCTTTCAGGGAAACGGCATGCACATGTGGAGTGACGTCATTGTCCTCTGTGACATCACAACTCGCAATCCAAAAATGGTCATGTCGTCACATGCTGTAGCGTCCCGGTGTAAACAAATGTGCTATAAAACCCATAAAACACTCATGCACGGGTCATTTACGCTTGAATTTAACTGAACTTCTTCTAAAATTTCTAGTACTAACCTATAATAATATGATGAAGTCCAATAACATCCATGATCAGATACCATTCTTCAGATTTCTTGCGGACACACACGGAATCGAGTGAAAACAATAACCCTCGCTTCGCGCAAGGCCAACGAAATTATATCCACTTTTAAATACTATGGTTAGTGCAGTGCAACCATTAAAAATAATGTTATACATCATGAACCGGTACGTTATTTTGTTACAACAATCCCTATGCTGTAACTATACGCCCTCCTGTGATATTAAAGATTATTTTATTTCATCTACTAGGTTTATATTGGAAAACAAGAATGTTTTTGTTGGTATTTACTGAATGACATCACGTGAAGGTCATACAGTTCCCGCTCTGACCTGAAATCGACACGTTGGCTGAAATGTACATGCACTCAAAGGGGTCACGGGGTTAAAAGTGACGTACACCGAGCATATAAAGCACCGCCTGGCACAGTGCTGATCATACTTGATCAGCATTTTTCATGTTTTTAACATTTGATAAAAATTTGAAACTGATGAAAGGTGTAACTACCTTACAAGTGTGTACACTATAGTATTACTAGATTAAATGAAGACCGTTAAGCGGTTACGCGTGCGTTTTCTCATTTCTCCAATTGTCAGCATTGCATGGTGCATTTTAATCATTATATATGACGAATGAATAGGGGTGCTAACAAGCAAACGTGAAAGGGGAAAAAGAGAGGGAGAGGGGGTACCATTTACCTTGAGGAAATAGGCCCTATAATACCCTAATTGAAAAAAGGTCAACGTACAACACCCCGGAATGGATTGCCGTATAATTGTGAGGAGAACAGTGCAAATAAAGGTACGGTAATTTTTCTACGTTATTGGGTGAGGTTTTAATCCTTTAACCCCCCCCCCCCCCCTCCCCGGAGCATCCGTCCTTTCTCTATACAACTTGAAACAAAGTGCATATTGTTTATATTGAGTAGGTTTTGTAACATAAATGATATTCAATTTACAATTAACAGCGAAGCACCGAACAACAATACCAATAAATATTACATATAGCACATTTCACATGAACGGCGCACCTGGAGACCTCCTAATTTGTAAAACAGTGTATTAAACTGTAAGGCGTTGTATTACATCTCTCGTACATTAAGAACTCTAGCCTAGCTTTCCTGAGCCGGACTACTTTTATGAACGTAATGACCATATAATATGGTCCTCCAGTGACCCGGCCTGACCTGACCTGACCTGTCAGCAACTAGGTGCTAGGTCAGCAAAGTTCTTCCAGGATAACGAGTACGCCACCCACCCACCGAATTATGATGAATTAATGCCGTTATATATAAATATCGCCCAGATATGTAGAACTGCTTATAAACACATACAGTTATAATATGTACACAGATAGGCTACTTTATATTCTTTTAGGGTGATTCCTATAGTTCTCCATAGGCCCCTATTAATTTACGTTTTTTTTTCTAAACAAGAATTTCTAAGAAAATTCTATTATCTAAAGTAACCACGTGTGGCGGGTATTAACTTCCCCCAACTAAGGTGTAAACATAATCACATATATCTTATATGTTATCATCATGTTCTCGACTTCAGGTTTATCAAATAACACGAGAGTAAGGAGACAATGACTTCTTTAGTATATCATCGCTCTACGGTATACATGTATAGCATTTCTATTCCTATTATATTAGACAATAATATGAAATTTTCTTGAGTCATCCTCACGTGCCCATGCAAAGATAAGATACTAATAACTAGTGATGGGCTGTTCGATTATAATCGATGGTCGGTCGGGTCGATGTAAACGAACCGATGATCGGTCTTACATAATCGATTGCAAATCGTTGCATGTAACATAGGCTTTGTGACGTGGAAATGTATGCTTTTTATATATGCCTACATTATGCAAGCAAACTAGAGAAAAGTGCGTTGACTACAAAACATAATTACATAATTCTTAAGTAACGGTACTCTATACATTGTACTAGTATGTAGACTAATAAGCCCCTAGTCCTAGAATTATGACATTGGTCTGTATGTATAGGCCTACATATATATCAGTTAAGATGATGAACCGCTCTTTATATATGTATGGTCCGAACGTTCACACTAATTAACAACCGATTATTTCCGATTATCGGTCGGTATAGGTCAATCGATTTTTACTGATGATCGATCATGCAACCGAATCCCAACACTATTCTAACAACGGCCAGCGAAAAGATCTGTCGATCGAGTGTTGGGTCATTCAACCTCCACTCAGGGGCGCCATATGAAGTCCTGCTATACTGTATTATAGTGTATATGTTTGCAACCATATACTATACTTTTCAATTTTCACAGCCATGACGTAGATATCAACAAAATATACCCAACGTTTTCCCAAAATACAGCAATGTAGGCCTATATTAATCTACTTCATCCGGGTTATATTTGGAACTGGGGTCGTCGTTATTATTATTTGATCTCGCGCCAGATCAGCAACTCTTATTGTTTATATATCAATACTAGTTTCACGAGATAGTATTACAGTGAAACCCTAGGCTGCAGACACCCCTCTGGGGCGGACACCCCGCCTAACGAACACTTTTTGGGCCAACCGAGCGTTTTTACTACTTTAAGAACCCCTCTTAGGCAGACACCCCGCTATTCAGGACAACGGACACTTTTTGTCCGCCCAATGGCAAAAATCAGTCCGGCTTACGGACACCCAAGCGGCCGCCCCTATCAAACTTTGGAGAAATACTTTGAAATTGCAAATATTTTCTGCTTTCGGAACGCCTTATATCACTTTTATAAAAATGTTCTTATGATTTAAACATATTGCCATGACTATAAAACCGCAGCTCGTTTTGCTCAATTTACCTTATTTTTTCAGCTGGAATATTTATTTATGTATCCTTTTATCAATATCAGTGCCCATAAAAATGACGGGTTTCACGGAATTTCTATTGTGCCGACCTCTCAGTGAAGCCACATATTCATTCTGAATTCAAGCCACATTATTCTATCATAGGCCCAGGAGCGAGGATAATGACGTATCTGTTACACACCCGGACGATAACAGTCACGGGTCATGACTTCTCGCCTGGATCGGTTTGGGGGCTCAGCGATATCAACTCATCCCCGCTCCTGTAAAATTTGCATCACGGAAATTTATTTTACCCAGCAATCATAAGGAGTATATGATATAAAATATTTTTTAATCATATTTGCTTACGCTCCCGGAGGATGTTACTTAGTTTAGTACACGCAGAGTATTATCGTAGGCCATACCTAGATGGCTCCCCAGTGCAGTGATCACCACTTCGGATTAGTCCGTAACAACTGCTCGCTTCCAAGCCAAAGAAAGTATACGCTCTTCGAGCAGCTACAGGTTGCTGCGGTCAAGACCTCAGCCCTGTGCGCTCCTTTTGCATGTTCTCTGAGCCACAGTCGCTATGCCACACCAAGCCAAACAGGGAGCCGCAAAGGCCGCCACCGTTCATCCCGAGTCGGGGATCTTTCAGGAAAGCTACAGCATCCACAGCCCCAAAGCCAGAAGCAACCTACATTCCCTCTACCGATCCCAGCAGCGGAGACCCAGCCATGCCATTACCAATGGAACCCGATCTTGTGAACGACATGGTTTCGAGACCCATCGCCATTGTACTTGCAGTTTCGGACATTTGGACCGTATTTACCGGGTTACCCAGTAATGCAAGTTTTAGCAAGTTTTTCCGTCATCGGCAATTGCTCGCTTCCATTACGCATACATTCTCAAATAATCAGTTGCGACTGCACGTACTGAATATGTCGAGATGAGAGCATAGACAGACATTTTATCAAGCATTCTTGTCAGTTCAACCGACTCAAAATCAGTTCGAATGGAAACACAAATCACACCGTGTCTGATACATATTTTTATTGAGAAATAATATACAGTTGAATTTTGCTCCTATAATATTTTTCCTCTGCGTCTGGATCACTAACAGTCTGTATATTGCACATAAACAGATGGATAACAAAATATAATACATTTTATACATTATTTAGTTACGGTTTTGTCTTTAATCGGGGGTACATGGTACCGCCTAAACCCTGCTGTGCTTCTTATCCAAAACAAAATTCTTTGTACAGACGCACCAACTTGCTTCCAGAAGGCAGCACAATAAATATAAACAAACACAGAGGTTGCAGGGTAAACAAAATAATCGTTCAAGCAGCAAAGGAATTTTCTGCGATGGAGAGTACACATCTATCACCTTTCAGTTGCTTCTATTATGACAATACTGACTGGACAATGTCTTTTTTTATAAGATTTAATCACTGATGAAGTTTGCACTGGTTCTGACGGATAATTTAATATAAAGGAAATTCTATCTACAACACAGTATGTTATTTCTAATTCTTGTTTCATCATCACTAGTACATCACCGGATCTTCATTCTGGAGACCTAAATAACGTGCCCAATCATAACTGTGGCAGGGCGGGCCTGATGTACGCAGTCCATAATGCTAAAGTTACCGTGCACCTTACTTGCGAAGGTCTCATCGCTTGGCACTGTCAGAGTAGAAATAAATGTAACTGGTATTTACAATATACCAAACCATTGCAGTGACTTGTTCCCTCCGTGGATCAAATCTTCTAAGAACTCGCTAACACTGTAAATTTCTTCATTATTACACTAAGTAGAATGGCCTCCGCCAAAACCTCTTCATAGCCACAATTTGATCCCAGGCCTCGTTCTTATCCCAGCCTCTCTTTGACTCCAGATCTGCCTATCTCACTAGAGCATCCGGTTTTTTCTACAATTATTAAATTATAAATAATCCTGTGACGATCCTATGATCCTGACAGAGCCAGTTGTTGAAAATTAGAAAACAGCACGGATCATTGTTAATGATTAGGAAAAAGTATTGATCATTGTTTCTGATCATAGAAAAACAGGACTGATCACTTTTACTGATCACAGGATCAGCACGGATCCCTAGAAATTTATATCTATGCATAATGATCCTTATAAAACTAATCATATCCAATATCGGGTACATGTACACTGTTTGTAATTTACTGCTGAGGAAGGGGAAGACTGAAGCATGTTCAAGCATAGTCTTAACTAAATTCATATTACAAAAAGACAAAATATATGAGATACTCAAGTGTGGCACTAATATACCAGAGCATTTAACACCAGGGTTTTGTGTATATAAATATCGTACAAGACTTTCTTTAAATAATCTGTTCATTCTGATGATTTCAGTGACATTCTACTACAAATAACTCTGTGCAGGACAGCCAAGTTGCAGACTAATTTAACAACTCAGATACTGTCCATGGCTTTAGTATAGTTAACTTGCATTAATCATTAATGAGTAATCTACATAAATATTCAGATATTATCAATCATAATACACCATTTCATGACATCTTTTAACGTCCATATTAATGTGTTATATTTCTATATTAGTATAACTTACAAGTTCAAATGCCTCTTATTCATGTAAAGTTTGTGCATCACTGAAAATTTACTAATGGTTAAATTCTTAAATTTCAAGGAGACTAATCGCTAAGTACCTTACTCATAGGGTAGATTTATATAGATTATTTTATACAGACTAGGGCGATACAAATATAAAATAACATACACATCAAAACAAAATTTGCAGATATAAATTTGTACGAACTTCATACAAATCAACAGATTTGGGTGACTTCTTGAAATTGTAGATATTGTAGGATGTATTTTTGTGACAACCAAATCTCATGCAATCAATTATTTGTTTTTATCCACTGATAAATTTAGATTATCACGGGTACAAAATTACTGGTGGGACAGATGTAGATGATGTTATCTTGAAATTTGTTTTAATTTTATCAAGTCCTGACTGGTGTGATGAAGTGTTTTACATGACGTCATCACATGGTCAGCATCGAGTGGCCTGCAGCTAGTCAAATGCACATGAGCAGAGCACGAATAAGACCTTGGGGTCATCTTGATATAATTCCACGTTATATATGCATGAACTGGTGTACATAGAACACCTAGATTGGTCCGTGTGTCATCCTCAGCACGCGCAGCTTTCCTTAGGTTTTGTCTGTTCATTGTTTAGTTTGATCTGGTCTGGAAACTCATTGTACAACTCTACATCGGATTCTTGAGCGAGAGCGTTTTTGGCTACTGTCTGAAAAGCCTGTTCTACGTTGATGGCCTCCTTGGCGCTGGTCTCAAAATATGGGATGTCACCTTTGCTTTGACACCAGTTCTGGGCCCGCTTTGTTGATACCTGTAGCAGAAAAGAATATATACATGTAGAAAAGCACAGCAGTACATAATTTACTACTCAATCCAGCAAAATTTAAGTTGCCTTTAATTTTAAGTTTTGCTTACATCAGTGATATAAAAGTGTACAATAGTGTACAAGTCATGTATATGTGTGTGAGTAAAGCAATAAATATATTTATAGCAGTTACTGAACCTGGGAAAATGAATATTAATGTTTGCAATCAAGAGTTTTTCTAAACTGTTTATTTTTGCAAGGACTAGTATGAATTACTATAAATTATTAATATTTCACTTTAGTAAAAGGTATGCATTCCTAAATTCCAACAACCATCAAAAAGGTCTATTTACAAGGTCTATTTACTATGATGCAACCATGAGACTATAACTTTTAAGAAGATAAAATTAAACAGGGCTGCTAACCTCACGATTTTCCAAATCAATTTTGTTGCCTATTATAACAAAGGGAAAGTGTTCAGGGTCACGGGGGTTTGCTTGTATGAGGAACTCATCTCTCCAGCTGTCGAGTGTCTTGAATGTTTTTGTCATGGTGACGTCGAACACCAGCACACAGCAGTCTGCACCACGGTAAAACGCTACTCCTAAGCTCTGGAACCTCTCCTGACCAGCTGTGTCCCATATCTGTAAAAATAACAGAGAACTGGTTAGCATGAAATTGTCCACCAGTAAACATTACAGAAAATGCAAATGATCTGACGATTGGTCTTGCAGTGCCACAATCGATCACTGAGTTTTGCACAGGCTTTGTAATGAAGGAAAGAATGCTTTCATATAAATTATGAAAGCAAACTTGAGAATTTCTGTGTTAACAAAAAATTCATACTTAAGTTTACAATATACACATGTATAATATTGATTTATTAGATACATGAGCCAATATGTACTAGTAGGCCTATATATCATTGAAGAGATCTACAGGTCTATGGCTGGTCAGAAATTTCAATACTCCTACACCATCAATTAATTCTGGTTATCAGTCGGTAGAGAACACCCATTTTTAACTAGAATACGGGGAGTCGACAAGCGACTATGTGTATCCGCCAAAGCCAGAGTGCGACAGGTGAAGTGAGGCATGGATTGAGTGGCAAGGGGAAATAGAGAGAGGTGTGTTGCATATAAGCATGGATGTCTGCAGCTGAAATGTTTATGTAGGTAGCGCCACCTGCCACAAAATCCAGAAAGTTATCCAAGTTGTATACAATTGTAATATAATGTGTCAAAACAGATGAACAGATAGACTCAATGGAGAGGAAAGGTAAGAGGTCAACGCAAAAAATTTTGGCACCAGTTCACATGTGACCCAATAATCATGCAAAGTTTCGGAAAAATCTGTCCAGTGGTCTCAGAGTTCTATTCCGGAAACGAACGTGGCGGCGGTGGAAACTGGTCAAAAACATAGTATCAGCAAAATTTTGTTTTGGCAGATACAATAATAATCTATCGTGAAATTATTACTGATTCACAACACAATCTATCGGTGATTATTGTCTAACCTGCATGGTGACCAGTCTGTCGTCAACCATCACCTCCTTGGTCAAGAAATCAGCTCCAATTGTGGCTTTGTACTGGTTGCTGAACTTCCTGTTTACATACTGGTTCATTAAGGAGGTCTTGCCCACCCTGTAAAACAGAATAAACAGGTTAGTCAAATTGTGATATATATATATATATATATATACAATATATATCCCAATGACAACAGACAAGGTTGGAACAGATGACAAGATCGGTGCTATGAAGATGCTAGACATTGCTTATTTAACATTCACTACAAAACCTGTTATGTTATTGTCACTGTGATGTATTCTATATCAATATACTGCATGAAGATGGTGTCGCTGGGTGACATATAATTATATGAAGACTGACATGAGATGATATTCCAGGCATGTGCCATATACATCATTAAATATCCATTATTAAATATTCAGCCATATTACTGATAAGAATTACTTCATTGATGCAACTAAAAAGTGACCAAAGTTTGCCAGCGCAAACCACTCATCCACCATGTATTACGTGACGGAAGAAAGCCTCGGGGTCATCTAAATTTTATGCTCATTGGTCAAGTCAGTCATGTGATACGAAATTCCCGTGATTTACATGAGATCTATCAATGGATCCAAATGCATGCTGTTCACTGCGTGCACGAAGTGTTCCGCAGAGCAGCTAAGCTGGTACACTCACACAGCATTACTTGGGGCCGCAGACATATCTGACTTGGGTGTCCGTTCAAGCCAGGGTTTTTGGCCAATAATGACTGCCCCTGTCCGCCTTTAACTGTATTACACTCATGACAGGTCAATTTCAATGGGAAATGAGTCGAGACAATAGCTTAGTGTCCATACATTGAAGGTGTCCACTCATCCCGGTGTCCCCTTATGGAGGGTTTGACTGTATATGATAATAATAAATGCCGAGTTCCAATTTTTCAGTCTGGATTCATCAACTTGTATGATATACAGTGTTCAAGGAAGCAAATTTTGTTGTTCATTAATGGTATAGTCAATACAAATTTGGCAAAAACACCTTACATATCAAAATCTGTGATAAACTACAAATAATGCTGGAATATCTATAGAACACTGTATTTTGTACCTTGGTTTGAGTGTGCACTGTACTGTACCGGAGAAATTAAATGGAAACACTGCAATAAGAGAGAGTCAACAGAGCATTGGCGACTCAGATTCAACAAGTACTTCTAATTAAAATAATTCATCCAAACCTTGTTCATGTTTAGTTTTGCAAGGTCATAGTGCACACAACTAATTGCTCATGATTCTAAATGTTACAAGGCCATAGTCTATCTCATTAAGCTTTAGGTAAGGGAAAAGTAATCACAACACTCATAGTAACTAAAAATTACTGAAGAAGGATGGTTATCGTGCTAAATGTTGATAAACCAAACAAACATGAGATCATTTCATAAAGCCATGGTTTATTTTGTGCAGGTTCATATTCATGAGTTTACAAACAAGGAAACTACAGTGATAGGAGGGCTTACTGATGGTTATAGCTGGGAGGTAAACAGGTCTGTATACCATTCTGTACATCAGTGATCAGATGTCTCTTTAGTGGTCAGGGCAGGTGTACAACATGCTGAGAGTTCTTGAACACATTTTCATAAGTTATTTGGTGATCTTTGTTAAAAGAGTACTACCAAAACTGTATTTGTGAATATTCATGGTCCAATATCTTACTGACCATAATGCAAGCTGAAATTACCATTAATCATCAAGAGCTGATATGAAAAGTCTTTTTTTAACTGAATGTGTCAGTTCCAATTTGCTTACTTACCCACTGTCACCTAAAATGATGACTTTCAGCAAAACCTTCTTTCTTGAAGACATAATGTCCAATTAATCTTTTCTCTGAAAATAAAATAAAGAAAGAATGAACAACCATGAAAGAACATAAAGCTTAATCAGAACATCATGACAGTAATGCACTAGACTCCAATTGAAATCTTCCTCACCTGCACTTGGCCAAACTTCAATAAAAGTAGAAACTTGTGAATGTTCTAAAAAGTCAAAACCCTTCTAAGTGATCATTCAGGAAGGTCATAAACCGGGATGACTTGGAGGTAAGAAATATGTTTATAATAACGTTTATTATTATTAAAGATGACTCAAGACTCGGCAAAAGTCAAGGTAAAATAAATTGCTATGGGCTAAAAGTATCCAGGCAAGGTTATAATGCATGCTTTGAGAACCATCCAACAGGTTTCATTGTTAGAACAAGTAATCAATTCTTCACAATAACAAAACTCCACAGAAAGGGAGTAGTGTTCATCAAATTAAGATGCAGGATATCATCTGTACATTTTATAAAAGTTCTTTGTAGAATATCTTCTCAATTACTCCCAGTTTTAAATTCCTCATACCATGACCACCACCTATGACTGGAAATCCCTAACACTGCTCTGAAAAAACAGGTCACACAAAAACACAGGTTTGTTTTGATTGTACATGATTCAGTGGTTCTTGCTTTCGCTGAATCATGCAATTGTAAATATATGTGTACATGCTCGTTGCCATGGATATTAATTTGAAAACCACACAAAAAACTGGAAAGACCTGTATAAATAAAGAAGTTAACACATCATGCTCTACACCCTGCCACGGTTAGTTAGATGTGATACAAGGATAACATCTTACCAGATATCAAATGTAAGGCAGGTCTGTAAAATGCAATTTTCTAATTTACACATTACTGAAACAGGAATTATTCTGTATTTCTAAACTCGGGGTCTTTTTTGTTCTAAGAGGGAATTATTTTTGTACGGAATGATATGTAAAGGGGAAATTTATTTATTTAGAGAGGAAGGGACAGAAATAAGGTCCACTGGAAAGCCTTGAATAATCCCTGTAAACTTTCATGATGCAAGGCCCGGTATGACTTTGCAAAACAACCTGCTTGTAGCTGCTTCCCTCAATTCCATCCTTGACTGCATTATTTTCAACTACACACACAAATACTCACACACATACCACACTGCATCAATCACCTGTGACCAGTCTCTCATGTAAGCTGGCACTGATCTGACCCCTGTACTCAGTTGGTGCTTTTTATTATACACAGATTTGCTTTGCAATATTACTGGCTGAGATTTCTGTTAACCTGGAGTTGCAACAGGTCCCAGATGTATTCTTTTTCCATTTTAGAAACAGGGGCTAACCTGCACAACTTCAGAAATTGCACCATTCATAATCCCCTTACTGTGACCTCCCGCTACATAAAAGTTATGTAATAATAACATACACCAGAAATGAACACAAGGGACCCATGGGTCACGGCGCTCAGCTGTTATATATGATAAAAAATATGATTTTGAAATGAGGCACATGCTGGTTTTGTGTGGAAATAAATATAAGCTGTATTATGAGTTGTTGGTGTTTAGCTTATTTATGATTTTGATAGTTTCTTTGGAGACAGGGAAGAGACTGATTTCATTTGTTTTATTAACAAATGGAGTGCTACTGTCATACAGATTTTGACTTGGCCATATAACTGATAAGCAGCACATATAAGATAAGAGTTTAACTATATATTAAAATTTAGTAACAAATATTGTGCCAAATATAATTTCTATTAAAAATAATAAGAGAATCATATGATTTTTTAAATAAAATATAACTGAAATGATTATTAAAATAATATTATAGAATATATTCATGAATGCATTCATGAATACATTTTGAAAGTATTTGCACTGGTATTCAAATACTTTCATTTTTACCTGAATTCCCATTCTTATGCAAGAAATTGTATAATGGAGTACATATTCATATTCATATTCATATACATTTGCAAAGTATTTGCACCATGTCTGGTATTTATTCAGTTTTAGCAAAACAATGATGTTGAGAATCCAGAATATAAACAAAGGACCCATGGGTCACGACACCCAGTTTAAGTTTGAAATTTTTGCAAATGAAAAATATGAAAAATATTCTATTGTAATGTTTTCATTTATATAAGCATATGAGAAGCTAAGAGGAAAGGGCCCTCCTACTTGGTTATAGTAAAGTTCTGAATATATGATTGCAAACTAATACTCTGACAAGACTGTCATGAAGAAAAACAGTAAAAGTTTTGAGATACTGTGATGCATATGAAAAATTTACAGATGGACAGGAAATTGGACAGAATGGACTAATACCTTTATTTCACTTTCAAGGGAATAATGCATATAAGTTTATATATAAGCCTATTTTTTTAGCATATCCACTTTTTCCATTAAGAAGTTTTTATCTGATTCATTTTTTTTTATTTACAAGTGTTATAAATTTGTAATATAAAAACTGAAAATATAAGTTAACATATTAGAATTCTAAGTTGCAATCTCTATATATCATACTGGGTCATATTATGCATACACATATATTTTATTATTTTTAAATCAAATGTTTAAACTGAATGTAAAAGAAAATAATGCCACAACATGGCATCTACAAAATTATTCCTTGAATCCCTATTAAAAAGTTTTACACATTGGAATTTTCAGTACATGCTTAATTTTATTCACTGGAATAAAATTAAAGATTCAGTAAATTTGATAAAATAAAAACATCTTTTCAAATAAAGTATACACACTGTTGGTTGAATGAGGGACAAACAATATCATTATGCTAATTACAATCTCAGCTATAATTAATTACTGGAATTAATAGTCAATTTCTCACCTGGTGAAGTTTTACTCTTCTGAAGTAAAGCATTACTTATCTGATGAACACCCACACTTTCATAGCAATACACCACTTTGTGGACACAATTAAATGTGCACTTTAATCATTGTAACCCTGATGGTACAATACAAAATCTAAAATAAAGCATGTCCAAGAATAAAATAAAATACAGAAAATTATAACATTCATCTAGTTTATGCACCAGCTGGGGGGGTGAGTGCAGGGCAGAGGGGATGCCTGCTAGTAGTGGCCAAGCTGGGCCAAGGCAAGCTGCCTGGGGTGGGTTACATAATGCAAGTGAAGGCTGTACTACTAGGTGGGCCAGATGTAAACAACACCTGACATGGTGTATGAAAACTTGAATAAAAGCTACTCTTTTCAAACAATTACTTTGAAATTTCAGATTTTTAAATATTAAATCCTTATGTATATATGCTGTGAAAATTAAATCAACAGTGCTTACAGGGAAAAAATGTGCCACTGCCAAAGTTGGACAAAATTTAAGGTATTGATTTTTTATTTATGCTAATAACTTGAAAAATTTGCAAAATTCAGATATAATTTTGGGTAAACAATTGAATCTTGATTAAATAAAGTTATATTCCTGAAAAAAAGCTTCCAGCTTCAGCAATTCTCATGTTAAATGAGCAAATATATTTCTTGATTTTTAAATAATTGCATTATATTTGGGCCTATAACTTCAAAATAATACCCAATACTCACCTAATTTTTGGTATGTGCACAGAAAATGTATGGAAAAATATGAATACTAAATATGATCAAAAACAGATTAGTGGTTTTGATATAAGGCAGCCTTGAAGTGTAACAATGGCTTTTTTATGGGAAACGGAGGTTTATTCTTAATACCTCGAAGGAACGAAGTTCTAATGACCCAATTTTCGGTATGGTAGGAGATTTTGGGGACATCTAATGGTATGCAGAATTTGGGATTCGTAGGTCCAACGGTTTTAAAACGTGCCCTGTTAACAGCCGGACGGCCGACGGACAAAGGACCACGACTATAGCTCAGATGACTAACAGTCAGCTGAGCTAAAAACTGGATAATCCTTTCACCTCATTGGGTTTGTTACCAGATCCGTGAAACACTCATAACAAAGATCTTTACTGGCTGTATCAAATTATTTTTAACCCAGCATGTAGATGGTTAGTATAAAGATATTTGATAGGAGAAAACAAAAGGAGTTTTATTATTTGAAATGGGTGAATCACTATGTGTGTACATTCTTTTACCTATTCATTTTATTAATTGTTTGGTTAATTAGAATATCCTGTTTCTTAATTTATGTTGTGCAGTTTTACTGTACAGCTAGTCTCTATTAGATACTAGTCAAAAGCCAATTGCACATATATGCTTTTTCAAGGTGTTTTTTTCAGTTGGATGGTCTAAAGCAAAGTTCATATAGACATACTTTATGCCATGGGGTCTCCTTACTTGTATAACATCTGGAACTTGGACCCTGGTCCATAAGGAACCGGTAGGTGGTTTTAAGGTCACAGCAAACTAGACCTTAACTGGTAAAAATAGAAGGACAAGACAATGATTTAAATGTTTATCATATAACCATGTAAAACACCGATTAAACCAGGTTAGTAATAATTTTTTGGTCTCTATCACACATCTCCGAAAGTGGTATATACATTTCCTCAACTGATTACCGGTACAAATACCTTACTAGGAGCTGATTGTGAGTAAAGTACACACATATTGACTGGTCGTATAATTGAATATTGTCATGTGATACAAATCAATGTACTCCGTGAGTAGGGGGAGATGTCACCATGCACGGCCTACCATGATTCACTCAAGAGCCCATAACACCAGTAGTGTTCACATGATTCCTCTCAACCACTATGTTAATTATTTTTCAATCATAAACAATGAGCAGACTTTTCCACAAGGCTCAACATTAATAACAAACTGCTTGCCTGTGGCAAGTACATTTCCAAAAATAGCAGGAGGATAAAAATACCTAGTCATGATGCCTGAACTAGTTGACAATTACCGGTAAACATAAACCTTTCCTTTAAATTTTAATAAAACTGCTGTCCCATCCAAACAGGTTATTGTCCACTGGCTCTGCAGAATCTTATCTCTCATCACTTTCAGAGTTATTGTAAAACCTGTTTCTTCCTGGTAGCATCCTGATTAAAACCCCTTCATTTATAATAAATGTAAAAGATGTTTTGAATTCATATTAAACACCTACTTATATACATCCTTTTAAACCTAGTTCTTTTTACTGTATATGCATTTCTGATATTAAAATTCAGTTCTTGATATCTTAACATTATTAGAACATTTAAATTTGTGCCATTGCCTATTTTAAACACTCAGTAATGAGTATTTGCAGGGCAATCCCAGTTTTAATGGGCTAATATTGGGCTAATCTTGAGTCTAAAAACAAGAAATGACATCTCTGTATAGAATTTTTGTTTCCAAACAATATGCCAATGCCTGAGTATTACTCCTGCATATCTGGAGTAGTTAAGAGTTTAGCCTGGGTGTGTCACATCCATAATGCAAACAACATGGTGACCTGGTTTCCAGGCAGAGGCTTGATATCGCAATGTACAAATGTAACATTATCAAATAACAATTATGATATACTGTTGGCATTGTCCAGTTATATATGTCACAAATCCTTTAATAGCAATGTAAAATAAAATATTAAAAAAAAAAAAAAAAATAAATACTTGCATTATGTCATCAACAGCCCTATTGTTGTTTGATTTTGGCTAAAAATGTAATGCCTGCCTTGAATATGCTGCCATGGTCACAGACTCACAGACTTGGGTTCTTTAAGCTTCCCTGGGCTATGGTCTGACAGTGACACACACGTGTAATTTTGTATGGTCACATATCTGACAGGGGCCATGAAAAATAACATACAATGACATCCCATCTTTAATAATACAAACATGACTCACTCTGCTAGAGACAGATGTTGACCACAAATTCAGCCAATCAATCCACAAGTGGCCCATGGGCAATGACGGTAAGCTGAATAAGTGCATTCAAGGAACCTTGAACAATGGGTAGAGCGCTCAATGCGCTTCATGCATTTTGCCAATAGACCTTAGATAAGGTTACAGTGACAATAAAATAAATCAAGCTGCTACCATGTGTGCCCTCCTGACTAAAAGAATGTTTAAATCATGTTCTTCCACACAGCTTGCAGAATGTAGGTCACAGTGACAAATATTTATTTCAAGTTTCCAAGAAATTTTTACAGGAACATCCCTGGATCTTATTAAATTAGAAGTTTCTAGGTCCAACTGTTATAAATCATGCAAATCTGCAAATAGGGTGCTCAAATCATGTTCTTTCACTTATCTCGCAAAATATAGGTCACTATAACCTACTTTCAGGTTTCCAAGGAGATTTGCTTAGGGGTCTTGGGTCTTGCTTTTTCAATGGGACAAATATAAGTCAAGTTTGAAATCTATACATCAATAAAAGCAGGAATTATCATCCAGAAACTAATTTTTTGACAGATGGCTCCTGTGGCCTTGGCCTTTGACCTTGTGACCCCAAAATTGATATGGATCATCCACTATTGGCAAGTGAGCTATATATTCAAGATGGAAGACCTGGGATGAAAGTTTGGCTTAAAATGCATCCACAGTATCTTTTAAGATGCAAGTCCAGTGACCTTGACCTTTGACCTCATGGCCCTAGAACCTATAGGGTTCTTACTTTAGTGGTGGGCCATACATAAGTCACGTTTGAAATCCATATGGCTATCAACACTGGAGATATCATAAGAGGTGTATGATTTTCACCAAATATGGACACATTTAAGGTCAATGCCACTCTCATGGTAAAGGTCATGACCCAAATGTAAATAGACCTCATCCAATAACCCATCTCTGTACATGTGCATAATATGAAAGAAATCTGTCCATTAGTTTTTGACTTATAATGCTTACAGTGATGTCAAGTAGCAATTATGGGGGTATTAAAAGGCGTAAAAACAAGAAAAGGATAAAAGATGGCGCCACCAGTTTCCGGTATATCACAAGGCTATCCAAGATCTTCGGTCACCTTGATTTTTGGACCAGTCCATGCAAGCTTACTTGAGATATTTAAGAATTTGTGTTATTTTTAGCAAAAATTGACCTATTCAAGGTCAAGGTCACTCTCCTAGCATAGGTCATGACCCCATTTTAAATAGGCTTCGTCCCCTTCCCTATATCTATACAAATGTAAAGTTTGAAAAAGATCAGTGAAATATTTTTTGAGTTATCCCGCTCACCATAGTATCTCGACTTTGTCTGGGGATACAATGATTGTGAGGTTAGCTGCCTGCCCATCTGGAACTGTGGCTAGCATTACCAGTTTATGAACCATCATACTCAATATTTTCATCTTTGGTGCAGCTCTCCCCCCACACAAGTTAGACATCAAAGAGACGACTGGTAAAAGTTGAGATGGTAAGAACTGGCTAAAACAGTTCTTACCTGGCTTTACCTAGTCATCATGTTTGCCACTTCATGGGTACTGAGTAAAAGTTTAAGAATTATAAACAAGGGACCTATGGGTCACTGTGCTCAGCTGACGTTAACCTTGAAGGTAAAAATCTAAAATAATATCTAATGGAGATAAAGTGTAAGAGGAAGAGGTAGTAAAGGCCATGGTTGGTTTATATGATTGGATTGTATTGATGAGCAAGAAATTGTTGCAAAAAATATTTTGTGACCTGACCATGTGTTTCCTAATGTTGAAACTAAAGCATGTGAGCAGTTTGTGAACAAATGATCTGTACTATTACCATGATCATTGGTTGGTTTTTCGATTAACTGTTGACATTTCAGTAGTTTACACATTTGTTTAATTGAATCTATTTTTTTGTATAATATATATTATTAAATATACATGTATTTTTTTTATGAAATGTACACAGTTGAAATATAGCTAATTAACAACATAAAACAGGGCAAACAAAGCCTGATCTCAAATTCTGCTGAGGCAGGAAAATAATGAACAAATGTTTGTATTAAATCCTGATTTTTTTTATCACATCAATTATTTTCTAATTTAAGTTTATATTTCTATACATTTCCAATATAACGTATATATCTGAATATAAAAGTTGATTCATAATTCTCAATTGCATCATCATAAATCTCAATCTTGTCAAATAACACCACATCATGCATACAAATGTTTATTTATTTTTTATAACAAAAATATATCTTTTAAATCTGTAAAACAATAAATATCTAAAAATAATACTTGATTTAGATTTCACAATTTTTAATTCTGTCTTTATTTATCCATAATGTGCTTCATATTTTATAATAATTTAAGCATACTGATGGGTTCATTTATATTTGTTAAAATCATTTAAAAGAAAATTGATTTCTTTAAAAATGCTACATTACACAACATTGCATCTTCTGGATTACACCTTGAATTATTTTTTCAAGGAAAGTTTTTGCATATCGGAGTGGAAACAGCATTACAATTAAGGAGATACAGTGAAAACAATAACAATTACTGCATAACACTTGGTGGGTTGGGTTTGCGGGGGGGGGGGGGGGGGGGGGGGATTGGGGTGGTGATATGAGAATAACTGTACACCTGTCACAGCAGGGGATCTCCCCCAGTGACTGTAACAAATCAGAAATCCTGGCATAGCTGACTTCCAGTGACCTGGAGTGGGACCCTGCATCTGTAATCAAAGCAAGTGACTACAGAAAAAAATCAATAACTAGCTTAATTTTCAAGCTTTTATTTTCAAATTTCAGATTTAGACAAACTAAATATTTATGTTTACATGCTGTGAAAGTTAAATCAATGGTGCTTACAGGAAAAAAACGTGCCATGGTCAAAGTTGGGCAAAATTTAAGGTACTGATTTTTTTTTATGCTAATAACTTAAAAAATTTACAAAATTCAGATCTAATTTTGGGTAAACAATTGAATCTTGATTAAACATAGTTATATACTTGATAAAATAGACTCTAGTTTCAAAATTTTTCATGTTAAGTGAGTTATTATTTTTCCTGATTTTTTACAAAGTCCATTATGTTTTGGCCCATAACTTGAAGAATTTATAATTTACAGACTTAATTTCTGGCATGTTCATAGGAACTATATAGAGGAATATTTATGGTAAATATGAGGAAAAACAGATGGGTGGTTTTGATATGAGGCAGTCCTGAAGTGTGAAAATAGGATTTTAATAAAAAATTGAGGTTTTTCCTTAATTTCTCAAAGGAACGAAGTCGCAAAGACCCAGTTTCGGCTTGGTAGGAGATCTTGGGGATATCTAACATTATGCTGAATTTTGGATTCCTAGGTCTTACGGTTTCAAAACGTGCCACATCTACGGACGGACGGACAGACGGACGGACGACGGACCACGACTATAGCTCATATGACTTATAGTCAGCTGAGCTAAAAAAGGTCCCTTCACGTCACTGACAAATACTAGTACTGCACTGATCAACCCTGTGCTGATGTTTGTAAATGTGGCCTCCTTTTGAGAATAATATGAATAACTAGACATTTCTTGGCACCGCAGGTGCCAGAGTATCCCCAGACATAGTAGGCCCCCCCCCCCCCCCTTACAAGAATAGACCCCCATTTTAGCAGCATATACTGACACTTGGCATATTTATTGTTTCTTCCATCTAACAATCCACAATCTTGTTGAAGATGTTGGCCCTGTGACCTTGAGCTTTTTAAAGAGGTGTCCTGTGACCTTGACCTTTGACCTCATGACCCCAAAATCAATTCAGGTCTTGCTTTTCCAATGGGACATATGCAAGTCAAGTTTGAAATCTATACATCAAGGCAGGAATTATCATCCAGAAACTTATTTTTGGACAGATGGCTCCTGTGACCTTCACCTTTGACCTCGTGACCTCAAAATTGATAGTGTTCTTTCTCTCTTGGCAGGAGAACTATATGTGCAAGATGAAAGATCTGAGATGAAATGTTTGGCTGAAAATGCATCCACATCTTTTTAAAGATGTGTCTTGTGACCTTGACCTTTGACCTCATGACCTCAAAGTCAATTTTGGTCTTACTTTTCCAATGGGACATATACAAGTCAAGTTTGAAATCCATACATCAATAAAAGCAAGAATTATCATCCAGAAACAAATTTTTGGACATATGGCTCCTGTGACCTTCACCTTTCACCTTGTGACCTCAAAATTGCAAGGGTTCTTCTTCTCTTTGCAGGTGTACTATATGTGCAAGATGAAAGATCCGAGATGAAATGTTTGGCTGAAAATGCATCTACATCTTTTTAAAGATGTGTCCTGTGACCTTGACCTCTGACCTCATGACCACAAAATCAATTTGGTTCTTGCGTTTCCAATGGGACATATATAAGTCAAGTTTGAAATCCATACATCAATAAAAGAAGGAATTATCATCCAGGAACTAATTTTTGGACATATTGCTCCTGTGACCTTCACCTTTGACCTCGTGACCTCAAAATTGATAGGTGTCTTCCACTCTTGGCAGGTGAACTATATGTGCAAGATGAAAGATCTGAGATGAATTGTTTGGCTGAAAATGCATCCACAATATTTTAAAAGAGGTTTCCTGTTACCTTGACCTTTGACCTCATGACCACAAATTCAATTCCAGTCTTGCTTTTCCAATGGGTCAAATACAAGTCAAGTTTGAAATCCATACATCAATAAAAGAAGGAATTATCATCCAGAAACTAATTTTTGGACAGATGGCTCCTGTGACCTTCACCTTTGAACTCGTGACCTCAAAATTTATAGGGAGCTTCCTCTCTTCGCAGGTGTACTATATGTGCAAGATGAAAGATCTTAGATGAAATGTTTGGCTTAAAATGCATCCACATCTTTTTAAAGATGTGTCCTGTGACCTTGACTTTTGACCTCATGACCCCCAAATCATTTTGGTTCTTGGGTTTCCAATGGGACATATATAAGTCAAGTTTGAAAGCCAAACATCAATAAAAGCAGGAACTATCATCCAGAAACTAATTTTTGGACATATGGCTCCTGTGACCTTCACCTTTGACCTTGTGACCTCAAAATTGATAGGGGTCTTCCACTCTTGGCAGGTGAACTATATGTGCAAGATGAAAGATCTGAGATGAATTGTTTGGCTGAAAATGCGTCCACAATATTTTTAAAGAGGTTTCCTGTGACCTTGACCTTTGACCTCATGACCCCAAATTCAATTCCAGTCTTGCTTTTCCAATGGGTCAAATACAAGTCAAGTTTGAAATCCGTACATCAATAAAAGAAGGAATTATCATCCAGAAACTAATTTTTGGACAGATGGCTCCTGTGACCTTCACCTTTGACCTTGTGACCTCAAAATTGATAGGGGTCTTCCTCTCTTTGCAGGTGTACTATATGTGCAAGATGAAAGATCTGAGATGAAATGTTTGGCTGAAAATGCATCCACATCTTTTTAAAGATGTGTTCTGTGACCTTGACCTTTGACCTCATGACCCCAGGTTCAATTCCGGTCTTGCATTTCCAATGGGTCAAATACAAGTCAAGTTTGAAATCCGTACATCAATAAAAGCAGGAATTATCATCCAGAAACTAATTTTTGGACAGATGGCTTCTGTGACCTTCACCTTTGACCTTGTGACCTCAAAATTGATAGGGGTCTTCCTCTATTGACAGATGACTTAAATGTGCAAGATGAAAGGTCTGAGATGAAATGTTTGGCTGAAAATGCATCCAAAATCTTTTTAAAGATGTGTCCTGTGACCTTGACCTTTGACCTCATGACCCCAAAATCAATTTGGGTCTTGCTTTTTCAATGGGACATATATAAGTCAAGTTTGAAATCATTACATCAATAAAAGCAGGAATTATCATCCAGTTACTAATTTTTGGACGGATAGCTCCTGTGGCCTTGACCTTTGACCTTGTGACCCAAAATTTATACACATCATCCACTATTGGCAAGTGAGCTATATATTCAAGATGGAAGACCTGGGATGAAAGTTTGGCTTAAAATGCATCCACAGTATCTTTTAAAATGCCAGTCCAGTGACCTTGACCTTTGACCTCATGACCCTAGAACCTATAGGGTTCTTACTTTAGTGGTGGGCCATAAATAAGTCATGTTTGAAATCCATATGGCTATCAACACTGGAGATATCATAAGAGGTGTGTGATTTTCACCATATGTGGCAATATTCAAGGTCAAGGCCACTATCATAGGAAAGGTCATGACCCCAATTTAAATAAGCATCATCCCATAACCCATACCTATGTATATGCATAATCTAAAAGAAATCTGTCCATTAGTTTTTGACTTATAATGCTCACAGTACTGTAAGGTGGCAATTTTGGGGGTATTAAACGGCACGAAAACAAGTAAAGAATAATAGGTGGCGCCGCCAGTTTCTGGAACATGACAACCCTATCCATGATCTTCCATCAACTTGATTTTGGGATAAATCCATGCAAGATTTCTTGAGATATTAAAGAATTTGTGTGATTTTCCCCAAAATTGGACCTATTCAAGGTCAAGGACACTCTCCTAATAAAGGTCATGACCTCATTTTAAATAGGCGTCGTCCTCTTACCCATATCTATACATATACCGAGTTTGGTAAAGTTCCGTGAAATATTTTTTTGGATATCACGCCAACAAGATTTATATGCGGTGGCGGCTGGACCGGCTGGACCGGTACATAATTGTATCCCCCGACTTTGTCTGGGGATACAATTATGTCAAGGGGCTGGTCATGACAGCTGCAGCAGCACAGCTAATTCCAGATCAGCATATAATTCTAGACATTTAAATGGGTTCTTCCTGTTACCATGACAACTGATCCTGTCCTGATTAATTAATACAGACCTGTTGTACTTGTTAACTTATCACTTTACTGTAGTGAATTAAAAAAAAACTTTTGAATGTTGATAAGAACTACTTCCTTGACATACAATGATACAAAAATGCGAAACCCTTATTGTGTGCGACTGATATAGTCTGTCAGTGTGACAAATTGCATAAGAGGGTCCAAATCAACAAAAAGTGAGAATCTTAGATAATTATTTACAGTTGTATCATTTGGACATGAACCTTATGCATTTTTTAACGTATCAAATTGACAGTGCTGCTTATGAGGAAAAAATTATGTCAAATAATGGGCTCAAAGCTGTAGCCTGCTTTGTCAATAAAATACGGTCTGACAATATCAAACATTCCTTGAAGATTATATATAACTTGCCAATTAAATTTTTTTTATGACAGACACTGAAAAATTCAGAGTTCCACTACTTTTGTTGCAATGTTATCTGTACAATACACATTATAACAAATTTTTTTACTAAGTTTATGACCATTATTTTTTTATGACCATTGTCAGAACCATTAATAATCATATTGATTCTTTATTTCTGTCCATTGCAAATGTCAGCGCCATAGATAATTGTATTCTTTTTTTTTGCACTGATTGAGCCATAAAAAATCATTTTGTTTTGTCCATCGTCAGAGCCATAGATAATCATATTGATCAATTCTTTATTATTTATGCAAAATCCACAGATTGCTTCTTTGATTAATTTTTCTATGTCCACTGTCAGAGCCTTGGATAATTATATTGATTATTTAATTTTTTATGTCAGTTGTAAAAGCCACAGATAATCATACTGATTCTTTAATTTTTTTTACGTCAACTGTCAGAGCAACAGATAATCATACTGATTCTTTATTTTTTTATGTCCATTGTCAGACCATGGATAATAAATATTAATTATATTGATTCTCTGTTTATTTGTTCAATATCCATTGACAGAGATATAGATAATCATACTAATTCCTTGATTAATTTTTATGCCCAATGTCAGAGCTATAGATAATCAGACTGATTCTTGCTAGAACTTTATACAATTATTTTATTATATAAACCCCTCAATAATCTGGGTCTTCTCTCCTTGCAGCAGAGATTAATATATTTGTCAGAGACGAGATTAAAATCCAGGCGGATTTTAAATTCGCCTAGACGAGATTGCGATTGTGATCTCGCCTAGGCAAGATTGCAATTGTGATCTCAGCTAGACGGATTTTAAACTCGCCTAGACAAGATCACAATCGCAATCTCGCCTAGGCGAGATTAAAATCCATCATGGAGCAGGCCAGGATTTTAATCTCGCCTAGGCGAGTTTAAAATCCGTCTGGTGTCTTCCAGGCGAGTTTAAAATCTGCCTGATATTACTTAGGCGAGTTTAAAATCTGCCTAGGCGAGATTAAAATAGTGATCTGATCAAATATCCTAATATATTAAGCATTGTAATTTACATATGAAAGATGTTTTCAGTCTGAATGGTTATATATTGTTAAAAGGTAATATATTTATTAATATTTACAGAATATTATAGTATTAATGTAATAATTACCTTTTTTACAGTAATGTAATAGTTATTCATGTGATAATTAACATTAATTTTGGAAACAGAATTATGAAATAGATATTTGATTATTATTTGCACCTTTGATGTGTTTCATGTGGTCTACAGCATCCTTATCATACCAATTATTTGCAAAACATTTATTAATCTTTATTTTTTTTCTCCAGTTTACTTAACAACCTTGTGTTTGTAAATATCACTAATAATTTTTACAAAAAAATAATTTGTAATTGTATTTAAATATATGGCAATTAGAGAGTAACAAGAGGTATATTGAAGCACACTTATGAGATATTATGAAGAGCAAATCTGGGGGAAAAAGTCATCCACTTGCATATTGAATCAATCATAGATAGATAGATAGACAGATAGATAGATTAGTCTAGATAGCTATTACTTCACTATTTAATGAGTATATAACACATTAACATAAACAATCATCCTATTTGATAGTTCTTACAGGACAAACAGAACAAATTAGTTGGTTGATCTAGTTCAAATGTTTCTTTTCACCCAGGTATTCAACACTCAACAGTCAAAACATGTACACTTATGGTACAAAATATGCAGGGTATCAGTATTTATGATGGACTTTGATACACCATCCTTTTTTTTGGTAATTAAACATCATATGAGAAAAGGTAAAAGTTGATACACAGATGTATGCATGTGAATAATTCTTTGTCTTATTTAGTCTTTTCTTATAATGTATATAATATTCTTCTGATCCTTTTTTTAATGTTTTGTGAGGCATTTTGTGAAGCTTCAATATTTATGTAGACTGTGTTACAAGATAACTGCCTTTTTTTGGACAGTATTATATCATATAAGAAAAAATATGATTTCTAGATTCATAGAGTAATAGATCATTTATGCATGTGAACATGCATTGAATTATATTGATAAAAAATAAATGAGCTATGTTCCTTTTTGTCTTTTTAAAATACTACATTACTAATATTACTAATACCAGTTTCCCTTCGAATTAATATTGACAACAAAATTATTATGTAAATAATCAGCAGCAGCCCACATCATATATCATTTGAATATGCCATATACAATACCAATGTAAGGTTCTTATTACCTAGTTTATAAATAAAAATATAAAATAAAAAAATTAATGTTAATTATTACATAAATATTATAATATTCTGTAAATATTATTAAATATATATTACTTGTGAACTATACATAACCATATTAATCAAAAATATATAATATAAAATATTCCATTTCCAAAATTAATGTTAATTATTACATTAATAATATAATATTCTGTTAATATTAATAAATATATAACTTGTGAACTATACATAACCATTCAGTGTTAAAATATTGAAAATCTGACTGAAAACATCTTTCTTAAGTCAATTACAATGCATAATTTATTGGGAAATTAGATCAGATCACTATTTTAATCTCGCCTAGGCAGATTTTAAACTCGCCCAAGTGATATCAGGCAGATTTTAAACTCGCCTGGATGACACCAGACAGATTTTAAACTCGCCTAGGCGAGATTAAAATCCTGGCCTGCTCCATGATAGATTTTAATCTCGCCTAGGCGAGATTGCGATTGTGATCTCGTCTAGGCGAGTTTAAAATCCGTCTAGCCGAGATCACAATTGCAATCTCGCCTAGGCGAGATCACAATCCCAATCTCGTCTAGGCGAATTTAAAATCCGCCTGGATTTCAATCTCGTCTCTGACATATTCATGTCATGCTAGTTAATCATTCATATCCATGAGATAAAACTGTTCATACAATGTGGGCCCATGGAGGGAAGATGGACTTCTCTGAGACCAGGAAGGAATAGATACAATATCAGACACAGCATGTCTCTATTCACCAGTGGCTGTTTATGTATATTTCATGGAATCTTGGAAAACCCAGTCACGGTCAACTCTAGTCCAGTGGAAATATATTCAACTTATCTGTGCAAGGGTGTCCATAGCTTACACCTACTACAGGCACTGAATGTATATAGGACCTGTTTCTACATGCATTCCCCTGTTCCAATCTGTAATATGTTTATTGTTTATTTTTTACAGCTAAATAATAATTTAAATAAAAAGGCTCCTGATAATCTTAAAACCATACAGGTCACAAATCAACATACAAAATGTGAATCTCCTGGTTCTGAACACATGTACCTTGAATTATATGATAGTGGTGAAGTGATCATAATTATCAATTTCATTATGATAAATTTCAAATTCCAGTTACAAACCACCCAGGAAGCTTCTGTTCCCTTATAAAGAACAGAAGCTTCCTGGCTGGTTTGTAAAATTCTGGAATTTGAAATCATAATGAAATTGATAATTATGATCACTTCACCACTATCATATACTTCAATATACAGGGCTTGATTTTGCAGGATTTAAGCCGATTACTTTAAAGTTAATATTAATGAGCACTATCCCTGAGAGTATGGTACACAGCCTAACATAGGACCACGGTTTAGATTGGGTTAACTGGCTCACAAATTTCTTGTTCTGAGATTTTTTATACCAATTAATTAGGGATCCATCATCAATTGTAAAATTGTAATGGTTTGCCCAGATACATATATAATAACAGAGCTAATAACAGCAATAGCTGAGTATGACTGTGTAAACCGGCTGACAAATTCTGTTCCCAAATCAATTGAAGACTCCTCCCTATAACTGATCATATTACATTGCTCAGGTGTCTCTAATAACTACCGAGAATTTGTTCCATACTGCATACCACCTATAAGTGTATTAACTCTGCAACTAATCAGATAATGTATACGGAGCTAACCTGTACTGGTAATGGTATTAATATCATCATCTAACATTACCATCTGAAAGAAACTGGCACAACATAACACACCACCATGGCAGATATATCAACTTGGGCTGTAAAATGCCTGTAATTTAATTGTAAATTTTCAATTACCATACTAATTCATGATTAATCCCAGTTATTCATGAACAACAATCCTTTTAATTATTTCAAGTTGTAACTGCCATCACAGTTTACTGGGATGACCATGGATACTTCTAAGATACTGTGACAGTAAAGTTATCAGGCTAGTTTCACTGGCAGTACAAACACTGAACTGTATGAGGCTGTTAAGTAGCACCTTTGCAAGACTCACAAGAACCAACATAAATGTATCAATATGCCATACCTTAATTAAAGCCAATAAATGGCTATGTTATATTAAATAGCACTAATAATTCTCCTGGATATATCTTAATTTATGCAGACTAATGTTTTCACAATGTCACTCATATGATACAGACTATGGAATAAGAAAACCCCTTTAACGCTGTTTGGTCAGTTGTGCTGGATCATGTTGGTTGTATACATTTCCGAAACTCCGAGATGCATAAATTTACATTTAAGTCATCAATGATAATATCACTTCTTGGTAGAACCATAAACAAATATACTGTATTATTCCTTTCCTTGTGTAAATTTTAAGTTTAAATTTCTTTACATTTCCCTTTTTTAATTCAAATTGGAGATTACATTTTAAACGTAACATTTAGTTTGTATAGCTATATTTTTACATGAATTGGTCTGATTGGTAACTAACGTTAACATGATCAGATATCTAGATGAGTACCGGATTACTATTATTAGTATTAACCTCACCTTGCCACCTTTGTGATAACCAGGTAAAGCCTTGAGATATTCCACAGATCATACATTTAGGAGATCACTGGTGCAATATCCGGTTTTCTGGGTGTCTTGACTGGTTCATACCCACAGGATAACATTTATGCAGCTAACAGCAAGTTCATGTGGAAAATGCAAACACAAATAAGCACTGCATCAATATTTTTGACTGCACTTCTGTTCAGGGTCCACTGCAAAGTCTACTTCAGACAGACCATTATAAATGCTAACTTCATCAGCTATGTGATGCTGTTCTACTCTTGTTTAGCCTCATAAACCCTTGATATATACTGAAGAGGAATTCCTAAACTCAAAGATCTGGAAGTTTTGGCACACAAAGCCATTAATGCTTCAACAGTATTAGGTGCTGGCTCAAGTATGAATATATCCAAAGATTATTATAACACTATTTGGTGATATCATTAAGTAGGTACTGTAAGCTTGTTCCTAGACAATGAGTGTTGTAAAGTTCATGTCCCCTTTGTTGTTAACCCATAGTCACATGTCATCAGATGAGTGACTTACACATGATCACCTGGCACAGTGCATTCTATGTATTGTACGTGGGCTTGCTTAATGTACATGTTCTTACACACTGTCATATGATTTGGGACAGGCTTGATATGAGCTGTGATGATGTGGTACATGTGTGGGCTGTTGACCATCCTTGCTCTATGTAATAATTTTTAAGTATGTATATCTGACGCCACAGGTTAAAGTGACTCACAAGCAGACACGGAGCTCATCCCACAGTCCTCAAAAACAAAACTTTTGTATCATATTCAGATAGAACGCTGATTGATGGTTAATGACAAAGACCTCAACGCACCACTGCCCCCACTGCATTTATAATAAGGTGTGCATATCCTGACTCTTAACTACTGACTCTGTTTATCATATGCAAATATTATTTCTGAATGGGTTATTTAAATATTTCAAAGAAGGGGAAGGTTCTGAACTATATATTTTACACGACTGTTCTAATTGAGGCAACCTCCATGATCCATGGCTCAGGTGCCAGCTTTTGGTACTGGCCAGAGGCCGTGTAAAAAACAGAGAACACAAAGACAACCACTTGCCTTAGATGGGCCACAACGCACTTTCATATTTTAACTCTGGGAATTGAACTCAGGACACCAGCGGAGAGAGCCTGGTGCTTTACCCCTCCACTGTAAAGGCCCCTACTAAAGCATGCATAAGCTCAGAATACAAGATACATTGATTTTACACAAATATCCTTAAAAGTGTCAATACAACAAAATACTATAGCTATATAAACACACTTTCCTGATTCTACCTCTATCTGCAGTCACCTCACTAAAGCATTTAATTAAGTCATTCCCTTCATGCCTATATATATTTATCTTATTTGTTTGTCATCAAGAATATATGACAGGGCTTGAATGATTAATTAATATATTGATAGATAACTGATCTGGATGGTCAGATACATTCATACAATTATCTATGAGACCCCAAGATTCGATCTCACAATATTGGAAAGACAATGGTAAACATGTATATAATGAGTAAAGTAAATAACATCTACCTGATACACAGTCTTTAACTACATTTCTGGTTAGTACAAAGATTTAATAACTATCATAATTGTCCACAATGTGCGAGTGGACGGTTCTACAGCATGCAATGACTGGAAAATATTATAGTCTACTGAAAATTATGAGCAGCTCAATTTCGCAAAAGGTTAGAACACAGACCTGTTTAAAAGTTTTTAGTACTGACATGAAGACAAAGCAGTTAGAAACAAGGGACCCATGGGTCACTGTGCTCAGCTGAAGTTGACCTTGAAGGTAAAAATCTAAAATAATATCAAATGGAGATAAAGTGTAAGAGGAAGAGGTAATAAAGGCCATGGTTGGTTTATATGATTGGCTTGTATTGATGAGCAAGAAATTGTTGCAAATAATATTTTGTGACCTGACCATGTGTTTACTAATGTTGAAACTGAAGCATGTGAGCAGTTTATGAATAAATGATCTGTACTATTACCATGATCATTAGATGGCTTTTTGATTAACTGTTGACATTTCAGTAGTTTACACATTTGTTCAATTGAATCTATTTTTTGTATAATATATATTATTAAATATGTATATATTTTTTTTAAAGAAATGTATACAGTTGAAATATAACTAATTAACAACATAAAACAGGGCAAACAAAGCCTGATCTCAAATTCTGCTGAGGCAGGAAAATAATGAACAAATATTAAATCCTCATTTTTTATCACATCAATTTTTTTTTTATTTAAGTTTATATTTCCAATATAACATATATATCTGAATATAAAAGTTGATTCATACTTCTCAATTGCATCATCATAAATCTCAATCTTGTCAGATAACACCACATCATGCATACAAATGTTTATTTATTTTTTACCACATATCTTTTAAATCTGCAAAACAATAAATATCTAAAAATAATACTTGATTTAGATTTCACAATTTTTAATTGTCTTTATTTATCCAAAATGTGCTTCATATTTTATAAATTTAAGCATATTTATGGGTTCAATTATATTTGTTAAAATCATTTAAAAGAAAATTGATTTCTTTGAAAATGCTACATTACACAACATTGCATCTTCTGGATTACACCTTGAATTACTTTTTCAAGGAAAGTTTTTGCATATCGGAGTGAAACAGCATTATAATTAAGGAGATACAGTAAAAACAATAGCAATTACTGCATAACACTCTTGGTGGGTTGGGTTTGTTGGGGGGGGGGGGGGGGGGTGGTGGTGATTGGGGTGGAGGGGTGGTGATATGAGAATAACTGTACACCTGTCACAGCAGGGGATCTCCCCCAGAAACCGTAACAAAACAGAAACCCTGGCATAGCTGACTTCCAGTGACCTGGAGTGGGACCCTGCATCTGTAACCTGTAATCAAAGCAAATGACTAAAATAGAGCCTCAAGAAAAAATCAATAACTAGCTTATTTTTCAAGCTTTTATTTTCAAATTTCAGATTTAAACGAATTACATATTTATGTTTACATGCTGTGAAAATTAAATCAGTGGTACTTACAGGAAAAAAACGTGCCATGGTCAAAGTTGGGCAAAATCTAAGGTACTGATTTTATTTTTATGCTAATAACTTAAAATATTTACAAAATTCAGATCTAATTTTGGGTAAACAATTGAATCTTAATTAAACATAGTTATATACTCGGGGAAAATAGACTCTAGTTTTAAAATTTTTCATATTAAGTGAGTAAATATTTTTCCTGATTTTTTACCAAGTCCATTATGTTCGGGCCCATAACTTAAAGAATTTATACTTAACAGACTTAATTTCTGGCATGTACATAGGAACTATACAAAGGAATATTTATGGTAAATATGAGGAAAAACAGATGAGTTGTTTTGATATTAGGCAGTCCTGAAGTGTGAAAATAGGTTTTAAATAACAAATTGAGGTTTTTCCTTAATTTCTCAAAGGAACAAAGTCGCAAAGACCCATTTTTTGGTAGGAGATCTTGGGGACATCTAACATTATGCTGAATTTTGGATTCCTAGGTCTTACGGTTTCAAAACGTACCACATCGACGGACGGACAGACGGATGGACGACGGACAATGGACCAATAAGATGACTTATAGTCAGCTGAGCTAAAAAATTAACATAACTGTAATAATGTCATACAAAATGTATTTAGTTTAATATACATAAATTTGTTTGGTCAGCAAACATATTAAATCTATTTAAAGTGCACTGAGAGCAATATTAGAATTTTATAGCCACATTTGGCCAATTACTACTTTTTGTGTATAATGCCATTGGCTCTTGTAACCATCATTCTAACCTGCAATATAATTCACTATTTTTGTGGCAGGGATGAAAGTCCTGGTTACACAAATTGCATTTAACAATAACAGAGCTCTCTCTCGCATGTGAGATCAGACAAAGCCAATTAAGCACAGCTGGGTCATTATGTACAATGGAGACACACTGACAGCTATGGCATTATCATTACTGGTATAGCACAAGCATGTAGTGATAAAGACCTGTACTGTAGTCCGTTCCACCAACCGTGAAACACAGTTTTTTCGCGATCATTTTTAAAAGAATTAAAAACAAAGATTTTTGGTACAGAGGTAATTGAGGACACGACCTAATTTTTTGACAGGAAAAATGCCACATACCCGAGATGAATAGCCTGTAATGAACAAAAATAAAAATCCAGGAGAAACTCGCGGGCTGTTTATGACATTTTGTACATGGTCAACTGACAAGATTCTGCCTCGCACGTGCATGACGTCATAAGCGGCCATTTTGCCGGAAATAGAATCCCGCTGTTTGGCAATGCGAGGTGGTCAGACAATAATAGCTGCTAGCACGTTACTATCATTAATACATGTATGTGGCCCCTGTTACATCATATGATTGTACATGAATGGTGAATGGCACCCCTGCTCTCTCCCTTTGATACACTGTTTAAGAGTCATAGGAGATCCTTTTAAGTTTGAAAAAAAAACTGATACATTTACATCAACAATAACTGCAACATCTCGGCTTAAAAGGTGTCTGTACTCATCACAAAACAACCATGTATCACCTGAATGTGCTTATAACAGTGACACCATTCAAGTGTTATTTCCACCACCACCACCCATAATTTAAATATCGACGGAAGATTACTATTCTTATGACCTTATCAGTGATTTCAAGCAGTGTTTATAACATTCACAATATAAATGGTTAAAACAGTAAAACTTGGGTACACGTACATGTGTGCCCTATAAATTTTCTCCAGGCACGTCCCCACACAGCATCACCTTTGCTATCTGAGCAGAGGTCACATAGTCCATTCAATCTAATGTCAATCTCAAGCTCCGCATGGGTTAAAATTGTTAATTTTAGTGAACTCTTGTTTTCGTTAATCATAAATAAACAATTCCTCAGTGACAGTCATTTGAATATATTACCTTTCCTGGCCAAGTTAACATAAATGCCTCTGTCACAAGCACAATATTTTATTAGCCTTGCGTTGGTTTGTTTTGTACGATTTCCATGGAAAAGGAAATTCTGGTGTTGCCTATTCATAATTTAGGCCTATTTGTAATATCAGAAACATATATTCATTATCACTTCCTTTTTTAAATATGACGTATGTATACAGTGATTATGTCCACATACCAATTAAATGTTATTTATGAAAACATTTTATTTCTGCTTTAATTAAGGCCAGAATAAACATTATAATTAATGTCTTGCGTGATCCCAACCTTGAAATGGGATCGTCTGTATCGCACTGCAAGTTCGCCCGGAACAGTCAGAAGTCAGGAGAATATTCCGAACAGTTCATTTTAAGTAGGGGTGGCAAGAAGCCAGTATATGGGTAAGGCTACCCCAGTCCCTTATAAATTGTCCTCAACCTTTAATTCCAACATTATTCAATCCAGCTGGAAAAATCCTACACGCTGATATGTAATTTTTTATGTGGAAAACAGTGATTTTACCTATAACTGGGTGTCCCCATTTGAGGGTATAATGTTTCCATGTGATCTACAGGTACATATTTAATTTTGCTGATCATTTATTTCTAGATATAATAATTAAAGTAACCCATCAGAGTATTTTACAGAATTAGTAATTTAGTAAAATTAACACACCTTGCTGTCAGCATATTATATGAAAAAATATCCGAAAATAAATTTTTTTTATGATATCCAATGTTTTCTTGTGAATTTTGTAATTTTGAAACAAAACAAGGTTTCAGCTGGCTAAATTAGTGTGCAAAATGAAATTTAAAACAAAAGCCAAATCTGGAGTGGCATAACATTGAGCCTTTACAGCAGATAAAGTTTCGTAACCTTTTGTGTAAAGGTGACAAGTAAAGTTGCATTTTTTTCAAATTTGAACAGATTTACACAGGCTGTGGATATAAAACCTGATACATCCGCCGCATATCTATATATGTATGCGGTTGAACAGCATTGATGAAACTATTAAGTGGTTAAAATAAAGCCCGGCATCCTCATTCTGTATAAACGAACGAAACATGTTTCACCATATCCTGTTAACCAAGCTTTACTTGGAGAAAAATTAGTAACATTTCCATTAAACAATAGGTGAAGATGCGTCAACCCAATTTAATACATGGTCACAATGACAGGAAAAGTATTGGCGATGTATTTAAACAAATGATCCAACCTCATAGGACAATGTTTCAGCTTGGCTAGAACAGTCCAATATTTGAAAAAAAGGGTTTGACAGATTGATATATTATAAATGTAAAAGTTCTTTTGAATTTTTTTGATAAACAAATGAGAGTATTTATGATAAAATCACAATTCATTTCGTGAATTCAATACCATGACTATTAAACGGGACGGTAGCTTTTCATTTTCTTAATTTGCAATCCTTGCTCTATTACCCACAGATTGTGCTGCCATGGAGCCATGATGCCTACATCGCCTCCCATGACAGGGTACTGCACGCGTGTATTACAAGTTGACAAAATATATTAGCTCATCTTAGAACAGAATTCACAGCAGTGCAAAACACTGGTTTAAAGTGGATTTACCTCAGGCTCTGGTAACAATGATGAATAATGTTCATCAGACACGTATGATACTTGGATAAAAATAAGCATTATAAATTGTGTCAGTTTTGGATTATTATGCCATTTATGTCGGGTGTACATAATGACAAGATGGACCACAGGCTACATGAATGAAACTGCCTGCCTGGCCATGTCCAGGGCTCTGTGTACTATGTTAAAAGACGGGCAGTATACATACAGTATAAGTACTAAGTACTGACCTCTTCATAACATGTATTCAGGAAATTTCACACGACGACCGTGACGTCATGGTTATGTCATTCCATTATGACGGCAAAGATTTCACATACAATGCTGCTCAGTTTGGCCAAGTTAGCTATGCACTTCTTACATGAAGTAAACAACACCTCAGCGTCGTGATGTAAGTTGTTTTTAATACATTATCACTGACTTCATATAAAATTAGGTCATTTTCTAGGCATTCACCGTATCGCTAAGAACACAGATTATATATCAAGGTAGGAAAGAAAACGTGAAAAAACAGTGTTTCACGATTGGTGGAACGGACTATAACTTTTATAAAGTCTTTTTTTCCAGTGATGTCAGCTGTAGATGCAATGTTATGCAGTTCCAGACCCGATATTATTGAAGAAAAAAAAATTCCACTGCAACAGATGGAAATTCTATACAGAAACCTTAAAAAGCATTATTTAATCAATTTCATATATACCAGTTAAAAAATATAATAAGAAAGTTAAAATTTTCAACAGTCAATGACTGTGGGAGTCATGACAACACATCACTGACATCAGCTGGTATGGTAAAACTAAAAGCTGCAAAACTAAGTAAAAGGAAACATGAATTATTTAGTTGAGGAATATTTATGAGGAGAATAAAATGTTTCTAATTCTTTGTTTTTTTTAGAATTGTACACAGAGATGTTAGTGCTGAGTGGCCCACGTTTTATGTCAAGTAGTGGCCCGCTGTGTTTACGTTCTGGTGCTGGTTTCCTCAGACAGTCGAATCGTGTCAAACCTCCCTTTTAACGGTCCCCTTCGTCATGCACCGTGCGACTGACGAGATTTTTGCTATGAATGAAATGGTTATTTGCGATTATATATAGGATGAAGAGAGTAAAACAGTTATCGCTGGACTGAGAAACCATGCATTAAGCCTACTGCTGTCCTATAATACTCACAGTTTATCCAGTAAAGCGAAAGCTGGTATCAATTCAAGAATGATTCCTCCCTCTTGTCTGAAATGGCGAACAACACATATCCCGTGACTCGTGACATCATCTTCCCAGAAGGCAAAGCGAGAGCACACTAAAAATCTGACAAATTTGACATCCTAAGGAGTAACTAACCCTGCGTTGTTTGACAGCCTGGGAACGAGTTATAAATATTAGTTCGGGTTTTTTTGCGACAACCTAAAAGTTCTCTGCATAATTTTTATGGGCAAATAGTTGTCAAGATTCTGTTTTATCATACATCCAATGCGTTTGAAATACAAAATACAAGCCTATAATACTGAATAGAGGCCTAATTAAAAATTGACCAGAATATGAGGTAGAAAAAAATTAGGGGAAGGGGAGGGGGTAGGACTGGTTTTGACGTAAAACGTCTGGTGTTCCGTTACTGATATTAATGTATAATTTTATTTCAACTTTTATTTTTATAATGCTATATATTTAAGTTCATTTTTTTGTTATTTTCTCTTAAATTTTGCTTCATGATATCTATAACCGAACGCCATTTAAACTTTTACAAAAGGTAAGGGGGATTGGTGTTCATCTCTCTCATGCTAATTCTTTTGCGAAACTTGTAGGTATATATACGTCCCAATTTAAGTTTGGACCACATATATCTTCTGCCTACTATAATGAAATCAAATTTGAAGGTAAATTAGAAATAAAATGGTTTAATCTTATATAGTAAAGCTGAAAAGTCATGGATCATGCCTTTTCACTGATATTTAACAAAGATATTATTTTTTTTTAGATTTTTATCTATATATTATTCATGTGTTTGAGATTTATATATAGAAAACTCCAAATATCACCTGAACTTTTGAGAAAAGCTAGGGTAGAATGTTCAAAGAATCAGTAAGAAGGTAAATGCTGAAATTAACTGAAGAAAAAAAAATAGTCTAGAATAAAATTCTTGATAAATAAACCCAAAAAAATTAAGTTATAACTATAACTAAGATATATTTATTTCATGTAGCGCAATTTATACACACGTCTCAAATGCACTTTAAAACTAAAACATTATACTATAAACAATTTAAAACAAAGCCACATATTTATATAAAACCATCAGTGACACTAACGAGTTAAAAAAATTATATCAGTAAAAGTGTTGTAAAATATATTTAGGTAGTATTTTCCTAAAAGATAAGTTTTAATGTCCTTCTTAAATTGTTCGAATCGTGATACTGTCTTCAGTTTATTCGGAATGCTATTCCATAGCTCTGGACCACAAACACTGAATAATCGTGAAGCAAATGTTTTCCGTTTTGGAAGGAGTACAACAAGCCTTCTTAGACTGCTGTCTGATCTTAGCCTAAACCTGCCTGGTCAGTGTATCTCTATTAATTGCTTAAGGAAATCTTGTGCAGATCCTACTAAGCATTTGAAGACAGCCGTCAAGACTTTATGTTCTATGTGCGCACGAATAGGTAACCAGTGCAATGCCTTACGTGCTGCAGTTGCACTGTAATATTTAAAGGGGCCCAATCACCTATAAAGCATGATGAATTATCATGAAAAATAGCTTCTTCTCTAAAAAATAAACTTGTACCTGCCAAAATATTGCCTTGAACCCGTTCGCTTACTCCGGTAAACGAGTGTTAAAAACAGTTGACCGGGCGCGATCACAGGTTTCAACATAAACACAGCGCGTGGGACTCGGTGCATCGGTGAGCCAAAACACTTGCAAATCATTAGATGCCCTGACTGACATGGCCAAAATAATGTAATACATGTTCCCGCTGGCTGAAACATTGCGTGCTGTGGCTCACAATCGGACCTCCGGTCACGCGTTAATGGTAATCAACTCACATGGACTGTGTTTACAAACACACATAGCCACAACAAGGTATTAAACAGCAGTTTGCAAGGTACTTAGACTGTGTGCTGGGATAGTTTTGCTTGGAAACTTTGGTATAAAGCAATACTGAACTGATAGTGTGAAGAACAAGCATAATATTGCGCCTGATTACGTCCCTAAATATAACCTTGTTTAGTACTAATTTTGCTGCAATATTTTGCACGCGTTGTAGCTTTTTTATTGATCTTTCTGGCAGGCCAAATAAAATTCCATTGCAATAGTCTAGGTGAGACAGGACTGGTCCGTGGACTAATATGTGAGTTGCTTCCTTCGTGAGTATGGATGTGATCTGATTAATTATATGAATGTTATGCATCACAGTCCTACATTTCAATGAAAATGTGATATTTAAACTTTAGCTGCTTGTCCAACCAAGCTTCTAAGTATTCTATGGTATCTGACACTTCAATTATAAAACGTAACCATTATTTAATTTTATGTAATAGAAATATGTGTACGTTAATTGTTAATATGATTTTGTTTGTCGCATGTTTGTTCTAAATACTTGTGTATGTCCATTTGATCAAATATATTTATGCATGCGAGACGCTAATTACCGGTGCAGTGAACGTGCCTTTATTTTCAGATGATTTTGCGTCCAATATATATGTTTGTGGTTTACATTTTTCACTGCCGCGTGCTCTGATATACTTTATACATATTTTAAGTCATCTCCAAATAATGTGGAAATGTTATGCACTTGCAAATATCGATGCATCAATAAAATTTTATACTTACATATATAACAAAAGTGAAAATATACATAACCCTCATTAGCCAATTTTGTCAACTGCTTTTTATATACAACTTTTTAAATTATCGTCTGCGTTTCACATTTTCCATTTTAATAATTTTATTATGAGATGTACGTCGCCATTTATAGTAAAAGCATAAATAAATACATGCAAGGAATTACAATTAAAAATATATAAAATATATATAAAATTAAATCAATAATAATAATGACAGAACAGCTTAAAAAACAGCTTATATATTAAGAGACTTAATTAATTGTCATTAAAGTTATAGCAGAGACCCAGGCAGAGTAAATTCTTTCATCAATAGTATAGCATTAACATTTCTTTGCCACTTAATTGCACTGAAACTGGAAAGAAACGTATTATACAAATAATGTTATTTGTATGGATCCATCAAACTGTATGCTGGAAGATCTCCGGTTAACTCCGTTAAACCTGTGTACCCTCTCTCTTTAGGTCTTAAAAGTATGGCAGCCCCCTATGAAGCCGCAGATACAGAACCCCTTGAGGAATTAAACTCTTCCGAGCTAGGGACAAAGGAATAGTATGTATGAGTATCCAACAGTAATTACACAAAATTGCTTTTACTTTCAGTGAAAAAACATGGGAACATCTCGGAAATTTTGGCACGAGAACCCAAAATTATACAGTTACATCTTTTATCGTCCAACTTTAAGGCAGTGTGTAAAGGCCGCCCTTACTGACACACGGGGTGTGTCAATAAGGTCCAGCTTATTGACACACGGTTTAACTGCGCATGCGTCAAATCTGTCACACTCCCGCTAGATGGCAGGGCGTTCACCGTGTGTCACTAACACCCCCGTCGTGATACCCGAAATGTGTGTCAATAACGCGAGTTGTTGTTACTATAGCAGGTCTTAATTACCGGGCCGTGTAGGAGAAATGGTAGCTTTGGACTAATCAATTAAATAATTGCTATTAACCTGGAGAAGTGGACACTTTATCACTCTAATAATAATAGAGACGTGATTACTGAGAATTTTGTCACAGTCTTCTTTATGAGATGTATACTTTTCCAGATTTTCATGATGTAAAGTGTACATGTTCAAAATCAGAGAAACAAACCGAAAATGAAATTGGCTAAGTTACTACAAGCCATGGAATGGTCATATCTTTATCAACAACTCATTATCGTAGCCTGATCGATTATAGAATAACGCGTCTTACTTTAACAAACTTTACCCTATATTATAGCCAAAGATCAGAATGGGGTTCGAAAAGGTCGCTCCTGTCCTGATCATATTTTTAGTTACTTCATTATTAAGTAATCGTTTGCCTCAAGGAATAGAAACACGTCGCCCTAGTAAGTGGGCATGTGCATGTATGCAGGAAAAAAGCTGTAGATGGGTAAATATAGGAAACTACTCTTCACTCGCGGCTGTTTGGACTAAAAATTGATTACAAAATCTATAACACCATAAAAAAGTTTATATAGTAGTTATTCAGCTTATGATTGATTAAGTAATAATATTTTCACAAATTGGTTTGGGTACTATATATGTGAGGTACAAGGCAATATAATCTGTCACGCTGTATACTATATATGTATTAACGGCTTAGCAGAAAAAAATAAAAAGCCTTATGTCGGTATAAGATCCATTGTTTAAGGCCTAAAAGTTTGATTTCCTAGCGCCGCTAGAAAACGCCGTTAGAAAAAAGCACAACCCGTACACTCTGATGATGAGAGAAAACAAGAGAAACATTTAGTCACTCCAGACTTAGTAGTTTAGAAATGGAAACAAGATTTAATTGATATATCAGAGGAGATTGTTTATATGGGATTCTCCAAGATTTATGACACAACAAATTTCGTACCATGCACTTAGGAATTTTCAGTTTTATGAACTACAACGTCGGGTAACGTTAAACCCATTTCTTCATAGACTGAATGTAGGCTAATAGATTCTCCAACTTGTACCTTTTGTAAATTAGTAAGAGAAACTTTATCACATATATTTTGGAATTGTTCTCTTGTCGCTAACTTGTGATTAAAAGTGCAAGAGGTTTTGAATAATTCGTCATTAAACTTCTCTGTTAAGTTTTCAGTATCTGAAGTTTTGTTAGGTTAAAGCGAACATAGATGGTTAAATATGCTAACACTGGTTGCTAAAAAGTATGTTTATAATTGCAGATGTCTCAAAATGTTACCGAACTATCATGGATGTATAAGCTATGTTAAGCAGATTTATTCAACATATGATGTAATCGCTAAGAAACTTTGAGCAGGTAAATTAACTCAACATTATTCAAAATGGGAAAACCTTACCGACCTGCTCTCCTCTACATGAATAATCTTCACGATTCAATGTAAATTGTTTTTGAAATATTAATTTCTATATGTATGTTTGTATGTGTACTGTTACGTTATGCATGTACTACGTTTCTGTAATTAAAAAAAGAAAGAAAATCCGTACAATTCATCGTGCTATATAAAATATACACATTTAATATAAACAATATAAACATGTTAAGATACGGACACAAACATGGATACATATTTTTATTATATACAAAATATACCGTACATAAATATTCAAGCAAGTTCCATATAAAATTAAATATTCCAATACAGTCTTCTTCAGTATCATCCTTCTCGACCTCTGAACAGTGTTTCCAAATGCATGCCCTGCCATGCAGGGGCCCTGGATGAGGTGAATATGCAACTAGAGAATTTTTAAAGGCTTGTTTCATTTATTATCTTTGACGCATTATTTTCAAATTGTTATTGTTCTATAATAAATGGAAATGGATATCTATATAAGAATAACTACCATATTTGATATTTTATGACTAAATGTGCTCAAATTAGTCAAATATAGCTTGTACAATGCAATGCAACGTTTTCTTAGCGATTTAATCAATATCAACGTCATGCATAACGTTATGGTGGTAGATCAAAGTTTGAGCCGATAAATTCGACCTAGGATACACGATGACTCTCAAACAACACCACCTTAAACAAAAATGCTTATTTTTTTTTGTAAAATTATACATCTTTATATTACAGAACATTACTTTTGTTTATAATTTGTGTTAAAGATGGAAAATAGGCCATTGAAAAAAAAAATTTAATTACACAATAACCCTGGAAAACCCCTGTTACAATAAGGCAAAAGAAACGTCTTCGCAATGAAAAAAAAAAACCACCACATTTCATGACGCCCAGTTTCCCTGGTAGCCTTTGAAGTTACCTGGCCCTGTGATCTATGACACCATTGATCAAAGAGATTAATTGGGGTAACGGTGCGCCAGCTTAATTGCGGTACTACGCGTGACTGACCACTGGTGACACACGGTAACCGAGACTCCCAATTCTCAGTACCCGAGACCTCAAAACACGGTAACCGAGACCTCCAAATCGAGGTAACCGAGACTTTCGGACCGTGTGTCAATAAGCACTTCGTTGTGTAAAACCCGGACCCCACGGACCCCGGATCCCGGACCCCAAAAAAAAACCTATAATTATTAAAACTCTCATATGGTAATTTGTCGAGATATTTTGCAGATTAGTATCTTAAGACGTTTTTTACATTATGTGTGTTAAAAAACATGGAGCCACTATAGAACGCGGGCTTCGCTTCTATTGAGGAACATATAAATAAAATTGTCTGTTCTCATTCCCTATTTTAACTCCTACTTTTCCCTGTAGATGTCCCTACACTCAACTCTTCTAACATAAACAACTACTAAGCATCAGAAGTCGCCTGAATCGGGAATCGAACCTACAATCTCTATACTAGGAGCCCTACACGCTACTAAGTGAGCCGTGAAGACGAGATACCAGCAGGGGCAAGTTTTGTTCAGTTATATCTGCGATTGAAGAGGCATCTATCGCGAAAATGGGAAACCATTTCCTATTTTAACAGGAAAATTAAGCTTAAGGTGGGGGCTCCGCCCCCACACCCCCGTTCAGACCCCTCCTCCTCTAATATAATAAACTCCAGCTATGAGCAAAATTAAATACGGGAATTCTGAGGAAAATGATATGTATCGGCCTTTTCCAGGAAACAATTTATTATGCGACACCCTTTGTACCGGCCGTAGGCTGAAGCCCGGTTTCTATAGTTCTGCCAAAAACATAAAAAGTGGTCTGTTTTGCAACAAAAGTTAATAAATTACCCTACGGACCGTGGCGCACTGACCTCACGGATCCCACGGACCCCTTTTACTCGTTGTTTTACCATTTCTTTTGTACATATTTTAACATCCCATTAAGGCATAACAACCATATGATTTAGTTATTGTGTTTTTGTATCTATATTATTTTCATTTTGTCTTATTTTTTCTTCATGTTCTTATATTTGCTATTTGTTTCATGTTTAGCGAAATAAAAAGTATATATAATAAGAACATTTACAAAATCATTATGTTTTTACCTGTCGTTTCTTGAAATGCAAGTCATCAACAGTTTCTTTGGGTAATTATATTGTTACCAACAGTAAATTGCATTGTTGTTCATGAATGGAACACAAAACCATGCATGTGTCATGTGGAAGAGCTCTGATATCGATATATCAGTCTCAGGTCCGCATGCATTGACCGCTGGCGCACTTCAGTGTGCCTGCACTATAATATTTTCACTTGAAATATCAAATAATCATATTTAGTGTTTGACACGAGTGCTTATTCTTTCTCATGGAGTCATAAATGAAAATATGAGCGGGGTTTCCAGGGTCCTTTAAAAATGGAATAGTCATCAAAGTCAAGCAGTTTGGGCCCATCTTCAGCAAAATATTTTGTATACTTAAAATGTTCATTGAAATGGTTATTTACAAAGCTTCAACACTGAGGGACTTTACTTTGTTCTTATATCAGCATCAGGGGTGTTTTTATCTGTATATATAATCGACAGTGTGGAAATTGGTTTTTGGGGTCCGGGATCCGTGGGGTCCGGGTTTTACACACTGCCAACTTTAAACACCCGTGTCGCATCTGGGCATGCTGATGATGGAATGTCGGACAGTTTGTACCTTTGGCATTTTGTACCTCCGCCAGTTTGTACTTTTCCATTTCATCCCTTAGCACTTCGTACCTCTACTAATTCGTATTTCTTCGACGTCATACCAATCCTTGACAAAGGTTTTATGGAAATCGCTTTTCATGGACCCATAAAGGGGATTTCCAGTCATAAGCAACGTTTAGAGCTAGTGCTTCATATCATCTTGGCAAAACATCACTGAGGGGTAAACCGTGGCCTTGGAAGGCCAGGAGTTCATTATGTATGATATGTGATCACAAATATCTCCCTGGTTAATGTACGAAGAAACAAGTTGATCTGGATTACCGTGGTATCTTAAGACATTAATTATCTAAGTGACGGAGAGTGCCCCGCATGCATCACTGCACTTGTCTGCCGCACACAGGTGGGAGATGCGATTGTTTGATACGCCTGACCGATCACAGGCTCTTTGCCTCGTTGATCACCATGTTGGCATTTGATATGATACCAACCGCAAACTGGAATCCCTGCCAACGGTTCCAAGCATGACAATAAACGGAATTATGACAATATTCCATGATATTCAACAGTCAGATTTACAATTGTTTATATAGGAAATGGTTTTGGATTTTAGATTTATGTGACAATACACAGGATTTTCTATTAATCGATATGACACAAAGTGGGCTCCACTGTAATCCAGAATCTTCTAACTAGACATCCAAGGATGTCCAGGAAATGTCTCTTTGTAAACCTGAAATTAACTTTCTGTTACCCATATACTCCGAGCTATGGGGCTCTTTGATCAACTGTGGTTTCATCTAGTGTCCTGAAAGTTCATATGATTATTGATTATGACTGTTTCTGTCAGTTACAGAAGACTGGTGACGCTACTTGTACTTTTTAGGTCAGCTGAAAAAAAAATTCCATACCTTAAATAAGGTCATGGTCATGTCAAATGTTCAGTCATGCGTAGTATCACTATTTTCCCATGAACCTTCAAGACAACAGTTGTAAAAATTAGGTCATGTCTTATGCTTGTAAGCTGAGCGTCATGACCCATGGGTCACTTGTTTTGTTCAGTGAAGGCGAGATAGCAATTGAGTATACACAGATTCCGTCTCTATACAGAGATGGACTCTCGCACTGCACGCTTTCTAGTGGTGCCCTGCCTTGTATTACTTATGTCCCTCCTTTGGCCACATAACCCAACATAATCTAGCTAACAAAGCCATAACTATGACAACTTACTTCTTTTCTTGCTCAAATAAGAAAATTAAAAATATAATCCAGGTGCAAAGTGAGGAAGCAATGGCAGCAAGTTTCTAAACAGAAATAACATTTTGCTTAGGGTCAAGGCCACAGAAAGCATCCAGTTTTCAAAGTCCTTCTGATTGGCTGTTAGGTTTCAGGCTCATTCCTCAAGGAAATCCATACATAAGATTTACTGCCTGTTCCCTAAAATAGTGGGAAAGTTCAGGCAAAATAATGGCCCAAAGTGGGGCTTGTAGCTACCTGCACATTTTCATGTTTGAACTTAATAGGAATTGTTCACACATCCAGGTAAAGACTGATGTATGTTTATTTTACGCTAATTATATGATTTATACAAAAATCTATGTCCTTGCTTGTACACCAATATTTTATACTAAGTGCTTGTAAGCCTTACTGGGAGGCTTACTATGTAGGCTAGCAGTTGAGCAGACAGGGTAGGAATTTGGGAATGGTGAGGCCGTCAGTGTACAGTTCTTGACTGGGCAGAGGTTCCTGATGTTATACATAAATATAAAAATTGGTGAAATATTTAAATATTTTCTCAATATATACTTCATCAATCGAAAAAAACCTGTACCCAACTGTCTTGTTTTACTCATAAAATAGTGTGTCTTTCAGGTTTTTCTCCAGGATACCAGGATACTTGCATATTTCCATCTTGTGGTAGTCCCAAAAAAGAGCTTCATTAAACCAGAGGCACTTAACTGAGTTACCTCCACAGAAAAGGTTGTACTACACTCCTTTTTACCATATTACATTGTTTCACTATGAATTGTTCAGATGCAAAAAAGGTGTCATCTGCCAAATCTGCATGAATGGCCTACAGGCCTAATGTGAACCTGTGCAATGGGATATACATCAGGTATAATGCTTCCATGATAACATACCTGATCATTATTGGAAAAGTAATTGACTACTTTTCAAGTACATGTGTGACACATCCATGTACAAAGCAAGTACTGAACATTTTTTCAAAGCGCCAATTACACAAAAGTCACTGCTGAAATTACTGGCATGGATGTACACAACACAAAAATGACCGTAGTTGGCACCACTTGTTTTGTGTATGATACGGCCATTGGAGATGTATAAACATGCAAAATTTCAGGCACAAACTTTGGACCCTCTTGAGCACAGATGCATGAAACCAAAAAACAATTGTCGATGGCGCCACAAGTCTTGTATACAACAAAGCTATTTGTGATGTACAGATACTAGTATGCACAATATCAGGCTGATATATCAAATTCCTCCTGACTCAGGAGTCCTGAGAAATAAGCATGGACATACACTGTTCAAAAATCACGGTAGGTGGGGACACCAATCTTGTGTATGAGAAAGCAATCAAAGATGCATGGACATGCCTAAATTTCAGGCAGATACATCAAATTTCTCTTGTGTTGGGTCCACACAATTGTCCAATGCTGAGGAAGGCAGTTGCCCCCTGAGTCAATGGTGGCTAAGTGCCAGGTGTAGCTTGTGCAATGAGTGGACTCCTGACATTGCACCTGGCTGCACTGAATGAACTCTTGACCCTATTCCTAATCGGATACAATTGGCAGTCTGCAAAAGCTGTATATAGATACAGACTGAACTTGGCCTGTTGCCAAATCTGAAATAGTTGGCACTCTTGCAAGCTATTTGTAGATACAGGCAAAATCTTGGCCTGTTGCCAAATATTTTTACACATACTGAAAGACTTTAGCTACAATGCTTTTTTATGCTTTCATTTTCATTATATTTTTTTCCAAAAATGTTTTAGAATAATAATAGATGCCAATTGAAGGCAAAATCAGAATACAGATATATTTTATTCATGGATTTATCTTAAACATAAGTTGGATATGGACACCCTTCGACTTGACATTTTCATTATGAAACATTTTTAATGCAGAAGCTAAAAGGGACTAAAATTAATAGGTTTTGCCCATAAAAACAGGTGGATGTAGGGCACCATGAAAACCTCAATTTCAATTATGAGTTATTTGACCAACATTTGCATTAAACTTAATGATGCTAGCTCCTGTTGTTTCTGAGATTGTTATGTTATTATGCTTACTTGGCCAAAAGTTCAAGTTCCTGTAACATGGCCAAATTTTCATCGAACCCAAACCATATGAAAAAACTTGAGAGAGCTCATCTCTGGAATCATTTCTGGGAAATATTGAACAATATGGCTGAATGATTTCAGAGAAGAAGATTTTCAAAGGTTTTCTAACTTCTTTCCTGCAAATGTAAGTTGATGTAGGTGGCACCACAAAATGCTCAGCCGACAGCATTTGATATGTGACTGATTTTTTCTGTTCCTGAGAAATAATGGGTTCATGTACTGATGACACATGACCCCTGTACAAAAAAGGTTGATGCAGGTGGCGCCACCAATACCTCAAGTTCAAATATGCTTAAAATTTGGTGATGATAGCTCCAGCCATTTCTGAGATTGTATTTTTAGTATGCTTTTTTTGCCAAATTACTTGATATAAATTATAAATATAAATAATGTAATTCAATAAAAAATCACTGAACTGGAACCATTCGAACAAACTTGAGTGGGATTGTTGCTAGAATCATTTCTGTGAAATATTGAACAATTTTGCTGGATAGTTTAAGAGAAGAATCTCAGGAAGGCCACTGAACCATGAACATTTTTACAGTACTTTATGGCTGCATTTGCGGGCTAAATTTTTTAAAATCTGATTTATTTTTAATTTCAGCTGGGATAAAGTGTATAGCAGAGAGCTTGAGAACTTCAAAGAGTCAGGTGATATTGGAGAAGTCTGGTAAGGTTTGTACTGTTAGTGTTAGAAAGCTGGGATATATATGTAGCGACTACTGTTTATCAGTTTACCTCAGATGCTTTCTCTGTTTGTTAAATCAACCTTGAAAGTAATCCACGCTCTATGAATGTCCTTCATCAGTCCATCTCCAATCAGTCTGGCTTTAACATTTTCTGTGATCCATAAGAAGCGCTCTAATGTTAGCCATGAGACCTGGATCGCTTGGACACGGGGAAGTCAGTTTATCTTCAAGGGTGGGGGATGATATCCTTTATATATATTAATGTTATAGTCTGCAGATATTTTGAAATAGTGAAGTTTAGTTAGACTTTTATTCCTGTAATCATGCAAAGTTTGATATACTAATCAATTTCATTTATATTGGCCAATTATAAAAATTAAAACAAGAGATCAAGGTTTTCAATAATGATTGCAATAATGAATTTTGTTGTTCTTTGTCAGGTTTGGAAATGACAGTGTGGACAGAGTGGTTGACTGGCTGCAAGAGAGCCCTCTGGTGGCAAAAGATGCATCAGTTCTTGACCTTGGATGTGGCAATGGTTATTCTCTCATTGAACTGGTGGGTAGTGGGCATTCTAATACAGGTGATTCAGTCTTGAGGTCAGGTCCAGACAAAATTTTTTCAATCTATATATGTGTGTTAACACATTTTAGCTCAAATGGATTGACTGATGAAATTTAACATCAGTTTTGTCAGTTACTAGGTGTTCTCTTAATACTATACTAGCAATTACTTGCGCTACACACGGTTAGGGACGAATACAACAATCCGTACAGTGGAATGGGTAAATCCATCGAAAATCCAGAGATACGGAAAATCAGATGTATGGTGTTGTGGATAAAAATCTTTTGGAACAGCATTCAGAACATGTTTCGGATCAGCGTACAGTCGCACACGGTCACCCAAAGCCAGTGCCTAACATGTGGTCGGGTCTTTGACAAATAGTCATCTACACATATACCATGTGACATGAGAAACTGAACAACAATAACACATATACATACAAAAGAAACCGTCCATGGAATAGACCTTAGACAAAAATGAAAAAAAAAATACTATTTTTATTTGTGGAAATAGTAACAATGATGGCCATGACTTATAAGCAATAAGCATTCATGCTGAATGAAAGAATTAAACGTTTTTAAAACAAAGAGAGTTACATAAACATCATTGAAAATGAAATGGCACATGCATGTAAAAGGAACAAATACCAGTAAAAACTTATTAAATTTACAATTTTACAGAAGTTTTACATTTTTAACTCTTGTAATGAGAAAAAGTCTCAATTTCAAAACATTTTAAGTCAATATTGAGTGTTTACAACTTTGGTGGTGCCACTCCACACGTGTACACATCACATTGTACCAACCACGACGTGAGTTTGGTAAAATTTTCTTTACATCTGTTACATAGTAGGCCTACATGTGTTGGTGAATACTTGTGAAGAACCTCAATCTCATACAAGGCCCTGGACTTTGTGTGACTGTTGTGGCTGTATAAAGCAAAAAAAAAATAATAAAAGGTTTCATTCTCAGGCACCGCCCATGTAAATCCCCCCCCCCCCCCCCCGCCCCACATAAAAAAATTTTAGTTTGAATTTCTTCTTCAAGAAGATTTAAATAATACAGTTTTGATCAGTTTGCCTGTTTAGCAAAACAATTCTTTTATTTTCATGCTTTACCCTGATCATATAAAATTTTTATCGAAACATACAAAACAAAGGTAAAATAACGCCCGGCCTTACAGGTTTCTGAAATAAGGTGCCTAAGAACCATACTTTTTTTTTGGCCTATCCTTCACAATTTCCTGCGACCCGGTAGATGTGCACTCTAGCATATCAGGTCACCAAGAGGGCTCTTGCAAAACAATTCTTTAAAAGATCCCCCTTTTGAGAAGGGATCACAAATGTGGATTATTTTGGGCCGGTCACGGCGAAATACAAGAAAACCCCAGATAGGGCCCCTGGAGAAACCCTCTGTCCTGCCATCACACACTCTATGGCCATTGTGTTACCCTGCCCGAAGACACAAAGAAAAGAGGCTCTCATGGGGGAGCAAATATTAAAATTATATATTATGCATATAATACACAAATGTTGCAAATAAAAGTTGGTGGAATCTTAGATCACCCAGAGCACAGATATGTCGAAAATCACGGCAATCCGTACAGTGGTATCAGAGGAGATACTGAAAATTACAAAAATCGCCTTATGCTATTAATATATAGATTTATGCTTTTTACCCTGTGTCCAGACCTCAAGCCTTAGCTGGGTTCTACCTACCTATATATTCATGATACGGTTCAATTTTTAAAGAGGGTTTGATTTTTTGCACATTTAAGGTACACACATTATGCTAAATAAGGTAATTGTTACCTTACAGAACAAGGCTGGATTCACCACCCTGACAGGTGTGGATTACTCAGATGATGCTGTCAGACTTGCCAGGGCTGTTGCTGAAGAGGAGCAGGCAGCCATCACTTACCAGGTATCCTGTGGATTAAGATTTACTCATTTTTAGCTCAGCTGACTATAAGTCATCTAAGCTATAGTCGTGGTCCACTGTCCGTCGTCTGTCCGTCTGTCCGTCCGTCCGTCCGTCCGTCCGTAGATGTGGCACGTTTTGAAACCGTAAGACCTAGGAATCCAAAATTCAGCAAAATGTTAGATGTCCCCAAGATCTCCTACCAAGCCGAAAACTGGGTCTTTGCGACTTTGTTCCTTTGAGAAATTAAGGAAAAACCTCAATTTTTTATTAAAATCCTATTTTCACACTTCAGGACTGCCTAATATCAAAACCACTCATCTGTTTTTCCTCATATTTACCATAAATATTCTTCTATATAGTTCCTATGTAAATGCCAGAAATTAAGTCTGTAAAGTATAAATTCTTTAAGTTATGGGCCCAAACATAATGGACTTTGTAAAAAATTAGGAAAAATAATAACTCACTTAACATGAAAAATTTTGAAACTAGAGTCTATTTTCTCAAGTATATAACTATGTTTAATTAAGATTCAATTGTTTACCCAAAATTAGATCTGAATTTTGTAAATTTTTTAAGTTATTAGCATAAAAAAAAAGTCAGTACCTTAAATTTTGCCCAACTTTGACCATGGCACGTTTTTTTCCTGTAAGCACCATTGATTTAATTTTCACAGCATGTAAACATAAATATTTAGTTTGTCTAAATCTGAAATTTGAAAATAAAAGCTTGAAAATTAAGCTAGTTATTGATTTTTTTTTCTGTAGTCACTTGCTTTGTTTACAGATGCAGGGTCCCACTCCAGGTCAATGGAAGTCAGATATGCCAGGGTTTCTGATTTGTTACAGTCACTGGGGGAGATCCCCTGCGGTGACAGGTGTACAGTTATTCTCATATCACCACCCCAATCACCCCCCCCCCCCCCCCCCCGCAAACCCAACCCACCAAGTGTTATGCAGTAATTGTTTTCACTGTATCTCCTTAATTGTAATGCTGTTTCCACTCCGATATGCAAAAACTTTTCTTGAAAAAATAATTCAAGGTGTAATCCAGAAGATGCAATGTTGTGTAATGTAGCATTTTTAAAGAAATCAATTTTCTTTTAAATGATTTTTACAAATATAAATGAACCCATCAGTATGCTTAAATTATTATAAAATATGAAGCACATTATGGATAAATAAAGACAAAATTAAAAATTGTGAAATCTAAATCAAGTATTATTTTTAGATATTTATTGTTTTGCAGATTTAAAAGATATATTTTTGTGGAAAAATTAAATAAACATTTGTATGCATGATGTGGTGTTATCTGACAAGATTGAGATTTATGATGATGCAGTTATGAAATATGAATCAACTTTTATATTCAGACATATATGTTAAATTGGAAATGTATAGAAATATAAACTTAAATTAGAATATAATTGATGTGATAAAAAAATCAGGATTTAATACAAACATTTGTTCATTATTTTCCTGCCTCAGCAGAATATGAGATCAGGCTTTGTTTGCCCTGTTTTATGTTGTTAATTTGCTATATTTCAACTGTATACATTTCATAAAAAAATACATATATATTTAATAATATATATTATAAAAAAAATAGATGCAATTGAACAAATGTGTAAACTACTGAAATGTCAACAGTTAATAAAAAAACGAACTAATGATTATGGTAATAGTACAGATCATTTGTTCACAAACTGCTCACATGCTTTAGTTCGAACATTAGGAAACACATGGTCAGGTCACAAAATATTTTTTTGCAACAATTTCTTGCTCATCAATACAAACCAATCATATAAACCAATCATGGCCTTTATTACCTCTTCCTCTTACACTTTATCTCCATTAGATATTATTTTAAATTTTTACCTTCAAGGTTAACGTCAGCTGAGCACAGTGACCCATAGGTCCCTTGTTTTCCAAATATTATAAATTTGAGGAAAATAATTAAACTAGAAAATTCTTATATTTCTGTATACATCATTGAGACAAAATGCAATATATTAAATTCATATCTAAAGGAAACAAAATTACCATATTTGAAGTTGTAAGCAAAAAGATACCAACCAAGATACTTTTCCCTATAAAAAGAAATAAATTGAATAATAAAAAAAAACAGGCAGCATTGATAATCAATAAAGATACCTTTTCCTGTGAAAAAGAATATAAGTGAAAAAAAAAATCAATTTAAAATCCAGATCACATTGATAACTGTTCAAGATACTTTTTAGCTGAGCTGACTGTAAGTCAACAGAGCTGTAGTGATCGATTAGCGTCCGTCTGTTAGACGAGCATGTTTTGACATTTTGACCAACGAATCTGAAATTTGGCATATTGTTCGATATCCCCAAGATCTCCTACCAAACCCAAAGTTAGGTCACTTTGCCTGGGTTCCTTTGAAATATTAAGGGAAAACCTCCATATTCCATCAAAAACCCATTGGTGTTGTTTTGTTCATATTGGGCATAACTATTAATCGATATGTTTTTTATGGACATGCCAGAACTTAGGTCAATATTGCATAATATTTTGGAGTTATGCACTCAACATGATGTATTTTGTCAAAATATCAAGATAAATATTTACCCATGTTATATAGTAACTGTTGAAGCTAGAGAGCTTTTTAGCTCAGCTGCCTATAAGTCATCTGAGCTATAGTCATGGTCCATTGTCCGTCTGTCTGTCCGTCTGTAGATGTGGCACGTTTTGAAACCGTAAGACCTAGGAACCCAAATTTGGCATAACGTTAGATGTCCCCAAGATCTCCTACCAAGCCAAAAAATGGGTCTTTGCGACTTCATTCCTTTGAGAAATTAAGGAAAAACCTCAATTTTTTTATTAAAAACCTATTTTCACACTTCAGGACTGCCTAATATCAAAACCACTCATCTGTTTTTCCTCATATTTACCATAAATATTCCTCTATATAGTTCCTATGTACATGCCAGTTATTATGTCTGTATTATATAATTTAAAAAAGTTGTGGGCCCAAACATAATGCATTTTGTAGAAAATCAGGAAAGATATTTGATCACTTAACACAAAACATGTTAAAGCTATGGACTTTTTTCCCAGTAATATAACTTTAATTATTCAAAATTAAATTGTATACCCAAAATTAGATCAAAATCTTTTAAATTTTTTAAAATATTAACAAAAATAAAAAATTGGTACCTTAAATTTTGCCCAACTTTGACCATGGCTCGTTTTTTTTCTTGTAAGTACTGTGGATTTAATTTTCACAGCATGTTTTTGTTAGCATTTTGTCTGTTAACACCAAAAATTTGAAACCAGTTGATCAAAAACTGTAGATTATATTCAAGTTTTCAAGTACCATGAAACATATTGTTTACATCAAGCTAGTGTTATGCAGTTTGCAAGAGCTCAGCTCCCCAGCTTCAGCTCTCAGTTCCTAAAATTTGGCATACAATTATATGTCTTCAAAATCCCCTACCATGCCAAGAATTTGGTCACTACGACTTAATACCTTCGAGATATTAATGAAAAACTTCATTTTTCCATTAAAAACCCATTGTTACACTTCCAGACTGCCTAATATCAAAACCACTGATCTGACTTTAATCATATATAATATACATATTTTCCATACATTCTCTATGCACATGCCAGAAATGATGTCAGTGTTGCGTAATTGTTTTAAGTTATGGGCCCAAACATTTTCTTGTAGAAAATCAAGAAATATATTTACTCCCTTAACAAGGGGATTGCTGACGCTAGAGATTTTTTGTCAGGGATGTAACATTATTTAATCAAGATTCAATTGAATACCCATAATTAGTTCTGAATTTTTCGAATTTTATAAGCTATTAGTATAAATATAAAATTAGTACTTAAAATTTCGCCCAACTTTGACCATGGCACGTTTGTTTCCTGTGAGCACTGTTGATATAATTTTCATGTCATGCACACATAAGGATATCAGCTTTTTAGTTTAGAAAGCTGAAAGAAATTGGCCAAAAATTGTAGCTTTTATTAATGTTTTTATGAGACCATGTCAGACCTTGGCTCTCTCCAGCCCCTCCTGAGTCACCTGTATGTTGACCTTGTTGAACTTTCAGCAAATTATGCATACTTGAGGTGAGGCATACACTGAGGCAGCCAGGCAGCTTATGGCCAGCCACAGTTGATCCAGGTGTCCAACCCAACTCATCTAGTAGTTTTAACCAACAACATAAAAATAAACAATAAATAATAAATTTTTATTGGTTTTGAATAACAAATTAAAGAAAAATAGAAAAGGAATTTGTCAGTTTATAATAACGGGAAATTAACTTGCAGTTACTGATGATATAAGAATCTTGTATTGATGGATAGAATGTCACGTATTCCAAATAACACTATGCAGTCACCTATGGTATTTTTCAGTTCAATTTAATGATAAAAAAGTAAATCATATTATTCATTACTAATCATTAGGGATCATATGAAGGAAATTAATGATAGACAAAGATGCAGTTGATAATATTGATATAGATTCCCACTGTGTCTAGTGTGTATATTGATGTGAAAGTAGTCCAAAATGAGTATATAACATTTATTTTTTTTAATATAAATAAAAGCCATAAAACCAAGTACTTATGATCATTATTTAAATGTGTGAATTTTGTATATTCTGGATTCTCAACATCATTGTTTGGTGAAAACTGAATAAATACCAGACAAGGTGCAAATACTTTGCAATTGTATTTGAATATGAATATGAATATGTACTCCTTTATAAAATTTCTTGCATAAAGAATGGGAATTCAGGTAAAAATGAAAGTATATGAATACCAGTGCAAATACTTTCAAAATGTATTCATGAATGCATTCATGAATATATTCTTTAATATTATTTTAATAATCATTTCAGTTATATTTCATTTTAAAAAATCATACTCTTCTCTAATTATTTTTAATAAAAATTTTATTTGGGACAATATTTGTAATCTTTTTTAATAAATAGTTAAACTCTTATATCATATGTTCTGCTTGTAAGTTATATGGCCAAGTCAAAATCTGTGTTACAATAGTACTCCATTTGTTAATAAAATAAATGAAATCAATCCTCTTCCCTGTTTCCAAAGGTACTATCAAAACCATACATAAGCTAAACAACAACAACTCATAATACAGCTTATATTTATTACCACACAAAACCAGCATGTGCCTCATTTCTAAATCATATTCTGTTATCGTATATAACAGCTGAGCACCGTGACCCATAGGTCCCTTGTTTCAAGCGTGTAACTGTATTTAATTGACATTTAATTGTCTACCAGAAATTAGGTTGAAATTTTATATTTTTTTAAGTTATTAGCATAAATGTAAAATCAGTACCTTATATTTTGCCCTACTTTGACCATTGCACATTTTTCCCCTGTGAGTGCTGTTAATTTTCACATCTGGTACACATAAGGATCAAATCTTGTATCATCTAAAATTTGAAAGCAATTAATCAAAAACTGTAGCAGTTATTAAGGTTTACAACCACCATATGAATTATTGTTTACATGAAGCCAGCCAAGTACAGTGGTGGCTCAGCTCTCCCCCTTTTTTAACACCCTCATATTTCAAGTTTATAAATTAAATATGTGTCATCATACTTAAAGTACACAGGTAACCTCAGAGGTGTCTATTTTGCATATTTCTCAAATAATGATATACAAAAAAATGCTGTTGCAAGATTTCAGTATATTATTTTTTTTATAAAAATATTCTCATAGTCCTTTTCAGCTGAGCGCCATGATCAACGTGTCCCATGTTTTCTGCAGAAACCACTGTGTACTACTTATGTTGTATGTCTCTTTTTACAGCAAGGAGACATCCTCCAGACCCCTCCAAGCTGTATTTGTTTACAGAAAACCTACAATATCTTGTTAGACAAAGGAACCTATGATGCCATCAGTTTGTGTCCTGATAATCCGGCAGAGAAGCGAGCCACATACATCAGTAATGTTCAGGGGATGCTGGGAAAGGATGGGCTTCTGGTGTTAACATCCTGTAACTGGACAGAGGCAGAATTACTCCAACAGTTTAGTAAAGGTAAAGTGTAGATGTGGTGGAAACTCTTAGTACAGGTACTCTCCACCAGGGGGCACTTCCCAACAGTTCTCCTTCACCATTCTAAATTTCATGTTTGCCATGTTCATTCAAATCTACTTTATACCAAATTATTAACTAGAATATTCTCATTCAAATTGGTTGTTACAAAGTAGTTTATTGATGTTAAATGCATTTCATTTTTTTTCTGTATGGGAACAAATTCAGTAATGTAACTAAGACAAATTAAGATTAAGTTCTTATAAAATATTCAGTTCAAATGTGTAAAGTCAGTATAAATTATGGACTTATTTATTTTACACATCTCTTTGCAGCATTTGATTTCCATGAAAACATTCCAGCACCAACATTTCAGTTTGGAGGCTGTACAGGAAGCAGAGAGACCACCCTGGTGTTTAAGAAGAAGTCCTGGAAGTAGAAGTAGGACAGTCTCATACCAGCCAGGGGGCAGCACCAGTCTGTGATAGGTCCTGTCATAACACTGCATGCAATGTACACATTCTAACTCAGGGACCTGGGTTGCTAGCAGAGATATGATTTTTCTATGCCATTAGCCATTGATACATGCATTGTGCATGAATGTTAGGACTTGTTAGATATGCTGAAACATTTTATATCATAAGCTCATGGTTAAATCATGATCTTGAGGATTTGGTTGAGTGATACCTCATTTGTTAAAATAATCTTATTCAGCCTGTAAAAGTCACAGAGTAATGATATTTCTCTGTTTAGGCACCATCAGTTACACACATGGCTTTTGCCTGATGTAATAGAGAGTTCATATACTTGATACATTTACTATTCTAGTGTTAGCATGGTTTCAAGGTTAATTTAATAAAAAACACTAGACTTTAATTTTTACAGTGACTGTTTAATCTTGAAATAGAAATACAGTGAAAATGAATAAAATTTTGCACACAAAAAAAACTAATCAGAAATTACAAATACTTTACCAAAGTAAAACACACAAAAAATATAAACTATTTACAATAAAGGGAGACAGTGGCTTTGGAATTCACTCCACCATTACAGGCATGTCATATAATGGAACAGATTTGCCCTTAATTGGCTTTTCAGGGCATGAGATATTGAATAAGCTGATTACCTCTCTTATCAGCTGGACCAGTTTTGTCTCTTTCCCCATGGATGTCATGTCTTTGGATTTACGGTCTTCAGGTGACCATCTCCATCAGCAGGTTGTAGGTCATACACATCACCTCTTTTATTTGCAACATAGTAGATGTAATGCACGGGTCATAAAAACACAGATGTAACATTTTTGTAGATGTATACTATTTTAATGCGCTGCTATCACACGCATGATGGTATGTCATGTCATAGCATGTCATGGTGAATCTACAACAAAATAAGATGACATATATATATGCATCAAACAAATACCACAAATATGCCAATCCATAAGATTAAACACATCTACTTTAACAGATAAATCTCTTCTAACATTACAGCACAGTTATTACTGGCCATCATCAGGGTGGTAACACTCCCCCGGCTTAAATCAACATTGGGATTCCCCGTTACAACCACAAGCACAACCTCTCAAGCAGAAGTAAATGCTAAAAAATAATAGTACATAAAAAAGACATCTTCAACAAGTGAATCAATCATAAGAGACACTTCACATCACATGTTGGTGTGGAGCTTCAAATGATATTTGAACCTTAGTAACCAACACATAGCCTTATTTAATCGGTAGTGGTCCGAGTAGTGATTTATTAATGCCTCCAACAGATGCTGACAACCAGTGTTATCTCTTGTAGTGGTGGCAGTAACATAAGCAGGTTCTTCATTCTTCTTTACCAAATTTTCATGTTTGACTTCAGGATCTCCATCCAATATGCCTGCATCTGGTTCCTTTGCTAACTGCCATGAACTCTTTGTAGGTAGCCAAGAACTGAGGACAGTTAGTCCATATCAGATGAAGATCCTTGACATTACATCCACTTGTCATGATGTTGGTTGGATTTTTGTCACTCCTGACATGATGCTTCAGATCAGGAGAATTGTGATCTCTGATGAGCAACAGTTTGCCACAAACACCTTGAACCTCTTTGATTCATTCCAAATATTTATATAAGTGAGAGTGATTTGGCTGGTGGTCCAAAATGTCAATCACAGCAGCGATACATTGGGCTCTCTCCGGATCATACAATCAAATTTGACTAATATAACAGCAGCTGTAAGCTCTATTCTGGGTATTGTGTCATCTCTGATTTGGGCTAATCTCCCCATGCTCGCCGACATGTACTGCACCTTGCGGATTAATGACCCTTACCCAGTTGCATGTACCGTAACCTTTCTCACTTGAATCACAGAAATGGTAAAGCTCTGCCACACTGTCTGTGAATATTTCCGGGATGATGCATCTGGGAAAACTGAGTTTTGGGATATCCTTCATTGAGCCTAACCAACCGAACCATTTTGAAACTTGCATGGAACAGAAGCATCCCAGGCCAACTTGAGTCAGGTGGCTTCTTAAAACAGGATCTTACCCTGTAAGAACAATGGGAGACGATCAAGTTAGGGAATCATACATGGAAGACCACTGACTCAGCATGCACCTCTTTGTAATTACCAACACCTGTTTCACGATGTTGGCTTGTGTAGCAGAATGCATCTTTAGTTACGTCCATCTTGATACCAAGAGCCTTTGTCTTCATTTCTTGCCTGATTTCTTTGACTTCCTTTGCTCTGTCATGAACAACTACATGCTGCAGTAAATTGAAATCATTCACAATGAACTTTGTTAGATTGAAATCCCCATATACCAAAGATATTTTTTTTGCCAGCGATAATCTCGCTTGCTTAATCAGATGTCTTCATTGATTTCAACTCATTATCCACATAAAAGGACCTGGTCCGATTGCCACAATAATTCATACCAATTGCTCCCAATTTGGAACAAACACAAATACAAAGACACACAACTTGCTGAAACTATTGTATTGACTGTACTACAATATGTAAAGGTCCGCTCAACCCCTGCTAGCCAGGGCTACTGACAGCAAGCTATAATGTTATGTCTGGATGAGCTACTGCTGTCCCACTGATCTGGCTTTACTGGATCTATGTGTATATGTATAAACATGCCTTAGTCCATTTTCCCCTCCTCGATATGCATTGCTTATAGACGCATCTAAATCTACAAACTTCTTCTTATATATGACTCCTATGTTATAATTTGTAAATATGAAAATTAGTATAATATATGAGACTTAAATACACATTCTACTTTAAAACATTTGAGACTATTTCAATGATGCATAAATACAATACCCTGTTCAGCTAATCAAAGTAATAAAAAGGTTTAAAATACAATCAGTCCAATTACAAAGTCCTTGTAGTTTATGGATCATTATGAATTTTATTTTCAAATTAAAGTTTCTCAAACAAAGGCCCACCTTAATTTAATAACACAAAATAAAATAACTTCTACACTGAACTATACAAACTTAACCTTGTTGATTTTTCAGTATTCATGAGTTTTCCTTCAGTATAACGATTCACAACATAAAAATGATAATAATAAAAGTATAGGTCCTTAACGTCCCATTGCATACATGTGTTGTTCTAAAGTCTTATTTTCAATAGGCAGATATTTCTTAAACAGAGTCACTCGCTGTTCAGTGGACACAACCTTACTATTGGGCGTGTCAGATCTGTTTTCCCCATTTGTACTTTCATGACACGAACATGACCATCCTTTCCAGGGTACACCTCTAAATCACACCCTAATGGCCACTTTCCTCTCGGCGAATCTGTTTCAGTGACAAGTACCACATCTCCAACCTGTAGGTCTTTGGAGACGCTGGTCCACTTTTTTCGATTACGCAACATTGGCAACCACTCCTTCAGCTATGCCAAAATGCGTAACAAGCTCTTGCACCCGTCTTCAGGGTTTACGAGGATCAAACTATGTGTTATCGACGATTTCAGGTGTAAACTGGCCTCCGACCTGGCCAAACAGGAAATGATTTGGAGTTACGGTGATGGAGGCTCATCCTATATGGGTTTGAGGACTGATAGGTCAGCAGTCTAGAATTCAGAAATGACTCTTCGCCAGTAAATGCTGCCATGAGCTCTATATCGGTGATGTCTGCCTTTTTTGTTTGAACCTTTCTACGTCCATGTTTGATGTAAAATGGACCGGCTAAGTCTGATGACCTTTTAACAAATGCTCTCACTGGCTGGACTACTCTAGACTTTTGGAGAGGTGCCATTACCAGTGTTGCCAATTTGCCAGCTGTCTGTAACACTGATTACACTCTCTTTCACATTCTTTGATCTCTTCTCTTCAACGAACGACCCAATAGCGTGCAGATAAATCAGCCAGTATCTGATTTACTCCCGAGATATGTTTTCCCTCATCGTGATATTCTTTGACAATCAGTTTCGTGACCGTGTGTTTTCTGGGCAAGATAATGGGGTAACGTGCATCGTATTGCAGAGTCTCAGCATATTGCAATCGACTGTCACATCGCATTATACCCATGTCGTCGAGCCTTGGCCTCAGTCCCAAGATCTTGCTTGATCCTGGTAACTCCTTTTCCTTTTCAAGAGCTGAGTATTCATCAGGGAATGATGTTTCCTGTGAATTTCGAATATATCACGCAGTTCTTCTGGAGTCAGCTCACCAGTCTTACGATTAGTTTTGCCAAGTTGACAGTTTTCAATGAAGTGTCTGAACCAAGCATTGATTCTTATCCGCCTTTTCCAATTTGAGTAACAGTTTGGGCCCGACTTTGCTTCGTTTTATCTCTTGGTTTGTATTTGGATATCCTTTTGTGCAGTGACGATATAGCATTTCTCAGACTTTTGCACTTCATCAGCAACAGCGGTTCTTCTTTCAAAATGATTTTCTGGCCATTCAGATACTTCACTGATGAGAAATTTCGGCCCACTCCACCACAATTCACTGTCGACAAGTTCCGAAGCTTTCATTCCCCTTGATGGATTTTTATCTGTGGGAACATATATCCATTGTTGCAGATCAGTGTGTCTCTGAATTTCTCCAACTCTGTTGGCATGAATGGTCTATATGTTCTGCATTGTCCGCGCAACTACCACAGTACATTAAGGCTATCAGACCAGAATGTAACGTCTCTTATGGACACTTTAGCACATCAGTCACTGATAGTGCTAGTTGCAACCCTAGCACTCGGGCCATCATCTCCGAGTGAGGTATGCTAATCAACGATAAAGGTGCCACTTTGGATTTCGAAGGAACGAATCAGATGGCTGTAAGCCCACTTTCGAACGTTGTTCTTGCGTATACAACTGCAGCATAAGCATCTTTAGATGCATCAGCAAAAGTATGAATCTGCATACTTGTTACTTTCTCTTGCTGTCCTAAATGTAAACTTCTTGGCAGGCTGACTCGAGTGAGTTCAGTAATTTCTGAAAACCAGTTGTGGGATTTCTCCTCTAAACTTTCTGGAAGTGAATCATCCCAATCTATGCCTGCGGCCCATATTTCCTGCATCAGAATCTTTCCCCAAATAATAAATGGCAACAGGAATCCCATTGGGTCATATATTGTTGCAATCTTTTGAAGGAGGTTCCATTTGAACAATTTGAAGCCTTCTTCCAGAGGCCTCATGCGAAATGCAAATTCATCACCGTCAGCTTGTCAAAGAATGCCCAGTGTTTTCACAGAGGGCAGCTGTCCCTCCTCAAGATTAATTTTGGCTGCTCTGTCAGTGAATGGTATCTGAGAGAGCACTGTTGGAGAATTCGAAAGCCACTTTCTAGCATGCATACCTGCTAGTGCCCATGGTTTTCACAAAACTTACGACATGTGTCAAAAATATGTATAACTTTATTAAACAAATGCCTTACATCTCTCGCATGTTACGTCCTCGCCTACCTTAATATAATAAGCATATGAACATGGAAATCAGATCAAAATTAACCACTAGATACAAGTCACGTACCATACAAAGACAGTAGCGACACCTAACGCATTAGTTAGGTGTCACATAAAGTTATGTCTCAGAATTTTCTCTCCTGTCTACAGTTTCACAAAACTTACGACATGTGTCAAAAATATGTATAACTTTATTAAACAAATGCCTCAATGGTGAGTTAAAGCAAAGTTGGCCCGAAAGGGAACCGACAAAACATATAAAGCAAAATAGTACTAAACTATACCCTTATAGCATTGATAGCACATGTAAGCAACTGTTATGCCAACAACGAAATGGTGCCTCCATTAATAACTACACAACAACAAGAAAAAGGACCATAGATATCTGGTCCATCAACATAAAACTAACGAACGCCAATCGTAATAAAACTAATGATGCTGGAAAAGTTTATCGGTATAGTCCGTAGGTGGACGGCTGTGCACATAATACTCAAAAAACACAGAAGGTGTTTTCCAACGGCCAAGGCGTCTAACCACATCTGGATCAGTATTGTTATCAATGGCTATGGTGGCCCCTGTAGGTCGGAAGTCCTTAGCACTGTATGAACGACCACCCATGCCTGCCTTTTTAATGGTGTCGTTCAAAATTTGGGCCACTGTGTCAGAGGAAATTGGTCCATGTGGCAGTTTGAGCGATAAAAACAATGGTTTTTTATCCACAGGTCGAATATCCTCAGTTCTGTTTATGTAACTGCCTAAAACGCGCACTGGATCATTTTTCGCCGGCTGAGCTTTAGGCAAGTAGACGTCAAAGCCTGAACGGTCGGTATCATTTTTCACACCAAAGAATGTGATGGTCATACCACCATCACTATGAAACTGAACATTGTTGGTGGAGAAAACTAATGGCTCCGGTTTCTGCAAGGCTGAATTGAAATATGTACCATGTGGGCCACATCGGAGGGTCGTAACATCACGGCTAACGCAAGCAGAGTTAGCGCCTTCAGTCGTAGATCTTTGAGGGATAAGGCAGAGTCCTCAGGCCAGTTCATAAACAGTTTTACGAAAGGTTCAACTGGCATCACGTGACCTCCTCCGTGGTTCAGTAGTAGCTGCCTTCACTAGTGATCTTGTAGAGAATAGTCTCAAGGCTTCTTCATCTGTTGCATTTTTTATACCAAATGCTTTATACAGATTAGATATGGCGGATAATGCAGTACTGATGGCTGAACGTGGCCTGGCTGAAGCATCACTAATATGACAGAGGAAATCCGCCACCACAGCATCAGAGCTTGGTGGGAATTCATGTCCATGATCGATACAGAATTGCCTAAACTTGTTTATCATTCGATTGTACGCAGCGAGTGAACTGGGCATCCAAGCAAACTGAAAACGTGACAGTGTATTATTATGCCAGCCTTTGCTGCTCAAGCGGTCGCGCCAGATACTCTCCAGGCAAAGATCCCTGTGTCTGAACAGTACAGAGTGGCGTGACATGGGAATCCTTACAGGTAGGTTGGTCGACATCACTTGAAGCTTTCGATGAAATGGTTGCGCTGGCCACCATGGAGCAATTATAGTAGCCACCGCTTTCTGCTCCTGAATGATCTGTAGTATATTTGGGAGCAGTCTGAATGGGGGACATACCCAGTTGTTGTGTTGGCTCCAGTCTTTTTGGCTGAGGGCATCTACCCCCGCAGAATGTGGATCCCTGAATCTGCTGTTGTACATGGGGACTTGTGTATTGTTGAAGTCGGCAAATCTGTCGATCGTGTGGGGCCCCCATTTTTCGTTTAGTGCTTTGAAAAGTGCTAGATGGAGTGACCAGCTGTATCGGTCCTTTACGCGGGAAAGGGTGTCGGCCTTATAGTGGTGTGACATGAGAATAACTCGACTCGACGGATACCACATTTATTCTGCTCAATACCAGAAAACACAGATTCAGTATTAGACACGAAAACAACAGAAAACAGTAATTCAAGTACGGACTGTAGTAACTCCACTACATCCCCCTTTACATTGACCTCAACCTAGTATTAGCAGTGATATAAATCAAGATCAAACAGAGACAGTTTTCACAACAATCACATATCAGTACTCATATACATGATCTGACAAGTCACAGACTATTTTCAAGTTTACAAGGTGGGGAATACACATAAATATGATTTGCCAAACCGAGACATATAGGAGACTTCACAATTACCTTCTTTTGTGTGCTTAACTGACTGCAACATATAAACGTCTAATTCTTACATTAAAATGGAATGATACAGCCACTATCATGGTAAGTTAACACAGTAGTCCTTCAAATAACTTGGACGATTTACATGACGTTTTGGTCTGACAGAAATGGATGGGTCCTTAGCTGACTGAACACTTGCATCGGCCAGCGATGCCGTGTCGTTTTCTTTGGCCTCATCCACGACTCCTCCATCTACCCGTTGTTCATGCTCGCTGGGTTTTGTTTCGGCATTTATCCGCTTGAAGTGGCTACTGTTTCGTGCTTTGACCTCACTGCCTTTTTGTGCGATGATCATAGATACTTTTTTGGAAACCACCTCAAATGGTTCAGGATGGAAGTTTGGGATTGTTTTTCCTTTTGTTGTTACGTTTTTTAACAGAACCTTATCTCCAACCTTAACTTTTGACTCTTTGATGTTTCGTGTACGTTCAGCGTTTTGTTTCATTATGGATTTTGATTCGCGGTCTTTCGTTCTCATCTCAGTGTCATCTATCTGTTTGGATATTTCTGGTAATTTCGTTTTCAATGGGTAACCATTGAGTACAGTGGCTGGTGCACGTCCAGTGCTCCCATGAGGTGTGGCTCTGTAGCTGCGTAAGAATTTAAAGAGCTCCTGTTTCCATGGTTTCTCTTCGACTTTTGCACATTTGCATACTTTGCCTATGGACCTCATGAATCTTTCTGCAGTACCGTTAGCTTCAGGCCAGTATGGGGTTATGCGGCGATGCTGAAATCCTGTGTATTCTGCGTTAGGTTTGACTAGTTCACTTTGGAATGGTGATCCATTGTCTGTTTTCAGGATTTCTGGTATTCCACGGGAGGAGAAAAGTTTATCAAATAAAGGAATGATAGTTGTGGCGGCTAGACTGGTAACAATTTCAACCTCTGGAAACCGGCTATATTCATCCATGATTACTAGAAGATAGTGTCCTGAAGGGAGTGGACCATAAAAGTCTGCACATAACTGAGTCCATGGTCTCTCTGGAAGTTCAGTCATTTTCAGGGGTTCTCTGGGTTGTGAAACAGAGTTAGAATGGCATGCTGTACAATCACTGATTTCCTCTGTTACTTTAACATCAATCCCTGGGAACCAAACTTTTTCACGCAGGAGAGCCTTGGTGCGGTTTATTCCCTGATGTCCTTCATGCGCTAGCTTAACTGCTCTCTGATGCATGCTGGTAGGAAGAACAATGAGATTACCTTTTAGTAATATGCCGTCTGCGGTAACATCAAGTTCCTTGCTTACTGACTGCAATGATTTAAGGATCTTAAGATCAACAACTGGTTTCTGAGACAGTCCTTTATCTACTAAGAACCAACGCTGTTTCTGTACGAGTTCTTTTGCAAGCTCGAGGGTCTCATCATGTCTGGTGGCTTGTACTACCTCCTCGCGAGTCATTGCCTTTGGGATGGCATGCTGAGCTATGAAGTTTATGTAATCCTCTGCGATGGATTCTTCATGGCTGATGGGCCATGTGGAGTCACTAGGATGTCTAGAGAGGTAGTCCGCCGGGTTATTTGCACCTTTCTTGTATTTGATGGTTATGTTATATGGTTGTAATCGCAATGACCATCTCTCGAGACGCATTGTCAATCTAGCATTTGGTTTGCCGTATATGCTCAAGAGGGGCTGATGATCGGTTATGACAGTGACACAGTTGCCAAACACATACAAATGGAAATGTTCTAATGTCCATATCACAGCAAGAGCTTCGCGTTCTACTTGAGCGTATCGTTGTTCTGTCTGAGTCAACGAGCGACTTCCATATGCGACAACCTTGGTTTGGTTTTTGTTGTCTTGCTGAACTAGAATAGCCCCAAGACCAACTGGAGAGGCGTCTACGATTAATTCAGTTTCAAGATTTGCATCAAAGTAGGCCAAGACAGGTTCGCTGCCCAGAATTTGTTTAAGAGTAGCGAATGCGTCTTCCTGGGACTCGTCCCAGTGGAACTCGGTTTTCGCTTGTGTCAATTTCCTCAGTGGGGCAGTAATAGTGGAGTACTGTGGAATGAAACGAGAAAAGTAGTTCGTCATTCCAAGAAGGCTTTGCACTTCAGCTCTTGCGTTTGGTGTAGGCATCTTGTTTAGAGCCTCAACTTTCCTCGGATCAGGTTAAAGTCCGGCTTTTGAGAAGATCATGCCGAAAAATTCTATTCTGTGTTTGTTAAACTCACACTTATCTTTGTTGAGAGTGAGGCCATAGTGATCAATCTGTTCAAAGACCTGTCTAAGGGCACTGTCGTGGGCTTCTTGACTAGAACCAAATACAATAATATCATCTGAGATATTCATGGCTCCAGAAATTCCGTCAATTACATGTTCGATAGCGTTTTGGAACATTTCACTTGCACAGGATATTCCAAAATTCAGTCTCTTGTACTGCCGGAGTCCTACGTGGGTAGAAAATGTGGTGATATACCGTGAATCCTGGTCTAAAAGTAACTGATGATAACCTGATCTCAGGTCTAGCTTGCTAAATACTGACGATCCATTCAGACGGTTCTGAATATCATCTAGCGTGGGGGCAGGGTGTCGTTCCCTAACAATGGCAGTGTTTGCAACTCGCATATCAACACACAGCCGCACTTCGTTTGGTTTCTTTGGTTTAGGGGCTGCGACTAGTGGACTTACCCATGGGGTAGGGCCATCCACTCTCTCTATGATATCTAACTCCTCCAGACGTGATAAATCCTGTTCTACTTTCTCTCTAAGCTTGAATGGTATTCGCCTGTGGCGCTGAGCCACAGGGGAAACAGACTTGTCAATATGGAATTTAACAGTGTATCCTTTCATACTACCAATACCCTCAAACAGATGTGGGTTGTTTGCAACTAATTTCCCAGCAACAGAGTCAGTACTGAGTGAATATAGTACATGATCAGCAACCCTAAGTAAACCAAGGTTCTGACTGGCAGAATAGCTCAACAGACAACCATAACTCCCTGGCTTGACATAAATTACATCAGCAATACACTTGTTACCTGACACAGCCTGTGCATAAAACTTGCCTAGGGGCTTCAGCTTGTTTCCTCCATATGCACTGATAGACTCACTATCTGAAACATGTACAAGGTCAACAACATCATTCAATGATTGCATAAATGAACTTTCATCAATGACATTACATGATGCAGCACTATGAGCAACAAATACAATATCATGATTCAATATGTTAACAGTGAACTTGGGTGGTTTGTGTGAAAGTTTATTCACAGTGTTCTCACAGTCAATACTAAACATGTATTCTTCATCTGATGTATCACTGGTTGTGCTCTGTGATGTAACTTCATGTACAGTCCTGTGTGGGGGTCTCCAGTGGGTCATGTCGTTTGCTGTGGTTTGCCTGCTCTGATGCTGATCTTGCTTTGCTGGACCAGTCGACCTGCATACCCCAGCGAAATGATTTTGTTTGTGACAGGCATTACAACGTTTACCCCAGGCTGGGCAAGATTTCTGACCACCAGGGTGTGGGTAGGAACCGCCACAGTTACGACACTGCGTCGATGATCTTTGGCGTCGGTGAATAGTTGTCAATTTATTAACAGATTTTTGGTGATGGTCCCCATGTAGCTGCATTTCAGTATCTTTATTTTGTGCATCACACAGTTCATGGCTGCGGCCAAGGTTTAATATGTCATCAAGGTCCATGGATTCATCACTTAAACCTTTCTTTCTTAATTTTGAATCATATGTTGTTTGAATGATGTGAGATTTTATCTCAGAGTCAACTTCTGTAAAGTTACAGTTTGCAGCCACTTGCCGCAATCTGGTGTGATAACTGTCTATTGTTTCTTCAGGCTTTTGTCTCATGCGGCGAAATAAAGCACGTTCATATTCCCGATTCACTTTGGGTTCAAAGTGGGCTGAAAGCTTCTCTTTGGCAGTTTTATAGTCTGTGCCACTATTTGGGAAAGTCTGAAATTTATCAAATGTGTTTTGGCTTACATGGTGCAGCAGCAGTGCACGTTTCTGCTTTTCGTTATGTTCAGCGCAGCTAAATAGTTTTCGAATCTAGCGAGCCATTTATTCCATTTCTGGCCTAAACCAGACTGTTCGTCACCGACCTCCGCATCAAACGTGCAAATGGGAGACAAGTTGGGCAGAGACGAAGCCATTACAAACGTCTGATTGGATAAATCTGTTCTTGTTAAAATGTGCAACGTGCGCGGGCCAAGGTGGGCGATAATGTGTGTCCTGATTTCGTTTTCTTACTTGTGCGCCGGGTCGACAGTTTTTGGCGTATGCCGTATAGCGTGGGTTAGCTGTAGGTTCGTTTGAGCCGTACACATGCTTTTGATACACTGAAACTTAGCTGTTAACCCGATTCGTCGCCATTTATAGTGGTGTGACATGAGAATAACTCGACTCGACGGATACCACATTTATTCTGCTCAATACCAGAAAACCCAGATTCAGTATTAGCCACGAAAACAACAGAAAACAGTAATTCAAGTACGGACTGTAGTAACTTCACTACAGGCCTGGACACAAGTATCTCACAGTGAGACAGATATTGTATTTCATGGCCATACTCCATATCGCTCGGGATACCTGTGTGAGTGCATGGCTTGGCCCTTGAAAATTGATGTTCGCAACGGTACTGACGTTGTCGGAGAGAACTTGTACGGTTTTGCCACTCAGTTCTGTTTTGAATGACAGCAGTCCCATTAGTACCGCCATCATTTCCCTTATATTTGATGGTTGGTTTGTCATCCAATTGTCCCAGTGACCTGCCGCCTCCTGCCCGAGGCAAGCAAATCCCCATCCCGTGGATGGAGACTGCTTGTACATCCACCGTTTTGGGCAGAGTCAGCTTTCCATTCCAATTGTCTATAGTGTGGAGCCAGTACGATAGATCCTGTTTGGCCGATGTATCGAGACAGAGTTCCGATTCCCAAGAAGTTTTCTGTTTGAGGATCCGGTAAACGTTTCTGAGCAACAATTTTGCCGGCAACACTACCCGAGACATGGATATACATTGTCCAGCAACCTTAGCCAGAACACGTGCAGTGATATTTTGTCTATTCAGCACTCTCTGAATATCTTTCTTAAGTCTCCTCACCCGTTGAGAGGTTACTTTAATTATAGGCACACCTTCACGCGTATCTGTCAGTATATTATATCCAATAAACACTTTATTGGTAGCTGGAACAAGAGAGCTCATTTCAAAGTTAATAAACCATCCCAGACTTTTAAGTGTATCTACTAAGGTCACCTTGTCTTTCTCAATATTACTTTCTGATGACATCAGCAAAAAATCATCCACATAGTTAGATAAACGTAGATTGCAAGGCTCTTGTCGCAAGTGCTGAACCACAAATCTGGTAACCTTACAAAAATAGTATGGACTGAAGTTGGCACCAAATGGGAGCACATTAAACACAAAGTACCTGTTTTTCCATTCAATGCCTAGATATTTTCTGTGATCCTGCCTAACAGGAATATGATAAAATCCATTTTTTAAATCCAGGGAGATTAAATAGTCATGCTGTTGAATAAGTTCACCTACAACTTCAATATCCTCATATCTAAATTTACATGGTCTGCAATGTTTATTTAATTGTCTTAAATCCACAATAAGCCGCAGTTTTTCACCTTGCTTTGGCAGAACACCAAGACTTGATACACAGTCCGGACGTTGATGTACTTCCGATATCACATTACACTGAAGCAATGAATTAAGTTCCTGTGAAATAAATTGTCTATGATGAGCTGGCAAGCACCGGTTGCCAAAGTGGAACGATGGTGGTTCGGTGCAGAATGGAATTGTTACTCCTGTTGTAATCCAATTAAGTATATAGTCAGGTGCATGGATATCCTCCCAGGCTGTCACCCGTGCAGACAGTGATGCGGCTTTAAATTCGCTCATTCATAGAGTTTTGAGTTGAAGATGGAGAGGGTAACTGATCACTGTTACTCACAAATTGTCTGTAACGGCTGTCTCTGCCTCTTTGCTGGAACGATCTGCCCCTGTTGAACTGTCCATATCTGCCACCACGGTTATAATCCCGGCGCTCACGGTCAAGGCTTTGTGTAGGCTGGGAATGTGCAACAATCTCTTGAGCGAGCTTGAGGTCCTGAAGGTCGGCCTGTGAGAGGCCTGTAGTGCCCGATTTTATTCGTCTGTAATTTTGTGCTACGTCTCTAGGATTGTCGTTAGCAACTACCAGGCAACTGTATTCACACTTTAAATACTCCAAATGAGCCCTTAAGACACGTGTGAGATCTTCCACCTGTGCTGAAGGTTGGCAGCAGCTTAACAATTTGATGCCAGTCTCAATATAACGAGCCGACTTGGAAACCACTCTTGAAACAGTCAGGAAGTCTTTTTTGAAACCTTTGTGGTTATCCTTCAATACAAAGTCTGGTTCAAGCCGTATATTCTTTAAAGAGTCATTTAGTGCCCAATACTTAGTCTCTACGTCAGATTTATCAGTAGCTGCGTCGCCCTGTAATGCTGGGACAACGGGACCACTGTCCCCGAGGTTTGTGGCTGTTATATGCCTGCGGGCTGGGGCAGCCTCACTACCCTTTGGCTGGGCTGTTGACGATGTCGCATTAATTTGACAACTCTCAGTCCGATCTGTATGCAGGTGGTCTACAACATTAATCTGATTAACAGTTGAACGGTCTGTAATCTCATATCTGGCTTCCGTATTATCGCCCACCGGCTCACTCATCTGCTTAGTGTCAGTCTTTATAGCGGCTAACTCCGCGGAAAAGGCGTTCTGAGTGTCCTTAATCTTTCGAATTTCATCCAGAATCACTTTCAATGCTTGAGATGTGGGCAGCTCATTTAAATCAGCCCCCTTTTCATTCATGTTAACGTAATGGGTCTATCACGGCGAAGACGTACCATACAAAGACAGTAGCGACACCTAACGCATTAGTTAGGTGTCACATAAAGTTATGTCTCAGAATTTTCTCTCCTGTCTACAGGTAGACAGCTTCTTATACAGCTGACATCCTGCCTCACCACCAACAACAGAGTCCATGCTATCATCCATATAAGTGGACTTGAGAATGGTTTCTGCAGCCATGGGAAATTCACTCTCGTGTTTTTGGGCATGCTCTTGTGCAAACTGTGCCAAAAAGGGCGAAGAGTTGACTCTGAACACAACCCTTTGGAATTCGTACACTTCTGGTGTTTTCGTTTGGTCTAGATCTGTGACAGAAATCTGTGGTACTTTCTGTCTGGTGGTGGTATTGACACCTGTAAGTACGTCTCTGCTATGTTACCCACAATAGCGATGGGTTCTCAACGAAAACGAAGCAGAACATCAAAAAGACCCCTTTGTAATTTTGGTCACTGGTGGATTTGATCGTTCAGTGGGACCCCGTCCACTTTAATGGATGCGTCGAATACCATACGTGTTTTTGTTGTCGGTTTATCTGGTCTCACCACAGGAAAGTGTGGTAAAAGCCATTTTTGACGAGGGTCTTCTCCCTTCACCTCAGATTCCGGAACTTTACGAAAGAAGCCTTTTTGCTCATGCTCCCAAATAACCTGCAAATATGCTTGTCCAATTTTGGGATTTTTCTGTAATCTTTTCTCTGTCAGCCAAAGTCTATGTTGTGCCATCAATGTGCCATTTGCTTCCAAGGTATCGCACCTTGATATTGCCTATGTTCATTTTTCACTGACACTGTCACAATCTGCATAGCGCTTTGTTCGTCTGGATTTAAAATTTGATCATCTGTTTTCAATTTTACACTTTCGACCTCCCAGAACTGAAGAAGAGTTGAATCTATCTCGTGTAGAACTGACGTATCTCTTGCATGGTACGCTCTGGCGAATCCAACTTAAACTACAATGTCCCCATGCTCTCTGTCATTTTCCGACAATGTTGAATACAGCATTTGGCTGTCGAGTAAAGTGTATAAACAAGCGTCTTTAAAATTGATGACAACTATATCTAGTAAGTCAGCAAATTTTTCTAAATCTGTTACATTCCCTGGCCGAACTGGTGCAAAATTGTGGATTTCTTCTAACTGCAGTGAAATATGGCGCCTTTTCCCACCATATTTCCTATCCAGGCGATCTTTTGCTGCTTCATATGCTGCTGCAGAATGGCCTAGATTTTGAATGACGTGCAGCGCCTCTCCGGATAAGTACTGACGTAACAGAAGCAACTTGTACTCTGCTGCTGCTGGGGCTTGATCTATACATGCAGTGAACGCAGCCTTCCAGTTTTCGTAACTTTTTAAAACTGAGAAAAACTGGAATTGACACTCGTTTCAGCAGTTTCCAGACATCATTCTCTAAAGCTCGACTGTTTCTGTTTGTATTATGAGTACTCTCACCTTGCTGTGGTACGAACGTCGGAGCTTGAGGTCTTAATTCACAAAAGTCAAGATTATCTACCTCGACAGGCGTCCTGTGACTAGTTGATTCTCTTGTAGTGGGCTTTTCGGCTTGCGCAGCTGGACTGTGATCACTAGGTTGTGCTTCTGATGGTGACTTACTTGAAATGTTCTCATTTTCTGTCGGCTTCTTATTCTTTTGCAGCATGGAGGGTGGTGTACATTCTCTGTTCTGTGTTCTGTAATGGCATATTTACCGTAGGCTTCATGGTGACCATTTTATACCGAGTGCCACTGGCAACCGATGACGTTTCACTTGCACGTGACGAGGTTTCCACTCTTTTCATTCGGAAAGTATGCTGATACATCATTTTGTGTATCAGCAAATTCTTTTTTTATTTTCTCCATTTCAGCACATGTTATATCAAAGTTCTATAAGTCACCAGAATGCAAGTATTTGTCAAATAGTTCTGACAGAATTTCCATTGCTTTTTCAAGCGTTTCATCTAGTTAGCTCAGCTGACTATAAGTCATCTGAGCTATAGTCGTGGTCCATTGTCCGTCGTCCGTCCGTCTGTCCGTCCGTCCGTCCGTCCGTCCGTCCGTAGATGTGGCACGTTTTGAAACCGTAAGACCTAGGAATCCAAAATTCAGCATAATGTTAGATGTCCCCAAGATCTCCTACCAAGCCGAAACTGGGTCTTTGCGACTTCGTTCCTTTGAGAAATTAAGGAAAAACCTCAATTTTTTTATTAAAATCCTATTTTCACACTTCAGGACTGCCTAATATCAAAACCACTCATCTGTTTTTCCTCATATTTACCATAAATATTCCTCTATATAGTTCCTATGTACATGCCAGAAATTAAGTCTGTTAAGTATAAATTCTTCAAGTTATGGGCCCAAACATAATGGACTTTGTAAAAAATCAGGAAAAATAATAACTCACTTAACATGAACAATTTTGAAACTAGAGTCTATTTTATCAAGTATATAACTATGTTTAATTAAGATTCAATTTGTTACCCAAAATTAGATCTGAATTTTGTAAATTTTTTAAGTTATTAGCATAAAAAAAAATCAGTACCTTAAATTTTGCCCAATTTTGACCATGGTACGCTTTTTTCCTGTTAGCACCATTGATTTAATTTTCACAGCATGTAAACATAAATATTTAGTTTGTCTAAATCTGAAATTTGAAAATAAAAGCTTGAAAATTAAGCTAGTTATTGATTTTTAGCTCAGCTGACTATAAGTCATCTGAGCTATAGTCGTGGTCCTTTGTCCGTCGTCCGTCCGTCCGGCCGTTAACAGGGCACGTTTTAAAACCGTTGGACCTACGAATCCAAAATTCTGCATACCAATAGATGTCCCCAAAATCTCCTACCATACCAAAAATTGGGTCATTAGGACTTCGTTCCTTCGAGATATTAAGGAAAAACCTCCGTTTTCCATAAAAAAAGCCATTGTTACACTTCAAAGCTGCCTAATATCAAAACCACTGATCTGTTTTTGATCATATTTAGTATTCATATTTTTCCATACATTTTCTGTGCACATACCAAAAATTAGGTTAGTATTGGGTATTATTTTGAAGTTATGGGCCCAAATATAATGCAGTTTCTTAAAAATCAGGAAATATATTTGCTCACTTAACATGAGAATTGCTGAGGCTGGAGACTTTTTTTCAGGAATATAACATTATTTTATCAAGATTCAATTTTTTACCCAAAATAAGATCTGAATTTTGCAATTTTTTCAAGTTATTAGCATAAATAAAAAATCAGTACCTGAAATTTTGTCCAACTTTGGCAATGGCACGTTTTTTCCCTGTAAGCACTGTTGATTTAATTTTCACAGCATATATACATAAGGATTTAATCTTTTAAAATCTGAAATTTCAAAGGAATTGTTTGAAAAGAGTAGCTTTTATTCAAGTGTTCATACACCATGTCAAGTGTTGTTTACATCTGGCCCACCTGGTAATACAGTCTTCACTTGCATTATGTAACCCACCCCAGGCAGCTTGCCTTGGCTTAGCTTGGCCACTACTAGCAGGCTTCCCCTTTGCCCTGCACTTCCCCCCACCCCCAGCTGGTGCATAAACTAGATGAATGTTATAATTTTCTGTATTTTATTTTATTTTTGGCTATGCTACATTTTAGATTTTGTATTGTACCACCAGGGTTACAATGATTAAAGTGCACATTTAATTGTGTTCACAAAGTGATGTATTGCTATGAAAGTGTGGATGTTCATCAGAGTGCTCATTAAAGATTTTAATTTGTTTGACTTATAACTCATGGTTGTATCAGTTGTTACATGATACTGGCTAAATAATCAAAATTTATATTGCTGATCCTTTATTTCAGTTTAAAATTAAACATTCCCAACTCCAGTTTGCTCCTGGTATAATATATTGGGTGTTTTGATCCTTGGATTAATTTTAACACATGTATTAGTTTCATAGTTGAGAATACTTTTCCTTTTTCCTGATACCATTTAAAAAAAATAAAAATATTTAAATTTTTCCTGTTAGTGCTGTGGATTTAATTTTCAAAGCATGTACACATTAGCATTTCATCTGTTAAAATCTGAAATTTGAAACTAATTGATAAAAAACTGTACATTTTATTCAAGTTTCCAGGTACCAAGTCTTCATTGTTTACATCAGGTCAGTATAAATGCAGTGTACTGGGCAGTTACATAACACCTTCAGGTCTGACCTACTGCCACTGTGTCTGGGTCAGGCTGGGTCAGGCAGTAATTACCAGGGAGCCTCTCTTTCTCTCTCCATCTCTCTCTCTCTCTCTCTTACCCTTATTGCCTCCCTTCCTCCCTCCATCCCATTCTGTTGACAGGTACTATAAACTAGATACATTAGCTGTAAATGTTGATGCAATTTAGAAATGTGAATCAACTGAAATATTCACAATCACATGTATGTTATACTGTAAATTTATAGTAACATTCGTAAACCTGGATAAAAATTATGTAATGAAAAAAAGGAATAAATGCAAATATTGTTAATTTTTTATTGGCTCAGTAGAATGAGGAAAAAAAATGATTTGCTTTGTTTCTCCATCTTTCTGTCTGTTTTAAATATTTAATGTTCATGAATAAACTTTTTTTTTTAAAAGCACTGTTGAATTAAATTTCATATCCTGTATGTATATGCAAGGGTGTTGTAACTCTCACCATTCCCTTCTTCATCCCACTGAGGCTTTGCTCCTTGACACTGTGAACAATAGTTCTTTGGCTATAGCATAAAATTTAATAATTAAAGAAAATATCTGCAGAGAGACAGAGGCGTTGTAACTCTCATCATAACACAACACCCCCCTCCCCTCAAATCATTGCACCTGTGGAGTGGGGACGTTATGGCAACTGTAAACATATCATAAAATTGATAAAAAAAGGTTTACCAAATAAATTGGATCTCATCAGACAAATGTGTAAACTGTTGAACTGTCAACAGCTTATCAAAAATGTAACCAATGGAAAGGCATGGTCAGATCTCAAATATTATTTGCAACATTTTCTTCAATCATATAAACCAACCATGGCCAAAATTACCTCTTCCTCTCAAACTTTATCTACATTTCATCATATTTTTAATATTTTAACCTTCTAGGTGGTTCAGTAATGTTGACCATTTGTCCATAGGTACCTATGTACATGCCAGAAATTATGTCAATATTGTGTAATATGTAGACGTGAGGGTCATCAAAATAATGTACCTTGTCAAGACCGATCTTGTCAAGATATCATGTCATACAGTCACAAATTCATAAATCCCCTCATCAGCATAGTTAATCATAACCTTGTTTCTGTCAAATTGAAAGCTTGCAGTTTTCCATACACTGTAGATCCTTCAACAAATAGCCTTATCATCATTATACCACTGCTTAGTATACTGTCATTGCATTCATTTTTTTCGACCCCTCCCAAATAAATAAAAAATAAACCACTATATTTTACTCCATATTAATCCATCAGTCAGATTATTTCATATATCATATACTCACATATTACATTATATTCCTTTATAAAAGCCCAACATGACCATGATATTCATAAGCTTTTTCTACTCAATATAGTATAACAATGGTGATACATTTATAGTCCTATCATGATCAGCTGAGCGCCGTGACCCATGGGTCCCTTGTTTTTTTGTTAGCATTGAGCACAGATTGAATATCAGCATCTTCTGATTGAATCAATTCTATCACTTGTCTCCGTGACCTTGTAAAGGAAGCTTTCAGTTTGGGCTTTGCTGCAAGGCGCTCTATAGTACCGTCAACAGCCTTTGTTTCCATCTGGGTCACTTAGGTCACCAGTCTGCTGTCTCACTGTTTGCGACATATTTTTGCTTTAATCTTTTCTGATTTTCTTTAAAATGTCTCAAAAGTACTTCCATAACCACGCTCTGCTACCAATATGGTCCGATTCCCACAATAATTCCATTCATATCAGTTGCTTCCGACTTGTAACAAACGCACAACGAACGATACGAAGACACGACATGCTGATACTATTGTACTCACAGTATTACAAAACATGAACGTCCGCTCAACCCCTGCTAGCCAGGGCTGCTGACAACAAACTATCATGTTACGTCTGGACTGTCTACTGCTGTCCCACTGATCTCGCCTTACTGAATCTATGTGTATATGTATAAACATGCCTTCTGTCCATGACCTATGGAACGTCTCCCTAACTAGGTCACTTGTAGGTGTATCATCAACTGTCCTGCGAAGAGCAAAAGTGCTGCTTCTGGCACACCCCGCACCTCCGAAAAGATGTGAGGTCATCCTATACTCTTTGTTAGTTTGATCTTCCATCCACAAGAATTTTAGAGCATTTCTGACTTTCATGGGAATCTATACTTGATGATACATGGCTTGTATATCTGCAGTGATGGCATATCTGTCTTGACGGAATCTGAGTTACACATGCATCAGTTTGTGGTTCAAGTCTGGTTCCTGGAAGCACTTGTTGTTCAGGCATAGGCTACCCTGTTTCGCTGCACAATCAAACACAACACGTACCTTCCCTGGCTTTGAATCAGTAATGACAGCATGATGTCAGAGGAAGATATCTGACAGTACCATACTTTAAGGACAGGTCTGACTCTGGGACCAGCTCTGCATAACCATCAGAACCCATCTTTCAAGGTTTTCTTCATAGGCCCAAAACATCACGGTTTTCTCTAATCTGTTCAGGAGAATTTTTAGTCTAACAGTGGCTGCGAACTTGTTTTCAGGCAAATTAGGCTTTCCTTTCTGCCATGGTATGGTTAACATATAATGGCCATCCTCGTGACGTACTTCCATATTCCACAAATCAAGGACCTTTTTGCCCTCATACGACATTGATGTCAAATCGTCATCAAATGTTTCCATGTCCCACAGTTTATCAACCTGCTGACTCAAGTCAACAAAATTTGACGTGACTTTGTTGGAATATTGACTACTTACTGGCCCATTGAGGGACTAACCAAACATCGTTCTGACAGCTTACGGCTTATTCCTGTTGTAAGGGTCCTTTCTTACCTCCAAGGGCATCAGCACGTGAGCATTGACCATGCCGATGAGTATGCCTGTCTGGACATTATGATCGACTTGCTTCATCGGAAGATATGCCAAATAGGGATATTGTCGCGTATCCATCACCTGTCAGGGTATTTCGCCGGGATGCTAGACACTACTAGAACATTTTTCATTTCAACTGTTTCACCTCTATAACTTGGTGCCAGTGAGAACGAAACGACTTTCGAGCTCTGGCTCGACCTATTATTCAAGGTGTTGAGTTGATAGTTCATTTCTGACCCTTTCAGGTTCAGACGAGTCACAAGCCTCTGACTTATGAATGTGTTTGTTGAACCGGTGTCTAGAAGGGCATAAACTTCTCCTTGATCGTTCACGATCACGGGCACTATTGGAATGTACACATTTGAAGAATGCTGCTTTTATATTGGTATTGCTATCGACATTAACCTGACTGCCATCACTGTTAATAGTTACGTATGAGGTTTTGTTGACATCACGACCATCATCATCAACAAAAATGAATTTTATGTGTTCTTACCACACCCAGGCACTGAACAAACAGAGTTCTTTCTGCAGTCACGACTGCCGTGACTGGCTAGCAAACAATTAAAACACAACTTGTTTTTCTTAACACATTCTATCCAAGCTTTAGGTGACATGGCTTTGAATGAATCACAGCAGAATATCCTGTGAAACTGACTGCACACTACACAGGGATGAGAACATCTAGATCTTAGCGGACCTGCTTTACAGCAGTTTTGGTCATTTCGATGTCAGACAGTTACTGGCTATTGCATGACTAGTTGCGCACTTAGATTTAACTGGAGACACTGTGGCCTCTACACCGTAAACGGGATCACAGGCCTCGAGCAACCAGCTTGACAAATTCTACAAAGTCTGATAGTAGGATACAAACCATCGTTCTTCTTTGTTTCCAGCGCCCTCCCCTTCTATCGGTTCCGAACATAGGGTTGGAATGTCAAGTATTGTTTGTTGCGTATTCACTTCTGCATAGTTCCCTAACTGCTCTTTGGCAGTTACGGCCATGTTGAAGTCATCGGCCAGCTGCTGCAGCTCGGGCGCCTTTGTAACCTTCTTCCCCCTCTTAGGTCTGCAACACATTGAGTTATTACTGGCCATCATCAGGGCGGTGACAGTAGACCTTTTGATTCAAGGCATCTTGTATCTTGTTTCTTTCTAGAACCCCACGATTTCTAAGGTAAACCCTTTCTCCAATATTAATGGACGAATCGATGGCCTTCATATCATAAATTTCTTTACATAGTGCTGTCCCTTTCTTGAGCTGTTTTCTGGCCTGTTCATATGCGTCCTGCAGACGTCTGTGTTCAGATATCCAGGTTTCCTCGGAATCATCCTGTTCATCTGTCTGCAAGATTTCATCAATGGGTAGTCTTCGGCACCGGCCCAAAAATGAGGTAGAACAGAGGGTATCCAGTTGAGGATTGGGTTGTCACATTGTATTCTTTATCTTTCCCTAATGGGGTCCTGATTAACTAGATGATGGAGAAGTGCAGTGATCTGTGAGAATCCTTTAATATATCTCCTGTATATCTTCCTTCCCAGGAATGAACGTAGTTCACTAGCAGATTTCGGAGCTGGCACATGACGCACTGCAGTTCTTTATCTGGGTCAGCATCCTTTCCTCCTGCCGATATGACAAGTCCGAGGTATCTAAACTTTTCTTGGAAGATATAACATTTTCAAAATTCTACCTTTAAACCGTGCTTCCTAAATTTTCTCAGCATTATGTCAATTTTCAGGAGGGTCTTCAAATGTTTTCGAGTACACAATTATATCTTCTGAATAGACTTAAACTTTGTCTTGTAATTCTTTCTGGAATATGGTCTCCATGAGTCTCTGAAGTGGCAGGTGCGTTACATAATCCGAACGGCATGCAGTTATACTCGAAGAGGCCAAGTGGTCACGAAAAAGCTGTTTTATGCTTATCTAAATTCGCGACTTCAACCTGGTTGTATACTGCCGAATGATCTATGTCTGAGAATTTTTTTTTTGCCCCAGCTAGTGCATTCGCTGATTAATCGATCTCGGGAAGTGGGTTTGCATCTTTCATAGTTTTCTGGTTTAAGTGACAATAGTCTATGCAAATCCTCAGCTGTCCATTCTTCATTGGAACAAAGACCATCGGGTTGTGGTAGCATGATATGCGTCAATTATGACACCCTTCTTCCTTATCAGTTGTCAAATGCGCTCTTTAACTTCATCAAATTTGGTTGATGGTACACGTCGGTAGGGCATGGTAATTCTTCCCTCATCTTCTGTGATTATATTATGTTGAAAAGTGTTGGTGCAACTTAAATCTTCAACATTTGGGCGAATATGCTCTGATTATTTCTTAAACATTGCCGTGCGATTGGGCACTGGCTAGGGATAAGTTCTGCTTTGCCTATGATCTCATCCATCCAGCTCTCCGAGTCCATTTGTCTTGTGGATTCAGCATTAAGATGATATCTTCCTGCTGTATATTTATCATGAACTTAATCTGTCTCTAGGTTAATTGGATCGATATTTGATTCATGTTTTCCTTATACACAGACAGAGACTTCATTGACCCCTGTATTCTGAAATATAACTCGTTGTGACGTCTCAGAAGATAGGATAACTTCAGTGACTGGGCTGGCGACACCAACTTTTTGACCGGGCTTTAACACCATTTTATTCCTGTCTGTGTTCAATGCATGAGCTGTTTATTTTTCGTTCACGACTTTTCCCAGAGTGCGCACAATGGCAGCTCCCTCACTAGTTAGGTTGACAGGGATTCTATGGTTACTGCACAATAAGTGTTGATGCCTGTTACTTCGAGATTCATCACGCTTTGTGCAGGAACATCCACCAAGTTTGTGCCAGCAACTCTTACCATTCTTATTGGTTCTCTGTTAGGCCGGGTATGCTTTTCTAAAACATGCATTATGTCAGGAATCCCTGATATCACTATCATACCCAGTAGACTTGCTCCCCCCTTTCTTCTATACACTGTTCCAGCAGAGTCCTTCCGTATCATGACTCCTCTGTTAGACAGGGTTGTACCTCCAGTTTCAATGTCAAGCTCTGTGTAACCTATATACGGTTATTCCAGTCCATTTGCAGCCTTTAATGTTAACCAGTTGCATGAATCTTTCAGTGAACAGCCCTTTGGTTTCAGGTTACTGATATAAACTGATTGAGAGATTGTGGCCACCATGGATCCAGTATCTAATAAACGTGGCACATCAACACCTCCAAATTTATTTTCTTTCAGTTCAGGGGCTTCCCCTGTTTGAGCCTTGGCACAGCTTAGCTCCTTGCAATGAAGGGGTTTAGTACTCCGATTTCTGGCCTTGGTTGGTCTGATTTTGGCTTGCTAAGCTCTGCTGGGATATAGATGGTCCAGAAGCGGGTAGGCCCTTTCTAAATATATATATTCCAATTTCCCATGCGTGCGGCATTGTGGGCAACGGCTTGGTCATGTCCATATTGTAGCAGCGTACTCTGTAGTCCCTTGGATCTCTTGTCATCCTACCCTGGTTGATCAATTGTGGTTACAAAGATTTTTTTATGTATTCCTCGAGTTTGGCCGGAGAGGTTTTAGCTGTTCCATCTGTTTAATCAATGTATCCACTGCAGAGGCTACATCCTGTACCATGCAGTGTGCAATTACTTCATGCGCTCTTGTCCCGGGTTGCTGGTCTTCCTCTAAAAATCCAGAGGCAAACCCAGAATCTTCTCGAAGTTTACGCTTAAGCTTACGTCGCAGGTGCTTGTCTCTAACGTTCTCCACAAATGCTATTTTGCTAGTTGTTTGGCGCTTTATGGAAACCTTGGACCTTTGCGATCTTGGCCCACACAAAATTGGACCATTTACTACAATGTCGGACTGCCGGGTCGACGACCTCGGACCAAATTGGGGTTTCTTAAAAGATAATTAAATATAATTGTAATAATTTACTTAAATGTGTATATTTTTTATAAGATGTTCTCACCCACGGTCCGGGAACAGGCAACTGCAAGGACAGAGAAAGGATAATGGCATAAAATGAGCGGCCTAACGCAAGTTGCCTGTTCAGCCATTTTATTGTCCAGTGCTGCCCCTTACCGCCGTCTCCTGAACCACACATCTCTGAAACTGTTACCCCCTCATTTCCACACTCCCCCCCCCCCCCCCCCCACCAAATTCAGTGTCGTTCACGACACTGGTTCCACCTACAGACAAGCTAAACAAAGGGTATATAACCTCCAACTCATGAGAGTTGCTACGTCAGGACATGGCATACCTACCAGTGTTTTCGAGGATCCTGTACTCCGGAAAATCCAAAGACCAAGACAGTCACAGAAGTAACCAGCTTCAATGACACGACTCATAATATCGTGTTCTACCTGATGTAGTGGATTAAAAAATCCCCCGAGTTAAAAATAAAGCTTGCCTGCATAGAGTTGCCATCGGTGATCTCCATCTCGCATCCTTTTCTCGACATCTGTCACACGCACCGCGGGCTCTCCTTCTGGGTTGGCTATGGTCAACCAGCTCCAAACTTGTCGCTGTGGTCTCTAGCTTCTCACCACCACCAGCTTGTTTAAGGCTTTGGACCTCTAACCAAAGGGCCTTTATCTCTTCTAACAAGAGGTTTTGTTCGGCAAAAGCTGCTTTAACATCAAAATGCCTGGTGGCAGCCCCGAACCTGACTTCAAGCTCTGTGTGCTTGCAAGTGATATCATTCAGGCCGTCAACTACAGCTTGGTCGTCAGTGCTCACTCAGATGAGTCCCTTCAGCTCAACTCTGAGGAACCCCTCTCTTAAACCAGTGCACAGGTGTTGCGGAACTGATTTTTGACAAGTTTGGCGTCATACGCTGTCTCAGGCTTCTCCCTCGAAGCAAACAGTATTCTCTGTTTTAGCGACAAAACACGATATAAAAAGTCCTGTGGAGTTTTTCTAAGGCTCTGGGTAGCTTAACAGAGTTACTGATATGACTCGGTCGCGGATTTTTCACGATAGAATGAACGAATAAGGGCCTGGGCCCTTGCTAGGGTGAGAGTGTCCAATCTTTCCAGATACTCTCGGAGCTGAGAGCTTGGCTCCACCGCCTGGATTGAACCATCTAAAATGTCCGCTTCCGAGTAACCTTGCTGTCTCCTCACCTCAATTTGCCTCAGAAAACTCACACAGTTTGCTCTGTTTCCTATCTTTCCCATGACTTTATAAGTTGAGAGCTTGGCTCCACCGCCTGGATTTAACCATCTAAAATGTTCGCTTCCGAGTAACCTTGCTGTCTCCTCTGCTGTTTCCTATCTTTCCCATGACTTTATAAAGTTCTTAACGTGTATAAACATGGAGTTGGAGACCCTTGCTTGTGGCTCTCCACTCTGAGTCTGTGTGTCGTTGCCACATTTCAAGTCGTTAAACATACTCTGGAGGGCTGCAACACCACCGTCCTTATCTGCCGTGTCAATGTCCTCCTCAAGCAGACCTAAGGGCTGTTCATGCGTCAGATTTCGGGTATCTGCATGCCGCTTTGACATGAACTCCAACAGATCACATGTCTCTAGTCCATAGGCCCTGGTTCTCAAGGCGATAATTGTTTGTAACCGCTGTCTTCCTCTCTGTTCCAAGTCATTTACCTCGCCACAAAAAATATATCTTATATAAATATAAATAAATATAAATATAATTATATATATATAATTTGAATAAATTTTAGCCATTATTATAATATAATTATAATATTATTATTCACCGGATAAACAGCTTTGTTCTAAATGAAAATGCCTTTCTGTACATTTATTAAACTGCCTAAGCCAGACGAAAGGCGATAAAACCACCCCTGATATTGGACAACTGCAGATATACATAATGCATGATAATATGCAAAACTCCTTGATTTTTTTAATTAAATTGTTTTCTGTATCTGAGTTCTGTAATATGTTCTAGTACAGTTCTTCTTGAATTGTTGGTATATTTGATAAAAAAGAAACCTGTTCCGATTCTTTTATTTAGATCAGTACATACTCAATTATATCTAGCTCTGAAGTTAAACTGTTTTATTTTGGTCTACGGTATGTCAATTCAAAATCAAAACAGTTAAGTACACCATAGAATACATACTGTGGCCGTAATTTTGTTACTGATTTCACTTGATATTTATTTTAATTAAGAATATATAATTCTAATAATAAACCTTTCAGCTTCTTTAATTTTAATCATTGCAGTACATATATAAAGTGCAAACTAACATCTACATATATATGTAGTAGATACATAATAAACTCGTAGGTCTGGACCCAGTTGTGGCATACGTAGGTCTAACTAGTTCCAATGGAATTTTAGCAAACGCACACTCACATGAAATAATATACCATTAAGCTATGTAAACATTCATACAGATATCTGGCAGCAACAACGACAATGCGTTTTGGGTGTACACATTAATCTGGCAAAATTTATAATCGGAAATACGCCCTTCACGATTGGTGTCCAGGGTTTTCTAAATATTGACTTTGCCTTATATTATTGTGCTGACAATATGAAGAAGTAAAAGGTTATACAAGATCCAATTTATTTATTAGTTATCAAAGACGCTGACAGAATTGAATGTATTGGAAATTATTTCATACCCCTTATAAAAATCAATAGTTATTTAGATTTTATTATCGTGTATCTAGGCAACAGTTTTCTATCCAACCTTTTTTCACCCATTTAGCCGATATTTTGCCTTTTCAGGGCATCTACGTGTTCTCACAACTACAATGCTGGGAAAGGATGGTAGTTGTGGAAGTAGTGACGTCATTTTGTGAGATTATGTCCGGCAGTGGCAAAAAATCGCTTACAGACCGATTAGAAAAATAGCCGGATAGTCATACCGCATTGTCGTTGCCGCACAGTGCGCATGTGTTAATTTTCATATGACCAATTTTTTTGCCATTGCCGCATTGTCGTTGCCAGAAAAATGGATGAATAAGTACACAGCTTTAGTCAGACATGGAAGCGCGGGTCATCTGAGTTGAATATTCCTCAGGCCCGTAGCCAAGATGACAACTGGGGGGGGGGGGGGGGGATGGTTCAGTTGGTAGTGGTTGAAGGCGGGTGTGTGTGGGGGGATGCCTAGGCCCACACTGGGGTTCAGGGGCGGAGCCCTGGTGGGGGTACAGGGGCCGAAGGCCCCGGAAGCTCCAGGGGTTTAGAAGTTTGGTGTACACATTGTACATTCCAGAGGGCAAAGGAAGATAAACACACGTATTTGAGTAAATGAAGATAAACATGCACAGATTTTCCATGTAGTTTCTATATACAATTGAATACGTGCTATGTACAGTTGCAACAGGTTCTAAGTACCTAGTCTTTATATGTAATTAGTGAGTCCAGTTGCATTCGCCTTGTGTCTTTTGCAAACAGGTTAACGACCCTTTTAAGGTTTACCTCTTTGTCATAGTGAATATGCAACAGAGCAAGGGATGTGTGTCCCCAGTCATGCTGGCACGCATGCATGTATGAAGGCGCCCCATGATGCTAGCACTCCGCTCACATTCGCAAGATGAGACTGGTAGGGTGCATGCAATTTGAAGTAAAATCCTTATGTTGGGGAAATGGTGTGGGTCACATTAGTTTATCGCTGCTGCTGGGGTAACATGCCTGTTTTCAATTGGAGTAACTTCCATTGCATGATTTCTTGGGGCACCAGTTCTGGTGAAGGCAGTTCGAGCTGCATGTTTCAATTGCACCTCTCAGGTTTACTCCTTTGACCACAAATAACCGAAGGCACAATTCCAAGCAGTGAAGTTGCTGTGATCGAGAGGTTAGAAAATCTCTCTTGAAAGTCCGATATAATATAGTCTAGAAGTGGAATTGCCAGATTTGTTTCATATTGCTCAAGAGGAGTATTTTTCTGTACAGCACTTCTGTGTTGCTGTCTTTTTGTCACGTGTGGCATGCATGGATCAACTTCAACTTGTTCTGCCATTTTTAATGCCATTTCAAACATACTGTGGTATCCCACATCCTTTTTATCCACATTTTCCCTTTCAAATTTGTACGTTCACTTCTTCTATTTGATGATGGGCATCAATGATATGCAGAGTGGACCTTTGTAATTTCAAAGTGATTTCTGCCATGTGCGAAAGGTACTGATACACTGTGACAAAAAAAAAACCAGTAATGAAGTCAAAACTTGTTATTCCTGGGAGGATCTGTTGCGCTTGGGATTTATTTTGGGAATCCCAATCCACATAGTCTTTGTATGTGTCGTTCTCATTTTCCTCTAGTCCATAACCTACCTTATCTAAAGTTTGGACAATGAATCTGTGTCCTTTAAAGAAATGCATTTTGTCAACTGTCTCTTGAATTTCTTTGGCTGTCATGGTCGCAGTGATATAATTTCCAATATCCATTGCAGGTGTCTCCAGGACTTAAATAAAACAGGTGAAGGCAGGTCAGAGTTGCATGTTTCAATTGCATCTCTCAGGTCTACTTCTTTTTCACCACAAATGACTGAAGGCACAATCCCAAGCAGTGAAATTGCTGTGATCGAGAGTTTAGAAAATCTCTCTTGAAAGTCCGATATAATGTAGTCAAGAAGTGGAATTGCCAGATTTGTTTTATATTGCTCAAGAGGAGTATTTGTCTGTACAGCACTTTTGTGTTGCTGTCTTTTTGTCACGTGTGTCATGCATGGATCAACTTCAACTTGTTCTGCCATTTAAAAATTCTGTTGTATCCCACATCCTTTTTATCCAATTACCCTTTAAAATTTGTACGTTTTTCACTTCCTCTATTTGATTATGGGCATCAATGATATGCAGAGTGGACCTTTGTAATATCACAGTGATTTCTGCCATGTGCAAAAGGTACTGATACACTGTGACCAAAAAAAAACAGTAATGAAGTCAAAACTTGTTATTCCTAAGGGAATCTGTTGCGCTTGGGATTTATTTTGGTAATCCCAATCCACAGTCTTTGTATGTGTCGTTCTCATTGTCCTCTAGCCCATAACCTATCTTTTCTAAAGTTTGGACAATGAATTTGTGTCCTTTAAAGAAATGCTGGTAGGCACTGTCACGTTCATCCCAGCGGGGTTTGCACAGGTCTAGCAGGGCCTTTTGCTTGTGTGTGTCTTTAATACATTCCTTCATGACTTTTTTAAGAAAGCCATTTCTCTTGGGGCTGTTGAGAAAAAATCTGCAACAGTATTTAAGTTTGTCGAGCATGTTGCGAATAGCTGGTATACCGCAACAGTGACTTATGACTAGGTTCAGACAATGGCCACTACAGTGAATGTATGTGGCAAGTGGAGCTTCCTTCCTTATCAGGGCCTGAACACCAGCACTGCCTGAAGACATGTTGCTCGCCCCATCATACCCCTGACCCCTGATGCCCTCGACTGGTAATTTTAATTCGTTCAAGACGTCCAATATCGCTTGTTACTGTTCCCACTAATACTGGGTACGTTAGCAAAGTGGAGGAATTCCTCTCTAAGGTTACTGTTGTTGTCAACAAATCGAACACACAAGGCTAACTGCTCCGATTTGTAAAAGGTGACTTCATTTGCCAGAATACTGTAGAAGCGAGCTGCCTTTATTTCACACGCCAGATATGCAAGGATTATTTCATTAGACATTATTGGAGCAGTTCATTCTGTGTTTGAGATGTCATATAGGTGGCATTTTTCGTTGCTGGATTGTTCAAATGATTCAGAAGATCTTGGTCATAATGTCCGAGCAGCTTCACCAGCGCAAGGAAGTTACCAGGGTTGCCTGGGGTGTGGATATTTTCATTTTCACCACGGAGCGCGATACACTGTCTGCCACAAATTAAAGCGATGTCAGCAAAGATTTTCACAAGGTGTCTGTTTCTTTGGATATTTTCTTCTTTCCTCTTATCAATGAGAGATGACAGAGATTTTTCAGGCTTCTTAATGTGACGAGCGAATATATCTGCACTGATAAGTGAATCATGTTGATATTGGCTCCTTTCATGTTCCTTGCGCTTTTCTGACTATGCCAGGCGGCGAAAGGTGTGTTCACAAACTGGCCCTTGTTGGTGCGGGTTTTACAAAAAAAGTGCACACACGATACAGAATACACCAACGAGGACCTCGCTGTATACCATCCAGGGGTATTCGTCTAGCCAGCATGGTCTGAACTTTCAGTTGGCGCCCCAGCCATATGTTGGTGGGAAAGGATAGCTTTCGTGCGGCTTGTTGTAGTGTTTAAAGAGATCATACATTTGCTTTGATGGCATTTTGTCAACTAACTCTTGAATTTCTTTGGCTGTCATGTTCGCAGTGATATAATTTCTAATATCCATTGCAGGTGTCTCCAGGACTTAAATAAAACAGTCTTACATTAGGGAAAAATATCAAAATAAAAGTTATTATCATAAGGTAAACACCACCCAGCTGTTTTGCTTTACACCTCATGACATGTATCCGTTTACTCACTCAGTTTAGCCAGGTTCAAAGGGACAAGCTATCATGGGCAGCCAAGCAAAGCATAGAGTATCTATAGGACTCCAGAGGGCCAGGCGGAACTCCAAAGTGCCCCGTGGGGGGGGGGGGGGGGCATCTGAACCATCTTAACCCCCCCCCCCCCGGGCTACGGGCCTGTATCCTACAACATGCATTATTAACAAAGCCGCGTATTTTATATCGGTATAACCGTATAAGCAGACAGAACAATATTAGAGTATGTCTGAAACACTGGTTCCAGAATGTAGTGGTTCGAAGTAGTGTGGTCCGAAATCGTCGGCCCGTGGTCCGAGATTGTAGTGGACCGATCTGAAGTGGTCCGACTCCGTGTGGGCCGAGATCGAAAAGGTCCGAGATCTCCAGGTACCTTGTTTGGCACTGCACCTCGGATCTTCTGCGCGACGATCCGAGAGGCAATTTGTAGAACAGCGTGTGAGAACTCTTGCACGGTCTCCCTTGAAGTAGCCCGAATGAATCGGACTCAATATTACTAGGCCCTGCCATATATTGAGTCCGATAGCCATACCGTGAGAGTTTCTACAATATAAGCCACGGAAGATGCAACGGATCTGTTGCATCTTATTTGACTGCCTGTTTACTGCCAAACAACAAGACCCAGGATTATACCATTTTAACACCAATAAGCATGTGTTTCATGGTTTCGATAGCAACTAAAATTAAACTTGGATCATCATTTTTAAACATTTACCGACGTTTTAACCAGAGGCGTGTCAGCGAGTTTAGTAGGGACAGAGAAAAACGGTTGAACAGGCGCACCTGATGACCTCACTGATAGCCTCGCTGACTCGAGTGATTGACAGCTAAAATGTTGTTACATTTTGTTTCAACGGGCCCGGCTCTGAAGAATGACCGCAGGCACGGGGTAATAAACCCCTGTTGACACTGGTTACAAGGGCATTGGGTGGCTTGTAGTCTGAGCCTTTTATTGTAGAAACTCTCTCTGTATGGCTATCGGACTCAATATATGGCGGGCCTAAAAATGAGTCCGATTCAATCGGACTACCCTTGAAGTAGTAATGAGTCCTTGTTTATAATACAGTTTTATTATGTATTGTATTACAGGCTGATCGTATAGAGCACACATCTTGTAGAAAACATGGCTGGCTGACTAACCACTACTCGATGATGTGTGTACCGACTCCTAGTATAGTTAATGTAGTTCCTAATATAATCATAATACAATATTACAACACCTCCCCTTCTCAAGCTTAATAAATAAGGATAAAATATTTTACTTTTTGATAACTAATGAACTACTAAGAACATTAAATGAAACATAAACTGAACGTGTATTTTACTTTTCCTTACTCTTACTTTCAGTATCTGGTATAATAGAGTACATCTTACAATTGATCTTTGATTACACATGCATAGGATATGAATTTTATATAAGTAGCTAATACACATTCAGCGAGTGTTTCTACATTGCTTATATGGTGAATACTGTTTTACCCTAAATGTAGTAAATCTGTTCTTGTTTAGGTCTAACTGTCCGATCTATATCTGTTCGGTGGTTTGACTACTCTCCCGTATCTTGTTCCCACCTCTGAATGTTCCTGTCCATTATCTCTGTTTGTTTGATTTTGCCCATGTTGTTGGTCTTCGAATGTTACTCTTTTATGGGAAGATGGAGATACAGTTGTGTGTTAATCTTCACTGACCGTTCTTAATGCAGATCTGTTGCGTCGTAGTGATCCTCCATCTGGTGTAGATACAATGTACGATCGTATTGCGCTTAGTACTTTCTGTACCTGGGCAAGGTGCCATGTTTCTCTGTCATTGTTAAAAACTCGTACAATTTGCCCTTCGTGAAGAGGTGTTAGTTCACGTCTGACCTGTTTATCATACTGATCCTTCATCATCTGCCTCTTCTCTTGTAATCTTCCGAAATGTCTCATGTTTTGATAGCGAGATGGATATATTACTTGGCATTGTTATGCGAACTGTCTGCCAAACATTATTTCTGCTGGTGATGGTAAAGTGGAATCGGTAGGTGTGGCGCTGAGATGTAACAGAGCTATATCGATATCTTTTCGCTCTTCTTGGCATTTCTTTATTATTGTATCCCCAGACAAAGTCGGGGGATACTATGTTTTCATACCGGTCCCGCCGCCGCCGCCGCCGCCGCCGCCGCCGCCGCCGCATATGAATCTTGTTGGCGCGATAACCCAAAAAATATTTCACGGAACTTTACCAAACTTGGTATATGTATAGATATGGGTAAGAGGACGACGCCTATTTAAAATGAGGTCATGACCTTTACTAGGAGAGTGTCCTTGACCTTGAATAGGTCCAATTTTGGGGAAAATCACACAAATTCTTTAATATCTCAAGAAATCTTGCATGGATTTATCCCAAAATCAAGTTGATGGAAGATCATGGATAGGGTTGTCATGTTCCAGAAACTGGTGGCGCCACCTATTATTCTTTACTTGTTTTCGTGCCGTTTAATACCCCCTAAATTGCCACCTTACAGCACTGTGAGCATTATAAGTCAAAAACTAATGGACAGATTTCTTTTATATTATGCATATACATAGGTATGGGTTATGGGATGATGCTTATTTAAATTGGGGTCATGACCTTTACTATGATAGTGGCCTTGACCTTGAATATTGCCATATATGGTGAAAATCACACACCTCTTATGATATCTCCAGTGTTGATAGCCATATGGATTTCAAACATGACTTATGTATGGCCCACCACTAAAGTAAGAACCCTATAGGTTCTAGGGTCATGAGGTCAAAGGTCAAGGTCACTGGACTGGCATTTTAAAAGATACTGTGGATGCATTTTAAGCCAAACTTTCATCCCAGGTCTTCCATCTTGAATATATAGCTCACTTGCCAATAATGGATGATCCATATAAATTTTGGGGTCACAAGGTCAAAGGTCAAGGCCACAGGAGCTATCTGTCCAAAAATTAGTTTCTGGATGATAATTCCTGCTTTTATTGATGTAATGATTTCAAAATTGACTTATATATGTCCCATTGAAAAAGCAAGACCCAAATTGATTTTGGGGTCATGAGGTCAAAGGTCAAGGTCACAGGAAATCTCTTTAAAAAGATTGTGGATGCATTTTCAGCCAAACAATTCATCTCAGATCTTTCATCTTGCACATATAGTTCACCTGCCAAGAGTGGAAGACCCCTATCAATTTTGAGGTCACAAGGTCAAAGGTGAAGGTCACAGGAGCCATATGTCCAAAAATTAGTTTCTGGATGATAATTCCTGCTTTTATTGATGTATGGATTTCAAACTTGACTTATATATGTCCCATAGGAAAAGCAAGACCCAAATTGATTTTGGGGTCATGAGGTCAAAGGTCAAGGTCACAGGACACATCTTTAAAAAGATGTGGATGCATTTTCAGCCAAACATTTCATCTCAGACCTTTCATCTTGCACATATAAGTCATCTGCCAATAGAGGATGACCCCTATCAATTTTGAGGTCACAAGGTCAAAGGTGAAGGTCACAGGAGCCATCTGTCCAAAAATTAGTTTCTGGATGATAATTCCTTCTTTTATTGATGTATGGATTTCAAACTATACATGTATTTGACCCATTGGAAATGCAAAACCGGAATTGAATTTCGGGTCATGAGGTCTAAGGTCAAGGTCACAGGACACATCTTTAAAAAGATTGTGGATGCATTTTCAGCCATACAATTCATCTCAGATTTTTCATTTTGCACATATAGTTCACCTGCCAAGAGTGGAAGACCCCTATCAATTTTGAGGTCACAAGGTCAATGGTGAAGGTCACAGGAGCCATATATCCAAAAATTAGTTTCTGGATGATAATTCCTGCTTTTATTGATGTATGGATTTCAAACTTGACTTATATATGTCCCATTGGAAAAGCAAGACCCAAATTGATTTTGGGGTCATAAGGTCAAAGGTCAAGGTCACAGGACACATCTTTAAAAAGATGTGGATGCATTTTCAGCCAAACATTTCATCTCAGATCTTTCATTTTGCACATATAGTTCACCTGCCAAGAGAGGAAGAACCCTATCAATTTTGAGGTCACAAGGTCAAAGGTGAAGGTCACAGGAGCCATCTGTCCAAAAATTAGTTTCTGGATGATAATTCCTTCTTTTATTGATGTTTGGATTTCAAACTTGACTTGTATTTGACCCATTGGAAAAGCAAGACCGGAATTGAATTTGGGGTCATGAGGTCAAAGGTCAAGGTCACAGGAAACCTCTATAAAAAGATTGTGGATGCATTTTCAGCCAAACGATTCATCTCAGATCTTTCATCTTGCACATATAGTTCACCTGCCAAGAGTAAAAGACCCCTATCAATTTTGAGGTCACAAGGTCAAAGGTGAAGGTCACAGGAGCCATATGTCCAAAAATTAGTTTCTGGATGATAATTCCTGCTTTTATTGATGTATGGATTTCAAACTTGACTTATATATGTCCCATTGGAAAAGCAAGACCCAAATTGACTTTGGGGTCATGAGGTCAAAGGTCAAGGTCACATCTTTAAAAAGAGGTGGATGCATTTTCAGCCAAACATTTCATCTCAGACCTTTCATCTTGCACATATAAGTCATCTGCCAATAGAGGAAGACCCCTATCAATTTTGAGGTCACAAGGTCAAAGGTGAAGGTCACAGGAGCCATCTGTCCAAAAATTAGTTTCTGGATGATAATTCCTTCTTTTATTGATGTATGGATTTCAAACTATACATGTATTTGACCCATTGGAAATGCAAAACCGGAATTGAATTTCGGGTCATGAGGTCAAAGGTCAAGGTCACAGGACACATCTTTAAAAAGATTGTGGATGCATTTTCAGCCATACAATTCATCTCAGATCTTTCATTTTGCACATATAGTTCACCTGCCAAGAGTGGAAGACCCCTATCAATTTTGAGGTCACAAGGTCAAAGGTGAAGGTCACAGGAGCCATATGTCCAAAAATTAGTTTCTGGATGATAATTCCTGCTTTTATTGATGTATGGATTTCAAACTTGACTTATATATGTCCCATTGGAAAAGCAAGACCCAAATTGATTTTGGGGTCATGTGGTCAAAGGTCAAGGTCACATCTTTAAAAAGAGGTGGATGCATTTTTAGCCAAACATTTCATCTCAGGTCTTTCATCTTGCACATATAGTTCACCTGCCAAGAGAGGAAGAACCCTATCAGTTTTGAGGTCACAAGGTCAAAGGTGAAGGTCACAGGAGCCATCTGTCCAAAAATTAGTTTCTGGATGATAATTCCATCTTTTACTGATGTATGGATTTCAAACTTGGCTTTGTTATTGACCCATTAGAAAAGCAAGACCCAAATTGATTTTAGGGTCATGAGGTCAAAAAGGTCAAGGTCACAGGAAACCTCTTTAAAAAGATTGTGGATGCATTTTCAGCCAAACAATTCATCTCAGATCTTTCCTCTTGCACATATAGTTCACCTGCCAAGAGTGGAAGACCCCTATCAATTTTGAGGTCACAAGGTCAAAGATGAAGGTCACAGGAGCCATATGTCCAAAAATTAGTTTCTGGATGATAATTCCTGCTTTTATTGATGTATGGATTTCAAACTTGACTTGTATATGTCCCATTGGAAAAGTAAGACCAAAATTGATTTTGGGGTCATGAGGTCAAAGGTCAAGGTCACAGGACACATCTTAAAAAGAGGTGGGTGCATTTTCAGCCAAACATTTCATCTCATATCTTTCATCTTGCACAAATAGTTCTCCTGCCAAGAGGATGAACACTATCAATTTTGAGGTCACAAGGTCAAAGGTGAAGGTCACAGGAGCCATCTGTCCAAAAATAAGTTTCTGGATGATAATTCCTGCTTTATTGATGTATAGATTTCAATCTTGACTTGCATATGTCCCATTGGAAAAGCAAGACCCAAATTGATTTTGGGGTTATGAGATCAAAGGTCAAGGTCACAGGACACATCTTTAAAAAGATCAAGGTCACAGGACCAACATCTTCAACAAGATTGTGGATCTTTAGATGGAATAAACAATAGATATGCCAAGTGTCAGTATATGCTGCTAAAAATGGGGGTCTGTTCTTGTAGGAGGGGGGCCTACTATGTCTGGGGATACTCTGGTACCTGCGGTGCCAAGAAATGTCTAGTTCCTTTAATAGTTTGTACTTTGTGCCATTCTTTCAGCCATGCTATTGCCTGTGGATATCATGGTGATGATGTCACATGACTAATGTTCCACTTTCGGCACATCTTTTTGAATGGTTGGCCTATAAACTTTCCATTTTCTGAGACAATCTCTGTAGGTGCTCCTAAAAGTGCGAATGTTTTTGATGTTATCTTTGCCAAGCTTTGTCCATGGGATGGTTGGTATCTCATGGGGTATTAGAGGTTCTCTTTCCTGTTTTATAATCATAATATAATATTACAACATCCCTTGGCCCTTGACGTCTGTTGAAGAGCCTACGCTTTAGCTGACGTGTTGCGCTGAGCCGTTCCCCCAAATAATCTGTCCAGGGCCTTGAAGATTTCCTCAGGGATGTTTTTCAGCGAGTCGTCATAGAACTTGATCTCATTTCTGGTTTGGCCTCTACAGATGTCTCATGAAGAATTCGGCAGCTTCCCTAGTCTTCTGAGTGCGGATAATTCCACGGGCATCTTCAGTCCACTCCACATTGTCATCATGTCTGCCAGGAAAACGCCTGAGCTTCTTTTCAGGTGGCGTCTTCGGGACAACTGCCGGCATACTTGATGAGTCTGTCACATTAACATTCTCCATAAGTTGCTTCCCGAAGAGATTCCAGTTGTTTTCCGAGCAGGGTTATCTTTTCCATTGCCACTGTCTCTCAATCCCAATTACCCTCCTGCTGTTCGGTTGGACAGAAATAAATCTCTGAGTTTAACAGTGTATTCAAAGTATCCCCGTTACACTAGATTCTCATCATGAAAGTATATTCACATGCAGTGATCATTATTAGTTTATAATTTTCCACGAAGCATTTATCTTAAATTACTGACAGTTTCTTATTCTTCATTTTGTAGAAAAGTCATTTTTCCTTACATATTTAATTTACAAAAATGACGTACAATATACCAGGAAACGTGTAATGTGCAACAGTTCATTTTCTTTAAAGGGTTCTTCTGTGTTCGATTTTTGATATAACAATTGTCAGGACCAAAATACAGTTCTCAGTTTATATAATATTTTCACTTCTTTTTTTGCCAGGCAACATCTGTTTCTGCACTTTAAGTTTCTGTTTACTACACGTATATGTTTTGTGTGCGTGTATAAGCAGAAATTACTGCATAAACGTGGATTTATTAAGTATTTTAATAGTGTTCTCTCATTATGTATAATCCATTGCATTTTCTTCTACCACTTCTGTACATAGCTTTGGAAAAATAAACGTTTGCTTGTATACGCATTTTTGTTACGATACCGTTGCGTCACTGACATGATAAAACTAAGCCATGGTGAACCTTGGCATCTCTCTTCTTGTCCGTAGCTTGCGTGCCTAGCGATTTCCAAGGCCACCCGCGAGGCACACCATCTGACTGAAGGATTATACATGACTTACTTGACGCTTTGTTGGACTCATTTCCTGTATGCAGCGGTATCCTTCGAAGTGTAAATTCGAGAGAGTTCTGCATCAGAAGACCAATAGGCATCGTCTCAAGACAAACAAAACAGCAGATGACAGACATGTCGACAACATCAGGCCGTCCCACAACTCCTTGTATTTCTTATATATATTTCTTTATTTTCCTTTGAAAAAAAATGTGTCTCCTATAATTTTATCCGCCAAAAGAGATTTTTGGATACTACGTTTTTGACCGGGTTCCGCCGCCGCCGCCGTATTCGTTTCCGGAATAGAACTGGACCGAATTTTCCGAAACTTTACACCATTATTGGGTAACGTGGACTGGTGCCAAAATATTTTGCATTGACATCTGACCTTTTCTCTCTCCATTTCGTCCATCTGTGCGTCTGTTTTGACACATTAACCCACATATCATCGGACTCGTTTGACCAATCAGGCTAAAAAATTTGCACAAATGTAGCCCTTGGATAGCTTTATAACATACACAAAAAATGGTGTCGCGCAGTCTGCAACCATTTTTGCACAGCGTCCATATGTTCATCTGCCTTGGGATAAAATCACTCAAATCTCTGCAGTGGTTGCACTTATCCACCTGAAACTGCATGTGTATACATCCTGGATAGCTTTCTTGATTTAATGACAGATTGCGCCACCTACATTCACGTTCAGGCTGCAGACATCCAGGCTTTTATATCAGGACTGGTTTGATATATCCTCCTTAAATTTTGCATGTGTATAGATTTTACATAGCTATTTATCATACGGAAAACTAGTGGCGCCACCTGCAACATTTTTGCACAGCGTCCGTCTGTTTGTCTGCCAAGGGATAAAATCACTCATATCCCGGCAGTGGTTTGTCTTATCTGCCTAAAATTTTGCATGTATATACATCTTGGATAGCTTTCTGGATTTGTGGCAGGTGGCGCCACCTACATTTATGTTTACGCTGCAGACATCCAGGCATTTATCTCAGGACTGGTTTTATATATCCTTCTGAAATTTTGCATGTGTATAGATCTTACACAGCTCTTTATCATAAGAAAACTGGTGGCGCCACCTGCAACCATTTCTGCATAGCGTCCTTCTGTTTGTCTGCTGTGGGATAAAATCACTCGTATAGAAGCAGTGGTTTGACTTGTCTGCCTAAAATCTTGCATATGTATACAACTTGGATAGCTTTCTGGATTTTGTGGCAGGTTGTGCCACCTACATACACATTTCCGCTGCAGACTTCTATGCTAATATGCAACACGCCTCACTCTATTTCCACTTGCCACTCAATCCATGCCTCACTTCACCCGTCCCACTCTGATTTCGGCGGATACACGTAGTCGCTTGTCGACTACCCGTATTCTAGTTTCATTAATTTGAAAGCAATTAGGACCTAATCTCCTGTATTTAACTATTTTTTTCACTGCACAAACATATTTCCAATATACCTGTTAATATTGAATAATTATCGTCATATAGGTCTGATAGTATTGAAAACATCTAGCTCTTTTGTAGAATTTTGCAGTTAAGTATTAGAGGCAGACAAGTAAAGCTGTAGCTATCTAAACCATTTAAACATACATTAAGACGCCGCTTCAAGAATAGACGCCGCTTCAAGAACTGATATTCATGGTTAGTAAGCGAGTAAGACACGATTGTGCAGTAAAAAACTCCTATAGTTTCCCTATATACTTCTGGCTTGAAAATTCTTATATACTGATATCTATAGTCCTCAGGTACACCTGTACAATTCCTGTTTTACATCAAGAGCCTGGAGATAGTCCTGTGATTTAGAAGATAAACTCCGGGCTACTCTTCTAAGAAAAAAAAAACATACATCTGCCATTCGAAATTATATCAATGAAAAGGACCATGCAATAAAATCAACCTTTCACTGAAAAAAAAGTTGACAAGCCAGTCTGTTCCTGCAGTTGCCATTGAAAAGATATTCATAAAATACTCGAGTCAATAAAAAAACTTTGGCCTGCTACAAACACCTTAGTGGACTTCATTGTCGGAGCTGTGATGAATGGACGGTCTAACAGGACGTCTGTGATACAAAGTTGCATCGCCATGGTCAATCGCAGTAGACCAGGCCGAGAACCCGCCAAGGGTAACACCACAGGAACCTAAAGCAGGCCGACTTTTTTGGAAAGTTCATAAAAACATAGATTTATTATACATTTCACAAAAATTGTGAAACAATGACCGATGGTCAGCATAATGGAATTAATATTATCCCTGATGGAATTAATAAGACTTTTCCATGATCGCGGGTCTTTACCACTCGCGGAAAAGAGTTTCGAAGATACGAAGAGTATCCCTACAATATTTAATTGGCCTGTTTTACGTTCCTATGGTTTTGTGAATGAGAAAACAATCCATGCATGTGTGTCTTTTTACCACAACAAGACTGCGTGACAAGAGGTCCGATCTTGAGCATACGTGACAACTCCCAAATGAGGTGAAGAAGCATGTAGGCCCACGAAGAAACACAGAAGGAACACCGGTTGCAAGCTTAATTGAAAAGCCCTGGTTTGCGAAGTTGCGATGTACCGCCACCGGATTGCACGCGCTCAGGGATGTATCCAGGATTTTTTCTGGGTGGGTCGTGATCATAATATTTTGGACCTTTTCCAAGGGCATGCGCAGGATTTTGGCCAAAGAAGGGAGGTGGAGCTCACATGTAAATGCGAGAAGTACCAGAAAGTGGGAAGCCCCTCCCAAGGTGAATGGGTTGAAAATTATTTTTTCAAGGTCAGTGAAAAGTTAGGGAATTATTTGATATTTTGGGGAGCCAGGGAAAGGTCAGGGAATTTTTAATGGCTGGGGTGTTTTTTGTTATCATGTTGAAAGAGTTTGGCATCTCTGATAAAAATATGGTAGGTTTGAAGGGATTTACTCTTGTTTTCTTTGAATATTTGTATAGAAATCTAAGTTCGATGATGCAGAGCATAGATACACAACATATAACACCAACAATTAATGATGGACCAGTTCTGTTCATGAGCAGTTATATAAAGAATGCAGGATCTCATGTATGATTCTGATGTTCCATACATTTTTCCATTGAAGCTTTGACTTTGTAAAATGGCTGTAAAATGACGTTTTGAAACCAAATTAAAAAAAAAATTGTGATTATTTATACTTGAAAACCAACTGAAGGTCAGGGAATAGTCAGGGAAAACTCAGGGAATTTTTCAGAGTTAGCTGCTGAAAACCCTGTTAATTACATCGATACATGTCTTATTTATTACTTATTTTCTCATGAAAATTTTTCATTTAGTCGAATTGGCATTTTATGTAAATGTTATCCATGCGGCCACCCCCGTGGATTTAAAAGTCGAAATGCGAAAGATTAATAAATAATAACATCTTTTGTTGCTTTTAGCTCAAAGATTATGAACATGTAATATCAGTATACGCGTGGGTCTAAACTAAATATCACATCGATCGTATATGCACAACATTATTTTTTTGGACTTTGATTTTCTTTTAGTGAAATAGCAAGTAAGTTAGCAGAGACAACGGTTTGCCAACCACCCGCAGTTTTTGTTGATGACATAGTAATGTGTTGTCATGTTATTCTTTGGAAGGAAAATATCTTTTTCACATTTCATTTGAGGATAATTTAGCATTAAACAGATATAAAAATCATTAGCCAAATCATAAAGTCAAACGTTTCAGTTAAAAATGGAGATTAATAGCTCTATTAATAGTGATTGATGAAAAGTCCAGCTCACTGAACAAGTCTGCTAACTTAACTGATGTGATAGTAGTCTGACTTTAGAGGATTATATATATATATAGAGAGAGAGAGAGAAATTGAATTTGTATTTAGACCATATTGCTTGTCCGAGTGCGCTTGTGAAGATATATTTTTGGGTTTTGTTTATATATTTTGTGTTTAAATGTTTGCAGGTCGTTCTATCATATATATTGTCTTGAGCGGTTGCCTTGTGTTGTGCTTCTGGGTACTTTTAGTTCTGATGTTTTCGTTAACCTACCAACTCATATTAATACCGACTTTCCCGCTTTAAGACTGGCTTACACATCGACTGGCTTACTGGCTTACCGTGATGTGTCCCAGTAGGCCGTTCCGATGTATTCCCGATGCCAAGCCGATGTAGCCCCGATATGTTCCGGAGTGACCCCGACACTAAACATTTTTGAAATGTTAAAAAAATATCTAGATGTCACCCCGATATGCCCCGATGTTTCCAAGCTGATGTTACTCCAAGACAAGTCGATGTCATAACGGGGTCGACATTCGCGATGATCAGCTTGTATATAACTGCGTATAAGTGATATGCAATGTCTTGCAATAACCACGCTCGATTGAATATGAAATTGACATATGAAAAGACTTGCTGCGGCTCGTACCTGAGCTTGTTAGGCTGTAGACTTTGCCTCGAACAGAAATTGCGCCAACAAATTCAACTGATGTTCAGCTGATTCGCTGCTCCATTTTTTATTTTTTGTTGTTGTTTTTTTTTTTTGGGTGGCAGATGAGGCTTGTTTCTAATTTTTTTTCTTGCTTTGATTTGTTAAAAAGAAATCTTAAAGGTAGTGAAAAATGACTACTTTTGTGTAGATTACATGCACCATACATTGAATTGAATCAAATTTTGTATTTGTCCTGATAAGTATGCACATTTCCACACATATTGTATCCAAATAATAATAATAATCAACTGGCCCATGGGCCATGACGCTTAGCTGAATTTGACAAATAGGTGATGCATGTATTAATTATTATTATATTAATGTTATGATATAGACAGTTCGGTCCGCTTTTATGTCACCCCGTAACATATATTTGTTTAAGATAGAATGACTTCCAGAGTGCCTTGAATCAGGCGTTTTGCCCATAAGCCTTAGAAAATATGATACAGTGACCTTATTTATGGTTTACAAGAAGATTTTACCAAGAACTCCCTAGATGCTAAGTTCTATGTAGATTGCTATGATTTGCACATTTCTAGCTTATAGGGTGCTATATGCTCTCAGAATATGGGTCACACCCTTAATTAGGGTTTCTAAGAAGGTTTAACAGGGCTCTCCCCGGATCTGAATTAAAACAGAAGTTTCTACGTCCAACTGCTAACATTTGTACCAAATCATGTCTTTTCCCTATCCCACAGAATATAGGTGATCGTTTCCCTAAAGCTTATTTCATGTTTCCACGGACATTTACCCAGGACCTCCGTTAATATTACATAAGAAGATTTTTAGCCCAATGGATACACTCAGTGCCCTGTCTTATGGTTCTAAATCATGCATGTCTTCGGCCTGTAGGTCGCTGAATATAGATCACCATGACCTAATTTCATGTTTCCAAGGAGATTTGCCTAGAAATTCCCCGTGTAGTGTTTGAAGATTCTAAACCTAACAGATACGGTTTCAGCTCATATGACATTCAGGGCGCTCAAATCATATTTTCGTCCCAAAGGTCGCAGAATGTTAAACCAGGTAAAAAACTTACCCTCTCAGAGATTGTGTGAAGAAGTCTAAAATTTTGTTTTTGGATATTCTATTTTTCAATTGTTACCGGTGACTCTTTTATTGTGCGCTGTTGACATTCTGATTCTTGTAAAGTAGGCTCTGGTTTATTGTGCGCAGGAGTGTTGCATGTGTCTATTAGGCAAGCAAAGTCCGTTGCCATGGGAGACGCGCGAGCCGGGCCGGCCCGCGTGTGGGGTATGAAGTGTAGAAACACAGCGTTCTTTGTTCTAGATTATTCAAGTCTGTTCCTGTAACGTGTGTATTGTTCTTTGGGATTTTCCATTTCTAGTACTTTCGGATAAAGAGTTATAAATAAGGGCTGTGTCTAGAGGCGGACACGGAAGAGTGTGAGTCAGTTTGTGGACCTTTCCGATAACTGCAACACTTATAGATATTCTTCGAACTTTGTAACAGATTTTATTCAGTCTTCAGTTTGCCTTTGGGACTATTACCAGAACTTCACTTTTGGATTACAACAGATTAATTTCTGGATTGAATTGGACTATTATTCTCTGAGAAGATTTACGTGAACTGTTCATCTGGATTATATGTTTTAAAGGACTTGTTGAGCTGTGACAGTGCTGGTATCCAGAAAAACCTTGGATCCGGACACTCTGGTACTGTACATTTTTATTGTTTTACTGTGTGATTGTATTGAATTAGTGAAATGTAATGTTAGGATTGTTTTAAGAATAAATTTTAATTATTTGTTAACAAAAAACCACTGACTTCTTTATTTATTACCCTAGACATTTCACGCTGCCTAGTGTTACAGAATATGTTTTTATTTATCTCCGTAACAAAATTTATGCTCGTCACGACTACGTGATTTGTTGTTATTAGGTTCCGTAACACAATCAATACATATATACAGGCTGTATATACAGACGCAAAAACTAGGTAAGCTACTTGTGACCAATAGTTTGCCAAAGCTGTTCTCACGCTGTTCTGTATTGTACGTGTTCAACAGTTGTGCATGAAAAGTGGCTTAAACTTTTGATCAAGAAGGCAAAAGCAAGCTAACCTGATCACAGGTCCAATGTTGTTAATCAAAATACAAAGCCTCAGTTTCCTCTTGTTTTTGCCTATGCATAGAGTTAGAAGTACTTTGCCTCAGGGGTGAGAATCATTAACGATGGGTCAGGTCAGGATCCCGGGGGGGGGGGGGGGGGGGGCTTATTCCTGGATCCGCGCCTGTTGGTAATGTGTCTATTTGATCAAATTATTAAGACCCCCCCCCCCCCCCCCTTTGCATACACCCATGGCGCTCTATGCTAATGGTTTGGGCCACTGATCGCGCCGGTGCCAATTCATTCCCACTTGTGTACAGGAGTAAGCAAACTGCTTCAGAATTAAATATTGGCAGATGTCATAATATTTGACAGAGAAAATACTTCATGTATATTTGACAAACCTAGGATGTAAATGGGTTCCTTTATTAGCAACTGATTATGAAAAACAAAATTTTGTGGGGATACTCATCATTATCTAATCTATTTAAGTAGAAACTTCCTGAAAAATTAGCATTCACGGATAATCTTGAAAAAAAAATTTGCTGAATATAATTATTGCTTTATTTGCTACACATGACTTGCCCGAAAATGTTAAAAGAAAATATGTAAGCTATAATCTAATCTATCAATTTATAAACTTTTATCCTAAATCGGAATACTTTATAGTATTAATTTATACCTGAATGTACTTTTGAAACTTATATAAGCTATCGTGCCCTTTTCTTTTTTACAGCACAGCTTTTTCAATACAGTAAATATATTCCATAACACTTGGCTTATATGCTGTTCCACTCAAAATTTTTGCATAAAAAATTAAATTTATCCTTAACGGTATACCGGTTTTTAAATTGGGGGGGGGGGGGAGGGGGATTTGGAAAATCGACTAAATATAGCGTTGTTTTTTTTTTTGGCTCACTTTTATTTATTTATATACTCACACCCTCGCCCACAAATTACGCCCTCCTTTTTCTACGTTTTCCTCGAGATTTATAAATTGTCCCCAGTGCTATTTTCAGTTTGTATGTTTTTATAATTTTATCACAAAAATGCAGCAGCGAAATGGCACATGCGACATACCGTCATTAGTTAATCTATTGACCGCCAGAGTTCGCCAGCATCTGGTTTATTTTATCAGCTGACAACCGTGGGGTGGCGAATCCAGCTGAGCGATCGCTGCACTGCCATTCAGGTACGGTATTGATAAAGGTGTACAAATCGATTAACATTCCGTAATGATTAATCCAGCATCTAACGATACGAAAGCGTTCCTGACTGACGTAACCCGAGGTCACTGGATCTTGACCAGTCATTGTTTGTCAATGAATTTGATATTTGCAAATGGCAGCCCCATCTTTACCGTACTTAACAGATAAAACAATCCTCATCTCAATATAAATTATAATGTTGTCATATGACGTTTGACCTTTATTCAGTAAAAGCATTTACCTTGCTGTGCTCAAGTCATGATTGCAATGCCTCTCTGCGTGTGTGTGTATTGTTGGTGGGTGTGTGTGTGTATGGGGGGGGGGGGGGGGGGGGGGGCAGGTGTCTGACAGCCCAGGTTTTTGACAGTTCTCAGCTGGTTAAAAAGACTTGTCATGGTTGTTGTTTGAGTTGTGCATTGATGGAATTTGCCTAATTAAAACTAGTCAGTTGCAGCATGTATGTGTACTCGCGTTGTCTTTTCAATTTACAGGGCTCAACATTAACTTTTGAAAGTACTTGCCCAGTCAAGGAAGTAACATGTATATACCCCTTTTACTTGCTCTTCATGAATTTTTACCTGTCCTACAAATTTTATTGATTGTATTCAAGAACACAAAGAACCTTTTCCAAGCCTCAACTTAGGTAAAAGTTTATGTTTAACCCACTGGCCCAGTAGGACAAGTAGGAGGAGACTTCTAGGTGCCTTTCCACTATTTTCTGGAACTTTCAATTGCCCCGGGCAAGTAGTAACCGTTAATGTTGAGCCTTGATTTAGACAGACTTGACCCTACAGTGAGCTCTAAGCCAATGTTGCCATGACAACATTGACATCTTCCTTGTGTAACAGTGAAATAAAATTGTATATTTTTACAGTGTCCCAGGTTCTCAGTTAAAAAATAATAATATAAATTACATTAATTGAAGTAATTATGTCATAATATGTAATTCACATAATCATTTCAGCTAAGTAAAATGATATTATAGTCCCACAAATACAACCAGAAGGTAGGTAGAGAGGACATTTAATTTATGGGGTGCTGAAGGGGCAGGCAGCCTAAGTTTAATTCACAAGGTTTTCTGTCAGGCTCATTGTCTACCCTTCCTTTTTTTTGTACATTATCTGTTATCTTTAGAATGTTCAAGGATAAAATATAGAAATTTGGCCCTAGTGAGACAATATCTACTACATTTGCACCAACCAGCTTGGAATTCTATTTACAATTATGTCAATGATTGTTTGAGCACCTGCCTTTTTTGTTGGGCATAGTTGGGTCCATATCAAGGACCTTTGCAGTCTCAGTTATTTCTAGTTGATTTATGGCAGTCATGTCTTGCCCACTAACATTGGTTAACTTTGGGGCAGTGGTCAAAGCTTATACATGCTTATAACAAGCTGATTTCACTCCTTTTAAAACTGGTTTGTTGGCTGATGATGAAAAGTTTTGCTTGTATATCATTTGGACAATGGTTAAAATTATACATTGCCAAACTGTCTGTAAGCTGGTTTAAGGTTTGTTTAGGTGATTGGTATCAAGTGGGTGGGGTTGATGTTGCTCAGCTGGCTACTATGACATCTCCTAGGCTGGGCTGTCTGCAGCTGTGGAATGTATCTTGGCTGTTTTGTGCTGGGCTTGGTTTGGTATTGTCTTTCATCTAGAGCTATATCTCCTTTATATAATATTACCTATATTTTGGTCAAAACAATAAAACTATCCACTTTGCATTGCCAAGGGAGCTGGCTCGGCACCGTTTTTACTGAATCAACAGCTCGGGCACCATCTTTTCCTGTTGTATCATAAACCTAGTTTATTTACAAAGATCACATTTTGTGCCCTTAATACATTTCTTGGATAATATTTTGTATTTTCAGTACCATAGACTGGGCAAGGTGAAAAAAAGTTGTACATAGGTTGTAGTCTGTGAATTACATATCTTGTGCTACATCAAGATATAACAGAATTGGCCCTTTGACTAACTTGCCCCTCCCCCCTTCTCCATCCCTTCTTTTTTTGAAAAACCTTAAGATAGCCTCAGCTTTTATTTGGCTGTACTGTCAGGTTCTGCAGCTCTGGGATCAAGAGTTGGTTTTAAAAATCTGTTTAGTTTGTTTTGGCCTTCCTTAGGAGTATTTGACAAATATTAACTGATGTTTTAAAATCACCTGTGATAGTAAATATTAATCTTCTTGTCAGAATTCTTTCCCAGTTTATAAAAGAACACTAGCATCATCAATAACTGCCCATTGTTTTATTTCTTATTTAAATAAATGTGTAAATATTTACCAGTATGTATTAATATTGGGAATCAGTTATAATTTCATGATCAGTCATCAGTAAAAATCAGTTGACCTCTACCAACTGATAATCAGAATTAATTGGTTTTATTGGAGTATGAATTTTTTTCCCTATGTACAGACCTATACATTGTCTCACAATATGCAGGCATAAATATTTGGTACTATATATAAAATTATAAACCATATGTGTGTATAGTAACCTTGGGTATGAATTTATCAGTAAACATATGTACTTTGCTATAGTTCGCTCATATGAATTAAATAAAAGCATACATTTCCTCTCCACAAAGCCCAAGTTATGTGAAAAACTCAGAAATTGATTATATAATATTTTGCACCAACCGACTGATCATTGATTATAATCAGTCATCAACCCATCACTAACATGTACTTGTAATTAAGTGGTCAAGGTGAGACCATTGTTTAATAGGTACCACTAACTTTAATTGTCTGCTTTCTGATATATGACTTGATTTGTCTTTACAGGACATTCACCATGTTGGTTCAACTCTGCCAGCAATCATCCTAGGTATGAAAAAAAGAGTATGAGACAATGCTCTGGCCTCAAGCTCAGCACTGAAGCCCAAGACCAAGCAAAAGATGGCCAATTAAAAGTGGATGCTGATGCTGGAAGCAGAGTACAAGAGAAGTCAAAGAAAGCCAGAAGCTCAATGGGGGACGCTCAGACTAAAGGACAAGGAAAGGACACCCAAGCTGTCAATGTGAGCAGTAGTACTGATGCTCAGAGCAATGAACAAGAGAGGGCTAAGGATTCCTTTGCATCAGCTTTTGATAATGCTGCTCAGAGCAAGGATCAAGAGACATGTCCCCAAGCATTTGGATCAGCAGGGAACCCTTGTACTCCTAGCAAAGACACAGAGAGGGCTGTCATAGCCTCCAGTTCAATAAAGGATAGCGATAGTCTGGGTATGTCAGGTGTGTCATCATTGTCATCCCCATCTTCCAAGGAAAAAGAGAAATCTGGCCTCATGCTAAGCTCACCTGATGACTCCAGTACGACAAGTGCTGCAGAAATCTCTGGCTTGTCTTTAAGTTCACTGAGTGATGTCCCTCAGGACTACGCCACCAGAGCAGCTTTGGCTATTGAGCAGGGAGATATTGATGAACTGGACAGGCTCCTACAAAAGTGCTGTCATGTCAATGCTGCTTGCGAATCAGGAAAAACGCTTCTGCATCTTGCTTGTGAAAGAGAGTCTGTGGCATCTTGCAGTCTGTTACTCTCACAGCCGGGTGTAGATGTAAATATCGTTGACAGTGAAGGGAGGACACCCTTATTTATTGTAGCCCGAATGGGAAATCATCAAATCCTTCGTCAGCTTGTACATTATGCTTGTGACTTTGATGTTAGAGACTCGCAAGGAAATACAGCGTTACACATTGCAGCAGAGAGTAACCAGACCAGGATGTGCTCGGACCTTATAAAAGCAGGCGCAGATGTTAATTCACAGAATGCTGAAGGTGAAACACCGTTAATCCTGGCTGTGATCGAGGAAAACTTGGAGACTGTCAAAGTGTTAATCTCACATGGGGCTTGTTTGGATAAAGCTAACGATACAGGTGCTTCACCATTAACTTATTCCTGCATATGTGGCTTTCTAGAGGTTGCATCATATTTGGTGGCAGTGAAATGTTCAATTAACCACAGAGACTCCTATGGAAACACACCTTTGATGCATGCTTGCCTGTATGGACATTGCAAGACGGCCAGGTTTTTGATGGAGAATGGTGCTGATGTAACAGTAACTAACAACCTAGGTCGCAGTGCACTACATATTGCTGCTGATAATAGTCACGCAACGATTGTCCAAGACCTAGTCAAGCACAATGCTGATCCGTCTCAGCTGGCACTGGGGAAAACCCCTCTGGCATTAGCTGCCATGCAAGGCCATGCAGCTGTTGTGGACATTTTAGCAAAAACTAAGAAAGCTGTGAATTTGGTGGATGATATCAGTATGACTGCTCTCCATTGGGCTGTCATTGGTGGCCACACACATTGCGTTAAAATCCTATTGGATCATGGTGCAGATGCAAATTTAAGAAATGCTGGCACTGGGAATAATGCACTGATATTAGCAACCGATTGTGGGTACTCTGAAATCGTTAATCTGTTAGTGCACAGTAATTGTAATGTAAACGCTGTCAACTGCCAAGAGAGGTCTGCCCTTCACGAGGCTGCTGAGAAGGGATTTTTAGATATCTGCGAGCTTTTGATTCCAGCTGGTGCTTATGTGAATGCGCAAAGTTCTCAATGTGAAACCCCGTTAATGTTGGCCACACGCCGAGGCCACACACCAGTGGTTGGTTTCCTGCTGGACATGAGCAGTGATGTCCACATGACCAACAGTCGCAGCATGTCTGCGTTGCACGAGGCAGCCCTGTGGGGGTTTAGTGCCCTGACGTACATGCTGCTGAAGGCAGGGTCCAGTGTGGATCTGCCAGACAGTGAAGGTGACACACCCTTGTTGATGGCTAGTATGAAAGGACACGGAGCCGTGGTACAGCTGCTGCTTCAGAACGGTTGTGATATGAACTGGGTCAATGAGATGGGTAGGACAGCCTTGATGGAAGCTGCCGAACATGGCTGTGAAGATGTTGTTAAACTTCTAGTCAATGCCGGTGCAGATGTCAATGTATGTGACACAGAGCAAGATTCAGCTTTGACCTTGTCCTCTGCTAAGGGTCACTACAAGGTTGTACAGCAGTTGCTGCAGGTAGACTGTGATTTGTATCATGCAAACAGATGGGGGCGTAATGCCCTGCATGAAGCCTGTGCCATGTGGTCTGGACCTGTACAGACAGTGGAGTATCTGTTACTGGCTGGATTAGATCCTGACATTCCAGATTATATGGGGAACCCCCCACTGATACTGGCAACACTTGGAAGCAGTGCTACTATTGTGCGTGAGTTATTAAAAGGCAATTGTGATGTTGATCAGCCTGGGAAATCGGTGCATGCTGGGAATGCAGTCCATGCCATCCAGGTGGCGGTGACCAATGAAACATTTCCCATCGCTCAGATGTTGTACCTGGCTGGATGTGATATGAACGCTGTGAACATCTGGATGCAGACTTCAGCAGGCTTGGTGTACATGCTACCAGTTCGTAATCTTGATCTCAAGACCTGGCTCATGGAGGTTACCTCCAACACCGCCCCACTCAAGCTCCTCTGTAGGAGCAAAATACGTAAATGTCTTGGAAAAGGCATAATATTTAAACTCTGTCAGTTGCCAGTGCCAACTATAGTACAGGATTACCTGGCAATGGCTGACTTGGACGAGTTTGTAGTTGCTGATGAAAAAAAGTAAATTCAACTTTGTCCAAGACAGAAAATACACAATGTTTTTTATAATTAAATTATTTATATACAGACCTTGAAACAATTCAATTTGCGATGCTTGTAATGATCAAACTCGTGCTTTATTTTTAAGAATTGCTGATCTATGATAGCTCCAAGTCTAGCTAGTCTGCTTGTATTCATTCAAATAGGTTGTAAATTATAAACACAGAATGAGAGAAAAAATTTGGATTTACCGGTAATGACTGAGGTCCATGTTACCTGTTGTATGCACATTTTACTCGCTAGGGAAAAGCATTGCATTAAACACTTGATTTGTTCAGCCTGTCTATCAATTTTTGTTTCCTACTCTCCCTTCAATTTTACATGACGTCATAGTAAAAGCTGTGTCCTAAGAAATATGAGTCACTTTCAAGTCAAAGATATTAAGTCATATTTTGATTGAGCATTAAAATGAAGCCACTCTGTGAATACTGGCATGAGACAGGCTATCAATCTTGACACAGCCATGTTATGTTTCTTGCTAATGGTGCTATAAATTTATTTAAACATTTAACTGATGCTTTTGATGAACCTTAGGTAAGTATCAACAAGAGTACTGGTATGACTGACCACCAGCAGGATCATGAAAACACAGCACTCGGCCATAATCCATTCATTAATATCTTGCATTCAGACCGTATGCTGCTTCAGGTGAACATTCTTAAATCATCATTGCTTCCACCTGGAGGGTATGTATTCATTCTCGTTTGAGTGTTTGTTGCTTGCCGGAAATCTTCAATTTCAGGGCATTTCATGAATGGGCCAATGAAAAATCATTTTGATTTTTTTGTGGGTCAGACTTCCAGGTCTATTCACAAATTTATAGTCATGCAAATACTTGTAGGGGAACATATGCACCAATGAACCTGGGAATATTGGCCAATATGTAAATGATAGCACGGGTTGCAGAGTATCCCACATTAAGGATGGCCCACAAAGTGGAGGCCTGCATTCCTGAGAATGCATCTTCCTTGTTTGATAAATCAGTTACACATTAAAGTTAACATAGCCATATCCAAGCATGTAAGTTTTTGTCTGATATTGTAACAGTGATTTCCCTTGGCTCCTAGTCAGTCTGATGACTACAAAATGACCAGTTTAAAAATCTCTGCCATCACTGCATCCTCTAGACCACCACATTACTGCAACTCGTCTGCATCATGTGACTGCTGCCTTCATGTGATTATTATCAGCCATCATATGACAATTTTTGCTTCAACCTGTTGTCGGTTATCACAAACTTGCCTTCACATAGCCATATATCATCACATGACCACAAAACAACCACTCGTATACCACCTGTTGTACAGCTTTTGCAATGTAGTCTTCACACACCATAAATAAACAGGCATACATCAGCAGACATCACCACATAATAACATATAATAACCCATGATTTTATTATTGTAACCTCTGTATGAGTGGAAGAAATTGGTTGTAAAATCATGTTTGATGATTGAAAGAAATAAAATGACCAGTGAATTATGATAGATTATTAACTGACCTTCTGTTTAACCATGAAATCTGCTGTGTAGAATTGTACCTAACATCGTGACCAAGTTTATTCAGTCTGACTTTTACATCATGCTGAATGGTCAAGAAAAAGCCAGGAATTTTACACTTTTATACTGCACAAGATTCAGTTATAATGCTGTTCACTACTTTTTGTCTTGTCAATCATGCAATGAAGTACCTAGATGTCATTGGGTTAATTAGATGTTTTTTCTGGATAAAAATACTTCTTTGCTATATAATGGTTTGTGATCTTTATTTCAAACAATCTGACAGGTCTGTGGGAACACCCTGCCAACCAAAGTATATACCATAACAGGTGTGTTTGTGTGACTTGAATTGTTGGGAAACTTGTCCTGCAGACAGCTCAATTGATGCTGGAGCATTGCTACCATCAGTTTTATTACATGCCTGCCAGTCCAGTGCTGTATACAGAAGTTAGGCCAATGCATATTATTTATAAGTATGTGGTATTTACATCATACTTAACCTTAAGTTATATACCATTGTAGATTATTTATTATTGCAGCATCATTGTTGTATCATCAGAATGTGTAGAAAATTATATTCATTTATTTTACTATTCAACTTAAGCTTTGTGCCATGTGTGCAAAACTTACACTTTTCCAATTAATGACATGATTTTACTCAAGCTACAGATTAACAGATTGTTATGGACCAGTTAAGTACAAACTCAAGATCACTCCTACATAATGAGTTTCTACTGTATTAACAGATTGTTTCACCAATTACAGTATTGATAATCCTTTAGGTAATGTAGATCTGTTTAGTTACAGGGAAACCTGTGATATGAGACCACCCATGGAACTGTACAAAAGTGGTCTTAATTCACAGGTGGTCTTATTAGAAAGATCAGTATAATAAATGTAAATGCTTTCGGTTCATCCAAGGGTGGTCTTTCAGGACAGGTTCCACTGTATTGCTATACTTTGTCATTGTCATCTGGCATTATAAATATTTTGAACTTCCAGAATATTAAACACTCCTGTCAATCTTCTTTAAAAAGTTTAAATGCACTGTGTTAACCCCATTGTTATGAATAAACTCATTTGTACCCATATGTGTCTTTTCTGTTCCTGTGCCCATTCATTCATGCAAACACTCCTTATACAAGACAGCATACTTCAGTCCAAAGTAAAACACAACAGAAGTTTAAATATGTTTTATTTTGTTGTATCAAAATCCAAAGACATCACAAACGTGTGAAAATGGGTGGTCTTGTATAACAAGTGTACATTTAAAGTGATTTATGGAATTTTATATAATAAAAAGTTACAACTTGAGTTGAGGTGCTAGTCAAATGTTAAGCATACCCTATGGGAGGTTTGGCCTGGATGCAAACTGACTGATGGGTTGGGGTGTCAAAAGGTCATGAAGTGTAGACTTGTCATGGTGACTGTGTACTAAATATGTCATTCAAGGTGGCTATAACATCCAGGTGTTTCACAAACAACCTTGTATTGTAGATGGGCAAAAAATACACCCCCTGTCTGCCTGGCTGTTCTGCATGTTCTGTATAGTGTAGCAAACCTGTTCCTGTTCAGTTGGTTCATGTTTTACAACATTTACACATCCACAAATGTAAATGAAACTGAAATCATTAATATTCATAAACAACATTTTCAAGTGGCACTGAAATTTGCATTATACAAGACTCGGTAATCCTGGAAACTGATGGGTGAACAGTGTAATATTAACAATTAATGATCAATATATTCTTTGTGCAGTGCTCTCTACATCATGCCTTTGTGCATTATCTTTCCATCCTGTTGATGTGTGTGTGTGTGGGGGGGGGGGGGGGTTTAAAAAGATATGAAAACTCCTGTAACTGAAATGTAGCACTGGTACATCTCTTATATTTCCTGGTCATCATTTAATTAGTAAAGTAAAAATTCATACTAAAGCCACCTTCAGTGATGAAACATCATATGACCTATAACAGCCTGACTGTACTATATCTGATACATTTAACATATTAGTCACTCTTGGTTGCTAATGCATGGAGTGCCTTGAAATCCACTTTGCTTATAATTCAAGTTGGATAGCTTTATTTGTATGAGACTAGTGGTGCCACATAGTTTGTAAACATTTTAAACAGTTTAAAGACAAATAGCTTATGTGTTGGCTGTGACAAACACGACTCAGTTAGGCCCCCCACTGAGTTGTGACACAAGCCAAATTGAGAACCCCCCCTGCAAGTCCATGCCATGCTTTATAACCGAATCTCCGCATACAGTCAGCAGGCAGACCACAGGCAGAAATCTCCCATACATGCAGAACAATATACGAATATATTGGGTTTTAACGGAATATTTCAAACACATGGTAGGTGTCGTTGAAGAGATAAGAAACTTATTAAAAGGTCTAGTGGTATTATTTGAAGTGACACGATACTTGTAAGGAATGAGGCGTCAAAAATGACGAAAATATTTGCATCCTCATGGGGCCTTATAATGCGATCCTTAGAGTTAGATGTCCAGGCACTCTGGCAAGCCAGTGATCTGGCCATAATGTCAGAGGGCAGATCTGGCGTTACTTATGTGATTGCATAATTCTTTACATAAATCGGACATTGGATGATAAACCTAGAATATAGTATAGCTTGAACAAATATTCATACTCCATGATCCATGCAAGAAATCTGAGCACAAAGGTTCTCCCATCGCAAGATGCTCTCACTGTGGAATTGTTGAAAACACGTAATTTATGCCTACGGACTTGCAAAGAGGAAGAATAAATATACCAACTTCCAACTGTACTGAACTTTACTTTATATTCAGTATCTATTAAATACCTATGTCCTCACTGGTCCTGAATAAAAGCCAAGTACATTGGCACTGAACCCATTTTAAAGCAAATTATTTTGTATACACATTAATTAATATGCAGTAGTGTTATCTGGTAATCTAGTTATTCAAGGCATAAACTTGAAAAAGGTTTGCAAACCAATTTGCATACTGCTGAGTGGAACAGTGAATCAGTTTGTCTTGTGAGTTGCCTGGCGATACACAGCCCCAGTATAGAGTAGTAAACTTTCATTTTAATAGATTCATTACAGTAAAAATTACAATTTCTCAATTATTAAAGCTTGGATTAAATTGGAACTTGCTATGCATGTTGATCTTGGACATCTTTATAGATTAAACTTGACCAGTGGCTCAACCTGCAATTACTTCATATATCCACTAGCGATCCTCACGGTAATGGTGTAGTTTAGGGTTTTTTTTATAAAAGGCCTATATTACCAATTGTTAAAGGGGCCCAATCACCTATAAAGCATGTTGAGTTAACATGAAAAATAGCTTCTTCCCTTTAAAATAAATCTGTACCTGCCAAAATATTGCCCTGAAACTGTTTATTTTCTCCTGTAAACCAATGTTAAAAACAGTGGACTGGGTGCAATGACAGGTGTAAACATAAACACAGCACATGGGGCTGTGTGCATCACTGAGCCAAAACATGTCAGTCAGGAGATGCCATTTATTCTACAACCCTTCTCTGGCATGTTGTCAGGACAGAACTGAACACTGGCTCAATTAAGTAGGAATACCAAAATCATTCCTGGCAAAGTAGCAAAATATTTGACTAACTATTTGTAAAGCCATTCTTCATTAATCGCACACAGTAAGGGTGAAAAATCACATGAATGCACAGAGAGGTATTTATGCCTCCACCTGTTGAGATATCTGATTCTAAGAAACCTCGAAAAAAAAATTAATAACTGTTACATGACAAACTGTTCCACAAAACTCAAATAAAATCAAAGAACACTTTGGAGATATTGTATTGACAGAAAAGATGTCCCAAAATGTAATAATTTTTTCTTTTGCCTGAACTTTGTGGCGATATTCCATAGACATACACAGACTAAAAGATGAACATCGGTGAACACAGCCTCTGTAAACTCTCTTGGTGAAGATAACACATAAACTAATAAGTGAATGTTTGTCTAGTTATATAATAAATGTACTAATTTGCATATTGATATCATGTTATTGGCAGCCGTCTACAAATACAACCACCATACCAAGGTTCTGATCTTTGAAAAAGATGCAGGCACAAAATCCGACTCAAAGAAGGGGTCACTCAGTGAGGCTTATATTGCTTTTTCTTTTGTGCTTTATGCTCTGAACCCTAATACAACCTCTCATTATAACAAATAGGCAAATCTTTAAATGAGAATTCTTTTCCTCAAAAATGAGGTACAAGGCTAAAGTGTAAACCCATATGTCTGTATATGCAAATATGTATAAAATCACCAATAAAATTTTGCTGAAGCCTACTGCCTGATATCCATAAAGGATAGAAATTGCCCCAGAAGGAATTTTTGTGCATCTATTGGGCATACTTGAAGTAGAGGAATTCCTTGCAAACCTGTCAGTTTAGCATATTTTGGGTACAAATACCTGGACATTTTCCAACTTATTGGCTTAAAGTGTCAATGTGGTTTCTTGATGTACAGGTATGAGAACCGACCCCAAAGCATGGTGCTTTGTCCACACAAAATACATATATCCATAAACATGCACACAGGTTTTAAATTCCAGAATCACAGCTCAGTAATAATAAATATTAAGTACCTATATCAACGCTCTATGTTATACAGAGCAATAAATAGTACAACAATGTAAAAAAGACTGAATAATGAGCAATCCTAGTCCACCTTCTTGTGAAAATGCTCTGTAAATTCTTCCTCTGGTTCTTCTTCATTTATATCATCATTATCATCATCATCATCATCATCATAATTATCATCCTCATTAGTAACCCTTGTAGGCTTGTGGTACTTTCCTAATGTTACAAACTGTTCAGGAATCCTGTTTAACCACACTACTGTCATACCTGACAGCATCACAAATAACAAGTAAGTTTGTCTGTGTCCGATTGAATCGACGATAAATCCACTGACTGACATGAACAGAAGCTTCCCAAGGACCTCTAGGGTCGCCAGTGTTGTGTAGTGTGTAGCTTGGACAACAGGGGGTGCTGTTCTTGAGCATTCCATCATTAAGGTAAATGTTGCAGTGGTCAACATGCCTCCCACCAACAGGATTCCATTCATGCATATAATTGACAAGTCTGTAAGTAAATAGATGACAAATAAAACACTTCCTGAAGATGCATAAAATTTGGTAATGCTAGCTCCTGCCATTTTTGAGATAGTATATGTTAACATACAGATGACACCACACCATGGCATAAGATCACAGCTTAGCTAAAAAAAAGTCAAATTTGGATGGACCTGGATCCAGACCTACATTTCAAAAGTGAACCTATTGGTCTGAAAATTATGATTTTTTTGTCTTTCTCCCATGGCCCATCTTTCTGCAAAATTTCATTGAAATTTATTCAAAACTTTCAAAGATATGGCTAGGGCAAACACACACAAAAGCATGGCCGATAACATAACCCCCTGCTACCTTCCAAGATAATGTGAATATGTTTGATCTCAGTGTATTGTACTGTGAGAAAAAAACTAGTTTGTTGTTCCACATGGTCAGTAATACCAGCACGGTGCCTGTGTGTGTACTTACAGTGTACTATGAGTCCTGACATAATTAGTTTGTCGGACCACATAGTGGTACCAGCAAAATTACCCTTGGGCATCAGGTTCAGTAAACACAGTTGATGGACAGTAGTGCCACTGTACCAGCAACATCCACTGTGTGTTTTTACTTACCATGTAGCATGAGGTATGACAGTAGTTTGTTGTACTACATGGTCAGTGGTACCAGCACCATGTCCTGGGGCATCATGTTCAGTAAATACAAATGATGGTCAGAAGTACCACTGTACCAGCACCATGCCCTGTGTGTGTGTGTACTTATAGTGTAGCATGACACATGAAAGTAGTTTCTTGTACCACATGATCAGCAGTACCACTGTACCAGCACAATGCCCTGTGTGTATGTGTATGTGTACTTAGTATAGCATGAGGCATGACAGCAATAGGTTGTGCCACATGGCCAGTACTACCAGCACCATGCCCTGTGTGTGCGTGTACTTATAGTGTAGCATGAGGCATGACAGTAGTTTCTTGTACCACATGATCAGTAGTACCACTGTACCAGCACAATGCCCTGTGTGTATGTGTATGTGAACTTACAGTGTAGCATGAGGTGTGACAGCAATAGGTTGTGCCACATGGCCAGTACTACCAGCACCATGCCCTGTGTGTGTGTGTGTGTGTGTATGTATACTTACAGTGTAGCATGAGGCGTGACAGCAGTTGGTTGTACCACATGGTCAGTAGTACCAGCACCATGCCCTGTGTGTGTGTGTGTGTGTGTGTGTATGTGTACTTACAGTGTAGCATGAGGCGTGACAGCAGTTGGTTGTATCACATGGTCAGTAGTACCAGCACCATGCCCTGTGTGTGTGTGTGTGTGTATGTGTACTTACAGTGTAGCATGAGGCGTGACAGCAGTTGGTTGTACCACATGGTCAGTAGTACCAGCACCATGCCCTGTGTGTGTGTGTGTGTGTGTATGTTTACTTACAGTGTAGTATGAGGCGTGACAGCAGTTGGTTGTACCACATGGTCAGTAGTACCAGCACCATGCCCTGTGTGTGTGTGTGTGTATGTGTACTTACAGTGTAGCATGAGGCGTGACAGCAGTTGGTTGTACCACATGGTCAGTAGTACCAGCACCATGCCCTGTGTGTGTGTGTGTATGTGTACTTACAGTGTAGCATGAGGCGTGACAGCAGTTGGTTGAACCACATGGTCAGTAGTACCAGCACCATGCCCTGTGTGTGTGTGTGTGTGTATGTGTACTTACAGTGTAGCATGAGGCGTGACAGCAGTTGGTTGTACCACATGGTCAGTAGTACCAGCACCATGCCCTGTGTGTGTGTGTGTGTGTGTGTATGTGTACTTACAGTGTAGCATGAGGCGTGACAGCAGTTTCTTGTACCACATGGTCAGTAGTACCAGCACCATGCCCTGTGTGTGTGTGTGTGTATGTGTACTTACAGTGTAGCATGAGGCGTGACAGCAGTTGGTTGTACCACATGGTCAGTAGTACCAGCACCATGCCCTGTGTGTGTGTGTGTGTATGTGTACTTACAGTGTAGCATGAGGCGTGACAGCAGTTGGTTGAACCACATGGTCAGTAGTACCAGCACCATGCCCTGTGTGTGTGTGTGTGTGTATGTGTACTTACAGTGTAGCATGAGGCGTGACAGCAGTTGGTTGTACCACATGGTCAGTAGTACCAGCACCATGCCCTGTGTGTGTGTGTGTGTGTGTATGTGTATGTGTACTTACAGTGTAGCATGAGGCGTGACAGCAGTTGGTTGTACCACATGGTCAGTAGTACCAGCACCATGCCCTGGGGCATCATGTTCAGTAAACACAACTGATGGACCAGAACACCAGCAGGTATCCTACAATACACATTAAGAGTTAGTGAAGATGCTAACTCAAACATCTAACTCTAATTGAAAATAAAGAAAAAGAAGAATTCCAATTCATTTTCTAAGTAATATTACTTCGGGAACATGGAGAAATGCTTAATATTTCCATTCTGTCAGTCTTTCATTATGTTTTACACATATTTGATGGATAATTCTGGCCTGTCTATGTAGGGAATTCAATACAGGAGGGGATGTGGGGTATATATCTCCCAACTTTTTAGCAAGGGGGAGGGGGATGTTCAATGAAATCATCCACCTTGATAAACCAGAGAATAATATTTGTCTCCCCCATCTTGAGAAACCAATATTTTTCAACAAATATGGGGGCCTACACAGAGAATCACTCTTCTGAAAAGGGGATAATTTATACTATAAAAAATGGTAATATAGGTGGCGCCACCTGTCTGGGTGACAAGAAAACTGTCCAAGATGGATGTACAATTGGAGACCGACACATTGAAGGACTCCTCAGATATGAGCAATTTTCATCTGAAACAAATGACCAGATGGACACCACACCAAAAACAAGGGACCCATGGGTCACATCGCTCAGCTGAATTTTTGAAAATATTAGTAACTGCAAAATATTTTTATTTCTTTTGGTTTTTCATGTATATTTTCATTTGACAAGCTATGAGAAAATGGCCCCTGCTAAAATGAAACTCTGTAAATTATAGAATAATGGACATGAGCTAAACCATTTAGTGATGCAACAAGGGAAAAAATGGGCCTACAGTAAGTGTAATATAAAAGTAACATTGAATGAAGATTCTAGGTCCAGTTGTTACAATTTGTGCCATGTAAACAGATGACAGCATCCTTAAAGGTCTCCAAAATAGAGAAAAAAATTCGAAAAATTGAATAAAATATAGGTGGCACCACCAGTCTGCAGAAACTGATGAAACACTCCATAAAAAATATCCATCCAAAGAATCATGGTGATCTCTGCATTAGCTGTTCAGATACTTCAGCTTTAGTACCAAATTTTCCATTATTCTGAGGGATACTTCGGAGTCCTATAGCTTGAAGGATATGGGTAACAGAGACCTGATTTCAGGTTTCCACAGACACTTTTCATGGGCCTCCTTGCATGACAAGTATGAAGATTCTAGGTCCAGTTGTTATGATTTGTACCCTGTTGACAGATAACCACATCTTTAAAGGTCTCAGAAATAGAGAAAAAAAATTAGTAAAAATTTGAAGAAATAGAGGTGGCGCACCCAGTCTGCAAAAATTGATGGAACACCTTATGATCAATATGTATGCCAAAAATCATGACCATCAGTGTTTTAGTTAATGAGATACTGCAGTTTTTATATCAAATTTTTCATTATTCTTATGGGTATTTTGGAGCCATACAGCTTAAAGGATATGGGTAACAGAGACCTAATTTCAGTTTTTCATGGAGACTTTTCATGGGTCTCCCTGTGTGTCAAGAATGAAGATTCTAGGTCCAGTCCATACGATTTGTGCCCTGTTAATAGATGTTCATATCTTTAAAGGTCGCAAAAGTAGAGAAAAATATTCGTAAAACAAGTGACCCATGGGTCATGACGCTCAGCTGACTGGGAGGAGATTCACAAAAGGAAATTTTAGCATCAGAATGGTAGATACCCATTCAACTGAAGCATCAAACAGATTAACCAACAGGCCAAGATTTAGTCTGTATTTATATATCTGAAAAATAGAGAAAAAATGTGTAAACTTTAAAAACTAGAATATGGGTAGCCGACAAGTGACTACGTGTATCTGCCAAAATCAGAGTGAACTGAGGCATGGATTGAGTGGCAAGGGGAAACAGAGTGAGGTATGTTGCATATTAGCATGGATGTCTGCAGCCTAAATGTGTATGTAGGTTGTGCAACCTACCACAAATCCAGAAAGCTGTCCAAGTTGTATACATATGCAAAATTTTAGGCAGAAAAGTCAAACCACTACAGTGATTTTAGCCCACGGCAGACAAACTGACAGACGCTGTGCAAAAATGGTTGCAGTTTTGTGTATGATAAAGACCTATGTGAGATCTAAACACAAGCACAATTTTGGCCCAATCGGTCAAATGGTCCCTGAGATATTAGCTTGGATGTGTGCAGCGTTAACTAGAATGTAGGTGGCGCCACCTGTCATAAAATCAAGAAAGCTATCCAGGATGTATAAACCTGCAAAATTTAAGGCAGTTATGTCAAACCACTACAGAGAAATGAGTGATTTTAGGCCACGGCAGACCAACAGACAGACGCTGTGCAAAATGTGCAAAAATGGTTGCAGGTGGCCCCTCCAGTTTTGTGTATGATAAAGACCTATGTGAGATCTATACACATGCAAAATTTTGGCCCAATCGTTCAAACGGTTCCCGAGATATGAGCTTGGATGTCTGCAGCATAAACTAGAATAAAGGTGGCGCCACCTGTCATAAAATCAAGAAAGCTATCCAGGATGTATAAAACTGCAAAATTTTAGGCAGATATGTCAAACCACTGCCAAGATGTGAGTGACTTTATTGCACGGCAGACAAACAGACAGACGCTGTGCAAAAATGGTTGCAGGTGGTGCCACCAGTTTTGTGTATGATAAAGAGCTATGTTAGATCTATACACATGCAAAATTTTGGCCCGATCGGTCAAACGGATCCCGAGATATGAGCTTGGATGTCATCAGCGTGAACGTGAATGTAGGTGGCGCCACCTGTCATAAAATCAAGAAAGCTATCCAGGATGTATAAAACTGCAAAATTTTAGGCAGATATGTCAAACCACTGCCGAGATATGAGTGACATTATTGCACGGCAGACAAACAGACAGACGCTGTGCAAAAATGGTTGCAGGTGGCGCCACCAGTTAAGCGTATGATAAAGAGCTATGTTAGATCTATATACATGCAAAATTTTGGCCCGATCGGTCAAACGGTTCCCGAAATATGAGCTTGGATGTCATCAGCATGAATGAGAATGTAGGTGGCGCCACCTGTCATAAAATCAAGAAAGCTATCCAGGATGTATACGCATGCCGAATTTCAGGTGAATTAGTCAATTCACTGCAGAAATATGAGTGATTTTAACCAAAGGCAGATGAACAGATGGACACTGTGCAAACATGGTTACAGGTGGCGCCACCATTTTTTGTGTATGTTATAGAGCTATCAAAGGGCTACATTAGTATAAATTTTATTTCCTGATCGGTCAAACGGTTCCCGAGATATGAGCTTGGAAAGCTGATAAAATCAAGTCCCAGAGGAGCTCTCTGGAAATGAACGCGGCAACGGCGGAGGAACCCGGTCAAAAACATAGTATCCACAAAACTTCGTTTTGGCGGGTACAAAAATACAGGTGGCTCCACCAGTCTGCAGAAACTAATAAAAACACTTACAAACATCAATATCCATGCAAAGAATCATGGTGATCTCCCCATTAGTTGTTCAGATACTTCAGCTTTTGTATCAAATTGTCCATTATTCTGAGGGATACTTCGGAGTCCTATAGCTTGAAGGATATGGGTAACAGAGACCTAATTTTAAGTTTCCACAGGCACTTTTCATGGGCCTTCTTGCATGACAAGAATGAAGATTCTAGGTCCAGTTGTTGCGATTTGTACCCTGTTGACAGATAACCACATCTTTAAAGGTATCAAAAAAAAGAGAAAAAAAATCGTAAAAATTTGAAAAAAATAGTCTGCAGAAACTGATGGAACAGGTCATGATCAATATGTATGCCGAAAATCATGACCATCAGTGTTGTAGTTATTGAGATACTGCAGTTTTTGTATCAAATTTTCCATTATTCTAGGGGGGTAATTTGGAGCCATACAGCTTAAAGAATATGAGTAACAGAGACCTAATTTCAGGTTTCCATGGAGACTTATCATGGGTCTCCCTGTGTGTCAACAATAAAGATTCTAGGTCTAGTCCTTACGATTTGTACCCTGTTGACAGATAACTACATCCTGAAAGGTCTCGAAAATAGAGAAAAAAAAATTGTGAAAATTTGAAAAAATACAGGTGGCACCACCAGTCTGCAGGTACTGATGAAACACCTCTTGATCAATATGTATGCCAAAAATCATGACCATCAGTGTTGTAGTTATTGAGATGTTGCAGTTTGTTTTTATCAAATTTTCCATTATTCTGGGGGGTTATTGGGAGCCCCCCATAGCTCAAAGGATATGGGTAACAGAGACCTTATTTCAGGTTTCCATGCAGACTTTTTATGGACCTCTCAGTGTGTCAAGAATGAAGATTCTAGGTCCAGTCTTTATGATTTGTGCCCTGTAAACAGCTGTTCACATTTTTAAATTCGTAAAAAATCGAAAAATTCAGGTGGCGCCACCAGTCTGCAGGAAGTGATGGAACATCTCATGATCAATACGTATGCCAAAAATCATGACCATCAGTCAAGTAGTTAATGAGATATTGAAGTTTTTGTATGAAATTTTTTACTTTTTTGGGGGGTACTTTGGGGCCCCATAGCTCAAAGGATATGGGTAACAGAGATCTAATTTATGGTTTCCACGGAGACTTTTAATAGGTTTCTCAGTGTGTCAAGAATGAGGATTCTAGGTCCAGCGGTTACGATTTGTGCCACGTTAACAGATGACAGGATCTTTAAACGTCTCAAAAATAGAGGAAATAATTGTAAAAAAATCGAAAATTACAGGTGGCGCCACGAGTCTGCAGGAACTTATGGAACATCTCATGATCAATATGTATGCCAAAAATCATGACCATCAGTGTTGTAGTTATTGAGATATTGAAGTTTTTGTATGAAATTTTTTACTATTCTGGGGGGTAATTTGGGGCCCCATAGCTCAAAGGATATGGGTAACAGAGACCTAATTTCTGGTTTCCAAGGAGATTTTTCATGGACCTCTCAGTGTATCAAGAATTAAGATTCTAGGTCTAGGCTTTACGATTTGTGCCTTGTTAACAGATGTTCACATTTTTAAAGGTCTCAAAAATAGAGAAAAAAATTTGTAAAAAATCGAAAAATACAGGTGGCGCCACCAGCCTGCCGGAAGTGATGGAACATCTCATGATCAATATGTATGCCAAAAATCATGACCATCAGTCAAGTAGTTAATGAGATATTGAAGTTTTTGTATGAAATTTTTTACTTTTCTGGGGGATTCTTTGGGGCCCCATAGCTCGAAGGATATTGGTAACAGAGACCTAATTTCTGGTTTCCAAGGAGATTTTTCATGGACCTCTTAGAATCCCAAGTTACAAGGTTCTAGGTTCAGCGGTTACGATTTGTGCCTGCTTAACGGACGGACAGACGGACAGATGGACGACGGACAAAGAGTGATCGCTTTAGCTCAGATGACTTTCAGTCAGCTGAGCTAAAAAACCCAAACAAATATACGTGGTGCCATCAATCTGCAGAAACTGATGAAACATTCCATGATAAATATCCATGCAAACAATTATGGTGATCTCTGCATTAGTTGTTTAGATACTTCAGCTTTTGTATCAAATTTTCCATTATTCCGAGCTGTACTTTGGAGTGCTATTGCTCAAAGATATGGGTAACAGAGACCTAATTTCAGGTTTCCATGGAGACTATTCATGGGTCTCCCTGTGTGTCAAGAATGAAGATTCTAGGTCCAGTAGTTACAATTTGTACCCTGTTGACAGATAACTACATCCTTAAAGGTCTTATAAATAGAGAAAAAAAATTGTGAAAATTTGAAAAAATACAGGTGGCGCCACCAGTCTGCAGGAACTGATGGAACACTTCTTGATCAATATGTATGCCAAAAAATCATGACCATCAGTGTTGTAGTTTTTGAGATGTTGCAGTTTTTTTTTTATAAAATTTTCCATTATTCTGGGGGGGGGGGGGGGTAATTGGGAGCCCCACAGCTCAAAGGATATGGGTAACAGAGACCTAATTTCAGGTTTCCATGGAGACTTTTCAATGGTCTCTCACTGTGTCAAGAATGAAGATTCTAGGTCCCGTCTTTACTATTTGTGCCCTGTTAACAGATGTTCTCATTTTTAAAGGTCTCGAAAATAGAGAAAAAATTCGTAAAAAATAAAAAAATACAGGTGGCGCCACCAGTCTCCAGGAACTGATGGAACACTTCTTGATCAATATGTATGCCAAAAATCATGACCATCAGTGTTGTAGTTTTTGAGATGTTGCAGTTTTTTTTTAATCAAATTTTCCATTATTCTGGGGGGTAATCGGGAGCCCCACAGCTCAAAGGATATGGGTAACAGAGACCTAATTTCAGGTTTCCATGGAGACTTTTCATGGGTCTACCTGTGTGTCAAGAATGAAGATTCTAGGTCCAGTCTTTACGATTTGTGCCCTTTTAACAGATGTTCACATTTTTAAAGGTCTAAAAATAGAGAAAACAATTCATAAAATATCAAAAAATACAGGTGGCACCACCAGTCTGCAGAAACTGATGAAACATCTCATGATCAATATATATGCCAAAAATCATGACCATCAGTGATGTAGTTAATGAGATTTTGAAGATTTTTTATGAAATATTTGACAATTCTGGGGGTTACTTTGGGGCCCCATAGCTTGAAGGATTTGGGTAACGGAGACCTAATTTCTGGTTTCCATGGAGACTTTTCATCGGTCTCTCACTGTGTCAAGAATGAAGATTCTAGGTCCCGTCTAAACTATATGTGCCCTGTTAACAGATGTTCTCATTTTTAAAGGTCTCGAAAATAGAGAAAAAAATTCGTAAAAAATAAAAAAATACAGGTGGCGCCACCAGTCTGCAGGAACTGATGGAACATCTCATGATCAATATGTATGCCAAAAATCATGACCATCAGTGATGTAGTTAACGAGATATTGAAGTTTTTGTATGAAAATTTTTACTATACTGGGGGGTACTTTGGGGCCCAATAGCTCGAAGGACATGGGTAACAGAGACCTAATTTCTTGTTTCCAAGGAGATTTTTCATTGACATCTCAGAATTTCAAGTAACAAGATTGTAAGTCCAGCGGTTATGATTTGTGCCAGGTTAACGGACAGACAGACAGACAGACAGACAGACAGACGGACAGACGGACGACGGACAAAGAGTGATCACTATAGCTCAGCATGACTGAAAGTCAGCTGAGCTAAAAAAAAATCAAAGTTGTCAAATTCTAAACAAAAAGAGTTTATCTAACATTAAAATTATAAGATTCATCTTGTTATAAGTCCTGTATATTGAAGGGGTGGGTGGGGGGAGGGGTCTCTGTTGTTACTGCTGGTTACTGAAAAAAATTTAATTATAAGACTCATCTAGTTCATAGTACAGGTCTGTAAACAGAATGGGGTGGGGGGAGGGGGGAGAGAAAAAGGCTCCCTATTGTATTAACTGCAGACAGCCTGATCAATCTTAACTCTGTGGTGAGAGGGCTTGCCCTAGTAATGGGATTACATAACAACAGCCTGGGGAGCATAGAGAGCTGCACTGAGTGACGTACTGTGACCAAAGTGGACTGCTTGACAATGTAAAGGAATACAACAAGAGCCTCCAAAACAATTCAATAAATATCCTAATTTTGCAGCTTTTCTTTTTAAATTTTTTTAGATTTTAACAGATCAAATCCTTATGTGTACATACTGTAAAAATTAAATCCACAGTACTTACAGGAAAAATATGTGCCATGGCCAAAGTTTGGCAAAATTTAAGGTACAAATTTTTTAATTTTGCTAATACTTTAAAAATTAAAAAGATTTTGATCTAATTTTGGGTATACAATTTAATTTTGATTAATTATAGTTATATTTACTGGAGAAAAAGTCTGTAGCTTTAACATGTTCTGTGTTAAGTGATCAAATATCTTTCCTGATTTTTTACAAAATGCATTATGTATGAGCCCATAACTTTTTTAAATTAAATAATAGAGACTTAATTTCTGGCATGTACATAGGAACTATATAGAGAAATATTTATGGAAAATATGAGGAAAAACAGATGAGTGGTTTTGAAATTAGGCAGTCCAGAAGTGTGAAAATAGGTTTTTCATAAAACAAGGGACCCATGGGTCACGGCGCTCAGCTGTTATATATGATCACAAAATATGATTTAGAAGAGGAGGTAGGCAAAGGCTGGTTTTGTGAGGTAATATAAGCTATATTATGAGTTGATAGTGTTTAACTCAAGTTATGTAAGATTTTGATAATATCCTTGGAGACAGGGAAGAGGACTGATGTCATTCATATTATTTACAGTTGGAAATGGTGTGCAATTATCACATAGGTTTTGACTTGGCCATAAAACTTTACCTACATTGCAGCAGTATTATTTGAAAAGTTAAACTATTTATATATTTATAATATATATATTTTTATAGTAACAGTATCATGTTTTTTCATCAAAGATTTTTCAATAATATTATCAAAATAAATGATAATTAAAATAATATTATAGAATGTATTCATGAATGCATTTGTATTCAAACACTTTCAATCTTACCTGTATTCCTATCCTTTTAGTTTTACATGAAATTATGGAGTACATATTCATATTTGCATTCAATTACATTTGCAAAGTAATGCACCATGTCTGGTATTTATTCAGTTTCAGCCAAACAAAGTTCTTAAGAATCCAGAATAAAAAAATATCACAAATTTAAATAATGATCATAAGTACCTGGTTTTATGAATTTTATTTATGTTCAAAAATAAAACTATAATATTCACTTTGGACTACGTTCATATCAATTTACACACTAGACATAGCAAGAGTTTAATGACAGTTATTAACATTACAGAAATCATAATGAGAACTTGTCTAAGATCTGATTTTTTATCATATTCAAATTTTTTTATTTAAAAAAATGTATCAGAAAAAAATTTGAAGTATCTCAGCTATGAAACCATTATATGTGTAAAAAATAACCCAAGGATAAGAATACTCTATAAATTATACAAGGAGAAAACTAGAGATGGGCAAGTTTAATTTTATTAACTGAAATATAGGAACCAGTAATATAAATTTTGATTATTTACAGTCTTGTGACAGCTGTTACATTCACGTGTCTGAATGTCATTAGTGAAACATATTGACATCTTTAATCAGTACTTGTCTGAGTAAAATTTAAAAATTTTGACATATTTAACCTTTTTTAAATTTGTAAATAAATACAAATTAACAATCTGAAACACTTGGAAAAGACCTGGGAATTTAGATTTATATTATCAACTGCACCTTTGTCAATCATTAATTTCCTTTATATATCCCCTAATAGTATAGAACAATATAATTTAATTATTTTTTTTTCATTATTAAAATTGAAAAGAAAAATACCATAGGTGACTCAATGGTGTTACTTTGAATACATTTTCATCCATCCATACAAAATCCATAAAACATCATTAACTGTAAGGTAATTTCCCTGTTAGTGTTACTCATCAACTGTCAAATTTCTTTTCTATTGATTATTTTTGTTGTTATTATAGACCTATAAAAATTTATTTATTCATTTTTTATTGTTATGCTGTTGGTCTAAACAACTAATAGATGAGCTGGGTTGGACACCTGGATCAGCTGTGGCCAGCAATGAGTTGCCCAGCTGCAAGTATATGCCCCGCATCAAGCGTGCATAATTGGACTGAAAGGTCATCTTTAGGACATACTAGTGTTTGAAGAGGAGCTGGCTAGAGCCTAGGTCTGACATGGTCTCATAAAAACTTTAATAAAAGCTACAGTTTTTGGCCAATTTCTTTCAACTTTCAAAACTAACAAGCTGAAATCCTTATTTTTGCATGATATGAAAATTATATCAACCGTGCTCACAGGAAACAAACATGCGATGATCAAAATTAGGCAAAATTTAAGGTATTGATTTTATATTTATATTAAAACTTATAAAATTTGAAAAATTCAGAACTAATTTTGGGTATACAATTGAATCTTGATTAAATAATGTTATATCCCTGACAAAAAAAATCTCTAGCTTCAGCAATTTTCATATTACGGGAGTAAATATATTTCTTGTTTACAAAGTGCATTATGTTCGGGTCCATAACTTTTCGCAATACTCACATCATTTCTGGCATGTGCATAGAGTATAAATAGAAGAACATGTATATTTTATATGATCACAGTCAGATCAGTGGTTTTGATATTAGGCAGTCTTAAAGTGTAACATTGGGTTTTTAATTGAAAATTATAGTTTTTTCTTCACATCTCGAAGGAATGAAATTCTAGTGACCAAACTTTTGGTATGGTAGGGGGGTTTGCAGGACATCAAACTGTATGCCAGATTTGGGAGCTGAGAGCTGGCCTTGGAAGCTGGGGAGCTGAGCTCTAGCAAACTGCATAACACTTGCTTGATCTCAACAATACTTTACATGGTGCTTGAAAACTGGAATAAAATCAACAGTTTTTGATCAACTGGTTTCAAATTTCAGATGTTTAGAGATGAAATGCTTAAGGTAACATGCTGTGAAAATTAAATCCACAGCAGTTACAGGAATAAAATGTGCCATGGTCAAATCTGGGCAAAATTTAAGGTACTGATTTTATATTTATGCTAATAACTTATAAAATAAAAAAAAATTCAGATCTAATTTTGGGTATACATTTGAATCTTGACTAAATATAATTATATACCTGAAAGAAAGTCTCTAGCTTCAGCAATTCTCAAGTTAAGGGAGTAAATATATTTCCTGAATTTTTACAAAGTGCATTATATTTGGGCCAATAACTTCAAGAATTTAAAAAATATTAAACTAATTTCTTGTATGTACATAGGAAATATATAGAGGAATTAATATATTAAAAATGGTCAATATCAGGTCAGTAGTTTTGATATTGGTCAGTCTTGAAGTGTAACAATGGGTTTTTAATGGAAAATGGAGGTTTTTCCTTAATAATTCGAAGGAATGAAGTCCTAGTGACCCAATTTTCGGTATTGTAGGAGATTTTTGGGACATCTAAAGGTATGCCGAATTTCAGATTCGTAGGTCAAACGGTTTCAAAATGTGCCAATTAACGGACGGATGGACGGACGGACAGCCGACGGACAAAGGACCACGACTATAGCTCAGATGACTTATAGTCAGCTGAGCTAAAAATGGCAGATGGCGCCACCAGTCTTGCATACAAGATGGAAGAGGCCAAGATCTATGGTTAATGCACAGTTTGACCAATACAGCAGACCACTCCTAAGAAAAGAGCATTAATTTATTCTACAAAAAAGGAAAGGTAGGTGGCACTACCTGTCTGTTCTATGAGAAAATTTTCCACGATGAATATACATGCCAAATTTAAGGCCAATACCTTGAACCATATCTGGAGATATGAGCAATATTCATTGAAAGCACATGTACAGATTGACATAACATCAAAATGATTGCAAATGGTGCCACCAGTTTTGCGTACTAGATGAAGGAGTCCAAGATCTATGGATATGCACAATTTCAGACCAATAGGCCAAATCACTCTTGAGAAAAAGGCATTAATTTGTTCTACAAAAAAGGGAAGATAGATGGAGCCACCTGTCTGGTCTACGAGAACATTTTCCATGATGAATGGACATGCTAAATTTCAGACAAATACCTTGAACCACTCCGGAGATAGAAGCAATTTTCACTGAAAGCACATGTACAACTGGACTTAACGGCAAAATGATTGCAGATGGTGCCACCAGTCTTATGTACAAGATGATGGAGTCCAAGATCTATTGATATGCATAATTTCAGGCCTATAGGGTTAATCACTCCTCAGGAAAGGGCATTAATTTATTCTACAAAAATGGGAAGGTAGGTGGTGCCACCTGTCTGGTTTACATGAAAAATTTTAAAGATGGATGGACATGCCAAATTTCAGACAAATACCCTGAACCACTCCAGAGATTTAAGCTATTTTCACCAAAGCACATGTACATATGGACGCCACAGCAAAACAATTGCAGATGGCACCACCAGTCTTGAGTAAAAGATGGAGGAGTGCAAGATCTATAGATAGGCACAATTTATAGGCCAATAGGGCAAATCACTCCTCAGGTAAGGGCATTAATTTATTCTACAAAAACGGGATTGCAGATGGCTCCACCAGTCTTGAGTAAAAGATGGAGGATTGCAAGATCAATGTACATGCACAATTTCAGTCCATAAGTTTTAGACTTTTAATGCTCACAGTACTGTCCAGTGGCAATGATGAGGTATTGAAAGGCACAAAAACAAGAGAAAAACAAAAGGTGGCGCAACCTGTCTTCCGCAAAATACAAAGCTAGATCTTAAGTCAATTTGATTTTTGGACCAATCCATGCATCTCTTATTGAGATATTTATGATTTTGTATGATTTTCACCATATATGGCAATATTCAAGGTCAAGGCCACTCTCATAGGAAAGGTTATGACCTCAATTTAAATATACAGCATCATTCCAAAACCTATGTGTATGTATATGTATAATATGAAAGAAATCTGTCCATTAGTTTTTGACTTATAATGCTCACAGTATTGTTAAGTGGCAATGAAGGGGGTATTAAACGGCACGGAAACAAGAAAAGAATACTAGGTGGCACCACCAGTTTCCAGTACCTGACAACACTATCCAAGATCTTCGGTCAAGTTGGTTTTTGGATCAATCCAAGCAAGATTTCTTGAGATATTTAAGAATTTGTGTGATTTTCCTCAAAAATGGAACTATTCAAGGTCACTCACCTAATATAGGTCATGACCCTATTTTAAATAGGCTTCGTCCTCTCACCCATATCTATGCAAATGTCAAGTTTGGTAAAGATCCATAAAATATTTTTTGAGTTATCGCGTCCAAACGAAAACACTGCAGCGGCGGCAGCAGTAGCGACAGCTTGTCACCCAAAACAACAATTTCAGATGAACTGAAGACTCCAGGCCCTATCATTTTATTCATGTTGTCATGGCTACGGCAGCAGTGGAGAAGGTGCAACCGTGCCTGTCTAAATCATAAACCTGGCATTTGAAAGCCTTAGTGAAGGCTTTTATGTAATCAGGATGCTGAGCAGTCAATTACTGACCTGTGCCGTGATATCAGCCAACCTGAGGCCAATGAACCAGCGATAGACACAGCCTGCCCGACCACACCAGACCAGAAACTCACGTCAGAGGCGGACATCTTCTGATCCACCAGGAACAGAGGCAGCATGCTGACCATCCCTTGTTCACCTGAATGAAATAGTAAACCAGATCCATGGGTCATGGCACTCACCTGAAAATCTTATTCACGACTGTTTAAAAAAGGACCCATAGGTCACGGTGCTCTGCTGAATTTAGATAAATTCAATGCAAAATATACATATTTCTGTTGTGGAACTGATAGCCTTAACACATGCTGATAAAATTTACAAAATTCCTGGAACTTATATAAGTAATCTAAACAGCTTCAAATTAAAGAGTCATATTCTATCAATGTTAAAATGTGTAACTTCAGAGTTAGTACTGACGTTACCAAATTGCATAAAAATACCTAGACTGATTTAGAGAGTACTGGTACATTTAGAAATAGAATGCTCTGATCTGGTGACCAGGACTTACTCACTGTCCCATTCACAACTTCCTAGTGGCGTACCTAAGGGGGGGGCGACAGGGGCGGTCCGCCTCGGGCGGCACATTTTGGGGGGGCGGCATTTCGAGGAATTAGTATAATGAGTGGCACAAGGAATTCCTCAAAAAATACAAATTTGTCCTTTTTGTCCCATGTTCAAGTATTCCAGGGATTATAAACTGGACAATGGAACCTACCAAATGATCAGCGAACGATTTACACATTTTTGGGGGATTAAGTATATTCAGTGGCATAAGGAGTTCTCAAAAAGTACAAATTTGACCTTTTTGTCCCGGGAATGTTCAAGTATTCCAGGGATTGTAAACTGGACAATGGAACCTACCAAATGATTAACGAACGTTTTGAACATTTTTTTATGGGCGGCGTTTCTGGGATTTAGTAAAATCAGTGGCATAAGGAGTTCTCAAAAAGTACAAATTTGGCCTTTTTGTCCCATGTTCCAAGTATTCGAGGGATTATAAACTGGACAGTGGAACCTACAGAATGATTAGCGAACGAATTGTACATTTGTGGGGGCGGCATTTCTGGGATTTCGTATAATCAGTGGCATAAGGAGTTCCTCAAAAAGTTCAAATTCGGCCTTTTTGTTTCTTTTCAAGAATTTCAGGGATTAAACACTTGGCAGTGGAACCAACTAAATTATTTGTGGACCGTCTCTATGGAGGCAAGCTATACGCAACAAAGAAATACATATCTGTAGTTATTCTTTGTTAGATCTGTGGTCTTGCAATGTCAGAGTGCCATCGATAAACTGACCAATTATGCAAAAAGCCTGCATTTCAGGGCGGTCGTCGTTTACAGAAATCCCTAGCAGCACCTGATAATCACCAGGGAAAAACCCTGCCAGAAGACCAATTGCCCTTGGTGGTGGTGCAACCTAAAACTATTTTTTTCCACGATTCTTCATACTCTAACATCAGTCTTGTTAAAATACAGACGTTTACACTATCGTGTTCATAATGAATACAACCTATAAATGTCTGTGTCTTTTGATTAACCAATATGGCCTGCATGATCTTTTATGTAACGTGAATAAAAATAATAAACAACCAGGCCTATGTAGGAATTATTTAACTTTAAAATATAATTCTATTTATAACTTTCTGGCGGGATGAATCCCCCTGGCCGCTTAGCCAATGTTTAATATACGTATCAAGTATCAGTTTTAACTTTTAGAGTTCAAAACTTAAATTAAAGATATATTTACTTGTACTGTTAATTCTGTTATTAACAGTTTAATTATCCACTACCTACAGACAATTGTTGTATATTGTGACAAATCAATTGAAATTAAATTTTTAATATATATTTAGATTATATCATTACTTAAAAATTTAAATAAATACTTTATTGAATAACAAATAGTCAAAAGTTCATAAATAAAACCTCGCACAGTGATTAATCACTATAATTCTTAAATGATTTTGATGTAGCCTTGAAATAAAGTATGCTTTTAACTTGGAGGATTTTTTAATTAAACAAAGTCAGTTTGTCCAAACAAAGGATTTTTTATGTGAAAATATTAAACATGCCCTGCCTACATATATAGGCTTAACTCATGAATTTCGCTTTTTTAGTAAAGACTAAAGTGCCTTGCATGCAACAGTACCATGCATATCTCAATAGCTCTATTAGGTGTACCTGCTGTCATATGCGTTAACAAGAGGTGGAATTATAAATGTGACAAGGTATTTGTATATGTTGAGAATGGAATAACACTCACCAAATAAAGTTTTTTCCCAAGCTGAGTATAAAGTAATCATGAATCATGTTTACATGAATGATGCAAGTTTAATTTCACACATTATATGTGTATCCTGCAGTGTAATCTGTTTATAGTTACAATTCATTCGTTTTATTCCTTTCTGTTCACTTCATGATGAAATATAATTGTTTGAGCTTCGAGCGATCTTTTGATTTACATTAGCGAAGAGATGTCTGCTCTTTAATATGTGGCAAAAGAATTCCCTGCCAGTGAATCCATATAATTGCGTTGTGGTCAAATACAAGCCTATAACAAGGACATTTGACACAATATATTTCAAAATGTTATCCAGGTTTGTAATGTTTTGTTAGAGGGGCGGCAGTTTCTAAGACCGCCCTGGGCGGCAATGAGGCTAGGTACGCCACTGAACAGCAATGAACTTGACTCACCTAATTTATAAATCAGGACAAACCCAGCCACCCATCTGGTCCCATCGGACTTTAGAACAGCTTTAAAGATTTTCGAGATGGTTTGATTTTGTCCTGATGTTATGGTTTCAGACATTGGACATTCTGAGTTAATGTCAGCATCTCTTGCATAGTCTTCTTCATCCTCTGACTGCTTCCACTCATCCACATCTTCCAAGCTATCAGCCTCCGTATCAGAACCTCTTATTTGAGTATAATCATCTTTTTGATCATTTAATGGATCACCTGGGCAATGTGTAGATTCATATTTATTAGGATCATCGACTGATGAAGGTGAATTTTTATGTATAATTTTCTTCGGCTCTGACATAAACCGCAGAACAGGAGATAAATAAACAAACATGGCTGCCTCCATGTAAACGAGACTTAAGGCTACAAACATTCCCCGCCAGCCGATATACTCCATCAGCATCACTAACACACCACCTCCGAATATCGACCCGATTTTGTACCCCACAACCTGCGCTGAGTTCCCATGCCCTAGTTCTGCATCCGAAAGCACTAAGACAGCAACTGCATCCGCAGCTATGTCCTGCATAGCTGCAAAAACATTCAACAAAAACAAGACAACACAGATACACCCCCAACAGTCTTTGGGTAAAACAGCTCCTAAAATACAGGAGGCCACCAGACCAAGGATACTGAAACAAAGCCATTTTTGTTTAGTTCCCCATTTGTCCACCAGGGGTGCCCATAGCGCTTTACACAGCCATGGCAACAGTAGCACTTTGAGTAGACTGACTTGAGTGAGTGAACTTCCCTGACTTCGGAGATATATTGGCAAGAATTTGACCTGAAACCCATATGGCAAGCCTTGTATGAAGTATAGAAATGTTAGCAGTAAGATGTTTGAGGCCATGTTTGAATAGAGGTATAATGTCTAAGATTCCCCCAGCTTATTTTACAAGCTGAAAAACCCTCCAGGTATGCTCTGCAGCATAATGGAATGTTCAGTCACATAGGTGTTGTGAAATTCTGATTTAAATTCCTTTCACTTCTTGGAGTTCAGTTTGTTTCTTCATCTGGGTTTATAACAGGTCTGAAAGACAAAATAACATTGTTGAAGCCAGATTTAAAACAAATGTAAAATAATTTAATCACATTGAATGAATTATGAAAATTTATGAATTACAGAATCACTCTCACACATGATACTCCTGAAGTAGCGATTAAAATTGCAATTGAAAACATGCCTCTTGGTTCTTTAATTTTAGATATGGATCTTAACATAAAAATACACATCTATGGGGAATATTTACCAAAAAATGTGAAAAAGTTAAAACTGAATGACCAGAAGTATAATGCTATTCAAGTGAACAGACGCATAATAGTTACCCTATGACAGAAGCATTTAATTTTGAAATATCTAAATAAATCCCCTGTTGATCTGAATCTCATATTTTTCCTTAGCTCCATAGCAGTATGGATTAGGGGTGTAACAATGTATTGAAGAATCGATGCATTGATAAATTGCAAGCCCTTGATTCAATTGTATTCAGTTTTAACCTCCTAATCAATTTATTTCAATTATTAGGTATTTATGCACCATCAGGAAGTCCACTGTAAGCTGTGGTCGATGTTTGCTCTTTATTGTGTATGTGCCCTAAATCTACTTTAAACATTCCCTTGTCGACCACCAGGCTCACACAGATACATAAATGATGACTGACAAACAGTGGGTGAGCTTCAGTTTTCTTTTATTTGCTGATATTTACAATTATCCATTTTAGAAAATCTGATTTTATAATTTTTTTTGTAGTCAATTATTGCACTGGAAAGAGACGTAAAACGCCTCAGACGGTAAAACTAAACTGTATATGGGAATAATAGCATTGAGAGATCTCGCCTTCATGTTTATTATTACCTGTGCCTCGGTGGTGTTTTGATAGAAATAACATCCTTTATCGCCCAGAAGCTGGCATTGGTTGGGTCGTCGGTCTTCGTTGAGCTCACCACTGCGTACGTCTGTGCTGTATTACCTAAGTTAGTGTCAGTGTATATGCCATACAGAGATATATTATTGTTAAGTAAACCTCTTCAGACATCGGTTTAGTTAGTCAAGGTGACCAACGTGAGACTGTCTTTACCGTCATCATCAAGCCACTGCAGTTCCACTTCAATCAATAACCACAACAACTGGCACGCTGGCCGAACGGCGTGAACATATTTCGAGGTTACAAGGGTCTACTTCATTTGCCCGTATTCTGTGCATTAAATAAAATTTAATCGCCTGCACATATTATTCCACTTACGTCAAATGTGTCTAAAAAGGAAACATATAACCATCTTGCCAAGTTTCTTGTTATATATGAAACCCTCAATAAATAAATATATTTCATCTCGTATAAGTAAAAGTATGTAATAAAAAGTAGGCCTACCGGTACCTCACATATAGGACAATTTTCTTAATTCCCTAACAAGGATTTTTTATTTTGTATCATTATAATATTTTGATTGCTAATTACTATTTTTACATACATTCCTTTTTTTTCTGTGTTTGCCTTTTGTGTATATTCGCCTTTGTGAGATTAAAAAAAAAGAGTATAAATATCCATATAAAAGCATGAGTTAATTAAATTTTAATTTCATTTTCACTTATAACTTGTGACAAAATATTTGGAATTTAACGTATCCAGCTTCGACCTGGATAGATATAAATATAATAATAATATCACTGATATGAAATAAATAAAAAAAGATGAAATAATTAATTAAAAAAATAAAATAATAAGGCAAAAAAAATCAGGTTTGGTTCTCAGGCAATTTTATTCAGAAATCAATGCGGGCGGGCGTTTTTTTTTATTTTTATTTTTTTGTATGTTTCGATAAAAATGTCAAACGATAAGGGAAAAGCATGATAATAACAGATTTATTTTGCTTAACAAGTAAAAGCACTACATAACAAAGGAAAGTTTACCAAATTATTTTATCTTCTTGAAAGAAATGTCCGAGTGGCTTGAGCTCAAATTTGGTAAGTTTCTATTGAAAATCAAAATAAAAATGTTTGATGCGGGGGTTTAAATTGGCGCGGGCGGTGCCTGAGAACCATACCTTTTATTTTTTTTTGTCTAAGAACTTTATTGTTTTAGAACATTTTACAGTGGGAATCAAATCATTTTTTAAAAAAATCAAGTAAAACATAATATTTTTCATTGAAGAAAATTTGGTCCAATAAACAATACAAAATTATTCCATCACATCACTCAGACATAGGTACCTGCAGTACGTGAGTTGTGTAAATAAAGCAAATTAAAATATGCTGAAGTTATTTAATCTTTAAAAGACGTTTGTGTGGATCCTTAAAATATGTTAATGATACAAATAATACGTGATAAAATGAATGAAAATAACAAAAATAATCTATATTTAACTGAAGGAAGCATTAAATCGTTGTGATACAATAAACTTCTGTGTGGCCATGCACTCAGTCACGGCTAAGTTGCTGAAGGAAGTGATAACAGGCCCGTAGGCTGACTACTGAGTGGGAGAGTTCGTTTTCACTGATAGAACACATTCACCTGATGATCGGTCGCATCCCGTGAAACAGACTGTTGTGAATTTACAGTGTTGTTTTTCTTCAGCGTTATATATATATATATATATATATATATATATATATATATATATATATATATATATATATATATATATATATATTTATTTATATATATTCCCGATGTTTTCTTTTAACGAAATAAAAACAATCCGAAATAAGCAATTTTTAGCGAATTGTCCCTTTTCTCGCCGTGTGTAACTCAGAACGTAACAAACTAACATCCAAAGCGCTTCGCAAGCTTCTGCTACAGCTCAAGTATGCATGGTCATAAGGAGGCTGTATGTACACTAAACCAAAAAAGTGCATTGGCAACCATTTCATTTCAGATTTGAAAAAAGAAAACATCCATATTCATTGTCAAACTCACACCTCAGTCATCTGGTATTCTCCGATACCTGGCTATTCGAGTGATTATTACGTTAACTGACAGTTAAATGAGGTTGCTTGAAATTGATATCATTCAATGCAGATAACTTGTAAATTAACATTCTTTGAATGAAATGAACCGGGCGATGTTTGGTGTTTCTAGCTATAATTGAAATTTGCATAAATTAAAAAAAAAGGCGAGCAGGCGAGGCAGTTAGAAGCTGAAAATGTCAGAATTATATTCAAATTCGTTGACAAATGAAGCAGTATATAAGACAGAACTGGGCCGGAGCTGGATCTTTAAGGGATTAAGATCCCGGGGCGTTTCTGCGAGTTCCGATTAAAAACAAAATGTGTAGACTGAACAATTTAGGGGATGTATAGCCTAAAGACTGACAAAATAAACGATCAAAGTAACTTAAAAAGCCTTGGTGAATGAAATCCATGTTAATATTTAACATAGCCTATTAAAGATAATTGTGTCATTCATCAGTCCCTACAGGCAAGGGGCACACGCGCACACAGCAGATGTGCTCCACTTCGCCATTTATATCTATACCAGATCGCCAACTATACCCTGCGGTACACTGTTCCCTGGTCTGGATTAGGCCCTACTCATGAATAATATAGTATAACCCCCCTGAAAACTCCCATACCTGACCAATTTTTTTTGGGTCACTACATTAGAATTTCAGAATCAATAGCTTAAATCCATGTATTCATGGTATTTGAAAATTAAATCAACAGTGATTACAAGAAAACAATATGCGATAGTCAAAGTATATGGTGAAACTCATGGTAATGATTTTACATTTGTTGAATGCTTCAAAAATACGTTGAATTTCTGATCTTTCTCCGGCGTATACTTCAATCTAAATAAACTGTAGTTATTTTTTGGAAGAACTGAGCTCCAGCTTAAGCGGTTAACATATTAATTGAGTAAAAAGATTCTCGACTAAACACATGATCCAGTCCATAAATTGTTTTAATTACTCAATACTGACTTAAATTTACTCATATACATCGGACATATAATGAAAAGCTCTGTGCCTTAATCAGAACAATACAAGCTTAACATTTTTTATATAAGGCAGTCTTGAATTGGTATAATAGGTTTTGAATGCGAACTGGATTAGTTTAATTTTTTTTTTTTTTTTTTTAATGTGGGCTGTCAACAACCCGTTTTTTCATTCATTAATTGGTCCTTATTCCCATGTTCATTGGTGCATGTTCCCCAAAAAGTGTTTGCATTCACTTATTCGGCCCATATTCCCATGTTCAATCGGGCATATATGGGATTGCAAGTCTAATCGATTCTTCATTGGCCTATTCCCAAGGCGACCTGTAGAAATAAGGGGATTCCATTCATGATTGGGTGAGTTATGTTGAGAACAAACCCGTACGGGAAAGAAGGCATACCCTGCTGTCGGAGGCAATAAATAATGGTGGTGCTTTAAAATTCGATCGTTTTCACTAACTCCTCACTGGCCATGCCTCAGAAATGCCCGTTTTTGGTCTTGAATTGTCGTGAACGATTCCAAGTGTGCCCTAAGGGGTAGGGTCATTTCCATATTTTAACATAAATCCACAGGAATTCGGCATTATTTGAACATTCATCAAGAGTATAATAATATAATATAATAAAAAAAATAATAATAATAAAAACAATAATAATAATAATAATAATAATAATAATAATAATAATAATAATAAAAGGTCGGCATTTTAGAGAGGGTTTGCAAGTACAATTTCATTAACATAAATTTTATTTACTTCTGTACACATACTTGTATTTCCACTTCATTGATTTCACGTTTATGAATGTGGACACGTCGATGTAAGATTTAAGAAGTAAGTGGAGGCCCATAGTTAAACCTTGACTTTAAAAATATTATTTATGAATTTCCTGTCCACAGTGCCCGCGGCAAACTGGTTGTTGTAAGTAGTCAAAAGTTTAGTCACTGGGCTTATAGACTGTAAAACGCCCCCGTTCTTTATTTTTTTTATTTGAGCTTACACATAATTTTGACCTGGATACCCCCCTATTTCTATCGATAAATGACAAAACAATGCTATTTGTTTTATTAATTTTGTCCCGGGGGCAGGAGATCGCCCCAGCTCATGCGAGGCCCTGTGGCTTAATCCGGCAAGCGACATTTTTACAAACCTCTATATCCATCTTGCCCTGCAAAGTGAGGTAATGAAGTTATTTGGCGGACAACCTTCACGCCTTTAAAAATCAATATCACACAGATGTATATTGTAATATCAAATGTGTGTTTACATCTCTGGATAATATATTAGCGGTAACCTCATCAGAAGTAAGGTAATTCAAGAACCATCTTTTATCTCTCAGAGTCAGCGGACGGTCTGTGATAGACAGGGCTGGCACGTGCTGATCGTTTTACCTTCCGTAAAAAAACCCACATACATGACGATTTGTCATACATATACCAGATTTATTTGCCACACACTGGACAGGCGCATATGTATTTAAGCAAATTCAATAAGAAAATTACATATATTTCAGTCGTCACAATCCACGCAGTAATGCAAGCCGCACCCTTCAAACCAGCCATTCTCTGATTCGTCCACTGATGAATGAACGACATGTGACGTCACAGCGTACAATCCGTGCAGGTTAACGGGGTCATTCATGCATTCAGGTGTGTTCATGTAGTTATGAGATCATGGAGTCATTGTCAAATCCCTCGCTTGGTGACCCGTTCCCGACAACCAGCGATACGTTCAGCGATGTAAGATATGAAGTAGACACAGATAAAATATTCATCGATGGACCAAACTTAGCCCCGGTCTCACTGAAGCCAACTATCACAGATAAACTGGTTCGATTGCACCGACGTATGACTATGGATATAATCCTCAGTGCTGCCACCAATGTGCTGGTGTATGCACTAATCGTGACACTCTGCATTCTGCTACCGGTGGCGACACGGCGCGGACTAAATACTGAAGAAGTTACAGCTCTCGTTCTGCTTGCATGCTGTGCGGTTCCTGCATATGGGTTCGTCTGTGTCAGAGAAGGATTAAGACGAAAATCTGTCATTGCTCATTTCTTACGCAACCAAATAACTCAAGAAGAAATTCAAAAACAATTATTTGACCGAATCCGCGCAGCACCAGAGCTATTATTTTCAATCAAACTTAAAAGAGGCGCAGTTTCAAAAGAATCAGCTGATCACTGGACGCGAACGGACCGTTGTACAAGTCGTACAATATCTTACACTTCATGGGAGGATTGTAGTGCATCGGTTCGAGACTTGCAATGGCCTGAAACGGGACCAGCTTGGATTATCGTAGCTAAAGATTACAGTGCCAGAAACAAGACTGCAAATTCGGCCATCTGGACAGATGTCGCCACCTTCAAAAAGGAAGCCGGATTTGATGAGTACATGTATTTTATGGAAGCGGAGTTACATCTTGGATTAGAAGGAATGAAAGCCACAGGAGACTGGGAACTGTATTTTGTAAGAAATAACAAACCCTTCTGGGCCAATCTCACGCTATACCGCATCATGTGTTTGACCAGCACAGACATTATTTTTAGACTTATTTTTATTTGCTCCACCCGAGCTATGGGAAATTATTTGCTTAAGAAGTTTATAGAAAAGTAGATATAAATTGGGGATAGGGGTTTTAACTATTTACCTATAGTATACAGGGCTTTACTGAAAATTAAGAAGTGAAAAAAGAAAAATTTTCTATTGGAGTACAAAAAGCAGAATTTTTACTGAAATTGAGCAAAACTATGTTAATGTTTATGCAGTAAAAAATACTCGTACTTACTAAGATATAAAGCGTTTCACAAAATATTTATAAAACGCTCTGGACAATGTTTTTAATCTTTGGGCAATAACAAGTGCTTGGCTCTCATCTATTACATATAATGTTAATATAGACGCACCCGTATATATGTCTGTCATGGAGGGTCGCTATGTCACTGTTATTTGTCTGTTTGATTTACCAAACAAGTATATATTTTATACAGCTTTAACGCAAAAGAAATATATTTTATACTTTTTAAAGGGCAGAGGTGAAATATAGACGCTTTTTTTTACAAATAGTGAAGTTCATCTACACTTTTGTTTGTTGGTGAAGCTATTTATTGATATGAAGATCAATATTGTCTGTCAAGGTGTAACGTATTATAATTTCCATCTTGTTATTTGTACCCGTAGCCAATTACAAAGGCTCTGGCCCATACGTTTACTAAGACAAATCTTGTACAATATTTTTTCAAGCATGAAGGCCTATATATAAACTCCAAGATAGTCCTCGAGTATTGGTCCTTAATGGGAAAAGTGGCTGGATTGAATTCTAGTTAATATAATGCCTGTTCATCTTTTTAATTTTGGCTTTATGTTCATGGACCTTAATTCTAAGTTTTAAATAAACAAGGCCTACAGGCCTAATGCGAACCTGTGCATATGGAAATACACCAGGTATAATGCTTCAATGCTGGACCATTACTTCTCATGTATATGAACAATGCAAGTACTAAGACACACTAAGAATAAGACACAATTACACAAACATCACTGCTGAAATTCTGCCATGGGTGCACACAACACAAAAATGATTGTAGCTGGCACTGCCAGTCTTGTATACAACAGAGTTATCAGAGATATATACATATGCCCAATTTCAGACTCATATATCAAACCCCTCCTGAAAATAAGCAGGAACACACACTGTAGGGGCACCACCTGTCTTGTATACGACAAAGCTATTCGATAAGTATATATATGCCCAATTTCTGGCTGATATATCAAATTCTTCTGTAGAAATAAGCAGGCACATACACTGTGCAAAAGTCATTGTAGGTGGCGACACCTGTCTTGTGAACGAGAAAGCCATCAAAGACACATAGACAGGTCAAAATATCTGGCCAATACATCAAACTTACCTTGAGTCTGATGCATGGGGCTGACCAGGCTTAGGTGAGAAAGGCAGTTGCCCCGAGTGAACTGTGACAATTTTGCTGGCTCAGTCTACTGCACTGAGCGAACTCATGACCTGCACTTGGCTAGACTGAGTGAACTTTTGACCTGTACCTGGCTGCACTGAGTGAACTCTTGACCTGTTGCATAGTCTGACACAGTTGGCACTCTGCCAAAGCTATAAATAGATCCAGGCTGAACTTTGGTGCCAAATCTGATGCAGTATGCAGTCTGCCAATGCTATAAATAGAATGCAGCTACTGCATTGAGTAAACTCCTGACCCATACCTGGCTGCACTGAGTGAACTCTTGACTTGTTGCCTAATCTGACACAGTTGGCAGTCTGACAGAGCTATAAATAGATCCAGACTGACCTCCAGCCTGTTGCCAAATCTGAAATAGTAGCCACACCATTGCATAAGCTCATTCGGGGGCCCTGCCCTGAGGGGCATGACACCCATGAAGTGATCACATGGTGCCCATGAGGTGTTCACATGTCACCCATGAGGTGATCAAATGCCTTGTGCTTGGCTGCACTGATTGAACTCTTGACCTATATCTGGCTGCACTGAATGAACTCTTGATCTGTTGCCAAATCTGAAACAGTTGGCAGTTTCTCAACCTATTAAAGATACACAATCTTGGCCTGATGGAAAACTGAAAGACTTTGGCTATAATGCTTTTTTTAAAGCTGACATATTCAAAAACTTGTTATCAAAATATCTAGAATGATAAAAGATGCAGTCACTTTATTGTTAAAGGTCCAATAATTCTGCAAAAAATCATTCAAGTAAACTTGAACAAAGGCCACCTAAGAATAATTTTTGTGCAATGTTACAGAAGTTATAATTGAAACAATAATTTTGTAGAAGAACAGTTTTGCAGTCCTCAGTTTGAAATAGACATAATAATGGCCATAAGACCAACTTAAGCTTTTCTGATATGATTGAAAGAACCATGTCCTAGGATAGTTCTTTTGAAAAATTGAACGATTCAACTTGAAAGTTTAATAATTAACATTTTAAGCTGAAAGAGGCTAAAATTGTGAGGTTTTGCCCATAAAAAACAGGTCAATGTAGGTGGCACCACAAAATCTGCAACTTCAAATATGAGTCATGTGACCATCATTTGCACAATACTTGGTAATGCTAGCTTCTGCATTTCTGAGATTACTTTTTCAGTAAGCTTACTTGGCCAAATGACTCTTCAAATTCATGTAACTCCACTAAAATTCATCAAATGCGAACCATTAGAACAAACTTGAGAGGGCTTGCCTCTGGGATAATTTCTGTAAAATATTGAACAACTTGGCTGGACCGTTTACATGAAGACTTTTAAAAGTTTTTCAGCTTTTTCCCTGTAATATCTAATTAAATGCAGATAGTAAAAAAATAAGCGGAATCCCACAAAATTTTATATGTGACAGATTATTGCAAAAAATCTGGGGCTGGTAGCTCCTGCTATTCCTGAGAAATATGGGTTAATGTACAGATGACCAATGACCCCCGTACAAAAAAAGGTCAATGCAGATGGCACCACCAATACCTGAATTTCATATATGACTCATGTGACCAACAATGGCATAAAATTTGGTGATGATAGCTCCGGCCTTTTCTGAGACTGTCATTTTAGTGTGCTTTTTTGGACAGATGACTAAGTTCAACTTCCTGTAACTCGGCCAAAATTCACCGAACTTGAACCATTCGAACAAACTTGAGAGAGATGGTTTAAAAGATTATTTCTGTGAAATATTGAATAATTTGGCTTGACATTTTCGGAGGAGAAGATTTTTTAAAGGTTTTTAGCTTTTTCTCTAAAAAATCTAAGAAAATGCAAAATTTTTCAGATGGCTAATTTTTTGCATTAAATTTCATTATGCTAGCTCCAGTTGTTTTCAAAATAGTATGGGTTAACGTACAGACGACGGACACTTCCACATCATCACATTAGCTCACAGGTTCGCTAAAAATTACTACAGATGCATACTGAATGCAAAATTATAATACAGATACATCTCACTGATGGCAAAATCTTGAATTAAGTTGAGTATGGTTACCAATTATTTATAATCCATGTACAGCCGTCTTTATATACCCACAGAGAGCTGTATACCTGTGATTGGAAACATTGCCTGGCATGAGGAATATCTAAAATCATGAATCTACATTTTTTAAAAGCTTTTAAAAAAATATTCTTGTCAATATTAACCATGGATATTCTGAAATCTAAATGTCTATAGAGGCATGATGCAACGGATGCTGATAAACTGATGCCAGGCTAGATGTATCTGCTTCACACAGCTAACATATATGGTAAAATGACTCAATTCAATCTTTATAATTCAGCCAAAATTCATTCTTTGGAACCATAATAGACAATTATTATAAGAATTATTCAGGGAATTATTCTTGTAAAATATTAAACAAATTGGCCTCAGTGGCATCAGTCAAAAATTGTTTTACAGTTTTATAACTCATATGGGAAAATACAGCAAAATGGCTAAGTTAAGCTTCCCATCACTCAACCGAAAATCACTGAACCAAAACCATTTGAACAAACTTGAATTATCAACATCGAAGGATAATTAATGTGTGAGATTTAAGAATTTGGCCCAGTGGTTTTTGAGAAGAAGATCTTTGTAGCCTCTGAGCTAAAATCGGCTGTTACAGCATGACTAAATTTAGCCTCACATAACTCAGCCAAAACTCACTGAACTGAGACCATTTGAACAAACTTCAGAAAGCACTGCCCTAAGCTCATTTCTGTGCGATATTAAACAATTTGGCCATATGGTTTCAGAGAAGAAGTTTTTTGTAGCCGTCAGTATGATACGGGCACTGATGACCCCCCTACAATAGAGGCCGATGCAGGTGGCGCCACCTATACCTCAAATTCAGATATGACTCACGTGACCAACACTGGCATAAAATTTGGTGATTATAGCTTCAGCCGTTTCTGAGATTGTAATTTTAGTATGCTTTTTTCGACAATTGACTAAGTTCAACTTCCTGTAACTCGGCCAAAAATCACCGAACTTAAACCATTCGAACAAACTTGAGAAAGATTGTTCCAGGAATCATTTCTGTGAAACATTGGACAATTTGGCTGTACAGTTTCGGAGAAGAAGATTTTTTAAGTTTTTTTTTTTGCTTTTTCCCAATAAAATTTAAGACAACGCAGTTAGCCAAAAAATAAGCAAAATCCGATTGAGTTTTTTAGATGAATAATTTTTTGCATAAAATTTCGTGATGTTAACTCTTGCCGTTTTCAAGTTAGTATGGGTTAACGAACAGACGACGGACGCCGGACGACACCACACCATCGCATAAGCTCGCAGGTTCGCTAAAAAAGATTAGTTTCCATTATATTAGGTCATTCACCAGTGTCACGATTTTCCAAAATGAATGTCCAATCAGTTTATTTTAAATAAGTACAAATATACAAAATTAATACCCCAATTACGACCCATTTTTAGGTACCAGAAAACAAAGATGACCACGCCAGAATCTCATTCGACCAGAAAACAGAAAGCACTTTGCAAATGAATTTCGTAATTGTACTTTATCAATAAAATACCATTGTTACAAAACAAATATGCAAATTTTGTGAGAGGAGATCACATTATAGCGGCTCGAGTATTAGAACATGCATGTAATAAGAAATAATAAATGCTTTATTAAAGAACAACAAAAAAAGCTGCAAATGGCTACCATTTGATATCATAAATAATGATTATGGTATTTTTTGTTTAGGCATATTTGTTTCTTTATTGAACGCGGGTAAACTACTAAAGCTATGCAATATTGTTCCAAATTAAAATTGAAAGATACCAGATGAACTATACAAACTTTAATTCTTCAGTTCATGGTGACGACTGAGTTCTAATAAAATCATTTATGAATTATTACTGACGAAAGCGTTTACACACACACACACACACACACACACACACACACACATATATATATATATATATATATATATATATATAAACGGATACACTCGTTAACCCTTCTTCAAGTCAGTTTTATCAGATATGGGAAGATATCATGCTGAACTCATCGCCACCAATAGCCAGGAGGAATATTCACCCCTGGCGGAGCACATATCTAGACAGAAAGCGAAAGAAGGTTGGCGCTATGTTTAACATTTTGTTATTCCCTTTCCGTATAGAATTGATGGTTTAAAACGGTCCCGTCCATTATCAGAAACTACATTACATGGAAACCAACAGGAAATGCGTCAAGGAATACTGCATAGTTTGTTTGATACTTAAAAAAAAGTTGTGTAAATATCGCAACAATCCGCCACTGTTGTTTCACTTCCCGTTAAAAGTGGAAATGTTTGAGTAAATACTGCATAATGTGTATTTTGTATCACGGGTGAAGTTTTCTCAAATATTTTTCAGGTAGTCTTCCTGCAGTCTCAGATGAAAATCGTGGTCTGCTAATTCCAGACGGGGAGAGTAACGGCCCCAGTCATAACCACGTGACTTTAGCCCTTTCTGCACACGTTCACATATCTCGATGTCCTCTTGCTGGACGGTCTCACTGGCCTCCAGGTTATCTTTCACCAGCTTCTCAAGTTCTTCCGGAGACGCGCTGCCGTGGTGCTTGGAATCCAAGAACCAATCAAAGACTACTGTGCAACTGTTTGGACCATCTGGGAACACGTAGTTGATATCGAGCCAAGGCCCGTAGCGGTTTAGCATCACGTTAGGGTAGATATGTGTGTACAACACTTTGCTTCCGACCCGATCTTGAGGTCGGCTGTCGTTACCTTGACCCCCTGACCCCTGGATTGAGAAACCATCGAAGAGTTCTGTTTTGTACGAGTCCAAAGAGAGTAAACCCGCAAGGGCTTTGTGAGCGTATTCCACGTGGTAACCTCCGTCAAGATAGTTGTCCACGTACACTTTCCAATTGCACTTGATTTCGTAGGATCTGTTTTCGACATGTTTCATGGTACGACTGTCTCCGAATTCGTCCATCCGCGCAGTCAAGGTAGCCAGTTTCGTGGAGAGCTCGCCAGGTGGCGCCCCTGACAGGTTGAGGAAGATCAGGGGACCCCATTCGGCCACATTAATTGGCTTCAGGCCAAATTCTTTTGCCTTAAAATCTTGGATTCCTCGCAAACGGGTGGCTTTCAACAGACGCCCATCTAAGCCATACTGCCAGCCGTGATAAGGACACGTGAAGCATTTCGTGCTTCCGTGAGCCTCCTCCGTAACCAAGGTCGCGTGATGACGACACACGTTGTAGAAAGCTCGGAGTTCCCGGTTCTCGTCACGTGCCACAATGTACGGCTCATCTCCGATGAAACCTGAAAATATACTAAGATCGTAGAAACATGTGCAGTGTGCTTGGAGATATATAATGGTTTGAGTACTCGATTTGTGTCAGCAAAATTACCTTCTATCCTAAGTTTCCTGGCAATAGTCTTTGCATCCCCTTTCCACCCTGACTTATTAGGTTTTGCAAGCTGGATAATTCCTGAAGACCTGTGATGAGTCTGTGTATCGTACCTAGATATAGTTACAAAGACAGAACCGACATTCCAGAAGTCCAGAATGAGCAATACAAGGTGTCGAATGAAACGGACATGGGCGGTAATATCGATCAGAATATCGATCTTCTACTATCGTCTACATATTTACATGATTCTATGATTTTATCTCAATTTTCCTATCATCAGATGGAAGAATCTGAAATCACACCCGAGTTTTCTCAGTGCTTAATGGTACAACAAACCTAAATGTTTAATACTTTTTTTTAATAAATTGGGCTTAAATAACTAAAGAGCACTGTTAAGAACTATGACTGTGTGATAAGCGTGATTAGCTTAACAGGACGACCTAGAGTGAGGTTTGTAGAAAAGGTTGCGGTGAAGTCTGGACTGTATATTTTTACTTGTGCTTCGGTCGGAATGGAGTTTGGTTTTACCTGTAACATAACTGCCTGGCTCTTTCAGCTGATCCCACCTACACACCGCTATCCAGTTGTTAGCAAACACTGTTTTGTTATCTATTTCTGCGAACTCATCCCAAATATACCTGCAACAACAATTAATGAAGTTCATCAGCATGGTATGGTATCAACTTTGTTTGTTTTAAATGGACTGCACAACCAGTCATTATAACTAATGCGAGGAACTTTCCGTGGTTGGGATACGAACATTCGGTAGTCTGTTGGCGTGGAGGTTCTCCGATGAACCGGAGATAACCACTGACCTTGGACGGGCCACAACAACCGACCTAATAGCCACGACTCTGATAGGCTCTTCACCAGACTCTAATAGGCTTTTTATTTTGACAGTTTCTATAGTCCTATCGCTTACAATATGTGCCTTGTCTGATTTTCAGGGTGCTACAAATAATATTTATTAGCCAAAGTTCACATAAATCACAGTCTCCTTATTGCAAATCACATAAGGTTTTACGCGTTTCCAATGAGATTTCACCAGGACCTCCCCTGGTTGTAAGGTAAGAAATTTCTTGGCTCAAAAGTTATAATTTGTCCCCTCTCGTTTTCAGGGTGCTCAAAGTCACATTTTTGCTAATATTTCGCAGAATATAGGCCACAGTGTCCTAATGACAGATGTCAAAGAATACCTCACAGAATCCTCTCTGCCTTTGAAGTCTGACTTTCTAAAAACAGTTAAGATATGTGCCGTGTCCGACTTCCAAGGCGTATGGCAACGAACTAACACTAACCAGGAACAGAATGTTTTGTAATATTAATAATGGTTCTCACCATGAAGGTATATATTCATTTCACAGTAGGCCGTTAGTCTTGCATGCAATCAATTTGTGCCAACCTGAAGGATAATATTCAAATTGGAGTAAATTCAATGAGCACCCTTCGGCCGAACGCACTATAAAATCACAAGTACACATTAAATCACAGTTGATTGTAGGTTAATCAGCTACGATACATACTGTGGTTCCTTTTTATTCGCCAGGGTTTTAGTTCTGCGATATTCGCGAATGGATAATAATTGCGAATATGAAACCCTCGGGAATAAGATGTGGTATCAACTGAGATGACCTCTGAACAAAACCTAATCAGCAACCAAATCTGTGCATGATATCGAAATTGGCCCATGCATTCAATTATTGTAAAACTTATCCATTATTGTAAAACACGCCATACTCACAGAGGCTATAGCGACTATGATACAAGTCATAAGTTACTGACTGAACCAGAAATTAGATATGGTATTGTAGGATTCATTCTAACTTTAAAACCATAACAAATACTGCTGAATTTATAGTTTCTGGTGCATCGCGAAAAAGAAATCTTCGCGAAACGTTCAAATTAAAGAAATCGCGAAATTTCAGCCTTGTGAATATAAAGCCAACCGAAGTAAACGGGGAAATATAAAAGGATGGACGAAGAAGGAAAGAAAACGGCCAGCTCCACATTTCTCCACAAAATGTAATTAAAAAAATTAATAGTTTTCATCATATCTCCCTCACAACAAATTACTGATTCCCACTGCATTCAACTCGGCAGAACAAACACCTCAGACAACAATCAACCCAGTATTTATATCTGCATCCAGATCCGCTGCTTTGCCTTGAGACCAACATCTTAAAATTGAAGCTGCCCATTCATCTACCTTTTGGAAAAGAATTTGCAGTTTCTGGCTTCCATGTGTATATATTAATGATCTAAGGGAAATTTTGGTTGTGAAAAGTTCTTATAATGGCCTTCGTGAAGGATGTATTAACTTGTTTATCAACAACGTGTTTGTAATCACAGCAATGTTGACAAACGGGAAAAACATGTTACCTAAGTTGGTAGGTTGCATATATGAGGAGGTAGAAAGGTCACTTGTTGCAAAACACCATTTGGAAAGCTCTGGCTAATCTGACTTGTTGCCAGATACCCTTGTTGAATTTATTTTAATTATTTTGTCGGGCCCCACATAATATAAACACTTTGATATAAACAAAACAAGCAGTCTGTGTGCGGTGATATCCATTTTTTCTGGCCTATTTTTATTAAAGCTTTAAGGGATTTCCTTTAGTTTATAAATGTCAGATAGGTGATTGGGCATCTTTAATTCAGTGAAATACATGTAAACTTTTTAAGATACCCTGTGCATATATAAACAGATTAAAAGACATAATGGAAACCTATATAGGTGACAAAATCATCTGACTCCGTGTACAACTTTGTTGGCGGCGATGAAAATTAAATCGCAAAGTGACACTGCAATAGTGGCTTAATACTCATCAAGGAATAAAACCTTAACTTTTCACAACCTGACACGGGGATGTGAACACCGTTTCACCTGTATTTATACATTATGTCAGATTAACTGGGTCATGTTACGGCCAGAAATCTGATTGAGTGAAGTATGCATTGTTCATTGTCGACCGAACATCATACATTTATGAAATATCCCTTGTTGTTACGAGGTAAAGCACGCCTGTTGCATTGATAGGATTCGTGAACAACAATCAAAATGAAGAGCTTTGTACATATGCAGAGGTACTTTAATAAACCTGCAGCCATTAACCAGTTAACTAACATACGCATATCTATCCAACTGCGGCCATTATATAGCAAATAATATTAATACAACTCCTGGAATATCACAAGAATATTTATATTGGGTATTTAACTTTGCGTGAATTTCATAAATAGTTGAACGAAAAACAAGGGCCTGCAAAATAACATTATTTACCGCTCGCAGAAGAGGGACTGGTTTTAAACGGTTTGCGATTGTAATTGGGCGTCAATTCAGGGGGATGGGGGTATATGTCCCGCTCCCCTTTTTAGCAAGGGGGGGGGGGGGCAATTAATGGTCAATGCAATCCCCCCCCCCCACTGATTTTCTAAGAATAATATTTATATATTGGAAATGAAATATATAAATAATTAGAATTATAGACTTTGGTTCCATTTCTGAGTTTACTATGAAATATTATATATCGAAACCTGGTTTAGAATTGATATATTTCAACTTATATATGTTTTTAAGATGAATTGACGCCACTGAATGTGCTAATTACACCATCACACACGCACTCGCACACAAAAAGCACGCCAAAAACAATTACATATTTTGAACACGTATCTTATATGTTATAATCCAAAATGAAATTTAAGGCTGGCCTTACCATGATGCTGGCGGAGTTCTTGCTTTCTCAACTGGAACGTTGGGATCAAAACGTCGGATTTCCTTGGTTATCCATGTTGGTTGTGGGCGGCTTCCATTTTCTTCTGTGGCACCAGGACTTTCACAATCTGGCACACCGGTTGAGGTACTCGCTAAACGTGAAGCTGGTCTGGGGAATACCGATTTTGCTGCCCCGAGAACATCCTTCAGGTTTAGCCTTGTCCAAACCCTCACGCTCACATGCGACATCACGGGTGTTTACCTATCGGTGGCTCTGAACTGTAAAATGAGGTGGGGTTTGCATGGGTCAAAGTGCGATAACCGATTGGTAATATTGTTCACAGTTGCACGTCAGCTATTTGCATATATAGGCCTACAATGGTGGTAATGGGGTCACGTACAGATGTGTACATATAACGTCCTGTAAACTGGCCATCATTAAGTCTTTGCAACAGACCTGGCAATTAGGGTAATTCATTTGGTGGTCCGACAATGTCAAAACTCTCTCAGTCTCTCTGACGCGGGGTGTCAAGTGTATGTAATGGCTTTTACGGTGACCCGTTGGAGATATCAGAAAGAACAGCTATATGAGTCGAGTCGTCGGTGCGACGAATTTTAATCGTATGCAGGAGTTAGACCTAAATCTCCAGCGCATTCTCAAGGTGCATTTACATTCTAATTTTAATTTCAAAAATGTATAATATTATATATAATACAGGCTACTCGTCAGCGTCATCCGGCCTTGTTTTCTCTATTCAGCATTATCTACGACTAATGAAGTCATACTTTTTACATGAAAATAAAGCACTTGCTCTGATAAACAAATGAGACGTCAGGTCGAATTTGTGTGGCAGCTGAGTGACATAATTCTCCAGCGCACGAGATAACATCTCGTGCGATAGCCGCCGACGTCGACGCAACAGGTTTCAGGTTTCTGTTGCGTCGCCGGCCCACCAAAGGGCTAACTGGGGTTATAGCACGATACGATCTGTTACTCTTAGAAAGAAAATTAAATAAAAATATTTCCTATGGTTTTAACATACCAATTTCACATTATGTTGTATGTCGAAAGGACTGTAATAAAAAATAACCATTCTGGAAAGCATGAAGCACCTCTGACATCAACAACTGATAGTATTTGTCCAGAGAGAATTGAAGCATTAACAGCCCCGGTAGACATCTTGCATTTGGTGGCAGTTCTGTATAAGGCTTTAGGCCTGTGTACAATTATGTTCATATTTTAACTTCCTTGGTGCAAAATAGGGCTGAGAAGAGAACACTAATGTTTTCTAGTGGTCAAATATACAATACACATAGATGTACTGAACATTAATCAATGGATATATGTTAAATCTCACAGTTGTGTATGGAGTGTTATAATCACAGTTAACTGCAGGTACAATCTATTGACTCCACAATGCGTCAGTCACTGAAAAAAAACAATTGAGGAGTTCATTCTTATGGGCTACTCGGGCGAATGACTCTGTAAACAGTCACGTGACAAGGAGGATGAAACGATCGACACTACGCAAAATCGTACTGAAATGAGCTTTAACTGCCCATTTGGTTTATAAAAAAAAGAAAGAAAATAAACACAGACTGTATAAATCCTGTTTGCGGTAAGCCGTGACAGAAAAGGGTACCTATATCATCAACAAGTAGGCCTATTATCCACAAGTTTGTTTATATTAAAACTTTGAAACTGCGGTGTAGTTACTTTTGCCATTTGGAACTGACACCTACATGCAAGTAATAAATTATTTAAAAAGGGAAAATATCGGTCATGCTAACTGGCCATATCATTTTACTATGCAAGTGAATTATTTGTCATAAGCCTAAGGTGCATTTACATTCTAATTTTAATTTTAAAAATGAATAATATTATATATACTACAGGCCACTCGTCAGCGTAATCCAGCCTTGTTCTCTCTATTCAGCTTTATCTACGACTATTGAAGTCATACTTTTTACATGAAAATAAAGCACTTGCTCTGCTAAACACATGAGACGTCGGGTCTAATTTGTGTTACAGTTGAGTGACATAATCCTTCCGTGGCCGAACTTGACTGCAGGATGGAATCCCTGGAGGCTGGATTTCCCTGACTTTAGTGGCAAAAGATTATGCCAGTTGCTAATACCAGGAGGTTCCCGCTAAGTCCACCCATCTCCACCAGGTGTCTCTTTAATACGTTCTTGCAACTCCCTCACTGTCCGTTTGCAAGACCGACCAGTCCTGCAGGTGTCTTTATTTTCTTTTACACTCTGTCCATTAAATCAATTAGCTACCCTGTTTTAGTACATTTTTCATAATTTCCTAGCTTCCGGAACATTTTAAAACGTTATCCACCTCAGAAAATCATAGAATGTATGACAAGTTTTCCCATCACTGACGTGTTTTCATTGTAAGTCCAGATGGCACCACTGCGCCGAACAATTCAAATAATTGTAATACCATTTCCTGGCTGCTTCACCGTTTCTCTCATTCCCGCTCTTAATTGAATTACAGTCGTTACAAAATAGCAACAACAACAAAATAAAAAAATAATTATATACCATAATGGTTGAATGTCCTTCTGCCTTTAGGATTCCGCTCTCTCATGTCAAAACCTCCAGGGACGTCGTAACACCAGCGTAACCTTAAGTCAAATCTCAAAACAAAAACCTTTACCTGGTTAATGATATTTTAAAATATGTCATTAGAAAGAGAACATTGAGTTTACATTGTGTTGACAACTTTATAGAGTAACGCCATATCTAACTTAAAGACACAAGAAAGAGAAGACGATCAAGGGATGAAACAAGGTGCTGATCAGTTCATGTTTTTTATTTACTATTTAATTTTGTAAAATACGATTTAAAGGTTGATCGTGACATCAAACTTGAAATGACTTTCTGGAACAGATCTTTACCGAAGATCTGTTCACAAGTAAAATTAATTTGCGACAATTTTAGACCGAACTATACATAATAAATCCCTGTGCATTTGAAAAACTACTTTGTTTTTGTCTTTTATCCCATGTATTTATCTCTTTTTTTATATAAGCATCTGTGCATGTATGTCTACATGCAGGCAGCTTTATCAACGAAATTGATTACTACTAAATCCACACAGCGGAGTCTTTTGTGATATAGGGACATTAAACCTAGGGAGGCTCACTAATATCTGGACCTGCGACTGGGCAGATTGTTACAGACAATTCATCTCCCTCTTCCAAATAGAATAATACATTACACCAAGACGTGGCGATGTTAAGAGGCTCTGGACTGTGCAATAACATGCAACAGAAGAAGCCATATGCGCTCCCTCTCATACCGTCATACCATATAAAGCTTGTATACACAGCGGATGGGATATATATAAATATATCAGTAATTGCATCAGTTTCAGCTTAAGTGCTCAATACAAAAAGTAGAGCTAGTAATACTGGTTTCACATATCGCTACAACTAGTGGTAACGATACGGACTAATCCACCAGTATATATATATATATATATATATATATATATATATATATATATATATATATATATATATATATATATATATAACGGAATATAAGGCTTTGCCATTAAAGTATAAAAACTTGATCAATAAAAAGGTTATAAGATGTACATAGAAGCCATTTATTTATTTATTTTTTTTTTGGGGGGGGGCAATAGTAGACCAGTATACGGTACTTCAAGCTTTAGGCCTCTATTCCGTGCCCGCGGAAACATTGCGCACATGGAAAAGCTCAATTCAGTGAGTTTTTTAGCACTCCCTGGACTGGCCCATTCAATTTTTGGCTTACACTTTAGGGATTGATATAGTATTATAGGTGATCGAACTTCGTCGGTGTAATTACAGTAGGCTATTAGAGGCCTGTATAAGAGAATATACCGACTGTACATCAACGATTACTTAAAGTACTTATTTTGCTTTTATGCCCGCCATCTTTTTGTATTTTTGTTTAAAAAGAGGGTTTTGAAAACAGGGTTACCGGTGATCAAGCCTGGCGTTTGGCCAACCAATGTAATTCACCTCTTTGGCGACAAAGGGCAGTGCAGAGCAGACAAAAGGCCAGATCTCGCTCGTCTTGAATGAATACGGACACCACAACAGATTAATTATGTAGGCCTATCTCACATGGCATTTGATAATTATAAATACTTCTGTTTTGTCCATACATCTTCATGAGAATCTTTTACCCGGTCCTAAGCAGGTCAGATTTATTTTATTCAATGGGAGCGGCTAAAATTCCGGTTCATCAGCAAACAGTCCTTGACAGCATTGATCAAAAAGACTAAGAATTCTGTCGTTAGGTCTGACATATGTCAGTCGAATTTATGTAAGAAACTTAATCCTTCTAAACCAAGGATTTTTTCATTGATCAACATATACATTACACATGTTGATACATAGGCCTACTCATGTGTACATTAATACCTAACGTTTGATTAAATAAAGTTGTCTCTACTTGAGTTCATGCTGAAAATGCAGTCATCAGCGAAAGTCATGTGTATCTATCTAGTCTGTAACTGAGTGCTGACAGGCCTAACAACCGCCCCCGCCTGTCTGCATCGCCGCTCATCTGAAATGTCACGGTACGCTGTTAATCTGCGGTTCTGAAGTTAAAGATACCGTTGTGGGATTGATATTTAAGCATTTGACCGGGACTAGCCACCGACGGCGACTCAACATTTTTTTTAAGTCTGTAGCGTCGCCGGCCAAACAAAGAGTTAAAAGGGATTTTAGCACGAAACGATCTATTATACTCTTGGAAAAGAAATTGAATAAAAATATTTCCTGTGGTTGTAACGTACCAATGTTCACATGTTATATGTTGAAAGGCCTGTAATAAAAATTAACCATTCTTGAAAGCATGAAGCACCTGTACAAAAATAACCGATTATTTGTCCAGAAAGAATTGAAGCATAAACAACCCGGTAGACATCTTGCATTTAGCGGCAGTCCTGTATAATGCATCAGGCCTGTGTACTATTATGTACATATTTTCACTTCCTGAGAGCAAAAGAGTGCTGTGAATAGGACAGTAATATTGTTTACACTGGCGAAATACTCAATACACAATAGACTAAGCATTCGCCAAAGGAAATAGTAAACTTCAGGGGCAATCTATGGACTCCACAATTCACTAAAAAAAGGGAGACCATGCATTCTAACAGGCAAAACAGGGACAACCCTTTCGTCCCGATCTGACGGCTGAAAGAAGAGGAATCTATCACTTTCGTGCTGGACGCTGACGGGCCGGGTGTGAGATGGGGTTGTTTATGGGGCCGTCAGTGTCCAGTTCAGATCTTGAGTTTATCATACTACATTATTATCAAATATATCCAAATTAAAGGACATGTCTGTTATATAAAGGCAGTCATAGTGAAGAAAGGTAAATAGACACTGACAATATGGATAAAAGTGATCGCACATTGGTGAAGATAATAAATGTCCATTATATATGACGGTTAGCCTTATTTCACTAATGGAAAACTCCATATACACACGTGACCTGGGTGACGCGTCACTAAACAAACGTCAGTGAGTGCATGTGAGTGCTAGGGCCACCAACAGAAAACCTGATCTCGCTATATAGAGACACTTCAACCGGTAGGTCTATTAAATCCACATTTATCGGTAACTACATTCATATTGAACACAACTGGGAGGTAAAAAATCAATCATAGCTATGATTAAGCGTTATGCTGTTTTATCTTAAAATGTTGGTTTCATATAAAGCGTTTGTTTAACTATAAAATATAGCATTAATTATTTATTCGATATATTTTTGTCATCCATGCAGAGGAGACTACCCCCGTATTTGTCTGATGTACAAACGTTTTTCAGACAAAAAAGAAGTGTACACATCATGAAACGACATACGTCAGTTCGTGATCAAATGTGCGTAGTCGATCGTGACCGTTATTCATTATGACATATAGCCTATGACATGACATGCATGCATTAAACACCACTACTCCAGTCGTTGCTGGGTTTTTAATAACAACTTATTATAAGGACAGATTTCACAAAACATATTTTAACTGGCATATTATATATATATATATATATATATATATATATATATATATATATATATATATATATATATATGAAGGGGCAACTTAGTTCTCATGTATCCTCATAAGCTCCAGAGTTACATCTCTTTAGGCCTATGTATAAATAAAGACAACTTCTGGGTAAAATTAGGCCTACATCATTCGTTGGATACGCAATTAACCTTACTTGGGTCATAACCCACGTGATACCCTGCTCATGGTTACGTCACAATGGGATAAGAACCTCGAGGTAACCCGGGTACGGCCACAGCCGGGCCGCAGTGATGCACCCCCACCATACAAAGGGGTGGCCAGATTTGAAAATTGCCACAAGCAGTGAAAACATCCTTTGGAGGAACGATCGAAGCCAACCGTGAGGTTCATGCATTTATGAAATATATAGCACATTGAGGTAGGATAAAACACTGACAATTATACATAAATGATTTATAAATTAAGACTGGGCATCAAATGCATGGCTCCATTTTCACACAACACACTCGCTCACACGTGGTCTCTAACACGTGCACTCGTAATTTGGATGCGTATGCACGATGTGGGAATGAACAATTAAAGTTGACAATTCAGAACTATTCTTAAAACTTTTAAGTTGCAGAGAGAATAGGGCCTTGTGAGTTTTTGTTATGAACAAGAAATGTAGGCTCGGCAGTTTTATTTTTTGGATAGAATTGATCTCCCAGTGGCCCAAAACTTTCAATAGGATGAGGGTATAGCCTACCGTATTGACACAGCTGCATTAACAGATGTTTCGGGTTCATGTATTGGTGCATGTTGGGCATGGGTCGATAAGCCTCCGATATATAGGGGAAAGGAAACCAACACTGGTGAATAAACTGTTACAGTCGATCCCTTTTATAAAACAGATTTGACGTCGCTGAAACCATATAAGTAAGGAATGAGTATGTTAAAATCCTCTTAAAATCATAAGGTAGAAATATTCCCTTGAATCTAAATATATGGTTTCATGTTTTTATATTCACATCTGATAATTTTATTTCTTAACACACACTTGTAAAATTATACCATATATAAGTTTTGGTATTTGTAACACCGGTGTGTAAAAACAAAACATGGATTGGGTGAAGGCGCATTTAATAAATTTACGAGTGCTAATCTAAGTTGTTATAGGAAATTACAATGGTTTTTCACATTGTAGATGCATTTAAAAATGAAAAAAATAAGATCCACAAGGCCTCTGATTTGCCCAGCCATGCCCTGAGCAAACATTTCCGCCTATATATAGCGAAGGCTTAAATGTATACAGGCCTTTTTGATGACTGCATGTCCCTCACCACGGGAATGGTCATTTAAAGTTTGAATTAAGAACTTTATTGGAAGTTTAACACACATATATTCTACTCCTGTATATGTGTTCGTGTGTTATCTCATTAACTGCCTTGATGCCCTGCTGCTGACCTCAGGGTGTTGATACAGTCCTATCATATCACCCGTGATGCCGATGAACTTTTGACCTATCTGGCCCGATTTCCCAGTACTTACCATATACATGCCTTCTGGTGGAGGGGGCGTTGGTGTTTACTTGTTTACATAATTCTCTCCACCTTGTTTGTACGTACGATGTTCGTGTGACTGAACCAGGCGCCGGACAGAATAAAACGCATATAATACATCAGATATACAACCATACTGAATACATTACATATTCCCCTCCAATTAACATTCCATTTCTAACTGACCCCCCCCCCCCCCATTAAATTAATCCTACATTGATGGCACCTCCCCGGCTCATGAATTATGCGGCTAAACAAGTACACGATTGCCATTGTTTTATTTTTTATTAATTGTTCAGAAATATGATAAATTCAGGCATTATGACTCTGATCTTACGTTTTGATCGATTGCCAATAGATTTTACTAAAAGCCGAACATAACATAAATCCCTTGCCCAGTGCTACATACATACATCGTTTACTAAAATATTATGTTATAGCACAAATAAATAAATGTGTAGTCTAAAAATAACAGTAAAAAAGTCATATTCTTCTTTTACGCCAAGGTGGTTGGACATTCTACGGGAGACTAGGAGTTTCCCTAGCCGCTTGATATACACGAACATTTTACCTACATCTGTACCTAATTTACAAAGCTATTATATTCTAATTTAAATTATATATAACCGTCATATCAGTAATATTTAGACGATATCCTGTTTGCCAAGTTATTTATCTGGAGCCAGTACAGATAATCTTCCTGACTTGTGATACTCCGGATATAACCGGGTAAAAAGAAAATGACAAGAGAACTTTCCTAGAATAAATTTTCCTGGATTGTCCGAGAGGTAGATCAAAGTATATAGATCAAATCAGTATAAGTGCACGCACCATAAAGGATGAATCGCGGGTAGACGAAAATGCATTTAATTATCGACCTTCGCTAATTATGGGGTGGAAATATGGTTGGCATGCAGGGGGTCTGGTTATGTTGTTCCATTTTCCTCTTACTTCGTTTATTTTTTCTTTTTCTTTCTGCTTACGGTAGCAGTGTCCATAATGATGATAATGGTATTTCGATCCTGAGTATCAAGACCAGAGACCATCTTAAGTTGGGAAGGAAAATTAAAATGTGTTCTCAAATTGTCCATAGCAACAAGAAGATAGGGTAAACCAATCGGGTGATCAAGTTCCCTCATCACGGAGGCTGACATTATCCTTGAACAATTGATTATATATATAGATGGTGATAGTATACACAGAAAAGTAGGTTCACTATCATTTCCATCTATATACAATGACACAGCACGGCTATTCTTACATCTCTCTTTCTCTCTCTCTTTCTCTGTATATATATATATATATATATATATATATACATACAATATATAAATAGTTATATATATATAATATATATACAATATATATATTATAAATATATATATATATTTTTTTGTATATATATTATGTTTCAACTTAACGCTCGAATGAAGATTGTATCTTGGTTTGTTATCGTTTGACATATCATGGAGACGGTTACTACATTATACCATAAGCAAGAAGACAGCAGGGGAAAAAAACGTACAACACGAAAGTATTCTTTGTTGTGGTTACTCGTGAGGGAGCTTCATAAGCTTCGTTGTAATTATACTCCTGCATGCATGGTTGTCAGAGCGTTTGAAGAGCATGACATTAAGTAATTCATCATATGCCTCGCACACTTATGACTAGCCGTGACAACCCGACTCAGTAAGCAATGATACTTTGGCTGGTAAGCCTACTTGAGTCATGATACAAGCAATATCGAGGAATGCATCCCAGTGATTTCCATCATGTTGTATTCATATTGTGGTAAAAAGACTCATAATCCTACAATTATGCCACGGATGAGAGAATACATGTGAACTCGCAACCCAAACGGAAACCCCGTCTCTATGGTAACGAGACATTTCCTGTATCGCCTGCAAGTTACCTGCATCCTGTAACCCGTGCCAGCCATGACTGTGTTCATGATGTCATAAATTCAACAAACATGCCGAGGGGTTTTCCAATATGCCGAGTTAAAACGGAACCTTTCTCGCTCATGCTTGATGTTATTAGAAAGTACACACACAAAAATTAAACGATTTGTTTGGTTGATGTTATTTGACATTGTACCTGTAGGTCATGAGGCGTTGTCAAAACTGACGAAAATATTTACATCCTCATGGGGCCTTTTAAAGCGTTCCTCAGATCTAGATGTATGACAATCTGGCAGGCCAGTGTGGTCTTAATGTCAGAGGGCGATATGACGCTAACTAATGACCTTCGCACTCACACACACACCTATATTATTATTATTATTATTATTATTATTATTATTATGTCTTTAGTTAAAAATTGTTGAACAAAAAGTAGGAAAATGACTGTAAAAGCATTGAGTGAAATTAATCAATTATTTTTTTTCATATACGATAATCGATAATAATGACTGGCTTCAAATCAATGCATCGATTTTATCGTGTGGGCTATAGCAATGGTGCGTCATCTGTCGCTTGTCTGTAAACACTTGCAGCTTTTCCAAGCACAATAGTTTTAATGGCCCAAGTAGGTCACAAATCAAAATTGGTGGCTCCACCTACAAATTTCTACCAATTATTTCTGTCGGAAAGATCGAAAACTAGGGACATTTTACTTGATTTGCAGGGTCAACACTCCGAAAATATAGGATTTTCTATGAAGTGATATCAACCGAAATGTAAAATTTTTTCTTAACCAATAACGTTGGGAGTATTACATATTTCCCCCTCAAATTTGACACAGAAGTTTTTCTCTACCAAGTTTTTGGTTGTGTTCGAACACTGGTGACTTAAACTTTGATTTTCAAGGTCAACTATACGGTATTCTTGGATCATTGAGACCCCCATAACTTTAGAAGAGCGACATACGTTTTCTTCGAATTTCACACACACCAGCTGTTACTGTAATGTTCTCGGAGGAGATTGTAACTGGTGACAAGTGATCAGCGGAACAAGAAAATTAGCGACCTTGGCTTTTATCCTATATTCAAATCGGCCGAATTATACTTCATATTTAGCATTAGTGTGATACAATAACTTTGGGAATATTGCGTATGTTTCCCTCAAGTTGACACACAGGTATTTTTTTCACCAAGTACAAGGAGGTAATTGAAAACTAATGACCTTGGCCTAGATCTTATTCTGCTCTCGTACAAGTTGCAGATTCCACACTCCTGAGACAATCCTGGGGCCGTTAAATTAAGTATTTTGTTAATGCAGTTTGTTTTGTTCTACAAGCTGGGTTTGCATTTTCCCTAAATGTTCCTATTTTATCTGGGAACAAAAGTATGATTTTATGACTGATTTTGTTTATTTTAAAACCTTAGCGGTAATTAAAGTATGCCCAGCTTGTGTAAAGGTATTGTGCATACAATTAGAGAGGTACATGTGTGTTCAAGTATGCCATGTAATATCTTAATGATCATGCAGAATTTTAATGAGAAGCAGTGCAGTCGTATCTTTAAACCTGTCATAGGCACAATTGGGAAACCTCATAATGTTAAAAATAATAGGAAACCGAAACCCGAATTCCCTTTATTCTATAATAAGAATTCTCTGGAGGGTTCTCGCAAATTTTGCAGCATGCACAATTAAATCTCTTGAAGTTTACTGTATAAAAATAATAATTCCAGCTTTTCCAGTGTTATCATAATTATGGGAAAATTAATTATGAAATTCGGGTCCTTGGGCCCTTATATATCCTTTTATATATATATATATATATATATATATATATATATATATATATATATATATATATATATATATATTCTTCAATTCATGCATGCATGGGGACAATTGAGTTCTCATATTATCATATATGCATCAATATATTGACGAGAGCGTAAGCGTATATATTATATTATATATATATATATATACATATATATATTTATATATATAATATATATTTATACATATACATATATATATTTATATAATATATATATATATATATATATATATATATATATATATACAGTATTCATGTAAACCACATCAATTAATCCCACTTCTATCAGTTAAGAGAAACTGTTTCACAATATATCGCATGTCTCATGATTACTATATGATGAGGTATTTTTTCCGTTGCATGTGAAGATCATGCTCAGTAATTTTCCACTGCATCTATTGATCCATGCTCCGGTTGCCAGGTAACAACGACCTTTCTATTACCTAGTTGACAGCCCATGGTGCTATTGTTACTCAGGGACTGTGCTCGGGAACGACGTTCTTTTTCGGTAGACTCAGGGAGTTTCATGACTCACATAACCCATGAGAATAGATAATATGAGTAGCATGAACTTCAGGCCATTAGTAGCACGCTCTGTCCCATGGCACGCGTAAAGAAGAAAATAGACTGAAACTGGTCATGCATGAAACTCAGAGATATCTTAATCTTGGTGTTTAGTTCTTTTATCGTTAATTTTGAGTTTGATATGATAAAATATTAGATATTTAAAAAGGTAGTATATCAACACACGAGCATACATTTTCATCATGCGAAAATTTAAATTATCGGACGCATGCGCAGCAGTATCTTGGGATCATCTATGGCTTGACACGAAAGGTTAGTGGTACATGTTGATCTATGTATGGTTCCTTTAAAAGGAATTTATCCTGCATGGCATTTTTGAATTATTTAAATCCGAGAGCTTTGGTATGTATACTCTTGATTTATTCATCTTAGGTGTCAACATTTTATATTCAGTCAATCCCTCATGTGTTACGCACGATGCCGTACTCCGTCTGCCGTCTCCCACATGAGCTCATTGTCAGGTATAGGGGGATTCCCCTCAGATTCCCCGATAATAATATTCTTACCTAAATGACTCCCCCAGCTCTCTCCCTGTCTTCCTGCTTTCTCTGTATATACATCTATGTATATATATATTCTGTCCGTCAGTCTCTCTGTCTCTGTCTCTGTCTCTCTCTCTCTCTCTCTCTCTCTCTCTCTATATATATATATATATATATTTACATATATATATATATATAATTTGCGTGTATGTGTGTCTGGTTTCTCGAATATGTATTTATCTCGACATTTTGCTTGACTGACTATGATCGAGGATGGCGAATGAGCAAGGACAGTGCCAGTTGTCAATCACTTAGCTTCACGTCAGATTATATAACGATGTCTGTCAGTCTGTAAACTTTAGTATATAGAAATTCAATAGTATATAAAAAAAGTGGGCGTCTTCTTCGGGAAAAAAATAACACCAAAGCACCGAAACGTTGTGGAATATGTATTTTATCACGTGAGGTTTTTGTATTTAAGAAATTATCGATTGCGTAATATTTCATCATCATCATTATCATCATCATTGTTATTATTATTATTACTTGTTTAGTTTAAATAATGATTTCTTGTTTAGAATACTAACTTTTCTGCATGTTTTCCAGATCTGATGAAGACCCGTGATACATAGAAGCGAAATTCGGGAACTGCGAGCGCTATCTTCAGTTTGCGCTTTTGTTGTATCAGGATACACAGGCGCTGGATATATCACCTCTGGAAACGGCACTGGTTACTATGGTAACCACAATCGGAGTTGCATGGCGGCGATACCTAATTTTGCTAGAGCGTCACCCGTGGCGCGCCCAAGCGGGAAACACGTGCATTCTGATGGGAGCAGGTGACATCATCGCTCAGGTTGCAATTGAAAAGAGAACGTGGCGAGACTTCGATTGGAACAGAAGTTTACGATTCTTTGGTGTTGGGCTCCTAATTGCTGGACCAGGCATGCACACGTGGTACAGTGGCCTTGACCGATGGGTAAGAGGGTCAGCGGGTACAAAGGCAGTGAAAAAGACCCTTCTGGACCAATGTCTCTTTCTGCCATTTTACATTGCTGCCTTAACAGGAATTATGTCAGTGTTACGCAAGGAAGGACCAAGTGAAATCGTAGGAAAGTTAAAACGAGATTTTAAACCAATGTTAATTGCTAGCTATGGTATATGGCCCCCTGTTCAATTAGCTAATTTTTATTGTGTACCGGTGCAGCACCGAGTTTTAGTTATCAACATAGTAGGGCTTTTATGGAATACGTACATCAGCTGGAAGGCCGAGCAGTAACATATGTTATGTACGCGCCAGAAAAAAGGGAAGGACCCAAGTCTATACAAGAATTCATGTGTGGCGGGATGAAGGCGATGAAGGCTGATGGCCGAACACATGCGCAGACTTGTTTCCTTCCCAAAAAGAGGAATAAAATGCAAAACCTGTCGATAGATCGCGATTTATAAACGCACATCATCCTGTAGACTGGCAACCTGTCTCAATTGCTCAAAAGGAGAGCCAATCACAGGATTTTATATGTATTTCTATATTGCTGAGACATTGGTCCTCTGTATGCATGTTGGACATATAATGATATATCTATATTAGAATAGCTATATACAGAGACAAATTATGTATCAGCTGTCATGGGTCTAGATTAAGAATGACCATTCAGTCATCACGGCAAAGTGTTTTGAGTTCTTATCTGTGCAGGACACCATCTTGTAAAGTAAATAATATGTGAATATCTGAGGATATAGGTAATTGAGCTGAAGGTGCTATTTTTAGAAACATCACAATGCAAAAGTGAGTTATATCGGAAATATTATTCCGCCTTATTCCTACGCAGATATATATTAAGGGGTTTCTCTCAGTCTATACATTTTGATGATATATTTAAATGTATTTCATATATTTTAAACCAAGGTGCCATGCAGAGTTTTTAGGTATGTTTATCATTTTAATAACTTTCTGTAGCTGTGAAACAGCTTCTGCATACTAGTGATAAATAATTAGTATATATTTACCCAGGAATGCTGACTTTTTTCGCAGCACTGTTTGCATAACTTTTATTCTTGTGTCTCAACAAGGACGCCATGTATGACTATATATGAAGTCAAATCCAATTTTATAAATTGCCGAAAGCCAGCTTTATCTTATACATAGAGGCTGTTTAATGACATACAGTTGTACCGATCTTTTTCATGCATAATTTTCATTGTCTGTATCAGATATGAGTATGTACCAGGGTTGGGTTCAAATGCAAGTGCAAATGTTGCACATATATTAAAAGGAAATACGATTAAATATGATGAAATTGAAATATTACAACATTTACAATATGCAGATGGTCTCAAATGTATTTGCATTTGAACTCTTTATGATGATATAGGCTTTATATACAGGACTCAAAGTTTACTTTATCTTTTTAAATACAATTTATGGCAGTGGATATTCAAAATTGTTAATAAAATTTTGCGGTTATAATACATGTAACAGTTATCAAAATTAATGGACTGTAGGTTCGCTTTTGCATTTGAAATAGAATGTTTCTTTTTTCTATACAAATACATTTGCAGAACTACTGGTACCGGGAAACCTGTGAGTTTTCCTTTTACCAGTGAGGGAAGTTACCTGGCCGAGTAGGAAACGTAGTTATTCTTTTATAAATATTTATCCAAACAGTATACGCACTGAATAGTGACTGGATAGAGTGCATATAACTGTGTCATAATTTCACTTTGTTCACTGCAACTTTATATGCCTTGCAACAAAACTGTCATAACAGACTAAAGTCGTAAAAAATATCCCGGAAATTGTCATCAGGGAAAATCAGGTATTTTTTTACATGAAGTGCTGGGAATTCGGTGTTAGCTATTGATTTAAATGGAAATGTGACATTTGGTAATGCATTTGCATGAGAACCTAAGCTCTGGCCATATACGATATCGATAAGGTGAAGTGTCGGTGTGAACGTATGCTGAAGTAATTTGCACCATTAGTGAATAATGTGAGTGTATTTTTATAATTTAACCATGCGTTGTAGCATGTGGATATGGTCAGAGTTGCTCAATTCCCATAACAGCAGGTATATTCTGTGATTTTATGTTATTCAAGGGTAACATTTTATATGATTCTATGAATTAATATTCGTCATGGTGGGTTTTACACACCAGCAATCGATGATTATTTAGATACACAATGTGTACATGGGTAGCTTTACCTTTACGAAAATAAAATGAAGTTTAATGCACGGCAGTATTTCAGAGGAATTTCATCTCTCATGAACAATACACATGCGCCTTAAAGCTGGATATCTTATTTTTAGCTCAGCTGACTTACATTCATGTTACGCAATAGTGATCGATCTCTGATGTTCGTCGTCCTTCCGTCCCGCCGACTCTCAGTCAGGAACCATTGAATGTGACCCAGAAAGTTCTTGCTCAATATCTTGACAAGTCTTGGTGAGATCTCTGTTGAAACCTAAAATTAGGTCACCGTGACCTATAATCTGCAAGATAAATGCAGTGAAATCCAGTCATGACATATGTTACTCATTTTTAGCTCAGCTGACTATAAGTCATCTGAGCTATAGTCATGGTCCATTGTCCGTCGTCCGTCCGTCTGTCTGTCCGTCCGTCCGTCCGTCCGTCTGGATGTCCGTCCGTAAGACTGGCACGTTTCGACACCGTTGGACCTACGAATCTGAATTTCGGCATACAGTTAGATGTCCCCATAATCTCCTACCATGCCAAAAATTGGGTCAATAGGGCTTCGTTCCTTTGAGATATTAAGGAAAAACCTCAATTTTTTATTAGAAATCTATTTTCACACTTCAGGACTGCCTAATATCAAAACCACTCATCCGGTTTTCTTCATATTTACCATAAATATTCCTCTATATAGTTCCTATGTACATACCAGATATTAAGTCAGTATTATATAATTTAAAAAAGTTATGGGCCCAAACATAATGGACTTTGTAAAAAATCAGGAAGATATTTGGTCACTTAAGACCAAAAGTGTTAAAGGTAGGGACTTTTTTCCAGTAATACAACTTTAATTAATCAAAATTTAATTGCATACCAAAAATTAGATCAAAATTTGTTAAATTTTTTTAAATATTGGCAAAAATATAAAATTGGTACCTTAAATTTTGCCCAACTTTGGCCATGGCACGTTTTTTTCCTGTAAGTACTGTGGATTTAATTTTCACACCATGTATACATAAGGATTTAATCTGTTAAAATCTGAAATTTGAAAATAAAAGCTGCAAAATTAGTCTAGTTATTGAATTTTTTTGGAGGCTCTTGTTGTATTCCCTTACATTGTCAAGCAGTCCACTTTGATGACTGTAGGTCATTCAGTGCACATCTCTATGCTCCCCAGGCTGTTGACATTATTTTAGATGTCCCCAAAATCTCCTACCATACCGAAAATTGGGTCATTAGGACTTTGTTCCTTCGAGATATTAAGGAAAAAAAACTCCGTTTTCCATAAAAAAAAGCCATTGTTACACTTCAAGGCTGCCTAATATCAAAACCACTGATCTGTTTTTGATTGTATTTAGTATTCACATTCTTTTATACATTTTCTATTAACATACAAAAAATTAGGTCAGTATTGGGTATTATTTTGAAGTTATGGGCCAAAACATAATGCAATTTTTTAAAAAATCAGGAAATATATTTACTCACCTAACATGAGAATTGCTGAACCTAGAGACTTTTTTTCAGGAATATAACTTTATTTAATCAAGATTCAATTGTTTACCCAAAATTAGATCTGAATTTTGCAAATTTTTCAAGTTATTAGCATAAATAAAAAATCAATACCTTAAATTTTGTCCAACTTTAGCACTGTTGATTTAATTTTCCCAGCATATATGCATAAGGATTTAATCTTTTAAAGTCTGAACTTTCAAAAGAAATTGATAGGATTGAATAGCTTTTATTCATGTTTTCATACACCATGTCAAGTGTTGTTTACATCTAGCCCACCTAGTAGTACAGCCTTCACTTGCATTATGTAACCCACCCCAGGCAGCTTACCTTGGCCCAGCTTGGCCACTACTAGCAGGCTTCCCCTCTGCCCAGCACTCATCCCCCCTCCAGCTGGTGCATAAACTAGATGAATGTTATTATTTTATTTTATTCTTGGACATGCTACATTTTAGATTTTGTATTTAACCACCAGGGTTACAGTGATTAAAGTGTACATTTAATTCAATTCATGAGATAAGTAATTCCTTACTTCAGAAGAGTAAAAACTTCACCAGGTGTGAAATTGACTATTAATTCCAGTAATTAATTAAAACTGGGATAGTAATTAGCACAATGATATTGTTTGTCCCTCATTCAACCAACAGTGTGTATACTTTATTTGAAAAGATGTTTTATTTTATAAAATTTACTTTTATTTTATTTTGGTGAATAAAATTAAGCATGTTCTGAAAACTCCAATGTGGAGAATATTCTTGTAGATGCCATGTTGTGGCATTATTTTCTTTTAAAATTAGTTTAAACATTTATGATTTAAAAATAAATATATGTGTATGCATAATATGACCCAATGTTTTTTACTCTGTATATATAATGATTGCAACTTTTGCAACAATTCTAATATTTTAACTTATATTTTCAGGTTTTTTAATTAAAAATTTATAAACCTGTAAATAAAAAAATGATTCAGATAAAAACTTCTTAATGGAAAAAGTGGATCTGCTTAAAAAAATAGGATTATATATAAACTTAAATGCATTATTCTCTTGAAAGTGAAATAAAGGTATTAGTCCATTCTGTCCACTTGCCTGTCCATCTGTAAATTTTCGTATGCAACACAGTATCTCAAAACTTTTACTGTTTTTCTTCATGACAGTCTTGTCAGAGTATTAGTTTGCAATCATATATTTAGAACTTTACTATAACCAAGTAGGAGGGCCCCTTTCCTCTTAGCTTTTCATATTCTTATATAAATGAAAAACATTACAATAGAATATTTCTACATCCACCTTCGTGCTGCCCTCACTTTTCCCTTCTCCGAACCCCATCCCAAAGTCAGCCTCAGTAAGCAAGAACAAGACGAATCAGATATATTCATACTTTAATATTTTGTATAACTATTCGTCCATAGGTACCTATGTACATGCCAGAAATTATGTTAATATTGTGTAATATGTAGACATAGTGGGCATCACAATAATGTACCTTGTCAAGACTAAAGAGATATTGTGTCATACAGTCACATATTCATAAATCACTTCATCAGCATAGTTAATCATAACATCATATCTGTCAAATTGAATGCTTGCAGACTACCATACACTTTAGATCCTTCAACAAATAACCTTATCGTCATTCTACTACTGCTTATTTCTGCTGTCATTGCATTCATATTTATCTCAAATTTATCACAATTTTCAACCCCTCCCAAATAAATAAAAAATAAACCACTTTATTTGACTCTATTAATCCATCAGTCAGGTAATTTCATTTATCATTTACTCACATATTACATAACATTCCTTTATAATAGCCCAACATGTATATGATATTCATAAGCTTTATCGACTCGATATAGTATCACAGTGGAGAAACATTTATAGTCCAATCACGATCAGCTGAGCGCCGTGACCCATGGGTCCCTTGTTTTTATATTTCACTACAGTTGGTCAATTTTGAGTAAAATTAATGCGATTTCTTTGAAATTAAATGTGCTCATTTATCGTTGTTAGGTTCATCTAAATTATGAAACTAATAGCACACTTGTATATATCACTCAATGTTTTATAGGGACGATCGTCTGTCCGTCTGTGAGCAGGACACACAGGAAGCAAAGGTTCTTGTTTAACATCCACAAAGATATTGATGAAATCTCTGGCCCAACCCATAATTAGGTCACTGTGACCTATATTCTGCGAGCTACAGAACAAAAACATGATTTTGAGGACATTAAAAATCTTCTGAGCGTTCAAGGCTATTTAAAAAGAAAATCACAATTAGACCTTAAATTGATCGATGCACCTTCTGTACCCAAGTATACCTGTCAGTATACACGGTTTGAACAAAAAATGATACAAAATCTCCAGTTTCTCAATATGACTGACAGTTGTGAATGACAGGTCAAAATGTCATGCTGGTCAACTGAGCGTCATAACCAACTGGTTCGCTTGTTTAATATATTAATCCATGCTGTGTTACTTTGCTCATTGGAACTGAATTTGGCCTTTGCAAGTGTCATTAATTTGACCGTCAGGTTGTTTAAATATCTGCTAAATAAAGAAAAAAAATCTCAGTTATACATTTCTTCATTATTTTATGAAAGGCCACATATAATCAGGATTTCATTAAAATTCGTTGAGTATATATACTGGTAAATATAATGCATGTAGCTAAATTACAGTCATGTGACCCCGGGTTACAAGTGTGCCGGTGGTCCAGCCATTTATATTATAAAACTAGGAATATGCATTCTCACGAATGCAGGCCTCCGCCATGTGGGCGGTCTTTAATGTGGGGTACTCCGTATCCCGTGTTTTCGTTCACTTATTCGGCCCATACTGCCATGGTCATTCTGGCATATTTGACTGAACATTTGTGAATATTTATGGTAGTTCTTCCTGGTACGGATCATGGGCCGGACCCACGCCAAAATCTAATCGATTATTCTTTTGCCCATTCCCAAGATGCCCTGAAAATTTCATAGGATTTCTTTTTTGACTGCGTGAGTTATGTTTTGAACAAACACACGCACAGGAAGTTACGCATAAAACTCACAACCAACATATATAGATACAGCAATAAACTGATAGGATAAGTTCAATCGGTGACTATATATGACAAAGTGTATACATCATACATGTGACCAGCGAAATGGGATTTACATCATCTAAACATATAATATGAGCGCTGGACTTGAAATATGATATATCAATAAAAACTTATAGCTTTCAGCTATATTCACCTCTATTTCCGTTAAATGTCTTCCAATTTTGGGTACTATTAAATAAACACTCCCCTATAAATAAATTTTATAGCCGTCACCTTTGTCGTTTATGAAGCGACACATTTTAGGATGGGGTTCCCGGGCTCCTTCAACCAAAGCACTCAAACCTTTTAATGCATGGAGTGCATCCAGTTAGTACTGACTAATCAAATATAATTTAAGAAAAGTGACAGTAAATTTACGGAAAGACAGGCCCCTCGCTAAATGCTAAACAAATATACAAACTAAAAATTCCATATTTCCTCAAATCATATATCAGATTTGCCTACAGATTATACTTCAGGTGCTGTATATTATATTTTAGACTTGTTAAGTCATATTTTGGAAATATGAAGCATTTCAATAAAAAATGACCACTGCTATAACTACTAGATGGTCTGAAGTGTTGAAATAATGCACTTTCGTTTCTCTGCGACATAGGTTGTAATATTGTAGATATGCATTATGCAGCATTGTTCCTTTCGTCTGCTTCGCTGAGAGCCAGTTGACATCGAGGCTCTATATCCCATCATCCCCTGCTACTTCTTCAGCCCGCTCATTTCTTCACTGATCTCCCATAATCGTTCTGTTGTTATCTGGTCACGTGCAAAGTCGGCTACTGGCTCCTCTTTGAATTTCCTGATTAATAATTTAAAACAAGATAACTATATATATATATATATATATATATATATATATATATATGTATATATTAAACAGTATATGAATCTTTTCTTCCTTATGTAAAACTTAAGGGAACAGTTGACTTTGAAACATCCGTGTATATATGCTAACAAGTAATTTTTATCCGGCTGCATTACAGTGTAATTGCCGTAACAGTCTTCGTATATAAACAGTTCAATGGTTTGACCCATCCTGGGTTTCTATACTTTATCTGACAACAATCCTGCCATGATCAACTGTAATGTATTAAAAGAGGCGCACATTATTATCTTCGGCTAATGAAAGGGCTCCTGATTATGCAATCAGTGTGCATTCTCAGCGAGTTTTCCATTTTTGCTTTTCCACGCAATAATTCAAAATTTTACAGTAAACTTCAAGTTCGATGAAATTTCGAGTAAGGGCCATAGTTGATACAGAACTATCGCTATTATTTTAGGGTGGAGCGGTAAAACTGATGCTAATTTGGATCTTACTCCCGTCAACTCCCATAATTTAATCTCTTATCCTGTTTGTTTCCCAAAACAACATTTCCATAAGATATTACGTTTCCCAAAACAACATTTCCATAAGATATTACGGCCCAAATAAAAAATTTAACTGAAATTGATCAGGAACTTTTTTTAATTTTATGTTCAATTAAGGTCTATAAAATCTCAGGGACGGGGAGTGAGGTATATAACACAAAGGTATCAACTTCCGATATCATTTACCTGTAATATTGGCCTGAGACTCCCTGTAAATTAGGATCCATTGCACACCAAAGTGACATTTTTGCGCCGTCTTCAGCACTCATCAGCGTTTCTCCCATGGCCCATAACAGTGGGCGAGCCAAGTTCAGGAAAAGGCCAGTAAATCTAGAGCGTCTGCCTAGTCCACTGTTAATGACACCAGGGTGCAGCACATGTACATCTACACCGGTTTCTGTTGCAAAATAAAAGAATAATAAATAAAAAAGTTGGATAATTAACTGATGCATAATAAAATCATGATATGAAAATTCCATTTCAGCAGTAGTCCAACATAGCTGGCACCATCTATGGCTTACATCTACTTATCAGTCACATAATCAATGGTCGCAGCAATTCCTGAGACATTTTGTGACAGTCATTGCATTATTTATTTTATCAAATGAAATTATAGAATTTAAATACAAAATTTTCAAAATACTGAAATTCAAATCTAATTCTCTGCATCTAATTTTTACTCCCTCTACAAAAGTAATATAAAATGCAACTAGGATAATTATTCTTTTGTGATTTATCCATCAATATTCCTTTAAAATATGATTCTTATGGCTGTTGTTTCTGTGATATTTTGTAAAAATCCATTATTCTACGATGGATCTATAATTAAAGCTCACCTTCTAGTCGCTTGGCGAGTTCTCGCGCGAACATGATATTCATGGTCTTTGAGCGAGAGTATGACGTCGTCCCTCCCCATTCACGCTCACTCTGCACATCCTCAATGTCAAATTTACCAAATCGTTTATAGAGGTCGCCAGTCACCACCACTACTCTGCTTGGCGCTGATGCTTTCAACTTATCTAACAGTAAGTTGGTCAAAAGGAAATGCCCTGCAATAACCATATACGTCATAGTGTAGTTATAACGACTCGGCTGATTAATAGTGTTATGAATCGATTGTCATATCGTTTAATCATTAAAACAAAACAAAAAAAGTATGATTGTCTATATTTAAAGGTAATTAAACATTCGCAGTAATATGCATTAACTCACGCCATTAGTTAATTATATAGCTGAATCCAAAATTTCATGGAAAAATCACCCCTGCACACGGACTTCGCATCACCTGTTTTTTATGTTGTTATGGCTCTGTGTGTGAGTAAACACACTCCACGCATGTCCGTTGACCGTAAAAAAAAGTCTGCATGAAAAGAGGTACGAACTTGCGCGTGCGCAAGCCCAGTCGATGCAATGGTTAAAACTGTTGTTAACATAAATTCATCCAACCAACAGAACCATCAAACTTACTTTGCTGTGTCGCAAAGCTTAGAACAGGTAGGTCCGCCTCGCGGCAAATTATATAACTAAAGTACGGCTATTTGGCCGACTACACATAACAGCTGGCACTGAATTACGTCTTTCGGTATATAGAACCACGATTTATTTTATGCATTTTAGTAGTAAACGCAAATACGTAAGCCCAAGCAGGGCAAGTGTGCAAGAAGCAACGAGATGTAACACAGAAGAAGATTTAGAAACACCTGAACTAGTGTTCAATAATAATATAATAACAGTGACAGTGTTATTATTCTTTAATGGCGAACCTTGAAATTAGTAACGGGCATGTGAACATTAGGTCGCATCAAGGGTACTACAGAAATGAAATTTCTAATGATATCATATCACCTGTTGGAGGTTTGGGCATAAACTTGTTCAAACTATGAATCACATTGGACAATTCAGAAGGAGTTATAATATGTAAAATGTCTTTGTTTACCTACCCAGATGATTGACTGCAAAGGTCAGCTCATACCCATCTACGGAGAGCTGCCGACTGCCCATCCACACCCCGGCATTGTTGATGAGGACGTCAAGTCGGTCTTCTTCTGCAAATGCATATCACAACTTCTGGTTTAGAAACCTGGTTGCAATATATGTGTGCAAGGACGTGCCAAAGCATTTTAGTAAAGGTTATATAAACTTTAAGGTATTATTTAACAACTAGAATGAAGATTTTATTCTAAAGCCTGCCCAAGCTTCCTAAACATTTCCGACTATCCCTTTTTTGTGCATGTGCTTTTGTTTTGTTGCCTCGATAAGCGCCACTTTCCCATGGACATCATGTTACGCATAATAATGTAATTTTTTTTCTTTTTTTCAACAGCTTAAAAACCATTCATTGTTTACACTTCATTACCTTTTTACTGACAAATAGAAACCTATAGCAAATAATGTTTGACACGCTTTTCTTAATTGTTTAATCAAACAACACATGGCATCATCTTGTTCATATGAAAATAAAGAGATCTTTCTATTATACTTCAAAATAAATACCTTGATTAATGCGCTCAGCAAAGTCCCTGACGGACTTCAGGGAGGCGAGATTCAATGGCTGGAAAATAACCTGTTCATTGCCAGTATCCTGAACGATTTCTGCTCGGGTTGCTTCGGCTTCTTCCGGGTTCCGACAAGCCAAAATCACACGGGCGCCTTTACAATAACAAGCTCGAGATATAAAATAGGTATATTATATTGCATATGGCTGTAGTTTTTTTTTTATTAATATAGCCCCCTTTACAAGACAGGCAATTCTAAGAAAAACTGAAAAAAACTGTTTCAGGACAAAGGTATCCACGTTCAATACTTAGTATTTTTTAATCGAGAAAACTAAACATTTTGTATCCGGCAAGCCCAGAAGGGGCGGTTTGGGTGAATTAATTGATGGAGTATCACGGCAATTGTAAATTTGTTGTTACTGCATGTGACCTGTTTCAAAGGCGCCGTTCCGCCAGAAGTCATTTCTGTTCGAAACGAATCTCTTCTGTTTGGGCAATGTTGGACTACTTATCTCAACTGTCAAACTTTAAAAAAAAATTTTGTTACATTTCAAGGAAACACCTGTTTACATTCCACATGTGCATGCTTCCAAAATTTTACTTATTCCGTAAAGTTCTTACCAAAACACACGGTTATGTAATTTGCTTTGAAACCATTCTTTTCAAACTCACTCGAACGGACCAGATGGACCTCTACATTTATACCTACGCTGCTGGTGTATTTAGAGGCCCCGGTGCATTGTGGGGGGTAAGATTTTGACTCCAACAATCCCTAAACAGTAGAGTCGTACTCTTGTGAGTCCAAGTCTGCGTAGTGTGTTTCAAAGGATGGATACCACAATATAATCACTGGATTCGCTGGATACATATGTGCTCGTATGAAACAATCTTGTTTATGCATTATCCATGCAGAACAAAAGATTAAACCCAATTTGCCCGTAAATGGTATATTTCAGGATGAAGGTTCAATTTACACTTGTCACGCGAGAGAGTACAGACCTGATAATCGGTGGGTAATAAGACGGATGGAGACCATGAGTATTTTAAATTACCTTAAAAAAATATTACCTTTCCTGGCTAGTTCCCTCGCCGTTTCTTTCCCGATACCGGAGTTTGCACCAGTCACTATGACCGTCTTTCCCTCCATGCTGACTTTCTCAACACGCTCCATGATTCGACTTCATGCACTCAGCGTGTCCTTTTTAGGTTTAGCTGCAGACAAAAAGTGTACAAGGCGCTAGTTTGCTCTGAATCTATTTGAGTACCTGTTTGCTCATGCATGTCACATCAAGTTGCGTTCAATACCTAGTTTTTACCATACGAGGGTTGGGAAAATATGACCTTTTGACAATTCATTGTACATTGACTTCCACTGGTGCATATGGAATGAAATATCACAAAGGTTAATAAAAAAGTCAGTCCATATTTTTGTTCATTGTGAATAATAAGATAACGAAGGACAGATCTATATGCCATACACGATTATCACTATCAAATGACCTCTAGCTAGACCATCCAAGAGTGGGGTGATATAAGACTGTTTAAACTAAGTTTGCCGATAACCTCACAGTGGCGATATTGGTTATCTGGAAGCAGCGTTGGCAGGATCTTTTCCTTTCTTTGAAGGCATATATCTATAAGATACCATTTTGTGCGATACATCATACCTGTATGGCGAACGAATGACTTAAATCGAAGGGCCCATGCAGGGAAACAAGCCACACGACCAGTGGCATTGATTTATCTTCAAGGGTCGGTGGGGGAGGGGGAGGGGGAGACTCGCAGGCGTTGGAGGGTAATCAGCCATAGAACTGAAGTCTATATTTCTAATTAATATTATATTTTATTTGCAATATATAAATATTATTCTCTGAATATCAGCGGGGATTATTACATTGACCATCCCCCCTTGCTAAAATGGGAAGGGGGGGGGGGGGTATATACTATATACTATATACCTCCACCCATATACCCGAACCCCTAGTCCAACCCTTATATCGACGCCCCTGCACACGACAGGTGGCACCACCAGTTGACTGCTGGTCGGTTGTCACTGAGGCTGGTCCCACGATCAATACTGATGACAAATTTTCATACGATAAATTTCGCGTTGCTCATATCCACTTATAAATAATGATATAACATACGAGGAGGGAGCACTACTAATCAATAAACTAAAAAATAACAAGGCCTGTGGTATAGATAATGTTTTGAATGAATTCTTAAAATATTGCACCAAAGAAGTGGTTAAACTTATACTAAAACTATTCAGTATTGTTCTCAACATAATCCCAACTAACTTGTTTATTGGTGGGGATCCAGCCAATATACAAAAAAGGCTCTGCTGATGACCCGGATAACTACCTTGGTATCACACTGTTATGCTGCTCAGGGAAATTATTCACAGCAACTTTAAATGCAAGACTGACAAATATCTGTGGCCTTTTAGGAGATGGACAAGCAGGATTCAAGGACGGGTATTCTACTGTGGACCACATTTTTTGTATGACACTCTTTACTGGCCCTTTATATACAAAACAAGAAAAATGTGTATTGTATGCATTTGTTAACAACAAAAAACCTTTCGACTTAGGCAAAGAAAAATGTGTGCCACGTTTCACCAATTCGATGATTGCATCATAGATAAGCTATGCCAGCTAGAACAAAGACAGCTTAAAGTTGTGCATATCTATCCATTTAATAATTTTGACAACGGTGTCGATTGACCTATCCGTTTCATGCAATGGCGAAGTATCAATTGAACAAAAGCATATATAATAATTAAGCAGATCACCTGCAGATTTTATTGGATTGATCTTTGGGTGTCACCCTTATTCCTTTCATACTTTCGTCAAAACCCGTCCATACATACGCTCTTAACAGAGCGCTATAACTATAGGCCTACTTCCTATATCGTGAGCGCTGTTTGTTATGACCTCGTATCCTGAACTGCATCACCAGAGGGGAGCACTGTATTTTTGTCCAATCAGATGAGACCTAGTGCTGGAAGACAGAGCCAAGCGGGGAATACACGGAGCAAATCATGTTCATTTCGTTTTGAGTGACAGCTCATCGCCCCGGTAACCGTCTAAACAGGCCACAGGCTCAGAGAGAATTGCCCCAGACGTGGTTTGCTTAAGGCCTTGGACACATAGGATGCCCGGCCGGTGAGCTTTAATTCAAACGAAACATAACAACAAAGGCTGCGTGCACACGTCGCTGGCTGGTTTCAGTTCTGCAGACAACAGATACATGTCTACGCTAACACAGTCATAATGTCATAATCGAATCGGTCGATGATGCGAGAATACATAGGGAGCAATTAAAATTCGACCGTAAACTGATATAAAGCGTCGCTTGAAGCGCAGCTATGGGCGGAGCCAGGATGCCTGTAGAGTATTTGTTTATTGGCATCTGGTTGGCTGTTTGTCACATCATACGCACGTTTCTTTTAGCGGACAACGAACCGCCATCTAGTGTCTAAATATATCATAAACGGTCAATGCTGAAAACGGTCAGCGTGAAAATCAGTTGCTTCTTTAGAAGCGCAAGACTTCCGCTGCCTCGGGAGCGTAGTCCATACATTAAAAGTTATGAATAAACTTGCTTAAAGACAAACTAGCTGACCAGGACAGAAAGATAAAGGCTACAGGAGGCCAAACCAGACCCGAAACACCCAGATCCCAAAGGCCCGGCCTACCCGACCCGGACAAGATGTCAACGCCAGAGGCTCCAACTATCTGTACCTTCGGAAATGCCGCCATCGTTGACAGTGTGTGGGTCTATACTCAGAGTGCAGTGGCGGACGAATACATTAATGCCATAAGGAGACAACATTTCAGTGGTGTTTTTATACATGTAGTTATATCACACGAGTCGTTCATATTATGTAAAGCCAGATCAGTGGTTCATCCATTCAAGAATCATCTCCGCTGGGTACGAGTTAATGATTGGTCAGAGTGTAAGTAGTAACTGGATTAAAAACAAATACAAACGGGCCTCACTCACCTGTAACAATCAGCTTGAATTTTTAACGATATTCTGGAACACGGATGCCTCCATGTAACTCCGAGTCTTACTGGGTAGTAGTGTGGGTAGTAGTGTGGCCTAGTTAGAGATCACGGGCTGGGACTCCTTTTAATTTGGCCTACTTATAATGTCTACACTGTACAAAGTTTTTGTTGTCTGTGCGTGTCGATAATACACGCTTTTTGTCACCCCCTCTAATTAGACGCATACATGCGTATTATATACTAAGGGATGTAGCGGTTCATTATCTAATGTCTCGCGATATTTCGTTCACGGTACTATACACGATACAATGCATATTAATTTAAATATATTGTTGTTTAGATAATAAGCCAATCCATGCATGTTCGCGGAAAGATTTAATACAAAATTTTTAAATATATCTCAAAACCATTCACGTATAAATGGGTAATTATATTTTCAACGTTTAACATTTTATACCGAAGAAACTGAATTGCCTTATTTCCTGTCGGTATTTTGTCTGTGAAAAATCGTGAGAAGTATGATGGACTACATACTACTACCGTGGGAAGAACGTCCCATGAACGTCAGGGGAACGCGGACTTCAAATGTTTCATGTTCATTCCCGACACTGCCACGTTCTGGCTTACCGTAGCTGAACCGTGAGACACCGTAGGACGTGGTAAATGAGACCTATAGGCTTTAGTTGACTTAAAGTCACCTGCATGGGCTACAGCGATCACCCTTTGTCCGTAGTTCAGCCGGCCGTCGTCCGCCTGTTAACCTTGCACAAATCGTAATTTGGTTCCAGCTAGAAACTTTGAATTTCATGTTCAAGAAGGTATTTCTTTAGAATCTCTTTTGAAAACTGAAATATTGTCATGACGAGCTCCATTCTGGGAACTAAGGGGCAATAAAAAGATGATTTAAGGCTCAAAGCACCAGAGAGTCGGACTCTTTTTAGTGTTCAAGGTTGCTGAACAAATATTATATTTTCAATATATATGTAAAATGCTTCATTAAAACTAAAGTGTGAACAGACTTCCATTCTCAGAGTTAGGTTGCGATTGGTCGTATTTTAACGTTTTTATGAGTTTGCATAGTACATTATGTATGTACATTATCATATATCTCACAAGCATAGTTTGCTATCGGCTCCAAATGTGACAGCAATACTGAAAATGTAACTGATCTTTTATCTCAGCTGACTGAAATTCAAAATATTGTAATACTCTTTGTCCGTCGCCCGTCCGTTAGCAAGGCACAAATCGTAACCGCTAAGGCGCTGACCCTTGACGCTTCTTAGTAAACATCCATGGGGGTCAGTAAAAAATCTCCTTTAAAACCTGAATTTATAGATCACTGCGACCTTTATCGTCCGAGCAATGAGGTTTGTAAGTAGCCCTCAGAATAATAAAAAATTTAATACAAAACCTCCAATATCTTGATTATTATTACAGGGATTATCAAGATCGCCTTGAATATTACCAATTTTGTCTGTTTTCGAAAAATGGTGGCGCCACCTGTACTTTTTTCTATTTTTTACTATATTTTTCTTTTTTGTTTTAAGACCATAAAATGACAGAATTCATGTCACTTTCTCCACTGTTACCGGTTTATTGATCATAATCGGGTGTCCTATAGTTATCACCCTGTCTGTCCGTCTGTTAGTCAGGCTGTCCATCTGTCTGTCCGTCCGTACATCCACAAATTTGCCTCCAGATGGTTACTCCAGTTTGGATTTACATACTATATGGATTTCAAACTTGACTCATGTATGGCCAACCAGGAAAGCAAGAATCCCAGTAGTTGTGGGGTCATAAGGTCAAAGGTCAATTGCACAGGACCCACTTATTTAAAAGATTGTGGATATATTTGAAGCCCAATTTTTCATCCCAAACCTTCCACCTTGCGCAAATAGCTGACCTACCAACAGGGGAAGAACCTTATAGAATTTGGGGTCACAAGGTCAAAGAAAAAGGTCACAGGGGCCATTTGGTCACAAAGTAGTTTCAAGATGAATTCTCCAGTTTGGTTTGACATATTGGTTTTAAACATGACTTATATATGGCACAACACTTAAATAAGAACCCTATTAGTTTTGGGGTCCCGAGGTCAAAGGTGAAGATCATTGGTCCCAAATCTTTAAAAAGATTGTGAATGCACTGTAAATAAAATTTTTCATCCCAAACCTTTCATCTTTCACCTATGGCTTAGATGCTAACGTGGAAGAAATCTGTAGATTTGACGTTACCTGGTCAGAGGTCACTGGACTCACCTTTTGAAAATCAAAATGATGTAAGTTCAAGGATAGTAAGATCTCAGACTGTTAGGTCATAAGGTCAAGCGTCAAGGTCAAAGGAGTTGAAAGGACCCACCTTTTGAAAAAGCTCATGAAAATATCCTCATAAACAAATTCAGCTGAGCGTCGAGACCCATGAGAGCTGCAAGTGGCTTCTTCTATCTTTGTGTGAGTGATGACTATTACTCCTCTTATTTTTCAGCGTACTGTGTTTCCAACATTTCAATTTCTCTCCACAGATTTTATGTCTCAGCACATGTAGTGACGGGACTTGACAATTTACTCTGTCAAGGCAATGTGGTTTTAAGTTCGTTTTGGCTGACTAGTTCGCTTTAAAGGTAGTAATAGACGAATACTAAAACCTTTTTTGTATATTATATCATATTGCCTTTATCATTGTATAATAATAATGAAACATGCATGCGTAAAGTTAGTGCAATGTGCAACGGCTGTTTTGGAACCCAGCTGTTTCAGTGGAAACACCGACGAATTCAACTAAATTTAACTTTTCCTTTTTATTTAAATGTCTGCAAAAGTTCGTAATGATTGTTGAGGTGATTTTTTAGATTAAGTATAACAGATGTAGACGGTTATGAAGGCGGAATGAAAAAATGTTTAATTTTTTATAATACCAATTAATTTTTCTGAAATGTGGCTTCATTGGACGGCACCGAACCTGTCCATCCCAACTGCACGTATTCCGCTTAATTCTCCTTTTAATTCTTGAATTAAAGCTCGGGGCCCCCGGACAATGCCAGTGTCCCCCAAAATACTCATAGATGCCAGCGTATCAAGTTTTATACACTTTCATGGTTGTTATTCTTAAATGTTGGAAATAGAAAATAATAATAAAAATGAAAATTAGTTTACATCACAACATTCTTTGACACCAACCACCTTGTTTCGACTTAATAAACATATGCATTGATTTAAAGCGGACCTATATAGATGTAAGTCCATCTGGTGGTGTGTTTAAGAACTATTGAAACATCAACAACAGTCTGAAAACATGTCTTCCGAAACACGTGGGTCAACACCGGATCAAAAGCAAGAATCAAACAAAACTCCATCAACAGACACAACCTCACGAACTTCAGTTCAGTCAGCAGAAGAAGAAGATTATGGATATGACTTCTATCCTGAGAGAAGCGGGCGACATGCCAAAACATGGAAGGAAGAATTCCTGTCCGGTCGAGCTGCATCCAAAAACTTTAACTGTGTCGCAAATGTTTTCTGGTGTGCCAAAAATAGTAAGTGTGTCCTCCAAATCACAATATGTTAGCTGTATATGGCCTTTCCTGGTCTAGATAATAATTTAATGAGTGTATGAAATGTGTTTCTGCAAAATATACGGGCCCCTTTCTTGGGCGATAATTGAGAAAGAAATAGGTGACTATGACATTGAATTCCACCTACCTTCGCTATAACCTCAGTAATGACATCCCAAGAACTGGACTGAAATGACCAAGATCAGTCAAAGTTATAGTTTGTTCTGATAACTCACCGTAAGAAATATCTATAAATCCAACGTCGTCCTGCACATATGCATATTGACTTTATATTAAACAGATTATATAAATTTACTGAAGTAAATTAATATTTTTTTAAATATTGTATATTTATGCCTCCTAATCATTGTACCATATACATTTTAGGAGCCTGCTCATAGAGTAAGATATATATATATTTAAAAATGCCTGTGCCCCCCCCCCCCCCCCAGGCCAGCCAACCCAGGTTAAAACACTGGTGTCACACCCCAAATGGAACTGCCATGCTTTCACATAGCCTCTCTCTCCAAGTCTGTATGCAGCAACCAGTTTAAGAGGTTCTGTGATTGAAAGTTGCCCTGAGTATCCTCCAAAAGCAAATTTTTATTAACTAATTGGTCATATAACGTTCTCTTGATGTTCCCGATCCACACCAGCATTATTTTACCATGTTTCAGCCTGCAGCCAAACTGATGTTTGTTCATCCACAAATCCAGTGCATAGTTCTGGCAGTTAATTATTTACTTATAATAAAGAACTGCCTCTGGGTCCCTCAGCTCCATGTACATGTGGGCTTGTGTGCCTTTCACCAAGAATATGTGGCATTAGGCATTTATATTTGGCTGGTAAGCCTTACCTGAGTCTTGACACCAGCCATAACGCTGCCATATGGAAGAATTCATTGCAGTAGTCTTCCATCATGATGCATTGATATTGTGGTAAACAACCCATAATCTTTACATTATACTACTAATGCAAAAGAATGTGTGAAGTCACAATCCAAACTGAAAATCTGTCCGTATGGTCATTTCCTGTATCAGGTACAAATGGGCTCTCTTCCAGTAACCTGTGTGAGCCAGGCTTGTATTCCTGTGGTCAGAAATTTAACAAACATGTAGAGGGATTTACCAATATGCAGAGTTCAAACAAAATTTTTCTCGCTCATGGTAGGTGTTGTTAGAAGGTATACTAGTCACAAACAATCAGTTGGCATGATTTATATCAAGTGACAGTGTATTTGTATTCCATTAGGAGTTGTCATAAATGACGAAAATATTTGCATCCTCATAAAGTGCATTCTTCACTGAAGAATGAAAAGGCCCTCTGACAGCCAGTACATTGGTCTAACAGTTACACTCAATAATGTCAGAGGGCTGAAATGGCGCTAGCTTGCCATCAGTGTTCAAACAAAATGAAACAACACTAGCTCTAGCATTACATGAACATACCCAGTGGGCACTAGACTTTGATTCAACGTTAATTCAATGTGATTTCAATGTAAATCAATGTTGGCAACATTGAATTAACATTGAATTAACATCCAGTGCCCACTGGGTATCCTGGGAACCATGTCCAGAACAAATAGAGCTCTATAAACATGATGTACTATAAGATAAAATGTTGCCTAAAGAGTGTAACAGAAATATATAAAAAATAGATTATTAGTCAGAGTCATCCATCATGCTAGAGAACATGATATAAATCTGTTTTTTACATTGGTAAACATACACTTGTATGATAAAGTCAGCTGTTCACTCCCCGTTCTGTATGATTTATGTGTAACCTAAGGCTAAGGTGGATGGTTGCATATATGCAGAAGTTAAAAGGTCAGTAGTTGCCAGTGCCCTTTACAAAACTACACCATTAAAAACACATGGATATTAACCAAATGAACAGGCTGTGTGTGGTGGGATTGGCATTTTTACTCAGTTTCAGCAATATTTTTATATAAGGTTTAAGGAGTTATCTTAAGTTATACTTATAAGATGTCAGATTTCAGAACAGCCCCTTTAATGTAACTACAGCAGTAGGACATGTCAGTATTATTATTATCTTCCATAACAGCTTCCTTTTCGTCGTAGTCAATAGTACACCGGTCTTCTTTATTTACAGGTCCTATGGTACGGTTACTATTAGGTGCATTAAAGAGTCAGGGTTGGTAAGTACAAACATATTCACATGATATATACACACATATATGTAACACGGGGAAATAAAAAAACCCTTGTTTTTTTCCCTTCATTTTGTCTGTCACTCCAGGGTATCTCCCAGGGTAGTCTGTTCCTGTAGGTCAGGGTCAATCAGCTGGTTCCCTTGTGTTGCATGGCCTGCACACGTGGCCAGCAGAAACCTGAGTGAGATAATAAGATTATGGTCTGGTCTGGTTTGGGCACCGAGGCATGGCAGCTCCAGAATGACTGCCAAGTCTTGTAGCTGCTGCTGCAGTCCAGCCCAAAACATGCTATTGGCCACACGTAGACTGGTCTACTGGAGACTTGTTATTCTATTCCAGAATTAACTCTTCAACTCTCCAACTTCCAACTGTGTTCATGTTTGAACTAGAATACGGGTAGTCGACAAGTGACTACGTGTATCCGCCAAAATCAGAATGGGACGGGTGAAGTGAGGCATGGATTGAGTAACAAGGGGAATAGAGTGAGGTGTGTTGCATATTAGCATGGATGTCTGCAGCCGAAATGTGTATGTAGGTTGTGCCACCTACCACAAAATTCAGAAAGCTATAAAAGTTGTATACAAATGCATAAAGTCAAACCACAGCCAAGATATGATTGATTTTATCCCATGGAAGACTAACAGATGGATGCTGTGCAAAACTGGTTGCAGTTGGCGCCACCAGTTTTGCATATGATAAAGAGCTATGTGAGATCTATTCACATGCAAAATTTTGACAAAATCGGCCAAATGGTTCCCGAGATATGAGCTTGGATGTCTGCAGCATAAATGTGAATGTAGGTGGCGCCACCTGTCATAAAATCAAGAAAGCCATCCAAGATGTATAAACTTGCAAAATTTTAGGCAGATAAGTCAAACCACTGCCGAAATATGAATGATTTTATCCCACAGAAGACAAACAGATGGAAGCTGTGCAAAAATTCTTGCAGGTGGTGCCATCAGTTTTGCTTATGATAAATAGCTATGTGAGATCTATACACATGCAAAATTTTGGCCCAATCCGTCAAACAGTTCCTGAGATATAAGCCTGGATGTCTGCAGCGTTAACATAAATGTAGGTGGCGCCACCTGCCACAAAATCCAAAAAAGCTATCCAAGATGTACAAACCTGCAAAATTTATAGGCAGATAAGTCAAACCAGTGCAGAGATATGAGTGATTTTATCCCATGGCAGACAAACAGACGGACGCTGTGCATAAATGGTTGCAGGTGGTGCCACCAGTTTTGCTTACGATAAAGAGCTATGTGAGATCTATAAACATGCAAAATTTAGGCCCAATCGGTCAAACGGTTCCTGAAATATGATCTTGGATGTCTGCAGCGTAAAAGTGAATGTAGGTGGCGCCACCTGTCATAAAATAAAGAAAGATGTCCAGGATGTATACACATGCAAAATTTCAGGTGGATAAGTCCAACCAATGCAGAGATATGAGTGATTTTATCCCAAGGCAGATGAACAGATGGACGCTGTGCAAAAATGGCCGCAGGTGGGGCCACCATTTTTTATGTATGAAATAAAGCTATCCAAGGGCTACATTTGTGCAAAAATTTTTCCGGATCAGTCAAACGGTTCCAAAGATATGTGGGTTAATCTGTCAAAACAGACGCACAGATGGACGCACTAGAGAGAGGAAAGGTCAGAGGTCAAAACACAATCAGGGCGCAGCAGTTCACATGTGACCTGAACATAATCCCAGGTTTTGTAAAATTCTGCCCAGTGGTTACGGAAGAGCTCCCGGACACCTACGCGGCGGTGGCGTGGGCTGAAAACATAGTATCCGCAAAACTCTTGTTTTGGCAGATACAATGAGTGAGAGGCGGACCCAGCCTTACCCTAAGCCATCGCAATATATATATATATATATATATATATATATATATATATATATATATATACATATATATATATATATATATACTGTGGTTGTCTTTTTGTTCGGGAGGGTTTTAATTTCGCGATATTCGCGAATGGGAAATAATCACGAAAATGAATCCCTCGGGAATAATTGGCCTATTGAGTATGTTCTTCTTATTAAGTGTAGCCAATACTTGTATGGGAATTGGTTAGAACAGTTAGAAATTTTATAATAAGTTACATCCATGCAGGTACAGGGGAAACGTTCCCTTAAATTTGAACTAAACTACTTGTGCTGTGTGTTCGGGTCCGTCGTTATATGAGAAGAAATCACAAATTCATGACTTATTCTCATTTATAATACACACAGGAAGGGATTTACCAAATATTTGATATAGGTTCTAGTGAGATCGCGAAAATGAAACCCTCGGATAACATTATAAATGGAGAAATCGCGAAATTTCAGCTTCAGGAATATGAAGCCAACCACAGTATATATATATATATATATATATATATTTTTATATGTATATATATATTTATATGTATAAATTAGCTTATAAAACAATATTCATCCATGGGGCCTGATATACATTGTGTTTCTACAATCCTTACTATTCCTTATGCTGTTTTATCTGTTTACTTGCAGTCTTTTTAATGTGAGTCGCCATGTGTCATGTGAAACCTGTCGATCCCGGGTGAATGGAGGGTTTGATCCCTCAGTAAATCAGGTTTGTATTTTGTAATTAATTCACATAAATAAACATTAATTCACATTAATAAACAATCAGACTGGATCTGTCCCTTTATTGGGATCTGCACCAAACTTTAATAACAAATATATGTAGTTGCTCTGTAGGGATAAGTGTGGACATGTTCTGGTTGTATTTATGTCATTTCCTGAAAATACCAGTAACAAAGACTTCAGACATTCTCTGATATATATAATGTACAAGAAAATTGGCTAATTTGGCCCTTTTTTATTATACCAATAAATGAATTCTTGGTGTTTAATGAGGCTGCGTGTTGTCAGATTGTAGACACCCATCAATGTAAAGCTACCTTGAGGATGATGTACTAGTATTTTGGATTATGCCCATATATAATAATTTCCAGTTGACTTTTTTTACATTTTATCAAGGCTTTAATAAATATTTTAGGATCTTAAAACCATCCTTGTAATCTATACAAAACTATAATCAAAGGATTTTTCTGCATCAGATTTCATACATATAGTTACACAATGATGAATGAAAGAATTTTTCAGGTGCCTGAATCTGACAATCAGAAACTTTTGTAAGTGCTAATGCATGAAATTAACCCATATTAGTAAAAGGAAATTTGCATTTCAGAGTTTTTTAAGACTTATTTCACTATCTTTAAGCTATCATTGTATCCGCAAAACAAAATTACTTTTCCAATGATTTGGCAGATACACAGTCTTTTGTCATTCTAGGTTCCAAATTTTATTATTCTATTATAAGGAGAAATGTATACTTATATAAAAATAAGGCTTTTAGAGTTTGATAACCAATATATTTGATATGTTATGACCAAAAATGCTCAATTATAGCTTGTAAAATGCAGCGTTTTATTGGTAATGTCATGCATAATGTTATGGCGGAAGATAAAATTTGAGCCAATCAATTTGACTTGGGATCTCGACAGAGTGACTCTCAAACAAAACCACCTTTAATTATGTAACCCTTTTTTCTAAAAAAAAAATACATCTTCTATATATAATGTCAGAATATAACTTTAGTTTGTAATTTTCGTTAAAGATTGTAAAAATGTCATTGAGAAAATTCTCCGAAAATACACAATTACCTTAATAATTTACTAGTTTTTTTACAGATTATGTTTAAGCTTCAACTGGTGACTAGAGAATTGTTCACTTGACTCCATCATTATGCATCATTACTGCATCATTTTCATGTTCTCTGCCTGTTTTTATGTTGCAGATAGTTGTGTGCCAGAACAATTCGACCAGCAAAGCCAAGTGCTGCAGTGTCTTGTCACATGAGCTTATTCACATGTTTGATTTCTGCAGAGCAAAAGTAGATTTTACAAAACTAGAACACCTGGCATGTACAGAGGTGAGAAGACCAGAATTTTCACTTGTATATTGTTTATACAAACTACCATGTCAGTTAGGCATCTGTTTACATGCAGTATTAAAATTACTCTCTATTAAATCCAGCTATTTGTATGCCTCATTTGTGTAATTTATGTGATTTCTGGCTTACTGTAGTTACATAATAATGAACTTGATGAGAAAAGTTCATATAATACCCCTGAGATTGGTGTAGTAGCTTGTTAATCTACAAGTTGTTAGTAAACACCGTGCACATGCCCGTGTTGACAAGCAGGAAAACCATGTGCCCCGAGGTGGTTGGTGAGAGCATGTGAAGCAACACTGTCTTTAACAAACTTCTGATTCATCTGATTTGCTGCAGCATGATCTTGTTGGACATGTTAGGATTACAGCAGCAGCCATTTTGTGATCCCCTCACATGTTATAAACACTTTGATATAAACATAATAGGCAGTCTGTACACTCTAGGACTGGCACTTGTTGTACACCTGTCTTTGACATGTAATGCTACACCCACCATCTGTCCATCAACTTTTATTGTTGCAGCGATTGCTTACTGGGGCTTTGATGGATTTTTACAAAACTCGCCATAACCACTTACCAATAGAATACCTCACCCAAGTTGGATTATATGGAAAATGCGTGCATATTAAATAAGGTCAGAGGTCACTTGGCTACTTTGTGGTGTCACTCTGATAACTTACAAGGAATTTGATGGATTTTGATAAAACTCAACAGAAATGTTCATCAATAAAATATCTCGCCTAAGTTATATTTCCAGCATAATCCACCCATATTTAATGAGGTCAGAGGTCACTTTGGAGGCACATATGGATTTTCATGAAACTATTATATACATATTTACCAATAGAGTTTCTAACCTTATATAAATTCTCAGCAAAATTTATGCATATTTAATGAGGTCACAGATCACCACACCTTGGTGGCACCACCTAGACTTACCAAAAATCTGATGCCATAATCCACTGTGCAGGCCTGGAACCTGCAGGATGCCCATACTGATTACCTGTATATAGTAAGCTAGTATGAAGAACCAAGCACAAATTAAGTGCAGTAATGTGCAACCAAATGCTTCTCATAAATGATATCAATAAAATAACAAGTGACCCAGGGGTCATGACGCTCAGCTGACCAGGAAGACATTGACAAAAGTAATTTTATCATCTGAATGTCAAATTTGAATGAAATACTTTTTCCAAACTTGACCTTTTGTATAAAATCATCCAATATTCATTTGGGTACTATGGAGCCCCATAGCTCACAGAATATGGGTAACAGGGACCTTATTTCGGGTTTCCATGTAGACCTTTTATGGGCTTCCCTGGAGGTGAGGACAGAAGATTCTAGGTCCAGTCATTATGATTTGTGCCCTGTTTACAGATGACCAAATGTTTAAAGATCACAAAAGTAGAGAAAAAAAATCGTAAAAAAATAAAAAAAATATAGGTGGCGCCACCAATCTCCAGAAATTGATGAAACACTCCATAATCAATATCCATGCAAAAAAACATGGTGATTAATGCATTAGTTGTTCAGATACTTGAGCTTTTGTATTAAATTTTGCATTATTCTGGGGGGTACTTCAGAACCCCATAGCTCGAAGAATATAGGTCACAGTGACCTAATTTCAGGTTTACAAGGAGAATTTCCATAGACCTCCCAAAGGTGATCCCTACAGCTCAGATGACTTTCAGTCAGCTGAGCTAAAAATTGAAACAATACAGGTGGCGCCACCAGAATGCAGAAACTGATGAAACATTTCATGATCAATATCCATGCAAAGAATCATGGTGATCAATATAATAATTGTTCAGATACTTGAGCTTTTGTATCAAATTTTCCATTATTCTGGGGGGTACTTCGGAGCCCCATAGCTCAAAGGGTTATGGGTAACAGAGACCTAATTTCAAGTTTTTAAGGAAACTTTTCATGGGCCTCTCAGCATGTCAAGAGAGAAGATTCTAGGTCCAGTTGTTACGATTTGTGCCATGTTAACAGATGACCGCATCTTATGAGGTCTCAAAAATAGAGAAAAAAATTCGTAAAAATAAAAAAAATACAGGTGGCGCCACCATACTACAGAAACTGATGACACATTCCATGATCAATATCCATGCAAAGAATCATGGTGATCACTGCAATAGTTGTTTAGATACTTGAGCTTTTGTATCAAATTGTCCATTATTCTGAGGGATACTTCAGATGACTTACAGTTAACTGAGCTAAAAACACTTAATGGTCAATATCCATGCAAAGAATCATGATGATCTCCATATTAGTTGTTCAGATACTTCAGCTTTTGTATCTGAGGGATACTTCAGAGTCCTATAGCTTGAAGGATATGGGTAACAGAGACCTAATTTCAAGTTTCCACAGGCACTCTTCATGGGCCTCCTTGCATGACAAGAATGAAGTTTCTAGGTCCAGTTGTTGCAATTTGTATCCTCTTGATAGATAACCACATCTTCAAAGGTCTTGAAAAAAGAGAAAAAAAATTCGTAAAAATTTAAAAAAAATAGAGGTGGCGCACCCTCTCTGCAGAAACTGATGTAACAGCTCATGATCAATATGTATGCAAAAATCATGACCATCAGTGTTGTAGTTATTGAGATACTGCACTTTTTGTATCAAATTTTCCATTATTCTGGGGGGTATTTTGGAGCCATACAGCCTAAAGAATATGGGTAACAGAGACCTAATTTCAGGTTTCCATGGAGAATTTTCATGGGTCTCCCTGTGTGTCAAGAATGAAGATTCTAGGTCCAGTTTTTATGATTTGTGCCACGTTAACAGATGTTCATATCTTTAAAGGTCTCAAAAATAGATAAAACATTCGTAAAAAAACCCCGAACAAATACAGGTTGTGCCACCAGTCTGCAGGAACTGATGGAACACCTCTTGATCAATAGTTATGCCACAAATCATGACCATCAGTGATGAGATATTGAAGTTTTTGTATGAAATTTTTGACTACTCTGAGGGGTACTTTGGGGCCCCATAGCTCGAAGGATATGGGTAACAGAGACCTAATTTCTGGTTTCCATGGAGACTTTTCATAGGTCTCTCAGTGTATTGAGAATGAAGATTCCAGGTCCAGTCGTTACGATTTGTGCCACGTTAACAGATGACAGCATCCTTAAAGGTCTCAAAAATATAGGAAGAAATCGTAAAAAAATCAAACAATATAGGTGGCGCCACCAGTCTGCAGGAACTGATGGAACATCTCATAATCAATATGTATGCCAAAAATCATGAACATCAGTGACGTAGTTATTGAGATATTGAAGTTTTTGTATGAAATTTTTGACTACTCTGGGGGGGTACTTTGGGGCCCCATAGCTCAAAGGATATGGGTAACAGAGACCTAATTTCTGGTTTCCATGGAGACTTTTCATAGGTCTTCTAGTGTGTTGAGAATGAAGATTCTAGGTTCAGTCGTTACGATTTGTGCCATGCTAACAGATGACAGCATCCTTAAAGGTCTCAAAAATAGAGGAAAAAATCGTAAAAAATCGAACGATACAGGTGGTGCCACCAGTCTGCAGGAACAGATGACACATCTCATGATCAATAGTTATGCCACAAATCATGACCATCATTCAAGTAGTTAATGAGATATTGAAGTTTTTGTATGAAATTTTTTACTTTTCTTGGGGGTACTTTAGGGCTCCATAGCTCGAAGAAAATGGGTAACAGAGACCTAATTTTGGTTTCCATGGAGACTTTTCATAGGTCTCTCAGTGTGTCGAGAATGAAGATTCTAGGTCCAGTCGTTATGATTTGTGCCACGTTAACAGATGACAGCATCCTTAAAGGTCTCAAAAATAGAGGAAAAAATCGTAAAAAATCAAACAATACAGGTGGCGCCACAAGTCTGCAGGAACTGATGGAACATTTCATAATCAATATGTATGCAAAAAAATCATGACCATCAGTGATGTAGTTATTGAGATATTGAAGTTTTTGTATGAAATTTTTGACTACTCGGGGGGGGGGGGGTACTTTGGGGCCCCATAGCTCGAAGGATATGGTTAACAGAGACCTAATTTCTGGTTTCCAAGGATATTTTTCATGGACCTCTCAGTGTGTCAAGAATGAAGATTCTAGGTCCAGTCGTTACGATTTGTGCCATGCTAACAGATGACAGCATCCTTAAAGGTCTCAAAAATAGAGGAAAAAATCGTAAAAAATCGAACAATAAAGGTAGCACCACCAGTCTGCAGGAAGTGATGACACATCTCATGATCAATAGTTATGCCACAAATCATGACCATCAGTCAAGTAGTTAATGAGATATTGAAGTTTTTGTATGAAATTTTTTACTTTTCTTGGGGGTACTTTAGGGCTCCATAGCTCGAAGAAAATGGGTAACAGAGACCTAATTTTGGTTTCCATGGAGACTTTTCATAGGTCTCTCAGTGTGTCGAGAATGAAGATTCTAGGTCCAGTCGTTATGATTTGTGCCACGTTAACAGATGACAGCATCCTTAAAGGTCTCAAAAATAGAGGAAAAAATCGTAAAAAATCAAACAATACAGGTGGCGCCACAAGTCTGCAGGAACTGATGGAACATTTCATAATCAATATGTATGCAAAAAAATCATGACCATCAGTGATGTAGTTATTGAGATATTGAAGTTTTTGTATGAAATTTTTGACTACTCGGGGGGGGGGGGGGGTACTTTGGGGCCCCATAGCTCGAAGGATATGGTTAACAGAGACCTAATTTCTGGTTTCCAAGGATATTTTTCATGGACCTCTCAGTGTGTCAAGAATGAAGATTCTAGGTCCAGTCGTTACGATTTGTGCCATGCTAACAGATGACAGCATCCTTAAAGGTCTCAAAAATAGAGGAAAAAATCGTAAAAAATCGAACAATAAAGGTGGCACCACCAGTCTGCAGGAAGTGATGACACATCTCATGATCAATAGTTATGCCACAAATCATGACCATCAGTCAAGTAGTTAATGAGATATTGAAGTTTTGTATGAAATTTTTTACTTTTCTTGGGGGTACTTTGGGGCTCCATAGCTCGAAGTATATGGGTAACAGAGACCTAATTTCTGGTTTTCATGGAGACTTTTCATAGGTCTCTCAGTGTGTCAAGAATGAAGATTCTAGGTCCAGTCGTTACGATTTGTGCCATGCTAACAGATGACAGCATCCTTAAAGGTCTCAAAAATAGAGGAAAAAATCGTAAAAAATTGAACGATACAGGTGGCGCCACAAGTCTGCAGGAACAGATGACACATCTCATGATCAATAGTTATGACAAAAATCATGACCATCAGTCAAGTATTTAATGAGATATTGAAGTTTTTGTTTGAAATTTTTTACTTTTCTGGGGGGGTAGTTTGGGGCCCCATAGCTCGAAGAAAATGGGTAACAGAGACCTAATTTTGGTTTCCATGGAGACTTTTCATAGGTCTCTCAGTGTGTCGAGAATGAAGATTCTAGGTCCAGTCGTTATGATTTGTGCCACGTTAACAGATGACAGCATCCTTAAAGGTCTCAAAAATAGAGGAAAAAATCGTAAAAAATCAAACAATACAGGTGGCGCCACAAGTCTGCAGGAACTGATGGAACATTTCATAATCAATATGTATGCAAAAAAATCATGACCATCAGTGATGTAGTTATTGAGATATTGAAGTTTTTGTATGAAATTTTTGACTACTCGGGGGGGGGGGGGGTACTTTGGGGCCCCATAGCTCGAAGGATATGGTTAACAGAGACCTAATTTCTGGTTTCCAAGGATATTTTTCATGGACCTCTCAGTGTGTCAAGAATGAAGATTCTAGGTCCAGTCGTTACGATTTGTGCCATGCTAACAGATGACAGCATCCTTAAAGGTCTCAAAAATAGAGGAAAAAATCGTAAAAAATCGAACAATAAAGGTGGCACCACCAGTCTGCAGGAAGTGATGACACATCTCATGATCAATAGTTATGCCACAAATCATGACCATCAGTCAAGTAGTTAATGAGATATTGAAGTTTTGTATGAAATTTTTTACTTTTCTTGGGGGTACTTTGGGGCTCCATAGCTCGAAGTATATGGGTAACAGAGACCTAATTTCTGGTTTTCATGGAGACTTTTCATAGGTCTCTCAGTGTGTCAAGAATGAAGATTCTAGGTCCAGTCGTTACGATTTGTGCCATGCTAACAGATGACAGCATCCTTAAAGGTCTCAAAAATAGAGGAAAAAATCGTAAAAAATTGAACGATACAGGTGGCGCCACCAGTCTGCAGGAAGTGATGGAACATCTCATGATCAATATGTATGACAAAAATCATGACCATCAGTCAAGTATTTAATGAGATATTGAAGTTTTTGTTTGAAATTTTTTACTTTTCTGGGGGGGTAGTTTGGGGCCCCATAGCTGGAAGGATATAGGTAACAGAGACCTAATTTCTGGTTTCCATGGAGACTTTTCATAGGTCTCTCAGTGTGTCGAGAATGAAGATTCTAAGTCCAGTCATTACGATTTGTGCCTTGTTAACAGATGTTCACATTTTTAAAGGTCTCAGAAATAGAGAAAAAAATTCGTAAAAAATCGAAAAATACAGGTGGCGCCACCAGTCTTCAGGAACTGATGGAACCTCTCATGATCAATATGTATGCCAAAAATCATGACCATCAGTCAAGTAGTTAATGAGATATTGAAGTTTTTGTATGAAATTTTGGACTTTTCTGGGGGGTACTTTAGGGCCCCATAGCTCGAAGGATATGGGTAACAGAGACCTAATTTCTGGTTTCCAAGGAGATTTTTCATGGACCTCTCAGAATGCCACGATACAAGGTTCTAGGTCCAGCGGTTACGATTTGTGCCTGGTTAACGGACGGACAGACGGACGACGGACAAAGAGTGATCGCTATAGCTCAGATGACTTTCAGTCAGCTGAGCTAAAAACTATTCTATTTCCCATATTTCTTACAAAAAAGGTTACCATGTGAATCAGTTTTAAAGTGAAAAAGAAGGATAGCCTAGATGGTGGAAATGATCAAATACATAATTGAAATCATAATATTTAGTCAATGTTATTGATGAACCTTTTGAAATAAAAGTTAATATGTCATCTGTGAATAGCAGAAAGATTATGTTAACATTCCAAAAAGTGATCAGGCCAACCAAAAATGATGATAATTGTGTTCCTGATTACATTAAAACAATGCTAAATTATAAATTTAATCAACTCCATCTTCATTTTAAAGAATTGAGGATTACTTTATAGATCTATAGTCTTAATGTTTAAAGAAAATATATACAACCCACCAACTTGCGCAATTTATTTTCTTTGATCTGTTATCTGTTTGCATTACCACAGATTCGAGCGGCCAACTTAATGCACTGTTCCTTCATGTCTGCCTGGCTACAGGGGACAGCATCCCCATTTAACATCAAGCAGAGACACCAGGTGAGTATACAGACACTAATTTATTCACATCTTAAGAGTTGTCAGTCAGACTGTAGCCAGGCTAAAAATTACTTTTCCATGTCACCAAATTTGATTGAACTCACTCTGTCAAGGGTATAAGAATAACTATATATTTTTTTTATGCCCCCGCCACAAAGTGGCCGGGGCATATAGTTTTACCCATGTCTGTCCTTCCGTCATTCCGAAATCAAACAGTTGTACGAATATTTCTTTGCAATGCCTGCAGATATTGGCCTAATTTAAGGTGTGTTGGCAGATAATGACCAGTTACAGATCAAGTACGCGTTTTGTGGCAGTTGACCTACTTTTGACCGTTTTACAGCTCCTAAACTTAGAAAATTTCATGAAAAATAGAAATTTTCATGACAAATACACATGTACGGACTTTTTTTCGCAATGCCCGCAGATATTGGCCTGATTTTTGGTGTGTGGGCAGATAATGACCAGTTATAGATCGAGTTCGCGTTTTGTACCAGTTGACCAACTTTTGACCGTTTTACAGCTCCTAAACTTAGAAAATTTCATGAAAAATAGAAATTTTCATGACAAATACACATGTACGGACTTTTTTTCGCAATGCCAGCAGATATTGGCCTGATTTTTGGTGTGTGGGCAGATATAGACCGGTTCCAGATCATGTTTGCGTTTTGTCCCAGTTGACCTACTTTTGACCACTTTACGGCTCCTGAACATCGAAAATTTCATGAAAAATATTAACTTTCATGACAAATACACATGTACAGACTTTTTTTCGCAATGCCTGCAGATATTGGCCTGATTTTTGGTGTGTGAGCAGATATAGACCAGTTACAGATCATGTTCGCGTTTTGTCCCAGTTGACCTACTTTTGACCACTTTACGGCTCCTGAACATAGAAAATTTCATGAAAAATATAAACTTTCATGACAAATACACATGTACAGACTTTTTTTCGCAATGCCTGCAGATATTGGCCTGATTTTTGGTGTGTGGGCAGATAATGACCAGTTACAGATCGAGTTCGCTTTTCTTCCCAGTTGACATACTTTTGACCGTTTTACAGTTCCTATTTTTGACCATATGACAGATCCTGAACATAGAAAATTTCATGAAAGACAGAAATTTTTATGTAAAATGCACATGTATGGACTTTTTTCACAATGCCTGCAGATAATGACCTGATTTTTGGTGTGTTGCTTGATAATGACCCGTTACAATTCGAGTTTGCATTTTACCCTTGTTGACCTACTTTTGACCATACGACACCTCCTGAACTTAAAAAATTTTACAAAATTTAACAAATGTTTCTAATTTGCCCCAGGCAGGGGCATTTGTGTCGTTCCGACACATCTAGTTTCCTATTGGTCTTCAGCTGAAAATGGTGTGCTTCAAACAGACATATTAATATGTGCACCATTGAAAATCCTTTGATCACATGAATATGTGCTGATGATGTGATAATAAGAATCGGTTTGGGGCAGAAAGCAGGTTCTAGAATAAGGGGGGGGGGGGCATTTAATATAGTGAGGACATGTGATGTGGTGCTGTATTTTTAGTAATATTGGTATATTGTTCTATTTCCAAGTAATTTATGTCAAAAGGAGAGATTACCCCCCCCCCCCCCCCTTCCTCTGATGATAAGAATATCTCTTATTGCAGAAATGCATGATTGCAGAAATGTGTGTTGTGTACTGATAATAAGAAATATCTCTGATACAGAAATGTGTGTTGTGTACTGATAATAAGAAATATCCCCGATACAGAAATGTGTGTTGTGTACTGATAATAAGAAATATCTCTGATACAGAAATGTGTGTTGTGTACTGATAATAAGAAATATCTCTGATACAGAAATGTGTGTTGTGTACTGATAATAAGAAATATCTCTGATACAGAAATGTGTGTTGTGTACTGATAATAAGAAATATCTCTGATACAGAAATGTGTGTTGTGCACTGATAATAAGAAATATCTCTGATACAGAAATGTGTGTTGTGTACTGATAATAAGAAATATCTCTGATACAGAAATGTGTGTTGTGTACGGAGTATAGGAAATATCCCTGATACAGAAATGTGTGTTGTGTGCTGATAATAAGAAATATCTCTGATACAGAAATGTGTGTTGTGTACTGATAATAAGAAATATCTCTGATGTGTACTGATGAGACGTTATATCTCTGATTGCAGAAATGTGTAATTTTTACTGATTATAAGTAATATCTCTGATTACAGGTATGTTTGATGTATATTGTTCTTAAAAAATATCTCTGATTACAGGTATGTTTGATGTATATTGTTCTTAAGAAATATCTCTGATTACAGGTATGTTTGATGTATATTGTTCTTAAGAAATATCTCTGATTACAGGAATGTGTGAAGCAGAAAGCGTTGATGTCCATCCTGATGGTCAGAGATATTCCAGAGGAAGAAGCAAAGGGTATTGTGGACAAGGTATTTGACCGATGCTACAAAGACCTGGAACCAATTGGTCGTCGGCCACGAGCAGGAAAACCCACAGACATTGACAAGGCTGTAGCAGAAGCTTACCTGTATGGCTACACAGAGTGGCATGATAGCAGCAGTTAACACAAGCTGTGTATTAGGAAAACGTTTAAATTCTTCAGTATCTGTGTATATAGGTGACATGTATAGTAATAATTAAGGTACCTTTATTTCTGTATAATAAACCTTTAATTGATACTGCTAATGTTGTACTCTGAAGTATATAGTGTTAGTCTAGTGAAAGTGAAGTTGAGAGTGATGCCTTTAATGTTTGTACTAACTCAATCTGAATAGTTGAAATCTGAATAAAAAAAAAATGATTATTGAACAGTCTCTACTCTATATGGTCATTTCATCACAAAATCAGATTACATATAATTATATGAACAAAATGCACAAATAGATACAAAATAGTAGATTATATTAACCTAAACATTTTTTATGTTTAATAGATAATATTACTATAAAGTCAGCTGATTTTTACCATATCCTGTTCCGTCCCTGGAAACTTAGTAAGCTTTCGTGGATTTTAAAAATTAAATAAGTCCCAAACTGGAAGTGGAATGAATTATGGTAATTTTTCAAAATGATGGCTTGACAGCCAGACACACCTAACCGACTGGTACAGAATTTCAAAATAAAAAAAAGAGATTGCATTCATTATTACAGAAACTTTCAATCAGCCAGTGCTTTCCATTCAATCCATTCTAACAAAGATAAGAATGAACTTAATTTTATTTACAGTACTCATTTGAATTCAACAAATGATAACAATATAGACCTGTGTCCAATCACTGTTAAATGTTTGTAATACTTGAAATATCTTAATGTAAGACACAATCTGTAACATTATTTTGTTCAATATCTGATTACAGTGTCCTGCAAATACAGAGGCACAACAACCTCTTTTATTAAGTGTTTTACTAAGCGTGGTACTAACAAAGTTTGCTTGCCATTTATACTTCTAGTCACTGTAGCCTGGGTTGTGAGAAAAATAAGAACAAAAATTTATATTTTCTAAAAAAAATCACAGAAATATCATCATTTTGCTGGAAAGTTCATAAAGCTACATGCTAATTTAATAGGATCACGGGATGTCAATATCTAAGGTTAACACTGATCACTTTGAGAGACTTTCTGAATCCATAAATGGAAGAAACTAGAACACAAGAATCAAAGCTAGTGATATAAAGAAAGGTAATTTATACTCTTTTAATAAATACAACGCTTCTGATGCAAAAAACACTGAAAACTTGAACCTCAAACTTTTATATAAATACAAACCTCCTTACAAGAGGTTGCAAAAATAAAAGTAACTACAATAGTCGCATATGAACACACAAACTGTCCTCATAACTTTTTACCTTAAAAAGATTCCTGTGGTAAAGTTTTTAAAGGTCTGTTTGTATACCTACATTGTAATACTTATAATTTATATATATCTACAATATGCAGTGCATGATGAAGCTCAGCTTCCATGCTGCCAGATCACGGATGCTGTAAATTTGTACTATAAAAACAGTAATGAATAACAATATAACGTTACATACATGGCATGAAAACAAGTGGTACACCAAAGCTAAGCATATAAACAGGCCACACAAAAAAAAGTGTTCAATGAAATGGCCATTGCTATTTTCCACAAATGTAAATTTTTCCATTTTTTTTTTAGAATTTGCACAAATTTCTAATTTTTATTATTACTGCTGTACTTGCTATAATTCTCTCAAAGAAATCATTTTGTATATAAATAATGCAGATTTTCTTTCAAAAGATTAAAACTAAAAATGTATGAATGTGATATTCATATGTACACAATTTTACAGAATTTAAGAATTTTTTTTAGATCCTACAGTTGGAGAAAAATTCACATATTGTGTCTGGACTGGTAAAGTAAAAAAGTAATAATAATAAATTTGCCCACTTGCTCCATATTTTGGCTATAAGAGTATGTTAAATGATTTATGCTTTTTGTGTGGCCTAAGTGAATCATTTATGAGATCATGTTACTTTTAATATACATGTAGGTAACTATTAGAGGGGGTTCCATTATTACTACCTCAATAAACCTTGAAAAACACATATTAAAAGAATAAATCACTGAATCATTCTTGCAGTCCTTGTAACTTATGCATCCCAGGATAATTCTGCAATGACATTTTAATATGTACTGTGAACAGCTGGATTTAATTATATTAAAACCCCTCATTTATTTACATATGTTAAAACAACGTGTAAAAGCGTTATTAACATCAATGTCAGCTCTAAAAGTTTCCGTTCTTGCCTTGATTGAATCTAACCTTGTTTGATTCTAACTAAAGTTTTTACTGTTTGCAAACCACTTTGGCAGACAATGTGCACTAATGGAGCATACAATTAACTACAATATGGGATACCTTACCTTAATGCCTTAAATAATATAAATTAATATAAAGAGCCATGACTTAGATACTGAATATTAATAAGAAGAGATGTTTGCTATTCCATACTATAAATGTAAAATGTATCACTGATAACGTTTTTAAGTCAGTGAATGGCAGATAAGTAGACAAAATAAAACTTGTTTTATATCGATTATTAAATTTTGCATGTAGATGTTCTTAATCAGGGTTTGTAATACTTTGAAATATTCACCTTTCCAAAGGAAAGGCATAAATCCAATTTGCCTTTCTGCCATAGATACATCCTATCATCATATCAAATTTTCAATCAGTCACATCCGTTTTTACATTTCTGAGAAATGGTTAACCTCTATTGTTATGGTCCAGCATCCGAATGGCTACACTGGGCAATATTTTTGTTATGTACAATGTTGTTGAATATAGGCTGGTGTAACAACAAATTGGTCAATAACATAATTCAATAATAAGAATCAGATTGGGGTTTAGACTGATATTTGGCTCAATTATGGCTCTGCTGCAAATCACGGAGCTCTAAGATTTCTTCAGCGCCGGGAGCCATAATAGCACAGGGTACCAGTGTAGCTGCTTGTTTTCATGTTACCATACTTTCTGGTGCATTTTGCATTTTCTGTAATGTGGGAAACATGTGAAGAGTTCACCTTTCCAACAGATTGGTATGAAAGGAAAATTGCCTTTCTGTGCATATGTTTGCCTGTCTGAGACAGGCAGAAAGACATTATTATGACCCCTGTAAAAAGTGGTGTCTCTTAGTCATTTTAGCTGATATTCCTTAATTCACAATGCACATAAAATAAAATCCTGTGGCAATTTTCACACATATATGCAGTTTTGCAGAGCTCAGAACTTAGATTAGCAGTTTTTTATGCAAATACACACACATATTTTAAGCTTAATATATGGTCAAAATTCTATTCTGACCACTGAAAATCTGCTAACCTTGTGAGCTTACAATCCCAAACAAACCATCCAATGAAAATAAGCTCTGATTATACAAAAGCCTTGTACATGTATTTTGATGCTGAAACAAACTGTTGATGCATGTGTTAACACATTATAATTATGTTATATATTTACTTAACTTTAACCTCTGACCTCATAAAATATGCAGGTGCGGATTTGTTGAGAAATTTCTTCAGGCGAGATACTTTATGGATTTATATTCAAAGAGAGTATCATTCAAATCCATTTCATTCCTGGTAAGTTGCCACAGCGAATATCTTGTGACCTCTGACCTCATTATAATAAGAATTAGTCAGTTGACATACTTTAAATTTTAATATTTAGGAGTTTCCTGAAAATCCATCAAATTCCTGGAATTTACTGCTGTGACATAAAAGGTTACCGGTACATGCCAGACAGTCATAAAGACAGCTGGACACATGTACATATCCTGGCTATAACTTAAAACACTAATGTATCCTTATTTAAATCTTTACTGAAAAAAATGTTTTCTTTCCTCTGTTGAAGGAAATATGATTCATACCTTTTTATTAATAAACATAAATTGAATGTGGGTAATTATTAACAGCACCATAGGCATACACAGGTGGTATGTACTGTTGCGTCTCCAAGAAGATGACGATTTGGTAAAAGCATCTGTACATTAATACTACATTACTGGTTCCCATCAGAAGCCTCGGATGAATACTGACATATGATATAGAACCAAACTTTAAACAAGACCATATGCTGTTGAATAATATGTTGCTATGATTTCTTAATTCAGGGGCTTAAGATTGTGAAGGTATAGCATTTGACTGTACCATATGACATCAGTGGCAGAGTGATGTGTTTGACATGTTTTACCATGATTAACTAGACCAATTCGCAGTGGCAAAAACGACACTTGTTGAAGGGGTGAATAACTAATGGCAGGTACTGTGAGTGGTATTTGTACATATGTTAATTTAGACGGGGACATTCATTGACGTGGAGCTGGAGACTGTCAATGTCTGGCAGATTTGTCTGACACCCAGGACACTGATATAGTTCTTCCTCCTCAAGCTGAACCTGAAAACAAACAGCAACTGATGATAAAATCCCAAAATTTAACAATAATCAGTTTGCATTTTATTAATTAAGTTCTTATACCACTGATATTAAGCACTTACAGATATTCAGGTTAGTATGATCTGAACTGCAATGCTTATATGTATACTCATGCAAGTAGGTATATAAAATGTTTATTCTAGCAATATATAGCTACAATTCTCTTCTTGTAATGTATAATAATCTGCATTTTATTGGTATTACCCAGTCATTTACATTACAATACAACAGGAAGGACATGCATCTATTTTACTAATAAACATCTATTATAGCCATTCATAAAATCTTCATTATATATACAGTTTGAATTTACTGTTCAGGGACTGCAGTGTGTGAAATTCACTTGAGTGAACCAAGACTATTTCCCTGGGCACGACAGTGATACATGCAGTTTGAATAATGCTAATTTTATGAATAGTTTGGTGTAACTTATAAAAAACACCTACCGGTTGCTGTCCAGTTGCCACATGAATTGTATTTGAATTTCCAATTTGTGTGAACATCGTTCCAGGGAGCTCCCCACCGAGATTCAATGGTATCTGTTTCTCAGGGACCGCATTTGGCAAATCAGATGTTCCATGACCTTCAGCATGACCCTGACCTTGTGTCACCTGACTGGGTTCTCTAGCCAAGAGCCTACTCATGCTCTGGTCAAATGATTCCATGAAATGTGGTCCCGCTACAGGCCGCTGGTGTTGCTCGGGGAAACGTTGCATCACTTCATGTGCATAGGTGCCATGCCGATGCTGAAGCTGGGCTATCTGATGCTGGTTGGCTGTCTCTAACTCATCCAGCAGCTGTTGATTTTGACGACGTAACATCTGTAACTCATCCTTCAGGCTCTCCTTTTCGGCCACACTCTGTTCCCGGCTTTGTCTCTCAGCTTCGAAATCAGCCTGATATACCTCTGCCTACAATAATGACACTCCATATACTCCTTCATGAATATGTTAATTAACTTTCTAAACAATTCTTGTTAAAGCCAGCTATCCAGGTGCCATATTTGTATACCCTATGTAATTTCTGGCTGACTATGTGTACATATTAATGAACTGTACTGTAGGTAATTCCTGCTAAGAAAGGTTCTTATAACGACTCTGTGATGAATATATGACCATGTTTATCTACAAGCTGCAAGTAAAAATGGTACATGTTGGAAAACAAAAAGCATGTAACTTAAGGTGGTTGGCTGCATATGTCCAAAAGCTGAACAGTCATAAGATGCAAAATGGCATATGCAGAACAGATGTCCTTGCTGAATATGTTTGGTTTATTTTGGCAGCCCCCCCCCCCCTAAACATCTTAAGCATGTGCCTATAAACAAAATAAACAGCCTGTATATGGGGGATTGGCGTTTTCTTGCCTATTTAATGAAGGGTTTGAGGGAATATCTTCAGTTTAAACACTTCGGATAGTGGGATAGATCTCTTTAACAAATGATGAACAGGTAATCAGAAATGACTGGTTTTGTACTTGGAGGATGTCTTTAAGGATTTATGTCTATGACCATGAATTTTAAAATGGATATGCTTAAGCCAAAAAAAAATAAAGGGTATGGTCCTCAGGTACCGCCCGCGTCAATTTTAATCCCGCGCATTTTTATTTTCATCCTTCAAGAAGATAAAATGATACAACTTTGATAAGATTTCCTTTGTTATGTAGTGCTGTTCAGCAAAAAAATTCTGTTATTTTTATGCTTTTCCTTGATCATATGACATTTTCATTGAACAAAAAGGTAAAAAAATAAGAAATCACCCATCCGCACTGGTTTCTGAAAAAATGTCCTGAGAACCAGGAGAAGCCTTATCTGTTTTATATATGACTAGCTGATAAACCCAGTATACCAGGCTTTTTACCCGGTTTTGGAGATATATTTACTGATATATTGAATGTTCGCTCAATTTTTATTATGAAAGTTAAAAGAAAATATAGATTTTTAGTGGGATACTCTCGGAATATGATATGTACAAATAATTTTTACTGTTATTTTGTGGTGCTGTGCTCATGGCAAAAATCATACCCCAGTATGTTTACCTTGAAGACCTGGTCAGTGATGGTTTACATTCGAAGCCGAATGAGACGGGGAGGCATACAGTGTTTCGTTGATATCTGACTCGTTTCTATTGTTGGTCGTATAAAGAATAGGTTGATATGAGGAATACATGAAAGATTAATTAAATGTACGTTGCAAGGAAACTGTTCCTGGAGAAGGAAACAGAAATATGCATACATCGTAAGTAGCAGAAGCGGACCCAGTGGGACTCCGTGCAGTGGGTCCGTATCCCATTTTCAGCCACCGCAACCTTTTTTTTCATCGTATCAGACACATTTTGAGGCCTGAAACCCCCGACACCACCCAAGCCCTGTTCCTGAAACTGGGACCTTGAATTAGGTTTTTTCAAAAATCCTCCTGGGTTGAACTCTCCATTTCATAAATCGAGAAACATGTACTGTCCACGCACGTGGGTCAAATCCCTCATTGAAAGCAAGCGTTATTCAAATGAACAATAATCCTTAGTGTTGGAGGTTAAGTGACCACGATGCACCCATTCCTGTGATTGCCGAAGGCAGTTCGGCTGTGCTCGTTAAAAAACGGAAAAATCACTCAAAATTATGTGTATATTAAAAATTATTTATTTTCATATCGCCTATGTCACTGCGGAGATAATAACCTTTAAAATGATGTATGGTACAATATTGTACACAACGCGGTAATAGAGAACACTGCGAACAAACATGAACCCAATTCCTTTTATAAGTATTAGATTTTTGAGCTATTCAAATATGAACACCTGATCAAACAACTGATAACTATCAATGAGAAGTTAAAGGTTTATTACACACTGATCATGACTGATATATTTTAATCCTTAAACAGTTGTCTTCAGCTCACCTGTGCTTTCAACACTGCTATAGTTTCCTCATCATTTCTAGAGGCAAGGAGTTTACTTTTCAGCTGCTGTATCTCGTCATTCTTGCTGCCCATGGCTTCCTCAGCCGCCACCAGCTGGGCTGTTAAGTTGTCAACTTTCTCTGCATACTCCCTGTTCTGAGTCCCCTGGTAAGATGTTCTATCCTGTAGAATGAACAAAATACATAAATTATCTTTATTACTCTTTATTAATACCTATAACTGTAACTCTTAAGTAAATTGTAAACTTAAAGGAATACGATTAAATCATATAACATTAACACATGCACAGAAGTAGTGTGTGCTAATTAGATCTAATCAAATTGAATAAGATCTTTTCAGTATATTCAGGTTACTTTTGATCAGTATTTTTTAGTGTTTTGACCTTCATGTGCGTTTGGTAAACCTCTGTTAATTTGACATAATAATACACCTCATTGGTATGTCAAATAATGGGTGTGATGTCAGTTTATATTTATAATGCATCACATGATAATAAAAGCAAAACAAGATGTATATTTAAACATTTCTATTGAAATAAAGAGCCTTTATATCTAACAAGCCTGTGCTGCCATCTATTGGGAAATCTGTTAACAATGATTTAGTTTAAATTGGTGATAACAGGTGGCAGCATTATATTGGTTAGTCATCTACTGGAAAATCCCATTGATGACATCAAGGAATCCTCCTTGCTTGCTTGGATGACTCAAAAGGATGCTAGATATTTTTAGATTTCATAAAATCCACTTCAAATCCCTAAGTGTGCTTGGTTGATACTGATTAGCTTTTCTACAATGTTTTAACATATACCACCCTACAATTTAGATTTATACCATAATATATTGATGTATTCAATTAATTTGGTTATTATTCTCTCATCTCATCAAAGACTTCAGCACTAAAGTGGATTGATGGATTAAAGGCCTAAAATGAGATTAACACTTTGAGAAAAGATATATAATATATATTTGACAATCTTCTGCATTCTTCAGTTTTTTTGAGAGGTGACTTACAAATAACATGACTATAAATTACTGACCTCAAGCATTTTAAACCAATAATAATGTATCTTTTTTGTTGAGGAGATTTGTGACGAAATAAAGCAAATTATGATTTATTTCAATGTGAATTTTAATGCCTGGTGTTTTAACTAAAACAGTAGTCTTAGTTGCAGGGTGGGCTAATTTTCTTTTATGTGGGGCAGACTGAAAAATGTTGTGTGGGGCAGGTGCAGTTTCAGGTGTTTTGCCCATGGACTGGCCTGTGTGCTATGTTATACCTCTCTTGCCTTCTGCTGTTCCACCACATTGAGGAGTTCGCTGTAATCCTGGCACACACGATCAAAGTTCTTCCTGAGCTCTTCAAGGTTCCTCCTATAAACAAAATGACAAAACATTTCTTTCCTAATTCATAACAGGATTTGTGTAATGCTGTGACAGGCATGTCAAGTCTTATGCACTCAGGGCAAGTGTCATGCAATTACTGGGGATAGCTTTCTGATCATGAGATTTTCAAATTTATGATGTTTGTGAAAAGGAAATTATAGAGAAAATGAACATTGTGAATTAGCATTAAATCTAACAGGTGAACATTCACACTGTACGGCTCATCAACTGACTCACATCTGATGTAAATTATCCCTGTAGTGTCCTATGTCGGAAACTGATATAAATAAAAACAACAGATTTGTATGTTTACTCTAATAAGGGACTTGTATAAAAGATAATATATATATTATTTTTCCAAAACTGATAAACTGAATAATAACAACAGATTTGTATGTTACCTCTCAATCAAGGACTTTATGAAAGATAATATAAATTATTATTCCCAAAATTTTTAAAATTAATAAAAGTTTTGTATGTTACCTCTATAGGAAAGACTAATATAATTATTTATATCAGGCCTTGAACAAATGACTTTCAAGAAAACATATTACAGCTTTGTTTTTATTTGTTTTTTTTTTGGGAGGGAGGGGGGGGGGATATGTTTCCCTAATGTTTGAAGGAGTTGCAGGAGCCCCAGGGTTCTAAGCTTTCTCTAAGATCCCATTTACCAATAACAGCACTGACATTATTAATACACACTTTGTAGTTCTTAAACTTACAGCACAATGTTCTTCTCCTTGATCTCTGCCTTCAGAGCTAAGCGTTCTGATTTCACGTCTGACTCAAGTGCATGTATGGCACCTCTCAGACTTTCTATCAGCATGTCGTCCTTGTTGCGCTGGGTTTCTATCTCCTCCTGTAGTATGGTAACCTTGCTCTGTATCGCAGCGCTCCTGTGAATGTGAAAATTTAAGCAATATACAGTGAATGCCAAAAGAATGTTAAATCCTGTTGACAGTGAATCAGGAAACATGTTAACAGGGATTACTGGACCTCTATAAGAGATACAGACAAATGGACAAAAATTACCGACATTTCTGTGGTAAAGTTTTTGAATTAACTAATGTTGAAAGAAATGAGACAGGTGACTTAGCACTTTTCAGTTAGGCCATGTTTTCACAGAAATCATTCAATCATGAAAGATGAAACTTTTACTTATATTTGTCATTTACAACATAAGAATGCTGTGGCAAGCTTTTCAATGACATTTTTAATAGTATCTGAATAATATGCAAATTATGAAAACAATATGTCACCATTTTAGCTCCTCTGTGAAAACTCAAGAAGAAACGACCAAATTTCATTTCTATTTTTTTTTTCAGAACCATAGTTCTTTCCAAACTATCAGAGATAGATATAAAGTGTAAATACTGAACAGTGGAGAATTGGAGTGTGGGCTGGGGATGTGATAGCTGAAGATCCCCGACTGTCACATGACAGTTACAAAAAGACTAGTTAATGTCAATTGCCTGTGCTATGGTTCATTCCTTTCAAAGAAATCTTTACATGTATTAATAATGCAAAAATTTCACTCATCAAAGTATCATTAAAAATGGATTAATCCATCTTCATACTAATGAACAAGCCTGCAAGTTTTGGGCTCTGGGAGCTGCATGAAACAAGTTTATGCGAGTCATTTGATTTAGTGCAATTTGCCTTGTTCATAATTCATGAAATAGATGCCAGAGTGGCTTGCAGAATTAAGGTCTATGACAGCATAGCTACAACAGACATGGTAGTAAAAAGATTGTTCTGGTGTTGTGCACCATTTCAAGATGGCAAAATTTTACATAGTTCTTTCTGAACAATAATTTTTTTTATAAATCTGTACAACAGTTTATTTTATTGCTTGCGGCCTCACTGTGTTCTCATACTAACCTGTCCTTTTCATCAGTAAGGGCTGCCTTTGCGAACTCACAGTTCTGCTGGGCCTCATGTACTTCCCGCACCAGAGACATGACTTGTGACTTCAGAGTTTGCACATCTTCTACAGATGCCTGCTGCCCCCTGGTGGCCTGTAGCTGTTTTGACAGGGCATCAAGCTGGCTGCTGAGCTGGGTTACATTACGTTGATGCTCCTGGTTCAGCTGGCTTACAGTCGTCATCATGCTGAGTTTGGCTTCCTGGAGCTCCAGCTGACGAACATCCCTTTCTTGTCTTAATTTATCAATCTGTCAAATTGAGGATCAGACAAATCTTTTATAATTGTCAATGTTAAAGCCCCCATGACCTAGGACTGGCCACTGGAAGAAATTTCACTGTTAATTATTGGCCCATGTTTAGGGCTGACTATTAGGAGAATCATTTTCAAAATTGTCAGCCCCAAGTACTGATAAAAATTCAATATTCCTGTTAAAAGAGGACCTGTAAAAATTATTTAAATAACCAGTCCTGACAGCAGAAACTGTTGCTATTAAGCAATACTAAAGGTAGCTAAAGTGGAGATTTTTACTGAATTTACCTTGAGTTACCTTTGAAAACTCTCAAATTTATTTACTTTGCAATCTGTTAACTTGTTTCTGAGGAGACACAAACTATCATGGCATCTCTGAAAGTGGACATTCTTTTTTATCACTGTGGAATAGCAGAGACATGTGACAAAGCAGATGTTGCTTAATTGTGATTTCAACCTACTGACCTCTTCTTGTTTTGTTGCTAGCTGACTCATATAATCTGTGACTTTGTTCCGTTCCTCACGGAGGAGAACAAGAAGATCGCTAACAGTTTTGTCCAATTTCTCGTGTTTGTGTGGTGCCGTCTCTGGTTCCTTCATGGCAGCTTGGGAATAGCTCTCTTTTGTGATGGCTGGCACTGCCTCTAATTCCTGGGGGTGGACAAAATCGTATCCCTCAACATCTGAACCTGATGAATCTTCCGTTTTGTTGGCTTTTATCTTTGATCTATCAAACAGCGTTACGCTCGATTCCAAACTTGTACTACCTGGACTCTTAGTGAAGAGCTGCGTATTTAAATCGTTATTCAATGCAATTAGCTGGCCTCTCTCCTTCTCTAGACTCTGGTTAACTTTCTCCAGTTTCTTCAGTGCATCCATTTTTTCTGCCATTGTCTGTTTCAATATGGTGTTTTCTTCAGCTATTTTTTCGTAATCTTGTCTTAGTTTCTGTTTTACATTCTGTAACTGCCCAATGTTTTGTGACATGTCTTCAGTCAACCTGCGTACATACTCAATGTCTGTGTTTGACTGGTTGGTGCTGCTTGCACAGTAAGTGGCCATTTGGTTTACAATCTGCTCATGCTCCTGCAAGGACTCTAGCTCTGCCATCTGGTGGTAGTTTTCCTCACTAACCCTGGATCCAGTTTTCCCTTCATCCTGCATGTAATATTCAAGAAAAAACACCTTTAGTTGTATAAAAAAATATAATCTGTTACTTTCTGACAACAAGTAATGTCTTTTTTTTTTTTGTTTCAAAGTGTACCACTAAAATAATTATACGATGCCCTTATTTCTGTAGTGGTAAGAAACAGATAAACAATTAAGTCATCCAAAATGGGGACACACACCCTGCACAGAAGATTTTGCTCATAGACAGTGCACTGAAATGTTAGAGATATATATATCTTTCCTTTAAAAGTTTTTCCCATATCTTGGAAACAAACCCTGCCCAAAACTCTATACACAAATGTCAATATCCATCACCATGCTGTAAGTTGTGTTACTATCATCTTTCAGGAAAACAGCATATTGTGTAAGGTCATTGTCCTCTGTGACCTCACAGTTTGTGCTCCACAGACGGCCATATGGTCATGGTTTAAGTATTGATATAAGTACTATTGGTAAATGATGCTGCCAAAACGTATAAAATGCTCATCCCAAGGTTATATATGCTGAAAATCTTCTCCAATGATATTTTTTTCTAAACGTAAATGAAATTAGTTTCAAAACAATTACCAGTACCAAAAAAATTAAGAAAAAACTTTTCCTGACCATAAATGAGATGCTGTTAAACTCATTTTTGACCAATGACATTTCATGTTACATGCCCTAAATGATTATTATTAAATGCCTGGTGTACTTTCCATTACAAATGTGTTGATACTGGCACACCTGTCAATGTCAGTGTGACTTTTGACTTTGTATCTCAACAAACAGGTGCACTGATACACCCCTTTTTCCTACAACATCACGCCATTATACTTTTTTACAATATATTTTCAAGCATTCATGGTCCTCCTAAGTTTTCAGAGAGAAGAGTTCATACTGGTTGAAGGGAAGTAACAGAACCAGTGACTAACCATGCTGCCGGCTGACTGGGTAAGTTGCTTTCTTAGCAAGTCCAGCTGACTGGTCAGCTCTCGAACTTGCTGGTCAGTGATGGTCTTGTTGTCTAGTAACAGTTTGTTAGTTCTTTGTAACTCTTGTAGCTGTATCCTCAGACCTGATACCTGTAAAACAGACAAAAATACCTCTGTATCTACAGATTAATTTCATATGAAAGTAAAAACACTTGATTTTAACTTTTACAGAAACAAGAAAAGCAAACTAATGGAACTTACATCACCTGCTTGGGATTCTATCAATTTAACAATTGTTGCATTTGAAAAGCAATCATCCAGGCTAATTCTAGGGGCAACCATTGTTATAAATTCAATTTCAAATGAAATTGGATAGGGATGTAATTTTTACTCAAAATTACAGAACTGTCTTCAAGTTTAAAGACTGAAAGATCATCAGCTCTTACCAAAATGCACGATGTCATTTTATAATGAGCTGAAAATAAGTCCAATCTCCTCAAATTTGTACAAGACCTCTACCAGGAGATGAGAAGTATTATGTTTTAAACTTGGTTAATTGTTTTGAATGTCAGAAACTCTATGCAAAACATTCAGTTTTGCGTTTGGTAATTTTTTAAGAAAGATTAGGATAACATCCGTAGACTAACCAATTAAATTTAGAGGTCATCTGAATCACTGTAATGTGTTAGTAATTCAAAGGATATTCTTCCATTGTAACATACAGCAATTATATTACAATAGAACTATTATGACTTGCATACATCTGTGCACATATCTGAGGATTATTTTGATGTATTGGCTTTAGAATTTGCATGTGGTTCATCCCTAGATAATAGGGGGCTTTATATGGATGTAACCTGGGTTGGGGTTGGTGAACTGTGACAGCTGTGTATTTGTAAACAGCCAAGTTTGATGATGATTGTCCTGGTGGAGGTTTGTGGTCTCTGACTACTTCTTTTTTCTTCTCTTTATACTTTACCTGCTGATAAAGGCCAAAAAAATAAAAGGTATGGTTCTCAGGCACCTCCCGTGTCAAGTTCAAACCCCCGCATCAAAAATCTTATTTTGATTTTCAATGGAAACTTCCCTACCTCTGCTTCTACAGCCCCAGGCAGGGCTGATCTTGCTGGTCTTACAGCTTGAGCAGTCCTGAGCTGCAGCTGGAGGTCTCTCATGGACTGTGAGAGAGCAGTGTTCCTCGCTAACAGCTCTGCTTTCTCCTTCCTGAGGCTGGTCACCAGCGTTCGTGCTTGGTTGAACTTCTGGATGATCTCTTCTCTCTCCTCCTCCATTGATTTCTTCCATTCAGCAACCACCTCACACTGCTCCTTCATCAGGGAGTTGTTCTCCAACATTGTGTCTAGAATTAAAGGGACATAATTAGGGACAATATTATGCCTGTTCCTTCCCAATATAAGTTCAGTTTTGCTTTATGAAACAAAGGTTTCCCAATAAACCATCCCAGCACACAGTCTCAGTACCTTCCTCTCAGCTCCTTAATACTGTGTTATGTTTCTACATGTGAGTAAACACTGACCATGTGTGTCTGTTAACCATAACAAGGCTGTGTGACTGGAGATCTGATTTACGCAAGATAGATAAATATCAAACAAGTAGTCCAAACATGAATTGAGGAATGTTCCTGTTATGATTATGTTGGCACCAGTGATATCACCCAGTCTATTTTTTTAACACTTATACAGGACTGGGCCAGTTTCAGTACATTTTATTTCAAAGAGAAGATGCTATTTTTCATGTTGTAAACCTGAACATGTAATTTTAGCATTTACATGTTAAATGCAATACAACAAGGAATTTTGCATAAATCTGCATTTTACTGCTGAGCTTTAAAGTGTCTGATTTTTAAAAGCAAATGCAGTTTTGAACTGCAATCTCAAAATAATAATCAGAGCAATAAAAAAAAGAAGAATCATTTAATAATTGTTCAATAAGATTTTCTACAGTGACTAGTTTCAGCAGCTACACAGAACAAGTTATTCCTCATAATATACAAAAGAAAATACATGATGGGGTATTATACGAGCTGTAAAGGGTGTCACCAGAGGACTGTGACTTAGTTATTGTATGGCATATTCAGGTAAGGAGTAAAACCAGATGATTGTTTTGATAAATAACGGTACATTTACATGGGAGTATCATGTTCAGATATTAGCGTGAGAACTTGGTTAGAAGAGCACCAAGTCGGCATTAAAGGAAGTGGTGATTGGCCAAAAGACCATCAAGACTTGTGATGTCAATAAGCATATTTAAGATGTGATTAAGACGAATTTCGTGAGAAGTGCCCGATCAGTGCACCAGTTCATGTAGCCTGACTATATCTGCAGTCCAGGGGCGGCAGGTCTGCATGCATCAGAGTTTAGACAGCTGAGAGATGATGTCTTTAAAGTATAAGGGTAGATTATAGGTGTCTGAGGAAGGCCACAGTTATTTATCTGTAACAGATGTCAGAGCGAGTATCGCATTTTGGTAAATGGTAATCTGGTGAATTTACACCTGTTGTGAGCTCTTCCAGGAACAGACTGAAGACATTATTTAAATGCATAACTGTGGAGGAATGTGGTGATTTTACACTTACTCTTAAGATCCTGATTTTCCTGCAGCAAACGATTGACAACTATGCGAGCATCCTCCGCTGTCAAGTTGCTGAACATGGATGACCCTCGACTGCTGCCCAACTCAAGCCCCTCATTGGCTGCTTGAGTTCCCAGATCCCCCATGTCACCGTATGATTGTCCAAGCCCCGTTGGAGATCGACTGGATAGGTGTCCTACCCCATTATTCATCATTTTGTTATCTCAGTGTAGCTCTGAAACATATTTAAAATTATACTAAAAAACATGTTAAATATACTATTACTGATCAGTTTCATGTAAGCTGTGAATTTTATACATCTTAGCACTACTAGGATCATTTTTATTAATGGTAGTACTATTGGTTTCATTTACTTTAACCATTAGTTTATCACAGATATCTTTCTGACACCTTTATATATTATTTTATTTACAAAGCGGAACATGTCTTATCATTTAATGCACGATAGTCACGCAGACCGTGATCTCTACATTATACATGCAATCACATCCTGTTTTTCTGGATTCCCCAATCCCAATATGGAATAATAACCAATGAATTTTTTTTAAGGAACTGAAAGCCAGTGAGGCTTTCCTGCACTTTTATTTTTTTTTTAATATCTTTAATCTAAATGGATCGCGTTTTATGTATACTCAGGGCTGCAATGGAGAGCAGCAACCATGATATACTCTTGTCACTGAATGTATTTACCCTTAACAAACAGTATCTTATCTTATCTTAGCAAGCATTCAAATACAAAGGAGGGCAAATTCTTATATATCAGACTTCTGTGTCAATTTATCAAAATGAAAATGCTAGCTCAGTCTACCTTTCACAATTGTACAGATATTGTAACAAATTGTATGGCCATATCTATCAGTACCCATAAATGGTTATGTATACCTAATGTTAATAAACCAGTTAGGATTGACCATAGAATAAATCCAACACTGTCTTGATATGAGCGTATATCGACAGACAATATGAAGAAAAGAAATCATTTAATGAAGAAGTAAGAGGCAGATACAAATAAGTGACAAACTCGATACAGGCAGTTGGACATAAACACGTGTGATGCCTCAGGGAAATGCGTGAGTTATACTTAAGTCGTGCCACCAGTTATAATAATAGCAATAATTGTTGTACTGGAAACAGTATATTAATTACTGATTAACACTTTTATAAATAATATTCTAAATTAATAAAATAATACTTGACAAATCATGGTATGATGGATCATGTTGTAATATATGAAGATTACCCTTGTATAATCTAAATTCATGAATTTCCACAATATGGATTGACCAATATGTGAGCATATAACATAAACATGTAAAATAGGTCAGTATCCCCCCCCCCCCCCCCCAACACACATACATACACAACAGAAAGCAACTCACCTTTTAGTTATTGTTAAATTCGCCAAAAACATCAATCTTTGTTTCCAATGGTTATTATTCTTTACTCATGTATCAAAATTTAGAATTGCCAGCGTATTACTTAGTTCACCAATGAAGGAAGTTATGCGCAGAAAACGGAACAGGGAACGCAGGGATTACCTCGGGAATTCCCCTTACTGTCAGAGGCACCGTCTTGTCAATCAGATCGTTCGCTAACATTTCGGTAGATGTCGCTACCAGTACGGAAAGGTGTGTTTCATTGGACATGAAATTGTTTACAGTTAATTGTCACCGGCAGTGTTTTCAATGTGGGTTCAATGAACGAATGCCAGATATAACACCCTAATATAGAAAAAACTGCTGATAAATATGAATATCAAAAACAAATATTAAAATACGATATTGGAAGTACCACTAAGTTATACAGTTAGTGAGACAGATCACGGCCTTTGAATTCATGGAGATGTATGCACAATAACAATCACGGAGCAAAAAAGATCAAAACACATTAATTTATTCTAATTTTATTATTTCATTATTATAATCAAACGGCTACAAAAACAGTCACGTTTGTAATAACACATGTTTGTAATTATAGGCCTACATGCGTAGGTACTACGATACATTTATAAATGCAACAGCATTTAAAAAAAAATGAAAAATATGCTTTCATACATTACCTTTGAATTTATAAATTAACGGTAACTTTAGTATAAACATCACTCGGGATAAGTTATGGGTTTGAACTGTTATAAATTATTTTTTAGGTCCTTTATGGACTTAAATGATGGCAATTCATTTAATTTATTTTACATAATAAATAAAACCAGCATTTGAAAATATGATTTAGCTTGCATTGAATGTGTATTGGAAATAGGAGAGAACTCATTCTGTTAATGTAAAAATTTATATAGCTTTATTCAATTGTCACTTTGGAAATTAACATAGAAACTTTTTGATATCCATTAATTTTCATCCCACATATTTGAACTATAACAACAATACTATATATAAAGTATTTCCAAACCCAAATGTAGCACATCGGCCACACTATTTCTAATTGTTTAAAGTTTATTAGGTATGTATAGCCTGGTGTTATTTTACTTAATACATGTACTTGATAAACCTAAAATAAAGTTAATCGGCGTTTTTATTGATCATTTTAAAATTCTATTTACTTTTAAGGATGACTGTGCACATTTTCATATGACCTCGTGTATATACCCGAATACCCTAAACAATAAAACAAGCAGTTATTTAAATCAGATTAGCAAATATAAAGATTCAATAATCTCTGCTTTAGGTGACAGTCCGATACTGGGTTCGACTGAGGCTGCGATATCAGCTGAGTCAACGGGACCAGTAAGCCATTTAACAAAGGCCAGATGTGGGCGATTGGTTAGAGTACGCTGTCAGTTCATTGGTTAGTGATTGGAGTACGCCCGGCTGGGATTTGAAACTACAGTTCGCCTTGGCGTCTGGCGCTATGTCCGGAGTTTGAAATTATATATCCCTGTGAAAACAGGAGGATGAGTTCCGTGTCCAGTAAGTACCTGTCTATACGAGTCAAAGATTGTGTAGAGTTTGAAATATTTCTGAAAGTTCCCGCCATTCGGGAAATATTGGACGAGTGAGCGATAATACGTGTAACCTATTTAATATCTCGGCAAATTACGTGTTGTGGGACACATTTCTGCTATTTTCGCTCATAAGCGCGTGAAATATTTTCTTAGAAACACAACAGCCAGGAAGTATGACATATAATGCTCCCCTTCCAATAAATATTGGGCTGAATGACTGTAAAATCACGTACAAACGCGGGTCCAAAATTGTAGCTGGATGACCGACTCGCGGGACAACTTGGGACTGATCTGACTTAACTCAGTCTACACTGTGTACACAGGGCCACGCAACTGGCCACTGATGTCTGTGGTTTCAGACAGAGCTGACCAGTGGCAGTTACATAATCTGTCAGGACAATACAAGGGTTACTTTCTTTAAAAGTACATGAACCAATAGGGAATGTAGATAACTCCTCAAAAGTGGAGCTGGTTTCAGAAATACATGGTTCATATGCAGCACTTTCTTCCCATATGATGGATATATTATGTAAACATTGCAATTAGCAAAAATACTTAACCTGGCACATGACCTTGTGGTAAATGTATAATTAAGAGTTTTTTTTTCAAAGGTTATTTTACTGCCTTTAGCGCATTATTTCCACAATTTTATTATTCTTAAAATATACATATTTCCCCTATATTACTGAATTTTAATTTAGTTTATTGTTTGCATCAAAGATTGTAAAATAGGCCTTAGAAAAAGATCCCTCTAAAACATAAAATACACTTTTAACCATTTTATCAGGATGTGCCAGTGGAATTGAAACTTTGTAAACAGTGTCATCAAGTTGACAACAATCCCCACCCTAAAATGTCAGAACTACATATAAACAGCAATCTTAAGAAATAAACCCTCTGTCTTCTCTAAATTTATTTTTTTTCACAAGTATACAACTGCGGTAAACATGAAGTTTAGGGTTTTTTTATCCAAGGCTTTCATGTAGGCTTGTACTTATATTTCAGTACTCTATATATACTATTTATTCTGTTGTATTTAGGAAAGTTATATTTATAGAAAAAGGGCTATTTATGTAATAATATATTTTATAAGAAATAGAGTATCAAATTTGGGTATAAATCAGGTCTTGGCCATTGTTTACACAGTGACATCTATGACATTATAAATAATATGATGGCCAGTGATTTAATTTTGTGGTGAATAAGACATGTTGGCACACATGCTGAAGTGCAGTTATATTCCTTCAATAATGACAATATGTTACCCTGATTACTACTTGCATATGTACACTTTGTAAGTTTATAGAGTAATTATGATGTTTACAAAATGGGTGAATGAACGTGGAAAAGGATTCGATAAACAAAAATCCTAAATTCATTCTTACCAAAACCTATGGTGAGCAAACTCCAATGGCATTGGTAGCCAGATGGAGAACTAAGAGTAAGAATTGGGAAATCAGAAAGCAGTGTCACCAGTTTCCTCATGCTGCGATGTCATGTGAGGAAATTCCTATTCATATGAAAACATGTGACAAATATGCCCCATAACGACTGAAGAAGTTCTGAATATTTAAAATGACTAAATGGCTTAGGCAGAACCTAAAATGATTATCTGAGGCTGTTTAAGGCAAAACGTAGTCAGAGATTGCACACCTGTGGCACACTTTGATGCCACAAATTTTAAGTTTTAGAAGAATTTCATCTATTGAATCAGGGCTGATTTTTTACACATGGCCAGGTCCTTGGAGGTCTTTTTTTGTTATTAAACTCATTTAAAGGCCTTTGTGTGAAGTGAATAGTAGTTATTTTTTTGTTAAATTTAGGGCTTGAAATGGGAAAAAAAGATGAACAATTTTTGATAACACTTGATGATCACCTCAGTTTGCTACATCTCTGGGGTTGTATGTGGTGGCTAGAATTAAAGGTATATTCCAGTAGAGGGTTTTAGGCAGTGCAAATTAGGGACCATGTCATATGAACATGTGATCCTTTTGGTTTGACATTCTGGAGCTCATGTACAGCCTGTTTATTTGATCCTGTAATTTGATGTACTGATTGTTACATTGCGCCAGCTGTCTGATTACACTTACATTTGTCACCCCTATGATGAGGGCATCCATAAACCCACCAAACAATATATAAATTTGATGAGTCATCTGAAGCTGTAAATGCTGACACCAGTAATGCTACTGATATAGCATGCTCCAGTATGTTTTGTAAAGTATGGGTTATGTTCACTGCACAGTGTGCAGTGATATCAGTTTCTCAAGCATTCATTCATATATATGCAGGTTTACATCAGTGCAGGGATAGTGTTGGTGTGAAATGGAGGGGCTTTTATTCAGCAATTGTTTTTGTGATTTGGTAATTTTGAATCTTTAGAATCATGCCTAATATTTTATTAATCCTTTTAAACTATGATAACATTTTACAGTTTCAGGATTTACTGATGTGTGTGACCTATAACATGTTCAGTAAAAGCTACAACACAGAGATAAAAATATTCCATTTTAAATCAATTTAATTGAATATAATTAATATTTAATTGCATTCACCCCACCTATGATTATCTGGTGTGAATGGTATTTGATCCTGTTAACTTCTGTGACTTCTTCCCTGTACATTTACAGAGAAATTTGGTGCAATGACCACCCTGCTGTCATGACCATCCTGAGAAAATGACCACATGTTTTGGCCCGGCAGATCTTGATTGGGCTGATTATTGACTATAATTGATGATCAGTTAGGTTGAGGCAAATGATCTTGTTGATCGATCTTGCAGTTCATGATTGCAATTTGTGCACAAAACTAAGCTGAGGACAAGATGTATGCTTTTATGTACATGTATTTTGCAAGCAAACCTGAGAAAAGTATGTTCCCCAAGGAAAACTGAATATGAATTACATACAAATATTTTTTTATTTAAAAAAAGTTGAAAAACTATCAACAGTACAAAGTGAAATATTATTTATTAAAATTCTCATTTATCGTTCCATTGACCCTATTTTCATGACAATCTGGCGAACCTGGCCACTTTGGTTTCACTGTGTATGATTGGTATTCAGTCATAATGTGAGTACTAAAATAAGATTTAAAAAAGGTTTTGTGACAGCCCTATTAATAGTACGGTTCTAAATTTTATAATCTGTTAAAATTGAAACTAATGTTGACCAGTTGGCATGATAAAAACAGGAAGTGGTTACTTTTATTGACTTCAGATTAGAATACTCTACCCATTGATAAAACAGGATTATCAAGGAAGACCCTGTGTAATTTATATTTGAACCTGTGGGTGATTTTGGGAATAAAATGAGTCATTTATAGAATTGAGCAGTGTGTGATGTAAAGATTATAAAAAGCACTATCGTCAGGTACTGGTTTGTCAAAACAAATCATTGATGTATTGTCTGTTGTTTTGTTATTTCATAACATATTTTACTTTAGCTGATCAGATGGTTTGTCATAATATTAAGTACTAGACAAAAATGCATGTATTAAATGGTATTGTCATAAAGGTGCTGTTGTTTCTAATGTAATTGTGAGAGGCCAGAACTGCTTTTATTTAATGATTGTACCTCCTGTCAGAGCAAGACAAAAAATGTTGCAGTGATCTGTTCAAATTCATGCATGTGCATAGATATGTGTGATAGGATGTAGCCTCATAAAAAAGGGGTCATGACCTTAAGGAGAGTGACCTTGACCTTGAATTTTCTCATTTTGCATGAAAATCACATAAAGGATTAAATATATCAAGGAAAGTCTGAAAGATTATTCAGATTGACCAAAGTCTATAGATAGACTAGTGGCACCACTGATAATCCTTTTCTTGTATTTGTGTTGTTTACTACCCTCATTGCCACTTGACAATGGTGTGATAAATATAATTAAACAAATTAATTTGCCAATTTTCTTTCATATTGAGCACATGAATGGATATGGGTCATAGAATGCAGCCTTTATAAATTTGGGTCATAACCTTTACTGTGAGAGATGCTTTGACCTTGAATAGTTTTGAATTTGGTGAAAATGCACCAATCATATTTTTCAAATGGATGAATGGGTCTTTCTGAAAATCAGAATAAAAGATTTGGGATAGGAAGTCAACCTTGAAAACTGGTGATTTGCAGAAATGTAAGATTTTAATGAACCCTGTAACTTTTTAAATGATGCATATGTTTCCCTCAAACTTAATACAAGAATTGTTTCAACCAAGTTCTTGGAAATGTTTGAAAACCTGTGACCTTAACCTTGGTCTTTAGGGTCATATATGCAGAAGTAAAGGATTTTTGTGATTGCCATTGAAGTTTTGCACGTTTCCCCTCATATTTTAAAAACAAATTGTTTCATTTTATATTTTTATGCAGATATCAATGCTTTTATAGTTTCTCCACATTCTTAGTCAGTTTTGGTTGTAAGTTCTTTAATCACCTTTATCATTATCTGTGTAACAACACAATGACGGAGTGGGATTCTCCTGTTCCGCACATTCTTCTTCTTGGTCTCCTTACCTGTGGTCCCAGATGAAAAACAAACAGTCCCATTCCCTTGCACTTGGCCATATCCTTGACTGGATGGTTGCTAGTTGATAATTGACTAAATCCTTGATAGTTGTACCTCACAAGCTTAGAAGGGACATAATGTGAAATATCATCAGTCAGAGATGTGTTTAATGGCATCTGATTAGCTGATTGTTGTAGAATCAATGATAAAATTTATATCATAATAGGTATTGTATCATAAGATAATGTATCTTCACAGCTTTACTGACAAAAAAACATTCCTTTTGAGAATATATTTACTTTCTGTATCATGAGCACTGGGGGCATGATGATACTAATGTAATACATGTGTTTGTGTATTACAGGGAAACAGCCAGAAGAGAAGTTGCTGGCTGCTGTCTACAATGGTGACACGCAGAGTGTGGCCAGTCTGCTGAATGAGACTGATTCCCATCACCCCATATTCCTGGGTGGTCAGCTGCTGTGTGCAGCATGCAGTATTCCTCAAAGTAAGTGTACTCAAAACACAGTCTCATGAGTTGTGTGCAGCATGTATGAACCCTAAAGGTGCAACCTACACAGGATCCATAGGATCCAATAGACCAGACACACAACTGATTGCAACCCATAGAATTCCCTTTGTTAAAGATACAGACACAGCCTTATGCAGCCCATAGGATTGTTAAGAGTGTAACTAACACACAGACACAACTGTGTGCAACATAGACACACAGCTGTTTGCATCACATAGGATCCCCAAGAGGACAACATATAGACATGACTGTCTGCAGCCCATAGGATTTTTCTGAGTGTAAGATAAGGACACACAAAGACAGCTGTGTATAGCCCATAGGATCCCTCAGAGTGGAACATACAGACACGGCTGTGTGCAGCCCATCGGATCCCCCAGAGTGTAACACAAAGACACAGCTGTGTACAGCACATAGGATCCTCGCGATTGCAACATGGACACACAGCTGTGTGCAGCACATTATATCCCTCAGAGTGCCATATAGACACAGCTGTGTGCAGCACATTGTATCCCTCAGAGTGCCACATAGACACACAGCTGTGTGCAGCACATTATATCCCCCAGAGTGCAACATAGACACACAGCTGTGTGCAGCATCAAGGCTCACCAAGAGTGCAACATAGAAACACAGCTGTGTGCAGCACTTGGGATCCCTCAGAGTGCCACCTAGATGTCCAGGTGTGTCAAGCACATAGGATCCTCCAGATTGTAACATAGATGCACAGCTGTGTGCAGCACCAAGGATCCCCCAGAGTGCAACATAGGCACAGCTTTGTGCAGCACATAATATCCCCCAGAGTGCCACATAGACACACAGCTGTGTGCAGTACCAAGGACCCACCCAGAGTGCGACATAGACGCACAGCTGTGTGCAGCACTTGGAATTTCTCAGAGTGCCACATAGATGCACAGTTGTGTGCAGCACCAATGATCCCCCAGAGTGCAACATAGACACAGCTGTGTGCAGCACATTATATCCCCCAGTGTGCCACATAGACACGTAACTGTGTGCAGCACATAATATCCACAGATTGCCACAGAAAGTCATAGACACACAGCTGTGTGCAGCACCAAGGATCCCCAATAGTGCTACATAGACACCAAGCTTTATGCAGCACCAACAATCCCCAAGAGTGCAACATAGATGCACAGCTGTGTGTAGAACCTCAGATCCTCTAGATTACAACATAGACACACAGCTGTTTGCATCCCTTAGGATCCCTCAGAGTGCAACGTAGATGCACAGCCATGTGCAGCACATAGGATCCCTCAGAGTGCAACATGCAGATACAGCTGTGTGCAGCTCATAAAAAATATGAAATATGATATAATATGATAGAATCCCCCAGTGTAATTTTCATACACAGCAATGTTTGCATGGCCAGGATCCCTCCAAGTGTAACATTAAGACCGCCATATGCAGCCCAAAGGACCCCTCAGAGTGTAGCAACGAGCATAGATTATGTATTGACGATCTCCTTCCTCTCATAACCGCTATTATAAACAGCTCTGGAGACTGGATGTGTGCCAAAAGACTTTAAGACTGCCAGGATAAAACCACTCCTGAAGAAACCAGGACTTGATCCAGACATTCTTAAGCACTACAGGCCAGTGTCCAACCTCCCGTTGTTTTCTAAGATTCTGGAGAAGGTTGTTGATGAACGTCTGGGGCACCATCTGCAAATAAATACTCTCTACGAGTCCTCACAGTCTGCGTACAAGAAGTCTCATTCAATAGAAAGAGCCTTTCTTAAGGTACAAAATGACTTTTTCAAAACTCTTGATGCTGGTTCTGTGACTGCACTGGTAATGCTGGATCTTTCCGCCAGATTCAATTCAATAGACCATCAGACACTTCTGGATTGCTTTGAAAGTCATTTTGGTATTCAGGGAAAGGAGCTAGCATGGGTATCATCCTACTTGAATAATCGGTGCCAGACTGCGTCAATACATGGCAAGTTGTTTAAAAATGTTTTACTACAGTATGGAGTACCGCAGGGGTCGGTCCTAGGTCCCAAGATGTATGTGATGTACACAAAACCACTCAGTGATATTATTCGTCAACATGGATTAGGTCATCACTTCTATGCCGACGACACTCACGTGTACCTGTTTTTTAAGCCTGCAGACACCATGTCTCAAGAATACGCTATAAGTAGGATATAGCTGTGCTTAGTAGACATTCAGTTATGGAGAACAAGACGTAAGCTTAAGCTGAACAGAAAGACAGAGGTTATGATCTTTGCATCAAAACAACCAGGGTAAACTGGAGAACTTTTCTATCAAAGTGGGTGGTTCCGTTGTTGCAGCTACATCACACGTAAAGGATCTTGGAGTGATGTATGACTTGGCAATGGCCACGGAAAGACATGTTAATAACATCTGCCCTTCAGCGTTCACTGAACTTCGTAATATTAGTCGCATCAGACGGTACCAGACAAATGATGCTACTAGATCTTTAGTTAATGGACTAGTAACATCGTGATATGCTCAGTATTCTCCAACCCAAAACTCTCTCATTCTAGTCTCTCCTGGTGTTAGAACTGCTACTTACGGCAATAGATGTTTTAGTTGGAGTGCATCTAGTCTGTGGAAAAAACTACCATTCCATGTCAGAGACTCCAGTTTAGTTGACACTTTTAAATAGTGTTGGGACGATATGGGTTTTTGATATCATAATAATTATTCAAATTTTATCGCGTTATACTGTGATATCGCGATATTTTTAATTATGTATAATGGCATTAATAAGCCATTAATAATGATATTTATAACAACTGCCTTTAAAGTCTTGACTTTATACAAGGGGTTAAGTATTAATATCATTTATACCTATTGGCCAGTACCACAGAATGACTCATTAAGTGATGTAAGTTGCATGAAGGTCCTGCAGGTGTGCAAGCTTGAGGCACGGGAAGTCCTGCCCCCATCGTCGAGTCACGCTAGTCAGAACTTTCCATCAGTTTTCTATAGCTACATAAAAGCCGGAGAATCCCAGCAAATTTTCAGAGAGCGTGTCATACCAGTCATGGCTAAATATACCATCCCAATTGTATATGGCAAAATATGCAACCCGTATGGAATGTTCGATTCAGTGGTGACACTTTTATGTTGACATTTTCGTTCCATGCAATAAAAGCATAAACATGTGTATTTATTGCTCTTTCATTATAATGTTATTTTCTCCTGGAATTCTCAAGCTTTTGTCCACTCTGATTCATCCTGCTACTTTCGGACATTTCCGACTAATCCCGAAGTCTGTAAGCACACGGTTCCACCAACACGCGTGTATTCAAATACATGTGGTTTATAAAAATAAATGTGATTCTTTGAAATAAATTTATTTTGAACTTCAAGGGCTTGCTTGTGAACCAAAATCCTGAACAAACATTGATATTGTGATATCGCGATAATAGGAAAGTTGACAGTGATAACCGTAGCTGTCAGATATCGTTATAATACCGTATACCGGTAACCGTCCCAACCCTACTTTTAAACACTCTCTTAAGACACACTTATTTTTAACATACTACAATGAGTCTTAATTCTAGTGGGTTTTCCCCTATCTTTTTTAGTATATGTTCTAGGTAGATTTCTTTTACGATTTCTTTTATGTAAAGTGCTTTTGAACATACTTAATGTATGAAAAGAGCGCTATATAAATGTGGTATATAATAATAGACAGACAGCTGCATGCTGTCCACACATACAAACATGGCTGTTTAACATTCAGACACAGGTGTGTGTAATGAATTTCTTAAGAACTATATCTCAAGTGGTACAGGAATACATATATACCTGTTCTAGTTTTACAGCTCTAGTTTCCATAATTAGTCACAGAAAGCGAGTTACATATTCAGTTTGAGTGATAGTATTTGAGTTTTTGCCTTTAAATAAATACAGCTTAATTGATTGATCATTCATTCATTGTAAGATATTCAAAATATCTCTCCAGGCTGTTATTATTGAATATTAATATGAACTTTGACCTCATTACTTAGGTAATTCCAAGATAGTACAACAACTGTTGGAATTCAGCTGTGAGGATGGTGACGCAGAGGCCCAGGTCTACAAGGACCTGGCTCTCTATGTTGCAGCTTCAAGGGTAAGGGGTCATGCATATTCATGAGTCATGCATAGGTATTAATCCCCATATATGGCACCTCTGCTTTTGTGCTGGTATGTACTCTAGTGCAGCACCCTCAGACTATATCCAAACACCTTTGACCAAATCTATCAACAATCTTTTCTGCCAAACCTGCTGGTTTATGTAGTAAGCCATTTTTTATTCAGATGATAAAAAGGATTTTTTATTCAGATGATGAAAAGGATTTTTTATTATATTATGTAAATGTTAAAATGTTAAGGTATTTGTGCAGTATATATGAAGAGCTCATTCAAATTTGGTACTTCCAAAATATTGGAACCCTGATAACCAGTGATTGGTTACTGACCTAAGAGAGAGGTTATGCAAGATCCAGTCCATCTAAGATAGACCATCAGACTCCACAAACTCCAAAATTATCACTTCATCAGGCGTCATATTATTTTCTGAAAACTGTTCAGTGAACGGTCACAAAAGGTTGGAATAAGTCTGTGGGTGCCGCAGCTGTTGTGTAGTATGATGTAGTATCAGCGTTTTTCCGCATGCCTTGCTTAAACAGCCTTGTCTCGTGCCTTCCATAGGCAATGCTGCCATAGTACGCCTTCTCTTGGACCGAGGGTGTGATCCCAATGAGACTGATTCAAGCATGTATCGCAACACTGCTCTGCATCTTGCGGCTTCCAAGGTTAGTTGTTAAATTCTCAGTTTCTGTGGCACCATGTTTAAAGCTGGGGTTACAGTACCCTTGTTAGCAAACCAACAGGAGTGGTACGATATATCAGTATATCTATCTGATGATGAGGTCCAGTGTGATTACTGGTTGATATTATAAGAAATGATATAATTATGAGTGGCTCTGTTAAGGATTGATATAAAAAATAAGATTTAACAGGAATATAAATTAAAATCAGTGTTAATATACAGTTTTCCTTAACTGGCACAACATACTAAAGTTTTTCATATGAAACAGAAAAACGGAGAGGCAATCAAGAATTTTTAAAGCAAACCCAGTGCAGTTTAACATCTGGATTTTTTTACTGCTCTGAAATGCACTAATATAGTCATGGATTACCTGAAATAGAAAGAATGTAACAAATAAATACAGCTTTAATCAAGCAAATTAATAAATTAAATAATACTTACCAGCCAAGCTTTTTGATGAAAAAGCATTGCAGTTAACGTAGTCTGTAGATTTAACTGGTCAGTTTACTTCTTCCAGAGAGTGCAGTTTCTTAATTCCGATAATTTTGATAATCATTCATGAACCTGAGTCCATCATTGATACTGGTATATATATGTTTCTTCAAATATCCATCCATAATTTTATTGATAATATTTAACCAATGTAGATAATAATTATTTAGTATTTCTCCTAAAAGCCAGCACATTTTGAGGGGCAAATCTGTAATTTGAGAACTTTCCTCAATTATATGTAATAACTTTTTTCAATTTAAGTAACATTTATTCAATAAAAAATGCCACTTGAAACTAGGATTAAACAGAAATTCAGGTACAGAGTTGCACCTTTTTTGGCAAGTGATAGCTTACTTGTATAATCCGGGAAAAAATCCAGATAAGAATTGGATGAAGTCATGACTAAGAAACAGAGTTTTTGTTTCTTTGGAATTGGATGGAAATTAATCAGTAATTAAATTTGTGTGTTTTTTTTTAAATGTTCAGTTCTAATTTAGTAACAGGCATGGGAATCAAGTAGCCATGTTATGATGATAATGAACCCTACTGCTGACATGGTGCCACATGACACATGCTTTCCACTTATTTATACTCTTTGGTATCTGGTTGCTGAAAACGTACATAATAAATTTCCTTTTAGTTTGTCTGATCGGATTGGAAGAATTTTCCCCTGTGTTTGTCATGTGGAATACTAACCAGTTTTGAATGTAAAAGAATAATCTTAAAAAATTGTCCATCTGAATAGCAAAATATCACAATTTTTGCAAAATTGCAAAAGTTTTGGTCTAGCTCTTAAACTATGATCACACCAGTCTGTGTTGCCTCAGGTTGGCACAGCAAAAGTTGAAAGGTAGCGATTGTACAGGGTTGGATGCATTTGCAACAGTAAGAAAAAGGATTAAATTTATTTGCCTGTCTTTATTTTTCTTTGGACCCTTCCTGTAAATGGTCAGTATGGGACAGAGAACAAGTCTGTGTCTTCTGTGTGCTTTCTTCCTTCTTTTATTGAGTGTCTGTTGAGTTCTGTGTTTTCTTTCTGCCACCAGCTATAGCTGTTTTAATGTGCCTGTCATCTTCTTACTAAACATAGTAATACTGCTTGCATGGGTGGTTTTAACATTGCTGATGACTGTGCCTTACTTTAAATGTATTAACATAGTGAAACATTAAAGCACTGCTTTCCAGTTATTGCTTATAAAGACTCAATAAGCATAGTAATTTCATAGATCAAAAATGGGTATAAAATAAACTATTCTTTTTCCTTATTGTGGCAGTCTGAATATTTTATGTTTAATTTTTTTCTTAAAATTAAAATTGTTATGCTGTGCAAATTTTCAATAACCTGGATGCAAAGTTACATATATAGGTTATTCATTTGATAGATATGAATAAAAGTTTTATGATTGTTATAAAGACGGTGTACCAGTAATGTCAGATATTAGGCATTGTTGGTAGCATGTATTGGTAATTTAGAAATCTTTGCCAGAATCTTGTTGAAAGTAAGACCAGTTATTGACTGACATGAACCTGACTGTTACATGATGAACATATCAAATGGAAGAAAATTTGAGTATTTTCATATGGTTTTCTTATATATGACCTTAAACTACCATGATGTAGATTGTTAAATCTTGAGGTGACACGAAATATGCTTGTAGACATTTAGTCTATATTTCTATCCTGCTATGAATGTATCATCAGGATTCTAAATTTGTTTGAAAAGATCATGCCAATAGGACATAAAGATTGCAGGTATCACAGGCCCACCAGGATACTTGCAGGCCAATCATCCTCTGTATTTGTGCATTTAAGGATAGAAATCTGTCATCTGTTTTTGTACTCTGAAGAAATTGCTGAAAACTGGAACTTTAAGGGCAATGACTGATACTTGTCAAAACAAAACGTAATTTCATTCAGTCCAAGACAACAATTTCACTATCAAGAACACTTTATTAATACAAAAAGTAATTTCATTCAGTCCAAGACAACAGTAATGAATATCTCTATCCATCACATTTTTTCAAAACTAGAGTAATTTCATTCAGTCCAAGACAACAATATCACTATCCAGAACACTTTATTAATACAAAAAGTAATTTCATTCAGTCTAAGACAATAGTAATGAATATCTCTATCCAACACATTTTATCAATACAAAAAGTAATTTAATTCAGTCCAAGACAACAATTTCACTATCCAGAACACTATAATTACAAAAAGAAATTCATTCAGTCGAAGACAACAGTAATGAATATCTCTATCCATCACATTTTTCAAAACTAGAGTAATTTCATTCAGTCCAAGACAACAATATCACTATCCATCACATTTTATCAATACAAAAAGTAATTTAATTCAGTCCAAGACAACAATTTCACTATCCAGAAGACTATTAATACAAAAAGAAATTCATTCAGTCAATGACAACAGTAATGAATATCTCTATCCATCACATTTTTCAAAACTTAGAGTAATTTCATTCAGTCCAAGACAACAATATCACTATTCAGAAAACTTTATCAATACAAAAAAAAATTTCGTTCAGTTTAAGACAACAGTAATGAATATCTCTATCCATCACATTTTATCAATACAAAAAGTAATTTAATTCAGTCCAAGACAACAATTTCACTATCCAGAACACTATTAATACAAAAAGTTATTTCATTCAGTCCAAGACAACAATTTCACTAACCAGAACAATTTATTAATACAAAAAGTAATTTCATTCAGTCCAAGACAACAGTAATGAATATCTCTATCCATTACATTTTATCAAAACAAAAAGTAATTTCATTCAGTCCAAGACAACAATATCACTAGCCAAAACATTTTCTCATACTTCGTAACCACACAGGATAAATGTGCCATAATCTGGTGACTGCTTATGGGTCTAGCTTTCCAAATTTTTACTTTTGAATATGGAAAAAAAGTCGCATAAATAACAAGTATTGCTATGTTAGGAGACAATATGACCCAAAACTGTCATGTTGTGTGTTTGTAAGCCTTGAGGTGCTGTACTATATCTGTTGATCCAGAATGGATTATGGTATGATTGTGTTTTAAGCAGGGGTATTATTTTACTTCAGGGCGATCCAGACATAGTCCAGGTCTTGTTAGATCGTGGTGCAGACATTCTCGGAACAAACAGATTTGGTGTGACCCCATTGCATTCAGCTTGCCGTCATGGTAACACAGGTAACTAAATGTGCATCGTGACATCCAAGCCTTCTGCTGAACCACCACTCTGACTATTTACAGTCAATATAATCTCCACATTGGGTAATGGGTACCCTGTTCATATATACTGCTTACAGGTAAAAATAACCATTTCCTGGCAAAACAAGCAGGGAACCAACCTCAGTGTTATAAATTGCTTTTGTTGTTGGTCACTTAATCACAGTGGAACATGCTGTCAGGTCACATTTCATTACATGGACATGTTCAAAATACAATTAAATGAAATTAGGAGTTTTTTCCAACTTCAGAAAATCCGAGGGTTTGTCCACCAAAATATTTTAAAAATTTGCTTAAAAAATTAGATTTAATATCCACACATCTGTTGCAAAGATGAAGAAATAATGATTTCTGACTCATACCTGCAGGAGTTGTTGAAGTTTTAGTCAAGCGCGGAGCACCAGTTGACTACAAAGACAGTGGATCCAGCTCGCCACTCTACCACGCTGTCACACACGGCCATACAGACATTGTCAAAATATTGATAAAAGGTGAGGCATTTTTCAGGGAATTTGTCTGGTCTGTCAGGCATTTATAAATACTGTCATTAGCTTCATATTCGCCAGGTTAAGATGTCACTATTTTCACTTTGTAGCAAACCTGTGAGCTTATGCTGTGGAGTAGCGTCGTCCATCTGTCATACACAGTCATCTGTACCTTCATGCCACTCACCTTTCAGTTTTTGTAGAATAGATTAATGCCCATTTTTCAGGAGTGATTTGCAGTATTGGCCTGAAATTGTGCATATTTATAGAGCTTGGGCTCCTCCATCTTGTACTTAAGACTGGTGGCACCATCTGCAATCCTTTTCCTGTAGCATCCATCCGTACATGTATTTTGGGTGAAATTTCTCATATCTGAGGAGTGGGTCAAGGGATTGTTATGTAAATTTGGCATGTTCATCTATCTTGGAAAGTTTTCTGGTAAAGCAGACAGCTGGCGCCACTTACTGTTCCGTTTTTGTAGGTAAATTAATGCCCGTTTCTCAGGAGTTATTTGCAGTATTGGCCTGAAATTGTGCATATCGATAGATCTTGGACTCCTCCCTCTTGTACTCAAGACTTATGGCGCCATCTACAATCATTTTCCTGTGGCGTCTTTTTGTACATGTGCTTCGGGTAAAATTGCTAATATCTCAGGAGTGGGTCAAGGTTTTGGTCTGAAATTTGGCACGTTTATCCATCTTGGAAAGTTTTCTCATAAACCAGACAGGTGGCACCACTCCCCTTGCAGTTTTGTAGAATAAATTAATGCCCGTTTTTCAGGAATGATTTGCAGTATCAGCCTGAAATTGTGCATATCCATAGCGCTTGGACTCCTCCATCTTGTACTTAAGACTGGTGGCGCCATCTGCAATCATTTTCCAGTGGCATCCATCTGTTCATGTGTTTTGGGTAAAATTTCTCATATCTCAGGAGTGGGTCAAGGTATTGTTCTGAAATTTGGCATGGTCATACATTTTGGAAAGTTGTCATGTTAACCAGATAGGTTGCGCCACTTAGCTTCTGGCTTTCATAGAAAAAAATAATGCCCTTTTCTTAGGAGTGATTTGCATTATTTGCCTGAAATTGTGCATATCCATAGCTCTTTGACTTAATCTTTGTACTCAAGACTGATGGTGCCATCTACAATTGATTTCCCATGGCGTCTATTCATACATGTGCTTTGGAGGAAAATTGCTCATATCTCAGGAGTGGGTCAAGGTATTGGTCTGAAAATTTGGCATGTTCATCCATCTTGGAAAGTTTTCTTGTAAACCAGGAAGGTGGCCCCACCTACCTTTCTGTTTATGTTGAATAAATTAATGCCCTTTTATCAGGAGTGATTTGCATTATTGGCCTCAGGTGGTGCAACTTACAATCATGATTACATGGCAGACACCCATCTCACCTTATTTCCCCCTTACCACTCAATCCATGCCTCACTCCACATGTACTAATCTGATTTTCGCGGATACATGTAGTCGCTTTCGACAAACTGTATCAAGTTGTTTTATGCATCTCTGCACATAACTGAAGAGTTGTTTGAGGTCTGATATGTCCATACATCTTTAATGGCTTTCTTGTTCACAATACTGGTGGTGTCACTTATATTCATTTTTGTGTTTTGTGCGCCTATGCGTGTATTTCAGCAGTGACGTTTGTGTAATTTTTGCATGGATTCCGGTTCAAAATGTTCAGTGCTTGCATTGTACATATACATGTCACACGTGCTTGAAAGGAACGGTCCAGCATGGAAGCATTATACCTGATATATATCCCATTGCACAGGTTCGCATTAGGCCTGTAAGCCTTGTTCATTGTGTCATGAGGGTTCTGATCTTGTGATCTCACCAAACAATAACCTACCCAGATTCTGAACATAATTATATGAACTTATTAATATGAAATAATGGTACAGAATCTTGTAACAAATGGAAGGGGACTAACGTGAACATCAGATGAGTAGAAAGTATTGTTCAGTATTGGCATATAATTTGAAAGATTTGATATAATTTGTTATAGCAATCTTTCATTAACGGGTTAAATATAAGGTCTGTTATTATTTACAATATCGATCATTTGCCTTTTAACATGTCTTTGACAATAGGCCTCTGATTCACGAAGGTTTTATTTTCACAGTTAATTTCCCTTTTGTGAATATGTTGTATAGGAAACCCTCAAGAACAAAAAGGGAAGTTCAGTATATGTTCCCTTTAAAAAGATACATACATGGAACAGGTTGTTTGTATTATTGAAAATTTAAGATATTTAATAAGTTGTTGATGATTGCCAACAATGTTTAATATGCAATATTTAGTCTGTAGAAAATTCTCTCTGACCCTTTAACTTATACATAATTATGTAAGATATTATTAGATTCATTTAGTAACATTTTGTGCTTGTTTTTGCCTGCATCGTTGTGATCTTATTATTAATAACATTTGTAAACCTTGATTTCGAAAATGCTTGAAAAGCCCTTGAAATTTGCAAAGGGAAAGATGTATGAACCCTGTTCTGTGCTTGTTGACCTTTTTACCAAGTCCTTGTTCTTCTGCTATGTGCGGCCAGACCAGTTCAGCCTTGTTCTCCTGACCACCATTTTGATGGTCTTTAGGTATCTGCATTTTTACCTGCAGTCCTATTTTGTTCTTCTATCTTTCAGTGACACACTGACATTTTCCCTGTTTTCTGATTTCAGCTGGTTGTGATTTGGACATTTTATCTGCAGGCCTGTATTTGTTCTTTAATCTTTCTTTGACACACTACTTATTTCTGATTGCATGAATTATTTAAACACATCATGCTACTGATGTTTTCCTGTTTTCTGATTACAGCCGGTTGTGATTTGGACACTGTTAACGACGAGAAGCTCAGCTGTTTGGACCAGTCTCTGGTCTATAACCACAGAGATATCACAGCCTTTCTACTTAAAGGTGGCTGTCAGATAGAGAAAGCCAAAGGACACATTTATTATTCAGGACATTACTGTAACACTGTGCTGTACTCGCTCATACAAGCCCGGGATATGGAGAATATCCGACTACTGATTGAGTGTGGGCATAAAGTCACAAAGCAAGGACTACAGCAAATGTTAAAAAATCCCAACTCCATTCAGGAGAGCCAGGACATACTGGGACTTCTACGACACGCGTCCAATGTGCCACGCACACTTAAAAGTTTATGTCGTATCACAGTGCGACGGGTGCTCATTAACAATCGGCGGGCCAACGGGGGCAGTCTGGACAGACAAATAGAGAGGTTGGGCATACCTCTAAAACTGCGCAGCTTTATGTCTATGAGAACATAACAGCCACTGTGCTAATATCCACCAGTGTGTTATGTGTATCTGATGCATTTATGAACCACAGTCATTGCCTTTGTGCTTCGCAGGAAAGATAGTCGCGTCCTGAGGATACTCCAAACGGATTACAGAAAAGTGAGGTGACATTCGATATTACGCTTCACTTAAGACATAATACCCTCTGTCCGCACCAGGGGGCACTTGGCATAGATTATGACTGCCTGCCTTCATGAATATTCATGAGGGATGGTACACAGAGGGCAGCTTTGTATAGTAGATTTTCAGGATGTATAGTTTGTAGACATTGCAGGATATTTCATGAATGATATTTGCTAACACAAACCCAAAATTACAACAAAAATACATTGCTGCACCAAGTTACATCAAAATATATATCACAGACAGATATGAAATATTCTCATGAACATCTAGCCATTTGTTTGAAAAGAAAGTATTTTTTAAGCTGGCATGAAAATCAAATCACCAGGGTTTAAAAAGTTCATAGTTGAATTTAACAGGGTCAGGTTTTTAAAATGGGTACATTTAGCTTGTTTTTTTTTTTGGTTATGAGGTTAATATAGTTAGACCACCGCAATATTGGTCGCATTCCCAACAAAAGCCCCTCTGTGGTTTTAGGTAGTTAACAATTTTACCACCAAGGGGTCTGTTACAAAAGCCTGACTTAAGTCATGTTGAGGACACAAGTCCAGAGGTATATTTCTGTCTTCATGGTAACCATTCTGACATCACAATGGCAACCCCAGCCTGAAGTCCAAACATTTTTTTTTGCTACAGACCCCAGGGTAAGGCAAATCATCATCATTCATGTGCTGCAACATTTATACCACTCCTGATTGTTTAGAACTAAACTTGCCGTTCACATGATGTGGTTCATTACCACAATCCTTGCTTTAATTCATGCTCTGCTTAGTATAAAATAATGTGCAAATCCTAAATATTCCTGGGATAAGGTCAGTATTTTTAGCATCTCAGTATATACTTTTCATATATCATATTATGAGAAAGTATTAAAGTTACCATATCTTGCCTGTCCAGTATGTGATGTTTGAGGCAATAGATATCCTTAGTTGTCACCAGTGGATATATTTGCTCCATATATCCTCTGATGTCATCAGTTTAGGTATTTGGTCCTTAACCATTGTTACCTAGTGCTGTTGAAAACACTGTTCTTTATTCCCTTAGGATCCCTGTTGAATTTTGAAGTATCAAAAGTTTAAAATAGATGGTTTCATAATAGTTTCAAAGTAATTTTGTGTCAATTTTGTATCATCTGGGTTAAACAGTGACACACGCAAGAAATAAAAAATAAATACCTCCTAGACATGTTCTGTATGTCGGGTAAATTTGGGGTCGTTGCAAACAGATGGCCGTGGGTGATGGATTGATGAAAATTTTCTGAACAGCGCCTTCAGTTATCAAAGTCATGTACAAGACCGCGCTAAGAACGTTCGTATCGAATGTTTTAATTTAAATATTGCCATTTGGGAGCCAGCGTAAAGTCAAGCAATCAGTTCCAAAGTTCGAGAGGTATGTTGAAATTACCTTAGAACTGAAAAATGGGGAGGCCACAGGCATGCTGAACAACCGCTATGCGTACATATTTATATTAGTTCCTCTTCCATCTGGCAGAGGTCAGTACCGGTCAGAGACTGCGCAGTGGCCCAGGACAAATGACAAAGGTTCCCCACTCGGGGGCGCGACTAGTTCATTGCAACTATTTAATGTTGGTAATACCATTAGTTTTATTATTTTCCCGTGTAATATTCGATGATATCAGGGATCACCAAACTACAGAAAAATAAACCGCGTCCCCGCCAATTCATTATACAAGCAAGAAGACACATTCGTTAGGAAGAAGTTTCTTGTGCGACATGTGCTACAACTGGACAGTTTGGCTTAACATCCATGCGAGTGTTCATGAGTAAAATCGCTTTTAAGATTTTATACAAAACACGTCCCTCTGTCCAGTTGCATATCTGGAGAAAATCCTCATAGGAGCGATTTTCTTGTCGGGCAAATTTTCTCAGTCTGCATAAACTTAGGGATTTCTGACAAAATAACGTCAGTCTAGAGCCTTTCTTTTTTGGAGTGAAATAATCACATTTTAGCCACAGAAACACGCACGAGTAATGAATAGCATAAGATGATAATAAAGTTACAATTGCTGTTGATGTTTAACATATCAGTAATTATCATAGAATATTGTTTGTTACCTTAACAGTTTGCTATCAGATGGAGGGGCTGGAGCCTAGTACCTCATTTAGGTAATTTCAGTATGAAGCCAGGTGCCATGGTAACGTTATTGCATCATAATGGTTACCATGGTCGTCATGATTAATCATACGTGTAGGACTGGTTAAAATTTGATTAAAACAGATCAGTCTTTATTTGGATACAACTTATTTGGAATAATCCGTGGTTTATCCTTACCTAGTCCGGCAATTTGTTAAAGAGTCACGGAGACCTGTTAAGATCCTCGTTTCAGTAGTGATTTCATGAGACGTATCCTTCAGTAAAGGATTCATAGTGACGTAATATTGTTGATGATGTTGTTGTTAGTCTTGATAGATTTTAACATTGGTTTGTGGTCTGTTCAAATCACTGAAATGAATATAATAATTATTTTTCTTCTGTACTACCAGGAGTACTTTTCCAGTATCTGTATGTACATGTGTATGGACCATCTTCATCATTGGAGTGATTGGATCACGTTCTGTCAAAGTATCTCATCATTAACCCATTGTATAAATGATTTAATTATGTTATGGGTTTACAATGATACATGGTTTTCTAACTAAAATAATACCTTTTACATCATGTTAGGACTTGGGAGAGAATATATGACGTCGGAAGTACACTCAGAATGAGTATTTAAACTGTCTTAGAAAAAATGCAAACTCGTTGTAGAGTCGGTGGTATCCACATAATGCTATCATTGTCTTCTGTTGCAAGCATATTCCCAGTAACTAATTTATTAACTATATATAAATATGCACTGTGTATTACCAATGCTTGGAGAAAGGGTTTTTCCACATACTAGGTTGACAGCTCGAATATTATTTATAATGAGAATAATACTTTCACTGATAGTTACCATTAACCTTTTCGTATTGGTCCATCCTTTGTCGTAATGGCGGACCTGTTTATTTTCTGGTGAGATCATTTCATATCATGAAATTGAATTAACAGGACTTTCCTACTATACCAGCGACATCTATCTGTGCATCGACAAACTAAGTTATATCTCATAAGATTAAAGTGAAAAAAAAACTCTTTTTCTTTAATGATGTGGCTCCCGTCGTCATCTCCGGTTTGAATTTGATGTCACTTGGCAGCCCCCACGATGAGAACATTAGTTTACACCCACGCAGACGACCATAAGTCATGGCCTTGGAAAAGCGCGTTAATACCTTTTTGCCATTGGAAGTTTCGGCGTTAGGGTTTCTGTTCAGAGGTCACCACCGCCAGTTATAATTTACAATGATACATTAATACCAAGTAACGATCTGTGCAGAACTCACTGTTTAATAGTTCTGTACTAGCCAACCAAAACTCGAGTTTTTGGATTTACTGGCATGCCGAAAATATTGTCGAAGGTCAGAGTTGTTCCTGCTGTCTTTACAAAGTGGTCGCGTTTCATTTCTCCTTGTCCATTTCATTCAACAAGACGGATGAAATGGATTAGTGGGAAGAATTTAATGAGATAGTGCCTTAAGCTAAGATTCCAAGTTCACGGAATGCGGACCCAGCATGCGGACTGCAAATAAAAGGCGATATTGTCCAAATAAATAGGTGAGATTCCATATTTGCGGAACCGGCATGCGGAATGCGTAACCGGCAAAACGAATCGCCGCATGTGGCGATGTTTGCCGGTCCCCCATGTTATCCCGGAGCGACACGTAGAACTTGTGCATGTTGCCGTGCCGGTACATACGAAATCTCTCATCACGCATTCCGTGCATATGGAATCATGGCTTGAGAAGTGTAACGTAACCAGAACAGGGGAGCGGGGAACGATCTTTTTATGTTATAGCAGTTTTGTGAAAAGGCTATATTCTGTTCTATATGACAAGGCACCATTAGGCTACCACGTTATAAAAGATACTGTATATCTAAAATGGGTAGTTTAGACTCGGTTGCGGTAAATCTGAAAGTTCAAAGCTGAATCGCTTTTCCAGATAATCTTAGTAGTATCACAATGGTGAAATCCTTAGGGGTCAATCACCTGTATGTCTTAAGCTTCTCAGAGATGAGGTCAGAAATGGTTCCATCCTCAGAACCGATCCAAAGCATCCATTCTTTAATTAATTGTTACTGTCATGTCCACAGAATATTAGTGATGTTGTAATATGGGAGTTTGACTCGGACCGGCCAGTAGCTTCATTTGATTCCATGCTGTGTCATAAATTCTTGTACGATATGGTCTGGAGACTTCTGCTGCCGAATACAAATATCCAAGATCTGTTAATTAAATATGCTGGAGTATATCCCCCAGCAGTGGTGAATGTGCGTTAACGTATATGTTAAGAGGTCTGCGTGTTGTAGCTGTATTTTGTTATCATTGCCATTGCCTGTGTGTAATTAACGAGTCAAACATGTAGCTGCTCTCTCTCTCTCTCTCGTTTGTCCTCTGATGAGCAGCGGTTTCAGGGATTTTCAGTGCAGCTATGTTTACAGACACATAGCTAGCTAACATTTCCGCCGTGCCCGGGATATTTCCACCATGTGGAACGGTATATATTTTACAAAATTGTGGTCTGATATTCACAAATCTTCGTAAGGTTAGGGCATGGCAGTTTTTTTTTTTTTTTTTTTGGGGGGGGGGGGGGGGGGTTGGGGGGACACATTAGGTCCAAAATGAGACTTGATGACGCCACGTCATGGCGCACGTGATGTCTTAAAGGCTGCTAGGTATGAAATGGTTCGATAAGCGTTTCAGCGCTAACTTATGCCATATATGGATTCATGCTAGCTTAATTCTCGTTATTCCTATCCCACGCGTAGTGCTGATCGGCCAGTGCTTTAATTTGTCGATAATAAAATCAAAGAACTCATACTGGTAAAACTGTTTTCTTTAATTGTTCTGCTTTGCAGCAACAAAACAAAAGTCCATTAGATATGTATATATTTATACTAAAATATGACTAATCATAAACGTAACTGAGGCCCGAAAGAAATCCGGTAATTTTGTACTGCATATTACGCATGCGCAGCTTTCGCCTCCGGGCCTTGTGGATATTTAGTTAACCAAGGCGTAAGGACATTCGACTGCTTGGCTTTTTATTCCAAGCCGCCTCAAAGGGGGTCACGTGTAATTAAAGCCGGCGGCTTACTATTTTATGAAACTGTTATCGACAACCTGGTCATCAGTAACAGCATATATGTTATCAAATGCCCAGCAGATAAATAGGGTCTTCATCATAATCAGGGGGGTCACATATGGTTCTTGCCAGATGGTTTCCGTAGAAAATCCCGTGCGGGAATATACTGCTGGGTGCCAGACAGGCACAGAATTTATTTGTATATACGATAGCTTGATGATCTGTCCGGAATAGAATTTTATTTCATGTCTTCGTCCATCTACTTGGTGTACACTTTCCATATTTTTTTTTTGCATGGATGTACAGTTCTGAAATGTTAATGAGAGCATGTGTAGGTATCAGAGGAAACAATCACCGCTCTTTTTAAAAATAAAATGTATTACTAGACTTGTTTTTACTTCATTTTATCGATGTGCGGTGTTATAAGGCAACTGTGATAATGACGACATCCGAAAACAAAGGCCATTGAAAGAACGGTAAAAGCTTTCATGTGGTGTGTTTATCAGTGTATGTGTGAGCCCCGTTATGATATGAAGGTGCATTGCTCTGATCTGTCTAAAATTATATCTTCCTGATAAAACAAGGTATCAATCAATAATTCTCACACGAAAGTTCTGACCATGATATGTGCACAGGGACGGATTTGACATTAAGAGCTTCTTAAAAAATCATCTTTTATAGAGCAATTCTTGTCCCCCTTTCACTCTCCTGCATCCAATTTGTCCTGAAAATGTTGAGCATGTTGGATCTTTGATCGCTACCACTGCCATCTGCCGGAGATTACATGAACTTAAATTTGCCACATTTATCAATCGCCTCTGAGAAAATCTGCAGTGTTTGCTTCATATGAAAAGCAGAGATTGCTGAGATTCCATACTTTGTCACATATTGCCTTGAGTTGAATTATTTTTGTAAGACGCCTGCGTCTCACTTGTCTAGTTACCATAGTGAAGATATCAGTGGAGGGTTAACGGAGAAATCCATACAACCAGATTATATCTGAAATGGAAAAAAAATCAATTTTTAAATTAAAAAAGTATTTGGTAAAAAATTAACGTCTAATTATCTCTCATTGACTTAAATTTATGCAACAGAAACAGACAATAAAGTATAAATTTACATGGATTTGAGTATTCAAAAGGAAAGGAAAAACTTTTCCAAACAGTATGTGTTTCAAATTAAATATCAATGTTTATCTTCTGAATTTCTGCGGCCAAGTTTCCTGTGAAAAGATAATTTTGAAAACTTCCCTTAAAAGTTATGCACTGAATACTTTGTGTGCAAATATCTCGAACAGTGTATATATATATCAATATATATTTTTATGTATATATATGTGTGAGTGTGTGTGTGTGTTTACTTCCAGGTATTCTACCGGTATTTCTTTGATATGAGATCCCACATATCACAGGTTTAATAATGTTTCATAGCAACTTACGCAATGAGCAACCACGAAGGGACTAAAGCGCCACCTGCCGACCGTAGTTGTTGACAGTCCAATTGAGTCATGTTTTGGGTACTTTCAGGTATCCTCTCCCAGTAGTCGACGCAACAGTAAGTGTTGGTCACGTGACCGCAGCAATACCCTCCTGTCCCACAGTCCTCCCCGGGTCTCCAAAACCCACCAGTGTCACAGTAATCAGGGCAGCGTTCCCCGGACACTGGAATGGTGATTGCAACAGGAGAGGTTACCTTGGATTTCTTGCACTACACGTTAAGGTTCATTCTAACGATATCCATTCAGACATAAATCAGTAACCACCAGTGGTAAGAATAGGTTGTAAAATCAGAACAGATGATTAAAAGAAGAAAATCAACCGAAGATCGATTATTAATCGATTATTTTATGCACCTATATATCCCTGAAATTTGCTGTATAGTATTATACTTAATCTATTGACTGATCAAATTCAGCCTGACTTGTACATCAGCTGACAGTTCGAGGTTACGGCCAGGTTGTCGAGGTTACGGTCAGGTTGTCGAGGTTACGGTCAGGTTGTTGACGCTTTTTCGCTGCACAAGGTTAATGCTGTCCACTACCCGGGTTCCGTCTTTTTGTCCCTTCTTTAACCCTGACAGAATTAGAATATATTTTTTTCCGGATATAATATGACTATTTTTCATGTGCATACATAATCGTTTGTGATCAATTATTGAAAAAATGGAATCGATTTAATCACTTATGAAAGATAACGACCAGTCATCGATATATTCGATCAATTTGAACACCTAACCTCTCATACCTGACACGTCACATATGTTTTTAAACTCTGGATACGTATTACCTTCATATTATCTCAGGCCAATTGGAAGCAGAGGTCAAAGGCTCATTATATTTTATTGAACAACCACGCGTTATCAACTTTAATATAAAATATAAGTAGGTTGCACAAAACTCCAGTCAGTCAGTTCAAGAAAATGATGTTCCCTGTTAGAAAAGTAATCAAGGTCTATTTCAACGCTGACATGGCGACAGCTCGACACATCCAGGCTGGCGCAGCTCGTCGATTTTTTCCCGGCGCTCCATGAAAATGAACACAAGATAAATCCAGCGAGTTGATGCAGCAACGCCCTCAGTAACCGGTTCGTGGGACGGGCTTGCCATCTGGCGTCGTATCGCGTAAGCGTTTGAAAAGTTAGGCGACCAATTTAGTCAATAATGTTATTACATTTGTTTATTGACCAGTCGTACGTGAAAATTTGGGAGACTGTTTAAAAACGATATGCTCTACTTTGCTGAAATGTATGAAACTTTGATCTTAAATTTCTTCTTTATTCTTTTTACCTCCGATCAGGCATAAGTTCTTTAAGTTCATTGTTTAAATAACCACTTTCTTTATATCTTTAATCAATAAATGTATACTTGTTGTATGTTTTCAGTCATCTGCCCATGCAATAATACTTGCCAGTTTTGACCCCCAAAAAATAAAAGGAACCTATGAGTGAAACCAATAGAAGTCCAAATGAAGCCACGTGTGTCACAGGAATCTATGAAAGAAACCGTGCAGAGACATCCAAATGAAGCCATATGTGGCACAGAAGTATGTGAAAGAAGCTGTGCAGAATAGAAATCCATAAATGAAATCCAAAAATCCACAGCGAAGTCCTAATGAAGCCACATGTGTCACAGAAATCTAGGAAAGAAACCGTGCAGAGAAGTCCAATGAAGCCATATGTGTCACAGAAACCTATGAAAGAACCATTGCAGAGAAGTCCAGATGAAGCCAAATGTGTCACAGGGCGCTATTAACCACAAAGAAGAGAAACTCCAAACGAAGCCATCTGTGGCACAGCAGAAGATGTAAACAAAGTAATGTGGGTTTGCAAAACAGAGGTGTATCTTATACACGATATACTTTTGCAATGGTTATTATAGTATATAAAATTCCCCGTATCCAGATACGTTGTTTTACATGACATTAAAGGAGAAATAAATTAATATGTTACAGGACAAATGAAGCAGGAAAACGCAGAAGAGCTGCCTATTTATAAAGCTCAAGTTGTTTTTTTGTATTCCGGATTTTATACCTACCTTGGGTGACCAATGACCATGCATACATTCTTGTGGCTCAAGAACACATTAATTTAGGTTTAATAAATAATTATAGATGTTTAAGCATTACGTTCTTGAAACACAAGGAATGTTCTCAAACATTAGATAGTTCAATAGGTCATATGTAAATTCCGCTATAACCGGCCCTTTCATTGATATCAACTGCTAGTTAGGTTCAAGATCTTTTCATATTCGTCCATTGTACTTTTCTTAAACTTCAAACAGTCTCACCTACTCACCATTTGCAATAACCAAGGCGACCCATAACAGGCAAGCAATCCCAAAAGAACCCATAACACCTCTGGAGTCTTTTCGTTAACTTGTAAACAAGGTCCCAACCTCCATTAATACAAGTAACAAGTCTCGTTAATGTGATCGAGTCTTATCTGTTGTTCACAGTGACGGCGCCACAGGAACACAGTGCGCATGCGCGGACGAAGGTCAAGTGAGGCTTGATAATGATAACACACATACACAAGGTAACGGTAGTAAAGGCACCATTATAACATTTTGTGTGACTGGCAGCTATATGGCGTATTTTCCGGGATATCTGTGTTTCATCCTTGTGAAAGAGATGGTCTATTCTCGATATTCTTAACCACTGGTATCTTTATTTCCCGCGAAATATATTTAAAATAAACGTTAATTAAGTCGGAACGGTTTGCACTAGCAACATCGCCAAAGGAAATTCTTCTACTGAAAATAACATCTAGCGAATACACACTTTTACAAAGATAACCGGCAGTGTTTCTAAAATAACGAGGGGAATCTTTTCTGTAAAATTTTCTGCAAATTGTTTGCATCGTTAACAAACTGAATTAAAAATGAAATGTTCTGTGGTTTTGCCCTGATAGGGACAGTCACACCAAAACCCTCTGAGATTTAGCCTAAGATGTCATTAACTTATAAATGTGTTAATGAAACGGCTGAGCATCTGTTTTGTCGCGGAAACCTTGTCCTGTCGTGAACTATTGTGAAATGGCTTTGTTATTGCACATAAAGAATAATTCCCATGGGCATACGTCCAAAGCAGGGGAATTACAGGATATGAGAATACGGGGGCAGAGGGAGAGTGGGAGATGGGATATTTCCTTCTCACATAGTGAAGAAATATTTAAAAAAAAATATTTTTGGATGTATAAAATGTATCATGATGCAAAATCCGGCTCTGTCTTTTTCTGAATGAAGCGCTTATTGTTCTGTTTCCAAGGTTTTCGGGTCGGAGGGGGAGGGGCATGTGCATTGCACTAATGATATACAGTCTCCTAACTTCACAGTCCTAAGAACTAATTAGTGCTAATTATTAAAAGGTTATTAGGAATAATTACCTCTTACTGTTATTTGCAAAAATATATATCTTCTGATTGAATTCATGCCTGAAGGATTAAACGAAAACCGTGCCATAGTTTTACTACCACAATGAAATACAACACAGAGGTTGTTAAATTACTGAATATAACTTTTAATCACTGTTTCAAACAATATGTGAATGTACACGGAACCGTCCAGCAGCTCTTTAAGCGGGTTATCACAGTTCGTTTTGGCACGCGAGGTAACCTACACTATATAAATCTGCACACTGATATAATGAAGAGAAATAAAAGTAAATAAATAAACTTTTCTTATATTACAGATCTTTTTAAGTATAAATTAAAAATGAAATTCATCCTTGTTCTTCTCTGTCACCATGACAATCACGTTCCGCTCCTGATATATGAATATATATGGTAATGACCACGAATGAAATCCATTCTCGTTTCTCGTTTCATGCCACCAATATGTACCGTCACCTGGTGTCTGATTAAAGAACTGGCCATCTCAAAGAAAACTGGATCTCGCTGCAAGGGCAATCGAAGAGGTAAGTGTGAACCTGCAAAGATGAACAGATAGAGTAACAAATTGTGATGAATTGAGTTTCTGCATACATATATAAAAATATATTGCAAGAACCATGGACAGACTTAGAGTTGAGTAGAGAGGTCGGGTAACTTGTTTTTTTTTGTATCAGACGGTGGCATTTTGAGACCCTGTATTGATAAACCATAAATTTTGTAGGGGGGAGGGGGCTATGGTGGTAGTAGTGGTTATGATTATAATTGTGCTTTTTCCACCTTTCTGGTCCGAAAAAATAACCTATAAAATACCATGCAGAGAATGCATAAAAATTAAACACTTTTTTGTGTCATTAGGAGGTTTTGCTAAGTTTTTATGGTGATAAAAATTTATTTGTATTTTTATCGTTGTTTAGTATATATTAAAAAAGTGTTTTGTTGTTTTTGGTGTATAATGGTATAGATCTTATGATATAAACTTATGTTTTATAAAATATGGAAGGCTTTGCCGATGACTTTAATGTATGCCCGTCGTAACAATGTCAAGACCAAAGAAAAAAGATTGCCGGTAGAGTAAGTGAGCAAAGAAAGGGTTATGATTAAATTTGAATGTTAAAACTAATCCTTAAATCGTTATATTGTCCTTGAAACATTAATTACAAGGCTGTTTATATGATTAGGAAAAAAATGAGACCTGTCTCAAATGTGACTGTGAAAGTGGGGGAAATAAGGATAATATAACGTTGCAATTTGCCATAAAGGCAACCCCGTAATAACGTTGCATCGATTCGCTGCCCCTAATTTCTGTGGCACTTTTTCGTATTGGTAAATGAACACTTAGTCCTCGGCATTAGTGCTAATTGGAGTCCTTTCCTCGATCCCTTCTAATATTTCATAAAAAAATGTGTTATATTTGGCCTTGTTTATTTGCACCAGTTCCAAATGGAAGCATGTTTCTATTGCCTCCTAGGAAATTCTGTGTTTACATCGACCATTTAATCAAAACAAATTGCCATCTCGCTCCGTAACTTTGGTCACAGATTCCGTAGAACAATTTATTATTATTATCTTTCTTTTTGTGTTTTGACAGAGATGGTTACGATGGCTGTGTGAGGGTTCTGCTAGTAGTTATAGCTATGGCAGTTATGATAGTGAGAGTGACAGGAGATATGGCGGCATGGGTCACGAAATTATGATGGCGGCAGCAGAGGTAATGCCTTTAGAAGAGATACAGGGGAAACTAACGTAAAAATCACAGAAGTCCTGAGTATGACGACCGTGTGTGGATATTAGATAATTATGAGAAATCGACAATAATCAGATGTTGTGTACGATGATATTGTAATCGTCACCGTAATAGTTATCATAACAACAGTATCATTTCAATGTTTACTTAGCAAATTCAGTGTTGTTTTAATGTTATTAATATTAATAGTTAATAAACTCTTTTTAATGACCTTAAATATCTTAATAATCATGATTTTGATGATGACGACGATGGCGATGGTAACATCAAGAAACATGATTGTGAAGAGGATTAACGGAATGTAAATAACTTAAAAGGCATTTTTGTGTCAATTCCGAAAAAAATATGTTGAAGTCTTCATTAAATTACGAATGAGATAGGCAAGTCGCTTAGTTCGGAATGCTGAAGAAATATCTGAAAACACGTATGGGCTATAAATAACAGCACTTGTAGTCAAACCTATCGATAAAGAATAATTTTGGTAAGCAATTACAGAGTCATAATAAAAATATCAGGTTTACTCGTGCTTACCAGAGAAGATTGGCTGACATGTAGATCACGTGACCAGTGTTCAGGCCTGCCAGGTATTTTTCTCTAACCTGAGAGCATTCCTCCACAGTCAGGTTACCCGGGAGATCGTACAGGTGTTCAAAGTAATCTGTACAACAAGTCCGGTCAGTGGGAGACCCGCAGCAGTATCCCATGTCCCCGCAGTCCTCCACCTCTATGAAGTGGCCGGTCTGATTACAGTAGCTCGGACAGTGCTCACTCAGTGTTCCTATAAACACAAGCTATAGTCTTTAGAATCTTAACAAAGTGATCCCATACTCTAAGATATGATAATCATGGGCTCATGACATTGGATCTGTGACATGTAGTTCATATGTCACTAACGTTTATGTATGTTTTTCTCTTCATGCTAATCTAACTAACATGTTACAATGACACCACTTCTGTTACTGCTGCTGTTGCTTCTACTACTACTACAATAACTACTACTGCCTCTACTACAACTAATAATAATAATAATAATAATAATAATAATAATAATAATAATAATAATAATAAAACGAAGAAGAAGAAGAAGAAGCAGAAGAGTAGGCAGAAAAAGATCATTAATATTAATTAATAATAATAATAATAGAATTTCACTCCAGTTTATTTGTGATACTGAATAATATTTACTTTTTATAACTTACTCTAGTTAGTTTTTATATTAGAGGCTTGCACAGAATGCCTGAATTTTGGAAATGAGGTCTGCTTTAATTGATTGAACTTTTTTTTTTTATTTTCCATAACTCCATAAACAAATGGTGTAAAAGTCCGTGCTTGTGCGATGTAAAATCAACTCACCTGTAAATGAGAGTAAGAATACCAATAGTAAGAGTAATACTGGAACTAAATATCCCTTCATATTGATTTTGTGTTCAAAGATCAAGCCTTGAACACGACTCACATTCAAGCTTAGATTTTCATGCGCCCAGCTTATCAGGAAACAATATATGGTCTATCAAATCCCCTTGCGTGATTTAATCATGGAGCAACCGGATGTTAAATAATTCCTATGGGTACAACGCATGCGCAGGTATGGGAGCGCTCGTTCTTGTGAAATTTTGCTCAGTGAAGCTTACCCGCTTTATTTGTTCGCCTGGTGTATTGTGTTTATTCAGTAGGAGAAAATGGAACCCCTTGCGGAATAATAAAGCAAACACAGGTCAACAGGAGTTGCCATGTTTGGTTGAGGAGAGTAAACATGGCTCCAGTTAAGCTGAGCTGTGCCCTGTGTAGGGTCTACATTGGCAAGACATGTTTGCCATTAGATATACTGAGGGAAAGACCTGCACGCATATCGACAAGCAAAGTCAAAACAGGGGAAAAATTGCCGATTGGCGGATCACTTGTTTCGAAATTCTTGTTTATGTAAAATTGGCGTATATCTGGGCATGCGGGTACTCTAAAGTCTGTTCCACGTAGGGGTGCCCATTGGAACTTTGTAATATTTTCATAAAGTGCACCTCCAAACAATGAGATGCAATGGAAAAATAAGGCAAAGGCATAACAAAATTGAATTGAAACAAACCTTGCAAACTATTTTGGGAATGCAATTAAATCAAGATCTCATATAGTAACTCTGAAACGGTCTTATTCTCAACTCTTTTCGTATCGAAGATCGTCAAAGTCGTTGGTTATATGCTCAAATAACTACATTTAAAAGCTGCTGGTTGGTCATTTTGTGTCAAAGATATATTCTAAAATGTAAAACTATCAAAGTTAGGCTTTTTTTAAAACCTTGTAAAAGTCTATTGGCGACTTTTTTTCTCACATTAGGCCTTCATCAACTTTTTTTTTTAAATTGTGGCATTATAATGAGAGTTTGTGAATAAGAGAGAATATTCGATTAATTTCAATAATTGCCTAATCCAATAAAGGAAAAGATTACGGATTTATTCCATGCTTTGTATTTCAAAGGGCTCACTCGAACTGTTTCAAGACAATTTGCAATGAGCTCTTAATGTGCGAGGGCGGAGGTTTTCTTTTACAATTAGTAACTGTCCATTTTTGTAATAAATACCGTATATATTATAAAATGATTTATATTTAAATCTTAATATATTTTAAATGGATTGTACAAGTAGTTATAATTGTCATTATTTTAAATATCAAGGGTTTTAGTCTATATCATTTGGTGTTATCTTTTAATAATCTGTGCTATTTTATGTAATGCGCCTAGGGTATGTTGCGCAACATAAATAACCTTATGCATATAATAAGTAATACTAGGTGGTGGCGTTTTGGTGTCTCTAAAGGTGAAGGAATCCAGAGAACCAGGAGAAACCAACGTCCTTGGTGGGGCCACCACAACCCACTTTCATAGCCCGACGGGAATCGAAACCGTGGGTCGCAGCAAGAGTGCCGTGTTTCTTCTCCTCTGCCAGACCACCAATACATCGTCCATTAAAAGATTCAACCCGGTCCTGTTACTGCTACGAGGAAGTGTCCAATACCGTACATGCAGAAAATTTGCAATTAACTAGTTTGTACATACTATTCTTTCATTTTATATAATGAACAGATTGAAAACAATCATAATTATCATAAAACACTGATGTGCATCCCTTGGTTGAACGGCCTCTAAGTTAGCAGATGTCTGATGTAAAACAAAAAACCTGAATAATTAAAGTTACCAACTTAATATTAATAACAGTCATGCACGGATCTGAGACAACAAAGTAGTGTCAGGGTTTGTAACAGTCAGTTCACTCAGATGGCGATGTTCTTTTATATATAAACTCCTGGACGCAGACATAGAATAGGTTTACAGTCCTTGCATTCTCGATAATTTGTCCTAAGTTTCGGCATTTTGTGATCTATTTAGATAACTGAGTGCAGAAAGTTATACCTACACATATATTTATGGGTCAAGAACATTCAGGTAAATATTGGGGATGGAATTTTTCATGGCAGTGTTTACATCTGAATGCTCCGAACCTGCCTAACGGGAATGCGGACAATTTTATAGATTTGTTAGGCCAAGCAGTAAATTTACTTCACTCTGTGTTTATAAACTATTATGGAAATTAGGTAAATGAAAATTACTTGTTTGTTTAAGGTTTTACATACGTAAAAAATCAGTATCCGGAATGATACAATTTCGGTTTTATTCATGAAATCAATAACATGCTACTCTACATATTCTACACGCCTAACACATGCACATAACATGATTCTGGCATCATAAATCCATAGTTAAGTTAAAATTGACATTTTTTAAAATAAAATCTTTATTTTTTCACATGTTATACTATAAATGGAACAATGAAAATAAAACAAATAATTTGACATATTTTTAAAACTTTTACCATCAAATAGTTCATCCTATGTGGTCAGTTTGTCCCATTGAAAGTTCTGTCAAAATATGTTTAACATTGTGTTACATAGCTATTTTAATTTTCAGTCTAAAATTATAGAACTCAAGGGACATCCATGAAGGTATTATTGGCATACAGGTGCATCGAGGGACCTGAAACAAACAAATCACACCTTGTAAGTTTCAGTGTCACAGCTGGTTTTAATGATTCAAGTGATTTAAAGTAGACCAAGCCATGTCAATTTCACACCTCATGACCCTTGTGCGATGTCGATATCACGAATAGTTCTAACTCAGGTTAGGATTCTGCTAGCAAACATGGTTTTACACATTCAGTGACTTCACTTCATCGTAGATACCCACCCAATTAGCTAAAGTCAGTCCACGTTTTTTCTATATTAACTGATCAAACGCCAGCATGACCTTTTATACTTTATATGTGTCAAAAATGGATAAACCACTTTCATATTTAAATTTTTCGATGTCACATTTTGTTTTCTTAACGTATATTATGTACCTAAAAGTAAACAGATGTAGTGGCTTTGGCTAGGGTGTACCATCATCCATATAATAATTTCGCCGTATAATAATTTGCTAGCATTTTTTTTCAGGTAAGAGCGGCTATCAATTAAGATCGAAAGCTAAGGGGTTGAATAAAGACATTGAAGCGTCTTCAGCGGACTCTCTGAGTTACTGGAGTCACTTTTATTGTAAATATTCTCAAATATATCTGGTTTCTGTAAAAATTAATGGAGTTAAACTTTCATAATCTTGTCAATGCCATTCTGAAGTATTGAGTGATTGTAAATTGATATTATGATCAAATATTTAATTCTGGTGTTCCAATGTAAAGTTAACAAATAAATCATGAACGAAACATAAATATTGTATCAGACAATGCCCAAAAAACCAACAGGTTTGAAATGTATTTACTGTAACGCGCCTTATATTCTTGAAAATTATCTGGAAACCTAACAAAATGAGGTGGGACTATAGGAACAATTTACTTTGAATATTAGTGCATACAGGTGTGTCGAGGCACCTGAAATTAACAAAAGATTTGAAAGTTTCAGTGTCACAGCTGGTGTTGACCACCAAGGTCATTCTGTTCAGTGAAATTGATTTCGTCCCCTCATGTGTTCCGTTTAATCAAATATTTCTAGTTAATCGTCAGTTTTTAATGTTCATTTTCATCACACCCACACACCTAGTCCAAACGTGTATATCCTTTGATGGTCACAGATTAAGGTATCATTATCGTCAAAATCACCTATATCTAAAACCATAACTAAACACGTTTTCTTGTTTTCCCTCTATTCTGTGTATTTCTTATTGAAAAATAAATCATCATTTTTTATTGAATCAAATTTCAACTATTCAGTTTTAGGGTAGATAGAAACATGATAGAGGGGAAAAATTTTTTTTAGATATTTTCATATTATTTTATATTAGTTCACTAAAAAGTGGCTTACTGTTACTGGGTGCTTAAAATATCGTACCTTTTAAAAACTAAAAATAAACAAAATGTTATAAAATCATTAGGAAATGAATGAAAAATTTTAAAAATATGTATACCGTGAGAAAGATCACTGTACCAGGTTAATAATAATGTATACTTTTTGGGGTCTAATATGAATTTAAAACAACTTTTGTTTGATTATAGATTATACGATAATTATAAACTGAAGAAAAGTTGAGCCAGCTTATTTTATAGCCTTCAAGAAACCAGAGCTAGACAAAACATTAGCTACTATCCCTCATCCTACGCTAATATTGATAAGATTGTTATCATCAGTTGGTCACTTGGGGACGGTTCCGCCATCTAGCGGATGCTCTCATGACCGCTGGCTGCCATGCTGTCTCCACCAGAGGTCGCCCCACTACGCTCTTTCCTTCTCGATCACACTTAAACAGTTCTTACGAGAATCTGACAGGATTAATACATTGAACTTTACCTAACGATAAATATGCTGACTTGTTCAACTGAATTTACTGTATTAATACAGGCAAAGTTCAGTGCACTGGTCACTCTCTTTAGACATGTTCGTAAATGTTCACATTATACTGAATTAAGGTTCAAATATAAAACATTAACTTACAGGGTAAGAATGAATCTTTCTGCCATAATGAAATGTAGTTTTACGATAGCCCACTACAATGTGGCTTGATCCTAACCGGTGTATAAACCATCTCATTTTTTTTTTTCATATTTTTTCTCCTATATAATTTCACATGGAAAAGAATGAAAAACTCATAAATACATACACATTTGAAAAGCACTGTACTGTGTGTACTTTGTAGACTTAGAATAATCTTAACACAGCGTTTTGGGGATTTTGCCAGGGATGCTGCTTTAAAAGCAGTGATTCAAAAGGTAACGATTTGAGATAAATCGTTTAAGAAATTATTAGAATAAAGTCACAGGTTGGTTAAACGCATTTTACAAAACCTGCATTTATAACATTATTTTAAAACGCATACACCTAAATTATTTCTAGCATTTGCATGTGGATAAATAATTTCAGCGTGCAGTAAAGGCTGGCCAAGTCGATAAACTTCAAGGTCAAGTAAACGTATGCCAAAACTCATTACATTATCATATAACAAAATACTTATAAAAGAAATATTAATATAGATATTAAAAATAAACTGAAGCCAATTCCTGGTAGAAAACATTTTTTATTATTTATTTTTCCACCAAAAACATTAGGTTGTGTTATTTGTTCAAACACTATTGGCACATCTATGAGAGCTGTCAACTCGGCAGTGAGGCCATCGAAAAATATCAAGATCTCATCAAAAGCTTGGTATATCTGACAATGTCAGCTCCTAATAGTCAGGACAGAATAAAAAAAAAAAAAACAAGTATTGCAGGATTTAAGTTATCTAAATTTTGCCTGTGACGTCACACTTTGCACCAGCCATTCACATCAGGGGCCAGCCTCTGTTCTGGATGAAAAGCATACATATAACACCGCCATGTGCTATAAGGTTTACCTATTTAACACATCTGAGCCAAAGAATTTGTGGTATAATGTAACTTTGTCTCATATATCAAGCAAAAATTTGCGATTCCTGCAATTTACTGGACAGGCCGTTAGAATGAGCATCTACAGAAGTTCTGAATGTTTATCCAGACATTTTATTTTTTACATATGTTAGTGCTGAATATAATTAGGGGCGGATCAAGGATTTAGGAAAAGGAGGAGTCCAACCCAGGAAGCCTAATAAACAACTTCCCCGTGTCCGGAAAAGGGGTGGGAGGTCCGGACTGCAAAATTGGTCTGAAACCCTTAAAAATGGTTGCAGCTGCTATCCGCTTCTGATAATTTCTGACGGCTTGGAAGGTCTATACGTGAACTTTAAAAATGGCTTTTATAAACCGTCCCTCATTATATTTTGCGTCTCTGTGTCTCATTATAGATTAAATTGTCAAGTTGAATACCTTAGAAATCTAACCGTGTGATCTATAGCGAAAATAAAATCGAAGCATAGTATTCTGACAATTTCCAGCCAAAATACACAAAAGGGCAAACATAGGTACCAATGTCAACACAATAATCAAAAGAAAACAACTCTTTGAGAACAATATCGTTCCTGGTATCAGTATATACTTGGACTAAATCAGTTTTCGCGTGAAATTTACAAAACATGCATGGTTCTAAAATTAGCATAAGGTTGTTTGACAACTCGCCAGCCTTTCCGCTTACTATCCTGATCTGAATGATGGCTAGACAGAGTACCATTAATCTCAGTTGCAGAAGTCTCTTGTAGAATTCAAATAATGCGCAATTCTACTATGGAGCAAGTCAGTAAAATCTCGATATTATGACCATCAATTGGACCTCGATAAAAGGGTCGCATTTCGAGGTGGTCGTCCAAGCGATGTCTTATATTAGGAGCAAAAAAAAAAAAAAAAAAAAAAGAATCGGGACCGTGAATAAGTGATCGTTATTTTGAGGTGGTCGTTAAAGAGAAGTGGTCATTAAAGGATTTCCCTGTATATCCATATGACTTTTACTGGAAAGTTTATATTCGGCTATATCGCGGCACGTGTACGTAGCAAGGCTTTGACACGTTAAGCTCTGCATATATCTTACACGCCGTACAAAGGCTTTGAAACCGCAACACAATGAATGGACGAATGAAAAAATGAATGAATGAATGAATGAATTAATTAATTAATTTATGGATGGATGGATTGATGGACGGATAAATGGATGGACGGACGAATGAATAAATAAATGTAAGAACGAAATAATGAGTGAACGGACGATGTTTACCTTAAAAGAATTGTACACCACAGTTTCATTCTTCGATAAGTGTGTGAATTGCTCATAAGACATATATCATAATTTATGTATATGTTTATGTGTGTATGTGTAGGTCAGTATTATCTGAAGCACTAATGAACAAGAACCCACTACAATTTGGTCCAATTTAAACAGGAATATTTAATACAGAGCGCCCTCTACAGGGAGTGACCCTCGCGTTTGGCATTGTGTTTTACTTGATACCGTTACACCATTCCACGATCACTGTAATCTTTGATAAAGTTTGTTGGTTTTACAACAAGTATTGTGGTAAAATGACAACATTAGATACAAATATAAACTTAAAATAAGTTTACACACACAAGGTGGCCTATAAACCGATCCAGGGCACACAGCAAAATTAGAGGCATTTTAAAGAACCACAAAAACTGCACTTAGCCTAAAGATCAATGTTGCGTTTCATATTTAGGTCTTTGTGCGTTACATATATACAGCGGCACTCAATTTTGTACATCTCATATGTAAGTACAGCAGATACATAAAACAACCACAAACCACGAGTTATGTTGGATGAAACAACAAACGGACGTCCCCGATTTACGCCCAGATATTGTTGGAGTGGGACTGTGCCAGCCCTTTTGTGAACGTTAAAGTGCTAAAAGCGAGTTAATGTGCTGTTGGTGATTTTTTAAATTTTATGCTATGTTCATGCCTCACGAGTCACAGTGGTACACACTGTGTGTGAGAATTCTATACACAATGCAAGTGACAGCTGGTACGTGGATTGTAGCCCGCATGCTGTATATTTCAGGTGTAAAATAACACGATTAGTGCAGAATCCCCGAATCTGGGAAATAAACAGATACTTGTGGAAAATGGGTCTGCACCAAGAAATAATAGTCGTTATATAATGTATATATAATGATTTTTCATTGAATTAGCAGTACTTGTTATTTAATGTATTTTATTATTAATTTAAGTATCATATTTTTCTCCATGACATTCATATATGCTCAGCATTGTGCATGTAGATATAAATATATATATATATATATATATATATATATATATATATATATCGCTATATAATTATATTCAGAGATCTATAAATGCTATGTCAGACACAACCCAAATGATTAAAAGCAAATGATCATGTTTTTGACTTAGTACCCAATTTTCACTCAACTAAGTAATATCATTTTAAATATTTGACTTCATGCCTGCCGTAACACACGTTTTGATTGAAATAAACAGTAGATATATATGTGACATTGCATTTGTCCGTGTATGGAGGTACCAGTCACGATCGTTTGGATTTATGATTTTTGACACGTACTTTATATAAAGATTGGCTGTAGGCGCAGTAGCACTGTTATAAACTACTATACTTTTCGCAGAGCTGATATTTAGGATGATCAGTTTCCTGTAGGGCACTGCGCCCAAACAGCATCACAATGATTTATAAACTCAAACACGTCATACTCTATATGTGAGACATGATCATAGCTGTGGGTGTTTTGACGAATTTCTCGGTTTTATGGGAATGAACCACATTGTTGACTGTGTTTCCGGAGAGTGAAAAAGTTTTCTTTCTCCCAAAATGACAGATAGCACGTTAATGGTAATGCTCTTCTGGTTCAAAGGTTAGGGTCATCGGTCATGCGGTCATGGGCAGAAGTTCAATGACCGTTGAAGGGCGCTGCCTCCACTGAACATGGATTGGTTAACTATTTAGCCACGGATGGATATCAGCCTTGAAAGCCACCATCTGTTGATTTTATATACTTTACATATATATTCTCTGCAATAAAAATGTGGGCTTATATAAGCCAATAACTGACTATTACTAAATTGAGACGTATATGTATGTGACAAGGCTAAATTCAAACGATTTATGTGTAAAAAAATACCTTTCTTTAAATAAATGGAGGTATTACTTAAATTAATTGCAACAGCTCTGTTTGATAACCTTTGACCTAAGATATCTGAGCGAAAGGACGGGACATTGATATTTGTTGGTATGTCCGTCCGTCAGTTGGGCATAGATCTTGTTCGTAATGTCATGAAATCCAGACAAGTCCTGAATGTTCCTCTGTGGAAACCCAGAATATGACCACTGCTACCTAATATTTCCGCAAAACGGGGGCGATAACACAGAAGCTTTGACTAACTTTCAGTAAAAATGCATGCAAAAAGGACACATTTCTCTAGAACGGCCTGAACAATTAGTCATGTTGACATCGAATTTTAACTATTGCATATACAGTGATGTAGGGCTCGAGTCTAGACTTGGACTCGGAATCGAGTGGCCTTAACTCGAACTCGGTTGGGAGACTCGGCTACATCACTGATTGCATAAGGCTCTCAGCATTTTCTGCACATCCCGAAAGTTTTTTGAATTATGAGTATGACATATTACAGCCATTGGTCAATTCTTTTGCAGAGTAATTTGGTACCCGGTAGACATCAAGACAGGTCAAGAAATGACCTCACAGAAAACCCGAAATTATATGTTTCTATATGGCCTAAATCTTCATTTTACAGAACAAAAAGACGGATTTAAGGTTGTCTTTTGATACAAACAGACAATTTCTCATCCAAGATGAACTGCAATATATCTTCTGTGTCACACATATCAGCACAAATGTTTCATTGAATATTAAATATGTGACTGGTATGTTTTGATGCAAATGGCACCACCTAAATTGACCTGCTTTACGCTTAAATTGTATTTTCCACCTTATTTCCCGTTGCGACTGATTACATATAGCCTTACTATGTCATTCATTCTTTTAAAATGCAACAGCGCATGTAAAACTAAATAAGTATAAATTGATTTCTTTTATTTGGAAGATGACGGAACTTCATATTTCTCTCATCAAAAGTATGAAGATTTTAAAGTTTTCATTACATCATTTAAAGTCTTTTTACAAATATCTCATGCAGGAATGACTGTAACTATGGGCACGACATTTAAGAGGCATTTTTTTTTCATGTGACTGATATGTGAATGCCAACTGCAAATGTCGCCATCTTTGTAAACCTTATTTCTGAGAGCCAAAATGTGGTCACCACTCGGATTTTAATTATACTGTATATACACGAGGCATGTTGGTGACATAATATAAAAAGCATGGTCTGAAACACAACATTTACGTTGATGAATCCCGAATCTATATACATGTTGTAACAGATCCAACCGCCAACTTGGCCACCCGGCATCCAAAGCTGCAGCTCGGGTTTCCAAGATGCTTCTGCGAAATCCACGAGAATTTCTTATTTATATCCCCCCCCCCCCCCCAAAAAAAAAAAAAACTTTGGTCAGAGTATTACCGCATGTCTTTGGGTAATGACAAATTTTCTCCTTATAGTCAACTTTTGCGCGTGTATCAAGATAGTCTTTTCGTCAAGGAGAAATGTGCCTAGCAGTAACCAGGTCTGGCAAATTATATGATACGCAATATGTAACAACGTATACTTGCACAACTTTGGTACACTCAGTGGTAATTCCTAGACTTGACTGAATAGAGAATAGGCTGTAGTATGATGTTGTATTATATATTTTTAAATCACCATATTTTTAGCTGACTACACGAACTAACTGGGTTGATTTTGTGTCAGGTAAGTGCCATAGTCAAGGACAAAACACATCCGAAAATATAAATTCTTCAAGATGTCAGCTGCTATATAATGAATGAACCTAGTAGGCACACCACACATCAAGTGTCCTCTAGTTTACCTCAAAGAATATGTTCAATAATGTTCTTAGCAGCTAGACGCCACGCATATAGTATACAGCAAAATAGAGTATGTTTTTAGAAAATAACCAGGACGTTTCATCTGTGTTGCATATTATTACTATTGTTTTATTTCTATTATTATTATTATTATTATTATTATTACTATTATTTAAAAAAAACCGATATTTTCTATTTTTCGGGATTAGTTAAAAAAATAACGGTTTAACCTAATCATAGTTTCCTGTTCCGTAAAGCAAGGAAATTAGACATATGAAATGATTTAATTTTTTCCCCATATTTTTAGATTGACAAATGACAGCAATTGTGTCAGTTTCTTATCTGTGATATCATATAGTGTCCCGAAACCTCACATGTTTATGGATCATGACTAGTTTTATCAATTCCCAAGGACTGGTAGCACCACCTGTATTTTATTTATATTTTTCACGCATTTCCCCCTATATTTTTAGACTGCCAAAATACAGCACGGTCCTGAAATCTGATGTGTTTATTATCCCCCCCCCCCCCCGCCCCCCTGCGGGGATGACAATGTTTTCATTGCCTTCATCTGTCGTCGTCAGTCTTCGTCAAACCTGCGGAATTTTAGGATTATTATGACCCCCGCAACATTTGCAAATTGTTTCTTTAAATTTGACACACCAGTTGTTTCCGTCATGTTCTTGAAAGAGATTGAAAACTGGTGACCTTGACTTTGATCTATGAGAGCAAATCAGCCGAATTAATGTTCATCATCTTTACGATAACTTGTGAATGTGAACTTATATTATATCTCCAAATTTGATAGACAAAATCTTTCAACCATGTTCTCAGAAGGTTTTGAAAACTGGTGACCTTTGCCTTGATTTTGTTCTTTTCTTGTACAACCTATATAAACCAGTCATGGTTGGATTCAGTCTGCACAAATGTGTGACCCATTAATAACGGAAAAACCCTGTGTCAGAAGGTCAAAGGTCAAGATCACATCTGAAGTTAATCTCAGTATGGTTTCAGATGATAAAATTCCTTTGTGAATATTCGGCTAAACTTTCATGTTGGTCATCTAAGCGTCATGAACAACAATATGCCACTTGTTGTATAATTTTGAAGAGTGATCATAAGACCCTGAGTCGCTTGTTCAGAAAGAGAGGCAACAGCTTTCAGTATGACCCTTAGCAGACAACTAAATGTAGAAAGTTTCTGTTAAAATCCCCTAGGAACCAAATATTATGTGTGACCTTTATTCTTTTTTTTTTTTTTTTTTTTTTTTTTTTTTTTTTATTATTGTGAAAATAATACATAACATACATACATGCAACATATATAATACATTACATAGATACATGACGTAACAAATTACAAAACAATAACAAATGAATCCAGAACGTGTTATACATTATGTAAATGAGATGGAAAAACAAGTTTATAATAACAAAGTATAATATTATTATCATAAAGATTTTACAACTGCCAGGTAGCAGTTTACTTTTTTGTCCATGTTTGTTGATAGAAAAAAAAGTGATACATACATAAAAATAACAAAATACTGTTATGTCTTTAAGATGCAAACAAGGTTGGACCATTTATTATTATGTTGGTTGAGTTTACCTCTTTTGATTGCTATCATTCTTTCTATTAAATATATTTCATTTATGAATTGCAAAAAACCCTTCAAGTCTGGTTTCTTACTGTAACATCTGCAATTATATATATATTTCTTTACAACAAGAGAAAGCATATTCAGCCAAACATATTTACTATTACCAAGTAGCACATTGCCATTTGATGGTTTAATGGTCACTCTGTTTGAAGATTTCGCATTTAAGGTTCTCCAAATGTCCGTCCACAGTATCATTGTAAATGGGCATTCGCAAAAAATGTGTTCAAGAGTTTCATCTTCTTCTTTACAGAAGGTGCATTTGCTTGTATCAATAATACGTATTTTATGTAGAAAAGGGTTTAATGTAAGTTTTCTATGTAATATATAATATTGGAACATTCGTAATTTTGATGATATTGTGGTTTTATAAAGTTTGGAGAAACCCTGGTAGACATTGTCTTCCAAGATGTTTAATTCGTCTGACCATTTTTTTAATGCTTTTTCAGGTTTAACTATATGCTTGTTAACAATACTATTGTATATCTGTTTTGTATTTTCTTTGTTTAGAAATTCTTTTAAATTAATGTCTAATTCTATTGGTGCTAGCATATCTTTATCATACCCTTGGATAATTAGTTTCCACTTATTTGGTATTGCTTTTAGTAAACTAGCATAACTGAGAAAATCAATTTTACATCTGTATTTATTACATATTTCTTTATAACTCATGAACTGTAAGTTTGTTTGTTTTAACAGATCTTTAATGTATAAAATTCCACTATTATACAGATTTTTATATAGTAACGTTTTGTTTTGTACTTTTATATGAGAGTTAAACCAAATACATTGCGACAAGATATCTTCACATGAATCTGGGTTATAATAATTATAGTCACACCAATAATTCATAGTTTCCTCCCAGAAAGGTGCATTACAAGTCATTATATCTTTAACATCTTCACATGCTAAGTTACAGTTGAATGATGCCTCTCTAAGTTTATAAAATCCAAAGACTATTTTTCTCCAAGAATTCTGTGGGTTTTTATTTAGCAATCTTTTAATCCATGTTAATTTTAGTGCGGCGTTTTTGGAAGAAATATGAAACATACTTAAACCCCCTTTTTCCACAGTTGCAATTAATGTTTGTCTTTTTATTAAATCTGCTCGTTTACCCCATATAAATTTATAAAGACGAGTTTCTATTTGTTTCATAAAGGCTCTAGAAGGGGTAGGTAACACTGATAAATGATATATTAATTGTGAAAGTACACAAGTTTTAAGTAAATTAATTTTGCCGAGCGGTGTCAGTTTTCTACCATTCCAAATGGATAAAATGTTATTTATTTTTTCATTGACAGGTTTGAAATTTGCATGTGATACATTCTCCAAAGAAGGAGAAACATTCACTCCCAACAACGTCACACCGACCTCAGAGTATGTCACACCTAATTTTTTTATAAGATTTTTGTTCAAATGATTACCCTTTCTCAACGGCATTAAAACTGTTTTATCTTTATTAATCTTAAGGCCAGAAATTTGTTTGAAATTTTCGAACAACTGTAGTGTTTCCTTTATACTCTGGTGATCATTTACCAAAACTGTTGTATCGTCTGCATATTGTATTATTTTACTTTCCTTATTATCCACAGTTATACCCTTTATACTTTCTTCTGATCTTATTGCAATTGCTAATAATTCTATACTTAGTATAAACAAATATGGTGATAATGGGCACCCTTGTCTTACCCCTCTTGTAACCGAGAAAAAAGGTGAACTGTGTCCATTATTTATTACACAACTTGAGATATTTTTGTTTACAGTTTTTATCATGGATATAAAGTTAGCATTGAAATTCATTAAATTTAAAATTTTATATAAGTAATCCCATTCTAAAAAATCAAAAGCTTTTTCAAAGTCTATTGCCATTAACATTGTGTCTAATTCATTATGAACAGCATATCTTATGAAACTTGTAATTTTACTTATATTTTCCCCTATGTATCTATTTTTCATAAAACCTGTCTGATCTTCGTGAATTAAGTCTGGTAAAACACTTTTGATTCTGTTTGCTATAGTTTTAGTAATAATTTTATAATCTGTATTTAGAAGTGTTAATGGTCTCCAGTTTTTAACATATAACAAGTCTTTTCCTTTTTTTGGCAACAAACTAATGATCCCTTGTCTCTGTGTCTGAGAAAATTGACCTACTTCGAAGGAATACTTAATTGCTTTAAGAAAATAGTATTTAACATCATTCCAAAAGAATTTGTAAAATTCAGCAGTGAGACCATCACTACCTGGGGATTTATTGTTTTTCATCTCCTTTAAGCTGTTTAATAATTCTTCCTCTCCTAATTCATCTGCCCAATCTTTGTTGATCTTAGGTATTTTATCAATAAACTTTACAACAAAGGAATTGAAATTTATACTACTAATATTTGTTGAAGTATAGAGTTGCTTGTAGAAATTTTCCATACCTAACAATATTCCTTTTGGGTCACATACTATTTTACCATTTATAATCAACTTATTTATAATTTTTCTATTATAATTACGTTTCTCTAAATTAAGAAAATATTTAGTTGGCTTTTCTCCTTCTTCATACCATCTAATTTTACTTCTTAATATTGCTCCCTTTGTTCTTTCTTCCATCAGTTTTTCTAGTTTACATTTGACAGAGTCTAGTTTATTTTTATTTTCATATGAAAAGTCTAAGTTTTGCAGTCCATTTATTTCTTTTTCCAATTCAGCTACTTTACATTTAGTTTTCTTTTTAGAATAAGTGCAATAACTAATAGTTGAGCCCTTTATGACAATTTTAATTGTATCCCAGAGTAAACTTGGGTTTGTGCCCTTATTATCTGATACTGTGTTTTTTATAGTTTGTTTAATCATTTCTACATAATCTTGATCTTGTAATAATGAACTATTGAATTTCCAATAACCTGGACCTCTAACTTGTTGGTGATCTTTTATACATAAGGTAATACCATTATGATCGGTTCTATATCCTGGCACAATATTTGTAGACTCTATAAAACCTATAAGTCCTAATGATATTAAAAAATAATCTAATCTACTAGCTATCCAGGTTGGGTTAGTACGTGCCCATGTGTATTTCTGAGTATATTGGTTACAATGTCTCCAAATGTCAATTATATCTAATTCTTTCATCCATTCATTTATTTGTTTACGAGTTTGGTTATAAGGGCAATGATCACTGCCAGTTCTGTCTATGGAGGGATTTAAAACAATGTTCCAATCTCCTCCCATTATAATACTTTCATTTCCGATATTTTCAATTCTACGGAATAAATTATCAAAGAAGATCTCCTCTGAATTATTAGGTGCATATAAATTACATAGTGTTAATCTTTTATCATTTAGAGTAATATCTAAAATAATAAACCTCCCATTATCATCATTGATTACATTGTGTATATCAAACGATACATGATTTTTTATTAATATAGCCACACCTCTCGAATTATTGCTTCCACTGTTAATAAATAAACTATGACCCCACTCAGCTCTCCATCGGTTAAGGTCTTCAGGTAGACTGTGCGTTTCCTGTGACCTTTTTCCTTTGGTTGTCTTATATATAATATGGTCTGCAATAATTTGTCAAATTCAACTTAGCAGCATAGCCCATGGTCAATTTTTATATATATAGCTAAATTAAAATAAATAACTGAAGAAACTCTAAGAAACATACGTGACGTAATTTTTGATTGCAATATTTGTAAAGAGGGAGGAGTTTGCTTTTTCCAACTTTCATACTTTAATTTGGCATGTATGTATCGTATTCACGGCCATAAAAACACTCACTGTTAGCTAATACTTTTACTTTTGTAGAATATGAATAGTTTTTGTCACTGTTACTCTTATTTAAACTGTATATCTACTTTGCTCAGTGTCTTATATATATATATATATATATATATATATATATATATAAAGAATCTTATCTGAGCCATCTCCTCACACCTGATGTACCTGTTGGATAAGCGCATCTCATCTCATTTCATCTTATCTCAAACCAAGATGTCAACAGTCAACAATTCAATTTAAAAGGCTCCATGATTATCATATGAAGTCAATAAACCAGAATAATGAAAAAATAAATAGCTAAAAGTAGTCAGAGACCTCATATATATATATATATATATATATATATATATATATATATATATATATATCTTTAGTGTATATTATGTAAGCGCACGAAATGTATGAATGCAAACTCAGAAAAATGTCATGGTTAACCAACTCGATGGCTGCTTAACATGCAGGGCAATTCCGCACACCAGAACAATGGCCGCCCGAATATTCCAGTGAAAGTCTCACGCCCTTGTTTACAAAAAACAAAATGACCTAGCTTACCATATTTTAAGAATCCTTCGAACAAATCCATATTATTGCAAACCAGATTACCTGAAAAATTTCACCAGAATCCGTCTTTAAAACACCAAGTAAAGTTGATAAACAAACAAGGGACCACTTCTTCTGCTTCCTCGATACGGCTTTTAGGGTTATATCCTTAAAATATAAGTGAAAATTGAACCTCACGGGGTATATATAAGGTTACACAATTAGGGATATATACCTGAATATCATCATAATACCATTCAGTCGGCATATTGCAGTGTTCTGGTCACTTGCTGAGCTATGTGTCGATAAAACAGGGTACACCCACTTAACTCCTCAAAGGTATAAATCGGAATACATGAGATTAAATACTCATTGTGTTATTCTAGTAAATTTCACTTGTTATATATTATCACTTATTTCTCACATTATCATATGAAATAAAGAATTGAGTTATATATTAAATACTATCGCTGTTACCATATTTGCCTTGAAAATAATGGTTGTCTATTATTATTCAATACCTTCCCCCTTTTATTAAACGCATGGTTATAATGTGATAAAATAATACGAGTTGAGACCATAGGAAAGCGTTGCACCTCCTCCGTGTCGTACATATGGTTATAAGGTTATTTTTTTTTTTTCAGAAAATGTGAGACGACATAAATATTTTTTCATTAAAGGAAATCATAGAAGACGGCATCAAAAGCACTAGAAGAATTACAAAGTGACACTTTGATAAAAGATTATGGGAATGTGAGAATAAAGGTACCAGTTGTTGTGGTTTTGGTCGGATAGGAACAGATCTGAAGGAAATCTATCAACCTACAATGGACCAGTGCCCTCCTCAGTGGCAACCTGTCATATTAGTCTCCGAGATACATGTATATACAGGAAAATTGATTCGCACCGCGCATATTTGGTTACACAACCCGAGTTACTGACCGGAAAGTGCGAAACCTGTATGTATGATAGTCCGTAAGTGCACGTTACCTTCTAGTCCGCATACAGCAACGTTCTGGTCATTTGCCCAGGTATGTGGCGTGGCCCTCGGGACCCTCACGTTGCCCTCCCAAGGGATTTCTAGGTAAAATACGGACGTGAGCATACCAGTGTCTATACATTCTAAATACCGGTCTTTATTCTTTCAGAGACGCATCAGGCGGGACGTATTGAATCAAGCATGCATGGATTGCGAAGGGTAATTATATGGAGGAATGGTTTCAAGACCACTCGCCCAAACACCTGTTTAATTGAAGTACCGGCAGATGATAAATAAGTGTTCTTATTTTTGTTTGCGAACCCGTATTTATGAATAATGAGAAGGCTGGGACAAAGTTCACTTTTCATACCAATGAAGCTACTTTAATCTAGATTTCCTTGGAAATCTTTTCTACAGAGAGTTTTTTTCTTTGAGCAACAGACCTAGAAACTGAAAGATGTCTATATATCCATGGGACTCAGCAGGGGCCAACCAATACAATTATAAGTCCATTCAGATTTTTAGTGTAGAATTTTCATTGTACTTAGTATTAATTCAAAGTGTTATATTTATCTGCATGAAACAAATATCCCATGGATGTTAAATGTTAAATAAGATATTATATCCGTACAAAATTCCTCATAAAAAATGTTCATATCACACATACAGCAGCAATATAGCTTTTCCTGGTGGCAATCAGACACTCTTTGTGGTCATCTTATTTATATATAGGTCATTTCCTTGATTGTGATCATATATAGGATCATATATAAAATACTTTGACACACTTTACCGCGTAAAAAAATCCATTGTACTTCATATTTAAAAAAATCAGATGACATTTAAAAATTCAAAAATTCGGAAATTGAACTTTTCGTGATAATTTCTGTTTAAATTACATCCCCTCTACAGAAAAAAATAATCTAATTCCCGTTGTTCATTTTTCATTGTTTAGAGATTTTATATTTTACATTTTTCTTAAGAAGAAATATATATCTATTTGTCAGGGCAAGTCTGGTTCTGCAAAAGAGCGTGACATTTAATATTTTAGCGTTCATTTTTCCGTGATAAATTTCATTTCGTAACATATGTCAATATTTTCTTACACTTTTTTCACTCTTTCCCCGGCGGTGTGTTTGTAGCAAACATATTTCAGTCTCAAATTAAGGCATCAGAATGTTAAAACATCCAGCTATATCCAACAAAAATATAAAAACGTAGCCAAGGCAATGATTTATCATTATCTGTAGCCATAGAAGAAGGAAATCTGAAATCAAGAGTAGGTGTTTATCATACGATATCCTTTTAATCCTCAGACCCTGCATCTGAATAACAGCAATGATCCTGCAGATACGGAGTGAAATTCAAAAAGCCTGACTCCAAAATCCAATGACGTTTTGCAGTGAGATAGATTTAAGCCTGTCCCTGTTTAGAACACACTATTTCATTTGGTATTCTTCAATGATTTAAGTCATGCAAATGAACAAAAGTACGCACAATCCCGCATAAATTCCAGGCAAGGCAGGGGAACTTGGACTTTACATTCAAGCTTGACGGCCATCTCATTTCACGCAAGCGCGCTTGAGTTTTGTTAGTGTTACCGCAGCACAAGCTTGTACGCTGAATATATATAAACACCAGGCCACAGAGAGAGGCCAGAGTGAGAGCGAGTCTAGCAGACGACAGTTTCGGCACACGGCGCGTTTTCGATCCTACGGAGCTCACAGCGTTTGGTGAAAGATATTTCGTTCAATATTACCCACAACAACAGTATCATGTAGGCGTTAGAGACTCCTGTCACAAGACTCAGAGTGAGTAAGCTCTTTATGTTTTTAATTAATACGGCACATTTGTAATCAGTTGAAAGTTTAACATATGCGGTGAGCTGTCCCGCACGAGTACGCCTGGTTCATTGTACTGTTTGATCAGTTTGGCCAATACCAGGTCCTTGCGTTATGCTAGACGTGAATAGCCCGATGTATTTTATAAGGTGTTTTCGGTTTCCTCTATACGTAGCCTTATGCTTACAAATATGCACACGTGTACTTTCTCTTTTTTATTCAGAACCAGCATGTCCTATGTTAATTTATATATTAAAAGAATACAATGTATTTTTTGGTAAGGAAGTGGATGATACGGTTCAGGTAATGTTTTTAATTGGGTCTTCTCAATTTACGTTCCCGCAATATTAATTAAACCCCTCACATTTCAATATACAATACCTTAAACCCCCCCCCCCCCCTTCCCATTTTCCTGATGAAAAGATCCTGTTTTTCCTTGACTAAAGGTGTATTAGGATATTTACCTAGATCCAGTTGTGGTTCTGTTGTAACACAGACATTTTACAACAGAGCAACAACTGGGTCTAGATAATTACAAATACTTGTTGTTATATGTATAGTTCTATATAGTTTAATATACAAGTTGAATCAATAGTCGCATTTTTATTTATTCTTTGAAGTAAATTATTAAATGATAATAATAAACAGTATTAAACACTTTTGTTAATCATCGCTGACGTCCCGAAAACCAGAATCAAATCTGAATTGTCTGTTCGACTTTTTTTTTTCATCAAACGTTTCTCCCTCCTCCACCCCCGCCCCGGCCCATTTCAAAAGGAAATCGATCCTTGGTTGGAGTGTTAGACTGGTGGAGCTTGCTTATAGATAAATAAATATCGACATTAACAAGTATAGGATCTGATACATGCACCAGTTCCAAAATTTACACATTGTGTTTATTACCATTTGCCTTATACATGTGACCAGAGTATTAGCCATGAAGTTATAACTATAAATGTAAAATAATGTGTCTGTATTTCTCTATGTTGCCATATATTTGGTAATACTTTTAAAGGAAGTACGCTAGTAATAGCACATGAACACAAACCATGAACAGGTCTGTATATCGACTTAACACCAGCTATAAGGAATAGTGTAACACCGCTGCACCGTGTTATAGGCACAGCCTAATGTTTATTTTCCGACCCAGAGTTGATATAATCATTGGTTGTGTTATTTTTCAAGTCTTCGCCATACTGCTGGTATACACATTTAAGCCTCTTCAGCTCAAAATATAACCAGGATATTGTGAACCATACGTATACCTGATGTTGATCAAAGGTAGACATTCATGTAGGTATGGATTGTATCACCTTACATATAATATACATGATATGATCAATATATAGCGGGGTGCAGGCGACAGTTCATCCGATAACGCACACAGTCATCATGCAGTGAAAGGTGCCAATATATACCTGTGTGTGTCATATATAACAACACATCGTATTCGCGTATACAGTGTACGTCAGTTTTAATGATTCAGCCAATATCATAGTTTTATATATGTATCTGTCAGGAAAAGTTATTTATTTTTATTGTAACAGCTGCATCGCAGTATAGGTTTTTACAATATGTACCTGCGTATTTTGAGATGTAACTGCCAGATATATATTGTAACAATTCATTTGAATGTTGAAAATAAAATTCAAATCGACAAAAGTACTTATGTATAGACAGTGCACATTTGTAATATTGATATGTAAGACACAGTAGAACCTCCGAATCATGGATAACGTGTACTGTAACTATTACGGTAAAATATTTAATAATTCATTAAAAATGAAATTTTCAATGTTAGTCTGAGTTTTTCAAGTTTAACTGATGCACCAAATATGGATAAGGGGTGTAACCACGCTGCTTGTACCACACGTGTACAAGACCATTACAGCTGTGTACAAAACGGAATGTGAAGTAACGAGAGATTTGTTGATTTTGGCCGCATGCAGCGCTTGCCGTGCTGTAGAACTTTACTAATAAGAAGTGGTGACACACTCAGATCTAAACATAACTCCTTATTTGTGTACGGGTATTGTAAAAGGTTAAGTTCCTGCATTTGATCATAAATATTTGGGTGAGGTGGTTTGTGACTAGCTAAATTGTTGTGCCGCTTGAACGTCATAATTGTTAACATCTTTCCGACACATTTCACAAATTTTATAAACATTTTATTGATAAAACGTCCCATTGTATTATAGGACTGGCTGGGCTTACTCACCAAAGAACTCCAACACAACTTTACAAGCGTCACGGGTTGGTGTAAATCTGGAAACTGACTGCCACATAGCTTTTTATACAAGTGCATTTACCTTTATTTTTCTGTTTATATGACGATGGAAATGATGGAAATGACAGGCAAAATGGAGTTATTTCGTTAATGTTTCATATATTCACTCTACAATGTATAATGTACGTTCTTTCACTGCGGGTTATTGTATATATTTCCGGAGAAAAACAAAGGTGGCTTTTATTTGTTTCTTTTATTTGTACTTTGATTTACCGTTGTAAAAGGTATGTTGACAATTATTTAAGGACAATTTTTATGTCCAAGAATGAGAAAATTAAGGATCTGTCATACAGAATCCGAGCTATCCATTTATAGTTTAACGCCTCAGTGGTGAACTTTGAGATTACTAAAGACATTTGTGCTGTAGGTCATTGCGTGCTGGAGGTCTTTAATAAAACCGTCAGTCAGCGACCTTTAATCTGGTCTGATTACTTCCAGAATAAAATCAGTAACAGGTGTGTCGTGGTACATGCGTTTAACCGCTGAGATCATTACGGTAACAGGGCGCCATGCTACCGAAAATGATCCAAATTGCCATCAGTTTGGACATGTTGGGATGCCCTTGGAAAGGAGCCAAACATCCGGAATTGATATGGGCGTTGGTGGATTGGACAATTTAAGCGAGAGTTTTGTGCTTGCGATCCAGAAAAAACGATGTCAGTTTACATTTCACTAGTATTACTGATAATTTTATAAACCTTCATATAATTTTTTATAATATTTTATACATAAACAGGTCATGGAGGTTCACATGCACATTTCAAAATTTACGCTCAGTTGAAGAGAATTACGCTCATATAAACGTAAATTCAAATAGATAATATTATTTAATATTTTACACTGAATAATGTTAGCAATGATACAAATGATAACGGTAATAATGATAATACTCATTGGAAGAAGAATTATCTAATAAGTTTCCTACATATTATTCGGTTAAAGCAAATTTCAAACTAATAATTATAAATTTTAGCGAAATTATAAACCAAAATGAATAAACATCAGTGCAGTGAATACAACTGATGTCATGTGTGCTGGCAATGCTGGCCATTACGGTGCACCTATCACAGCCCGTCTGTTTTTCACATGGTGGTTAGCTTTCACCCCGGTGGGAGCCCGACATCACAGGATCACGAATCGTTTACGGCGCTGTATAGGAGCATCGGGTCGTGTACCGGGTCCCGCTGGGGCGGGGTGTGCGATCTATAGTGCTGCATGTGTTATGTACAATAGGAACACTGCAGGCATTATCCGTAACATCAGAGGGTATGATACTGATGTACGTCTTGCATATCAATTCAAGCAATATGTTTGTATTGGTACAAACACACATATAAGATATATAGAGAGAAAATATCATGTGCAAATTCGTGAATAATAACGTTAATTTCTGTTCCAATTCTATGTCATCTTGTGTGATCTTAAAACAAGACCCATCGGTTTACTTTAGGTACATTAAGTTATAGTGACGTACACAATATAGGCTACTTCTACAACCATGATGCTGTTTGTGATCCCAGTCAAAGGAGAGAACAAAACATTGACACACAGTGAACACTCTATTCAGCATAAGAGTACAGACATGCGCATGATCTTAGATGGCACTTTCCTCCTTATTTTCCTTGAATTATATTTTCCTGGTTTCACTTAAGTTATTATATATCCAGTTTTCCTAATATAGGCGAATCTAATGTCAATGTCATCTTTGGACAGTGGCTGGAGGACTAGACATTGTGTGATCCTACTGAAAGCAAGATAGCTTCTCAGGATCCACTTAAATGATAATGTATACATCACGTTTGCTACATGTTGCATAGCTCGGCTATAATGAATGGGTTGACCGCTGGTCAACACAAATAGAAACATGTGAAGCATCCCACACATACGTAGACCACGATACTTGATGGGGAGGGAATTCAAGTCACTAAAGTATTCCTTGTCACATACTCTTCCGCCTGCTCTCTATATAAACCGTGAGAACATACTCTTTGGTAAAGGGCTTACATATGACGTCACGTGGTCTTTAAAGGTTTAACTGAAGTGTCGCGAGAACGAGAGTCAACGAGACATTATTCCACTCTGACCCCTGGCGGAACAGACATTTATCTATGTTTAAGGTCACGCCTGGTGGTCAAATAGCGAGTTCTTTGAACCGCGTGACCTCGCAAGAACTTTGAACTCTTTGTCCCGGAGGGTTTTTACATATGTTTACGTTAGTAAGCTTACATGACGTCCGAACAGGTCATAGTTATTAGCTGTTACCCCCGAGAGCGTGGCACTGAATCTATTATCCTTAAACCACAATATGTATTAAACAAGGCAGCATTTCATGCTTAATAGGTCTGTATATCCCGGTATACAGGTCTGGATTCAGCTAGCATGATTAGCTTGTTATGGATCTGTGCTGTTCCCAAGGTACGGTTCAATGATATATGCCAGTGTGCCATTGGTGCAAGACGTATATAATAGCCGTCTTGTTAGTAGCTAAGGCTAAAGCCGGTTGTAGTGTGCGACCAGCAGGATTTTCCGTGTGATGAGTATGACTGTATTGACAGACACTGTCCATCGTGTGAACACTTAAAACGTCGGTGTTTAGAAGGTAAGCACAGCTACAGAATTTATTTGTAAAGGATCGTTTACTAGTGGCTGGTTAGGGTCTGCATCGTGATGTATTAAATTACATCGATTGATCTTTATTAAACCATTACCTGTAGCCACTTCGGTCAGTTTTCCCATCGTCGCCTGTTTATCGATTTATGATGTCTGCCCCTATGAAATGTGTGTTACAATTGGCTTTGTCACTTATCAGGGTGTTTAAACATTTGTAAAACTGAAAAAAAGAAACCTGTGGGGGTTATATTATATGCTGATACTTTTATTTTCTGAAAATAACATTTTGTGATTTTAGAAGTCATTTTCTATGTGTATACATGTCCTCGGTTGCCAGTTTCCCGATAAAGCCTAGAGATAAGTGTCCCCTTTTCCAGTCTGGAATAAGCCAGATAATTAGATAAAAATGGCACAAATTAGGGGAAATTCAGGGAATTTGATTGTCCAACAAGAGAAAGTGGTCATATATTTATATACTAATTTTTCTCTGTATAATTATATTGACGGTTGGCACTGGTGGCTTTTTACTGTAGAAATTCTGTTCGCAGTGCTTGCGTAAATACAGTTGCTACATACAATATAAAACAGATAACAAATATTTTTGTTTCCTTATATTTACTACAAATATGGTTCTTTCCAACGACATTAAACATGTTTTAAACTTGATGTATAATGAAAAAAAGTGCTGGAATTTTTAAATTTCATCATGGAAGTTTTCGAAGAAAATTCATAAAATCCTTTGAATCCTACTGTGCATGCACCTAAAGATAATTTACAAATGAAAATTTATAGGCAAGATCTACAGAATTGTAAAGTTTGGAAAACCACCGAAATTAAAAAATAGTGTAAATTACATTTTTCTTAATGTATAAATTAAAAGGTTTTACCGGTATGTACATAACTGGAAAGAAGTTTCAAGGTTGACGCCGCTATTTTAAATGGCGGTCCCTTGATTTAGCATAAGTTTATAAAGCAAAAGAGTGGTATATTAATTCATCTTCCTTGCAGAAATAATGCTATGAGTATTGCATTTATGATCATAAGATGAATCAAGGATCAGTCATTATTGTAATTATCAACTTCATGATAATAAGATATATGGACTTCCGACCGCACAAAGGTGATGTCACAAATACTCCTTCTTGCATAAACAGAACAAAGGGGCCGGTTACGTACACCATAGAAATGAACTTGCTAACACATAAGTATAAATTCCTTGATGCATTATAGCCCAATATACGCTACAGCGGTATGAAGCTTTCACGATGGTATCAGTCTATACAGGTACGATATTATCAGCGTTGCTGAGTGTGAGTTATCTATGTGTATAAATAAGTATTGCTTCCCTTAATAGGTGTGCCAAATGATTTGAATTACCGACTTACAAAGGCCGAGACGGGGAAATCATGCCGGGAGGTAGAGAATTTTAATGCTACCTCGCCATGCAAAGTCTCTCTCCCTCGCATTTCACGGAACCTTGCTTCGCAATAATACAAATACTTTGTTAAGACTCCCGCAAGTGTTAGTCAGTGTTATATTTGAATACAGAATATCCAAAAAGGACGTTGCTCCTAAATTAAGAGTGCTTTCCGGAATGATTCATTTGAAAAAAAAAAAATGTATCATTGCTAGCGACAACTTCGATACGGGAGATACAGTTTCTACAACCGTGGCCATTTAAACTTTAAATTGTCTTCAGAGAAGTATGCCCTACCTGTACTGAGGTAGGAAACAAAATTTGTGATTGAATACCGGTATATATATATATATATATATATATATATATATATATATATATATATTATCTTTTAATAGGCCCCGTTGTCAGTTAATGGATTCCTGCAACAATGTCCTAATCCTTATTTTAATATTTGATATTCAAACAAGTGAGCACAAAAACATCACGCAAATTCGTTTGCAAGTGACAGTGCCGTAGCAGCCATATATGGCAAAGCTGTCTTTGCAAGCAGTGGGAAAGTGGAATGAGACAGAACAAATGAAATGTAACGTATAAGGCGTGTAGCTTTAGACGTGGGTCTTACTATAAACTTATTCGTAACGACTTTCCGTGGAATTGAGATCATTTGCAGTTATCAATGCACACTATAATTTGTCACCCAATCAACAAGTTCCTGACGCACATGTTGTTGTGGTCAGTAAGGTAATTTCCTGCCCACACAAGTCCGTTGATAAATTTTCCCAGACCGCCAGGAAAGTTCCAAATGATCATTATCGCGTCAACTGCGTGGAAACTTACCCATGCGTGCAAGAGCTCCCACCAGTTCCTGTGCTGTGACGTCAGCGGATCAAAAGTTTCTCAGGTACCTGCGATGTGTGACTCATTTGCTGCTGCGCATTTACCGCTGGCTGAATGCAGAACTACCATAAAAATGTATACAGACCGGTTACTGCACAACGTTGGTCATGATTTACTGGCCTTCCCTGTAAATGTATACACTGAGCCCACACATGATGTTTTATCGCATAATGTAGTCATGAAGTTCGCAAGCTTTTATACATTCACGTTTAATACAACCAGACTTCGAAAATTAGCAGTAAATATCGCAATATATAAATTGTCCAGCTAGCTCATGTTGTCATTTGAGATACCATTTTGATATTGTTTTTGTAAAATAGTTTGCCTTTCCTTTTCATGTATATGATAATAATAATAATAATAGTAATTATAAAATAATAATAATAATATATTTATATAATCATTTTGAATTTATCAATAATATAAATATATATATATATATATATATATCACGTAATGGATGAAAATATATATACCAATATATATATATATATATATATATATATATATATATATATATATATATATTATATCCACTTCTTTAGCCAATTTAAAGCAATAGCTCCCATATTTGTTCACCGCAAGACATTGGCAAAAGAAATTATCAGATAATCATCAGCAAATCCAGTGCAAAGGGATCATGGCTCCACCGAACTTTTGACAAGATGACACGTATTCCGTGATGGCAGACCGCATGTTTGCACAAGATGAATGACATGTTTTGGTGGCATAACTGTTCAATATCTCCGAGGGCAGATTTGTACAATGTTACCACAAACCGAATATATGATTTGGAAACCGCATATTTTTAGGATTTGCCAGGGAACATGGTCCACACCTGGTTCATCTATATGCATGTATGAGGTTGCCTAAAATTTCACAACAATGAAACGTTATGCCATGCCATTGTTGGAAACTGAAACCCTGTGGTGAAAGTTCCGATATTGTTTACCCTCTGTCATTAAGATGCGGGGTTATGAAATAAATCCGGCTTCCAGACGTTAGGCGTTACATAGCATTCTATTGAAATGTTTACGTTTGTGGTATTGTATATTTCCGAGGACAATACTGAGTCAACATTGATTTGAATTGCTTTATAGGCGAGACGTCTTCTCTGTACTAACATGGAGTCCTTGAGCGGATATATTTCATTATAAAAATGTATAATTTGGTAAACTCGCATTCCCTTCGAACTCATAATGAAAGGTCACTTTGACAAACCGCGGGGGTAACTTCTACTTAATATTCATAAACTCATAATAAAAGTGAATGTCCTTAAGACATTTAATCTTTGCGCCTTTTCAAAGGTGTCTGGGTTTGCTTCAAAAGCCACTATCCACCTGAATAATAAATTACACAGTACCAAACGCATTCAGATCTGACGAAGTATTGTTGACCAGGGAACCACCGGTCACTTGTTCGTAAATAAAACCAGTTTAGGAAACCATCGGTTGTAATTACCTCCAAGAGGACGTCCAAAAGGTAACCCATGTTACCTGAGCACTGACTTTAGTCAAATCCTCAGTTTGTTTGCACCAGGGAAGTGAGGAAAATAGCCACCTTCTTCACGCGTTTGCTTTTCAGCGGTTGAAAGGAAATATATTTGTAGAGTAAACATTCCAAGATATGTCCAGAACAATAATTCTATTCATTAGAAGACGTGGGCGCGTCGGTGTAGGTAGAGGAGCCCAGTAACAGGCACTTTAACTGAAGGATAGGGACACAGTGGCTGACGTGGTATACGTGTTGTACTCCTATAGTAATGGTGTAGGACGGACTTGTCCCAAAGGTGGGTGAACTATTAATATCAGGCTATTTAATTACAAACAGGGGTTTGTTATTATAATGCGCAGCTTTACCAATAACATTACATTTTATGGTTAATCTTGACAATACATGATCTAGCTGGGATTTACTTAAACATCATATTTTATTGTATGTCATTTCTCTCTCTCTCTCTGTCTCTCACTCACACACGCACACACACACAAACATACACAACCGATGACATGGCCTTAAAATTTAAACAAGTAAAACAGTTGTGTATCCGTTGCACGTATAACTATATACAGACACTGGTAATGCTTTTCTGTATCCATGTTCTTCTATATATACTTGAGATGGAGAGAAAATTCGAGTTGATATGTTGATATATATTAATATCATATCGTTTGAGCGTAAGGAAATCATGTGACCTTTCACACAAAAGCTACTAAGGTATAATGGCTGGTAGACGTGGGCATAAAGTTATGATCTAAAATTAAAATACACATATTTGAATTTTGCAATAACGGAAAGTTTGAAACCATACACTCATTCCACTAAGATGTATTAAATCAGATACTCAAAACTAAATGGAATTAGAAATATAATTGTATAATGTTACAGTCATTAATCACATAACGTACATTCATAGACTTGTCTATTATGTTTAAAAATCTAAAACTGTTGATATTTTCATATTTATTTCTTGTTGAATATATCTCTGAGAATGATGACCTAAGCATAGCTTAACATGTGATCACAGGTTTATATTTTTTTCCATTCGTCATTCCTTGCCAGTAGTTCTATCTGTTTTAAAAGCATTTGAATATTTACTGTATTATTATGTCAACATATTTCAGTGTCTATAATGCAAAGCTTTGTATGTATAACCGATTATGTAACATGAAACTAAACAATAATAACGTTATGTATTATGCGCTGATATATGAAGACTAAAGTTTAAAATAATCAAAAAAAAACTGTTTAAAATCCACAACCCAGGCCAGGACAGAATGACATGTATGGTCAGCACCATCTGTGACACTGAAACTTACAAAATCATTTGTTAATTTCAGGGGGCTCGACGCACCTGTATATGCACTTACATATAAAGTACACCTTTTCAATGGCCACTATTTCCTGAAAAATTGTAAGCAAATCTGACTTTGTCTAAAATAAAAATCTATATATTCCTGTTTGTGTGTGTGTGTGTGGGGAGGGGGGGGGGTGGTTAGGGCATTTTTTGCCAAAGCTTCAAGTTGAAAAATTGGATGAAATACTTGATCATCATGTGATTTTAAAGTCGGCGAATTCTTCCAAGTAGTTTTTACATGTTTATACGCAAATTTAAACGAGTTTACCTTTGTTTACTTCATATATTAGAATACTAACAATACTAAAATGTCAAACAACTGCAAATGTCTGTATCTAACATCTGAGCATGCTTATGCTCAGAGCTTATAAGAGGATTACTCTTGTAACTAAAGTATGAGCTAATGAAGTAATATTGAGATGTATACACTAGTTGTGTGACATAACGTCACATCCCAACAAACATCATTCCATGTTTATATAACTATACATATATGATACACGAAAATTTTTAATATTTAACAATGAAATGTTTATGTCTGTTCAGCCAAAGTATACCTTTCTGTTGTTTACCAATCAATAACTGTCTCAGGTATTCAGGCAATAATCTAAAAGGAAACCATTGCGACATACATAAAAATTAATTTGAATAAAATAATTATTTCAATGTCGGAGAAAATACAACACCATGACTGAAGTGACAGGGCTAAGGGCACTCTGCTACAAGTGTCGTTTATGTATCACAAGTACCACTCGCATCATAAAATACATCGTCAGCCAAATGTCGCCATTCAGCGCTGTTACTTCAGAATATGGGTCAAGAAGGTCGTTAAGTATAAAAGTAGAAAAAAATCAGATCAGATGTGTCATTATCTATCGCCGGAAAGCTGATACTGTTCTGACATTTTCACATATAAAACAAAGATATGAAGACAACATAATGATTATAAAATACTGATGGGCACACTTGGCCGAAAAAGACATTATATCTGAGCTTTGTTATCATTTGAAGACGTAAGATAAGATAAGAAATAGTTTATTAATCTCTTGGATGTGTGCCCACACATAGAAACAGTAATAGTCGTTACTTAAAACATACTAAAATATTTACTTAACATTTCAACTAAAATAGAATAGCCTTCCATTTAACTCTCTCCAAGAGAAAAGATAATGTTGGCTTTTGACTGGTTCTTTTAGTGAAATTCTAGGACTGACTATAATCAGACATATAAGAAATATTCCGAAAAGAAATGTTTGGTAGCAAAGTAGTCTAATAGTATGCTGAACTGATAATAAAGTCAAGACAAATTTTGAGGTACTGTATAATTCAAACTGTAAATATTTACGGTACTGTAAATAAAAACAAAGAGAAGAGAAAATAAATTGCATAAAGGATAAATCAACAATGGGAGAATGGGTGCATAAGTTCAAATGTAACTATGTTAGTACTGTGCATGGTGTATTAACATACACTCTGTAATATTTTTGTACATAAAATCAGTAGAGTAGCACAGCTGTTGCACAGTCATATGACGTGAATCAAGTTTAACAATGAGGGCTTATTCTTCTTTAAAATGATAAAAACATTCGTTGCACAGTATGGAACAATCCAGCAACTTCAGCAACTTCCAGGCATATTGATTAGTTTCAATATTATGTGTTGAGAAAGGTGAGTGAGTCATATCATACTCCACCCATTGTAATTCACCTGCATTTCATATCCACCACCAAGGCCGATTATGCAGGTAGACAAACGTTTTTGTGATATATGAATTCAGGCAGGTGTTTTGGGCGGTCTGCCTGCAGACACTAGCGCCCCCACGCGCCAGTACAAGACACTCGCTAATCCAAAGGGGGCTACTTGGATTGAATTAAGTGTCTGCACTCCGATTGTATTAAGGTATAAACATTTTGTGGTTTGGGGAGGAATAACATAAATCCCCTGGTAATCGGACTCAACTCTTGAAAATTTGTCCCATCTGTTCATATAAACATTTATTGATTCAATTGACGCACTGGGTGACAGTGGGGCTGTTCGGACATGTGTTGTCAGGTTGGTTTGGTTATGTTGACTGTGCACCAGTTACTTTATATGTAATTAAATGTCACTGTGCAGTAATTGATATATTTAAAGCTTTGGTATTTGGTGTGTTCAGCATTCTTCAAGACTACATTGGATCACCTTATATATACACATACATGTATATGTATACACATATAAAAGGTATATATATATATATGTATGTATATATAAAATATATATATGTGTATATATATATATATACCGTGTATGTATGTATGTGTTATTTTAATAAATTTCAGCTGGCTGGGAACACAGTCCTTGAACTATAATAGCGTCATCAATTATAAAATTATTATTATAATTGGTGTTGTTGTTATGATTATTATTGGCAGTAGTAGAAAATCGCAAACCTTTCATGAACTGTAAACTTGTATTTAAAAAAAAACAGGTATATGTTCTATATTAAACAAATACATTAGTAACAGTGAAAGGAAGAAAGAAAGCGAAAAAAGACTCATTGGTCCGGGTCAACATAGTCTCTGTAGCAAGCGTGCTGCATTTATAATTCATCAGATGAAGTCTCTATGGGGACCCCAGCTAACGCTTTGTCTGGTATAGTTCTACATTTCCAGACAAGGTACAATTTGTCCTCTTTATATCGTTTGTTTATTTATACGCGGATCCTCAGACTGTTTGTAAGCAATTCATCAAGCGTCTTAAGCCTAAAAACGATCAAATATTTTACATCGCTTGCCTGTAAGAGAAAATCTCTTGACATTTCCAAGCCTGGAAAATACTATTATGTCCATCCTGTCTGTTTATTTGTGTTCAACCCTTGGGCGTCATGGATTGCAGAATGGCGGTGCTCCTGTTCGATGTGTCAGCACGACACGCCAACACTGGGTCCCATGGCTTGCGTGTGTGAACATAAGATTCAGTAGGTCGTAAGAAAAATTGGCACATCAATAAAAAGTATGTTTTCATATTTGTTCGTCTTCCAAGCAGTATCGCATGTAGTAAGAGTGTTGGTAGTACCCGGTACACAAACAATAAGTATATGATCTTGTTATATTTCTTGTAATTCACTAAAACATAATAATTAAAGTATTCTTTACTTTACAGTACAGTTAGTGCAATTTCTTCTGTTGTCATTTGCCCATGATACCATATACAACAGCTTGGTATTTATTCTTACATATATATACAAATGCCCACAAAATCATTAGATATAATTACTGTTGATTTAATTATGATATTTAAAACAAAACAAAATTCAATCTGCGTCCCCATTTAGACTGTCCATTTGAATAAGAATACGATATTATCAATAGCAGACTAAAATTAATACCAGTAAATATAATTAACAAAAAAAATGAGATCAGTGGTTTCATTTTATCGTTTTAAAATGATTGTGATTCATATTTCTTCTCAATCTTCATTTTTAGTCTTAGATGATGAGTTCCTAGGATTAAAACATTTGATTGGGATGGCTATTTTTATGCGTTGAAAATTTAAAAGTCGAGACAAAATAAGTTGAATTTTAAAAGCTGCAGGAAGAATAAAAAATGTGCCTCAACTCTTGTACAAATTTACCCGATTTTACAAAGATAGCTTTCATGTTGAATACCATGGGGCTCTAGGCAATAACTTTGTGTTCAAAATAGAACCCGAAAAAGGAGCGTACGGCTTTACTGTGAATTTTCTTGACTAGGCGTTTTATTCATCCCATTGTTCAGCATTACGTGTTTTCTTGCGCGTGTCAAGTATTGGGCCATGGTTATTTCATGACATTAAGTGCCACTGTCCCCGATATTTGTCCCCAAAGAATCATTGATATCAATCAAATCTGCTTCTACTCTGATCAGGTTTTATGCATATGCATGGGAAAGGTTGTCCAAAGTAAACAATTTACAAACATGTCTAAAGCTCCAAAATGTTTCAAATGTGCCCTGACAATCATATTTGAATCCATGTCTGTTCAAAATAGATACCTTAATTGCATTTTAGGTGAATAAGTTTAAATATGGTACAAAGATTATGTTATACTTTTTTAGGGTCAATGTGTCCTCTTGTTTATCTCACCTTTTGTTTCACCTCTTATTTAGAATGTTTTACAGTTTATGATCCTTAGCTCCTCAAATCTTTCTCTGTTTTCAATATTGTTGGACTTTCTTTGAACAAAATGTAAAAAAAGTCAAATGCGGTGTAATATAGGAACCACCTTATTGTCAGTTTACTTTGTTCGAGGAAGTAAACCATGTATATACAAACCTTATTGTTCAGTACCTTTCTTGCATATTCTTCCTTCATATATGACAAAGCGGTGCTTACTCTTTCTTCGATCACGAAGGTCGTGTTTTCATCGTAGATTTATCTGTTGAATGTTTAATGGTATGTGTTAAAATATATAAACTTTACATCATATTGATTTTCATAACATTTTATATTAAGAAGGGTGCTAAGACAAGGAAAGGTTGGACTTGGAAAAGTTTGAAATGGAACAATATTTAAATATCGATCCAGGTTAATTTCTTCTAGGTGTGTACCGAGTTTATGACTGAAGGATTTCAAGGATACTTTGTGAAGACTACAATTTCTCAATGAGCATAAACACTTAGTTAAATGTGTCTGCCAGGATCAGACCTTTTGTCAAGTGAAATCAGACACGTCTCCCGAGAGGAATATCGCCGTTACAGAAAAGGTATCTCTTAACGTCTAAATTTGTGAAATAACATAAACGGTCTGTTATGTAAAAATAATGTTTCCTTGTTCTATGCAGTTTGTTCGTTCTTTTGCTACGGTATTGATTTGCACTTTTTTATCGTCATAGACTGTTATTTTATCGGAAGAATGCGCTTTCCGACTGCATGGTCATAGTCTCTTTGGCACCTGTTAACTGTGACATAATTCATCACTTAATGTGCAAGTCTTCATAGCACAATGTAAATGGCTGAGGAGATTATTTTCCAATCGTTTTCAATTAAGGCATCACCTTCGAATGATTTGTATATCCGGCTGCTTTGTCTCCTTGGTTACTGACGATATTGTGACGTGGTTTCTTAAGAGTGGCCAGGAAACTTTATAGTGGAAACAAGTCCCATAAAACAAACCTGTTTTAGAATTTAATTCAAGGGACGATTTAATATGTATATTTCCTTTCGACCATGTATATTTGAGTAAACATCTGCCGGGGAAGCATGATGTTAACAGTATTTAATAAACACTAGTAAATTACAAGAGCACTTTAATAAAAAGGGCAAAGCTGTATTACTTTATCAGAGCGAGTTTAATTTCAGCTCTGCTTAAAGTATTTTATGGGCTGCAAAAAAAAAAAAGCAGACGCCGTAAAACGCTAAGTCATTAACAATTACCTTGTATTTCATTTATCACGTGTTTTACGCATACAGCGTCATTAACATTAATGTTATGACATAAATAATATAAATATGATATACCCATTACAGGGCGGCACAAAACCTTCTTTAAGGGAAATATCGCTTTTTCTTTGAATGCGGAATGTCAACTTTATCACTCGTATTTGATTCCAACCTTTTCTGTGATATTACGTAGTTTATCATGAATTGTCATGAGTTGGTATAACTCACACGGGCAATGAGTGGGCGTAGCAACCTGAGTAAGGTCCGATTTTGGCATTGCCATATTGATTGTAAGAATATTTTACCGGATGCAATATAAATGGTGCAAGGTTTTTTTCGGCGCAGTGACTAACGTTTATAGGGTCTCGCCAGCCAAACAACCTGCACGCCGGGCCCGTTATTAAGCATGTCTGGGACCTGACTGTAAAAGACCTAGCGATCCATGGCAAGATAATACTCAACGGGAACAGAACTATTCACGCGGGGGGCGGCCCAACAAAGTGACAGGTTCGCTGAACTATATTTTTGGTTGGAGTGATACATACTAGCGACGCTTGGGACCGGGAATACCATATACTGGCACAGCGGAACAAACGGTTTTAGCTGGCGGTAGACTGACTGGCTTTGACTTATCCCCTGCTTTTTATATGATAAAACAGTCCTCTCTGATTACATAATGTAATCGATACGAGCCAAGGACGCTGGTCTGCAACCACAAGAAGGTAGGTCTGTGCCGCATCACTAGCTGTCTGTTACACGTGTATTTTGCTATCCTTGTGAGGCGTTTCTTTGTCACATTCAAAACGTCATGGATCCCCACCCCGCACGCGATGTACCTTAACATGTGCTACATTTATATACCTACGATATATACAAGACTAATATCGTTGTCGTTGGGCGCTGGCATAATCGGTATCGAATCGAGCCAGATTTTGGCATCAGCTGACTCGGCTGTTGACTGAAAAATCTTCTCATGTGTGGTTGTCTCTAAATGAAGGCACTGAAAAGCATTAGCTTGGCAATGTTAACTGGAGTGTATAGCAATTCATACATATATTTGAATTCGACAGACCCGTGTCGTATGGCCACTGAACACGAACGGAGCTCGTTCGCTCAGAATTTTAGTGCACAGATGTCATCTTCAGGTCAAACAGAATATATTAATATATATTAGTTATACATGGGTATTGGCTATATGAAGGATTATTTATTTGAGGAAAGGACTTTTGTATTAATGTAGAAAATTCCATGATTGTTGTCCCGAGTGCTGATAGAAAAAATATAAATATATATAATATATACGTATTCGTACCTGTATTCAATATATGCAGACATATCTACAATCATGTGTATGTGCGTGTATTTTAATACCCGTATGCAGTATACGCCGACATATTCCTTATTAGTCAAAAATATATTCATTATATAACATTTAAATTTGATATTTTTCATTAAAAAGTAAACAGCTACATACCTGACATGTTAAATGTAGGAATCAGAACGACCTAAGGATCAGGGGGCCAAACATTATATGTACATTGAATATTTGAAGCCATTTTGGACAATTTCGAGGTTTAATTACTGACTCTCAAACTGATGACGAAAAGAAATTCGGACATTATTACCTGTAGGATGTATACAGAGATAGAAATAGCACTCAGTTCACTGACAGTGTGCAGTCATCTTTCAGAACAGACTGTTTGGTCCCAGTAAGTGTGAATAGTTTGTAAAATACACACTCTTGTGTTATGTCGGCCAAACCCTTAGAGTCCCTGACATGTTGTATTGGTAGGATATCAAACACCAGTTGCACTTGCACAGTAAGCCGACTACAGACAATGCTACCCTTGAGTCATTAAAAGGGGACCTGTTGACAAGATGGTCTTATGTTCCACTGCGGCTCCAAAAATTAGTTCCCAGAAGAAGGGGTTCTTTCACTTTGACATTCACTCTCTGTCCTAGTTCTTTCAAGGACCTGGTACTTATGTATACCTGACATGTGTATAGTGAGTTTATTGCCCTGTTGGATATTGTCCCTACTTTTACCTATCTGTCAAAGTAGGATCATGGTCAGGTTTATATGTATATATCGAATAAAATAAAAATTCTATAAATTTCACCCTAAGTTGCTCGTTACGGTTTAGTTATATTTGATACCTGTATATATATTTTTTATTTCCGTGTATAAAATGTTTGTATATATGCTTTCCCTTATTTAACTTCATTATTTTAATAAATGCAATCGTAATACCTTAGTATACAACTGAAATGAATAAGGTTATTATATATATTTTAGATGTATCAAATATGTAAACATAAATGTCCATTAAAGACCATTGAAATGTATTCGTTCACTCAACAGCTAATAATTCTATCATGCACCTATGCAAATGAAAATTTATTACTATTATTTTCCCATGGAGTGAATTAAGATGTCTTATCTTCTGATTTTACAAATGTACATGTTTATATTGTATAATGTTGCTAACTAGAATCATTATCAGTCATTACTTATATATTTAACATTTTTAATCATGGCACAGGGAAAAGTTTCATATGTTTCTTTTAAGTACAGTCTTAATGACATTATGTTGTTCAACAGAATTCCATTTTCATCAACGGTCATTATTACTGTTACATTTTGCAGTGTTTCACAGTTACATAATCAGAAGCAGTGACCGAATTCTGAATAACCGTTTAAGATTAGTTAGTTGAACATCTATGATTAAAAAATGCCCGGTCACGCTTTGTATATAGTATGCCGGCTTGACACACTTTATGTCCTTCAGGACTCAAACGATACATCCTCAGGGTTTGTAAGAAAGAAAGGCACTTTATTTGTCCTTTTTATATGTATATTCATTAAATGTGACAAAGGTGTGTCATCCCGTGTTTTTGTAATACAATATATCTCCAATACGTATTTTTCGTTACCCTAATAAATATCACAGAGGACATTGAAGCTTTCAGAGAAAAAAATAATGTTATTAAATGTAAAACATAAAATTGAACTGTCACCGGTCCATGCAGGGTACTAATCATGACCAAAGGCCATCGTCTTGTAGTAAAGACTTCCTCTGTAACGTTTCATTTGAAATATTGAGCTCTCAAAGAGTCGTTGCCATGGTTACGAAGCCATAAATCTTTTGAGCAGAGGTTCCAAAACTGAACCTTTTAACAGAAGGCGATGTCACTTTTGTAACCCGGGTAGCTGTCAGATGATATTGCTCGCCCCGATGACTTTGTTGACACGTTCATTTTCTCTCAAAAGGCCGGAGATCCCATTCCAGTGTTTATATTGGATTACCTAAACCCAATATCGGGTTGTCTTAAGAGTTAAAACGGCCATAACCTTCCGTGTGCCCCCAGTAAACTAAATTACGACGATTTGATTAGCATTTTATCTTGGTTGATGAAAGTTATCATGTCATTCTCGACCATCATACTAAAACGTCCAGCATCGTGTCACGTACAGGACAGGACATTATCTATTGATGCGTAAGATTTATTTGGTCCCTATTCCAGTAGCAGTGTACTGCAAAATATAACACCTTATACTTGTTTATACAGGAAAAGAAACCAAAGCTCATCAGTGAACATATCCCATACGAAAATACTGGAAAAGCATTAATTATTCTTCTTCTGTTACATTCTTTTAAGCAAAAAAAAAAAAAAATCAAGAAATTTCCAATACCTCGAGTTTGCCATCACTGCTTGTTGAGATTTCACAAATGTGTCCAGGCCAGCTTGAGTGATTTTCCTCAGACTTTGCATTATTATCATTGGGAATGATGGCCTAACTTTTTCTTCTGTGAAGACGGACAGACGGTGCGCCACAGCTACGCCTGCCAGATTTTCTCATTTTAAATATTTTTCTATTAATACTTGAGTAAACATTGTATTTGTATATTCCCACGGCAGGTTAAGGCAATAAGTGTTACAGGAATACAGGTGCGATGTTACTTCGGGTTTTCTGTTCGCTTCATTTAAACTCATCACAAACCCCTAATATTGTTTACAAATTGTACCAGCTGTATTCCTTGTCCAGGCATTGAGGACATGAGCAAATAATTCTACAAGTTTCAAAACAAAGCCGTAAGGTTTGTGACCAGTGTGAGGAAAAGGACACTGGAAAAACTAAAAACTCCGAAGGTCTCTGTTGGTCGCAGAGTAACCCCACAAGAAAAATGAATGTGTTTTATTATATATGCGCCCTTAGAGGGTATACAAGCAAAATAACCACAGGTCCCTGTAATGATAAACACCTGTCGTGTAATTATAAATACATTTAAGGAGGAGTGGTGCGTGCAGACCTTTGGCTGATGATGGCTTACGATGCCTCTTTTACTTACAGGAGTGGATAAACACCTGGTTTTTACTTTTTCATGCGAAATCAGTCATGGGCATAAACAACACCCATTTGGAGCTGTGCCAGCTTGCTTACTTCAGTTTGCACTTCCATTGCCTCATCCATAGCACGGACAACCTTACAATTTCAAACATTTAATGTATTGTTTCTGCCAAGGTACCGTGCCGATAAATGCAACGCTCGTTCATTCGTGATGTCACCTCGTGTTACCTTTTTCGCAACACATATTGTAACCTTCAGAACATCTACCTTTCAACAGGGGTGATATTTCTTAAAGGGTCATTGCCTTTACATTGGCATCTATTACTTTTACTCATGTTTAGAGATTTTTTGTTAGGTATATTCCTGTCTTATCCCAACATGCAGTGCGTGTTGTGCTAAACATCATGTTAAACAGACTGTTTGCGTACACTGTTTAAAGGCCAGGCCAGATAGGGTCAGTGAACATGTGCAGCGAGCTGTTTTGTTTGTGATTAAGCATGAAGATTTTTTTCTCCTTAAATTACGTAAACCTTTTCTATTATTAGTCAGCGTAAGCGATCCAAATATTTTTGAAGGACTCAGAGATACAGAATCTTGCTCTTGTCCCGAAACGATTTGCATTCAACAAAAAAGAACATAGTTGGTGAAAACCAAGTAACTAATGGGGAAATATATCAGTGCTGCTAAGGCAAATTGTATAATCCTTTATACATATTCCTCGTGGAGGATATAATGTAGTCCTGCTACTTGAATATAAATTTGATATATAGAAGGGAAAATAGGTATACGTATTCATTCGTATAATGTGGTCGTCATCCTCATTCACTAGACAGTGCCATCTTCTGGATAAGAACCTAATCATTATACAAAACGTATATATCTATTTGCAAAAACACCGCAGCAATTTCGATTGAGACTCGATCAAGTTAAATCATTAACATGAACTGGCCGCTATAATCATGATCATTCTTTAAGAAGACATAAGTCTGATTATATATGTGTGTTTATGTGTGTGTGTCTGAAAAACAGCATTTTTATGAATCATAATATTTCTCTCTTTTCTCGGGGGTTCCCAAATTTTTTCAAGGGCTATCCCTTACCTATCCAGCTTGTCAAGATCAAGTTGACGACATAACTCGATACCAAAGGCTGATTTCAATTACTTAGAGTTTGTTTCTTTGGGAATAAAAAACAAGCGGCACTGCAATACCAAAATAAAATCTCCGACATGTTGGTAGAATGTAATTGACGGTCTGAGATTTCATAAGAAAGGAAGGCAACCAAAAGAATCTGTAATTAGACTGTCGGTCTGAAAAATTCCTCGTGTATTTTACTTTTCGTAAAAATAATGCTGCTGCAGCTGACTTGCTGTTTATGTCCAATTATCGTGCCCGTGGGTCTAAGGACAAGACCTTGACCATATGTTCTGCGTTTCCCCACCAGTTTTTACTGTCGACAAGTGTAAGACTTTTTGCTGCAGCCCAGGGCTTTATATGTAAGTCATCAACAATCTCACGTAATGTCTTCTGCATTCTCATGAAACTTGTTAAACGTCGTAAATTTATAAGGAATCTCTTAAGGGATCTATCAATATAAACATTTTAGCAATTGTCTATACTTTCATTGAGTAGATAATAAGAAGTTTTGTTTCTCATAATGGTATACAACGTTTGACCTCCCAACGGTCTCCTAGCCCTGTGCTTCAAGTTATTTTAATCCCCAATCTTTCTGGGATATATATAATAATGGAAACAATGATTATATAAAAATTAAATAGGTTTAGAGTTTGCTCTTCATCCTCTTCATCGATCAGGATGAGAATATTGCAACCAGTAGAACTTGTTCATGGCACGATGATCTGATTAAGTAAAACTTAGGTTATAAAGGTATCACTACAGGTAAAGCTGGGCTCACACGATGTTCCTTTTCTATATTTGTGCCATTCTGAGACGTAACTTGCCATGGTTGTAATATAGGCATATTGGATTGATATATGACACAGAAATATATATATACACACAATCATTTTTATTGTTGTTACATTGTGCAGGGAAAAATACTTGTAGGGACACTCAGCATTCCTTCAGTCATTATGTCTGAAATGTTCACCTATAGTTACAGTATACTTAACATATTTATTTGAAAAAAATAATGCATGCCCTGAGGCTGTGTACAAAATTAGACATAGTGAAATAATGGACTTAGGGGAAAAATATAAAGTATTCTTTAGAAGTTTATTTCTCAGTTTACACGCATACATGCATTATGTATCTCATATCTGTTGACACTGTTTGGGGTGTGGTGTGGTCAGTGACTAATCTGTCAGCCATAGGCCAAGAGGGGCTCACCTTTGGTACTGTCTGGTCATTTCATATACATATAAGTAAAGCGATTTGATCATGTTTACATGTCTGCGTGTCCTAGCTACTGCCGGCAAGTAGGATATGCCGCAATCTTATTGTACCTGGCCTTATAAACAAGTAAATGCGCTGAACCAGAAACGCAAGGGCCACAGGAATAAACCACGTCGAGTGTTCAGAGAACCCCGCAAGACCCAATATCAGACTCGGCACGGATAGGTAAACGGCAAACAGGGAAGGACAGGCACGGGGCACTCCACGCATCGCAGTGCCGAGCAGACGACAGGGGAACATCCGGGGCGGGAGCGTGCGGCAAGGAACTGAACAGAAGGACTAGATCAGGAAGGGAAGCTGCGAAAATGGTGGTAATAACACCTGAGGAATCGTTGGCTAAATCTGCGGCCCTACTGACTGTAGTAGCTGCTGTCAGGATCTTTGAGCACTGCGTTAACCAGGTGGCGGAGGGAAACGTGTGGCTGTGAGTTGGCGCTTCCCTTCACTAATCGTCTGTTCACTTTCATTTCCGCGAAAGAGCTCTTAATATTTCATAAAAGCCCGGGTTAAAGGAAATTTTGCATAGTTTTATAAGCTTTACTATTGATTATTAGACTAGGTATTAATGTTATTACCACAGGATTAAATTACAGGACAATAATATGATGGTATTATAGCAGTCAGTAATGACACTGGCGTGGATACTTTGTAAGCAAATTATCATGATAGAATTATTGTCTTATCTGTGCATTATCTGTTAACCTTGCCGCGGGCTGTATTGCAACCATTTATTATTAACCCCATCCCAGCATAGACTTATTAGACAAAATTCGGAACAGTTCTCGCTCGCCCACTCAGTATCACGGCCATTTTTGTTCAGTCCTGTATTGATTATATTATAACGTGGTATTGGCAAATTCCTCCGTATCGTTTTTACACAATATGGAGCTGTTGTATGTATTGTTTACCACTAGCCATATGTTACCAATCCCTTTCATATATATATGTGTGTGTGTGTGTATGCACACATATATTCTACAACTTTCCTGTTCTTAAGTGCACGCACGCACAACAGGCACAATATATACGTATTGTATGTATGTATCAATATATCAATGCAACACTTGGTTTTTCCTCCTCCATTTTAACTTAATCAACGGCTGCTTGTTTATATATAGTAGCTGCACACACATGCCACAACATATCTAATGTGTGTAAAATAATATTAAGTTAAAAGTTTATATAAATATATAGGAATCAAATATATAAACTAGTTCTATATATATAAAACAAAGAAATAGATTATGTATATTGCACAGAAGGTAGATGAAGGCTATAGGCTTCACAATCTTCATGCAGCCTGTAACGTTTCACAATATGCGAACAATTATTATATGGATTTCAGCCAGGAAAACTTTCATTTGCATACAAGCCGGCACTGATCATACTTTATTCGATATGTTATTTATAGAGGTTAATATGGATCCGTGGCGTGACTGGTTCTACAGAGCAAGGCCAGTTTATTCCCCATATAGCCTGACATATAACCCATATATAGCCTGACAGAAATATAAATTATTGAAACTAGCTTATATCCTGCTGTGTCGTCCGGTAGGCCATTAGTTATATCGGCCATAATCAAATATACTTATAAATGACCAATAAATAAAGCAGGAACGTTTGTAAAAATGTTAATTTGATAGGATGAAAGTGGACAATAGCATTAGGTATTTCCTATATTGGTTGTAGTTTCCAGTCATTAAAATTAAATCTTTTTCATATGGTATATATTTCCCTATATGTCGTTTACTGAGATACATATTTATGAGATCAGTCCAGCTGAGGATCTCAAATGTTTTATATATATGATAACAACCAGTAAGTATTTCGATAGCTAAGCTTGATTTTGGAGTAACCGAGACTGACGGAGTTGGTGGGGGTATATCTCTCAGTCTAGACGTTTGCTATAATCCGCAATAATGGTCGATATAGTCGTGTCGCAGAGAGAACATTCAGCGCCTGGACTGGTTAACAATGAGGGACACTTACAGGGTCTTCGGGAGCCAGATTGCATAACATGGCTGTGATATTATGCAGGCTGTCAGTTTCACGTGATTATTTTGCTGCAGTGGATGGACCGTGTGCTGTATAAAAGGCTGCAAGACCTGCTGCCTATTATTAAACACCCCTAAACAGTTCATCGCATTCACATGCCTATCAATGATACAGTTACCTAAACACATGCGCTTTGGTGGTTTGGTTTACTGTTCACGTGCTCGTTGATAATTTAATGAAATGTTAAATGTCAATTCGGCTGTTCCCATTAAACATGGAGAATACCGGGAACATTAAGCCAAGTGAACGGTAGATTATCGAAAACTGTATGTGTTTAATTGTCAGTTTGTGTTCTGGAGGCATATCGAGAGAACGTAGTTTTGCCAAATTGACAATGAAATACATTTATGTTCTAAAAGCAGAATATATATATATATATATATATATATATATATATATATATATATATATATATATATAAATATTTATATATTGTCTTTCCGGTGTCTTACTGTATTGTATAAATGCAATCCGGTGGTGCATATGAGAGCTTTCGGTTGGACAGGATGTGATATAAAAGAAGCTAATGGTTGTTACCTGTTAGATTTTAATCTGTTTAATCCTGGACACTCACAGGGTTAAAACCCCATACCTCCGTAACCGTGGTTTATTCATATTTGCCCTGTCCAGGACGGACTCCGTAGACTCTTTAAATGTCGGAGAGACAAAAAAAAATTAAAAAGTTATACGTCGGTAATTAAACCGTCAAATAGCAAGACAAGTAGGCTTAGATACGGAGGAAAATATAAAACCTGCCACTAAGTTCTATAATGGAGGCATTAATTATTACCAGGGTGTGATGTAAATATTACTCAGCTCTTTATGGAGAATATAACGGAGGTCTTTCCTTTGATTTCAATTTATTTTACATTTGGTCAGCATTATTCCATTTTCAGTACATGGCGGCTACCCTGTCCCTCCATCTATGAACTGTTCACCTTTCCATTTATGTTTCTCACAATATGCCCTGACAAGGAAGGATTTAGTCTCGGGCATTCCCTTGCCACTTCTGTTGGGGTTTAACTGTGTCTGTCCTCGGTATAGACATGCGAGTGTTAAGGGCGGCTCTGGTGGTTTTCTGTTTGACCACTCGCCCACATCAAACAAATAGGTGGTCTTGGTGATCTTCTGCTTGACCCCATCCAATAGTGTCACACACCAACCGTAACGCCCTGTTTAAAGTCCACTCTCTCTCAAACCTTGCAAACCAGCAGACTGCTTTGATTTTTAAATCTGCGACAAATTAGATTTTCTTTCCTTTTCTTGATACGAACTGTACATATATCCTTCTTTCCTATATATAAGCTTCCATAAATAGCAATTATTCATACTTATATTAATACAAGCGTTTTATTGATACATATGGATACATGTAATGGATACACGTGTGAAGATAAAATGTTGATGTAAACCTTCCCGTTCTTAGAGTTGTATGTATCATCATGTGTTTCCCAGAGACCATTTCAGACTTCAGTTGTCTGTAAATGAATGTGTTTAAAAGAATGTACTATTAAGGGCTTTATCCTACTGGTGTGTGTGTGTGTTTGTGTGTGTGGCATATTCGTTATCAATAATTCATAAGCCATATTTCGTAAACCCAGGCATGTAATAACTAGATTCTAACATTCAATGAAATAAAACGTAGAAGGGTAAGATCCGTTTAGTTGTGTTTTATTTTAAAGACGCCATGTGTGTGAAATATAACCAGAAGGAAATATGACGTAACAATGTAATAACTGACGTATTTTCCGTTTTACAGAATGCCGCCAGGCGGAGGGCGTCAGAAAAAGAAAAAGAACTCGCTGTGGCAGCTCCTCACAGGATGCGCCAGCTGCAAGTCAGGTGATTCTCGCTTACCCATTATATACTGATTGTGATGTCAGTGAGGCCAGAGGTCAAGATCAGAGGCTATGCATTTATTTTAAGTATTGTCGTAATCTGTTGGCTTTTTGTTCTTGTAAGAAATATTTCACAGAGATAAGGAATGGAAATAAAATGAACAGAAAATTAATTATTTTGTAGAGAAACCAACCAAATGGGAATGGTAAAAAAATCGAATTCGAATTTTGCGTCTTGTCCTCTGGCAAACCTAACATTGTTACATAACATTATCCTCTAACCATTATCTCTCACAGGAAAAGATATATTATCAATGTGAAATGTTTTTAATTTATGTAGTAAATGAATCAGTGCCTTTCAAATCTAATTAAAGTCGCATAATTGTTAGGCTGGCTAATCAGTTGTATTATTGATCGGTGTTTCAGAGCCAAGGAGAACCTTGCGAACTCTAGATCTTTATACCTTTGCCATCTATGACATATCATTTTACTGTTTCCTTGATTCTTTGTAGGATTTTATCCTATTAATCTCAATTACTTTGATATAAATGAGTTAGTCAGATAAGACTACTCCAGCTAAAAAGAAATGCTAAATAGGTTTTCATTTTCATTGACGCCAGAAACTCAGTTTTTTTTCTCTTTTTTAATATTGTGTTTGTTGTAGATACATAGATTATATCATTGCGTGATGACAGAACACAGTGTTTTTAGAACTTGGGTGTATTTGTGCAAAGTTTTAATACTGACGTGACTTTTTCATTTGTCCTCATCCTGGAGTTAGATACAGGAGTGCACCAGTTGCATGTTAGGTGGTCTGTATGGCTTTGATCTAAAGGCCCCTTCCTGTCCGTTGATCGGTTCTTTGGTCCAGGTTCATGAATACAGATTAGGCTGGCAGGATGTCGGCTCTCCTTCCAAGGTTTCTCTTGTCTCTGACCCTGCGACTGTCTGCTTTTGTATCGATCTGTCTGGAGAATATATGAACTGAGAGCCCGTCTATTTTTTTCCAAGGTCATTCAGTATGGTTAATACTAGGATCACGTCCATCCGCGCTTGCGTGTGTATTTCTGTGTGTATATGTGACACTCTTAATTCAAATTAAATATGTACATATTTAAATAGCTACAAAGCTTTAAGATGTTACCATTAGAATCTAAATTCCACTTCTACAAAGCAGATGGAGGCATTCAGTGTAAAATTCGATTATGCAAATAATAAATGGATTAATATTTTTGGCTGATCTTAAAGTTTTACTTTAAAAAATATGTCAATTGCATGACGGATAGGTTTGCTATTCCATTCATAACATCAGATTTTTCAGTTACATTTTAAATGTGTGGATACCTCTATAAATTTGAATTGAATTTGACCATACATATTAATCTACTCACGTATGTAGAATTCCTCTTTTCCTGTGCTTGGACTAGTTCGAAGAAGAAAGAATCCGACAGTAAAAGAGAAACAATGCTGCTTGTTCAGAATAAAATCGTTATGACTAAATCCGAGGAAGGTCGAAATGGGTTCAGTGTAGCCGTTAAAACATTGTAATGACCTCCTAGTGTGTCATAGGTAAAAAGTGTCCGTATACAGATTTAATTGAATTCCCTGGAGATTTGAGGTGTCGAATCAAGAATATTTGCAAGAAAAACGCTTTTTTTTCAATAGAGTGAATTTAAGTCATGATTCGGGCTCATGTCAAAGAGACAATATAACAATACTGATATCTTATCCTTAAAATATTAATATGGTAATTTGGCTTGCTCTTGGACTTAAGCCTTAAAAATTGCCATTGCAACAAACCCAATTAACAATAGGGTCACCTATGCTAGATGGTTATGTATCGGCATGATTTAACATGAAACAAGAACATGTACTCATTTGAGCAAGGTGTATTTAAAACAGAGGACGTTATTTCATAAGTCATGCAACCTTGGCATAATAATTGTGCAAAGATATATGCATAAGTTTTTTTAGTTGCTTTTGCACGTGAGTTGTTAACCCATAGGCCATTATTGTATAAATGTTGGCTCCAAAATCAGCCGCATATCGGGCCCATGATAAAGACGGATGTATATCAGTTAAGTTATGACGATTTGTATATATGGTCCTGTCACGAACTGGCTGCCAGAACACAGACTCGAGCCACATGTGCTATATATCTTATCATACACGTCAAATCGGCAATATATTTATTTTCTTGTTTGTCAGGGGAATGTGCTGTTCGTGTATCTTTTATCTTAAATTTATAGTGATTACTGGTGTGTTGACGTCAGAACAACCAATCTCATACTTCAAATGGGAAATCCCGATAATATTCAGTAAGCCATACTAACCGTTCTGCCTTTCTGTATCTGGGTTCCGTTCATATATCTGTCTCGATCTGCCCCGCCCTTCTCTCCTCTGAATGTCATGGCTGGGGTAATACAAGCAAAGCTGGGTATTTAGTATGCAAAAGGCAAGTGACGAGAGTAAAACCGGGTTATATCTATATCATCGATCTATAAAATGTATATGGGTAGATTTGTTTAAAGGAACGTTAATAAGTACGTTTTTTAAGGTGTATTATTCTTCTTCTTTCGTCTGAAAACAGTACCCTTATATTAAGCTTTGGTACAAAAGTGGTAGCTACATTTAATATCAATCTGCTTTAATTTTTACAACTCGCTTTTCCTTGCCTTTACCGTTAATAAAACCCATGCTGCTCCATCTTTATTTCTCGTCCATGAATCTCTCTCTCTCTCTCTCTCTCTCTGTTTCTTTCACTCTCTCATATAAATATAGATATCCGCCCAAGATGTTATTCATAGTTTTTTACAAAGCGTTGCATCGTGATATATATATATATATATATATATATATATATATATATATATATATATATATATATATATATTGCAAATATCAGGTCGTCACAGTTTCTCATGAACATGAGAAACTGTAGTTTTCAATAGCGCATAGTCAGGCTAGAATAGTGGTCTTTTGTCAGTGGGAGCCACGCTGTCTTCACGGTAAACATTATGTGGACTAAAATTGCCCGTTTTGGTTTTATTTGGCTCTCCGTGCGTCTAAGGGATGACAGGTGTAAATGTTTACCTTTAGGTTGCGCACTCAGGAACGTGTTTGTTAGATTTCTCATAGTAGGTGCCATTGTGTTGTGTAATCTAACCATGGATCACTGCTTCCTGCTGCCGAGGTATTTGATTCGCGAATTACACTCAAGAGATGGTTTTACACCTAGATGGAACGCTCTAGCGCATGCTATATTTCTTATAAAGCAATAACCGGAATATCTTATTCACGCATGGTCGGCTCTTTCAGGCGTTATAAGTTGCTTGCGCCATATAGATTCCATAAAATATACACTTGTACAGACCTACGAATTTGTTTGATTGCAGTGTTTTTTATTTATTTTGATAATTCCAAAATGGTTTTAGAAGATTTGGAGAGCAATTCAACTGATATACTGGTTCAACTCAGTGACAACAATGATGCGTTTTCTTTTTCCTAAACTTCATAAATTTGACCTTCACTTGTCCTTTTCATGAGCTTGCCCATAATCTGCCAAGAGTAATTGATGATAGTCAGCGAAATGTCATAGTTATTTATATAATGCATTAATTTACCGCGAAGTCACTGGCGCAAGTGAAGCCCTCCATGCATGTAAATAAAACTGGCCTATATTCAGATAGTGAATATATAAAATGCAGGAAACCTTGGCGGGTTATGCTGGTTCTGATCTAGAATAATAAATGGCATGTATTGGTAGGCCTGTAAACAAAAAGGGAATTATATAAATGAGCTATTTCTTGGTTCTCAAATCAGCCAATAAACAGTAAGTTCTCTGGCCTCTGCACAGAATTATTGATAGTGGGAACAAAAATTATAAAATGGAAATATTCACAATTCTTGTGGTTATTACAATTGCAATAAATTATATTTCCATTTTATAATTTGAATATATCCCTTTGATGAAAATAATAGTATAGGTTATTACCAGGACCGTTTAATTAGAATTGCCTTTTGAATGATGTTGCCTGGTTAAACAATAACTTGAAACTGAGAATAATGACTTGGGGACACCAACCTATAAAGAACTACAATTAGTTTATTAGAAACATTTCATGTAAACTGTCTCACAGTGAAATTCCTGTACGCCATCATAATTGGAGAGGACAAACGTTTTTCCTTCACGTCTCTCAGTTTCTGCAATGGTAATATAGGATATCTACACTATATCATGCTAATATAATTAGCAAAGCTTTTTGTTTTGCCTGTGTTTCCAATATCACAATTTTGCTACATATGTCTCAGCCCAGTAACATTGTTTAGGAATTCGAGAGGTACTTATGTTTTACTGGTTTAATGGTGCACGTAATAACTGAACAAGAGTCAAGGGAAACATGCAATATAAATGAGGACAAACCACAAAAATTACGAATGACCCCAGTTGCATTGTTGTATAAGACATGCATCGTCTCGAAAAATGAATGAAACAATACATTCCCATGAAAGTGAATGTGAATAGGTATGTACAAGTTGTTAAGCAGAAAAATTCCTAGATTTTCTTAAGAATATGGTTTAAGTTTATCTAACTTTAAATACAACAGTCCATGAGGTATCCTTACGTCTATCCGCAGGAGAGCTTTGCGCCCAGAGATGCGGGTTGTTTTTCATTAGTATGTTAATGGTTTAGATACCTGCTGTCTGTTCACCGAAAATTCAGAGGTTTTAGAGCACGTGTTTTGGTCGCGGCTTAAGATGGAGGATTAATGGTCCTTAATTGGAAAACTTGACTGACCATAGAGTTCCTGATCACTTCGTGACGTTGGTACTTGAGTGGAATGCTTCATGTGTTTTGTTGTATTTTAGGTCAACAACTTCCCAATGTAACGATAGAAGATGCCCCATATCAGGATGCCGATCCAGCGGGTAAGAAGAAGAAAACAAAGGCTAAGAAAAGAAAGAAGCAAAGAGGACCGGTCACAGAGATTCCAGGTAAGGGCCATATATGCTGTTCTCCCTGCTCATTTACAGCCACAAAAGAAAAGTTAGCCTTAAGAAAATGTAATTGTGGTGACCTATCATATTTTGCTAAACGTTATGTTTAAACATTCCTGTATCAAAAATTAAAGATAGCATTTTTGTTTTATCAAAGATCAAATATACTTTTTACAGCCCTGTTCATTTACAGATTTGTTTTTTAGCTCAGCTGACTGAAAGTCATCTGAGCTATAGCGATCACTCTTTGTCCGTCGTCCGTCTGTCCGGCCGTCTGGCCATCCGTCCGTCCGTCCGTCCGTTAACAGGGCACAAATCGTAACCGCTTGACCTGGAATCTTCAAACTTCATATCAAGGGAGGTCCATGAAAAATCTCCTTGGAAACCTGAAATTAGGTCTCTGTTACCCATATCCTTCGAGCTATGGGGCTCCGAAGTACCCCCCCCCCAGAATAATGCAAAATTTGATACAAAAGCTCAAGAATCTGAATAACTACTGCATTGATCACCATGATTCTTTGCATGAATATTGATCATGGGATGTTCCATCACTTCCTGCAGACTGGTGGCGCCACCTGTATTTTTTCCAGTTTTTTTCGATTTTTTTTCTCTATTTTTGAGACCTTTAAAAATGTGGACATCTGTTAACAGGGCACAAATCGTAAAGAAGGGACCTAGAATCTTTATTCTTAATATTCTGAGAGACCTATGAAAAGTCTCCATGGAAACCAGAAATTAGGTCTCTGTTACCCATATCCTTCGAGCTATGGGGCCCCAAAGTACCCCCCAGGATAGTAAAAAATTTCATACAAAAACTTCAATATCTCATTAACTACATCACTGATTGTCATGATTTTTGGCATACATATTAATCATGAGATGTTTCATCAGTTTCTGCAGACTGGTGCCGCCACCTATATTTTTCGATTTTTTTACGAATTTTTTTCTCTATTTTTGAGACGTTCAAAGAAGCTGTCATCTGTTAACAGGGCACAAATCGTAACCGCTGGACCTAGATTCTTCTAACTTGACATCAAGGGAGGTTCATGAAAAGTCTCTGTGAAAACATGAAATTAGGTCTCTGTTACCCATATCCTTCGTAGTAAGTACCACTCAGAATAATAAAAAATTTGATACAAAACTCCAGTATCTGAATAACCAATGCATTGATCTCCATGATTCTTTGCAGTTATGTTTATCATGGGGTGTTCCATCAGTTCCTGCAAACTGGTGGCGCCACCTGTATTTTTCTATTTTTAGGCAATTTTTCTCTATTTATGGGACCTTCAAATGAAGTGGTCATCTGTTAACATGAATCTTCTAACTTGACATCCAGGGAGACTAATGAAAAATCTCCTTGGAAACCTGAAATTAGGTTTCTGTTACCCATATTCTCAGAGCTATAGGGCTCATAAATACCCCCAAGAATAATTAAAAATTTGATACAAACAAAAGCTCCAGTATCTGAATAACTAATGCCTTGATAGCCATGATTCTTTGGATATATATTGATCATGGTGTGTTTCATCAGTTCCTGCAGACTGGTGGCACTCCCTGTATTTTTCAATTTTTTACGCATTTTTTTCTGTTTATGAGACCTTCAAATGAAGTTGTCATCTGTCCAAAAGCCCACTGAAACCCATTTCTAAGGATTTTTCACAAAATTCATGATTTGTTTGCACTCTGGCAGTCATTTTGCTCATTGTTCAACATTCCTTGAATTCAGCTGAGCGTCATGGCCCATGGCCACTTGTTTACCTTTATTTTCAATTTGATACATTTATATTCCTCCTGCAGATGTCAAACCTACCGAAGGAATTGTACCACCTAAGCAAGCCTTTCACCCGTTCGCGCACCCTGACGGATCACAAGACCTGACACCTGTAAATCCTGCCATACCAACAGATGCCTCAGCTGTTTACCACAAGCCTGACATTAATCTAAACAAGATCCACGTCCAGGCCACAGATATTGGGGTTCAAACAGATGGCGAGACACTATTAAGTGAAAAAGAAAACAAAGATCCGAGAAGAAGCAGTCCCCGGCCTGGGCATCGACAGAGGAGGCGTCCACCAAGATCTGAATCAGATGATGAAGGGTCTGACTCATCAGAGGGAAGAACATCTCCGAGGAGGCGTCGACGGAGGAAATATAGTGACATCGTTCGTGTTGAGAGGATATTCATAGAGCGCAATACACATACAAAAGAGGAAGTGACTGTAGACAAAACTGAAGTTGCAAAACCACGAAGGCTCCTCAGACGTCGTGATATCAACACAGATGAAACTACTGTCAACAGATACGAAACCGTTGATGAGGTTCCAGTGAACAGAAGTCAGCAAATAAATCAGAGATTGTCTAGAAGTAAGAGAAAGAGACCATCATCATCATTATCAGTTGATGGCTCTGGTTCCGAATCAGAAAGTTGTGGCAATTCTGACCCAGATGCAACGCAGAATGCTTTATCCAGTGAATCCATTACCCCAGCCATCGCCCCTGAGATGGCTGATACAAGAAGCATAAACAATGCAGACATCCAATTTGATGGCAAACCAAGCGATCCAGTGATTGAGAATCAGGATCCTATATCTACAGAGCAGCTAATCCCAGGTAGACAACCTGAACAATATGAGAGTCATTTGATACGACAAGATGAAATGATTCAGATGGAAACAAATGAAACATTCACGGTTACTCTTCAGGATGACACACAGGTAAATGAAACAAATATGGCTGAGAGTCAACAAGGTTTGAACCCAAGCGACCGACCAAAATGGGTCGACAAAGATGAGGTTTTGGAAAACAAATCAGATGGCAAGTCAGTTCAAGGGACACCCAATAGAGGTCCATTAGTTGGTAAATCAAACCGACCTCACCAGCAAGGCAACGATATGGGTGCTCTCAAACAAATAGACACTAAGAAAGGTGCGAAAGCATCCAAGTGGCCAGAAGGTAGTCAAGAGTCACTGAATCGTGAATACATTCCTGACTCCGTACCAGTGGAGCAACTGGAAGTCTCAGACCCAGAAGAAGGTGTTAAAGTTGAGAGATCACCGGTTATGGAAAGGAAACTCTTCATCCACGAAGGTCTTACTGCACACGAGACCACTTCAACCACCGTAGAAGAGCATGTTATTCCTAAGGATCAAGAACCTTCCCCAGTGGAATACGCTGAAGATGAGATCCCTGATGTGCTGTCAAATGTTGCGACCCAAATCACAAACGCAAATCTGGAAAGTGTTGATGAAGAAGATATTGGCAAAAGTAGACCAGCTGTGGGCCGAATGTATAGAAACGTTGTGCTACAGTCTGAAAATACAAATATCTCTGAAACAGTAGAAGTAATCAGTAGACCAGCAAGAGAAACAGGTGGATTGGTTAGGAAAATAGACCAGGATGAGACTGGCGGTTCTTTCTCTGCAGCAGATGTAATCAATCCGCACGATTCAAGAGACGGGTCCCATCATGTTTCCATTAATGGCTTGCCCGGACCCATAGAGGAAAGAGACAACACAGATGGACAACCTCATCTAAAAATCACATCTGCAAAGGAATGTAATAATGTTGCTTATATCAACAATGAAAATACGTCTGTTGATAAAACATCTGACATTACTGACACAGCACTCGGTGAAAATGACACTTCGAATGACCCCTTGAGTGAACCCAGTCTAGTGGGCGAGAAGCCTGTTATTACTGCAACTGGTACAAACAGCTCAGAAAGCACGACTTTGTCGTCAGACAACATCCATGCCAGTGACAGTCGAGCAACTGCAATGAGTAGTGATGATCGAATAAGCCATGGAAGAGTTTCCCATTCATCTAAGTTTGTGGAGGCTTGCACTCAAACCGACTACGCAGTGAACTCGTCATTATCCCTCGTCAATCGCGTCAGTACTGAAAACATGGAAATTGCAGAATTATCAAATCACCTTGCGCCATCTCCGATGAGCTCAGACTCAATAGAAGTACCTGCAAACCGAATGGATAGTATTTCACCTGAAAGACAAGATGAAACCGTACAACAGTTTGGTGTTGCTCCTGTACTGAACGGTTCTCTTTCTGTTGGAACGTTCGCCGATCATAAGTCAGGTACGGCCAAGGATCCAGAAGGGCCCACGTTATCCCAATACACAACGACATCAAGCATCCCAGTTGGGAGGCGACTGAGCCCAGAAGGCCATGCCATAGAGTCAGATAATGAAAACGACGGAACAGCGAATGTGAAGTATCCAACCTCTAAAAGACTGGAAGAGGAAACAAAGAAATCAAACAAACCAACCTCTCTAGTATCAGGCATCATGGAACCAACAGATGAACAAAGAAGACTATTTGATTCTATTCATATTGGTAAGGTAACATCAGGCGATATGGAAGCTAATACTGACAGCCTGAAAGACACAACTCAGTTACAGCTCTCTTGTATTGACACAGTTCATCTGGAAGACGATCTTAAGAATTATAACACCTACTCAAAAGATGCTGAAAGCCATCTAAAAAGAATAATGGGGTCTTCATTTGCTGCACAAAATAATGCGAATACTGAGGATATATCACAGGATCCTTCTATGGAAAACGATCAAAATTTGTCCAAAGAAGACTCGTTGTTGAAAGAAGAATTAACTAAAACTCTACCCTTCTTACAAGACTCAAACAAAGATGATCTGGCTGAAAACGTCCAAGGAAACCGTTTCACCAACACAGGGGTCTTTGTGCCAGGACAGGCGCCTAAAATAACCAATGTATTTATTCCACAGCAAGTTACCCCACATTGTTACAGTGGTGGCGGTTTAAACACCGTGGTTACGGCACGAAGTCTACCTAAACTCCAGCAACTATCGGCCGAGGTTGTCAAGGGTTTCATACAGAAGGGGATGAAAACAAACATTGCGGGGCCTCACTGGTTAACACAATCGGATACAATTTGGTCGGAAGGTGAAAAGGGCCATATTAGAAACACTGTTGATTTCATTGACGGGGAAACAAACATCAGGTTTGACAAGGAACAAGACAAAATCAAATCTGAAGATGCAACGCGTGTTCTTATCAACGAGAATTGTGTTTCATCAGTGCGAATGATATCTGAAAATTATAATATTAAGGAAACAGACCTTCAGGGAGATTCAAAGGAAACAGTCGTCATCCACGCAGATGTGCTCCCTGTTGAACTACCAACAGTCATTTGGACAAGGAAGGATCTGCCAGACAGCGGAAGTGACGCAGAGGAATCACAGGCCTATATGATGCAACATACTGATTCTCAGGGTCGACTGGAAAAAAGTCATCCTGGTGTTAGTGTAGGGTGTCAGGCTGAACTCTGTACCTTACCTGAACAAGCAGTTAGTCAGATAGATCAGATAGACATGCCAGCTAATGAAACTCTAGGCAGCACTGATGGAGATACTGAAACCGACACAGGACGGCTGAAATATTCCTCTGAAAATCAGACATCGAAGACACTTACCAGATCTAGGGCAAACCTTGGCCGCACACAAATTTCCTCAATTGATATACCACCTCTAGAATCAAGACCTACCATCGAAATTTGGGAGAAGCCTGAAGCAGCTAATCAAGGATCCAGTGACCCAGTCTCTCTTTTGACCACGCCCGTTGACAACACTGGAGAGGAAGCCATTGCTACCTCAGCTGAGAAGAAAGGAGTTGCATCTGTTGATGTTTCCAAGTCTGATAAAGAAATCAGACAAGCTGGCATCGATAGTGATCATGCCGATCCATCCATGATTCAAGATATTGCACCATTTGGAGGAGTAAATGGCTCGGACCAAGCAAAGGCCAGAGCTGGCGAACATTCTGGAACTCAGGAGGGCAGCTCTGTCGTACGAATGAATGCGGGTCTGGTGGTAGCCGAGGTAACCAGGACCAGCGAATGGAGCACCGTGGATAGACGGTCACCAGACGGAGACAATGATGCCTTCCAGAAAGTTAGAGTAGTTGTACAGGAACCAGATCAGATGGAGCTGACAGTCCAAATACCTGAAGAAACTATCCAGACATTCCAGAATGCAGGCAGCTATGCACGCGTACCGGTGTCAACGAGAATGAACCGCCATGAGATCAAGGAGCGTCGGGCCGGAGTGTCCACTTATTCTGGTGACTATTCCAGCAACGATGACTCCAGCAAAGCCCTCCTTACTGAACCGAGAAAAGCAACTGTCAGACGCACAAGCAGCACCTCACCTAGAAGGGGCAGAAAGGGTAGTCCAATGCGTAATGCTACAAAGAAAACACCTCGGCGGTACGTGTCAAGTGATGAGTCAAGTGATGAGGACGAAGAGGAGGATGAGGATGAACAAGCCGGTGGAGAATATCGTGTCACTTCAATGCCACCGAGAAGAGCACCTTTGGGCCGCTCGCCAGGTCCACATACGGATCATTCCGCAATGGACGGCAAGCGTTCCATGCATGCTAACCATATGGGAGACCTTCAGAGTCCATCAAGCCCAAGCCGATATCACTGGCCTCAAGCAAGCAACCAGAGAGGCTCCTACACCGACCTAACCCAGACCCCTGACAGTGCAGATAGTGGCTTCTATGGATGGCGCCACTCTGGTATGTACGGCAAGGAAATCCCCGGTGACGGAATGTCCACGCCAAGCGAATACGGAAGCATGGGCGATGACACTGCCAGCACTGATGATTCTGTCTTGGACCGATCAGATGACAACCTGCTTGACAAACAGCTCACCTACTTGAACGATGCTCAGGTTGGCTGGCGCTCACCCATCTCCGGGTCCGGTGGGCCGCTTACACCAAGGATGATCCTGACCACGGATGATGGCACAGAGATACTTATCCGTAGTCCACCAGATGGCGCTCTGTCCCCAGCTCAGGTCAAATCCCCTCATGCAAGCATGTCGCGGAAGGATCAGGAGGCCCTAATGAAGAATATTCCCTATGAGAGTAAGTACATTGTCATATTTTAATGAATGTTATTGGAAAGGTATATGTAGGAGGTATTTAGATTCATCAGTCGAGGAGGGTTTGATAAAATACGGGAGCCTATCGGCGTAGAAAGATTTAGTCTTATCTATATAAAAAGCATGTAACACCCGAATCATTCGCTGTCGATCCATTTATTAAAATTGATTATAAGTTGTAATAAAGTAATTAATTAGCGGACGTATCATTATAATAAAAAGAAAGACCATAACTATTCAAACTGGCGCAACCTTAAACCGTAATTCATATTGTCTTATCTTTCAGAATTGGACACGATGGTACAAAAAGTGCTCATGGCTTACGTGGACCGCTGTGTAAGTATATATTCCTAATATTGAGTGTTTAACTGTTTTATTTGCCTGACTTGAAACATGATATAGGGAAAATTAATAAAGGAATTTTATTTCATATTCACTAAGAAGATACATTTCAACTTAATTTCTAAACATGATTTATGTAGTCTTACTTTATGAATCAGGAGTAAGCATTCAGGAATTTATTTAAACTTTAATTAAAGTGATTTGAAATAGTCATATTGTCATATGTTATATTCTAAACACAAGTATTATAGCATATTATATAGATTATTGGTTTATATTTGTGTTTAAATTATCGACATTTTATTTGATCACAGGCATTTTTGGAATCCAAGCTGTTTGATATGCAAAAGGTAAGTCATATACATGTTATCATTTTTTTCGGAGCTGAGGATAGCGTTTCTGACTAATGCCTTTATACCTTATGTCTGCTTCATTTGTTTTTAAATAACTTATCATTGTAATAAGAAAGTCAGAAACCTGTGATTTAATAAACCGTTATAAGGACATTTGCTCGCAAAATAACATATATTATATATATAACATAATATATATATATATAAATCATGTATTACATTGATTATCATGCTCCTACTTTTGTTGAACACACTTTACATCTTCATGGAGCCAGTTGGTTTGAATTTTTCTCCGCACACACGTACACACACACACACATTAATATATATATATAGAGAGAGAAGGAGAGAGAGAGAGTTGCATATACTTTTGTGAACATATTCTCTTTCGGTTCCCATTATATGTGAATGCATATCAGTTATAAAGATACAATAACCGAAATTAGATACAATAACTATAAAAACTTAGTATGTTAAGATTAAAGTTCAGCTCAAGAACACGTTCGAAAACATGGTATGCTTATAAACTGCTATGATTAATTAGACCTGTGATTCTTTATTCAAAACATTCATTTATTCAAACTTTTCATATATTGGTTGCGTAGAAGGTCACAGGGTAGTTGGGAATCAATAAACTGAGCGTTCATTATTCTTCGTCCTGTCTCTCATCTGATGTTGTGCGTGCTATCCGTTGCTATGCAGGACCACGACAAGGTGCTAGAAGACAACCACTCCCTGTACGAGAAGACGGAGACCTTACATCGTAAGATGAGTCTGATGGAGATCGAGATCATGGTGATGCGCAAAGAACTAGCTTACCACGCTTCCTGGCGGACAACCTTCACGGTCTATCCAAGACGATACAGTTCTCAGGCGCAGCGTGTTTCTGTTCGCACCACCAGCATGTACCCACGCATATAAAGATCCACCAAGCGGAGCAAAGTGTCACAGCTACAAGCTACGTAAAGATAAATGAAATTTAAGCAAATTAGACCAGGAAGTCACCCCTGCCTTTCTTTTATGCACGCAGCTTGCATCTGTGACACTTGGCATTGTTTGCAGGTTATGTAATCAAAAGTATATCTGTGTTAAATATATTACATATTCATGTATCAATGTTTGCTACTACACGTTAATAGTAGTTTGGGGTACCGCACAAATATTCCAAGAGGGTATTTAACCATGCTTTGAGGTATTTTGGCTGATATATACAATGTGAACTTAGTTGACGCTTCTAACACTGTCAGCATAAAGAGAAAAATAATCTTTTAAAAACATGAAAACGAAAGAAACACAAAAGTAAAATAAGAAAAATGAAAAAATACATTTGGCCTAAATTTGACCGCCAGCAAGTGTCTTTAAAAGTTTGATCTCATTTGGTTGTATAAAGAAGAATTTGCAAGACACACGTGTGTACTTTGCAAACCGTGAATTGTGCCATATTAACAAAACCGGACTTGATCCGGTATTTATTTTCCGTAGCTAACATAACTTTGCTTGCTATTATTACTAACATTTTGATTTATACGCATTTGTAGAAAGGGATCTCATTTATTTTTGGTGACGATGTGTCAATTAATAGAATGCTGATTGTTAACAAACATAAGTGATTATAAAATCAGGCGACACCTGTTGTCCACTAATATAACTAAGGGGAGATTTAACATCTGTGTTTTTGCATTTCGTTTGACTAACCGATTTTACAATAACTCATAAAGGGCCATATTGAAATATATACGCATACACGGTCTCCCCGCCACTACAATGGAATAGAAACTCCCCTCATAAATTAACAGACATCCGGAAGTGACAGGTAGTGGCAAACCACGTCACTTCCGCTGTATATTTATCGGGGGGAGTTTTAGTGCTCGGGTAAATCCCGAATACCGGAAAAGAGAAAGAAACTCGTCAATTCACCAACAGATCAAGACGGCATATTTTAACAACTAGTGAAAAATCCTAAAACGTAATTTAGAGCTTTAAATATTCTTACTTAGAGCTCTTTGAAGTAAGATTTTATTCATATTAAAAGACAATGAGATTCCGAGATTTGCTTTTATAGTTAAAACGCATTTATATTCTTATTTGCTTTACCTGAGCAATATCAGCGATATTTCCTTGCACTTGTTTCCATTGGTGGCGGGGAAGCTGCTGTTTAGGTGCCGGTGCTTTGTCCATATCACTACGCATTGTGGCTTAAATTACTACCTCAATCCAGTAGAGGGCGCTTCTATAAATACACAATAAGAAATAAGCTTGTCCTTCAATGTTTAACGTTTACAAATTTAATTTCTAAAGTATAAAAGTATTTTATTTTCTTAAATGTTAAATTGATATTATTTTTTTTATTTCCCCTCAGATTTATCATTTCCGCGCATATATACGCAAAATGTTTATATTAACCGATACTGCAGATCGCACGATTACTGTAGCTCACGATTACTTTAGCTCACGATTACTTTAGCAAAACGTCTTCCTGTTTTTACTGGTGTCCTAATGAGAAATATTTGGAATCCTTGCAATTCTTTAAAATGCAATTCCTGGACTAAAACTTGGTAAAGAAGAATCTTTAAGGTTATTTTTGCCAAATGAATTTTAAGAATATTTTTTGTTTAATTAGTTGAATCTTTATTAAGATATTGTTGAATATATTGAAGAAATGGTTTTGTTCACGAGTGAAACAGACGACTCGCACGAGTGTAGTGACATTTGTTATATTCTTTTATTGAATAAACATGCTTTCCTTTTATGTGATTGGTTTTATATCTACCTGTGTGTGGTTGTCTCTATGCATTAATCACACATGGACGAACATTACATGCACGGGGGGGGGGGGGGTCCACAATTTTTAGAAGGGGAGGATTTACCTTTTACACGGAGAGATTATTAACCTAAAAATATCCATAACTTCACGAAGAGGGTGGGGTGGCCTTTGAAAATTAGACTAATAAAAAGCGCTTCCCATTAAAGATGATTTTAAACCCGAATCCCCATCCCATATACTCACCCCTACGGAAAGAATGAGATACACTTGCTTAAATGGTATGTGAGGTGTGTGTGTGAGAGAGATTTAGAGAGTACAGTAGAAAATACACCGTAATACTTGACAAAATACAAAATGATTTCCTGCTTTTCTTGGTCTGTTGTCTTCATGAAACTGACATTTTAATTGAATTGAACAAAAGCTCTTGGAAAAATGAGTACTTTGTAACGTATAACGTGATATCTACGATACAAGTTTAAACAAGAATATTTTAGTACAGGATAAGGTTTTTGTAAAGACTGGCGATTATTTAAACTCACCATGACATTTCAATGCCTGGGAAACGCTAGACTGGTACCCCGCTCTATTATGGCGTAAAACGCTTCCTTACGTAATCCCGGCAGACTGGTTACAACTCCAGTATGTATTATATATGATAAAAATAAGCATTTCGTTTTTTCAGAGAAGTTGCAAAAAGTTTCCTGTTCATTTCGTTGACATTTATAATTAGATTAATAGATATTGATTATAAACTTATGCCACTTACAGTGGAATATCAAAGATTCAGTTTATCGTTTTATCTATACATCCATCATTAAATTTTTTCGCAACAACTCATTTTTCAATATTTGAAAACTAGAAATAAGTAAAGAAAGTAAATTTATAAGAGATCTTCACGGATAACCAGCCAGGATCGCGTGAACGTCCATGACAATCCGGGGTATGAGCGTGAATACTTGAGTTGGAACCAGTCTACAGGTAAGTCGGGATTGGCAACTGGGAGTACTAAAGATGGCGTTGTACGCCTGTCTCTGGCTGAGGGCCATAATAGAGCAGGGTACCAGTCTAGGGAAACGCAACTTTTATCTCTTTACGTCTCACTTCACAACCTGTCGGCTATGAATGAATGGGCCGAGTGTACGTATCTGTTATACTATACTTGCAAGTAAATATCTTGGTATACCTCGAATTATAAACTTAAATATACCTTATTTTTCACGAAGATGTTCTTGTCTGGCTTTTATTTAATTTCCTGACACCACTTGTCTCTACTGCATAATAACTCCCTGAGGCACAACACTTTTATGAACAGAAAACGTTATTATGTCAAGCTGCTTGTATCTTTATTTTGCCATTTATTTTTATCCGCCTCTTGCTTCTCCATTACATGAATCCTAAACATCATACCGTCCAACTGTATACACTCGTCACCTCGTTGAGACAGTGCGTGAGTGTCCTCTATAGTCGCTCCATAACCGCGTAATACTGCCTCATAGGTTCCGTGATCACGCCTAATGCGTGTGTGCACGTGATGAAAGTTTATTGTCACTGGAGAAATTAGAGTTGCAAACGGCACCAGTTGTTAAAAGTAGTTCTCTTGGTGACCAGCAGATGGCGCAGAATTTGTTTGGCAACAAAACAACGCGAACAATGGCGGTATGTAAACACACCCGACTAATTCCTCACGTTACCGGGTCATGTTCACAGTGCATGAATAAGAGTTTGTGACCAGGTCAGTACAAAACATGTATCATTTTCCTCAATTGGGCCAAAATCCAAACTGATGCTTATTGATTTTGCCCGTGAGTTCAGATGGTCAGCGCCAGTACACCAAAAATGGGCGTTCCAGTTAACGGATACATTTATCTACAGAAACAGCTTATCTGTGCCATTATGTACGGAAACATTTTGCGAAAGTACATTGCTGTTTGAACAGATATTTACCTGGGTGAACGTATTTTTCAAATTAGTCGCATCGTGTTTTTTAATGTCTGGTTTTGATTCCATTGTTTGGGCTTTAAACCACACAGAGAATTAATTCATACCGGAGAGAAACTGCGTAAAAACAGTTGTCACAAATACTGGACAATGTGAAGTGGTATGCAAGAATTTATTACGCCGCATATTCATATTTATACCAGATACAAGGATATCGCACCGAAAAGCAATTTTGACTCAAAAGACAAAAGAGAGCAAAGCGTGTATTTGATCAAACCTCTATTTTAAAACCATGGTGAATTTGACGGAACAAAGTCCAACGATTAATGGTGCCATAAACGCAACTACACCATCCAGTGGACCTGGATTCATGACAGGTAACAATGTCTGGATACCGTTTGTCGCTCTTATAGTCCTTGTGATGATCGCTCTGATTGTTTGTTTCATCTGCTGCACAACGCGGGACCGGAAGCGGAACCGGAAGGGACAGGGATCAGCCGGTAATTCTGGTGTCGGGGTCTTCCATGTATCAGACGGTGCTCTCACTGCAGGATCCCCGGGAGTGGGCTATGATGGCGTTGCCACTGGTTATAAACATCTGTAGAATCTCAGGGCAAATATCTCATATAATAAGGCGCAGTTGTCGTTTATAGATGATGAAATAGCCATTGTCCATTTCAACAATGTAAGGTCGGCCTACATCTGCTGAACAATTAAAAGATATGAAGGATAAGGTACGCACACATAAGAAAACGGAGATTTTGTCATAGGATGTACATACGTGCGATAGAAACGTTATACATTATGCTCCTAAGGAGAAAACAACTGCGACACAAACGAGAGTTAAAGTGCGTACTTCATGAAACTCTACATAAGCATCATAGTGAATGTAACAGACCGATCCAATGAATCAACCAAGTTGTATCAGAAACGTTACTGTCCCATTCGGTCAGTCTTTATTCAAGACATCTTGCTATTGTGGTTATCCCTGTAATTGTCTGATTCGTCCTCAGGCGGAAACGGAACCAGAAAGGGCAGGGATCAGCTGGTAATTCTGGTGTCGTGAACCTGCATGTATCAGACGGCACAATCCCTACAAGAACCCGTGGAGAGGGCTATGACGGCGGTACCACGGAGCATAAACACGTGGAATATCAGGGCAGCCTCCGCAAGGGCCGATGTTTATAAATGTTGTATATATAATTTGTAGTTTCTACAATGAAAGAGCCAATCAGCTGAAGGGATATTAATCAACTGTTTTAACTTTGTACAGCTCATGTACAGTACAACGAATTTATCATTACCGCTTGTAATCTAAACATTGATTTTGTTATCGAAAATACCATTAACATCGAGACATATGTATTTTGTTTTTATTCATCATTAAACAGTAACCTTATAAATTGTTTTGTTTGATTTCAATATTTTGAAAAAGGAACATGAATTTTTCCAAAATAATACCCACAAAACCATGGCCATACTCAAAGTTTCATCTCTTCCCGTATAACAATTTTGTTGTCATACAATAGGGGGATACATTATACCGAAAATTAAATCAAACAGGTGGCTCAGGATTGGGCGAAAAGGACAAACAGAAAATCGGAGTGTGTGTTGTATGCATTCATAGGACGACATCAGGTGGTAGCATACGAGAGGTGTAAGATTGGTGACTTCTGACGTTATTATACTGTGGTTGCCCTTTTGCTTGCGAGGGTTTCAAATTCACCAAATTCAAGAAAGGGGAATTATCGCGAAAATAAAAACCTTTGTGAATAAGAGTTACCGTCATGAAGAGCAAGTCGAAAGGTAAAAGATTTATATTTAACATGAATAAAAATAGATTTTGTATGCTAAAAGATAGATTGAAATATATAAATAATATCATCTCGTCCGGTGTTCCCTTGGGCCCCCGTTCAATTATTAGGTTTTTGCTAACATATTACTTGATATAATTAATTCATGTCATTATGGTTTTCTTTGTGAAATGGGTTTTTATATTGTGGGATCGGGAAAATGATCCCAGTCGGATGAAAATATTATCCCCTCGCATTGTCACGGCTTTGTCCGGTAACCATTCAAATTAAGTAAGTTTATCATACCTATTATTTTTCCGTCTTTGTTGGATGTGTTATAGCAAGTACGATTTTTTAGGATTTTGTGAAAATTTTAAGGACGATTTGTGTCAATGCCCAGGGAATAATTCATTCAAAAATATTCTTGGTCACTATAGCAAATTTTTTTTAAGGAATGGGGTTAACATGCACAGGCGTTACTGAAATAGGCCGCTTTTGTACATGTAGACACATGTTATGTGATGCCACCATCGAGGTGGTGAACCATGAAATGTCTCGGCTTGTATATATTTTCTGCTCATTCATACTATATATAAAATTATGATCAGGATCCGGCTATTTTTTTTACCTTATGAACCAGAATTTGTTTTAAGATATATGCGGTCTCTGACTGTTAGTATGACTTGTATGACCCCTAACTGAAGAGACTTGCCTTCTTTAAGGAAACAGTTACTAAAAAGTATTAAGTCATCTATATATTTATTTAATACGTGCGCATCATATTTCATATGCCACGCCTGTTCATATACTCTCGCTGTTCCTATATACTGCTGTAGTTACAGACATTTAAGGCCAGGAATTCATGTCTGATATGTTGAATTTATGTGATTTTAGGCTTAATAAGCGAACATGTTAATGAACAATAGGCGTTCCTGCAAAAAACGTTCTTATAATGCCTCTGTGACGTATTTTTAGTCCTTGTTTATCCACAAGATGTTAGTAAACATGGTACATGGATAAACAGAAGAAAAATGTAACCTAAGGTGGTTGGTTGCATATGTGCGGAAGTTGATATGTGACTCATTGCAAAACGCCTTTTGCAAAACCCTTGTTGTTCTACTTGCCGCTAAGTGTTCATAGTGGATGTGTTTGTTTTATTTTGGCGGGTCCCCCTATGTTATACGGGGCGTTTAACAACCTAGATGTATAAAGAATCAAGGGCTAATCTTTCAGCTTTAATCCCCTTTAAATGTGGGTTTCAAATATGCGGAGCGCTCGTCATAAAGAAATTTTTTTTTTAATCTTGGGGTTTGCCATCTTTCCGAGATATAAAAGAAAGTTCGGTGACATTATGTTTGCATTATTAATGCTATCAGTATTGTTTTCTTTTCTGGGTGACAGGTAAAAACAGGAGTCTCCTCCAATCTAAGCTTTGATCAGGAATCGATTGGACACCAATCATGGAAAGTACAAAATATAAGAAGCAAAATACACGCCAAAGAAGCAGCACAACGGAATGCAATCGCTCTCTCCAGTTGGTTCCTATTACCGCCACAGATGGCAGCACGTCAAATTGCACAACCCTGGAATTGCTTGAGGATTTCAAGATTCCAACATAAGAATTTAATAACCCTACATTTACCAAATACCTCTTCCCACAAAGCATGTAGTTGCCACGATATAATAAGCCATCCCAACACGTTTAAATAATTATTTTAAAGCATACTTATGTCTATTGTACACTACACTAAGGCGATCTGTCTTGAAACGTTTTAAATATTGTATATATTAATGTACCGAAATATGACTGGTTTCAGACGATAATCGTTATATATCACGGTATTTCCATAAGACATATATCCATGTGATTATTGTCTGTCAGTGTAACATGTATCAGGGTCCCTTTTCCACTCTCTTGGTATTATTGGTATGAAACGAAGCTAAAAAGGACTGAAACTTAAGCTCATATCGTCCGAGAGATCACATGCGACTGAAAAGGACCAGTCACCGAAATTACAGAAACAGAAATTAAACTCAAGACGAAATGAACAATTAAAATCTTAAAAGAAAATTGATTCATGCTGGTATTCCTAAACCCTCACAATAAATAAAACCGATAAATAAAATATTTACTCGATGTTATCAAACGGACACAGGTCCCTTATTCCTTTCGATACGTCGGGTTACTTTTTACATCGGCCAAGAATGTCTGTATCAGCCTACCTGAGTGTAACCGGGTCGTCAATCATGCCAAACTTAGGGAGGAAATCGACAAGCCATGTGCTAAATGACTAAATACCACTTGAACATCCGACTTCTTGGTAAACTGGACCGACAACATAATTATAATACAACATATTGTGCTAAATAAGTGTTTAGTTAAAAAAAAAACAGAGTGACTAAACATATGCGTTTTCACGATAAAACGCGATAACATGTGTTTTCAATTGATAAAAATATCGTGAACTTTCTCTTTTGCTTAGCAAGAAAGACCGACACCAGGACCTTCGAGAACAAGATCAGGTCCGCAAAATATTTGTCGTAACTTATACATCACTAGACCTGTAATCATCTCGTGTCATCAAATCCTGATATCTGATATCCAAAATGTTCTGTCCAGCTGTTTCTAAAGTATGCGGGTAGACATAACTATATACAGTTTTGTGGCGTTTGAAGGGACACTTAAATGGTCATAGGCACTTAACCTGAAAATCCAGAATAATTCAGTATTTTATTATGTCAGAAAAACCGATACATCTATTATAATATCAAGCAGATGACTCAGAGGCTGTGTTGATCGATTATTATAAAAATAATGAATTGTGTTGTCCGTTTCCTGTATATTAGTTGGCAAATCTGTAAAAAAAGGATAGTTAATTTTTATGATGCTTATATTTATTAACTTTATAAGGTAGCGACAATTTAAGCCGACCATATACCAATTTCCGAAATATTTGTTTCATTTACACTTTATAAAAATTAACAGAGAAAAAAAAACACTGAAACGTTGAAGTGCTCGGTCATTTAGAACATGTTTCATGAGAACATGGGAAGATAAAGCCGAGGTGCCATTCCCAGGCCCAGGTTAGATAAGATATGATATGACCACTTCAGATATACACAAGGAACGTTCAAAAGGACCCATTCATATGGGTTTCTGCCTAGGGCTACATAAATAACTAATCTACCAAGAGGCGATTCGCTCGTGTACTTAGCATCCGCTTGAAGATCACATGGGACTGTATTGAAGAAATATATACACAATAGTGTAACAATTTTTTATTTGAAAGGAAATCCTGAAGACAAAGCCGTGAGCTGTCAACCTGTGGATGCCGCATGGTTCTAGTTAAAAGTCATCCAATCAACACGTGGAAGAAATAGGGAAATAAAAATACGGCCAGTAAATAATCTATATAATATAACATAGGAAAACGCAGCGTTAGAATTACGAAATATTTTACTGTATTACGATTCATCATATATTCATTGTCAGATACATATTGATGCACAGTCCACGAAATCGAAATACACTTTATTTATCTTTATAGCCGTATAGGACAATTACTTTTGAAAATTCAATTATTTATTTAATTTAGGTTTTAATGACGCGGCTAGCTGGAGACCTTACGGATATTAAATGTATATAATCCTTCAAGAGACTCACACTGATGCCTTAAACCCAGGTTTAACCTGTGTATTTACCGAAACACTGTCGTTCACAAGATCGGGTTCGGCTCTCGAATGGCATGGCTGGGTCTCCGCCGCTGGGATCGGTAGAGGGAATGTGGGTTGCTTCTGCCTTTGCGGCAGTGGATGCTGTAGCTTTCCTGCAAGGTCACTGGTCCGGGATGTACGGTGGCGGTCTCTCGCGGCTCCCTGCTTGGCTTGGTGTGGCATCGCATCTGTTGGCTCAGAGAACATGCTTAGGGAGCGCACAGGGCTGAAGTTTTGACCACAGCAACCTGTAGCTGCTTGATGAACGAAAATTTCTTCTGCTGCTTCTGCCTGTGCATTTACCCTAATCCTTTTTCATATTGAAACTGAAATAAGGAAAGCTATATAGACAATAAGATTTCTATGATATTGTTTACTTTACCTTAATTCAAATGACAGACGTATTCTCAAAAGGTGTCAATATACATATAAACTGAACCTAGTATGCAGGTGTCCTTCGTTATATAAAAACCACTTGTATACATACGGGACAGGACCTCGTTGGAAAATCTCAGTATGTAAAAAAAAAATTATGGTACTTAACATGCATTTTTTAAAGTGATTTACAAATACAAGCATTGTTTATAACATCATTGGTTCTTCATTATAACTTGATCATTGGTGGTTAAGACTTGATAGTGACTGTTCCAGGGGATTGCGAATAACACCAGTTCCTGAGTAAAGTCATCTTAGATAGCCTTTCATGTCTGCTGCCTGGTTCAGACCCTGACTTCGTACATTTCCAAATGTTGTTAGTAGAATATATCTTTCTTCCATGGATCGAATTGCATACATATACAAGCATGGCTTCGAAAGCCAATGGTGAAACATGTTTCAGTTGTGTCAATTTATCTTCTTGGGAAGGAGGGGGGGGGGTGTTGGGGGTGACTAGCATGGGGTTATCAAAGTTGGGATAAAATTTATATACAAATATATATATATATATATATATATATATATATATATATAGTGTGTGTGTGTGTGTGCGTAGTCAGCTTATTGGCAAAACGCTCGGCCTTCTTCGGTGGCGAGCCCGTCCAAGGCCGGTGGTTTCTTTGGTTTAGATACGTGATATTTCATAATAAACTTACATATGGAACAAGAGTCTTTAATTACTTTTATTAATATATTTCATTCCAAATATATATTAATATCATTATCTGACTATCAGGGGGTGAATACATCGACTATCCTCATTGCTAAAACGTTGGGGGGATATATACCCCCCCCCCTTGTATTGACGCCCTTGCCTTGTCTGCAGGTTTTTAGAGTCTCTTTAATGTTGTTATGCCCTGGGGAAACAATTGCTAAAGAATCAAAATCAGTGAAAGTATGCGCCTTTGACATTGATTACAGTGTACTTTCAAATGGCATATGTTCATTGGTGAAAGTCTAGTTCCCTAATGATATTTATAATTATTTCAATATAATTATACAGAGTTACTTGTTCAGAAGTAACTATGTTTTTCCACTAGGCCCTGTGAAAGCTATACATATAAAATACATAAACATTTAAATACATAGGATCATATACATGCATTTACAAATTAAATCTCACAAACGTATGATGAAAATAAAATGATGCATATTATAAACAAATAAAATTATAGCATAAAAACATCGCATTCACTGTTAATCTTATGTGAATGAAGGAATAGGTGTTTTTATTTGCTATGCAAGTAATTAGGATACTATAAACCATGAAAAGATAAACGATAAAATCCAATATACTACAGAGTATGAAATTAAGAGCTTAAAAAATGATTTGGCGCTATGCTAATATGTGGCTAAGGAGTTATCTGATCTTAGCTCATATATGGTAACGTATTCCATAACAATAAAACTTGATCTATAATATTCAGTTCTCGGCTTAGGAAGGGCGATTAAATTATTAGTTGCAGATCTTGTTGAGTAATCATGAGAGTTTTTGACAAATGACAATGATTCTCGCCTACCTGTATGCGTTGTTTGATGTAATAATTTATGCAAGGGCTGTAAAATATTTTTACAGGGTGACATGAAAGCAGGCCGAACTGTCTCGCTAGTGAAGCTTGTTTTTCTAGAAAAGCGGTTGGAACGCCGGACATGTGCGCCACCGACATGGGTTCGAATCCCGGATCGACCCAGAATTTTCCCTGAGCAATTTGTCTTCGTAAAAAATGGGGCTCGCCCAATTCTCTCAAACAGACAAAATATATGCCTCGGGCCAATGATAATATGCATATACGTGCAATTCATTGTCCCGTAGGGTTCCTCGAAACTTGTTTACTCTTCACTCTCGAAAATTGTTTTTATTTTATCTGCACTGATACATTGCTTGTTCTGGGTATCCTGAAAAATATATTTATTCAATTATCATGAAGAAACAATCTATACATATTTTGAACTTTCCAGTTGTTCTGCTTCGTAAAATACGTATATATTTTATATTTGTAATAAATTATAATTACTTGGATTTTTATATCTTAAATATATCATCTTCAGACTATCTCGGTTAACATAGGTTCATCAGTTGCACATTTTTATTGCGAACTAAGATGTACACTGTTAACAAAGAATGATTGAAGGTCAAGGTCGTTGTCAAATTTACCGGAAGTCTCTGCTGGCTGAGACTATTTTGGCTCTGCTTGGAGGCTAAATAAAAATGGCATTTTCGGTCACAACTTTGATGTTCAAGATACTCCACTGCATCAAAGATAGACGGACAGCCAGCTTGCTTTGTGAGGGCTGAGCGAAGCGAGTATAGTTAAGAGGGGTTGACAGCTTAAAATGATTGATGCTGTGTTCAGGTTACCATTTTAACAATATTAGCTAAAATGTGTCTCAATTCTGGAGATGGTATGGGCGTGTTGCATTAAATACACATTTTCATCCCTGGATGCAAAGCCGCCCAATGATAAAAAGTATTGTTGTTAAATATCTTGAAAATTTAGCAAAGTTGAAAGATTCAATGAAGACCATAGTCAATAGTACAATACAATAGTGGGTGATGATGCCAACGTACTGACATAGTCGTCAACTAAAATTTATTTGTATATGATGATCTCAGTGGTAAAATAAAAAAAAGGGCTCTCACTGAGTTGGTTAAATATGGTTGCCTTGGTACTACTTGCCCATTTTTATGTGTTCAGGGAAGACTTTATTGAGTTTGTTTATATGGGTACTGATTTTAAAGTTAGGTTAAAGGTGATATAAACCCTTATGTACTGAACATATGAAATAAACTGAAACACCTGTTTGCCTTTTATCTTCCCGGCATTTCTTAATTTTTTAGGGTTAGGGTTAAGAGTTAGGGTTATATAATCTCCGGTGTACCGAACAGGAAAAACAACATGTCGGTTAGTTTCATGTCACAAGGGAAAAGCTTACAACAATCGTTGTCAGCCATGACACTTCCTTATAGGCTGGGGGAGGGGGCAGGGGACAGTAGGGAGGAAGTGGGCCACTTCCACAATATATATATATTTATATATATTGATATTCTGGTATACCAAAGGTGAATCCAGCTCTATGTGGCATACTCCACGTATGCCAGATTTTATTCCCTTGCGACTTGAATTATTGATGGTAGCGGATTTCAAGAAAAGGAAGCTGTCGCCATTATATATATATTTGGGTTAAACGTTCGATTGTGTTTGTTTTTGTTTGTTTTTTGGTTTTTTTTTTTGGTTTGCAAAGTATATAATATTATTTTCTAACGTTTTTCGCCATGTCACCCTATCCAGGCTCTACATCAGAAGCCAGACATATATTTCAGGTTATTGCCTGTCTGGGACATGACAACATGCAGAGCACCCAGGCTGTGTCTCCTGGAGCAGAGCCAACAGTCATCTGGCTGTTTCTTACAGCATCAGCCCTACAACGGCAGCAGTAACATACATACTGTTCTGTCCCTTACTATGTTTTCATGCCTTTTCGCCGGGCACCAGTCTCCCAAATGAGCGGTTTCCATGGAAACCTTGTTTTCACATTAATATATGCATTATTTGGTTGATTGTCTCCAAGATGGCAGCTCGCGGCATCATCCAGTGTTCACTGTGTATGCATATCTAAGTTTTTTTCTCTATTCTCTGCATGGCTTCCTATACCCATTGAGACGATGAGAAGATTTGATGAAGTGACCTTGTCTAAAACAGTATCAGCATATTGAGAGACAGTGCAATGGATAACAGCACCATGACATCGTTTATTAACCAAAATCCCCATCGTCTTGCCAATTCTCTCGATTTATGCTGCACGTACTATCTATATCCATTATCAATATTCATTATCCATTAGAAAGCAAACCAAGTTATGTAATGCAATTTTATCGACTTTCCAATATAGGTTTGCTGTATTGTAAATTTTAGTTTGTAAATTAGAGTAATTACAGATAGATAATCGCACAATATTCAGGTGAGTAACTGTGAAGAGAAAATATTGAAGTAATCACAAATAGACTTTTTTCATCACATTAGCGACATATTTTGGCGTCAACGGGCACTTAATGTTCGGGTTCATGATATCGGCAAAGACAGATCATATTTGTTTAATCCAAAATTAGGAAAACATTAGGAAAGTCTATCTTTAAGGGCGATGTACCTGTATTTGAGTTTCTGTCATGTATCTTGTTTCAAAACTCCGAATGTTGGCTCGCTGGATCTGAGCGTAATGCGTGGAAAAAGTCTTTAAAATTGATTTAATGTTTTATCGAAAATCCTGGATGATGAACAACCTTTAATTAGCCAATTTTTTTCATTGTCTGGAACATATTAATTATTCTTAACCCTTCGAGTAAGCAATTCGGTTTGGTCGGATTTTGAACGACAAAACAACTACACATACACATGGGCACACACGAGCACGTCTGTCTTGATGTGGCCTATTCCTGTCATTGACTACCACTAGTTCCTTGTGTTAAGTTCCGTTTAATCATTTCTAAATTAAACCAATGACTGTATACGGAATGCTGTGTGAATTTAAACACATGTTCTTTTATAATATGAATCGATTTGTTCTCAGAGGGCAAACATCCAGATATGCCACATCAATAAGAAATTATTTCTTGTCATAGTACCCCATTTCACAAGCGACATAAGCACCTTTTAGTAGGCCGAATGAGGACTTAAAAACACGCTCATACACGCACGTGCACACACCAACAAACACACAATCGTAGTTATACACAAGCTAAAAGCAATGATTCATCTCTTCGTAATATTGTTCAATACGCACTCCTCCACAACAACCACCTTCGTACGACTGTCGGGTGACTTTTAGCTAATTGTCTTTTGTCTGTGCAAGGTTTCATGCAACTCAACCCCTAAACTCATCTTAACTAACTCAATGAATCCCTATAAATCCAGGATAAAGTTGTTGCATAAGACGCTTTTGGGAGGGGATTTATTAATACTTTGGAAAAGGACAATGGTAATTGTAAAACTGATTATATAGGTAATTATGAAACTGGGACTTGTATAACCAACAAACACGTCAACGGACGAGTGGTTAGTTAATTAAGGGGCGTAAGGGTGGTGGTGGTGAGTGGGGCGTCAATAACATCAGAATAAAAATAAGAATGTAAAAAGTAACATTTTGATTCTAGATTTTGTGATCGTATGACTAGCAGGGTATGGGAACATATTTAGGTCATAAGAGAGATATTTTAACATGATTTAGTTGTGGAGCCAGGACTCCGTGCCATATCCACTCCCCAGGATCCGCCCCTCCTCCAAACAAAAGTAAGGGGCAAGTGGGTACACGTTAGTCAGAAAACAAACAAGGCTTGGTACTTTTCAAAACAGGAAACGGGTACTTGGGCCAGGTAAAATTCCCCAACAGTTCGGCGTCATGGTGTCATGATCATAATCGCCCGAGGCCTACACATTATCAAAGGATTACGCCCGAGCCGTAATGAATGTATACCTGCGCAGGTGTTCTGGTCATGCCGTCGTATAATGAACTCAGTTCAGGTCAGGTGTTTGTGTATTAACAGTTCACATGGACTGCGTGTCCACAGCACATACTGTGAGGCGGCCAGTTGACAGCAGAATATTGACTCAGTTCTACTTTTTGCTGGCTCTTCCTAACAGTTTCTCAGGTTGAGAACGGAATTTCGGGTTTTACCACAACTGTACACTGGTAGTGCGTTTGGCCCGCCAACACTGCTATCAGATAAATCGTTGTGGCTGTATACTTATATTATACCAGGAGGTCTTACTCCGAAATATGACGAACCTTAAATTGAACATTCGCATACGTGTTTAAAGTATTTGATGTTGGAGGAATATTACACCGCAGTTCCCAGTACCTCAGTGATGCTGAACGTATTGGAGGGTATCTAGCAGAAAGAACTTACAGACCGGCTGATCCCCGTTCAGGTTACACACACAATGACAGAGCATTACAGCAAAGTGGTAAGCGTTTGCTATGTATTGATTTGGGTGTTTTCGGGAGTATACAGCAGCCCAACAAGCCACAGGGCTTCAAACGTCAACGGAAACCCACATGGTGCACACAGACAAACTAAAGAAAGCCTGCATCACGTGAAACAGTACAAAATGGCAAACTGGTCTAATAAACGTTTCGGGACAGGTATGCATAATACTGGATTATTATATAATTATGACTTTGACCAGGTCAAATCTCGCACAAAACGTGAAGTAGTATTGGACGGCCCTACGCCTGTTTGGATCGCCCTGGGCGGGCTGGGTGGTTTACTATTGCTGGGAGGTATCGCTCTTGTTTGCTGGTACAGCCGAACGTGCTGTGTGGAGAGACGCCCGGATGGGACACTCCCGCCGCCGTCCGTTACCGGTGCAGGAATGTTCCGGGTCACGCCAGGATATGAAAACTTGGGTTTTGCCATGAAAGATGAACTCAAGTCACACGAGGTCACGCATGGAAATACACACACAAGGTAGTATTAAATCATGCGTCATTGCCCCGGGTCAGGATTTATGTATGCTCATCATGGAGTTGAACTTGTACAAATGTATTCTGTCATGAGGGCCTGCATAATGATCCGCGTAATGAAGCGTTTTCTAAATTGGGAGGTCAATCAGTTCATATTTTATCCATTTTCATTGTGAATCAGGCTTTCCATCGTCAACGACGCTATGACCAGGTTATGGGCGTCTTGTATACATAAAGATCTCACAAAACTTGTATTATTTCATCCATTCCACGGGAAAACAAAGTGCATGATGACACAGCCATTAAATGGCGAAAGTTACTATCTTTGAAATGGTGAAATGGATCCGTGTCTTCCGTATGAAGATTCTTAGAGCCGGTGAAAGGACTAACGAGAGGCTCAAGACATAAAACATCCTGATCGACCGAAAAAAAATAGAGATAGTCTGGATAAAAAGTATACGAGGGCATCCACATGAATCACGTGATACGAATACATAAAAGAGGCAAAACAGTTTTAATCATTTGCCAAACATCTCGACTGCTGAATCCGTATGTAATAGTGTTCCTGGTCGCCGAACTGTCCTTTTGTGATGGAAGTTACTGTAGCGAAGAACATTGTCCAATTTCGTGTGATTCTATTATCAATGGCGTTATTGGTAATTCCGTTTTAAGCACCTAGTATATTAATATTTAGCAATCAGAGGAACGTGACCTAGTCGGAAGGGCAAGTGATACATTAGGATGGTATTTACATCGTGGACGCACCTTGATCGTTCAGGTCAGATTCCGTAATTTTAAAAAAAATGTCAAGTTTAAAAAGTACAAGGTTCTGTGTATATATAAGGCCAAAAAAATAAATGTATGGTTCTCAGGCACCGCCCGCGTCAATTTAAACCCCCCCCCTCCCCGCATCATAATGTTTTTTTCATCTTTCAAGAAAATATAATAATACAATTTTGACAAGATTTCCTTTGCTGTGCAGTACTTTTGCCTGTTCAGCAAAACAATTCTGTTATTTTCATGCTTTCCCCTGGTCATATGACAATTTTATCAAAACATACAAAAAAAAGGTAAAATAAAATATCGTCCGCCCGCACGGGTTTCTGAAAAAAAGTGCCTGAGAACCATACCTTTTTTTATTTTGGCCTAACGCCTTTTGTTTCAAATAGGAGACTTATAAGCCAGCATATAAAGCTGATATAAAATCAGAGAGAGTGTGAGGTTTGTCTGAGTCTATTGTGCTCTGGCGATCTAAATCCCCTTCAAACAATAGTTTTCCAACCGGGAAAGATTTTATCACTCCAGTCAGACATTTGATTGTCGCATATAAATATTTGTTATGTGCTAAATGTAGACCTGTAGCTGGGTTTGTATAACTGGAGTAACTTAGAAGGTTGACATTAAACCACTGTATTTCCCTCCAAAACAGACCCGGAAACAAGATTTCTTTTCATTCGCAGATTCCAATCATTAAATAAAATTAGCACTCTACATTCTTAGACCAGATTAAACGTTTGTTCAATGCTTAAGGTGCCCATTCACCCACCTTTTGAAAAAGAATTTATGTGATTTCTGGCTTCCTCTATGTATATATTAATGATCTAAGAGTAATTCTGGTGAAATATAAAGCTTCTTTGAAGGATGTATGGACTTGGTTAAGCAACAACGTGTTTGTAAACACAGCTTTGTTGACAAACGAGAAAACATGTAATCTAAGGTGGTAGGTTGCACATATGAGTTTATGCGATGGTGCGTCGTCCGTCCGCCGTCAACCTTCGGCCGTACGTTTACCCCATGCTATCTCAAAAACCGTTGGAGCTAGCAGCACCAAAGTTTATTGTTCGATGATTTATCGGATTGAGGGATGATTCCAGGAACAATCTCTCTTAAGTTTGTTCGAATGGTTCCAGTTTGGTGATTTTTGGGCGAGTTACAGGAAGCTGAACTTAGTCATTTGTCCAAAAAAGTATACTAAAATTACAATCTCAGAAACGGCTGGAGCTATCATCACCACATTTTAGGCAAATCTTGGTCACATGAGTCATATTTAAAATTGAGTAATTGGTGGGGCCACCTGCATCGTCCTTTTTTGTACGGGGTCATCGATCATCATTACATTAAACCATAATTTCTCAGGAACAGCAGGAGCTAGCATCCAAACATTTTTGACAAAAATCAGTTACATGTCAAATGTTGTGGGATTGAGCTTTACGTTTGGCCACCTGCATCGAATTTCATCTTTCTAAGAAAAAGCTTGAAAACTTTTGAAAAACTTCGTCACCAATATCGTTCAGCCAAATTGTTCAATATTTCATAGAAATGATCCCAGAGATGAGCTCTCTCAGGTTTGTTCAAATGGTTTAGGTTCGATGATTTATCGGATTGAGCTTATTATTTTTCTCCATTGACTTAAATTTTACAGTGGAAAAGCTTAAGAAAACCTTTAAATATCTTCTTCTCCTTAACTGTCATCGAATTTCATCTTTCTAGGAAAAAGCTTGAAAACCTTTGAAAAACTTCGTCATCAATATCGTTCAGCCAAATTGTTTAATATATCCTTGAGATGATCCCAGAGATGAGCTCTCTTAGGTTTGTTCAAATGGTTTGGGTTCGATCAATTTGAGCAGAGTTACAGGTATAAAATTGGTCATTTGGCCAAGTAAGCACACTTAACATAACAATTTCAGAAATGACAGGAACAAGCGTCACTAAGCTTTGTGCAAATGTTGATCACATAACTCATATTTGAAATTAACATTTTTGTGGCGCCACCTACATCAACATTTTTTACGGGCAAAAACTTTGTAACTTTTAGCCTCTCTCAGCTTAAAAATGTTTAATGATGAAACTTTTCAGCTGATTTTTTTAAATTTTTCACAAGAATTATCCTAGGGAAGGGATCTCTCAATTGAATATCAATAGATTGGGTTCATTGATTTTTGGTCGAGTCATAGAAAGCTGAAGTTGGTCTTGTAGCCATTGTTAAATCTGTTTCAAACTGAGGGCTGCAATATTCTTTTTCTGCAAAACTATTGTGTCAGCTTCTGTTACATTGCACAAAAATGATTCATAGATGGCCTTTGTTCAAGTTTACCTGATACTATTTTGGCAGAAATATCGGACCTTTAACAATGAAAGTACTGCGAGATGTTTGGTGAACAATGCTAGTAAATTTATTGTTTTAACAAAATGTGCTCTAAGGGTATATATGCAGAGCTGTATAGGCAACATAAAGTGTCCATATTAAGCTTTTCTGTAAGATAATTTCGTTAATAAAATATATATGTATTCTGATTTTGCTTCCCATAGGCATCTGTTATTATTCTAAACATTTTGATAAAAAAATCGTATGAATATGCAGCTTTAAAAAAAGCACTGTAGCCAGTGTCTTTCAGTATGTTTAAACAGATTTGGCAACATGCCAATATTTTGTCTGTGTCTAAAAATAGCTGGACAGACTGGCCAACTGTTTCAGATTTGGCAACAGGCTAAGTTTCAGTCTTTATCTATTTATAGCTTTGGTAGACTAATAACTGTATAAGATTTTGGAATAGATCAAGAGTTCACTCAGTGCAGCCAGATACAAGTCAAGAGTTCACTCAATTCAGTAGTAGAAGCTAGCAATTAGCTTCGCTTGACTTGGAGTAACTGCCTGCCCCAGCCGAGCTTGGTCAGCCCAGTTCAACTGCCACAGTGGAGAAGTTTAATGTAGATGTTTAATGGAATTTAGCCTGTCCGTGCATCTTTGATGGCTTTTTCGTACACAAGACTGGTGTCGCCACCTGAATTAATTCTGCACAGTATATATCCCTGCTTATTTCTCAGGGGTGGCTTTTACACAGCAGCCTGAAACTATGCATGTGTATACATCTCGGATATTATTTTTGTATACAAGACTTGTAGCGCCACCTTTAATTGTTTTGGGTTTCATGCGTCTGTGCACATAGCTGAGGAGAGGTTTGAAGTGTCTGCCTTCAATTTTGCATGTTCATATATTTTCGATGGCTTTCTCGTATACAAGACTGGTGGCGCTTTCTACAATAATTTTGTGTTATGTACATCCATGCCAGTATTTCAGAAGCTATGTTTGTGTAATTGGTGCTTATACTCCGGTTCAAAATGTTTAGGACTTGCATTGTACACATACATGTCAGACATGTACTTAAAAAGTAATGGTCCAGCATGGAAGCATTATACCTTATGTATATCTCATTGAACAGGTTCGCATTTGGCTTGAGGACCTTGTTTGTTATTTTTGTGATAAATTTCACAGCTGATCTCGGCAAAAAGTGGTAGGGTTTTGGGGTATAACCGCTAGTTTAGCACGAGCAAACATCGCACAAACCCTATCTCCTGGGCTGTCCAGCGATTTTATATTTCTGCTTTCCCTACTTTTTTTCATTTTTCTTTTTAAAAAACCTACTGTACAATACTTTTTATATATGTTCCCACTTTTTGGATTTGCATTACAACTATGGCGATTTAAAAAGCCGTAAATATTTTAGATTGTTACCATGTGTTATTATAAGTAAACCATTATTGGTTATTTGAGTACCATGCATGTGAACTCAAAATGTTAGTGCAAACTCGCTGTAATTTCTTACCAATAGATTATCTCGCCTGAGTTCGCTTAAAGGCAAAATCCACGCATATTAAATAAGGTCAGAGTTACTAGGCTATTTTGTGGTGTTCCTAACGAGCAATATGATGGATTCTGGAAAATATCAGCAGTAATATTAATCAAGAAAACATCTCGCCCAAGTTCTATTTCCAGCAAAATCCATGCATATTTAATGAGGTCAGAGGTGAGTGACCACACTTTGGTGGCACGACCCTGATTTACCAAAAATCTGATGGATTTTTATGTAATTCATGATGAGTACAGTTTCTCACCTGATTTACATTCTCAGCAAATTCACGCATATTTAATGAGGTCAGAGGTCACAAAATATGGAACGTGCGTATTATGCACCATTTGCTCTTGTTACATTATATAAGCATTTTCGGGATATACTTCTGTTTTCCATGAGGCTGTGAAGTCGCGTTACGAGAGGGAACACCGGCAGATATATACTTTACACCGCATGCATTAAACGTTATCTTCATCACAAGGAGAGTTTATCACAAGGAGAGTCATCACAAGGAGAGTTGTTTATATATGTACATAATGAAAATAACCTGGTATTTCTGTGGGGTTATACATCAAACACTTTATATTTGATGTATTTATGTACTATAATATTGAATATATTACTACCCATTTCGATATTCTAAATTGTGTCTTTAATAAATTGAACTATGCACCATAAAATACATAAAATGCATTATCAATTTTTCTTGTTGTGTCACAAACAGTTGAAATGTAGTTTTTATCTTAGTAGGCTCTTCCTTTTTGGAAATATAAAAAAACGAACCCGTGGTTTTGCAGCCAATGGTATTATTAGGGGTCCTATTCGTTTTACAATGAGCACGGGCGGAATTTCATGGTGTTCGGGTGGGGATTTGGAGCTGATCCATCATTCAAAAGTGGATTAAATTTATATTTAAGTAAAGTCAGTGTTTATACTTCCACTTTCAAATTGCAAAAATAATCGACAACCACGACAGTTTTTTTCCCGTTGATGTTACTACGTGTGTGTTATTATGTATATATACATGATGTTTGTATGTATAGATCATTTTTCTAGTGCGATTTACCCATTTCATTCAATTCGCTTCACTACAGTCTTTTAGAAGAGCAAAAAGAGCCTGTTGTCCTGAGTTCATGCGGGAGGGCATTCCATGCAGCAGGTGCCAACCTGAAGAATGCCCTGTTACCGTACACATTGTAAAATCTAGAAGTGCATAGAGGCTGTTGGTCTGATAAGCGTACATATATACTTGGTTTATTTATTTTAACCATTTCCTGCATGTTATCTCAATGGAAAGATATTATCATAAAGTGACCAGTAAAAGGTCATCAAAATATTACGTTTTCCTAAGAAACTTCTTCTTTCACTTCTTAAAAACCCAAAGCTATTGTAAGCTATCTTTGAGACTCATTCTTTGAGCTGTAACGTAGGTGTAACGGTCAATAATCATGATTTTTATTAATTCAAACCAGGGATTAGATTTTGTTGCGGAAAAACTGTTTATTCGATACAGGCTATTGGACATGTTTTAACAGATTGGTTTTAAGGCAAATTATATGCTAATGATATATGTTAAGTAATAATTAAAATAACACTAGGTAAGCATGCACATAGGCAATGTTAGCTGGAGGTTTTTCTTGAATTGTAACAAATTTCCACCTGACAGTTGAGACGAATATAGTCCAATAACCCCTAACTGAAGGAGGGATGTTATTGATGGAAACCTTCTCTCGGGCGGGAGGGCGCCATTTTTCGGGTGTTCGCGGTCTTTCACAAGATCCCGGTTGGCCGGCACTGTATTCAAGTCTCCTCATGACGGCGTCTCGTTTATGTCCCGTTTCATCCTCCATGTCCTTTGGCCATTCATGCCTGCTTTGTGACAAGGATGAACAGAAGACGACTTCTCCAGGCTGACGTAAATGACAGGGAGATGCTCGCCTTGTCTGCCGAAATTCGATGAGAATGACATACCACGTGATCGGCGGACCAGAAAATGACATGACTAGGGGCAGGATCAGAGGCTATTAGTAGTTGAGAGAGTTTTGTTGATAAGTTGCAAAATAATCTCTGTCACAGCTATAATGCACGAGCATGCAAGCACCGTACAAGTGATCAGAAGGATCAAGGTTGAGTGAACGAGTGCTACATTTAACTCCCTTGCCTGATGTAATAGAATTTATATCCCCCCGTTTTCTACACTGATGTTGTATCATTGGCGTGGAGTAAAAGAAAACTACTCTGACAGAGAACTTAATATAATATATATATACACACACACATATATATATATATATATATACACACATACACACACAAATATTGATATACAGACATGCTTACATTGTCATAAATACATACGCGGGCGGTGACAGACACCACTTAATATAATATATATACATATATATATACATATATATACACACACAAATATTGATATACAGATATGCACACATTGACATAAATACATACGCGGGTGGTGACAGACACCATTTGACACGTACACGTGAACAACATTGGTTTGGCGAGAAAATCGTTTCTTGGCTTCGTTTTAGAAAATATAAAGGCAGGCCTGGAAGCACGCTCGTAAATAGTGGTGTGCGATGGAATGTTTCATGTAAAGCAGACAATATACTTTAACGTTTGATCAAGGTTCCCGCTGCACCGCCGCCCATAAAGCTTTAGCCGGCCCTGTGTGGCCCAAAATACGTACAACAAAACATCTGTGGGACCTTTCATTATTTAATGCACAGTTGCGCAGATGATGGCTATCCTTGTACGACCACCAAACACTAAAATACTCCATTGTTGCCATGGTGATTGAATATTTGATCAGAGACCTATGTACGTAATGTTTGTTTTCCCAGAATGCCCCGTCATTATCTGCCTCGAATCGGGTTACAAAACTTTCTAAGGTCGCGATGCCCTTTTATAAAATTACAAGGAAAATGGGAGTTCGGCAGTGATTGAGGCAGTATCACTGCATTATGGGATACAGAGAGCCTTTATGTCTCTCAGAGTGAAAACATGTCAGTGTATTTAGTCAGAGTAATAAAGGAATTTGTTATTCTATTGAAGTGACGGACTAGACCGATCCAAACAGGAAGTAAATCATGACGTTATGTCTCTCATCAATGTATAAAATGTTTTCCTTCCGATTTTATTTACCTTGTGAACCGAGGCCATTGAAGAAGCTATACAACGTGCCTGTGTTGTCATGTGGTAAATCGAGAAATAGAAAATATACGTCGCTCAGATTATATTGCATGCTACGCCCGACATTGAAATAGTGTAATAAATAAATGGTTTGAAGCCTGTGGCATACTGGATGCATATAGAACCCCAAATAGTTGTTTCACCTTCCGCTTTCATATAGTCCTTTGGTATCATAAACAGAGCAAATTATATTGAAAGATGAATATAAACAAATTTATTAGTCATAATATTACATTAAAAAATGCATTTCAGCACTACATAGAAAATTTAACTTGAGTCCGACGAATAAATCACCGGGTGGCAGGTGCAGTGAATTTTCAGGAATAAATGTATTTATGTGAACACAGGAGATTACCATATCACGGTCGACTCATATCACCATAAATCAAAACTGCTCCTTCCAGATTTTAACTAGAATGGCACTCAGTAGAGCCCATACCTCCTCCAAGACAAAATGTTCCTTCAGAATCCTGCAGTAACTGGAACCGCACCTTTATTCCAGGGTGTATTATCTTGCCGATGTCCCATTCCTCAATCAAAACGCTAGTTCTGGCAAAATCATTCTACGACGCAAATAAACCATGGAACTAAAAAAAAAGACGAATAAAAACATAACCTCCAAGTCAGAAGCAGTCACACAGCAATGCGTTGGTCAAATAGATTTTTCTTTCAGTTAGAAGTATATCCATGACGGGCCTTTTTAGATAAATTGACATGGCCTGGAATTCCCGATATCAGTCACAATCGCCACCTGTTCCAAGGGTCGGGTCATATATTATATGGGCTTGGCGGAAGTATTTCAAATACATGTATGACTTTAAGAAGAGTTGTGATTTACTTGTTATATGATTGAATATATACTTAAATACGGAGTCTGGTGGGGCACTGCAGCACCAGTTTTCGTTAGGTTTGTCTACCGCCACCGAGGTATCCGAGACTAGTACTTATATGTTTTTTTTTTAAGTATTAGCTCGTGTCTCTTAGCATGAGGTAACATTCTTATTATCAAAACTTTCACACATGGTGAGTACATCTAATTACCTAAGAATTTATCTGAACCCTTAAGCTTGTTCTGCCGACCCTACGTCTTCAGTTATTTATCGACGTTCGGGTTTCAGGCAGCCATTAATAGAATTAATACCTGTCCTTGATTAGCCTTCGGGTATATTGCACGGGTCGTGTTTCTATCATTCAACCTTTGACCATATGACGTGTATGAAATAGAACACAGTGTGACTAAAAACGCATGGAGTTGACCTTTGCCATGGTTACGGCAATCTAATGCAGATTTACAGACACCTGTACATGTAGATAACCTGGCACGTAACACTTTGAGCAACATGGAATACACGTGCACTTTTCCACTTACCAGATGTCAGGAAGTAGCGATTAAATTATGTTCTTGTACAAACACGTTTATCACGACCAAACTTATAACGCTGTTTAGTTAGTCGTCAAATAAACACGAGTATTTACAATTATAAAATGTAAGGTATACAGTGTTAAATTTTGTAAGGAAGTAGCGATTAAATTCTGTTCTTGTACAAACACGTTTATCACGACCAAGCTTATTACGCTGTTTAGTTAGACGTCAAATTAACACAGGAATTTACTATTATAAAATGTAAGGTATACAGTGTTTAATTTTGGAGAATACAGATTATAAAATTTGAAACTTCTTTCCATGATAAAATAATTTCAGGGAAATTTCTTAAAGAAACAAGATTTCAACAGTAATTGAAGAGGAGCCATTTAATTAATGGGACATATTGAAAAAAAGGCATAACAAAGGTATATAAATATTCATGAAACATAGTGAATTCTCTTTACAATGTTGCGGTATCTGTCAATAGTTCGTTCTAAAATCATTTGTATACTCATGTACGCAAGTGGACAAATGATTGACCGGGTGCGACAAGTGGCGCAAAACATATACATAACGCTCACTCCATCTGGTGGCCGTACCGTACTTCATAAATCAAGATTGAAACTTCCAACCGGTGTTCTTCGAGATCATGTTCCTTCTCCTGATTGGGATTTGTCGCGCGTACGCAATTTATGACCTTTTGGTCACGCAGTCTTGTTATGGTAAACAATCGCACATGTATGGACTGTTAACTCACACAGTACCATAACAACGTATAAAACAAATAAACTGGAGATATTAAGACCTTGTATGGCCTCTCCCCTGTGACTTAAATACTTAAAACCTCTCTGGTAAACTACCACATCCAAAACTCCCTCTGGTCAACAGTACGATAGACTGCTCATTACGCACGCATCCTCAAGCTATTTATATCAAACTTTGAGTAATACTGCCAGAACTTTTCAACGGTATACTATTTTCCTTAACGTTTTGGTAAACTTCTCCAACTTCTCGACTTATTGCTACAAGTAAACAATTTTCTGACGTCCAAAGCTCCTTGGCGTGAGACCAGAAACATGGGATATGGGATATCTGGTTGTGTGCATGGGCTGAAAGTTTTGAGATCTTTGTGGAAACAATTCCGCGATTTACTTGAATCCTCCCCGTTACACAGGTATGACAAAGTTGTGATGTAAAATGTAAATGAGGTATTACACTTGAACACGCCCCTGGCTGATGTTAACATTGATCTTATAAGTTTGTATCATATCGCAGAAATTCATATTTAATTAGTGATTTTAGTTATTTTAACAGTGAAGTATCTTTTTTCAATTCTTTTTCAACGATCGTAGCATCATCAAATTGTTTATAATGTCATAATCTTTGGATTAGTTTTCGAGTATTTATATTATATCATTTAGTTCTGAGGCTCTGGAACAAGCTACAGGTTATAGTGTAAAAAAAAATATAGCCCAATGCACAAGAACTATAAGTGGCTGTCCACTGCTTGATTTTTGTAAGTAGTTATACAGAAATTTACAAGAATGTCTGTATTCTAGACAGTGAAAGCCTGTGGGATAAATCACTCATATACAGGTAGTGGATTGACTTATCTGCCTAAAATTTGCTTGTCGACTACCCGTATTCTAGTTAAAAATTGTCTTCACCTTAGGCAGCACACAACAGAGTTGGAGCAGAATCCTTGTTACATTGCTAATCTGAAGGTCCAGAATGTTGACGGAGGTGTATATGTGATCTCTGACCACTCTCTAATACACGCTGCTTATTGGTAACGGAAATTAATCTTTGTATTATCTCATTAAGATATTGCCTATCCAAATATGAACTTTTTTTCAATGAGGAACATTCCCTCTAGATCATATCAATATACCTTATCGAACCATCACAAGTTTATTTCTTACAGCTTCTCAGAGCGGCTCGCGGTGGCTGCCATTCTGCATACACACTAAAGCTCGGGTGTCTCAGGTCGCATATCGTAATGATGGGTATACCGCTTACACTCAGAACAGGGACTATTTCTCCAAAGAAGAACATTCCCCTCTACATCATGACGACTTGAATGATTTCAACACTCCTTTTCTTTTTTAAAGAAATTTTGAGTTATTTTTATATATATATTCTGTTCACATCGCCAAATTGAAAGAAATACTAATCGGATATACCTGCTGTTAAATATTAATATATACATGTATTGCAGACGTATCAACTGTAAATAATTATATGATCTAATAATATCTAACTGCAGTCTGTACATGAAATAAGACAAACTGTGGAGAAACACACCTCAGTATAACATTTTTGGCAGTTTCATTACGTGAGCGTTAGCATACTTTTTTATCTTTATTTTGATCTGGTATACGATTTGTTAATATAAGAATCTGAAGTATCGTGGAGCCTTCCGCTAAGAGCAATATGTATTTACTGCGTCCTGTATGATTTGTACACATAATATTGATCCGGGTGCATCTTTCATATTCGATAGCAAATGTGAAAACAACGTGCTTTTATTTAGAAGATTGTGACACCTAGCGGGAATGTTAAAAACAAGAGGATCTGAAAACTTGAATCACAAATGACAGTTGCTTGTATATATTAATTCCCCAGTGTCGAAGGCGTAAAATGGGAATCTGATACGAGACGAAAGCTAGGATATGTGTGCATAAGTTAAATCCTGTCTCAAAGAATACTTTCAATAGATTCCATAATTCGAACAACTGTTTAAGATAATAAGTTATGATACCAGCTAAAGTGACGATTTCGCGTATACATTTTTATTTGGAATAGTTTGCTGAATATTTAACAGATTTTCTAGCTTGTTGACAAAAAGTTCGTGTTGACACATAACTTTTAAGCCGTTTTATCATGATGTATTTAATAAACTTGATTTGAATGAAAAGCAAGTCAAGCATTTTCTTTAAATGCCTATCAGTTGTATACACTGTATACATATACATATGAATGGAGCTTAAATGTGCAGCATATTTATCTCATTAAGTCTTGAAATGCATCAATTTCGTAATTTCCCCAAAACAGAGGCCGGTCAATTGTTTATTTCATAAAGCTATAAGTCTACACCCTCGAAACCTTATACGTTAACTTTGACTGCAACCAGATTTAACAATCAATGTAGGCGGCTTCAGACTTTACACAAATCAACAACGTCTTGAATGGTTCTGATACTGATGGTGTTTTAGATTGAATTCGAAATGTCCTGGTCATCGACTGAGTACAGAAAGCAATTAACCTTTCTCGCCCCTTGATCACCGTTCCTGCAGAGTCAGTTATTGCTGATATGCAATCACCCGTTGGCCCAACTGACTAATGTCCGACAGCCAATGGTCCGACCACAAAATGCCCGATAGCCCATTGTGTAACAGCCCATTGGTCTCATAACTCATTTTTCCTACAGCCAGTTGGTGGCCTGATTTCATGTCCTGTAGTTGTATTATCATTCTGGATCATAACAAAACTGATATATCATTAGCACTTCTTGTGAACAAAAGATATTCAAAATGCCACTCTATAATAATCACCGACATAGCAACAATAGTGAACGCCCCGGTGCTGCCCATCACCAATCCAACATCTGATACACTTATCAGGATGTGTCAAGTCCAGCAGACGGGTTAAATCAATTCATATTGATTATTGTACAAGCACGTTGCGGCTTTATGTTTTTCTCCAGGAGGTATAGGATGGATTGCCATGGTAACGTAGTCCCCACTGCCAAGTTTCAGGTGCGTTGATCGAATGTGCATCAGGATTTGCGCGTATATTACCGAGGGTAGGGTGGGTAATAAGGGCTGTAGGGTGGTGGTGGACCTGTAATATGAAAAATATACTATGTAATTTAATACCTATTCAAATACCTAGGTTTTTATGCAGCATGATATACTACACATGTATTTTCAGTTAATCACGTGTGACTAATGCTGGTATTAATGCAATAATCTTAACTTAACATATAGATTTTTAAATGTCATTCTAATTTCTTCATACATCTTTTGTAAAGGTACGTATTCAAAATGAGTACCGGGTAAAGATAATAAAATAAAGAACAGGCAGAAAAATTGGTAGTTGGTAAATGATGCAAAATTAATACAGTACAAATGCAGTGCTCCCAAGTATTTATACCTGGTCTTCTATGTATTTTATGCGGTAATATTTTTTTTTATTTCATTTAACCGACATTTTATTTTCATTTTCGATCATTTTGAATTTAATCTGTAGTTGTCATTTCCAGGAAGGTTATTTTTTATTTCCCGGTTAACAGACGGTTGTACCAGACCAGATGAACCAGAGTTAATCACGTGATATTGAGCAGACGACAGTTGTGGAGCCCGCTTTCTTACATACCGGGAGGAGGCGCCTGGCCTGTCGGGTAGTGTATAGCTCCGGGCTGGTTAGGCACGGTGTAGGCAGTTTGCTGTAATAGATTTACAACGCATATAAATATCTACATAAGAAACAGTGGGTTATTTTTATTTTTTTAATAGCGGAAATAGAGGAAAACATTGAATAAAAGTGTGGTAATAGACTACTCCGGTCCATTTGAGGCGCTCTTTTAGTGATTATATTTCATTTTTTATGAGTTTTGGGAAAATTAGAAGATGAGTTTACGTAGGCTTATTTACAAATAACCTGTAGAAAACTCAGTCTCCGCTAGCAGGAAATAATGTATTCATATTCGACAATCATATTTATGTAATCTTTTTCTTACAAAACTAAAAACGTCAGAAATTAATATAAAGTGATATGCAAACGTGATAAAACATAAATCTTGAGTTTAGCCTCCCTCAGCCCTTTATCCCCCCCCCCCCCCCCCCGAAACCGTCATTAAGAAACACCATTGCTTCAACATAACTCCGTTACAGCTATAAATCCATAAATCCAACCATCCATTACTTTTACGATTATCATGATTTATAAAACATCGTAATCGATATACTTCATAATAATCTCTAGATAAATAATAATGCTTGGCATATACTTAAATTATAGTAAAATAAACATAAATGCTACAAAACACCTCTTGAGCAAACGATGGTTGATGGCAAAAATGGGCACCGTTCTTCCAACCTTTTTATTTAAACGAATTTCAATCATTCCTCTTCAAATTAGCTGTTTTTTATTGCATTGGTAAAGTGCTAGTAATTTTCACCATTATTGTGTTGAAATACCTTACCTTTTAAGCAATGTAAAATGCAGAAGTACCAGTGCCATGACACATTGTACCGAATTCAAATCGTTCACGTATCTAATAAACCATGGGGCACTAACCGTTACTGTGACAGATGAATAGCCGGCAGGTGGCGCTGTAAGGAATACAGTGGGAGGAGGACCGTGGTGGCGGTGAGGATGCGGATGGCCAGAATTGTGTGCCATTCTACTCGCCAGGGCGGCGCCAGCTGTCTGTTCCCTCATGTTTGCATGCTGCGCCATATGGTGCTGTTGGTTGGCCCGTGCCTGTTTATGACAAACATACGGTAAAGCTTTGGACTAAACAGTAGCCTCCCCACATGTTAATTATCTCCAACTTGCCATATTTGTTTTCGGCATTATTAATTTTCTTCTTCTTCTTATCATTCTTCCACTGTTTTCATCCGATTTCATTGATACTTACCCAAGATGTACCTTACTTTTGTAACAATATGACCATACTTTAGTAATTGGTTTACACTATCGCCACCAGATGTTTCTCTGTACTGGCAAATATGCACATATGTATCTGCTTCTTAGCGGCAACATGCTAGAGAGATTAAACAACATGGGATCTCATCAAGTGGTCTTGCCTTGTGTGTGTGCTTATTAAGCATGAGAGTGATGGCTACAGTCATATTTTAACAACTATGGGCCAAACACTTTGACCCAGTTTCGGAGAACATGGTGGAGATCCGTGACTGTCGTATGACAGTTTCAAATCTAGTTATTCCTTTATCTCTTTCAATGCCGTTATAGAACCATCCAAGGGCCTAGAGACGTCTGGATTACTAACGCAATAGCACCCTGCGCAGGCTCGGGCCTCAAGAGTTCAACTCTGCTCTTTAGGGATTGTTGGAGTTAAAATCTGACTCCCACAATGCACCGGGGCTTTGGTGTAAATGTATTGAAAAGGAATATATAATCCGTTCAATTGTGTTGGAAAAGAATTGTTTCAAGGTAAATTACATAAACATTGGTGTTTTTGTATTAAGGACTTCAAAGAAAAGTAATATTTTGTAATTAACTGTCTTTTCATGGGGTTAAAAGGGTCCAGATGTTTAGTAAGTTTAAAAAACACTGTCAATAGTGGCGTTCCTTTTTCAACGGAACCCTCAAAATCATTTGGCTCCATAAATTGATCCAGTCGTTAAGCAATACAGTCGCTATATGGCGGACAATTGTAGGTGCATGCTGCCATCTGGCATCTACAAACTAACTTTACGTAAACTCTAACGTCACGTTTTCTTAGCAAAGTACTGATTTTACTTCCTTACCCAGTTGCGTCCATCAAGGTATGGAATTACGTTTTGAGTAATAATACACATATTTCAGTGGCAAATATAATTTCAAACTGTCGGGCAGGCGTTATAGCTGTAAAATGTTCTCACTGACCTCTAGTAAGGCGGCCTTTCCCAGGTTGCCATGGAGAGCGGCGTTTATTGCTTTCCCGTGCAGTCTCGCCTCCTTCCGTTCATGTCTCATTTCTTGCTGTATAAATATAAGATGTTATCAATATACCGTTAAATATTTGAACTATGTTGTGGTATTTTTTTTATATAAAGCATGTTTAATGTTTGAAACATCCGATACCGCATCCTTAATAGATTGGCTGCTGTATTACACTGATACGTTTAGATGAGAGTAGTTGCCTCGAACATAGGTCACAACCGGCCATACGGTATGCTACGGCCTGTTTGTGTTCAATCATGGGGTTGTCCCACTTAAGCCTCGGTCACTTAAGCCTCGATGACCGCACACCATAGAGTACCGTACGGTGTTTGGGACTGCAGGATTACGGTCGTTGCTGTGTCTCTGCGGCCCTTGAAAAATGCAAAGCTGCCGGACGTCAACCGCAAGGAGTAGCCCAACATACCTGCATTACGGCGACCGTATTCCGGTTTTGACCAGGACCAGCAGCCGACTTTTCATTTGACCAGGCAGTCACCTCGTGGTCGCCTGTATGGTAGGAAGTAGTCTTCTGAAGTCGCAAAAAGACTCGTGGCCTCTTACGTGTCGCTGCTGGATTTTCAACATATTTAAAATTCTCAGGTGACAGCTTATTTGACGCAAGTAAGCGTAGCGCCTGTCCTACTTGCGTGGGGGCTATCGTAGGCTGTCGCCAGGTCACGTAGGTCGTCGAAGGTGCTGTTGTAGGCTGGCGCTAGGTGACGTGGGTTTTCGTAGGTGCTTTCGTGGGCTGTCGTAACTTAGTACAAGGCCCACCTTTGTCTCCGGCTCCTCACATAGCGCAGGGTCGAGACTCGTCGAAGTTTGTCGTGGGTGGACGTAGCATGAATTTTGGTATTGAAGGTTGTCACCAGTGTGGTCGTAAGTTGTCGTAGATGTGGTCGTAGGTAATTGTCCTTTGTCGCGGCGATTGTGTCACCGGTTGCCGGCAGCTCGACGTAGCTTGACGTCTCGTAGGCGTCAACATGTTGTAGCTTGTAGACTTTATTCGTAAAGGGATTCTTGACGCTTGTTTTTTCGGCGCCCTGCCACGGACAAGACGATCGCCAGCAGTCGCCTCAAAAGTCGCCTATGTGAGACAGCCTCATGATCACGTGCCACGCAAGTCACTCTTGCGAAATTTCAAGGTCGTCGACAAACTTCCGTGGCACGTGAGTTTCGCACTAATTTTGGACACAAACAGGCCGTAGGACCCCGTAAGCCGATTGTAAATATGACTTTCCCTCTTCTTCTGCCACCTCCACGGCCCCCATAGCACTCAAAATTCGCAGGGGACGTACGAACCCAAAATTCGGGTACTATTTTAAGTCAGCGAATCGATTTCATTGACATGTAAAGCACGTTAAATCTTAGGTTTTATTAAAGTGTTTATGAACACTCGACTTAAATTTCATATATATTATTTCGTAACTTCAGGTTTTAATCGGCATAATTTTTTTGGTTTTGTGTTCAAAATTTTGTGATAAATATTGTGCCACAAAAATTAACACAAAATTCAAATCTAGGGTGGGATGGGAGGGTATTAACTGTTTATATTATATGGAGATTAAGGGTGGGTTGGTCGTCCTTTGATGTATATCTCTTAAAAGTTGGGCTCTCAAATTCATGGACACTGATAACCAACTAATTAAATAAAATTAAATAATCCACAAATGATTTTGAATCCACGGAATAATATTCTGCATCATAGAACAGATCATATTAAGGACGCAGAATTATCATTTTTAATAAATTACCAACTTTGAAAAACCTAACCTATGTAGATAGGACCTTGAGTTTTAGCACGCAGGAGCTTTGTGTGCAAATTATGTAAAATGCCTTACTCTGTGAGCCTTATTTGCCTCTCTGGCCAAACGCCTGTCCGTGCGATCCATTTTTGCTCTGAAAATAAAATATAAAATAAAACTAGACATGAAGTCTGGGCCACATGTTCATCTTCGTCAATGTCCTAATCGAACTTTGCTGTGTGCTGCACAGAAGCATTTGTGTCAAGGTTCATAAACTACATGGCTTAATCATAGGTTATCACTAAAACAAAGGCGACGTCAGATATCAATGAATGCCCCTTTGGAAAACGAAATTGCCCTCACAGTTGAAAATCAAACATAATGCTACTCTAGATTACCCCAGATTACCTCTGAAAACCCTCTACAAAGTTTCAACAATATATCTTCATAACTATTTGAAATTGTTAACTGACAAACCAAGGGAAAACATATTACCTCACCGCATGGCGGAGATACGAAATTGTGTAATTAAAATTAAAATCAAAAGTACTGCTGATCCCACATTATGTATAATTACCGTTAATAAAAGGTAGGGAATGAAAGAGTCAAAGCATTTAAACAGCATGACCGACAATGGTTAAAGGCTATAGGTCCATGGCCAGTTGGTGGCACTGTCCTTTCAGTGGTGATGGAGGATACATTACAATAATGATATATACGGAAATTCAAGATATAGGGAACTTATATGAGGTTCTATGTAGATTTTTTAACTTTGAGGTTTGTTGGTTGGGGTGGGGGGATGTGGGGGGGGGGGGGGGGGCAAGAACATCCAGTTCTTCAACACATAAAATATTTCACTTTGTTCTGTCTCCATTTGTCGCATTGCCATGAAGGAGGTGTTTTTCATATTTTGATCGGGATACACCGTGATACACACTGGTATATATACATGTTTAAACATGTTGGACACTATAAAAGATTTATAAATAGGCAAATGGCCTATACATACATTTTAAATGTACTCAGAAAACACCAGTAGTACAGCATTTCTAGTGTAATAGAAAGGCGAAACCTTTGTTTAGTCTAGCTGACGGTTTAATTTTTTATCAAAAGCTTTCGGGTGCTCGGTCCCTGTCTTTTACACTTACTCAAGTATACAGACTATTCCACTCTTATTAGAATTATAGCACTATTAGTCAGATGTGTTAAATTTTTAATGGTTAACTGCTTGTCCTATTCGCCCTCGTGAATCCTACCTGTCTTGTCCGGCCACGCCCCGAACCTGCTCCTACACCTGATCTGTGTTTACTATATTATACCGTTTATACTTTGGTTCGCGTACAGGAACTGTGTACACACGAGATTGATTTATATATGTGAAGGGCTTCGTCATCAGCACGTGGTACTGTCATGGGACTCTTACCAGTGTATATTGTAGCTCGTAAACGACACTTATTTGATCAGATAAAGGAGTTCTAAATATAGACAACACGGAAACAAATGTCCACACGATGATAGCTAGAGTCATGTGGGCATAATATTTGATAATATATATATATATATATATATATATATATATATGTATATATGTATACATATATATATATATTCATAATATACTTATGTATGTATACCCAATATGCAAATATTTATATGAAGTCATAAATATAGTCAACATGAAACTACATATGTTACAAGCCCTTAATACAAAAATATATAAATATATATATATATATTTATATATATTTATCCACAAACACACACGTTTATATATGTATATATATATTTAAACAGATATATATATACAGATATATATATATATTTAGATAAACTGCCTAATATACTTATCGAAAACCAAGGCGCAATCATATTATCTGTATATATATATATATATATAAATATATATATATATATATATATATATATATATATAAGGTATTTCAGTTGGTGTAAAAGAATGAAATAAAGTGTAAAGTATTTCAATGGTATCCGTTTCAGAATTAACGCCTTGTAAGGTGCATGTCATATATTTTTAATTCATCAACTATCAATACACACTCACAATTCTACCTGAAGAGGCTGTAAAAGGGTCTGCATGCAGGTGTCTTTGCTTCACTCCTTGTGCAATCGTCTCCTTGTATTCATTATAATATAGATACGTAAAAGACATGCCAGGAACACAGAGAAAAGAGTCTAACTTGCTTGCCAAGGAAACTGACCCGCTTATAGCCAAGTACAAAATCATGCATGCAACGTCAAAGGCCATGTTTTTTTTAAACGGTTATATAAATATGTATTTTCATTGACAAACTAGAATAAGTGTAGTCGACAGGCGACTACGTGTATTCGCCTAAATCAGAGAGGTACGCGTAAAGTGGTGATAGGATATCGAGGTGTTGGGAAAACCTTGTGTGGTAGATGACATATAACATGAACGATATAGATGAGTTGGTGTGGTATTGTTATGATGTAAAGGCTGAATTACCTGGAGAGAGGGAGATAGGTGGCGCCACCTGTCATATCAACAACAAAAATCTATCCAAGATGTATACACGTGCAAAATTTCATGTGAATAAATCCAGCCACTGCAGAGATATGCATGATTTTATCCCAAGACAGACAAATAGATTTTACCATTTTTAGGTATAATAAAGGGCTATGTTAGACCAATACACTTGCAAAATTTCAGGCTGATATGTCAAACCAGTCCTGAGATATTAGCATGGTTGTTTGGAGCATATACGGGGAGGTAGGTGGCGCCACCTGTCAAAAGAAATGAAAAAAACTATCCAAGATGAATAAACATGTAAAATTTTAGCCCAATCGGTCAAACGAGTCCTGAGATATCAGCATGGATGTCTGCACTGCAAACGCATAGGTAGGTGGCGCCACCTGTCATATCAACGAAAAATCGATCCAAGATGTTTAAACGTGCAAAATTTCAGGAGAATAAGTCCAACCACTGCAGAGATACATGATTTTATCCAAAGGCAGATAAACGATGGCCGCTGTGCAAAAACGGATGCAGATGGCGCCACCAGTTTTGGGTATGTTTAAGGGCTATGTTAGACCTCTACATATGCAAAATTTCCGTCAAACCAGTACTGAGATATTAGCATGAATGTCTGGAGCGTAAACGGGGAGGTAGCTGGCGCCACCTGTCACAAAAATCAAAAACCTTTCCAAGATGTATAAACGTGCAAAATTTCAGCCCGATGGGTCAAACGAGTCCAGAGATATGGGGGTTTATGTGTGAACACAGACGCACAGATGGACGCAGAGCGCAGAGGAAAGGTCAGAGGTAAAAACTAAATCGGGGTGCAGCAGTTTACATGTGACCCGAACATAATCCCGGGTTTCGTAAAATTCCACCCAGCGGTTACGGAGGAGTTCCCCGGACACCTACGCGGAGGCGGCGGCGGCAGTGGGCTGAAAATATAGTATCCGCAAAACTTTGTTTTGGCGGATACAGTAAACCATAATTACTTGTTTGAACTTAATTGCAGACCCCCTGGACCAAGATCACTAAATAGCTGTGTGGTTGTTTAACTCAATTTCAAGCATACATTATACGTCGATCAATAATTCAAAATCAAATGTCATTTATCTTATCAGGAAATATTATGGAGTATAATCACCTCAGCTGTCAGTCATACTATCATAGCTTACTAACTGATCGTATATACGTCTCCACCGGACATCTTACAAACTAAAATTTTCATGTACTATATCAAAATTTCAACTGACTTTTTCCAAAACACTTGTCCTCCTGGTGACAGGAAAAGAAAATATAGTCTCAGGTCAAATTCGAGCATTTGTAAACTGTTTCTACGCCGAGACGTGACTTGTTTCATCAGCAGCTGTAGGAGATAGGCTTATAAGGGCCGATATAGCAAAATGTAGGCCTGAGATTGCCCGGGACTGCCAATACTTAAAAATGGACAATTACATGAGTCCACAGGGAGAGATTTTATATGTACGAGCGGAGAACAATTCTGTGCAAAAAATCAATGCCCAAGTACTCCCATGTAGGTTTTTCCCAGTAATTTCTCTCTATATATACACATAAGATCAAAATATTCACCTTATGTCTCAAGTAATTTATTTAGTAAGATTGTTTTAGATATCCTGTATATATAGGTGTTTTTTTGGTTGTAACTCTAAACATGGAACCCGAAAATCCCGTTCATATACAGTGAACAACTGTTTGGTCAGGATTGAATGTGTAAAGTACTTATTTCGACAGACAGGTGTCGCCACACAAAACATCATAATTTGTCAGGAATCACAAGGCCGTGTTTCTTTTTTCTTCCAGTGGAATAGAAACATCTTGGATGTGCAGATTTAAAAAGTAAATTAGCACACGCTAACAATGGGATTATGATATTTAGGCTCTCAGAACTGTCCTATCAGTATGTGTAAGCACTGTTTCAGTCTTCCCATAACATTTTACAAACTTTCAGTCTGGGTCGCCTATAGACACATTATTATATGAAGGTTTTTTTTATATTTTGTGATACTTTTTGTTATAAATCATGATATTAGTATATTAATATAATTCAAATAAGAGAATTATTTGACTTAAAATTAATTTAATCAAGCGTACCTAAAACAAATAGAGAATACCTATGCTCATCATTTTAAAATATGAGAAAACCACCTGAAAATTTTAATTTTGGGTGTTAACTTTGGAAATTATGAGTTTAAAGTGTATCAAAGTTTTTTTAATGTACTTGAATATCTTTTAAAACTTTCACCTATAGCGGGCTCCTTATTGAAGATAGGCAAAATAAAATAAAATATACGCGTTTTATAACATACGTTTGATATTGCATATGTTGTGAATTAAATGTAATTGTTTGAACCATATATGGCTACACGAGAAATAAATATATAAACAAAAAAGTTTTAAAATCTTTTAACATTCAGCCAGTTGTGAAAAATCTTGTAGTTTTTATACATATATATATATATACCACGGTGAAGATAATATTTCTAGCTTTCAGAATATATGACAATCAGCAATCATTAAACTTATACTATTGTAAGAATATGAAATTAAAGTCCAGTTTACTATAATATTACATTCAGAAGCTTACAGTATTAAATAAGACATATAAAAGTCAATAGTTCAATTATCTATTAAAACTTCCATAATTCCACTAAAATGTTCAAACATTTCACTATCAATAGCATAAAATTTTGTACAAAATGACGAAGCATAAAAATATACCATGAACAAATATGTTTATAATTTACTTTTAAATTCTGAGAGACTATTGGCTTCTCTTGGAGAATCTGGTTGGTCATTCCACAGTTTAGGGCCAATAACACTGAATGCCCGATTTTGTACACAGGAGGATTTGGTATAATCGATATTTCCAGGACTCATTCCTGAGGTGCCTGAATATTTCATTGGCTTGCAGTGCACGGATTATACTATGAACAAACACATACACGCACGCACGCTCGCGCGATAAACTTGCTTGCATAATTGGGAAACTGGTTATACGGTCCAATGGCCGAAACCGCAAGTATAAAGGCGTTGCGTCTCGAAACACTGTCGTTCACAAGATCGGGTTCGGCTCACGAATAACATGGCTGGGTCTCCGCTGCTGGGATCGGTAGAGGGAATGTAGGCTGCTTCTGGCTTTGCGGCTGTGGATGCTGTAGCTTTCCTGAAAAGATCACCGACTCGGGATGGACGGTGGCGGCCTTCGCGACTTTCTGCTTGGCTTGGTGTGACATTGCGTCTGTTGGCTCAGAGAACGTGCTTAAGAAACGCACAGGGCTGAGGTCTTGACCACAGCAAACCTGTAGCTGCTCGAAGAGCGTAAACTTTCTTTGGCTTGGCTCGCGCGATCTGACAGGAGATGACACCTGGATTATTCCTAGCCACATGTATACAAAACTGAGGAAAGATTGATAATAACACCATCATACCTTAATCCTCATTAAATAGACAGCGCCACCACCAGCCATTTACCTTTCGTTTAAAAAATAAAATAAGCTACGGGAAAAGCATTTGAATATTTATGTTATGTAACTTCATATATTTTACTGGTCTGATACGTTTCTGACTAGTTGCATGAATTGACATTTTCACGGATAAATTCACATTTATATACTTGCGGGAGATGAAGGGATGTACACCCTGAACATGCAGTCATTTGGTTCATGTATTTTGTATATATCTCTTAAAACTTCAGAGAGGGATGTCTTCAGTAACACATAACCAAATTAGATAAATATATTGAAGTGAGAAATATGTAAACTAACTGTATAAATTGTGGCTCCTGACTCCTATAACCAATAACCTCGGTGCTTTCAATTTCATAAATATAAAAAAAGATGATGCAAATAAAAAAAAATACAACTAACTCGGTAGAAAAATGGAAATAAATAACAATAATAAAGACAGTAAAAAACGGGTTGAGTCGTTTATTAAAGTTAATAAACATAAAATGATTGAGAGGTGTCTTCGTACGAAAAACTACCCATCATTTAGAAAATGTGGATATGCAAACACTTTATATAGGTTCTTGCCACAGATACTGGAAATTCATGGGCAGATGTCAAAATAGTCGGCCAAGATAAAGATTGGCCCGTGTTCAAAGCCAGTAAAGTATTATATTATTTACCGCAAGATGGCAGAAAACAACTACCTCCAACTCTTCCTGGCTCATGCCATTTGAGGGAACCAGTTAAAAGCTACCTGGCATTTATCCAGACAGTAAATTATAGGTTTAATGATATTTCCAATAGATGGCGAGAGGTATTATGTTTTACCCTTGGTTATTTGGAGTTATTTCTGTGTATGTGTGTCTGCGTATGTGTGTGTGTGTGTAATTTTCCGCGAAGATTCCTGAACAGATTTTGTTAAATTTGTGCAGGGTTAAGAACAGTCTATTATATTTTTAAGTAAACTGGATACCCGTCATAATATATATATATATATATATATATATATATATATATATATATATATATATATATATTTCTCCCTTTCAAATGCTTCCTTCTATTTTGACACACGGGACTACTTGTATTTCTTCTGTCCCTTAAAAAATTATAAAAAAAAAATTGATCATGAAAGTCTCATCATTGTATATTTTTCCCTTTAATTTGATGATAAAGAACAGTATCACTTTTATTGTATTATTTTATTTGAGCATGCACCTGAGCATTATGATATGGATAATTTTAATCTCAGTTTAATGACTTACCACATAATAAAAATTATTGACAATTTTCGCATAAAAGGAATTATTACGCCTTCTTTTTTTTAAACCTTGGCATAGAATCGAGTAAAATTGAACCACTTCATAATTTAAAACTTTTAATTTAACAGAGCGATAAACTGTTTAAACATTGAAAAATACATGTAGCTTGAAATTAGTTCTTTCGTATGGATTTGGTCTTGTATATGTTGCCTGGTATATCAGTGACAGAGCTGTATATTCTTCCGGTCCCAGCCCCTGTTTTCCTTAATTTCCTGTAACAGTCGACATACATAGGCCTACTTGATAAATTATTCCGGACCTAAATCATTATTGAGATATGCAGTTTATACTTCCCGGAGTGTACAGTACGTAGCTATTCAGAAATTATTAAGAAATTTCAGCTTTTTACGTCACCGGCTACGCCTTTCATGAGCGATAAGGTACAGGTTAACCGGTTCAAACTGGTAATAACATGTAGAAAGGGCTTAAGTATTCCCATATATCCGATATCATAAGGGGACAAAGCACACAAGAGCTCGAGGAATAGTTTAATATATATATATATATATATATATATATATATATATATATATATATATATATGTGTGTGTATTATGTTATATGGTGTTACAGTTATCTTTTTAATCTATTTATCTAGTATATTAGCAAGACAGTATACGGGGTATGTACGCCGTTCGCCTTATTTTTCAAAAGGAAAATTAACAGTATTATCTTTTCTATAAATAGAAATAACTTAAATCCTCGAATAGAATTGACAATTAGGAAATTTGCAAGAAGTTTTTAAATGCCTTTAATAGTCATTTTTCAGTCAAGCTATAAATAACCGTGGAAAATATTAAACATCCTAATTTGATCGATAGGGCCGATTTGAGCCGAGACACTTGTTATGCCGAAAACTGCACTGCAGGGGCCACCCATATTATCACAAAAATATCGCTGTACATGGCTGATAATCTTCAAAATATGTTATGAGTGCAGAACTCAAGAAAAAGTGAATGTAAAATTTTAAATATGCTGAGTTAACAGAATATTTTTCGAACATAGGTGGTGTTGTTAAAAACAAAATTGCGTTTGTTTTTGGTGTATTTTTTCTCTTTACCATGGTAGGTGTTGTTAGAAACAAAATTGCGTTTGTTTTAGGTGTATTTTTTCTCTTTACCTACATTATATATATATATATATATATATATATGTGTGTGTGTGTGTGTGTGTGTGTATATATATATGTCAACGCCCAGATCCCGATCTGGACCAATCGACGATTGGTCCAGACCAGATCCCGATCAGGATTTGGTCCGGCCTAAACCCCGATCGGGATGTGGTCCAGCCCTTGTCCAGACCAGATCCCGATCGGGGTTAAGGCCGGACCAAATCCTGATCGGGATCTGGTCTGGACCAATTCCTGATTGAGATTCCAAGGCAGACTAGAGCATGCAGGCTTTTGGCTAAATATTATATTCAATAAGGTTAAGACATGAAAATAATAAACCAAGTTGAGTAAAAAATGTAATTTTTATATATATTAAAATTTGTAATAAAAAGATGAATATATACATATATTTAGTTGAAAATGTTGATAAGAGAAGTTATAAATTGTTGGTTTTCATTAAATCAGGACTTTTCATTTGAATGTAAGCTGTTAATGAGTTGATACAAGTTAAAAATATCCATATTTGAAAACTGGGGACTGAAAACTTCATATGATACTTAACTTCTCATATATGTCATCCATCTAACAATTTATTCTACCTACAAAACGCATCAAATATATACACTTATTTACACAGTGAGTCAGCTTAAACTAGTTCAATTGTTATATAAAAATTGAATAAACAATCTGATGAAAATACTGGAAATAATAATTCAACTTGAAAAATAATACAAGGACTTGAAAAATAATTACAATAAATATTATTACTCAATCAATTCAAACTTAAATATAAATTAAGTTATTAAGATAGAATAATTAACACTGACTAAAAACTAAATTAAAATTTGTCATTAATTATTAAGTTATAATTTAAGACATCTTGTCAGGGACATAGGCATGCTCTGAATCTAAGTCTGGGCTGTCCTGAACCGATTGGGGATTGGTCCAGACCAGATCCCGATCGGGATTTGGTCCGGCCTAAACCCCGATCGGGATTTGGTCTGGACCAGATCGGGATCTGGGCCTTGACACACACACACATATATATATATATATATATATATATATATATATACCATTGTCTATACGCTATCATTTTCTCCCAGGGACATAGGCCTTTAGCATTCTTGTAATTGTTTTAAAAAAAACTCTCTGTTTATAATTCATAATAAAAATGGGAAGAAAATTAAATATCGGAATGGTAACATAATCTTTTGTTTACGATTTTATAGGAATAATATATGATTGAAAGTAAACATTTATTCCTTTTAATTTTCTTAGAGTATTTCACATAAATCAATAGAACAAGAAGATTAACATGAAAAGAGTCGGTTATTTTTGGTGCATAATCGTGACATGATTCTTTTTAAGAAATTGGTTTTCCTCGTTTTAATCATAGTTGGACCTTGAAAAATGATTATATATTCAGCACTTTTTTCAAACTGATGCAAAGAGCTACTGTATAAAAGATTCCCACGAAGGAAAATGCTCCCATTTGAGCAGGATTACGAATTGTATTAAATGAATACTGCGCTTAAATAACAGCATACTGGATGAAGTAGGTGGCGCCATCTTTCAGTCAACCTTTGAATAGCGCACGTGTTAATTTGATGTATGATGGAGGCGGCCCTTCTCGGGGGTCAAGGTCAGGTCATCACCTGGATCACTGCTCAGTGAGGGAGCTGTCATGTTGGAGTGGTTTGCTTGTTTAGCGGATTTGTAACGAACCATTGGATATAAGGGTAAGTGACACGCACGCTGCAATATTTCCATAAATTAACTCTGCATATTTCAGCACACAGAACGGCAGGAAAATGGCGATAGAGCTTCCAGAATGGCCGCAGACGACGGTGTCCTAATTTCCAGACGACCAGCTGGAAATGGCATGGAGACTTAGTCAACGTCAAGAGTCATACAGGGAATAGCATATAAAATGAACGGATGGATCAAATGGATTTTAACCAACTGTGCTGTACGGATTACTGTACAGTCTTGCGTACTTTGATGGTTTAGCCTTATTTCTGCTTGTATATACCTGTCTTTGCCGTTAAAACAGAATGCCTTATTGTAATATTGATGTTACTGTTGCCCACCTTGGCCCATTATTAGCAGCATTGCCTGTGACAGGTCATAATGACAGCCAATAATGTGTCATAATTCACTCCACAGTGGAGAGTCTGTATTACGTCACATTTGTAATCTCACAAACCCGAACTGCAGTGAAAGTGGCATGACACTATAGGGGATTCACAATCTGCCCCATCCCCTATGCCTATTGAGTATGGTCTTCGCTTAACTGTTACACTAAACTTATAGTCTGGCAACAGGGAAAAATGGCCCTTCCTATGAAAAAAAGGGATGTGTTCCTTTTAGTTTTAGTTTTGTATTTTATTAACTGTGCACACATTTAGTCAGTGTCATGCTACAGATCCTGTTGTTTGGATATCATTATTCAATAGGTTCATTCTATATTTTCAGATGATTTGATTTTTTACATTTTTTTGCTCAGGATAATAGTTCCCATCATTATACTGGTCAAATCAAAGCTCCTTGTCATAGGTAGGGTATTAAGCTTAAAATGCAGGCTGTTATGATTACCTCCCATGTTCAGTTTGTAATATTCCAGTGATTTCATTCATATGTGAAAATAAATACATCTTTAAGTTTTTCATATTTAAATGATGTTATAAAAATAAAATTATGTTAATCCTGTTATGGAACTCCTGTGTTCAGAATAGCTTTTTAACTAATTTTAAAAAGTGTTAGGAAGTGTCTAGGCAGCCGACATTGTCGGCTCAGAGTGTCAGACCCCCCAGTGTCTACACTGTCGGCCGCCTAGACAGTCCACACTCAACCCACTGCGCAGCCGACAATCCTTTAACTGATAAGTGTCAGCTGGCATGGTGTGAGACATTCTAGACCTTGTAGTAATAGTTAGTAAAATGTTGCTGAATTAAAAACAGGTAACAGGGTTGGATTTTTAACTTGCAAAATGAAAACACCAAAATGCAGCATCACATTTCATGTAATATAAGTAAAGAAAATATGGTAAACAAATTAATTCTTATGCACTAGAATACACACACCTAGACTACATGTATTTCATAAGCATGTATTTGCGTTTCATCGACTGACCAGGTCAAAAGATTAATGCAGTTTACACACTGTTTATTGTGTGTTTGTTTTGCACAAGACCCCTTTGATGATCCATTGATGTTATTGTGGATATTTATTAGCATCATGGTTTGGCAATCAGTTACACAAATGATTTCATAGGTCTTTAGTGGTGAGAGAGCAGATTCTGAGTTCCTGGTGAATAGTGAGTGAGTAGTTACTGAATATATGTTAGTCTTGCAACTGTCCTCATAAGCCAGGGATTAATGAATGTAATAAAATAACACATTTGATGGTCTATCAGGGCTTCACATATGTAAAGGTTTGAAATCAAGGATAGTTAAAAGTGGACATTTTCTGAAAGCAAAAAATATAAATATATTTATGCTATATGTATATTTTGTACAAGAAAAGTTCAAATAAAATGCTACTCGGGCTATGTCACACAACTAGGCAGCTGACACTGAATGAAATCAGTAAAAGCATTGTTGACTGCACAGTAGGTGGAGTATGGACTGTCTAGGCAGCCGACAGTGTAGACATATATATATATATAAACTAGAATGAATAATTTCTAAGGCGGATATACAAAATATTACATAATCTGCCAGTTGTGTGATTTGTAGAACATTGCAGTCCTGACAATTAAAGTTTTTAGAAAGTAGAAAGACATGCATTTTACAGCTCTCACTGTCTGGTTAGAACAACACTCTGAACAGTTTCCCTGCAATCATGGTATATGATATTTATAACGCAAGAATATGTTAGGTTATATTACTGTTATAATACCATTTTGATAAGCTGGTTGCTGAAGTTGCAAAGTAAATTATGGTATTTATCATGTAATTTATTACCCAAATCTGTGTGATTATAGTCGATTTATATTCATCATGTAAATTACTTAATTTATCACTTTTTATTCAGTCTCCAACAATAGGATACTAGCCAGAGGTAACATGGAAAAGCAGCAAAAGTAACCTTGGTCTTAACAGGATTTTCCATTTTATACATACATACATATATATATATATATATATATATATATATATATATATTGTTTGAAAAAAAAGAAGTATACAGAGCTACCTGGATATGCAGTAATTATAAAACTATTAGGTATCAGTCACAACTGGCAAAGTGTTTCACATTGATGACAAAATTGCATGGTCTGGTGATAGTGATTCAGATGAGTGTGAGAAATCCAAAGATTCAGCTGTAAAAAAAGTTACTAGATTTTGCATTAAGTGATGGACCATACATTTTAACTGGTACTGGAATATGAAATACCTCAGTAGACATAAATATGTTAGTTATAATAATTGGTATGTTATTTTGAATTATCTGCAAATTTCCCACAGGCCCTGGAATCCTATAATTATAGATAGAGCCACAGTAATAGTAATAAAGCATACTCTTTACACTAGTATTTTATATGATATATTTACAGTAGAACCTGTTTGAAAGACCAACAGTCTAATATAGTAATAAGACCTGTCTATTAAGACAGGTGGTGAACTGAAAGTGTTCACATTGGTTGTAACTCACCTGTCTAATAACACCGCCTGTGAATTAAGACCTCATTTGATCAGTCTCACTGGTGGGCTTATTACACAGATTTCACTGTATATGATAGCCAATGGATTTGCTTTAAAAGTCAGCAGGATCGCCTGAGACACAGCTGGTCTCCTGCCTGCTCATTCAATCAGGGCTTGTCAGTAAAGTTCTGCTATGTACCTGTGTTTCTTCAGGCTTTTTGGGCAAATAACTAAGGGCACAGAATGGAAACTTTAAACCCATTGGGGAAATTTCAACTAACACTAGTGAACGAGGATGCTCTCAGTTGCCTTATCTCATTAGAGTACAGACTCCCGTATCGTTGAACAAAAACTTACTATGGTGATCCAAATCATCTCCATAATTTTATGGATTGTCCCTCTGATGTGGTTACCCAGACAAAAAAATACTGCAAAATCTTTAATTGTTTACTTTTGGTTACGTTGTTGAGAGACAAACCAAGGGTGAATTAAACATAATGACTTCACCTTTTGATAGAATTGTATAATAAATGAAATGTAACTGAAATGAGAGACTATCAGCTGACATACTTTTTATGTAGTCCTTTGGTTAATTTGTGGGTTTGTTTCACCATAAGAATGCCATAAAACTATTAAAAGTAGTGATAAAAGCAAGCAAAACAGACTGTTAAACAGCAAATCTAAAATTGACATGAAGAAATATACAGTATGTGGTGATATATTGTTTATACCACTTTTTTCATGTCAACATGGAATTTATTTAGGAGTCTGTTAAACATTTGGAAGTCATTTCGCTTGTTTTGGTAACCTTGTTTGACATGTAGGTCAAGGTATTTCTCAGTCTGATGTCCCTCCATTATATGCCAGTGTTATACTACCACACATGAATGCACACCCAGGCAAGGGCCTGTTAGCTGTAACTAGACGCTTCACATAGTGGTAACATTAGAGGTAACATTAGAGTTGCATCGTTGCATCTAACTTTTACATTACAAGTCATCAAGACCATTAAATTTGTGCTGGTTATCTGTGTACTCCCTTGTTTTTACCAGTATTATTAATGGGTGCATTGTCCCACAATGCAGCAGCAGCATTAAGGCCCGTTGTGGCATCAAGAAACAGTATTACTCACTCCTGTATAGGATCGTGCTCCCATAAAATGGCTTCCTGGTGAGCAGGTTTACGCAAGGTTTGTTAAATATCATATGGTATAGAATAATGTATTGACCTTTGTGCACCGATTTAATCAGTCTGTATGGTAGTTTATACAGCAGGCCAGACAGGACTTGATACAAAACCTCATTGTGACAACACAAACGGCAGCTGTGTCCAATATCAGCTGACACAGGTCAGATGTCAGCCAGGTAGGCAAACTGGTCTTGAAATACTGTATCCTGTTTCCTGTATTATTAATTAGCTATTGATTTTAAAATTGTAGTTTGTACTCCATGAAGTTTTTAAACATGGAGATTGCACTGATAACTATCTGTCAATGAGATGTTGTGATCTGGAATTAAAATGTTCTGAGAATATGGGGAGGTTCAAAAAGTTTGTTGGCTGCCAAGTTCTAAGAGTTCATCTGTGTTGGCAGGTACCAATTTGCCAGGTGTGCCATACCCAGCCTGTAACAGGATTTGAATATTGTGACTTCAGTTTTATGGTTTCATTTCTGATTGATAAGCTGTCATGAATTATTCTAGATTTTTTTCATGGTTATTTTTAAAATTTTTTTTTGATAATTTTGTGAATGAATGCAAAAAAAAATATTATCTTTTTTTTGTTTGCATATGACATATTACTGTTTACAACCCTGAACAGCTTTACTAAGTAATTTTTCATCTTGATCCTGCATTTCTGTAGATATTGTGATACTTGTTCACACACTGTTGATTATTTCAGTGTCCTTATAATAAGGTGATGTGACATATAAATGTTCACACATCAACATCACTATTATTGAACTGTCTTTTTTTTCCATTCTTATATTTGCTTTGCAAATAATCATGTGATATAAAGACAAGGACAGAGCATGAGATTCAAGGAATCCCACTGTGACTGCTGTGGTACAGTCCCCTGAGCCATTCAGTAAATTGTGTTCGTGTGAACTCACATTTGGGTTGGCCTTCCTGTATATAGCAATGCCCCAGTGTTTTAACCTTAGCACAGATTTTTAGCTCAGCTGACTATAATTCATCTGAGCTATAGCGATCACTCTTTGTCCGTCGTCTATCCGGCCATAACAGGGCACAAATTGTTAACAGGGCACAAATAGTAACCATTGTACCTGGAATCTTCTTACTTTATTTCCAGAGAGGTTCATGTAAAAATCTCCTTGAAAATCTGGAATTAGGTCTCTTTTACCCATATTCTTCAATCTTTGGGGCTCCGAAGCACCCCCCCCCCCCCCCGATTAATGAAAAATTGTATACAGAAGCTCAAGTATCTGGACAACTAATGCATTGATCAGCATGATTTTTTTGCATGGATATTGATCATAGAGTGTTTCATCAGTTTCTGGAATCTGGTGGTGCCACCTGTATTTTTTCGATTTTTTTCTCTATTTTTGAGACCTTAAAAGATGCAGTCATCTGGTAACAGGGCACAGATCGTAACTGCTGGACCTGGACTTTACATCCAGAGAGGACCAGGAAAAGTCTCCTTTGAAACCTGGAATTAGGTCTCTGATACCCATATTTTTTTTAAGCTATGGGGCTCTGAAGTACACCCCAGAATAATGAAAATTTGACACAAAAACTCAAGTTTTTGAATAACTAATGCATTGATCACCATGATTCTTTGCATGGATATTTATCATGGAATGTTTCATAAGTTTTTGCAGACTGGTGGTGCCACCTGTATTTTTTCAAAGTTTCACAAATATTTTCTTTATTTTTGATACCTTTAAAGATGTGGTCATCTGTAAACAGGGCACAAATTGTAATGACTGGACCTAGAATCTTGTATCTTGACATGCAGGAACGCTCATGGAAAAGTCTCCATGGAAACCTTAAATTAGGTCTTTGTCACCCACATCCCAGAGCTATTGGGCTCAGAAGTATCCCCCAGAATAACTAAAATTTTGATACAAAAGCTCTAGTATCTAAACAGCTAGTGTATTGATCAGCATGATTCTGTGCATGCATATGCATCATGGAGTGTTTCCTCAGTTCCTGCAGCCTGGTGGCGCCACCTGGGCTTTTAAACAATTTTAACACATTTTTTTACTCTATTTTTGAGACCTTCAAAGATTGGTCATCTGTTAACAGGGCACAAATTGTAATGATTGGTTCTAGAATCTTCGTACATGACATCCAGGGAGGTCTGTGAAAAATATCCTTGGAAACTTGAAATTAGGTGCTGTTACCCATATTCTCTGAGCTGTGAGGCTTATAAACACCACCCAGGTTAATTAAAAATTTGATACCAAAGCAGGGCACAAATCATAAACAATGGACCTGGAATCTTTTAACTTTAAATCCAGCGAGGTCCATGGAAAGTCTCCTTGGAAACGTGAAATTAGGTCTCTGTTACCCATATTTTCTGAGCTATGGGATTTATAAGCACCCCTCAGAATAATTGAAAATTTGATACCAAAGTAGGGCACAAATCATAACCATTTGGCTCAGAAACTTCTAACTTGACAAAGAGTTCCTCCAAAGTTCACCCCAGAAACCTGAAATCCGGTCACTGTGACCTATATTCTCAGAGTTTTGGGGTATGTTTGAGCACCCCAAAATTAATGCAAAATAAACACAAATTGCCAGATTCCTCAGGAAAGACTGGTTGGATTGTCATCAAATTTGTTGTGCTTATGGATCTTGATGAACTTAAGCTAAGATGCATGAACAATGATGCCACCTACATTATCTTAATTTGTTGCCTGCACAAGAACATATTGTCAACATGTCTGTTGGCTGAGCTTCATGATCCATGGGTCACTTGTTATCATGTCAGGCTTATATGCTTATTGTAAGCATAGCTTTAAGGGAAAGCAAATCCTTTATGTAGTTTGTGAAGACACGAGAACAGCTGAGCATGATATTACTTGTAATGTAGATGTAATAAATAAATAAAATATAGGAAAAGGTTAAATATGTGGATTCAGGTTGACTTATATCACATAATGGATAGTTCTTACTCTCCAGAGACTTAAAATATATAAAATTATCAGTGTAAAAGAGTTAGTAAAGTGATTGATTTGACATTTATTCATTCTTACCCCTTTGTACTGAATATGAATATACCACTATATCCATGAAAAAAAAACCCAGAAAATAAATGCAGTTCCTCAGGTATGCATTAATTCCACTGGTTGGTATTATTGAAATGTGTTGGCCTGATCATTAGGAACAGTATCATTATCTCAGTTTCTCTAGCATTTATTGTGATAGGTGAAGTCAAATATTGAATATGATATTGCCACCTTATCAATAGAGTGACAGTTGACTGATACCAGTGCAGTTAGTATGGGTCACTTTGTTCTGGGACGTATCAGTGCATGTGTATACAGTAACAGCCGCACTTCATGACACCTCAGTGTGTTTGCCACAGCTCTGTATCTTCCTGCTTTTGCAATTATCCAGGATACTCTTGTCATTCCTTACCTCCCACACCCTATCCTAGCATTGCTTTTTGTATTTTGCACAACTCCTGTTTCACGTCTGACTCCCACCTGATAGGTTCAGTCAGTCTATGTCTTTTTTTGTTGAGTTATTTGCAGTGTTGGATGTCCCAGGGTTGATTTTGGTCTCGAAGCCAGTGGAACCTGGCCTCCGGAACCAAGGACTTAGACTGTCTAAGACTTCCAGCCTCAGTGACTTGACACTAAGGCCCACTCAAGCCTTCCAGCCTTGGTAACTCGGAGCCAAAGCCCTCTCAAGCCTTCCAGCCTTGGTGACTAGGGGCTGAGCCTCACTGGAGGCTGTGAACGTTTAACCAAAGTTTGTAGTACAAGTGGAATTCAGAATTGGAAATGAAATTTTTTATACAGTAGAATCAGCCTGAAAGACCACCTGTTTAATAAGACCACTGTCTATTATTTAGGACAGGTGGTAAACAGAAAGTGTTCACATTGGGTATAACTTACTGGTGTAATAAGACCACCTGTAAATTAAGGTCTACACATTTGATGAGTTCCACAGGTACTCTTATTACACAGATTTCACTGTGTTTGTTGAATGTAAAGTCATTAATAATTTATTGTTTCAATTCAGACATTAAATCCTAAGGTTGCATGGCCTCTGACTTGGATTTTGGGGACTCGGATTTGGTCGTGGCCTTGAAGGGGGATGGCTTTGACTTCTCCGAGCAGGTTTATGATTTTCCTGCAAGACTGGATATTTGGTCTGTTCTTTGTCTGTTTCTCAGGAAGGTAATGATAAAGGTAGGGGTTAAACAGTTTATTGTCTGATATAAGTGATGATGTCAGTCTCATCTGACTTTCTACTTCATCTTCCCTGTCTTTGGGCCTGATAATTCTTGTAGCTTGAGGGGAGCAAACAAGCCAAGCAGCCATTGTACTAACTGTCACTAGAAGGTTATTCTTTCTGTGTTTTCCTGCCGCCCATGACCAGTACCCACCCACTCCTGCATGGTAATAGCTACAACCTTGTGGTGAATAATTTTGCTAGGAGTTTTTTAAGTGCAGAAGGAGCTCAGAATGGGATGAGAACCCACAACCTTCTGGTCAAAACCCTGTGCCATAACTATAACACCACCATGCCTGACAATGTGTGCAATATCTCCTTAAGTCTCAGTGAATTTCAATGAAATTTTTGATAGTATGTGCCATGAGTGAAATAAAGATCCATGTGAATATATTTTCGTGCTGACCAGGTGAATTTGAGGACAGATCTTATCTGTGTCAGCCACTCTTTTGTGATTGCTAACACAGCAAGTTAAAAGATCTGGATAGTTTTTGTTATTTCTCTATTTCAAATGATAACAACACATATTTTTTGCACCAGAAAACAAATTTGTTTCCTATAAATAACTACAAAAATGTAGCAATAATATTTCAAAGTGCTTCCAGATAACACATTTTAATTGCTGGTTATTGCTTACATGGGGGGCAGTGGTGTAACGGTTAAGGTGCTGGGCTCATGATCGAGAGGTCGTGAGTTTGAATCCTACTCAGACCCCAACCGTGCCAAGACCCTTAGGCAAGGTCCCAACCGCAAGTGTGCCTCTGTCCACCCAGCAGTAGAAATCGGTACCAGTAGATACTGGGAAGGTAACCTGCGATTGACTAGCGTCTCACCCAGGAGGAGTCTAACTCCTATTCGCTTCACGCTACATAAACCGGGATAAGCTCCGGCCTGATGAGCCATTAGGCTCAGGTGTAAAAGCCCAGCAGACTTATTGCTTACATGTATGAAGATGATAGGTAGTACTTGGTCCTAGTGAGTATCAGATGACAAAAACTTATAACGTGTGTGGTATAATATTGTTGGGTTTTACGGGACTCTCCATAGTCAATCTCAGTTGGAGGAACCAGGAGAGCGGGCAGGCTGATGAGTTTGTCCGGGAAGGGGTACAGTCAGTGTATTGACTATGTCAGGGGCTGATAAAAAGTTCCCTGTGTGCATAGTCAATCTTTTTCAGACAGGCAGCATATTGGGAAATGTTTGGTTCTGAAGATGAAAAATGTGACTGGTGAGTGTGGTCAATTGGTCCTTCCCACTGTGCACTTTGGTCTGACCTATCCAGCTTTGAGACAAGATCTGGATTCTAAGGAAAATATGGTAGCCTCACATCAGTTTAGCCTGAATGGTGTTATTATAGGTTTTACATTTTGTATATGAATGTTTTAGGTTTTTAAGAGAAAATGTCATAAGAAAGCCATGCCAAACAAAGTCTGAATAATGTTAAAGACAAGTTTATTTACCAGTAAGTAAAGTTAAAGTATCTAAGGTAACATTATTGTATACTATAACATGATTCGCTGGTGGTTGTAAGTAATGGGGCTTTTGTAGATGATGATTTTAATGTCATATGAAAGCCTCCCACTCAAAGTTTTGAACCTTAAATGGTGTATAAGACAGGTTTGACTAAGTTTTAAGATAAATGTACTAATCATTACTAAATAATCTGTATGAAATCACTGACGGATGTCCATCTACACTATGCCTTCTTTGTCTTTGGGGCCTGTACATTTATGTAGCTCCTGGTGAGCGTACCAGCTTAGCCGTGTATGTTATCTATAATAGGTATATGTGATCTGATGGTGGATAGTGCTTTTACTGTCTTATTAAAAACAATACAAATACAAAACTGTAATGTTCAATGCATAGAGTGGTAAATTGTAGTATAAGCTGGACTTTTTAAAACAGTATTGCTTTCAATGAAGGGAAAATATATTTTGTTTCTTAAGGCTACGAATAGTTAAATGCTATCAGATTTATTTATATATATAATATATATATATTTAAGTGTGATAATATGCTTTATACCCGTTATCTTTGGCTCAGCTGGGATTTTTGGTTATGTGACGGTTGGGGGTTAAAGGCCAATATAGCTGATCTATTTTTAGCTTCCAACTTTATTTATACTTTTTTTTTTTTTTTTTTAATTTTTTTTTTTGGTGGAGGTAACTGCCTCCATTTTTTTAAATGCTTGCTTAACTAAGTCTATATACAACCGCAGAATTTCCATTCCGGTTTCGGACTCCGTGACAGGGGCTTGCACACAATGCTCTGGCGTCAACCAGGCTCGGTGATTCACTCCTGCGGGTCCTGGGTGTGTCTCCTCCCCATTGCTAGGTCATAACACCAAGGAACCCCCGAAAGGCGCACTCGTTTGTGAGTTAAACCCGACTGTTGGGTACAGTCTCCCCATTGGGCCTGCAGAGCACCCACCCTGGGTTGGGGTCGACCGTGAAAAATCTCACCGGCTCGGCTGAGATTCGAACTCACGATCTCCCGGCTTTGAGCCCTGCGCTCTACCCCTGAGCCACAGAAGCTGGTACTTTATTTATACTTTGTATGGATCCCAATCCAGTCTGGAAAATTTATTATCTCCACCATAGAGGTAAGACGTGTGTAACATCTCCATCTCTCTGTTCATTTACCTTTTAACATCTTAATAACAGGTGTTCATCCTGTTCCATTGACAGGCCTTTAGTATGAGGCAGAGCAAATAGAGAAGTTTCTGCCACGGTAACATCCTTCCAGGCATTCGACTACATCTCATATTTTAGTGGAAAATATTTATACTAACAGCCTGGCAGTTTACTGATCAGTGGTTATTGTACATCTGTGTAAGTTTGAATGTTTGATCTTCTTCAAGTTAGTGAACATGCAAGTTAGCAACAAGCCTTAAATTAGGACATGTTAAATAACATGCATTGTGCAAGTACTCTTTTCTCAGAATCATACACTATTGATTGGTAGAGAACATAACCAGTGTCACTATTGTATTGATTTAATGACACAAGTGTTGGTGGGATGATTGAAATATGCCCCTCATTTGAAGGTCTGTTAAATGAGGTATTGTTATTGGGTCACACACACTCTGTCATAGCTAACATCTTCAGTGTTGTCATATGTTACATGCCTCAAAAGTTGCTGACATGTTGAGAGAATGTTTATTTTTCATGGATTGTTCAACTAGTTATAATAACTAATGCAAGGGGCTCTCTGGTTCTGATGGTGGTGTTTGGTAGTCTGCATCGTTGGTGAAAACTGGATTACTCGGAGAAAACCACCGACCATGGACAGGCAATAACAATATGTTCCTAAGCCACATTAGGAAACAAACCCTGGTCACCAGTGTTGAGTGGAGAGTGCCAAGTATTTAAATCACTCCACTCTCCAAGCCATGGCCCGCGAACTCAAACACAAACTTGACTCCTGAACAGTTTGTTCAGTGTGTTTCCATCAGGATGATGTGACAAGTGATTTCTATCTTTTCTGCACAAATATATGACAGAAATGTTGGTTACATTTAACAATATTTGTACAATCTACCTAAATGAGTATATTTGAATTAAAGACATGATTGAATCTGTTAATATCCATTGGTATGAAGATACTTCGTCACCTGTTTCAAAATCATATTTAAAAGCATCCTTCAAATAAGGGTATGTGCCTTTATTTATAATCCTACCGACTGAATCATATATGTGTTTACGGTATGTTGGCTTTGCTGTAGACATGCTGTAATCAGATATGCAAACCCCTTCATGATGTCATTTTTAATAATACCCCCATAAATTCTGAGTGATTCAGAATATGACATTCATGTATGTGCTTCCATACGCATTTTTGCCTAAGCACATGTAGAAACCCGTAAGTAATATTACCATTGTATCAATTTTTATCACATATTGTGTTTGCTTATGTGCTTATGGAAATGTAGCTTTTGTGCTGATGGAAATGTAGCTTAGAGATACACTGTTCTGCTTTCTGTATATAATATGTTAGAGGTGGCTAATTAAATTTTTTTTTAAAAACAGGGCTGGAAATTCACAACCAACATCATTTCAGGGCAAATTTTATTAAAAAAAAAGCTGGTATGGGAAAAAAAGTAGCCTCCCATTTGCCTGACAGGGTAAATTGATTTAACATAAGCCTTAAAGAGAAACTGATCTTCAGTTAGCCTCTTCAGTTCTAAAAAAAAATGAAACCATATTGATAGTACATGGAAATCATAAATTACCTGTTAATGGCATATCAAATCAAATACTAAATTTAAGGTAAAGATAACCAACTAACATTTAAACACTTTGTGTCTAATATGCAATAAAACATGTAAAACGATCATGACGAACACACTTTGTGTACTTGATAATGATTATTGTTTTTTGTAGGGCAAGTAACAATCATATTTTACTTTCCTGACAGGACAAGTACTTTCATAAGTTATTTTAATTGAGGCCTGCTAAAGGCTGCTTTATTCATAGTTGTGGTTTATCTGCAGTGCATAATGCACTGAGGCAAAGTTTTTTTCTAACTTATATTCTTGTGGTTTGGATGACATGTATATAGCTTAATTTTCAGACCTGTACCATGTTATTAGTTTATATCTGTTAATGAGGACACACCACGGCATGCAGACTGTCTGGTCGGGTCGTCTGTGCCAAACGCAATGCTACCACATAAAAAATCCTAACCGCTGCTTTATTCTGTCATGCTTGAGCATAACAGATGGATCTCTGTTGTTGAAGTTTTTCAGTGGTTTGATCCAGAGGAGATTGCGCAGTTCCACCTTGTGACTTTATAAGCTCTGCCTTACAATACCAATGAAGAATGGTACTACCTTGATATTTTCACCTTTCCAGTGGCAAGGCAATTAAACAGGTTTGCCTTTTCTTCAGAAAAATATGCCTTATCATCTTTCATCATATTCTGTCACACTTTATCCGGCGTTGTTAAACAAGTCCAGTGTCTTGATGAAGACACCAGTCACTCTTTTGTTATATAGGCTGTGATCTATATAAGCTGGAGAAACTAAACAAATTTGCCACTAATGTAATAAAAATAAAGATTGGGCTGGTGTTTAGACTCACTGATACTTGGCTCTGTCTTGGTCCCCTGCTCTCTGCCAATCACAGAGCTCTATGATTGCATCAGTGCTGCAGCTGGGGATTTCTGAGTAACCTCACCTCATCTTTGAATGTTTGCAGTTATAATACAAATTCTGGGGAGGAGTTATTGAGTCCAGGTTACTGTTACTGTAATACGTGAAGATATTTCATTTTTGTGTTATGTTTGTTAATACTAATTAGCTACTATTGTGGAAACATCTGGGTGTTCAACTTAACAGATATATTGGTATAAAATGAAAAGTGCCTTTTCGCACATGTTGCCTGTCTGAGATAGGCAGAGAGGCGGTATTACAACCCCTGCCTGTGTGTAGAGTGTAATGCAGGATCCTGGGCTATGCACTAATATATCTAAATGATTTTCAGCTTTCTCCCATTTTTAGCTCAGCTGACTATAAGTCATCTGAGCTATAGTCGTGGTCCATTGTCCGTCGTCCGTCCGTCTGTCCGTCCGTCCGTAGATGTGGCACGTTTTGAAACCGTAAGACCTAGGAATCCAAAATTCAGCATAATGTTAGATGTCCGCAAGATCTCCTACCAAGCCGAAAACTGGGTCTTTGCGACTTAATTCCTTTGAGAAATTAAGGAAAAACCTCAATTTTTTATTAAAAACCTATTTTCACACTTTAGGACTGCCTAATATCAAAACCACTCATCTGTTTTTCCTCATATTTCTTATAAATAATCCTCTATATAATTCCTATGTACATGCCAGAAATTAGGTCTGTATTATTTAATTTAAAAAAGTTATGGGCCCAAACATAATGCATTTTGTAAATAATCAGGAAAGAAATTTTATCACTTAACACAAAACTTGTTAAAGCTAAGCACTTTTTTTCCAGTAATATTACTTTTATTAATCAAAATTAAATTGTATACCCAAAATTAGATCAAAATCTTTTAAATTTTTAAAAATATTAGCAAAAATAAAAAATTGGTACCTTAAATTTTGCCCAACTTTGACCATGGCACGTTTTTTTGCTGTAACTGCTGTGGATTTAATTTTCACAGCATGTTTTTGTTAGCATTTCAACTGTTAACACCAAAAATTTGAAACCAGTTGATCAAAAACTGTAGATTTTATTCAAGTTTTCAAGCACCATGCCACATATTGCTAGTGTTATGCAGTTTGCTAGAGCTCAGCTCCCGAGCTTCAGCTCTAAGTTCCTTAAATTTGGCATACAGTTAGATTTCTCCAAATTCCCCTACCATGCCAAGAATTTGGTCACTAGGACTTAATTCCTTCGAGATATCAATGAAAAACTTCATTTTTCCATTAAAAACCCAATGTTACACTTTAAGACTGCCTAATATCAAAACCACTGATCTGACTTTGATCATATATAATATACATATTTTTCTATACATTCACTATGCACATGCCAGAAATGATGTCAGTATTGTGTATTTTTTTTAAGTTATGGGCCCAAACATAATGCACTTTGTAAAAAATCAAGAAATATATTTACTCCCTTAACAAGGGCATTGCTGAAGCTAGAGATCTTTTTTGTCAGGGATGTAACATTATTTAATCAAGATTCAATTGAATACCCAAAATTAGTTCTGAATTTTTCAAATTTTATAAGTTATTAGTATAAATATAAAATTAGTACCTTAAATTTTGCCCAACTGTGACCATGGCACGTTTGTTTCCCGTGAGCACTGTTGATATAATTTTCATATCATGCACACATAAGGATTTCAGCTTTTTAGTTTAGAAAGCTGAAAGAAATTTGCCAAATATTGTAGCTTTTATTAATGTTTTTTATGAGACCCTGTCAGACTTTGGCTCTCTCCAGCCCCTCTTGAGTCACCTGTATGTTGACCTTGTTGACCTTTCATCAAATTATGCACGCTTGAGGGGAGAATCCAGGCAGCTTATGGCCAGCCACAGTTGATCCAGGTGTCCAACCCAACTCATCTAGTAGTTTTAACCAACAACATAACAATAAACAATAAATTAATAAATTTTTATTGGTTTTTTAATAACAAATTAAAGAAAAATAGAAAAGGTTTGTTAGTTTATAATAACAGGAAATTAACTTGCAGTTACTGATGATATAAGAATCTTGTATCGATGGGTAGAATGTCACATATTCCAAATAACACCATGCAGTCACCTATGGCATTTTTCAGTTCATTTTTAATGATAAAGAAGTAAATCATATTATTCATTACTAATCATTAAGGATTATATGAAGGAAACTAATGATAGACAAAGATGCAGTAAATAATATAATCTAGATTCCTACTTTGTCTAGTGTGTACATTGATGTGAAATTAGTCCAAAATGAATTTTTTACAGTTATTTTTTAATATAAATAAAAGCCATAAAACCAGGTACTTATGATCATTATTTAAATGTGTGAATTTTGTATATTCTGGATTCTCAACATCATTGTTTGGTGAAAACTGAATAAATACCAGACATGGTGCGAATACTTTGTAATTGTATTTAAATACGAATATGAATATGTACTCCATTATAAAATTTCTTGCATAAAGAATGGGAATTCAGGTAAAAAATGAAAGTATATGAATACCAGTGCTAATACTTTCAAAATGTATTCATGAATGCATTCATGAATATATTCTTTAATATTATTTTAATAAACATTTCAGTTGTATTTCATTTTTAAAAATCATAAGATTCTCTTATCATTTTTAATAAAAATTATATTTGGGACAATATTTGTAATTTTTTTAATAAATAGTTAAACTCATATTATATGTTCTGCTTATAAGTTATATGGCCAAGTCAAAATCTGTGTGACAATAGTACTCCATTTGTTAATAAAATAAATGAAATCAATCCTCTTCCCTGTCTCCAAAGATACTATCAAAATCATGCATAAGCTAAACAACAACAATTCATAATACAGCTTATATTTATTACCACACAAAACCAGCATGTGCCTCATTTCTAAATAATATTTTTTTATCATATATAACAGCTGAGCGTCGTGACCCATAGGTCCCTTGTTCAGAAGATATCTTGCAAATTTTGATGTTGAGAGAATGGATGTATAAATTTACTGATGGCTTTCAACAGTGTATTGATTCAAAATCAGTAAAAAGCCCTTACTCTGCTTGTTAACAGTGCACTGATGACACGCTCGAGCAGGGAAATTTTCTCTAGCCTACTTGGCCTGTTTAGCTCTGTTACAAGATATGCTATCTCACAAAGTCACAGTGCAATATCAGATGTTAAAATCACAATACCAGACACAATAGAATAGGGCTGTAAAAGGCATAAAAAAATTGATGCATTCAACCAAAGCCAATCATCATGATCAGATCATTCATGCATTGATTGATGTTTCAAATATTGCATTTAAATTCATTTTCGTACACTTATTCTTGCTGGCTGAGATAAATGGTACACATGATGTAGTGAACACTGATATTTGACAAATATGTTATGAGATTTAAAAAAAATTACTTGGTCCATATAAGTGCTTAAGCATGTCATACATTGCAATTACTCATCTCTGAGACTCATCAGGTGGGAAGAAATAGTTAGCAGATATACATTTGTGACAGAATGTTATGACTATTTATAATAGTTGATTTAGAATCAAATCATGTAATGACTTATCAGGTATCACTCTGTGCTGGATCGGCAACAAGTGCAGCTGAATAAGTACAGGTTTAGTGTGTCCATACTTCAGGAGTGTGTTCATATTTAACTTGAACAGGTACCATAAATGTTCTGCTAAAATTGCATTTTCATACTACCAAGATTGTGGCTACGCTTTTACAGACATTGATTCCATGACCTTTTCTGGCATCTGTTTCATGGATAATGAACAAGCCTGCAAGTGTTCAGGCCAAAATCACAGCTTTCAATCAAATCTAATGAACAAAATACAACAAATTCATTGTTTACACTCCGTCTGATCAAGAACACGTGTATCAGAAATGAAGAAAGGCTTGTTTGATTGGTCAGATGTTCACTGCCTTCTTAGCAATTCTAAACCTTGGATCAAAACATCATACCAGCCATTTGCATAGTACATTTTGATTGGTTCAATTGCCTTGCTTATTATTCATGAAATAGATGCCACAGAGGGTTGTGGAATCAGTGTCTGTGAAAGCGTAACATCAGATGTGGTAGTATAAAGATGTGCTTGTGAACAAGCTTAATATTCTAAATCATCTAACTGTGGTATGGTATAAAACCTTTGGGTAGGTTTTGACAAGTGATGATTTGGGTTTAGTAGTCCTTTGGGCAAGTACTAATTTTATTCTCACGTCAGGCCCTAGGTTCACGTGAATGTTTCTTGATCTAAGCAGCAGTTGAGGAGTTATCTTCAAGATAACAACCTACTGATACTAAGTGATAGCAGCAAAAGGTTCATTGTGTGTGTGTCAGCCTTGATGCTTTATATTCCAAACTTATATTTTTAAGCCCAGGGTAAATACAGATCTAGAGTTAACGTTGTGGCAAGACTGTCCACGGGCTTTGCTGCTGAATGGTTAATGTTTGACAAACACACAAATGTTCTCAGGTATATGGTGACTCAAGGTAAAAGCCCAACAAAGTTTGCCAAGATTACAACGGAAACTGTCATAGTTATCGGATACTGATTTGCCCAGGGTAGTGTGGTCCTTGAGTGTTCCTTGGCCCACTGAGTGATCCATGCGATCTATGCCGCCAGACCCTCTGCTACACCTGTTGTGATATCATTATCAGTGGGCTGGAGAAGAGGAGATGTTACAATATGATATAGTTACCGGACAAACATGTTTTAACCTCAGCCCGGCACCAGGGTCAGGTTGATTGAACTTATCTCATGTTACAGTGAGTGACCAGTTTCATGTACATTGACACATACAAGGCCTAGTAGTTTCTGTCACATGAAAAATATTGCCAGAATTGCAGAATTGACATTATTTTATTTTAGCATTGATTGCTAAAGTGATTATTTCAAATGCCATATTGACAGGCAGGGCAGTATATCTCTGGTATGTGATGTAAAGGCCATCAAAGGAGGTTCTGTTTTCAAATGTGCTTGAGTGTTTATATTGGTTTGTTAATAGTCTGTCAGCTGGATTTATAAAAAAAAACCCTATTTCCACTAGACTTTGTAGAATGGTGGGACTTAGGCCAAGACAGAACCCTCTAAATACCAAAATATGTCAGTATATACATGACTAGATCATGCTCAGTTCAAGAAGGATTTTTTGTCTTGGTGGAGGTGTGTGCTCCACTGAGTGCCCTCTAATTTCTCAGTTTGATAACAACATATTTAACAGAGTTATAAGAAGTACGGTTTTATTTTAGCCTCAGTAGACTGTTTCTGTTTCTCAGATATCAGAATGTCTGGAGATTTTTATTCTCACCAGATTATTTCCCATTTATTCTTTATATTCTTCTTCATTATAATGTAATATAGTTCCAGAGATAACCAAAGACACTGATATAATGATTTAATACTGACTTGTAGAGCATAAAATAACCATCACTTTTAATCTTTATAGTCAGATAAAACAATATTCATTTAAATGCCATTAATTGTATTGTTCATTGTTTAAGTTCCCTATGCATTGCTTATTTGGCTATATGGTATAAATTTTGTAACACAATTGGAAACACTTACTTATGAAGATATGTTACAGGGATAAGACAAGATGAAAATTCCTAAATATGTTGCCAGCTGAACATTGAGATAATTTTGACATTATTAAAGGAGGTAACTTGGTGGTTAATGTTTTGCTTAGTATTCTGTCTCATGTAATATTCTTGTGTCTGCATGCCTTTGTGCTAGCTTTTGACTTCAGCATGGATTGGGGTAAACAGACTAGTATGTACTGAAGTAACCCTAAAGGCAGCTGAAAAAGTATATGGGAATACAGACCAGTATGACATAAATAACACATGCTGCAGCACAACTTTGCTTCTCTCACTCCCATGAGCTTTAGTAAAAAATGCACACCAGTGTATTCAGATGGTGATGTCAGATTTAATAATTATGTTGTTGTCTACTCTGTCAGACTGGGGTAGAATCAGTCTGCACCCTTACTCCTGATATCTGTTACAGTGTACCCTGGTTTGGGTAATTTATCAACATTTGGAGAACAGTTTTGAAGGGATTTTGGTGTTTACAACTAAAAAGTAAGGTCAAACACAAAACTCTCAACTATTGACTTTGAAATTTGAAGTAGGAAAAGGCTGGACAGCTATCTCAATATTTTGACCAAGTAGGGTTAGAATTTAAAATGGGGGAGAAGTCCCCTCTCTGCTTTGATGAGTAGGACTTGCAATGTACAACTTCAAACACCTATGTAAACCTGCAGATGTATTGAATATACAGAAGACTTCCAACAGTTTATTCAGTCCCAGTCAAACCTGGTATCCTTTTGATGAGCATCCTTATGATTGTGATGCCTACGTTTGGTTAAATTTAGTGCCAGGATTTATTAAAAAAATTCCTGTAATTATTGAAATATTGTTTTCTTTACCTCAGTCAGTTGGTATTAAATGCAGATTATTATCACAGTTTGTAAAATAAAGAGAAACCCAGCATTTGTTGTCAATGGATTGTTTTCTATTATTTCAAACCTGTGTAAACATGGACTTTTTGTACTGCTTTGATAGATATTTAGTTACCATTTGATACACAAATAACCAAGAAATGTTCACCTAGGTATATTATACAATAAATGTTGTTAAGATTGTCTGTTGTGACTTCTCTAGTGCCATTAAGGCCAGTAAAGATCAGGAGACTGATGCAGATGGGGCAGAAGTTAATGGAGGATGGCGTCATTAAGAGTTATTCATCACATTATTGCATGGTGCCTCCTATCTATAATAATAATGCATGCACCCATAAATCAAAACTGTATATTGATCAGTAAGGTTGATAGGTCCCTTGCCTAATTGCTTCATGAGATATGTGATACATATTTTCAATACAGATGTTAGCAGTCATATTGTATGGTACCGTAAAAGTCGTTGCAGAAGTCGCGACTTGTACTAGGAAATCGAATTCTAAAAACTAGAATTTTCTAGCAAAGTCGGGGTGCGACTTGTAATACGTATGTATCCCGTTTCAGTCAGCTTTCCCGGTACATGGAACGATGTCAGTTGAGCGATAATCGGCGATACCTTTAACCAGTGCTTTGTGAAACGTCTTTCCCCAATAATTTACACTTTTAATCATCTCTTTGGCCTTATATTTTATGAACTGACGGAATTTTAATTTTATTAACATTAAATGCAAATTTTAAATTTGCCCAGTTGTGACAAGCCGCAATTCAAGTGACTTCCTAATCTGCGTTACTGTAATATCATGAGTCAATTTGACGCTTATGCCAGTCTGCCGCTCTTTGATGTACATTTTCTTTCCGGTTAACTATATGGGTATGCTTGTCATTAAGAAAAACTCGCGGTTCCATATCCGTTTATGCATGTAAAGTTGCGTGTCATTCAAGCTTGATCCTCTACAGACACGTGAATTCTTTTGCCTGCCCGGTTGATCGCTGAATACCAGCTGACCTTTGAAGCCGTGCAGCGGAAATTCAAGCCCCGGGTCACCCGTGCAATGACCTTTACATCCCCATGTCAACTAAGCCTTCCATGACTGATATCCACAGTTAAAAACTCTCATATTAAGAACCGTTAGGTCACTGTCACCATCTCGTGGTTTTCAAACGTTTAGGATAACAAAGTTATAACGTTTTACGTGAGCTGCAAATATACGATTTGCTTCGTGTGTTACCCGTGTCTCTTTCAGGACGATCGTATACCCGGTCAACAAAATGGCGGCACACATGCATTACGGTCAATCGTGCGTTGACGTATTCGTGATTTTTTTTTTAATGAAGACACATTAATCAATACAATGAAATAACAACATACAGGTATATATTTTATTTACTTAAAATGCCACATACGAACCTAAATTCCACGGGAACCGGCATCGTTTGGTGTCATGACGGGTCTAATTCAACACGGCTGAGTTTGCCATACATCCAAGCAATTTGAATATAATCACTAATAACGATGGAAATTGGGTTTTCGAGATAAAAAAAAAAATCATTAGTCTCAGTAAATATAATAGCTGTAAATTCAATGATTTTTTTTAACTGACCGGTCAATAAAGCGTTTATTATCCCCTTGTTGACTGACATATATTTCAGTGATTTCAGTTATACCATGCATGTGCCGCCCCTAGATGGTAAGTTGTAACAATTAATTCAAGGGTTACTAAATTCAGTTTTAGAGCCCATTTCAGAAATTAGATGAATAAATTTAAACTAAATTATTCTTTCCATCTTTCAGTTGTCTTAAGTCAGTTAAAATCATGCCCAATGCGACGGATTGGGACTCGTCACGCGTACGCAAACTAATCATAGTCTAATGAATCCACCCTACGTTTGACGATCTTTAACTATTTAAAGAGTTGCTCGATTGTGATAGTATTTTGCCTCAGACTCTTTTTAGTTTATTAATACAGTCATTTAACTTGATATTTGCCTTCTAATGTTACTTAACCTAGTAAGAAACGGCAACAATGACATCGTTTCACAGCACAAATTGTTATCCGACGCAGCTGACTTTGGCACTGTACAAATCTTACCTGACAGTTGAACCCCGACTTAATATGTTAAGATTCTGTTGTTATTCCTTAAATATAAGCATTGTATTAAAGCTGTCCAATTTTTTTATGTTTAAATGTTTTTTAATTAGTTTATAAACCACATAAGTACTACGGGGACGTTGGTTGTAGTCTTGCATCGCAAGGAAATAATACTAAAATTTCATATGTATCAGGTGGTTGGGACGCCTCTGAAGTCTGGGTGCGACCTATATTATGGACTTTTCCTGAAACTAAACTTGATAAGCTATTCCCCATGGGGATCCTAAAAGTCAGGGTGCGACTTGTAATAAGGATGCGACTTCTGCAACGACTTTTACGGTAGTGATCAGTGTTTGTTGTCAAGATAGTGGGTCAGCATGCCCTTGTAGGCTTGTTGTTCGGTGCTTGTTCCATTTTACCAATTTTAAAGGCAATATCTGTGCTGTAATAACATATTCGGTCAATTGTAATTCTTTTCAGTCAAGATACCTTGATAAGAGCCATATATGAATACATGTAGAATTAAAGTAAATAGCTAAGAAAAAAAATGACACAAATGGCACTTAATAGAACTACTCATGCTTGGGAGTATAATTTGCAGTGAAAATTTAAAAAAAAATGCCCTGTACAAATATTCCATATTTTAAATCAGACAAGGGAAGCCATGGGTGAAAGAACATAACCGTAATGCCATGTCTGGTTAATCTTGAAGTTAACTGCTTGGTCAGCTTTGTTAGAAGTCAAGGAGATAATTACCAACAGAATTATGAGCAATTTCAGGAGCCTGTATTTTAGTTGAGTCATTTTGTGCCTCTTGGTCTCAGCCATTTAGAGTTAGTAAAGGTTTGGTTAACTGGTACATGAATACTTTTACTATGTCATGTCAGGCAGATTAGACAGTATTTACAACAGGCTTTGGAGCCCTTTTTGATTGATAGAGACACAAAATGCTCTTCTGTAACTGTTGCATGTACAATCATTACAGGAGCACAAGCAACATTATATATTTGGAACTTATAAAAAGGGAACTATACATACAGGACAGACTTATTGATAATATTTGCCTAACTGCTGCACCATTAAGATTTACATTTTCAAGTACAACAGTTTCGCAAAAAACTGTAACCTCATTTCAGTCCACCAGGATTTGTTATATTTCTGTCATATGTAGGCAAATTTAGCTGAGCACCATGACCTATGGGTCTCTTGTTATCTGCATGTCATTGTCACCTTTGCAACTTCCTCAGAACCTCTGGCTAGCTCACTGAGTGAAAACCAGATGCATTATATGAGGATACAGTTTGGGTTTTTTTGTTGCCTTGTCCCAGTTTAGTGTTACTGGGCCTTTTATACATGTACCAGGCTCACATTTTGCTGAATACATGTACTCAAGTCAGAGGTGATGTAGGTTTTTCAGGTGAAGATGACAACCACATAAATGCAGTCTGGCACTGAGGAGGAACTCTTCTTTGGTCAGGGCATGGTTGGGGTTTCAGTCATTTCTTTGTGTTTAATGTTTTGTGGTTGAAACGGCTGCTGTGAGGATGTCAGACAGCAGGCTGTGTGTACTAGCACTGGGACAGCTGGGGGTATCAGAGTTGCAGCATTTCATATTTTTCTTACTGGTGTTGTTGTGTTCACAGACAGTGAAGGAATCCACAACCTCAGACCAGTTATAAAGAACTCTGAGCATGTCTGTTATTTATCAGGATAGGGACTTGTAGTCTGTGGTAGGAAATCTTGTGTAATTGCAGTATATGAGAGCATACATGTCAATTAGCTTCTTTTGTAGCAAATTGTTGGAAATTGTAACATAAGGAAATTGGAAAAGCATGGGATTGAAGAGTTTTGAACATGTTATGAGCAAAAATCACCCTTTGTGAGATCTGCTTATATCCATATTGCACACTTCATCAATAGTAATACAAATGATATATATATCATATGTATATATGTGTCAGGGTACATATATATATATGTATCTAAATAGAACACAGAATAAAACAAGATATGATAATTTACTTCATTTCAAAATGCCACAGTGCACCAACATATTACAACTAATTATCGAGACATTTTTGTTGTTAGAGAGGGTTTCAGTTACATTAATAAACTTTCATTTATAACTACAGTGAAACTCCCCAAAGCCGGACCCTCAAGGGACTGGAGGATTTTGTCCATATTAGTGAGTTCTTCTGTTTAGAGGAGTTTGGCCTATTGCGTCAATTCGTCATTGACTGTTTCTGATATCCCATGTTTTCATTATATGTACACCTAATTTGAAATAGGCTACATAATTTTGATTTAAATCATTTTCATAATAGCTTAAATATGCACTTGCAATTTATAAAATATAATTATAAAAAAAAGAAAGACAAACATCAGCTAGGCCTTGCAAACTAATCTTGGCAGTTTCACTTCGAAGTACCATGCTTCATCTTCTTAGCATTGGCAGTTCATGGAGTGGTTGCACTAGGCATATTGAAGATTGATTATTGGTATCTTGACATTATGATTATTTGTTAAGGATATAGTCTTCACCATAACAAAGTGCAAACTGTCACAAACCATTATTACGGCTCCCTGGGCCGGATGCGAATCACAAAGCATGAACGGCAATCTTTGATGGTGCCCTTGTTGATGAAAAGCTGTTTCTGTTTGAAAGCTTATTTTTTCCTAATTGACCTGCCTATCTTAATTTAATAATGATTGTGTTATCAACACATTAATAGAAATAAACAACAATTTTGATACTGTATAATTACATATAACATTCCAATGGTTCTCCAAATTACGCTTGTCAAAGGGGCTGGCGGTTTCACCAAAACAGGTCATAGGAGGTCATGACCTCGGAGCGCCATCTCCCGGCAGATATATGAACAAAAATATAACTCATGATGTCTGACCACTTTAGAGGGTCGGAATATGTACTGGATATGCTGGTGGGACCGAAAAGTTTGTCCGTTGTCCGAGATAGTGAGTTGTCCGCTTTACTAAGTTTACGTTTAACATAATATAGAGACAAAATTGAAGGGACTGAGATTTGGTGTCCGCATTTGTGAGTTGTTCCCTTACTGAGATGCCTGCAAGTAGGAATTTCACTGTAATTAGATTAACTTTATAAAGCTCAGTCTCAGGTGTCTTGTGTCTTTTCTCACATGTACAGTCTGGTAAGAATTTTGCATGCTTATTTATCAAGGTGAGACTCACCATGTTTTCCATCATCTTCATAAGTTTTTGTAAGACCCTTCTTAAGCATGCTTAATTAGGTCACTGCCAATTTCTTGGAAAAAATGAAAAGTAAAGGGAGAAAGGTGAGGGGAAAGTAAATAGCTGTGCTTGATTTTTGCATGAAATGATAATCCTTTAATAAGTTTCTGGAATACTATTGAATTAAAACATAATTTCAGTTTCCACATTACAAAATTCTCACATGATCGAGAGGACAGGGGAACATCACATTTTACATTTACTAGTGATATACCATCCCAATCTCTGACTTGCAACATCCTGGGTTAAAGTTCACATCCAGTGCTGACATAAAGGTTTTAATTTATACAAAACAAACAACAGTGGCCATAGAAAGCTCCTGAAAGGTGAAATGCCTGCTTGGAATGAATGACTGAGCCTCTGATTAGGGGGGAAAAAAAGAAAATGATCCAAGGACACTGCAGATTAAAAGGTTCAATCTGTTTCTAATTGATTGGACCTGTTGTGACAGAGAATTTTGAAGAATAATATGCAGAAAAGATTGCAAATTATAGTACTTGTAGGATATGAAAAAAAAAAAACAGTATGTAAGCTGACTGTAAAGTGCATAAGTGATCATGACTCGTTGATCAGTTTTAGCACTTATCAAACGTATCTGTGACATCTGTCACTGTCACACATTTCTTTATAAAAAACTCCCAGACACATTCGCAAAAGTGTTTGCCTTGCCTCAGATTGTTGAATGGCCTACAAATTGCTGAAATTATTTCATTATCTAGAGCATTTTGGAAAGACCCTATCAATCATACTCTCATGGGGCCCCCAAGATTTGTATTATGTAGTCATAAGTCTTGATTATGACAGGTATAAATTGTATTTATTTTTTTCTCTTGAAAGTAGGCCTTTCTCCTCCATATAGTAGTCTGTGCTTAGTTGACTATTTTAAGGCAGGCTCAGTCTGTTTGGTCTTCCAGGCCCTAGAAATTTGATTTTTACTCATAATCCTGCATCAGGCTGAAAGTAGGATGAGATACTGAATGAAGCAGACTTGACACACTTCATGGTGGGCAGGGTCTGGTGTGTAAAATGGATTATTCAGGACTTATACAAGATAGAAAAAGGCTTGAGATCAGCATGCAGGTATATCATGATGACCTGTGAGCAGGAAGTGACCTTCAAGAACTGTCCTTGACCTGCTTCCAAAGATAATATGGTTTAATGAATTATATGACCTTGACCCACTTTCCTGAGTTATAAAATGTTTTGAGTTTACAGTGTTACTGAAGTCTGTTCTTTGCTGGCACCTTGGTTTTACATCTCATCATGATGTTATCTGGTTGATCCACTCAAGGGCTTTTATTTTTTTCTGTTAATGCATTAGATCATGTTTCTTTTAATGTTACCTCTTAATATGTTCCTGTGGATAGAGATTCCAAAATATTCTCAATAATTAGAGCAGAAAATAATCATATTCAGAAAAAAAGAGGAACAGTTTTAAATGAAAATAGGGTGACTAAAACCAAGATAAAATGGGTTTTTATGAATATTAAAAGAATACTGAAAAACACTACAAAAGAACTCTGAGCACACCAAAGCAGTTGTGTTACCAGTGTCTGCTTCAGACATTAAAGCAGGTCACACTCTGCTCCCTGGGGAGCATACAACCCAAGCAGGCATTACAGGCACTAGAAGATTATTCATTCTACATTTTGCCTGCCTACCATGACCAGTGCTCATTCACTCCTGGGTCAAGAGAGAGCATCCTTGTGGCAAAGAGTGGTATTTGGCTAGGAGTCTTAGCACAGAAGGTGGTCAGAATGGGAAACGAACCCACAACCTTGCGGTCACAAGTCAGGTCCCCTATCCATTATGCCACCATGCTTCACCGAAAATTAAAAAGGCGTTTTTAATAGGATTTGAAACAAACATAAACATATTTGTAGTTATTATTGTTATATTGAATGACAATAACACATGAAACACATGAAAGAGGACATCAGTCTCCATGTATTACCTACATAATTTCCTTCTCGTAATTCACTATCTTCATCACCTTTTATAGTGTGGTTTATAGAGCTGCTCTAATTGGTCAATGAAAAACTCCTGATCCTGGCTAGTCCTGAAACTCCTGCAGCGGACTCAAACGAACGGACCATACTTAGGACCAGTACTGAAATATCAAAATATTTTGATATGGCCAAGATTGCCCAGGACCCAGTCCTGAGCAGTTTTGGGTTAGAAGTCCAGTCCGCTTAATGCCGCAACCTGAGTGGACCAGACCGGGTTCAAGTCCGGTCTGATCTCGTCTCATCTGCTCTGTGTTTGGCCTACTTTACTGTCAGATTCATAGCTTTGATAGGTTGTAGTTTAGTGATAATCGATTTAGACTGTGGAGCTGAAAGTCGTTGTTTTAACCATGCTGGTGCCTCTGTGGTAAAATTGTAAATTAATGGTACTATTGGTAGAATCTTCAAGAGTCACTCAGAGGTCTTAACCACAAGTTATGACTTCTTGATTATTCGTAGCCCCTTGTTTAAAAAAACATGAACAGGACCAGATGTTGAGGGGTTCACAGGGAGGGCTCCCTTATTTCAAGCCCCCAAAATCTGGAAAACAGAATAAAACATGCTCAGTACTGGAAACAGCACCAGATTTTGCATGGTTATCTCCCCTTTACTTCTGCGTGTGACAGTCGTGTATAAAGTCTATACTAGCACTCCTGACTCTTGTTTTTACCTGTGCAAGTTAGGTGTTGATTTCCTCCCCCTTTATAAGTTCCTGTTATGGCCCCTGATGAATTCCTGAAGACCTCCATCTTCCCTCAGTGTAAAGTGCCTCCCACAGACCATGGACCTATCCTAAAAAAAAAAAAAAAAAAAAAAACCAAAAAACAAAAAAAGTGAGAGATGCTTGCATGGCATGCAGTGAGAAAGTGGTTGTGGTAATCAGATGGCCCTCGTGTCAGGGTGACCAACTGGCTAGGTTTTACTAAAGCCTTTTTGTACATCCAGGATAAAGACCAATTTGGAAAATTACATGCTGCCTGTATGAAGGTGTCAGGTATCCAGGACAGATCACTCAAAGTGCAACTCTCCTTGAAGTGTAAGAAAGTATTGCCAGAATCCAAGAGCAAAAATCAATTTCTGTGGAGAGAGGACTGTTATTTCCAGGTAGGCGGAGGTGTCTCTCAGGTTACAGCTCACGCGTAGACAGAATCAATATAAGCCCAAAATGGCTACACCTTCACCTTACTGCTGAATCAATCTCAGGAGGTAATGATATTGATACGTAACTGTTAAACCTTTTGTTTGAGTAAACTGTCTGGAAGGTATTGATTTGAAGAATGGGGTAATATTACAGGACAGGAAGTTTCCTGTTCCTCATAGAGTTTGTTTTGAAAACCATTTTACATGCATCCACCAATGAGCATCCAATCCTACCGTCATTAACATTTTACCCACTAATTTTTTGGCCTCTAATAAATCTGTCATAACAAATTGAAAAAAAAATAAATAAAATAATTTTAGGCTCTTACATACCAGTTGAAATGATCCTCACACAGCACACGTTTTGCAGATAATATTTTTCTAAAGTGTCCTTTGTTTTGGCTTGGTTTCCTGTGTTTTGTGATAAGATATTAGGACAACTTTTGCACCAATCAGATTGCTTTAATTCGGCAAACCTTGAGATTGCATAACATAATCTGTGACTGGCTCAAGTGATCGACTGATGGTATATAAGATGGTCAGGCCCAATTTATTCATGTAAGTTGGAGATCAGTTGTGAAGTAGACTCCAGAATGGCCATTACTGGCTGTCAAGTCCAGTGACAAAAATATATACATTTTAATGTATATGTCAGAGACGAGATTGAAATCCTGGCGGATTTTAAATTCGCCTAGATGAGATTGCGATTGTGATCTCGCCTAGGTGAGATTGCAATTGTGATCTCACCTAGACGGATTTTAAAGTCGCCTAGACGAGATCACAATCGCAATCTGGCCTAGGCGAGATTAAAATCCTGGCCTGCTCCATGATGGATTTTAATCTCGCCTAGGCCAGATTGCGATTGTGATCTCGTCTAGGCGACTTTAAAATCCGTCTAGGTGAGATCACAATTGCAATCTCGCCTAGGCGAGATCACAATCGCAATCTCGTCTAGGCGAATTTAAAATCCGCCTGGATTTCAATCTCGTCTCTGACATATACATGTATAATTCAATGCAGTTTACAATAGCAATTTAGTTTGTTTTGAGAGGGAGGGATGAATGACAAAAGGGAATCTCAAAAAAGAAAAAAAAGATAAATAGATTTTTTTGTAGATATCAGTATATCAGGTGCTACATTTATACAAAATGATCTGTTTGCTTATTTCGTTTGACAATCTGTGTCTTATACAGGTCCTTGAAGACAGCATATTAGTAATCATAAGATGATGAGTAAACTATCTCAGAATGGTGCTAGACAAGTAAAGTACAAGCACTAGAGCTTATTTTCGGTCATGAACACAACCTAGTCAATACTCTTATAGTATACAGGCAGAGCTTGGAAAAATTAATCTCCTTTACACTTATGCATATAGAGTGTTTGCACATGTATCTCTGGAGCTAAATGGTTATTGATTGGTGTCTATTAACCACTGGTTCCTGTTAGGACACAGTGCTTTTTAGAGCCACAGTATATACACAACTGTATGAAATGTCACATCATTGGCATGTGGTTTATGGGATGTATGAATCAGTATACAAGATTTTTAAAGCTAATGCCTAAGTATATGTATTGACATAAGGCTGGATACAATAACCAGACAAGGGTAGATTGGTGTATGCAAACATGAACAAAGCACGGTGTCGCCGCTTGTGTATGACAAATATTTGATTGGGTGGACAGGTATAGCCAGCATACCTTTAGTTCTGTGTTACCTGGGCAGGCAATGTGCCATACATTTGCTATAAATTACCATGTAATATCTCTTAATAACCTCAGCCGGCAGTCTGCAGGAAACACATGTTTTAACCCTTATGGGTAATCATTGTGGATTTATATTATAATGTATGTCTGACCTTTGACCCTGATTTATTTTCGAGCAGTGTAATACTTAATTATGCTACTAAGGCTAGTCATGTGACATCTGTGGGGTATTGGCAAATTCAGTCTATAGTGGAACCTCCCAGGTAGGGACACTGGAGGGACCTCGAATTTAGTCCACAATAGAGAAGTGTCTGAATTATGGAGGTCAAGGCCCATTAGTCTATCATCAGGGGACTCCTTCAAGTGCCAATAGAAGAATGTTGCCTTGAATAGAGAGGTGCTCAATGGGAAGATATCCCTGTAGTCAGCTTGACCTAAGTTTTCCGTGACTGAGATGTCACAACAGTAGTCCAAACTGGTTCACTTTTGATCAGCCAAACCAGTTTGAACCCTATTCAGTGCTCAGGTAGTTCCAAAACTTTCTTGATGCAGATTTTGTGTATTTGCAGTTGCAAATACAAACCCATAAGGCCAGATATTCCTGAAAATCCACTGTGCATTATAGTTGTAACTGTTTATTTGATGGGTGATATTGGAATTTGTATTGATCTTTGATACTTGTTTCAGTTCTTCTGGACTCTACATTCTACAGGAATGCTTCAGACTTGTGTTTGAGCTCAGTATAGTAAATTGATAGATGTAATACTTCCAAAGTGAGTATTCATTTAACTGCAAAGGAGGTTAAGCTTCAAACAATGTAAGCTTGGATGCTTAAGTAAGTGTAAGTTTCTTGGTCAGAAACCAAGCAATTTGTGAGGGATTGATGTTTCCTAGTCATCTGAACCTTCACATGCCATGGGTGATCCAAAGATGAGAAAGTTCATTACAGGTGTGTGGAGGCAGTCAGTTTGTGTGTGTATAAAACTGGTCTTTTGTTGTGCACAGAATCAGTACAGACATGACACAGTTTTTTGCATGATCTCGCTGTGTTAAAGTCTTCCAAATCTTGATACCTGGGCTTGGTTTACCCACACTGGTCTGTCAAGATAGAGTGATAACAGACATTTATGGAATCAAGGATAATATTATAGCCATAAAAATAGCTAAGATAATAGTTTGTAAAACATTAATGATTTATAATGGTGAGGCTTTAAGAAAAAGATGCTGCATAATTGGATTAGACACAATTGTGTTAATGCACCTGCTAATGCCACTTGATATAGATTTTTTAGTCCTTAAAAAGCTGAAAGCATAATGGAAAGTGATTGCTGCAATAACATTATGATACTGGCACCTGGTATGTGTATACTTGTCAGAGTTGATTAATAGTTAAAATGAAATGATTAATTTGTTCATTTACTTTAACTTGTGAAAAAAAATCAAAATAATCAGAACATGAGCTGAATAAACTGCATTATCATTACTGTAAGCTGCTTCTGCCATTGCAACTTTGACTCTCTACATCACTGCAGGTCTTTCAGGTAATACTGTTAACATATCCACTACTGATCATAACATAAGGAAAAGATAACTTCAAATAGCACTAGAGATAGCTGCCAAGTGCCCCAGCTGGTATTGTCTGGAACTGTGTGGATAGCCCTAGACAGTTCATGTACTGTCATCCTAGGGTATAAATAGGGGCCAGATAGGGTGCCTCATGTTCATAAAGAACAGTGTTCTAGTGTTTGCTATTGCTCTGCTTCTGTTAATAAAACATTCCCATGTAAATTCTGCATGGCTTATGACTTATTCAAAATGAACAAGACAGAGCCTCAGCATGTGTCATGGTTTTGATTTCTTTTAAAGGGCCCATCATTACTTTTGTTTAAGAATGAACTGTGTAAAGTTTAGTGACTATGCAAAGACTGAACACTAAAGCTCTTGTGAAAGTTGTAAAATAACCCCATAAATGCAAAAGAAAGTCACAAATACTAAGATAGTTTAAATTCTTTGCATGGAATATCTTTTACCAAAGAACTCTTGAATTTATTGACCTAAGTGGTTGTACTTTGAAGATAAGTTCCTTGTCAGTGTAGAAATACACCATATTATAACCTGGTTTTCTTATTTTTTGACAATGTAATATCTCTTTCGAATATGGAAATTGCACTCAGTAGAGGACGCAGACTTGTTAACAAACAAACAACTAGTCTAACAAACAAACAGCCAGGGATGAAAACATTACCTCCTTGGCAGAGGTATTAAACTATAAAGTAAAAGAGAGAGATTTGTTGTTTCCTTTCATTACCTTCATAGCATGGCAGGTAGTGGGTCAAGGCCTATATTTATATTATAAAGTGCAGGGTTTGCTGTTTCATCCAGATGCCAGATGAGGAATATGAGCTGTGTTTGCCTCAAGGTCAGCCATGTGTGGGCGTCAGTAATATTTATTGATGGAATATTTGGGCTTCAGTTTATATGTATTAGGTATATATGTATTTATACATGCACTCATTGTCCTTAGGGTTGTCTTTATGTTGCATCATTAAATCTTGTATTAGATATCTGGACTTCATTTATATCCAGGTTTAAAATGTACCTGTATTAATATTATCTCAGTAGTGCCTATGATCCTTGTGGATATGTTTTACAACCACCAAGGAATTGATGTTTTCACAACAGTTTGTATGTTTGACTATCAGAATGATTCGATGGTTCAGTATAGGTTTTCACCTGCCAGGAGTCTCAGTCACCTGCGCTGTGTATACATGTATGTTTGTTTGACTATCAGACTAAAAATATGTGAAACAATTTCCTGGAAACTTTGTGAAAAGTTGGACATGTACCAAAGAAGATCCCATTTAATTTTGGTTGGGTTCCTGATAAAACAGTGTATTTAGTAACATTTATATGCTGTTGGCAGAGGTATTCAGCCTACTCTAGATTACTTGTAATTAGTTTCTAAGACTGATCATTTTTCTTGAAGCACCTTCCTGATCTTTTCATCTGGTTTCCTTCAACTTCAAGTTACATGGTAACTAGTAATATTACTGTATCATACATTTGCAGGTTATAATATATGATTACAATGTGAACCAGACTACTATGAGTCAACACATGCACATTAAAAGTAATGGTGTGCCAGTAAGTTGATTCTATTGATGATTGATCCTTTTTTCCATAATAGATTAAGTCAGTTGCATTTTTGCATAAATGATTACAAATGATTATGTTCGCACATCCAAAGAAGTCATATTATAGTTTATACCAATAAAATATTCTGTCAGAGATATAAGAAAGATAGTGAATAGTGACTAAAAACAGTGGATATAATTAAAATGTGATTCAAATAAATGTCAACAACCCCAGCTGAGGCCATTTCCTTCAGTGTGACTGAAATTACTGAGTCAATATTTTAGTTATGATTGATCATTCTATACAGCACAAATTCATGGTGATATAGATTGTATGTAAAATAATCAATTAATAATCAATCATTGGTTGTTTTTTACCTGTCAATCATGGAATATAATTTTTTAATTGATTCCCCCACTAATTAAAAAGTACCTCCTGGACAGTTTCTGCCTTTAGACACGAAGAAGGGACTGTTTGTGTTGTCCACCATGTACATTTACCATATACATGTACATGTTTACATATTTCATTAGATGGATTAGTTCTATATAAGCTAACTGGTGGTACACAAATCACATGTTGATAACAAGGGTGGTGTAGATATCTGTCAAACAATCTTGTCCAAAGATCTTGACAGTGCTCCTGTTTCTGGACATCTTTCAGTATTGGCAAGGTTTGGCTACTTGTAAAAAGATAACACAATATTTGGCTGAACATTCATGCCAGAGTTGTTGTTGTGTGGTAACTAGCCTTGCCCTTGAAGGCTTCTTATGTACTCAAGGTCTAGAGTCTGCAGTTGTGTTATTTTAGGTGCACATGAATTGGAGTTGGAGGTTTTCCTGTCAAACTAGATATCATAAGGTTTGATTTAAACTAATCATAGATGGATACAGTGTAATGGTACATCAGATCAATACTTATATGTTATTATTGCCTTGGTTTTGGCCTGAAGGCAGCATATCAGCCTAAGGCTTATAGGGACGAGGTACAATATGGCTGTTTAAAGGCCAAGACCAAGGCAATACCCAATGAGATGGTTCATAGTATTGTCATTTAACAGCCACGCATAATTTCAACACAACTAATTTGGTATCTTCACTATTTTCATGAAGTACTTGCGTAAAACACTTCAAAAGAGCATGCGTGCTGGCACCTTGACACATTCAGGTTCCTACTTTTTCATTCCAGGGAGGTGCATCACAGAGCATAGTAACATCACATGGCCTTTGATGGTTGTCGATTTCATTCAGGGTGGTGAGTCAGTGAGCAGAGTGACATCACGTAAATCTTGGGGCTTGTCAGATGCATTCTGGGGCTTTGTGGCTAATATCACCCCCCCCCCCCCCCCGCTCCCCCCCCCCCCCTCCGGAATGATTTGAACCTTAAATGACATGTCAGTGTCACAAATGACAGGATCTCTGTATCCTGTTGATAACATGTGTGACAGGTTAATAAATTGTGATATTAACATCAGTATCATCAGATGTCCCTGTTTTGATTTGAGGATTAAATTTTATCTTCCAATCAATTCAATTCAGATTTGGTCTTTTGGCACCATATAAGGCATGTTAGGTTATTGTCCGTCATGAATAAGGTAAATGGCACCTGATTGGATAATTGTTAAAAATAAATTTTGTGAGAGGACAGTAGGTTAACTGTCTGTGAACTAGGAAAAATATTGGCTTAATTGGGGTAGAAACTGTATTATGACTTAAACCGGTATGTAAATAGTATTGTGTATTATGTTTTTGGAAAGTGGTTACGTATCATGTTATGTGCATTTTAATAGCCTAAAGCTAGCATGCGGAACTTATGCATATGCAATATGTGTGGGTAATGCAGCTAGAAAACGGACGCTTGTGATTCCATTAATATGTATGTGTATGTGGTACGCATGCTGCAAAGTCAGGTCTCTAATGTAGAGCTGCCCGAGTAGAGATGTCATCTGTCAGAAGAATACCCTATCACTGACGTCAAAGTTTGTAATTTCCCTGTCCATTAGCATTTGTAAGCATTTTCAATCGCCACCATGAGTGATTGAAACTTGCTGCATACGCATACATATAGCACATGTACTGCATACGCATATGTGGAGTCAATCCAAGAGAATATAATGTGCGTGATTCCTAGTTGCATACACATAGATAACTCACTTCATACACACATATGGAATGCTACTTTTAATGTAGTAAGAACTTGCTGGTGATAGTAGATATATATAGGGAATCTTATTTGTTAGCTATATATAGTGTGTACTACACACCTTCTAATTATTGATGTACCAAGTTAGTGTCTTTTGTAATCACAGACTATACTGAGACTAGAACTAGAAGTTTTAAGTGCTTAAACTATTTCCAAAGAGCTAAGGATGAAAAATTATCTTGATTTTCATGTTTAAGACAAATATATTGGTAACGGCAACTATCAATCTGTAATTGGCCCTGTCATAGCCTTGGTTCTGTGTTTAGTCTTTAGTTCTGTGCATCTCTCTCAAAGATCTTTCTTCAATTTGGCCACTGTGTTGTCATTTGCAAAAATGTACGTGGCCACAAAGTACTTCCAAAGGGTAAAGCAATCAACAGTGTCTTTCACACAAGAAGTTTGCCAGCTCATTCTCTCAGCTCTGACTCAGAGAGGGGTTCCATGAAAAATAATCTTTGATGTGTGATGAATAATTCTCCTAAATCTTACACACAAGCCTTGACCAGCCCCTTACTGATCAGAAACACTTTATAAAGGTTAAATTTGTCTCATGCTGGGTGCAATCAGTGGTTCAAAAGAAAATATGAACATAGTGAAACATAAACATTGTGAAACATGAACATAGTGAAACATAAACATTGTGAAACATGAACATAGTGAAACAAGAACATAGTGTTTGCACTTGCACTACTATCATAAATAAAAATTAAATTGTGGTTCAAGTCAAGTAAATGACTAAATTTTCCTTTCATGGTTGCAAGTTTTTGCTTTTCTGATATATATTACTTTCAACTGGAAGGTCTCATTATAGTAAACAGACACTAATTGATTATATTTATCAACACACACAACCAAAATAATATGTGAGACAGGTGAGAAACAGACTATGCCTGTAAGCAAGGGTGAATTCAATTTCATCAAGAAACTTTTTGTATTCAGCCCAAACGAATAGCTATCAGAAGATGATGCACAATGTGGAACGTGACTAAATATGTTTAATCCCTGTACTTTGTCCAACCAGAGCCAGCTGCTGAGCCAGCCTTTATGCATCATGAAACTCCACATAACATGCATTGTCATCTTGATGGGCCCTTGGCCCCTGAGATTCCCTGTATTGTGACATCCAACCACTTAGTTACACCCCTTAGCGTTTACTCCAAAATGTATGTGTTAACATCTGCAGTTTTAACATAACATGCCATTGTCACTTGCTACACATGATCAAAAAGATACTATGGCCTCATCTGCTAAACATGTGTATGTTGCTGAATAATTGCAGTTCCTGATGTGTTCCACTACAGAGCTTTGCATTATTTACCCTTTCTGGTTATGTTAGAAACATTCCTCTGCTAAAATCATTATCATGATTGACATCTCAGTGACTGAATTTAAAAGTTTCCACAGGCCCAAGGGTTGTATTTTTAGCTCAGATGACTGTAATATTTTTGTCATATGCCTTAAAATAAATATCATAATATATTGCTAAATTCAAATGATATTCAATCTAGTTCACAGTATTTCGTTGTTGGCCCATGAAATATAAATTGACATGATTCTTTTATGTCAGTTTAACATAGATTAGGGTTGGTTATGGGTAGAGTACAGGACTCAAAGCCAGGAGATTGTTATTTTGAATCTAGGCTGAGTAGCAACAAGATTTTTCACGGTTAACCTTCTCCCCCCCCCCCCCCCCCCCCAAAAAATAACCAGAGTGAGAGTTCAGCAGGCTAACTGGGAAAGGCTACACACATGGAGATGTACATTTCGTATGTGAAACCATATAACATCGTGCTGACACAAGCATTACCGCTGGTGCTGTGACCCAGTTGCTGCTTCAAAACTAGGTCTAAACTATTTTAGATGCAAATTGAACATTCACACATCACTTAAAATAGATTAAATTACATTGAAATGGTGTGAAAACCTCTTCCTGAGCTGGGTTCATAACAATTTGGCTAAAACTTATCGAAAATGCTTTGGATTGCCTTCTGAATAGTCAGATCGCATTCAGAGTGGTTTTAAACTGTTTCACATTTGATATGTGAAAGGGGTATGTGATTAGAGCCCTGTACTCTTTTCAGAAAGAGCATTCATGGCCTTGTTACTTAAATATCATTGTATGCTCCAAAACAGAGTTTTGCAGATACTATGTATTCAGACAAGTTCCGCCACTGCTGCTGCCACAGCTATATATTCTCATACACAAAACAGGTGGTGCCACCTATTATCATGTACTCATGAAAATACTTTTAAAGGGACAAAATCAGGAGCAATATTATGCCTATTCTTTCACACTATCAGTTCAGGTTTACTTTATACAAAGGTTTTCCAGCAAAACAGTCACAGCACACAGTCCTAGAACCTCCCATACGGCTGTTCAACAGCTTGTTTTGGCTCTGCATGTTGGTAAACACAGTCCACGTGTACCATAAGGCCGCGCGACCGAACGTCCGATTATGAGCCACTACACTTGATGTTTCAACCAGTGGGAGCATGAATTACATTTTCTAGCCAAGTCATTCAGGCCATCTCCTAATTTTCACATGTTGTTGCTGGGCGATACATACACTGTGTTTATGTTGACACCCATGATCGTGCCCATTCCACTGTTTTTAACACTTGTTTACAGGAGTAAGCAAACGGTTTCAGGGAAATATTTTGGCAGGTACAAATTTATTTGAAAGAGAAGAAGCTATTTTGTGTGTTTATTCAACATGCTTTATAGGTGATTGGGCCCCTTTAAATGCATTTATCTCAGGAGTGGTTAGACGTGCGGCCTGATATTATGCATGTCCATGGATCTATGATGGCAATATTTTGTTGACATTACTGGTGGTGCAACCTACAATAATTTTAGATTCATCCATCAGTGAGTCTTGGAAAACTTAGACCTCTCTGATGCCACAATTTTGGGAGGGCTGTCATGTCAGGAGAGTCTCCATGCCTCCCTTTATCCATGCCTCTGTGGTTCTGCGGATACCTGTTGTCGCTTGACGACTGTCCATATTCTAGTTTCTATGACAGGGGAAGAATATTTTCATTCTGCTCTGCTTGAACATTAACATCCTGTTTTGCAGAATTGACAGGTTCCCAAATTGATGTAATGGCAAGTAACATTTTCCACAGTTATATATAAAAAAATGCTCATTAACAAATAATTACAAATGGTTAATGACTTCCCTCCTTAGCAGTGACAGCCACTACTTCATCCAGCTACTGCAGAGCTGGGTGTGTGTGAAAGTGCTCTTCTCTAATGGTCAATACAGCTGAATTTTAATGAGGACAGTCCCATCCTTTGATGATTTTCAGCATTGGACCACCTTATTTCAAATCTGTGGCAGGAAGATAATTTGTTCTTGAGAATGGAAAAGAAGTCACGGGAAATAAAGTCAGGATTTAAGACCACAAATTCACGAAGGAGGAAAAGTCCCAGAAATAAGCACTTTAGGGAATGAAGTCACAGGTTTGTTTCAGAATAACAATGTCAAAGAAAAGTCTCAATTTTCAATAAGGATATTTTTCACAATTTATGTAATTGGATAAAATACCCCTTCTCACCTTATTCATGAATATAACTTCATATTTGACTGCAATTTTAGTATTACATGTTCCAGCAAGGTGAGCACATGTTTAATAGTTTTGATGATTTTACCTGTTAATTTTATGCTCCAGATAAAGTAATTCAAAATAAGCACTCATATATTGTATGATATCTTCTGCCTTAGGTGATGGTTCCATCAAACACAGCTCCCCACTGATTACTACTAGTAAAGCCTAGGTCACACTGGCACGGATTAGGGTACGGACCTCAACCTACTGTCAGAGATCGACTGTTCACGGTCCATCTGTGGGAAATGCGCATTTTGTTTGATTGCAACCTTGATATCAGGGAAGCTTCTCACGGTTTGAGTGCGGCAACCGTGCTGTTGTGACCAATTTCCTTGGTCTGCGAGGGCGTCGGCTCAGCTTTAATACCGTTTCAGTGTGGCAAGATAGGGCATGGGAGGGATTTCTACAGTCAGCCACAGACAATATATTGATAATGGTGGAGTGAGTACAGATTCCTACAGGTCTGGGCAGTCTGAGTGATGACTTTCAAGGAGGCGTTAAAAATTAACATTTGGCCAAGCTTGACTGGTTGTGTCACAATCCTCTCACAAACCGGCCTGTCAGTACTCTGGCAGTGACGATCAACCAGGGAAGACCCTGACCAATTACCTACGCATGCATAGGAGTAGTAGAGACATGAACGGACCAGCACGGTGGCTTAATGGCCAATGGCGGTAGGGCCGCTGTCTATCCACTTATTTTCTCTTCCCTGCTCATCCATGACAGCACCATGGAAGTGTTGAACATTTCAAAACTTCTGTGGTGTTGGATGGACCAAGAACCGTCAGCAGGCACCATGGCGGTTGAAGACGGACAAAGCCATGGACTCCCTGTGATTCCTTATGGTTCACTAGGATTAATAACGGATCACCAGGGAATGGTCCTTAGAAGCCCATATGTGATGATCCGTGGTGAGATCCATGACAGTTTTGACCTAGGCTTAATACTGGAGGAAGTTGATTTTTCAAACATTTAGTTTCCTTTTATGCATGCAAGGTTTACTGCATACATGTGTGTTCTTCAGCTGCTATCAGAGCATTGGGGTGCATGTGTCATTTGAGGTAAATTGTAAGGACAGCATAACATGAATTGTTCGGACATCAGAATTTATATTAGAATTTGGTACTAAATGTTTTGACCTATTGGATGACAATGATTTATGACATCACAGGCTTCCTGGAATTTTAACACAGTAACATTTGGTGTGTCATTTGTGGTTTAATTACGCAGGTCTCCATTGGTGGTTGATCGAAGATAAGATGAGATAACGTGAACAGTGTTCCTTTTTCAGCCAGGCTGTTTATGTAATGCAGAAAAGTGATCTGTTCAGGCTGTCATTGTTCATGAGATCAGTGGTTTGTTTAAATTAATGGATTTTTAAAGGCAGTAGATGATAGTAGAATACTGTACCCTAAACTTCAATGAAAAAGAATACAGGAACATTTGGTATATCATCTGTAAGATGACTCTGGTTTCAATGATTCCTTAACATGTTGTCTAGATAAAATCAGATAAATCATGAACTAGTTTATTTTATGTTGATTTTGTGAGGCTGCTTGTACTGTATAGAAGGTTTTATGTCCTCCAGCTGCACAATTAAGAATATGAAAACAGATAATAATGCAATTAGAACTAAGTTGTGACATTTCAAGTATTTCCTCATGTAAAATAATTAGTAAATTCTATTTCTTGACCTTATAAGTTGTATAGAGTTATATTGAGATCATATTGAGGTTGTATTGATTATATATAGCTATCTTGTTGATTTAATTATATCTACATACTGCTATAATGTTGATTCATTATTTATATTCATTATTTTCATGTTAAATTTCTCATTCTTCTTGTTGTATCCACTTTTGCACTCCTTGTTGGAGTGGTAATGCTGCATTGATTTCAGAATTCCCACTTAACCACTGCTTTCAATATCAATGTTTGTGGGTATAGCCACCAGGGAAGTTGGCACAGGGACAAGAATGTTCCAGTGAATGAGATTTTGGTATTGCCAGTCTGACCAGGTTTGAAACCAGCACTACTGTGCTTTGATTATTCAGAAAATTGGCATATGGCAGCTCCCTGGTGGTGATATCCAGCAAAAGTGCTATAGTAAGCAGTGGTTGTGTTTAAGAGTTTTAGATTATATATTGAAGAATATACATGACACACTTGCTGTTGGTTTGAACCTGCAACTTCAAAACTTTTCATTTTGAACCTTTGTAAATCAAATATGATTATTATCAAATTACAAGAAACAAATGTCTGACATTTTATTTTTGTTGCTTCAGACTTACCCTGAGATGTTGAGGAGTACTTGTTGACTGAATAACTTCTGGTAAGTCTTTTTTTCTCACAGTACAGGAAAATGTCTTAACTTCACTCTGTCATTTTGTGCCAGGAGTTGGTTATAAAAGCATGTTTGATGATTCAAAGAAAAGAGCAACTTCAGAATGATGATTGTTTATTATTTACCACCACTTTCAGTTATTCCTAGTCCTGTAATGTACATCTGAAAGTTGAGAGTCTGGGATCCATGCAAGAACAAACATTTGCCTACTGCAACAATGCCTGTTCACAAATCTGATGAGAAGCCTTATCTGAGCAAACAGACATATAGAAATAGCAAAGAATTTAAAAGCACTATGTATTATGTAAGTCATGTTCGCAAACTTTATTTGCATATTGCCATGCTGTATAATGAATCAATCAATCCATCTAGCAAGTTGCTTGTGATACAAGTCCCTCATTACTACTTTAAATCAACATTTTAAGGGCAGGTCACCAGTCTGATGACATTTTGTATTCCGTAAAACTGCGGCCTGCTTTCACTGATACAGATCAGTAGATGACTGTTTTATATATAAGCAGTGGTTGGAGTCTGTTCCTGTTTCATATTTGATCATCTGTTTGTGTAAGTCAATTGATGATAGGTTAATAATTGGTTCAGATAAAAAAAACTCAATATATACCTTTGACAATGGAGAACTTCAACGCCACTTTTTCCATATTTTGCTGTCTTTACAGCAAAACATGGTTTATGATGTAGGCTAGAGAAGTCCTCTGTCGGACACCGTGTATATTACTTTACCCTTGTTTTTGTCCCTCAGCAGATTGTTTGTTGACGTATTTTGGAGGTCAAGTTAACATCCAAGGAAAAATTCATGAAATATAAATTTTGGAGGTAATCTGATACACAATAAAAATTTTCTGCCAGGGTGAAGTTTTAACATTGTTTGCTACTTTGTGTCACACCTTCCTTAAGTGTGCATTCAGGATATGTTCATGATAGACTTCATCCTTTACCCATTATTGTGGTAATATTTCTGAAATATGCCAAAAAGAACATGTGAGGTCAATTAAAATTTCTAGTAGTATTAAAATATCATTTAACCACATGGCTGTGACTACTATTTTGAGCAGTTTTCAGTTTAGTATCTGCAAATCTGTTTCTTTGACTTCTGTTTGGAGCATTTTTCAGTTTAGTTTGTACATATCTGATGCTGTGACTTCTGTTTGGAGCATTTTTCAGTTTAGTATGTACATATCTGATGCTATGACTTCTATTTGGAGCATTTTTCAGTTTAGTATGTACATATTTGATGCTGTGACTTCTATTTGGATCATTTTTCAGTTTAGTATGTATATATCTGATGCTGTGACTTCTATTTGGAGCTTTTTTCAGCTTAGTTTGTACATATCTGATGCTGTGACTTCTATTTGGAGCATTTTTCAGCTTAGTTTGTATATATCTGATGCTGTGACTTCTATTTGGAGCATTTTTCAGTTTAGTATGTACATATCTGATGCTGTGACTTCTATTTGGAGCATTTTTCAGCTTAGTTTGTACATATCTGATGCTGTGACTTCTATTTGGAGCATTTTTCAGTTTAGTATGTACATATCTGATGCTGTGACTTCTATTTGGAGCATTTTTCAGCTTAGTTTGTACATATCTGATGCTGTGACTTCTATTTGGAGCATTTTTCAGTTTAGTACATATATATATCTGATGCTGTGACTTCTATTTGGAGCATTTTTCAGTTTAGTATGTACATATGTGATGCTGTGACTTCTGTTTGGAGCATGTTTCAGTTTAGTTTGTACATATCTGATGCTGTGACTTCTATTTGGAGCATTTTTCAGTTTAGTATGTACATATCTGATGCTGTGACTTCTGTTTGGAGCATGTTTCAGTTTAGTTTGTACATATCTGATGCTGTGACTGCTGTCTGGAGCATATTTCAGCTTAGTATGTACATATCCATGCCTATGAATGCTGTTTGGAGCATATTTCAGCTTAGTGTGTACATGTCTGTGGCTATGAATGCTGTTTGGAGCATGTTTCAGTTTAGTTTGTACATATCTATAGTTTGCTAATCATCAGCTCAAAATATAGTACATAACTAGTTTGCTAATCAGCAGCTCATGTTGGCAGCCTGTTTTGAAGCAGAAGAAGACTTTTTAGGGCCAGTATGGTAACTAAAACCTTTTGACGTGGCTCTATTTTGGTATCCAAGGTCACCGGAAGTTTGAATCAGCCGTTGGAGGCTGTCAGCTGTGATGTATGAAGGAGCTGTGTTTTATGTATGCCAATTCCTACAGTGCCCAGGTCATGTGTTCCATGTATAATCTGTCATGGACTCCTTACTTGTTTGTCATCACACTGTAGACCTCCATTTTTTCTCAGTGGTGAGTTTTTGGTTGTTTTATTTGCTTTTTGTTTTGTTTGCTTCTTGTACACATTTCCATGAAAGGATATTTCTGCTCAACATAATATACAATCCTCAGAATTTAATCAGCTTTTCCAGGGTTTGAAATTTGTTTAAAAAATTACACACTAGCAGGGCCAGCAGTTGCAAGGGTTTATATGCCTGCCTGGTAATTTATAGGCTTGTCTCTTTGGTTTTGTGTTATGTGTGACATATTTTGACAATTAAATGATAGAAAGTTCAAGATCAAGTCTTATTCATATACACTAAAAAGTTGCAAGTAAATGGAAACCTGTATGCCACTTTTGCTGGTATATTAATATTCATTGAAACAACCCTACACTGCTGTTTTAGAAACAGGTTGTCAACCAAGTGAAGTAATGTTCCAGAAATATGCTCCAGTATTGTTGAGAATTGTCTCATCATCCACTCAACTTAATTGCTTGACTGTTAACATGATAGAGTAAAAGATCTGGGAATGATATATAGATTAAAGAGGACAGGTATGATCATTGATGGCTCTGACAAGACTTATATAAACAATAAATGCTGTCATTATAAGCTTGCACAGCAAATCCTTTAAAGTTTTTTTAGATTATTTCAGTCTTGTTCGCAACAAAAAAATATTTTGTCAAAGATTGAGAGTAAATAAAGAAATTTAAAGGTAAATTAGGTGCAAATCAGTATGATACTTCCTGTATTGTTTCTATATTACACCCTCAGTTGTCCCTTATTTATTAATTTGTCTAGACTCTCGTGTTGTAAAAATATATTAATATTTTATCAATAAAATCCCTTACCCGTGATCAAAGTTGATATCAATTATATGGATAACCAGCTCTTATAAAGATGTAACAGGGGTCTATCAAGGTCACGGTCATCCATGGATGAACACATTACTTCGCAGTCACTGAGTCAGCTATTGTTTGTTCGTATTAAAACAGCTGATGTGACTCTTGTAACATCTTGTTATGATTTTTATGAGCCGTTACCTGTTGTGAATTTATGATCAAGTTAATCGTAAATGACTGGTAAACACTATTATTATGGCTCAACACCTGTAGGCATGTATAACTATAAGTGATTTCACACTCTAACTTGATAAACCTGTCTGTGATTTATTAACCACTAAGCCTCTCGTTTGCCTTTTTATAAAGTATCCCATGGCTCCCTGTGTACCTTAAATTAACCATGGCCAGATGTTTGTATTGACATAATAGTATAGACAGCATACAGCATATAATAAATTGGGATATATAATGTACATGTCCCAGTTAGAATAAGAATCATTTGAAGATCCACAATATTCATGGGACAAGTTAGCTGTGACAACATGACGTTCAGGCCTTCTTTAAAATAAACTGATAGGAGCCTGCAAGTCCTGATACAGGTCATAATAGAACCCCATTCAAAGAGTGGGATAAAAATATTTGCTGTGTGGTAGTATATGACACCAGAGGCTTACATGGTCATGTTTTATACGCTAAATAATGAAGAAAAATGTTGTTACACCAAATTTATGGTGGTTACCTTGGTGGTAAAATCATTTTTCATAACTGCCGCATGAATACATGTAAGTCAACTATAAATATTATATTTATTATTTTTCCAAATGGTATAATGTCACTTTTGTCTTACCTTGGAAAAATTGACACTTAAACAAGCAGATGAAAATGAGAAAGTACTGTCAAAAATGGCGTGCACATCATATTATACTAGAATTGATCCGAACCCTGTAGCTTGTGTTACCATCATCCACTTATTTAGCTCATTAAAAATTGACCTTTAGTTGGCAGGCTGCTGCTAAGGACAAGTGGGAATTTTCATTAATCCCATGAGGATTGTAAATCTTTCCAAATTCTCATTCTACCCCTTGACACATGCACAAAAACATACACCAGAAAGAATCCTCAACATTTGAATATTAAATCATAGAATATTTGATGACACCTGACATTCTGTAAGAGAAAGTCATTTGATAGATTTAGGAAAGGATGTGCTTTGTGGTTTACATATATCAATAAAGCTTACACCTACTCAATGAATGGAAAGCGTAGTTTGTTCAGCTAGGCATTTATAAGTTGGGCTGTTTCTTAGATGGTTTGTGTATATGAGGGGCTGTTTTTACTGTATAATGCCCTAATCCCCGATGCTGTTCTCCAGGCCTGTCTGAAGGCAGGTTGCTACCATCTACAGGCTAATTGTATCCCAGACAAAGTCGGGGGATACTATGTTTTCATACCGGTCCCACCGCCGCCGCCGCATATAAATCTTGTTGGCATGATAACCCAAAAAATATTTCACGGAACTTTACCAAACTTGGTATATGTATAGATATGGGTAAGAGGACGACGCCTATTTAAAATGAGGTCATGACCTTTTCTAGGTGAGTGTCCTTGACCTTAAATAGGTCCAATTTTGGGGAAAATCACTTAAATTCTCTTATGATATCTACAGTGTTGATAGCAATATGGATTTCAAACATGACTTTTGTATGGCCCACATCTAAAGTAAGAACCCTATAGGTTCAAGAGTCATGAGGTCAAAGGTCAAGATCACTGGACAGGCGTCTTAAAAGATACTGTTGATGCATTTTAAGCCAAACTTTTATCCCAGGTCTTCCATCTTGAATATATAGCTCACTTGCCAATAGTGGATGATCCATATTAATTTGGGGGTCACAAGGCCAAAGGTCAAGGCCACAGGAGCTATCTGTCCAAAAATTAGTTTCTGGATGATAATTCCTGCTTTTATTGATGTATTGATTTCAAACTTGACTTATATATGTCCCATTGAAAAAGCAAGACTCCAATTGATTTTGGGGTCATGAGGTCAAAGGTCAAGGTCACAGGACACATCTTTAAAAAGATTGTGGATGCATTTTCAGCCAAACATTTCATCTCAGACCTTTCATCTTGCACATAGAGTTCATCTGTCAATAGAGGAATCCCCTATCAATATTGAGGTCACAAGGTCAAAGGTGAAGGTCACAGGAGCCATCTGTCCAAAAATGAGTTTCTGGATGATAATTCCTTCTTTTATTGATGTAGGGATTTCAAACTTGACTTGTATATGTTCCATTGGAACAGCAAGACCCGAATTGATTTTGGGGTCATGAGGTCAAAGGTCAAGTTCACAGAAAACATCTTTAAAAAGATTGTGGATGCATTTTCAGCCAAACAATTCATCTCAGATCTTTCATCTTGCACATATAGTTCACCTGCCAAGAGTGGAAGACCCTATCAATTTTGAGGTCACAAGGTCAAAGGTGAAGGTCACAGGAGCCATCTGTTCTAAAATTAGTTTCTGGATGATAATTCCTGCTTTTATTAATGTATGGATTTAAAATTGACTTGTATATGTCCCATTGAAAAAGCAAGACCCAAATTGATTTTGGGGTCATGAGGTCAAAGGTCAAGGTCACAGGACACATCTTTCAAAAGATGTGGATGCATTTTCAGCCAAACATTTCATCTCAGATCTTTCATCTTGCACATATAGTTCACCTGCCAAGAGAGGAAGAACCCTATCAATTTTGAGGTCACTAGGTCAAAGGGGAAGGTCACAGGAGCCATCTGTCCAAAAATTAGTTTCTGGATGATAATTCCTTCTTTTATTGATGTATGGATTTCAAACTTGACTTGTATTTGACCCATTGGAAAAGCAAGACCCGAATTGATTTTGGGGTCATGAGGTCAAAGGTCAAGGTCACAGGAAACTTGTTTAAAAAGATTGTGGATGCATTTTCAGCCAAACAATTCATCTCAGATCTATCATCTTGCAGATGTAGTTCACCTGCCAAGATAGGAAGACCCCTATCAATTTTGAGGTCACAAGGTCAAAGGTGAAGGTCACAGGAGCCATCTGTCCAAAAATTAGTTTCTGGGTGATAATTCCTGCTTTAATTGATGTATGGAGTTCAAACTTGACATGTATATGTTCCATTGGAAAAGCGAGACCCAAATTGATTTTGGGGTCATGAGGTCAAAGGTCAAGGTCACAGGACACATCTTTCAAAAGATGTGGATGCATTTTCAGCCAAACATTTCATCTCAGATCTTTCATCTTGCACATATAGTTCACCTACCAAGAGAGGAAGAACCCTATCAAATTTGAGGTCACAAGGTCAAAGGTTAAGGTCACAGGAGCCATCTGTCCAAAAATTTAAATGTGGATGATAATTCCTGCTTTATTGATGTATAGATTTCAAACTTGACTTGTATATGTCCCATTGGAAAAGCAAGACCCGAATTGATTTTGGGGTCATGAGGTCAAAGGTCAAGCTCACAGGACACATCTTTAAAAAGATCAAGGTCACAAGACCAACATCTTCAACAAGATTGTGGATTGATAGATAGAAGAAACAATAAATATGCCAAGTGTCGGTATATGCTGCTAAAAATGGGGGCCTATTCTTAAAGGGGGGGGGGGGGGCTACTATGTCGAGGGATACTCTGGCACCTGCAGTGCCAAGAAATTTTTAGTTTCATAAATAAGTCTGTGAGACAAAGTTAAAGTACCATGTGAACCAACACCCTGAAAAAAGGGGCTTTTGCCAAACTTATGTGTGCTTATAATTACTATAAGTTCTGCAAGATTAAGTTATTCATATATCAGATATATAAAACTGTATTTTTACATTCTTTACTTTGTGCTTGACATTTGGAACAAATTAAGTGCTTTAATGCCTACCACAAAATGGCCCTTGGAAGTGTACCTTTTCATTGCTACTGTACACACAGTTATATCTTTGCACTACAGTGTTCACCTCTATAATGGGCAGTTAAATACCTCAGATCGAATTACCATAATAAATGCATATCAAATCAGTCCTAAATTGCTGTACATAACAAAACAAAATGATATATATATGTATCACAGTAACACAGTGGTGTGATGATTATATTAAATGACTTTTATATTATTGCCAGCTTCACTGAAAGAGCCATATATTGCATGTTTGACAGCAGTAAATTAGACACAGCTTAGCCGTGATGGAAGTGCTGTTCCATCGGGCCCAGCTCGTCATAGCAGCAACTGTAGGTCTGTACTTAACCACCAGTACAGCAAGGTTTTAAGATCAATATCATTCATTTTTTACGTGAACACTGATAATGTAAAGTACCATTTCTGGGACATGACCATCGGGTGGCTGTTACCATGGAGCAAATTGTATTATTAATACCTCTTTCACACAGCAAATGCAACATGGTTTCCAACCATTTTCAGTGCTAAATGAGTGTTCAAAAGGCAATCGAAACTGCATTCTATCTGCTTCTTTGTTATCTTATTGTGAATGAAGAATATTACCCGGGAATCTGAACTATGATATACTGTATACTTATTGTAAGGGAGTATCACAATATGTATCATATTATGAGATATTTTATGAATGAAATGTATTGGCTTGGAATCTCAGGTATAAAATACCTGTATCGTATCAGGTATTGTATTGTGATATGTATTGAAATGTGGGATTACATGTCATCTTAACTCCAGACTGGAGGCTGGACAGACTGAAGTTTCAGCACTATTGCTCCTCAGTCCAGATTATCAGAGAAGGACATATAAAACACTAAAACATGACGTCACACTAGACACAACATACAGAAGTGCCTTGACAATCCGGACTTTAATAATCCGGAAACCTTGCAATCCGACGTTTTTTAGTAAAACACGAATGGATCCCATAGGAATTAGCCTTGACAAACCGACAGCCTTGGATTCCGACTCCGACATAACTTTTCCCGACACAAACAAGCATACCGACGTACAGACGTGCCTTGACAATCCGACCTGAAACCCATTCCCTTTGATGTCAGTTGTCGGCCCAGGTGGCACGCGCGGCCCCGTGGCTGATGATGCCTAGCCCAGCTAATTAACTACGGATGGGAAAACAAACATCGCCTCCCGGTATTGTCACCTGACCGCACTAATTACATTATTGTATCACTTTGATGGTAACAACCGTTGTCCCCACATAAACATAGTGACATTTTGTTTGGTTCTTTGAAGATCTTTAATGTCTAAGAAATTAAAGTACGGAGTGACATGTTTTGACACCTGAGCTGTTACCGTGTGAGCACACCTGTATCTTATATAAACTGAACAAATATTGAAACCATCATTCATACAGTCAGATCGCTACTACTCAGTTCTCTGCTGTACTTAATCACGCTTTAGCTGTCGATATTGTCAGATATTTACACATAAGTTCACTGAAATACTCACGCACCTACATGTGTGATCATGGAGAGACCAGCGAAAAGAAAACGTACAGAGATCACAGTTGCAGTTAAGAAGGCTCTATGTCAGTATAAGAAAGACAACCCTAGATGCTCCCAAGAAAATCTTGTCAAGTATGCAGAGGAAACGTATTCTGTGAGAATTGGACGTTCCACTATCTCGGACATCCTCAAGCAGAGTGAAAAGTGGTTAGCCAGTCACCAGCGCCGAACAGAAATCGACACGGATAACACAGCCGAAACACGCCAAGTTTGAGGATGCCTTATTCTTGTGGTTCACCAATGCTACTGCCCATAACATCGCTATAAGCGACGACATCCTGATCTTGAAAGCCAAAGAAATCGGCAACTCGCTTGACATCACAGACCTAGTATACTCCCGTGGATGGTTGTGGAACTTTAAGAAACGGCGAGGGATATCACTGCGAGAGAAAGACGGAGAGTCAGCCAGCGCAGATTTGACAGCTGCAGCCGATGCCCGCGTAAAGATGAGAGCCATACTGAAAGATTACGAGTTGAAGGACATCTTCAACTTTGATGAAACGGGACTGTTTTACCGGCTGGAACCAAACAAGACCCTAGCTAGCGGACCGGTAAAGGGAACGAAACGATGCAAGGACAGAATATCAGTTGGCTTATGCGCGAACGCTGACGTCAGTGAGAAGTGGATGCCTGTCATTATCCACAAGTCAAAGAATCCGCGATGCTTCAGCGGCTTCAACCCAAAGATCTTTGTGGACTACTACGCCTGATATCGTCTCACTGGTCAGCTGCACATCGACAGATGGAGGTGACAGCAATTCGGATGAGGATAGTGAACCCCCAGAGCAAGTAACCGCAAAAGGAGCCAAAGCTAGCATTGAGTCGGGGCTCCGTTACATGGAACAGGAAGGCTTCTCAGCCGAGGATATTGACGCTATACGCGGAGTGTTACGGAAGGTAAAGGAACACAGCATGAAGAGAGCTCGCTACCAGACGGACTTGTTTTCCTTTTTTTTTAAACGTAGATAGACACACCTTGCATTTTATGTTGTTTACAGGGATGCATGGATACCAGATAGACTCTTTTACCTTCCGAAGTATGTGAATAAACACATCATGCATGTATTGTTCATGGGTAATATGGATACCAGAGTCGGAGAGACTTGTTGTTTTTCAAGTGTAAATAAAACATCATGATTATTCATGGATGTATCCTTTTTGTATGCCTCCTTTTTGTATGTAATAAAAGAGTATTGTATACCATATTTTGTTTTATTCTGTTTATTTGCTTTTTATTTTTATGATCATAATAAATATTATAGTGCCAGTTACATCTGTTTCCGACAGTAGCCAACCCCCCCCCCCCCCCCCCCCCCCCGTTTGACACTTTGACGTCCGTGATTTAACAAACCGACAGCCTTGTAATCCGACATAAATATCACATTCACAATTGGTGTCGGATTATCAAGGCACGTCTGTATATATATATAGATCCTGTGATAAGAGCTTTCCTTTAGATGGATATTATTCAAGGTTCCTTTCTGACCAGATTTAAACCCTTAGCTTATTTTTACTGCAATGAAATATTTCTATAAAATATAATATAGCTATATTAAAAAATAACTGTGATGACAATTTTTTTGTGCACCTTGAAATTACTTAGTGCACCCATTTGTATAAGATGTGGTGCACTGGTGAACCTTACCATTAAAAAAGTATTTCATACACTGCAGTTACAGACTTATTTTAATTATGTTTAACTGAAACCACTGAGTGAATTCAGTGGTTTTGTTCAGTGTATATATGTGAGTTGCGTATAATGCATATCTATAAAAGGCTGACTTCATGCATATATCACTGGGTGATTAATTAGTGTGTAACATACACTTGGGCAGGTGATACAGGTATTTCATGACAGCCTGCTGGAGCAATCAGTCATGCCATATGTAGCCTTTCAAGTTGAATAAGTTGCATCCACCCTAAACCATCCACACCACATTAAATGCTGCATACTTAAACATTTCTGTCAATAGTCCTTATATATAAGGGTAAGTTATATATTGTTCTGGTAATCTATTAATTCCTCTCCCGCTTCTTAATACCTACCTGTTTGTTTAAAGGATTATGCAAAAACTACTGAAAAAGTTTGTTTATGGATGGATGGTACATGTGCCTGGGAAGAATGGTGTAGAAATGGATATAAAGAATGCAACCTTGAAACTATTTAGCTGTATTCACACCTTACACATATGTATGTTTGCCAGCAAAGTGCATGGAATGTCATTCACTTTACCCTTGCTGTTACCCAACCCGCCGTCAATCAAACAGTCTGTCAATCAAAAAGTCTGGGAACAGTACAGAACTGTCACCTACAGACTGGGTTTTGTACCATGGAGAAATAAGCTTCAGTTGAACCCATTCTGCATGGACAGATCCCAAAGGGGTATTTTGTCCTCTCCCAGATATGCACTCCATCAATTTGTGATGCTTCTACCTGATTTTATCTTTTATCAGAGTTTTTGAACAGGGATATCTAGGTCTTGAGACCAATATTTCCATATCTTGGTCTTGTTCTCAGAGCTTTTAGATTTGGTCTGTGGTATTAGTTTAGGTGTTATTCTCAAAGGAAAATGCTCTAAGTAGCTATTCTGTTCCCAACTTTGAGACCTAATAGGAATTAAGGTTTTTATGAAGTATGCATTACTCAATACACATGTGGAACTTTTCTCTGTGAAGAACTTTTTCTATCCTCAATTAAAAATGTTATATACCCACACTGCTTGTTTGTTCATTGGACTGTTTTCTCTTAGTAAATTCAACCAGTCAAACACATACAGAGAGGCCTAGCTCAGAAGGGTTTGCTTTATCAGCTGTAACAGATGGCAACAGGCAGTCAGCCACACAGCAGTTTTTGCTGTTTTCAGGGACAGATGACCCCGTACTGAATACCAGCATGAGGTGTGTGGTACACAACTAGTAAATACAGGCTAAACAGCAATTTCTTCATTTTGTGTGTGTGTGTATGTGTGATGTGGTCCTCAGGAGTGGAGTTAATGATATACAGTACAGCATCCTTTATAAGAACACAATTTGTCTGGAATTTTTCTTATCCAGAATTGAAAACTGGTGCCTTTATTGATCACAAGTGGATGCCATATAGTAATCACCTTGTCTGTCTGTCTGTTTGTCTGTCTATCTGTCCATCTGTTTACCACACAAATTTATTCCCAGATGATAACTTCAGGTAGTATTGACACATGGATTTCAAACTTGACTTACATATGGCCCACCATTAAAGCAAGAACCTATATGATTTTGGGGTCCTGAGGTCAAAGGTTAAGGTCACAGGACTCACTTATTTAAAAAGATTATGGCTGCATTTTAAGCCAAGCTTTTCATCCCAAACTTTCCATTTTGCACATATAGCTGAGCTGCCTATAGGGGAAGAACCTGATTGATTTGGGGGTCATAAGGTCAAAGGTCATGGTCACAGGGGCCCATCTGTCTACATATTTGTTTCTGGATGATAACTCAAGTTTGGATTGATATATTGGTTTCAATTTTGACTTATATATGACACAACAATTATGTAAGAACCCTTTCGATTTTGGGATCATAAGGCCAAAGGTCAAGGTCACAGGACCCACTTCTTTTAAAAGATTGTTGATGTATTTTTAGCCAAACTTTCTGTCCCAAACCTTCTATCCTCCAAAATGTTGCTCAACTGCCAATAGTGGAAGTAACTTATGGATTTTGGGGTCACAAGGTCAAAAGTCAAGGTCATGGGTGCCATCCATCCACATATTAGTTTCCAGATGATAACACCATTTTGGTTTGAAATATTGGTTTCAAACTTGACTTAAATATGGCCCACCACTAAAGTAAAAACTGTTGATTCTGGGGTCATGAGATCAAAGGTCAAGGTCACAGGACCCACTACTTTAGAAAGATTGTGGATGCATTTTAAGCCAATTATTTCATCTCAATCCTTCCATCATTGGTCATGTGGTGCACCTGCCAATAGGGGAAGTTTCCTTTTGATTTTGGGGTCACTAGGTCAAAGGTTAGGTCACAGGGCCCATCCATTCACAAATTAGTTTATGGATGATAATTCCAGTCTGGGTAGACAGGTTGGCTTCAAACTGATCACAGGACCAATATTTTGGAAAACCACATAAACATATATCCTTATAGATAAATGCAGCTGAGCATCGAGACCCATGGGTCCCTAGTTTATTGTTTGCTACATGCCATTATCACATCAGGAGTGAGTGTAATTAACAACAGCCATTTTTATATATTTGCCCATCTTGTATTTTCTTATCGATTGGCAAACTTTAAAATAGCTCTCAGTGGGTGAACCCTCTGTGATTGCAGTCATGATTCATTAAGCCTCAATGACTGAGCCTTCAAAGTCACAATTTATCAGCTTTTCTGACTGGCATCTCTATCAGTCGTAATGTGCATTATCACAAAGAGCATTCAGCAGGTAAAGGTGCTGGTGCAGTGCTGTCAGGTGCTGCAAGAAAAGGCCACAAAGGGGGTTTGCCTCCAGTATGATCAGCCACTAGGTCAAGGTACAGGCTGTAAGCACAAGCTGTAAAAGAGCTTTGCCCATGGGCTCGATCTAGGACGCTTGTTTCTCAGGGGATGTCCGTGTGTCAGCTACTCCAGAACCAGCCCAGCTCCTATTGATTAGAGGAACATCATCCCTGTTCCTCTTGCGGTCATGATAATGGGCTTCATGCTGCATTTCCTTAGCAGTCTTTTACACAAACACTGCTGTATGGATATCTAACAGCGCTCCTCCTAGAGTACAGCTCCTCCTAAAGTTCAGCTGGGGGAACCTTGCACCCTCATTCAGACTGTTACTTTGCTCTGCCATCATGCTGCCAGCGGAGCTCTGTAGGTCATGCTAATGTGTGAAATGGCCTGTAGGTGTCACTAATGTGGAACTAATGGTGGCTTCAGGTAGGCTTACTGTCTGTGTTTATGTGTACAGTGTTAAACATCATATCTGTTGCTCATTTCTTTGCTCCTGTAACATCATAACTTGAGATTCATTCACAGATGGATGACAAAAGAAACAGATTATTGTATAGGATCATGAAATCAGTAGTACCTAGCTTTTATATGATACTGTTGTTCTTGTAAATCTTAGATATTACTCAGGCTTGTTTTGTCATATTTATATACTATTAAAACCCTGTATTCTTAATCACAAATGAGACTGCCAAAAACATTTTTGTAAAATGATTGGTTGTGACAGATGCTTCTATAGCTTTCATATACTGTGGAAGTGGTTTTGTTAGCAGGGTTTTAATTTTTGCACTTTAAGCGGGAGCTAGATTTGCACTAAATTTAGAACATGTATAATTTCATACAAACAAGACTACTTTAGACCTCCCTGAAGTATAAGATTGAGAGCCAGCCATGATTGTTGTTAGCTCTTTTTCTTTCACACATAGAGGGCTGCTTCTGCTTTTTAATCACAGTTGTTGTTGTTTAGTGAATCTCATCGTACTCAGAGATCAAACAACTCGGCTGGGTGCAGTACCATTGCATCATCAAAGGTGATTAGTCTCTGTTAATTATGTATTGTTTACACTTGTGCTCATGATACTCAGTAGCCAGAACCATATATGGTGTCAGTGATGTAGTTGAGTCCACACCCTTTCAGTCTGAGTGCAAGTCCAAAACCTGGCCACTCTAGTCCAAATCCTTGAGGTTTGAATCCAAGTCCACCTCTTTGAGTCTTGAGTCACTTGGACCTCAAGTCCAAGTCCTTGAAGTTTGAGTCCAAGTCCACTTTCTAGATCGAGTTATATTTAAAATAACCACACAAATTTTATGTTTTTAGTTTTCAAGTGCCCTTAACTAGAATGTGTAATTAAGTTATGCCCTTAATGCAGAGCTAAAACTTGGTATTTATAGTCTTATTTTTTTGTAATTGTATCCCCAGACAAAGTCGGGGGATACTATGTTTTCATACCGGTCCCGCCGCCGCCGCCGCCGCCGCCGCATATAAATCTTGTTGGCGCGATAACCCAAAAAATATTTCACGGAACTTTACCAAACTTGGTATATGTATAGATATGGGTGAGAGGACGACGCCTATTTAAAATGAGGTCATAACCTTTAATAGGAGAGTGTCCTTGACCTTGAATAGGTCCAATTTTGGGGAAAATCACACAAATTCTTTAATATCTCAAGAAATCTTGCATTGATTTATCCCAAAATCAACTTGATGGAAGATCATGGATAGGGTTGTCATGTTCCAGAAACTGGTGGCGCCACCTATTATTCTTTACTTGTTTTCGTGCCGTTTAATACCCCCAAAATTGCCACCTTACAGTACTGTGAGCATTATAAGTCAAAACTAATGGACAGATTACTTTTATATTATGCATATACATAGGTATGGGTTATGGGATGATGTTTATTTAAATTGGGGTCATGACCTTTCCTATGATAGTGGCTTTGACCTTGAATATTGCCATATATGGTGAAAATCACACACCTCTTATGATATCTCCAGTGTTGATAGCCATATGGATTTCAAACATGACTTATGTATGGCCCACCACTAAAGTAAGAACCCTTTAGGTTCTAGGGTCATGAGTTCAAAGGTCAAGGTCACTGGACTGGCATTTTAAAAGATACTGTGGATGCATTTTAAGCCAAACTTTCATCCTAGGTCTTCCATCTTGAATATATAGCTCACTTGCCAATAGTGGATGATCCATATAAATTTTGGGGTCACAAGGTCAAAGGTCAAGGCCACAGGAGCTATCTGTCCAAAAATTAGTTTCTGGATGATAATTCCTGCTTTTATTGATGTATTGATTTCAAACTTGACTTATATATGTCTCATTGAAAAAGCAAGACTCCAATTTATTTTAGGGGTCATGAGGTCAGAGGTCAAGGTCACAGGACACATCTTTAAAAAGATTGTGGATGCATTTTCAGCCAAACATTTCATCTCAGACCTTTCATCTTGCACATGTAAGTCATCTGCCAATAGAGGAAGACCCCTATCAGTTTTGAGGTCACAAGGTCAAAGGTGAAGGTCACAGGAGCCATCTGTCCAAAAATTAGTTTCTGGATGATAAATCCTGCTTTTATTGATGTATGGATTTCAAACTTGACTTGTATATGTCCCATTGGAAAAGCAAGACCCAAATTGATTTTGGGGTCATGAGGTCAAAGGTCAAGGTCACAGGACATCTTTAAAAAGATTGTGGATGCATTTTCAGCTAAACATTTCATCTCAGATCTTTCATCTTGCACATATAGTTCACCTGCCAAGAGAGGAAGAACCCTATCAATTTTGAGGTCACAAGGTCAAAGGTGAAGGTCACAGGAGCCATCTGTCCAAAAATTAGTTTCTTGATGATAATTCCTTCTTTTATTGATGTATGGATTTCAAACTTGACTTGTATTTGACCCATTGGAAAAGCAAGACCAGAATTGATTTTGGGGTCATGAGGTCAAAGGTCAAGGTCACAGGAAACCTCTTTAAAAAGATTGTGGATGCATTTTCAGCCAAACAATTCATCTCAGATCTTTCATCTTGCACATATAGTTCACCTGCCAAGATTGGAAGACCCCTATCAATTTTGAGGTCACAAGGTCAAAGGTGAAGGTCACAGGAGCCATCTGTCCAAAAATTAGTTTCTTGATGATAAATCCTGCTTTTATTGATGTATGGATTTCAAACTTGACTTGTATATGTCCCATTGGAAAAGCAAGACCCAAATTGATTTTGGGGTCATGATGTCAAAGGCCAAGGTCACAGGACATCTTTAAAAAGATTGTGGATGCATTTTCAGCCAAACATTTCATCTCAGATCTTTCATCTTGGACATATAATTCACCTGCCAAGAGAGGAAGAACCCTATCAATTTTGAGGTCACAAGGTCAAAGGTGAAGGTCACAGGAGCCATCTGTCCAAAAATTAGTTTTTTGATGATAATTCCTTCTTTTATTGATGTATGGATTTCAAAATGACTTGTATTTGACCCATTGGAAAAGCAAGACCAGAATTGATTTTGGGGTCATGAGGTCAAAGGTCAAGGTCACAGGAAACCTCTTAAAAAAAATCAAGGTCAAAGGTGAAGGTCACAGGAGCCATCTGTCCAAAAATTATTTTCTGGGTGATAATTCCTGCTTTATTGATGTATAGATTTCAAACTTAACTTGCATATGTCCCATTGGAAAAGCAAGACCAGAATTGATTTTGGGGTCATGAGGTCAAAGGTCAAGGTCACAGGACACATCTTTAAAAAGATCAAGGTCACAGGACCAACATCTTCAACAAGATTGTGGATTGTTAGATGGAAGAAACAATAAATATGCCAAGTGTCAGTATATGCTGCTAAAAATGGGGGTCTATTTATAAAGGGGGGGGGGGGCCTACTATGTCTGGGGATACTCTGGCACCTGCGGTGCCAAGAAATGTCTAGTTCTGTAAGTAGTTTGCCAGTGTGCACAATCGTAATAAATTATGTGACAACCTTTTCTTTTTCTGGACTCAAGATTAACTGATTTATTCAGTCCTTAACTCTGAGTCTGAGTACAAGTCCAAGTCCTGGACCTTTCAGTCCAAGTAGGAGTCCAAGTCCTTAAAAAAGTGGACTCAAGTCAGTCTGGACTCAAGTCCTACACTCACTTAATTTTGTGAAAAGAAAATTTAGGTCTTTACAGTGTTTTCCTTTGCTGTTCACACATGTCTGGAGAGACTTCACAAAAATGGTTTATATTCTGTCTATCATAGAAAAAAGTGTGCAGGCACCTTAAATTATTAATATTATATGTGTGGTATTAAAACATTAAGCCTCCAGCTTATGCAAGTAGAAAAGAGAGAGAATTAAGGAGATATGCATGCGGCTCCTGGATACTTGTAAATAATCCCAGCGGAGCTTGGTTGCAAGGAGCTGTGGAACCCATTTAATTTGTTTGTTGATGTTTGATGTCCCTCTGGGCACACTTTGGCCCAGGGCTCATGTGGGGATACAAGCCGGATCCCACAGCGCTGGTTTTGGATCTTAGAATCTGCGATCATTGGATTGTTCGGAGATTAGGTTATTTATAAAGCTTCAGAGCTGTGTCGCAGACATGTTTCTATATGTCATAATTTTTTGCTCACCATTTCTGACAGATCTTTATTATATGATATTTTTTTGTCTGCATGTCTGAGATGTTAGGATATAAACTTGTCATGTTTTGTCTGGATAAGCTGGTGTAGTACATTAAACTTATTTACTTAGTATTTTCTTGTAATTTTTCCTGTAAGAGAAACTTAAATCCTAACTCTTATGCATGATAAAACACCTCTTACCATTATCTTCATGCCTGATGGTTTAAACATTTTCCAGGTATAGATAAAAATCACACACCTCCAGAGAGAGTGACAGGTGAAAATGGCATGAAGTAATGTAACCCTGCAAAACATAGTTATTTCTGCCAGACTTAGAGTACCTGCAGTATGTTGTTTGATTAATTGTAATGTTTTGATTTCCAAAATTCAAAACTTGAATTCTGTTGCCTGTTTTTTTTTTTTTAATTTAGCCAATTTTTACCTTTACCATTGTGACCTCAAGCATTTTGACCTGTACCATTTTCCTAGTTGTTTTTTTATCTCAACCATTTTACCTTGCATATAACCTTTTGGACAATTTCTCTCTGGGCAGTCTCCCTTACTGGACATGCAGTTTTCCATCCTTGCTGGACATACAGTCTCCCCACTGGATGTGCAGCTTCCATCACTGGACATGCAGCTTCCCTCACTGGACAAGCAGCCCCCCCCCCCCACTGGACATGCAGCCTCCCTCACTGGACATGCAGCTTCCCTCACTGGACATGCAGTCTCCCTCACTGGACATGCAGCTTCCCTCACTGGACAAGCAGCCCCCCCACTGGACATGCAGCCTCCCTCACTGGACATGCAGCTTCCCTCACTGAACATGCAGTCTCCCCCACTGGACATGCAGCCTCCCTCACTGGACATGTGGCCTCCCTCGCTTGACATGCAGTCTCCCTCACTGGACCTGTGGCCTCCCTAGCTTGACATGCAGCCTCCCTCACTCGACACGCAGACTCCCTCACTGTACATGCAGCCTCCCTCACTGGATATTGCAGTCTCCCCCTATGTACATGCTGCCTCCCTCATTGGAGATGCAGTCTCCCTCAATCGACATGCTGCCTCCCTCACTCGACATGCAGACTTCCTCACTGGACATGTGGCCTCCCTCATTTGATATGTGGCCTCCCTCACTGGATATGCAGTCTCTCTCACTGGATATTGATCTCCCTCATTGGACATGCAGCCTCCCTCACATGACATGCAGTCTCCCTTACTGGACATGCAGTCTCCCCCACTGGACATACAGCCTCCTTCACTGGACATGCAGTCTCCCTCACTGGACATGCAGTCTCCCTCACTGGACATGCAGTCTCCCTCACTGGACATGCAGCCTCCCTCACTGGACATGCAGCCTCCCTCACTGGACATGCAGTCTCCCTCACTGGACATGCAGTCTCCCTTACTGGACATGCAGTCTCCCTTACTGGACATGCAGTCTCCCCCACTGGACATACAGCCTCCCTCACTGGACATGCAGTGTCCCTCACTGGACATGCAGTCTCCCTCACTGGACATGCAGTCTCCCTCACTGGACATGCAGTCTCCCTCACTGGACATGCAGTCTCCCTCACTGGACATGCAGCCTCCCTCACTGGACATGCAGCCTCCCTTACTGGACATACAGTCGCCCTCACTGGACATGCAGTCTCCCTCACTGGACATGCAGTCTCCCTCACTGGACATGCAGCCTCCCCCACTGGACATGCAGTCTCCCCCACTGGACATGCAGTCTCCCTCACTGGACATGCAGCCTCCCTCACTTGACGTGCAGTCTCCTGTTCATAACGCTGACCTCTTGCACCAGATACCCATCACATACAGGATATCCTTCTTACAGTTTTATGCAGTTCAGCTGTTAAGCTAAATATTATAAAATATCAGGTGGTCCGGTTTGTTAGAAAGGATTAAAGTAAATATTAAAGGCCTTTTCATTAGGTTTTCATCATTTACAAAGGAAAGAAGTAACAGGTTTATAGGCTTGCATGAAATACTTGCTCCTTTTCCAGATCATGTGCATACACTTTTTTAGCAGTTTAGCACCCTGAACTGTTAGCCATGTACATGCAGACAATATTTTATCAGTATTGTACTATGATCTGTTAGCCATGTACATGCAGATACTATTTTAGCAGTATTGAACTATGAACTGTTAGCCATTTCATTGATAAGAAGAGGTGATATTGATCTTTGGTGAAAGAGGGTGAATAAAATACAAAATTTCTGTTTGTGAGATTTCACATATGGAAACATATTGCAAGGTTTGTAGCGGTGGGCCGATCATCGAGTTTTACCGAAAATCAGTCGGTTTGCTGCCTCTTTCAAGTGCTTGATTACCAAAGGCAACTATCGATTACATCATAATCATGATTTATTTTTTTAAACCAGAATGCCTTTATGTTATAGGCTAAAATTATTCTTCCCTTTTTTTTATAACATTCCGCGCTTCATATAATGAGTCTGTGTTCCCAAATAACTTCTGTATGTAACTGAGTATAACAAGGTAGATGCAAGAACTGAGTTCTTAATAAACCTCTGTGAACTGGCAGGGAGCTGCAGAATTGGCTGACATGCAGAGAGTTTATAACAAGATTTACATTGCACAATATGGGCGGTATGGTGTTAAAATGCTCCATAATTCTTCAGGTCTATGTCAATTTTGCGAGTTTCTCTTAGAAATAATCTCTTCAACTGATGCAAGCTGCCGCTGTTAAGCCATTCTTTAAAAAATTCTTTGTTGGGGCCAACCCGGCCGGTCGAGTATTTGGGTTGCGGCTGGAATTTTTTTTTGGACTAGTCCGCAAATTATTATTTTTTGTATGATCTGCACCTGGGCCTGTAAAATTCTACCTTCATTATCCAGAAAAACAGCCCCTATCTAGGTCTAACATTCTTAGAAGCACTTAATTTTTATAATGAAAGATATTACCTGACGTTGCTGATCGTTTAATTTGAGTCTTAAAATTAGTCTGTTTGTGCCTATATATGTGGAATGATCAGAACACCAGAGAATAACTGCTGGGAAAACGCTTCCCAGTTTCCTTGCTAAGGCGAAACATCCTGAAAAAATATTGAGCGATTAGAAATGGCTCTCATTTGATTACAAATAAAGCGAAAATTCGTGGCTGTGGTATTAAATGAAAGTTATCCCGACATTCATGCTGTCAACTGACCAATTTCGGCATCTAAACCATGTGACTGGTTTATTTGAATGAACACCTGCCTCGTCAACACAAACAGTCTTGTGATTGGCGGATAGGTCACGTGTCATAGACAGAGAGCCAATAAGAGGTTCCTAGTAAAAATTCACCCCATGTGACTTCATTCATGACTATTTTGGCGGGAAAATGTACACTGACATCGTGTCGCCGGCCTACGGTGGTTATAATTTTGCCACTGTGAGAATATAAAGCCAATAATGCTGGCCTATTGAATGGAAATTAATCAGCATTGCTCACTAAGTAATTAACTACAGAAAAAAAAAATATGTTCAGCATTATAGGCACCGTGCCTGTCTTTGATTTTTTTCTAATTTGCCCCAGGCGGGGGCATTCGTGTCGTTTCGACACATCTAGTTATAAATGATTTAAATGAAACATGAAAAGCATATCTTACTAATAATAGGAATATATATATAAAAAGGGAAAAAACTTCTTTTCTCAAGGTGGAATTACTAAGACAAGCGGGCTAATTTAAGAAAGTTCAGTTTCACAGATAATTGCATGTTTGTTTATATTTGTCTGAACTGATTAATAATCGATCATCAATCAGTTTGTTCAAACTTATGATCGATTATGAAAAATGAACTGACTCACAACACTAGTTTGCTGTGAAAGAGGTGTGAATATTTTATCAGTAAGGGGGGGGGGGGGGGGGGTTGGTATTGAATCATGGCATCAAGAAAAAAACAGGGACCACTTGGCTTCATTTGATTACACAGTGTTCAACCAGAGCTTGTTTTGCAGCATGGATGGTTGTAAATCAGACCAAGGTTTTGGCCGGGCTGTTCTCCTAGTCACTGGTGCAGTGTGGCAATGACCCAGAAGACAGACACAAGGACAGGCTGAGTCAGTGCAGCAGCAGCCCTGGCAGAACAGGCTGACAGACTCAGGATGTGGCACTGTTCATAGACCACAGGCCTGCTTCAGCAGATTTTACCAGTGCTGGTTTGAGCCAGTAATTTATATTAAAGGGTAGGATTGAGTCTGAAAGGCTAAAAACTGAAGCTGTCAGTGAGATGTGGCTTATGGGCGACTGTACATTAATGAATTAGAAATCACACTGAGAGAGCATTGGATCACCAGATCCAAAATACTACCAGTATCCTGATCAGGCCTTTGATGGTGTTACTAAGTACATACATGAGTTAAAACTGAGAAAACTGAATCCAATTTCACCAGCTAAGTGAATGCATCACAGGTCTGCTCTGCCCACCAGTGTAACAGCAGCTCCAGTTAGAATGGATATATGATTGGGGGTGTAGGTGTTGCACCTTGTGAAAAATAATGGCCTCATCTTCCACCATGTTTAACATATTGCGCTGTCTTTCATTGGTAAAGAATCCTTAAAATAAACACTTATCATGGAGATCCAGATTAACCCAGAATTTTATTAATTGTTCCATGAGTAATGTTACACAAAAATGGTCAGAACCTTTCACAACAATTTAAGTAAACCAACCTTCTGATATATTTGTGTAATTTCTGACCCCTATTTCTGGCTTCACTTGTTTGGCGAAGTCTTGCTCTGTACATCTGTCATCTTGATTTCCAGACAAAGAACTTATCTCAGAAAGGACTCAGTAGATTGAATACCTCTACCAAAGACAAACAGTCACTTTATTTAAAGGAGTCTTCCCTGTCTCCTGTCCCATCTCTTCTCATATACCCCTTTCAAAAGGCAAATGCAAAATAGTTTCAAACCATTTTGAATGAGAATTGAGCATTCACACAGCAATCAATAGGTATTTCAAACCATTTTGGCTAAAATGATTTGAATCCAGCTTAGGAGGTGGTCTCAAACAGTTTCCAATATTAATCCAGTTATCTGCTGCATTAATGTACCGTGTAAATGCTCATTTCACATTCAAAATAGTTTAGATCAAGTACTGAAGCAGCAACTGAATCATGGAACATGCCTAAATGCCTATGTCAGCATGTCATCACATTGATCCACATGTGAAATGTACACCTCATTCATTGGTGCCAGAAGCCTGTGTGATCCCACAATATGCTGTGTTTCCATTCATCTGTAAATCTTGTACGTCTCGTACGCAAAAAATCGGATCCCTCTTTATAAGATGAACTGTTTCCATATGTCCGTTTTAACGTGCTCTGCATGCGTATCCGCAAAAACGGACAGCATAGAAAAGGATCGTTTAGCGATTCATCCGTTTTACGGATAGCAAAAATGCCTACATTTCCCAATAGTGCCCCGGCACCGGGTGTGATGAGACATACTGACCGTCTTCCTGCCTGTCGTCCTTTCAGTTTCAAAAGAGGCACATTAAAGGGTATCCGCAAGAAAATCGTACATATTTTGGAAACAGTTTTTGTGGACTGCGAACTATAGAACGTACGCACATCTTTTGTGGATACGTTTTTTGCGGATACATGGAAAAATAGCTTTATTGTTTGAAACTGATTTGACCAATCCATCTCGAGCAAAATGTTTTAAAACCAAATTTTTTGTGGATGGGGTAAGAGTGTGTGCAGATCAGGTCTGTAGTATATGCCTAAACTAACGATGTGAACAGGTCTATGTCTCTTCTTTCTTGTTTCTCTTTTATGACTTTTGATAATTTTAATTGCCTGATGTTATGTGATGCAGATAGCGTATAAATTACCTGGCTCTGCTTAAATTTATTGATGATACCATTCTCTTTGTTGGCAGTATTCAATCATGTCATGTTCTAGTTTTGAGTAAATTTCATTTTTATAGGTCAGGGCTCATCATTAACATTTGTAAGCATCTGCCCAGTAAGACAAGAAACATATAGCTTTTACTTGCCATACATGAATTTAAAAAAAATATTGTGGTCCATAAGATTATTTTGCAACAATAAACATATTTGTTTTTAAGAATATTTCTCTTTGGTATTTGCACCAATTAACATACAGCTTATTTAAGATAGTGGTATTAAAATATATTTTTTCATTTCTCCAAGAAAGAAAATAACTAACTGAAAGTATGTTAAGATTCAAGTTAAGATTCAGGCCTTGGGTAAAGCGGATTGTGTTGATTTGGCAACATGCAACCCACAATTTCTGGAACTTTTACTTGCCCCAGACAAGTTGTTGCCCTTTAATGTCACGTCCTGTAGGCCAGGAGCCATGTGTTGATACATATACTATTTATTTAAATGTCATTCTCTATGCATCACTAACCACCTGACAAGAAATTTAAATGTCAGAGGCACATTTGTCTCTCAACCAGCACTTTATTCTAAAATTTACAAGCAGGACAAACATAAGCATATAAAGGGCACTTTGGTTCCATATTATGGTTGTAATTTTAGCCATTTGCTATTATAGTAAAACAGGAAATTTAGCCAAAAATGGCAGTTTTTACTGCCAGTGGTGCCTTACATCATGTGTTTGTGTGGTAATTAACTTAAGACAGGCAAAAATTTTAATTTTGTGTGGTACAGTTAAGGACTAAGTTTTTACTATAATTATTAACTATATATTGTTTTGAACACAAAAAATGTGGGTTTTATATCCTGTTAAAATTGTCAGTAAGCTGTCAGATAAGACGTTTTACTGTTGCTAGGGTGGAAAATATTAAGTTCAGCAGATTTAGTATGGTACATCTTATAATCACAAACAAAACTTAAATTACCCATCTATTTCGAACAACTTTCTATTATAAAAAATGGTCTTTTCCACTTTTCACCTGAAACATGAGTAAAATTGAACACATTAATTGACCATTATTTTACATGCAAAAATTCCTTTGAACAAGGGGCTGTTAATGAGCATCAGTTGAATTAAGATATTTTTAAATAACTTAAAATTATTTTTATAAATGATATTTGCATTCATACTTCCATAATATGAAATTCATAGCCAAAAATCTGAAACACCTCTGCAGCCATCATCACCAAATTTGCCAAGCTCTTGTAATAGTGTGCCAGTCCCAGTTACCTAGATTTCTAGTTTAATACACTGGGTGGGAGACTACTTGAATTTATGACCACTTATAACTCAGATAAAATGGTCTGTCCTGTAAATGGAGTTGTCTTTTTATTTAGAAAGTATATAGGTGATATTAATTAAACGTTCCCGAGGCAGCGGAAATCTTGCACTTCTAAAGATTCTACTGATTTTCCCGCTGCCTGCTTTGACTGTTTATGATGCACTTAAACACCAGGTGGTAGGCCTGTCTGCTGAAAGACTGCTGATGTGACTAGCAGCCAATCAAATGCCAGTCTACAAACACTGGACAGGCATCAGGCTCCGCCAAGAAACCAGGAGTGGGGCCATTCTCTCTGAACCTGTGACCTGTTCAAACGGTTGCTGGGGCAAATAGCTGTCACTGAAAACGAAATGAACAACATTAGCTCCGTGTATTCCTCACTTGGCTGGTAAACTGTTCTGTCTTCCAGCACAGGGTCTCATCTGATTGGACCAAAATACAGTGCTCCCCTCTAGTGTAGAGTTTCAGGATATGAGGTAAAAACAAACAGCGCTTACCATATAGGTCGTTGGCCTATAGGGAAAGCGCTGTGTAAAGACCGTATATTAATGAATAAGCCACTTTGTTTTCAGGAAATGAATTCAGGAGTCACTGTTCTGGATTGACATTAGCAATGTCTGTCTCAGTCTATTTCATCTATCATGTATCATCTATTGTCTGTAAGATGACAGTACCAGACTCTACCTGGCTCTATCAGATTGAAATGTAACAAACAAGTATCCAGGGCTACATATGCTCCAAGCAGCAATTAAAATAGTGACAGGTTGACAATGATTTGAGTGCTGGAGGTGCTCTTATTTAGGCAGCTCAGATGCAGAGCGCATTGATTAATAAATTCAAACAAGCACATGCCAAAAAGATTGATCATACTGAATGAGATTGTGGCACGACATAATCTTATCTAGGCAGGCTGGCTTTCAGGAGAGATACTGTACTTAAATCAATTCTTGGTCAATGGCCTGTTGTTAGCACTGTCTATTGAATGAAGATGAAAGTATCTATTTGATAAGGATGATATATTAATATTAGGATTATATGTTATTATTATTAAGCCTTCTGGATTTCAGGTTTTATATGCACGGGGTAAGGAATAATCCAGAAGTCATAACCTTTTGTTAAGTCATTAGAGCGAATCTCTGATCTTCTACAACAAGATTTCGCCATTATGCTATTGAGGCACCAGTGGGGTTCAAACCAGTGACCTTCAGCTCCGAAGTCCAACGCCTTAAATTCTAGGCTATATTCTACCCCTTATTTATGGTAGTGAAGCATTTTTTCTGCAGTGAACAGGAGATTGTTGTAGTTTTCCATTTAAACTTTTTCTAAAGATTGCAGATATAATTTACACGTTTATTCATGATATGTCATTGCTTAGAATATCTCCTAATGGTGGCAGTGAGGGTTTTACATTAATTAAGGTCTCTTATTGAGCATTTTGATAAATTATTTATGACAGTTCTACCCATTATTAAATTAGATAGATGAAATATTATGACTTGAAAATCATAATGTAAATGGCTTGTTGTGATGAATGGGGTTAATCACATAGTACATTAAGACTCTAATCACTTTGGGGACCTATCTCTCTCCTGTCATTGATTGATATTTTTGTTTGAAATGATGTGACTCAGCGGGTATCCAAGACTCGCTACAGCCCGGAATTGACTGGTATTTATTCTAGTAAAGAACTATGTTGCTTGGAATATCATGGACTGGAATGCATTTTGTCTGATAATGTCCAGCAGATCTACACCTGCATGTAAAACATTTGTGAATAAAAGGTCCCATCATTAAAGGTAAAATCAAAAAGTAAAAGGTTTGCATTATGAATAAAAAAAGATTGTTCATGTTCAAAGATTGATATTTTATACATTTCCAATACATTTGTTAATGCAATGTTCAAAATATTTGATTCAATTAATTCACATAATAATGTTTATACTCTAGGTGTAGGTCTTTTGTATTGTGAGAACACAAAATATGGAACCCTCTCAAAAACTTAAAAAGTGAAAATCGCAAAATTTTAACCCTGCAAATATGAATCCAACCATAGTTAATAACTTGAAGTGTTTTGTAGATTGATGTATTGATATATAATAGCGGTAAACACTTTATTGTAACATGTACCTTGCGACATCCAGATTTAAGTTTGGACAAAACATGGCAACACTGCAAGCTTTTTAAGTGCTTGTGAGTGAATAAATCAGGGTTTAATAAAGGCTCAGAAATATGACACAGGTATACTTCAGTAACAGCCTAAAATCAGTAGTCTATCTGGTAAGAGAATTTGATGGCGATTGGACACATATTAGCTGAGAAGAAGTGGGAATAACTCTATTGGATGACCATGCCCATGTCTGAAAGAAGAAAAAAAAAGAATAATAAATCAAAGAGACTTCATTGTAAGGATATCTAAGCATTAACTAAGCTTTGCCAGGGGCATCTTACCAGGTGAGAACTGAGGCCTTGTCAAGGGACTTATTACCACTGTACAGGTGTTAACTTAAAGCCCTGTCTGCATACCCATTTCCACCTGTCAATCAAGTTTGCCTTTGAACAAGCACAAAGTAGAAGGTTATGTTAAAAAAAAGTCTCCAGATAATCAGAGCAGTACCCAGTACTGTTGATAGTAGTCTTTGTAATAAGTGGACTCAAACAGATACAGGCACCTGTCAAGAAGCCATGAATGACATGAGAGATTACCTAATCAAAATTGATAGCCTTTGGAAGCACCACTTTTGGCTTATTTTGATGAAAGGTTCAGATATCTTTATTTAAAATATGTCGATCCTCAAAAGCACCTCGCAGGCAAAAGTAGTGAAATAAAAAAAAGAGATTAGCTGAGTTTCTCTGTAATGTCATAATTACATGTTATGACTTCATGAGTAGCCTTGTGCATAAAAAAACTTAAAATCCAGAGGGCCTGATAATAAATATCATACCCATTTTATGGTTTCTAAAGTCAATGCTGGATTAACAAGTTTTGTTGTTTTTACACTTGGCCTTGGAATTGTATAGTTTTGTACTATTAGCCCAAGGACTGCTTTTTCTGGGATCTACAATAGTGTTACCATATGATTAATTACAAGTCCTCTTGGTGTTATGGCAGTAATTACAGATATTGATTAATGAAACTGATAAATGCAGTGTGTGGGCAGTGTAGTCTTGATGACAATGGGTTTATTACATGGTGCCTACTGTCTTGCATTCATTTCTGCAGAAACTTTGTAAATTTTTCAAATTAATTAGTATGAATAAAATTTCAGCTAAATAATACAAAGATACTTTATTAAATCAGGGAAGTCATTATTAATTTAGAGCATAATATAAAGAAATTAGTTGGTAAAATAGTACTGTATTTATGCAGGAACAAGATGAGCTCATTTTTAGGACAAGCTTGGGTCCAATTTAAGGTTTAAATTTTGGAAGAAAAACAAAATTTGTTACAACCATAATTGAGCAGAGTATTACCATGATGGGAAGTTGCTATTTACTGTTCTGCTATTTTTTCAAAACAAATTAAGAAGTTTTAAGTTACACATTCAAGTGTGATGCAATGAAGATGCAGGATTTGTTGTACAGTGTGTGTGGTCTGACTTCTATCCACAATTTTCCAAATGCTTCTCCTGTATTTCCTGACTGATCTTGATTTTGTTTAGTGTATCTGATGGGGCTAGGTGTGGGCTTTGAATCCTCTATGTAGGATTTTGAAATTCATTTATTATGCAAATTTATGCAAATTTTTTCAAAATCACAAAAAAACTTCTCCTCCTTTATTTCTTGTCTGATTTGATTCTGTTGGTTTTTTATCATAATTGTGTTGTGGGGGACTGGGTGAGCACTTCATCACTAGGGTACTGGTTCATTAATTTGCCATAATAAAAAGAAAAACTATTATACACTCCTTTTCTTAATAATAAAGTTATGTAATATAAATTCATGCAAATCAGCGTAGAATAAATATCTGGCTATCAGGAAAGTGACCATAAAAATGAAATGTTCAACCTGGGACAAAACAGTACATAATATAATAAAATCTGTGCAGGTTTCCATATTGGGAATTAAGGAAAAAAGGAACTTTTGTGAAACTCTGAAAAAGGGGTTATTGATCCTTTGTGAAACTCTGAAAAGGGAGAAAAATAGATCCTTTGTAAAACTGAAAAAAAGGACAAAATGGATCCTTTGTGAGACTCTTGGAAAAAGGGGAAATGGATCCTTCATGAAACTCTGAAAAGGGGGGAAAATAGATCCTTTATGAAACTGAAAAAAGGGACAAAAATAATCCTTTTTGAGACTCATGGAAAAAGGGGAAATGGATCCTTTATGAAACTCTGAAAAGGGGAAAAATAGATCCTTTGTGAAACTAAAAAAAAAGGGACAAAATTAATACTTTGTGAGATTCTGAATAAGGTCAAATTTCTGAAATTTTGACCCCAGGAATATGATGCAACCACAGTTTGTGAATTGTCATAAATTGAGAGCACTTTCTGGCATTCAACGTTGAGTTTGTATATATATGAAGCCTCTAAGGATAAGTACACATGATCGAGAACATACTTTAGATTTAATTAATGAGTGAAAATTTTATAACTAGTGTATCATGATTAGCTGATATGTGAATAACTTGCAGGTTATTGTGTAACGGGTATAAAAACATTTATAAATGTGTTTATGGTACATTCCCTGGATCCCGGGACCAGAAGCCCACTCATGCTTCTTTTGCTTACCACACATGTTGGGTGCATTGTTATTGTCACATGATGAATAATTAACCCAGCTCTCCACCAATGAGAAGCAAGCTTGGACTGTGTGACCTCAGGAGTGCATGTTGTTCTCTCTGGATCACAGCCATCAACCCAAACACGTGGAGGAAAGCCTTGGATTGGATTGAGACACTTGAGTTCTGACCATTACATAATAGTCGCTGATCTGAGCTGACCATGGAGTGGAGATAAGGTTTTCTTTCATTTTACTTGTGGCTTCTGCCTCTGATTGTTTTGATTAATACAGGAACTATACAGGCTTATTTACTGTGTGAACTGTGTACATATTTCATGCTGTGATTTCATAACTAGGGCAAACTGGGGTGTCTTAACTCTTGAGATGTTTGACTGCTTGTACCACTTCTCTTGTGTAGATATTTTATTTGTCTTTGTTCCTTGGCTCAATAAACAGCGGTTTTCTGAGAGGTGACTTGGTGTTTAATCATGGAAACTGAGACTGAAATTCTATAGCAAAACATTAGAGTAAATGGGGGTTATTAATATATATAATGATGTCTTGTTTTGCCACATTCTGTGTATCATAACACTGATAATATATGTTGGGCAGGCACAGTTTTGTATGATATTATATAAGGATAGGCCCTTGGCGTGATAGAGGTACTGTATATTGAGTGCTGATCAAGTTGAACATATGATAAGAATAATATGTTATATTTAACATATTTAAACCCTATGGTTTTATATTCTTTGCAAGAAGTCAGGAATGGTTCAGCTTATAACATGAATTTAATATGTTACTGCAAGTCTCCGAGGTTGTATGTTAGCAGTTTTTGTGTGTTACTGTTCATCGTTAGTAATGTGCATGTAATGAAAAATATATTATTTACCAAGTTCACGTACCAAACATTTCAGAGAAGATAAGGAAAATTAGTAGCATTTGGTCTCAAAAAGTCTAGGTTAGTGGGGAAACCAGTTGGTCTGCCTGACAGACTGTGATAAAATTGTTCAGTCAAGCGTAGTGTTAACATGTCCTGCAGGTAGTGGCATCCTTCCTTGGCCTATAAAGGTGTAGTACACAGGTAAAGCTCACTGCCCTGACATATCAGACGTATCAGTGTATATTCATGGTCCTAAATGACTGATTGAAGGGACTACAGTGTCTTTATATCCGCATGGAGAGGCCCACTACAATTATGTAGAAATATATGTGCACTCGATATCTGATGAAATTGGCATAAAAGATGTGTGTCTATGCTCAAGTATTGTTGTGTGAGAGAAAAGGACATTTTAAGACCTGTAACCACTAACCACAAATGGACTGATAAAATCTTATGTTCAACAGTTTGCTTGATATTGTTTTTTTAGAGCATGAACATTTATATGTGTTTCATTTATGTTTGGAGGTTTTATTTTTATCTTCTAGAGTTATGAAACAAATTGCAAAACAATTCCATTTTACTTTTATTACATTTTATGCATCTGATAAATAGTTCAAATAATGGTTAGGATGGCATATGTCCGTCTGTATACCTTTAATGTTGCCACAATAACTTACCAGTATTTGATAAATTTTCATGAAACTCACTATAAATATTTGCATATAACATGTCTCGCAGACTTGGACTCTTGGCAGAAGCTGTCAGAATAATGAAGTCAGAGGTCACCATACAGACTTGATGGCAATAAAATACCCTGAATATGATGGATTTTGATAAAACATATAGGCAAAAAAAGGTATGGTTCTCAGGAACTTTTTTCATAAATCAGGCGGCTTTTTACCTTTTTAGTATGTTTCGATAAAAATGACATATTATCAAGGAAAAGCATGAAAATAACAGATTTTTTTTTGCTAAACAGGTAAAAGCACTACATAACAAAGGAAATCTGATAAAAATGGTATTATTCTATCTTCTTGAAAGATGAAAATCAAAGTAAAAATCATTGATGCGGGGAGTTAAAATTGAAGCTAGTGGTGCCTGAGAACCATATCTTATATTTTTTTTTTGCCTTATGAATGTTTTTTACTAATAAAATACTGTAGTTAGCTTAAAATTCAGGAGGTTTTCAAATTAAGTGATTTTCACAAAAGAGAAATTAAAAAAAAGTAATCTTTGTGAACCAGACAATCTGTCAATTTGATACAGCTCTGTCATCCATCATACATTGACCAGATCAGTTACCCTACCTGCTTCATTGTGTAGTTGTTCATAATATGTCCGGCCAATAAAACCTACCATGTGCTTGGTCTTAAAGTCGGTTAATAATTGTTTAACATGATCAAGAGTGTTCATATTGTTCATCTTTGTTTATATTAACTGCTACTAGGTAACTAAAGAGGAAAATTAAGTATGTATTTATTTAATATTTCTGAATAAATTTCTTGTAATCAAATAATTTTAGTTTAGGTCTATGGCGAGAGCACAAACAAGAATCCCCTTGCAAAAAGGAAATATTTGTAATTTTAACCTCTTGAGGATGAAGGCAACCACAGAATCTAATTTGATTCTCAGCAAAATCTTTGTGTATATTTAGTGTGGTCAGAATTCACAAGACTTATGATCTATTCATTATGCACTTTTGTGATGCTTCTTGTAAGTTTGTGTTCTTTATATACACTGGACCAAACCCTTGAGTCTGTGTTATAGCTTTATCTATAGAGCTGTCACTGTAATTATGTAAACTTTATTAGTATTATTCTCTAATACCATAAAACTGTAGATGTCTTGGAGAGGGGACCATGCACAAATAATTGACAGACCCAGAGAGATGTGTAGCTTAAAACTAAGTTAAAGCCTGCCAAGGTATATCAGCTTTTTATATAAATATGTAAGATAATTGAGACATGTTCTTGGATTAGTTTTACAGGGCAGACTTATTGTGATTTATGACTGATGTTTATAAGATTTTATAATAGGGAAATTATACCTTTAGTTATTGTCAAGGTCTTGGAAGCCTCAAAGGATATGTCAACTGAGTTAAGTAACTGCATTAATTTATAAAATATCAGGTGTGATTTTTGACAAAGCTGACTTGACTTCCTGCATGAATGAGCCCTTGGAGATGCTTCCCGAGAAGGCAGTTGCTAATTGTCTCTCATTTCATTTGTTATGAAACAACAGAACTGTTGTATAGCTTGGATTCATTAGAATCCCTGTCTGTATCTTTTGTGAGATCCATGAACTGGTGACAATGCCCTGTTCACTTGTGGCCTCCAACGTGACAGACTACTCCACAATGCACGTCTGTAACTGAATGGTATTAATCCACATTCCAGGAAGAGAGGTAGAGAAATTACCCAAGGCTAACTGAGACTGTCCAGATTAGTATACATTTAATGGAGTTTAAGCTCAGCTTATTGAAAGTTATCAGAGCTAAGTATTGATTTATCTTTGTCCATCTTCCTTGCATGTAAACCATTGTCTGGCCATCCATTGTCAGAGCACGTTATAACTGTAATGGTACAATAATCCTGCCTTATTATCCCCTCGGAATGAATTTGCAGGAGGGGATATAGTAACAACTCCATTTGAAAGTCTGTCCATACTTTTGTCCAAATGGCCTGCCAGCCAGCTGGTATTAGCTTGTGGACTAATTTTAAGCCAAACCGTTTGACTAAAACCTTTAATCTTTGACATATGGCTCACCCACCCATGGGTGAAGAAACCTGTCAATTTTGAGGTCACTTGGTCAAAGGTCAAGGCCACAGGGCCCACTTCATGAAAAAGCCTGTTGAACCATCTAAGCCAAACTGTTTATCCAAAATATTTCATCTTGCACATATGGCTTATCCATTCACAGATGAAGAACCCTATTAATTTTGAGGTCACAGGATCAAAGGTCAAGGCCACAAGACCCACTTCTTGAAAAAAATTGAAAACATATTTTAAGCCAAACAGTTTAACCAAAACCTTTCATCTTTGATATATGGCTCATCCACTCATGGATGAAGATTCCTATTGAGTTTGAGGTCAAAGGTCAAGGTCACAGAGCTACCCTCCTCATTTTCACACTGTAAAACACCCAGTATAGTTATGCTCCACTTTGCAGTGCCCTTGTTTCTCAAGAGGGATTTGATATATCAGCCTGAAATTGTGCATATCTGTACATCTTGAATAGCTTTGTTGTTTACCAGACTTGTGGACTACCTACAATTGTTTTGGGTTTCATGCATCTGTGCACATAGCTCAAGAGTGGTGTGAAGTATGTGCTTGAAATTTTGCATGTCCATGCGTCTTGGGTGGCTTTCTCATATACACAACTGGTGGTGCCACCTACAATAATTCTTGTGTTGTGTACATCCACGCCAGTATTTCAGGAGTGATGTATATGTAATTTTTTGCTTGTACTCTGGTTCAAAATGTGTTTTACTTGCTTTGTACATGTACATGTCACACATGTATTTGAAAAGTAATCAAGTACTTTTCCAATTATTGTCAAGCATGTTATCATGGAAGCATTATACCTGATGTCTATCCCATTGCACAGGTTTGCATTAGGCCTGTAGGCCTTGTATAATTATATTTATCAATAAAGTAACTAGCCTATATATGTATGATCTAAAATATGTGGATATTCAGCAAGGTCCGAGGTCACCTAATTATCGCTGTGATAACCTACCAGGAATTTGATTAAAAATTATTTATGAAATTCACTTTGAATTTTCACCAATAAAATCTCACTTTAGTACATTCTTGGTAAAATCTGTGCATATATAATGAAGTCAGAGGTCACAAAACTGATGACAGGTTTATGCACACCTGCATTGCCCCCCCCCCCCCCCCCCCATGGATCTGCTTCTACATATGCAGGTGCATGCGTATAAGATATTACTTATAGCTTTAAAGTCCTTACTGCAAAAAAAACAATGTTTGTGTAATTTACCTTGCAACAATTCTTTTCCAACATATTTGAATGGACTTCATTACCCTCTTCATTGTATCCGCCAAAACAGAGTTTTGCGGATACTATGTTTTCAGCTGCACGCCGCTGCCGCCGCTGCCGCAGCGTAGGTGTCCGGAGAACTCCTCCGTAACCGCTGGGCGGAATTTTACGAAACCTGGGATTATGTTCGGGTCACATGTGAACTGCTGCGCCCCGATTTAGTTTTGACCTCTGACCTTTCCTCTGCGCTCTGCGTCCGTTTGTGCGTCTGTTTCAACACATAAACCCACATATCTCGGGAACCGTTTGACCGATCAGGAAAATTTTTTTACACAAATGTAGCCCTTGGAGAGCTTTATAACATACACAAAAAATGGTGGCGCCACCTGCAACCATGTTTGCACAGTGTCCATCTGTTCGTCTGCCTTGGGTTAAAATCACTCATATCTCTGCAGTGACTAGACTAATTCACCTGAAATTCGGCATGCGTAAACATCCTGGATAGCTTTTCTGATTTTATGACAGGTGGCGCCACCTACATTCACGTTTAAGCTGCAGACATCCAAGCTCATATCTCTGGAACCTTTTGACTGATCAGGAAAATTTTTTTGCACAAATGTAGCCCTTGGAGAGCTTTATAACATACACAAAAAATGGTGGCGCCACCTGCAACCATGTTTGCACAGTGACTATCTGTTCATCTGCCTTGGGTTAAAATCACTCAAATCTCTGCAGTGACTTGACTAATTCACCTGAAATTCGGCATGCGTATACATCCTGGATAGCTTTTCTGATTTTATGACAGGTGGCGCCACCTACATTCACGTTTACGCTGCAGACATCCAAGCTCATATCTCGGTAACCGTTTGACCGATCAGGAAAATTTTTTTGCACAAATGTAGCCCTTTGAGAGCTTTATAACATACACAAAAAATGGTGGCACCACCTGCAACCATGTTTGCACAGTGTCCATCTGTTCGTCTGCCTTGGGTTAAAATCACTTATATCTCTGCAGTGACTAGACTAATTCACCTGAAATTCGGCATGCGTAAACATCCTGGATAGCTTTTCTGATTTTATGACAGGTGGCGCCACCTACATTCACGTTTACACTGCAGACATCCAAGCTTATATCTCCGGAACCGTTTGACCGATTGGGCCAAAATTTTGCATGTGTATAGATCTCACATAGCTCTTCATCATACGCAAAACTGGTGGCGCAACCTGCAGCCATTTTTGCACAGCTCCTGTCTGTTTGTCTGCCATTGGATAAAATCACTAATATCTAGGCAGTGGTTTGACATATCTGCCTAAAATTTTGCAGGTTTATACATCCCCCACAGCTCTCTTGATTTTATGACAGGTGGCGCCACCTGCATTCTAGTTTATGCAGCAGACATCCAAGCTCATATCTTGGGAACCGTTTGACCGATTGGGCCAAAGTTTTGCATGTGTATAGATCTCACATAGCTCTTCATCATACGCAAAACTGGTGGCGCCACCTGCAACCATTTTTGCTCAGCGTCCATCTGTTTGTCTGCCACGGGCTAAAATCACTCATATACATGTAGTGGTTTGACTTATCTGCCTTAAATTTTGCATATGTATACAACTTGGACGGCTTTCTGGATTTTGTTGTATGGGGGGCAACCTACATACACAATTTGGCTGCAGACATCCATGCTAGTATGCAACACTCAATTTTCCCTTGCCACTCAATCCATGCCTCACTTCACCCGTTCCACTCTGATTTAGGCAGATACACGTAGTCGCTTGTCGACTACCCGTATTCTAGTTACGTTTATACCTACGCTGTGGGTGTATTTGGAAGCCCTGGTGCATTAGATTTCAACACCCACAAATTCATCAGCAGAATCATACTCTTATGATTCTAATCCTGTGCAGTGTGGTATTATAAGACAAATGTCCTGTACAGTTTTATAAAGTTTCACTGGTGTCATGCAATTTTGTGGAGGATACATACCCTTTACTTACCAGAAATACTTGATATTTGATTTCTGCATTACTTTTATGACGTTTTGCTGCATGGTATGCATACCAGATCTGTATATGTTAGAAATACATACATCGTTGACATTATCATGATAAATGCACATGTAGTAGGCAGTCTGTCTTAACAACCTGAAAAGCATTGTATTCAGTGCTCTCTTATCAGTGCTTTTATATATTCAGTTTTAAGTTACTTTGTGTCTGGCCATTTGTACCAAAGTTCCCTTGTTTGCAGCTTCTGGAACTTGTACCCAATAATTGTTAAGAGATAGTAAACTTGTGCAACACCAGGCATAGTTGTAAAAAACTTATCTTTAGTCAACTTTGTACCGTATGTATTTACGGCCACCATGCTAGTGTCCCAGGGTTGTCATCTTGGCTTACACTTTTACAGGTATTAATGCTCATTGTTATAAGGTTAGTAACTTTATGCTTTAGAACCTTAAACAATTTCTTTAATGGCCATATTTCATGTTTTAGTGAAACTTTTCTTTAGTTTATGGGCTGATATGCAGATGGACTACTTCATGAGGCCCTTGAGCTGAATATTAAATGTGCCATTCACAGGCCCAGGAAGATTACAAAAAGACATTATTTTAAAGGGACATTATCAAGCGCATTATTATGCCTAGCCTTTCACACTATCAGTTCAATTTTGCTTTATACAAAAGTTTCCCAGCAAAACCATTCCATCAAACAGTCTCAGTACCTCGCATACAGCTGTTTTGGTTCTGTGTCTTGGTCAACACAGCAAGGAGTGTCTGTTTACCATAATAAGGCTTCGTGACTGGATGTCCATTTGTGAGCTGCAGCATGCAGTGTTTCAGCCAGCAGGAAAATACATTTTTTGGGCCAAGTCAGTCAGGGCATCTTATGATTGACATGTGTTGTTGCCCTGTGGTGCACATGGGCCCACATGCTGTGTTTATATTGACACCTGTGATCGCGCAAGTCCACTGTCCATCTCACAGTGATGGATGATAGGATATATAACTGTTCATCACCTGTATTCTTATTTTCATCATTTTTAATCATCTATTAATACTTTCCTCATTATAAGCTATCAATCTTCATCAAGGCTGGCCTTGTGGGTGTATCAGCACATTTTATGACTTATGACTAGTGCTACAGTATTTTTACAAAATAAGTGGAATGAATCAATTTATAATGAGCAGACATGTATTGCATACACTGCTGTTATTATTATGTGATGACATCATATCTTCTGTTTTACTTCCAGATCCAGGTCAGCAACCTTGTGCCAAAACACTGTGTCACAATGACAACCACCGGGGGAGCGTTGCTGTAAACCACCACCAGGGGGAGCACTGATCAGCCCAGGTTGCTGTCATTGGTAGGTAACTCTGGGGCTGTTAATTACTAATCAGATGATCGTTTAATATCTTACTAGTCAGTGTTTGGAACTAATAATGAATAATGAATTATGAACAAACAGATGTACAGGACTAGAATAGACACCCTGGGCTACCAGACAAGTCTACCAGTATAGATAGGGCTGTCCAAGGGGAGGAAACAGAACTGCAACAGCTGATAGATTATAACGGATATGTGTAGGTAGCAGTCACTGTGGCTGGGTCAGCAAGTGCTGCAGCATCCCTAGTAGTGACTGCATGACTGGCTTAATTGGTCTGGCTCAATGATTACATATGTATGCCTGTGTATATATATATGTGAAGGCCCAGATTGCGATCTGGACGGATCTTAGATCTGTCCAACCCAAATTGCGATCGCAGTTCAGGCCGGCCCAAACTGCGATCGCAATCCAGGCTGGCCAGATCTGAGATCTGTCCAGCCTATATTGCAATTGCAGTTTAGTCCGGCCCAGATTGCGATCTTGTCTTTCTTGCTTCAGGATCGCAATCTGGACTGGACAGATCTAAGATCTGTCCAGTCAAGATTGCGATCCTAAACTTAACCAGCCCATATTGCGATCCATGCGATCCATGCGATCCAAGTGTTTCAGCTTGTTAATTTATAGTTATTTTAAAATTTAAAGTAAAAAAAATTTGTCAAAATACTGATTAAATATGTCAATATTTTTCACCAATAATATTAAGACTAGTGGCTGTATCAGCTGTCACAAGACTATGTAAATAATCAAAATCTGTATTGCTGGTTCCTCAATTTATGTTAATAAAATTAAACTTGCCCATCTCTAGTTTTCTCCTTGTACAATTTATAGGGTGTTCTTATGCTTGAGTTATTTTTTATTCTTATAATGGTTTCATAGCTGAGATTGCTTTTAATTTTTTTTACATTTTTTTAAATAAAAAAATTTAAAAATGATAAAAAATCAGATCTTAGACAAGTTCTCGTTATGATTTCTGTAATGTTGATAATTGTCATAAGACTTTTGCTATGTCTAGTGCTTAGATTGATGTGAAAGTAGTCCAAAGTGAATATAATAGTTTTAAGTTTAAATATAAATTAAAGCCATAAAACCAGGTACTTATGATCATTATGATCATACTTATGATCAATTTGTGAAATTTGTAAATTCTTGATTCTCAAGAACTTTGTTTTGCTGAAACTGAATAAATACCAGACATGATAAGAATACTTTGCAAATATATTTGAATGCGAATATGAATATATGTACTCCATAATTTCATGCATAAAAATAGGAATACAGGTATAAATGAAAGTATTTGAATACAAATGCAAATACTTTCAAAAGGTAATCATGAATGTATTCATGAATATATTCTATAATATTATTTTAATAATCATTTATTTCAATTATATTATTAAAAGATCTTTTCATATGATGCTGTTATTATTTTTAATTTAAATTATATTTGACACAATATTTGTTATTAATTTATAATAAATAGTTATATTATTTAAGTTTTATTCTTGGGTAGGAATAACCAGTAATTGTTAAATAAAAGTTCTCATAAAAATTTGTTAAAATCAGAATTACCATGACTGATAATGGACAGGTTTTTTTCCAAATAATTCAACTGCAATTTAGATAAAGTTATATGGCCAAGTCCAAACCTATGTGAAAACAGCACACCATTTCCAGCTGTATATAAAATAAATGACATCAATCCTCTTCCCTGTCTCCAAGGATATTATCATAATCTTACATAACTTGAGTTAAACACCATCAGCTCATAATGCAGCTTATATTACCACACAAAACCTACACTTGCCTGCCTCCTCTTCCAAATCATATTTTGTGAGCATATAAAACCCATGGGTTCCTTGTTACCTTTTTTCAACAACCATGCAATACTAAATGAGTATGTTTCACTCCTGAGATATGAAGGAGTGAAAATTGCCTTTCTGTATTATAATTGTATTTATTATGGGAAAATGGTACAATGCAATCCCAAATGAGTTGGTAAAACAACCAATGTTTCACTCTTGTGATCGTAAAAGCATGGATCGCAATATGGGCTGGTCAAGTTTAGGATCGCAATCTCTGCTGGACTGATCTAAGATCTGTCCAGACCAGATTGCAATCCTGAAGCAAGAAAGACAGGATCGCAGTCTGGGCCGGACTAAACTGCGATCGCAATCTAGGCTGGATGGATCTTAGATCTGGCCAGCCTGGATTACGATTGCAGTTTGGGCCGGCCTGAACTGCGATCGCAATTTGGGCTGGCCAGATCTTAGATCCATCGAGATCGCGATCTGGGCCTTGACATATATATGTCGAGGCCCAGATTAGAATCTGGCCCAATTTAAAACTGGGCCAGCCCAGATCAAAATTTTGATTTGGACCGGCCCAGATCAAAATTCTAATCTGGGCCAGACCAGTTTTAAACTGGGCCAGCCCAGATTAAAATTTTGATCTGGGTCGGTCCAGATTAAATCCTGTGGTGAAGACTTCAGGATTTAAATCTGGTCTGGACTGAATTTAAACTGGGCTGGCCCAGATTAGAATTTTGATTTGGGCAGGTTAAGTTTAATATCCTGTGGTGATACAGTTTATTTGATCTGGGCCGGTCCAAATCAAAATTTTGATCTGGGCTGGCCCAGTTTTAAATTGGGCCAGATTCTAATCTTGGCCTCGACATATATTTATATATATATGATTGGATGGATATCGTGTCTTGAGATGAAATGCTATGATTGGTTTGGTGATTTGAAACCTGTATGCAGTGACACGATACTCTGTGGTGTCAGGTGAAGTTTTTAGCAGTAACATGGTGAGTTGAATGCAAGTTTAGTATAACTTCATTCATTTACCACCCATTAATGCACCAAACTCACCTACTGCCAAAAAAAAAAAAACAAAAACAAAAAATATACTGTGACCCCATTGTTCAGTTCCTTTAGTTTTTACCTGGATTATTTGCCAGTTCTTATCCCTACAACAAGTATATTGAACTATGACATCTGGCGATTTTCCTAGCCCTGAAACTAAACAGATATTTTAGTGTGGCCAGTATATAATTACTTACAATTTACATATATTGTTTATAATTACTTGATCTGACACCTTCAGCTTTCATTAGCAATTATAGTGGTCCTGATGTTGATGAGAGGACATGGTCATTTGTAGTACTAAACAGTTTGTCAATTTGTATTTTTAATCTACAAGTCACAGTTAATCACTGGTGGAAATATTTATTAATAGACATCAACAGAACTTACGTATAGATTTATGGTCACCACAACCTCCATTTTTCGATTGTTACTACATTTTTTCAATTTAGGCCTTACTTATTTAATAAAAAGTTTCTCGGACGAAGAAATGAAAAGTGGTGGGGAGGAGGAGGGAAAATAAAAATAAATATAATTCAAAATTAAAAAAATGAAAAGCGCCATTTTTTCCATATAAATTTTACAAATGATGAAAAGAATATATAGGAACTATATGTGCCCTTCTACAATGTCAAGTGAACTAAAGTATTTTCTGTATCTGCAGGATAACCTCAATACTTTCTGGAAGGGCTGGTAAAAAAATCAACTTTTCTAAAAAAAATCATGATTTTTCTACTTTTTAAATAAAATTTTATCAATTTAAATTAAAAATTAATAAATTAATACTTTCCACTTAATTAACATTTTTGAAAAACCAATCAGTCCACTTTCTTACTAAAACAGCTGGAAAGTTAAAATGACCTGTACAGGAGACTGGTTGCAAAATTAACTGTTAATTTTGAAGTATATTATATGGTCAGTGGAAATACAAAGCTTATTACAAATGAAGGAAAGTTCAGGCAAATGAAAATAGTCATGAAATATGCAATTCAAACACAAACGCACATTTAAGCCATATCAAGTTTCATCAGGGTCACCCAGTCAGAAAATAAGCAAAGTCCTTTTTATTTAAAATATCACTGAAATCAGCTTTTAGATAGGATCTATCTTTTGTCAGTCATTGAAAAAAAACCCTCAGAAACACAAAATAAAAATTACTATATAAAAAATCTGGTAAAGATATACCCATCGGAAATTTAATCAAATATATCAAATGAGGTAAAACTTTACCCCTCAGAAATGTAAACAATTGCAAGGTGGGAAAAAAAAAAAAGCTAATATAAACAAATATATCAGACGTAAGTATATATTGATGAACATCATTTCAGAATGTTTTGCAACAAGATCTGTCACTTGATAAACGCTTCGGAGCCCTTATAATAGCGGTATAACGTGCATGGTAGCGGTATATAACGCGGTATTTGCCACCCTGTAAACAACACACAGGTGCTCAGTGCTATTTTTAGCATTTCCATCGCGCGAGTATTTGATCTGTAGTCATGTGACTGGAAATTTTTAGAGGTCGGAGGCCACGCTCGCACCGGACCTTTTCAGCGAGCGTGGTATCTTAGTTACGTGCAAGGTTTTTATTTGTAATTGTAATTTGTAATTTCACAGGTATATATGTTGGTTCAGACTAGGTAAATGATAAGCTTTGTGGATTGTGTGTATCTAAGAGGCTAAGGCTTGACAATAAAAATTTCAAAGTCATTGTGACGTAAGTTTGTTAAAATGAGAGTTAAGAGTTTATTTGCATATGACGACCTGTCAGGGCTTCAACGCGATTGGCGGAAAGAGACCCCGCCCAGCAGCCCTAGAAAGAGAGCCAATCAGAGATTCATAGTATACTACACGCATGCGCGTTAAGTTTCATTCATGTGATTTCATGGCGGGAAATTGTCCGTGTGCAACAATTCCTGTGCTCTCAAATGCGGTGCTACAAGCGATTGGTTATCCAAATTATCGAAAGTAGCTGATTTCATCCAGAATTTCCATAATCACAACCTCGTAGTCAATGTTCGCAGCCATTTAAACAAAGAGATTTAAATAAGTCAACTTTTTCCGCCTTCGGCCTAATGATTCCTTGTCTACAGAGGATTTTCCACGCGATGTCAGGAATGTCACAATAGTTCGATCGTGACCCTGCGTTCAGGTGGCATCCGAAACTGAGCTCGGCAGAAGTTTTTTTTTTTTTTTACTGCGAGTTTACTTTTTTAGGGGATTTATATCACGAATCATGGACACATTTTAAACGGCGGCAAAAAAAAAAAAAAAAAAATGACAGGGACACTGTTATATTTATTTTCCAAATTGTCACAACTTAGGGTCGGCGGGTCTGAGAAACGAAAAATTAAATAAGTATGGCCTTAATTAAAAATTTATATATGAATTAATAAAATTCACATATCAACTGTGAGATGACTGTTGCATATATCAAGAACCAGTTAGACTTTCTCTAAAGGTCACATGTCCTCCAGTGTCTGACCTTTAGAAGTATAATTTGATGTTTATCATCTGACTGTGTAAAGTTTCAGGTGAAGGTAAACTATAATCTGATATTACAAATCATCTACCTATGCAGAATTATGCCTCTGGAAGTATCACATGATTTCTTCTTACAGGTATTAACCTCTGTTCTCAAATTCTTTTTTTCGAAGAAACCCTCCTCTGAGTCAGTCACAGAGAAAAAATGTAAAAAGATAAAGTTTGACACATTTCACATCGATCCTTATCTTTCATTTTGTTAGTTTTGTTTACAAATTCATGGATATTGCATAATTGATCAGTTCCAGGAAATAAAAAACATCACTAGTACTGAATCCACAGCTTGCATCAGAGATATGTGTGGGTGTGCTGCCTGCCCTGTGTATTAGTGTGAGTGGCTGAGCTGTGGTTACTGATAACATGATAACATGATGGCAGAACAGTTTCCCGTGAAATAAACAACATCCTGTCACTGGTAATTTATGAATCATCGTGAAGTTGGGCAGTCAGGAGTGTTACCTCTGACACTATCTGCGGTCTCTGACGTCAGTTGTGTTATTCCATGACTTGGTGGATAAGAGCATACAATGGGTGTTTTATACATACATCTTTATACTTGATATACAGTCACGATGGTGGACATACTGGTTCAGCTTTCAACAAAGGTCAGATACTATGTTTATAATCAAGTCTGTGTGGTGAAACTGTACAGAATTAATCTTGTCCTTCAGAATTAGCTTGGCATGTAATAATTTTCAGATTTGTTGGGTCCATAGAAATGAAACTAATTCAATTCAGAGGCTCTGAAAAATCTTCATAGCAAATGATAAGGTAGAATTGTTTTTAATTATCCTTTTAGAAACAACAGTATATGATTATTTACATCAGTCTACCAGAACTGATTCCTCAGTGTCAGTAATGGCCAGCTGGTGATGATAGTTAGGTTGGAAAGATCTAATATTAATCTATTAAAATATATTTTCGTCATTCTAGTTTAAATGCTCCACAGTATATACAGCACAATTACAGACATGATCAAGTCTGTTTTTCAGATCATTAAGTTTACTTCATTTGTGTGGATGGTCACATTTGATAAGCAGTTGTAGATGTTGAATCTGTACCACTGAAATGAAGTAAACTATTACACAAAAATTCAAAATTTAAATCAGCTTTAATTTAGCAACTGAAGTTCTGTCATGGAAGTAAGTTCACACAGGACAGTATGCTCAGTGTGTATTTAGAAGTCAGCAGCATTTGTTTTTGCTTTGCTCAAACATATACATGTAGTTCATTTGTCCTAAAACTGAATGCACATGCTACAGTTGTTATGGCTGAAATTCCTATTTATCTTTGCTTATTTCACCAAAGACGGCATGGCTTCAGTTTGTGTGTCTGTTGGTTTGTTTGTCTGATAGAGCTATTACCGTAAAATCTCCACTTAAAACCGCGGTTTCATCAAGAAATTCAAAATCTTGAAATCAGGTTGATTTCCTGAAAGCACTGTGCGGTTTATACTAGAAGGGTTTCCTGAATATCTTCCTGACAGACATCGTTTTTGGGCCGGCGCATGGGCGATAATATTGCAACTTTCGAAGGCTGTTCTTAGCATGCATGGGAGCCGTGTGTAAATGTATTATTTACGATTATTTGTTATTTATAAATTAAATATTGCTGATTAGTTTTCGTGTGATATATAACTTGTTATAAAATTTTGGTAATTGTCACCAAATAATACGTTTACAACAACCCTGCTGTTACACACAGCGGTCCACTTCGTTGGGCATGGTCAAGCAAAATTGAAATTAAAGCCCACTTTAGCAATGATTATTTGTTTAAAACGTAAAATGAATAAAAAGCTGACATCGTAAAGACTCACACAATGGCAGACGATCGTTTTAAAATCAAGTTTGAGTGCCGCCATGTGCTGAAACACCCCGGTATTCTGCTAAGAATATTTTGAACGGCTGTACGCGGTGGGCGGTAAATAGAACAGCCACCTATTTCGTCCCAGCGTGCCTTGCGCAAACACTGCCTTGACAAAATGGCTCTCCACACGGAAACTTTCTTCAGGAAAAAAACTTGCTAACCCGGACTGGCCACTTTAATTTTACCTTAAAATCACTCGTTTCCAAGCGTCATGTTTCCTATACGTGCGTATCTCGAAAAGGTAACTTCAGTTACTTTGATATTTAGTTAAGTTGACCAGCGATGTTTTCAAACGCACCAGCAAATTGTGACATGGAGCGATGTCAACGTACGATGTGACGAAGATAATACAGAAGGAACCGGTATGAAAATGATTTGAATCTTCCGAGTAATTCCAGAAAATGGAATTTGCATCAAAAATTAAGATTTCAAAATATTACTTTTAGAATTAAAATATACAGTGACCTGAAATGGATCAGCAGAATATTTTTTCCAAAATATAATGACAAATCAGTAGCAAACAAGAATACGGCACGGAATATAAAATCTGTATAAACAGGCAGAGGTTCACCGGCCCTTACGTCTTTCCAAACTTCATGCTTGAGTGACCCTGCAAAAAAGTGTTATGATGTGTTTAAATAAAATGCCCAAGGAATTTTTAAAGTTGACAGGAATGGCCGAGTCACAACCTACGCGTGTTCATTTCTAGATGATTGCTTGATTGTCTTTTGTCAAATCATTCCGTAGCGAAAGTTGGTGCGGTTTTAAAGGGGGGTTCTTAGTATTTGAGCCCCTCGCGGTGTCTCGCCTGGAATTTCGGCGAAGTCTGGGTGCGGTTTTAATCGGAAGTGCGGTTTTAAGTGGAGATTTTACGGTACTCAAAAACTACAGAACCATGGGGTGAACAAAGGTCAAGAAAGACCAATATCAATACATTTTGTTGTTGATCTTGATAAAATACAGATCAAGTGAGATAGTTTTGCTTTAGGCATTCATATTTGCTTAGTTGAGTACAATCCTTGCATTTTATATGCCATTGTTTCTTTGATGCTATATACCACAACAACAGAAATATGTATGTGTTGACTTAATTATACTTCCACCTGGAAGATATAACATTTTCCCCATGTTTGGTCAGTTTGACTTTCTGCAACTTGACCCAGCAGCTGAGTATGGATTTTGATGAAATTTTGTTAATCAGTGTTGTAATTACCCAAGAAACAACCACCCATTAAATTTAGAGGTATATAACACCATTATATATTTAATGTGAAAGGATTATATACAATTGTGAAACAGTTTGATACTGTATTATATAACACAACGTCTGATTAGAAGATTCTGGTTGAGATTTGAAGGCTTTGACTACACTCCCCAGTTGCATGGCTATATTATTGACAGAAATGTATTTAGAAGTAGGTAAACCATTTCTGTGTTGTCTTAAACAAAAATGTAAAATATCTGTTTTGGGTAAATGCAGTGTAGTTTTGCATACCTATACAGACATGCTAACCTGATTCTCATACACACATGTGCACATACGCTTACACCTATATGCGCACACTTGCTCCTGTAAAGATAAAAATCAGAAAACAATTAAGAAAAAAATGTGTCCTAGAGCTGGCTCTCTGGCCTGGGTTGAAGTGTTATCCATTATAACCCCTGTTATGCTAAGCAAATACCAATAATATTAAGCTGACTCTGTAGACAGACATGTCTGCATTGATTATAGTAAACAGAATATCAATTAATTATCAGTATTTATGAATACAGTAATGGAAGAGGTACTGCATTGTGTTGATGAAGTTCATGGTTCAACTCCACTTAATTTGCTTTGACATATCTCGATAGACTTTGACAATAATGCAGAATCCCTGTGGGTAACTGATTAAGAATAATCTATAAACATCTTCACTTTGCTCTAGCAGTTATAAGGTTTGCATTTATTTTCTATATTGATTTAGCCGGTGTCATAAATTATTGTATTAATTCTTGTCAGGGCCTTTTATATTTGCCTTGATTCTTATCAGAGCCATTGATAAATGAATTGATTCTTGTCAGTACCATTAGCCCATTAGAATTGTACCATGACAGGTATGAACGCTTTTTCTCATCAGTGGACCTTGCTTTTCTTCCTGACCCTGGGTCATAACACCATAAGTATGGCAGCATTTGATACAGACAGTAATCACGGGGAGGAAGTAGCTGATTTATGGACATGCTGTATAGGTTGTATTGATTCTTTCAGAGCTATCGATATTCATATTAATTCTTGTCTGAACTGTCAAAAGTTGCACTCTTTCCTGTCAGAGCTATTGGTAAATGAAGTGATTCTTGTCACTGCTGTTAATGATAGAATTAATCTGTATCAGAGCTAATGGTGATATAATTGATTCTTGTCACAGCTATCAGTTATAGAATTGATTCTTTTCAGAGCTATTGGTGATATAATTGATTCTTGTCACTGCTATCAATGATAGAATTGATTCTTATCAGAGCTATTGGTGCTAGAATTGATTCTTGACAGACTTTTCAATGATAGAATTGATTCTTGTCAAAGCCATCAATTGTCATGTTTATTTCAGTCAGAACTGTTCATAAGTGCATTTTTTCTTTTCAGAGCTATCAAAAATAGAATGGATTCTTGCCTGAGCTATTGGTGATAGAATTGATTCTTGTCAGAGCTGTTGATGATAGAATTGATTCTGGTCAGCTATCAATGATAGAATTGATTGTTGTCAGAGCTGTTGATGATAGAATTGATTCTTCTCAGAGCTATTGATATTAGAATTGATTTTTGTCAGAGCTATTGATAATTTTATTGATTTGTGTCAGAGTCACTGATCTTCATATTTGTCTTCCTACATCTTTCAGTGTATGAATATATTGCACTGGCCTATGTGTGCAACCTGCGTAATATAATGCTTTCAGAATCCTTTCACCCAATAATACACAGGTATATTACCTGGCTGTACCTTGAGGCTAATTGTCATCAGGTTGAGCTTACTGTTCATCCTGTCATCAGATCATTACACCAGCATCTTGAGATGTGACACCAGACTCACCAGTAAATACAACCTTAATCCTAGGAAGGTGTATCTGCAGCATGTACTATGGGAAAAGAGTTCAGTAATGGACAGCAAGCTGGTGTGGTCCCGGGTATTGATTTTGCTTAAGTGTATCAGAAAAAAGTGCCCATCCAAATAAAGCAGCACCTATTTTGATAGAGCAGGTCAGTTGGATGTCTCTTAGCCAGGTTGATCACAGAGGTGACTTGCTAGAAATGCCAATCAGTGAAGAAATCAATTCAACAAATGCAACTCTGAATGGACTTGCTGGTAAGGTCACTGGCCCTGTCTGGAAAGGAGGCTCCAGCTGAAGCTGCTCGTTCAGAGCAGACAACCACTTCTAAATGGTTCATACATGACATGGAGGTCTAATATCCCAAGCTGAATAAAAAAGAGCTGAGGTTCTTTACTGTGGCAGCCTGTAAACAGTCTATTTGGCTGGCTGCCAAAATGTTTGTTGTGTGTAGCACCTAAATGTAGCCAGAAGTCAAGGAGTCTTTTCTAATAGTTCTTATGTGACTAATAAAAAAAGGTTACAGATGCTATTCTGTCTGTTCTGCTGGTAGGTTCTTGGTATGCTAGACCTGCTAGGCCATTATTAATTTCATATATGTTAACATATTAGGATGAAACGTAATCCAGCTTTCCGGACATCACTGAGTCTGAAACCTCATCACTTGTTTGGTACATTGAAAAGTCATTGATGGAATCTGCAATGCTCTTTCATTTGCTTATTAGTACATCACTCTCAAGGTGGGGGAAGGGGATGAGGGAATGGCCCATGCTTAATCTACAGCATAGTAAAGAGGAAGACCCAAGAATTGTCACCAAAATCCTGGTGATCTGGAGAAGTTTAGCTTTATCTCAGTGTTGCCTTAATGAACCTGTCCTTAGTTATTATTGCAGATGTAATTTAATTCTGCAATTCTGCAGATGCATAAACCTCTTGTCAACAAACACAACATGCTCTGTATGCACAATACTAAATCTAGCACACAGCTAGATAAGTACACAGCTCAGAAAGCACTTATATAGGGCTGGTAAATCTATAACTTGTGTGGTGATACAAGTTATATGGAGGAATGCATTGCAGTCGTCTCCCATCATGTTGCACTCATATCATGGTAAACAGCCTATTATCTTAACATTTGGCTAAGAATGATGAATAGACACAAAATAATACATGTGAACTGACAACCCAAACTGAAACTCTGTCTCTGTGGTAACAAGTCATTTCCTGTATAGGGTTCAAGTTGGCTGTGTCCAGTTACCTGTGTGTACCATACTTGTTATCATGCAGTCAGAAATTCAGCAAACTTGTGGAGGGATTTACCAATGTGCTGAGTTAAAATGGAATTTTCATAATAGGTGTTGTAAGAAAGTATACTAAAAAAGCTAACCATTGGTCCGGTTTATGTCAATTGACAGCATACTTGTAGGCCATGAGGTGTTATCAGAAATTACAAAAATATTGAATCCTCATAGAGTCTTAAAATGCTTTCCTCCCTGAAGATGTTAAGGGACTCTGAAAGCTAGTACACTGGTCATAGACTGGTTTAATGTCAGAGTGCTGAAATGGTGCTATACTAAATCCTACTTACGGTCACATGACAGCAATCCAAGACTGATGTGTGATAAGATTAGCAAGGCCAATGATTGATAACTGCTTTTACAGAGATGTACCATTTTGATGTATGCCATTCTATCTCCTCATTCCCCCCCCCCCCCCACCCCATCTGTGACCAGTGAAATCATTATTTGGAAGAGGGAGATTAATTAGAAACCAGTACAGCACATTTTAGAAGAACTCATTACTGCTTGCTTTATTAAAATATTGATTTATTTCCATTAGAATTAATTAATTTGTCACAAATGAAAAGATATCGGTCAGGGTGTCACCGTTTGAAATGCATCCTTTGATTCTTTATGGATTAATGAGCTAAGATGGATCATTTAATGACTGAGCTGAAATATCTGCTGAGTTATTTGAATCAGCAGACCTAATCTGCATGCCCAGATTTTAACGTTTTTTATGACTGGGGCAAACAAATTTTAGCTTTTAGCGCAGCGTTCCGTCGAACCTTTCTAAGCAACTCCGAGGGGATCAACAGCAAACCAATAGTGTGCAAGGAGGCCGCCATTTGCAATCACGGATAAATTTCTAACCACAATATCCCCATTGAATCATCATGTTTTCATTAATTTCATAGTCATCAAATCTCTAAACACAAATGAAATTGTAAAATATGTAATAAAACTTTGGTGCATGTTATTATTTTGTGTTGTTTCATGTGTACTTGGGTGAAATAGGGCAGTGCACTTGATGTACAGTTTTATAATATACAGTTTATATTGACGCAGATACGATTTCATTGTAAATTTTACAAAGGTATGCATGCTGCATTACAGAATAGTGGCAGTACAATAAAAACAAGGAGAATATTTAAGCTTATTTGAGCACAGTTTGTGTAAGATGGGTAAATGATAGTGCTGTCTGGTGGATACACATCAAACAAACTTAGAAACAAGGCCAGGCCAGCTTCTGTCAAGTGAAAACAGTAGGACCATTGTATATTCACATTGACTGTTAATCATTTTATAAAGTAAAGGAGATCAGTTTCTTTTATGAGTTTATAGGATTTGTGTTACCGTAAAATCTCCACTTAAAATCGCACTTCCGATTAAAACCGCACCCAGACTTCGCCGAAATTCCAGGTGAGACATTGCGAGGGGCTCAAATACTAAGAACCCCCCTTTAAAACCGCACCAACTTTCGCTACGGAATGATTTGACAAAAGACACAATCAAGCTATCATCTAGAAATGAACACGCGTAGGTTGCGACTCGGCCATTCCTGTCCACTTTTAAATTCCTTGGGCAATTTATTTAAACACATCATAACACCTTTTTGCAGGGTCACTCAAGCATGAAGTTTGGGAAGACGTAAGGGCCGGTGAACCTCTGCGTGTTTATACAGATTTTATATTCCATGCCGTATTCTTGTTTGTTACTGATTTGTCATTATATTTTGGAAAAAATATTCTGCTGATCCATTTCAAGTCACTGTATATCTTAATTCTAAAAATGTTTGATGAAAATTCCATTTTCTGGAATTACTCGGGAAGATTCAAATCATTTCCATACCGGTTACTTCGGTATTATCATCGTCACATCGTACGTTGACATCGCTCCATGTCACAATTTGCTGGCGCGTTTGAAAACATCGCTGGTCAACTTAACTAAATATCAAAGAAATTGAAGTTACCTTGTCGAGATACGCACGTATAGGAAACATGACGCTTGATAACGAGTGATTTTAAGGTAAAATTAAAGTGGCCAGTCGGGGTAAGCAAGTTTTTTTCCTGAAGAAAGTTTCCGTGTGGGGAGCCATTTTGTCAAGGCAGTGTTCACGCAAGGCACGCTGGGACGAAATAGGTGGCTGTTCTGTTTACCACCCACCGCGTACAGCCGTTCAAAATATTCTTAGCAAAATACCGGGGCGTTTCAGCACACGGCGACACTCAAACTTGATTTTAAAACGATCGTCTGCCATTGTGTGACTCCTTACGATGTCAGCTTTTTATTCATTTTACGTTTTAAACAAATAATCATTGCTAAATAATGCCGCAAATGGGTTTAAAGTAGGCTTTATTTCAATTTTGCTTGAGCATGCCCAACAAAGTGGGCCGCTGTGTGTTACAGCAGGGTTGTTGTAAACTTATTATTAGGTGACAATTACCAAAATTTCATAACAAGTTATATAACACACGAAAACTATTCAGAAATATTTAATTTATAAATAACAAATAATCGTAAATAATACATTAACACACGGCTCCCATGCATGCGAGACTGCTGCTAAGAACGGCCTTCGAAAGTTGCAATATTATCGCCCACTCGCCGGCCCCAAAACGATGTCTGTCAGGAAGATATTCAGGAAACCCTTCTAGTATAAACCGCACAGTGCTTTCAGGAAATCAACCTGATTTCAAGATTTTGAATTTCTTGATTAAACCGCGGTTTTAAGTGGAGATTTTACGGTACTCGGAAGTAAGGAAGCAAGTGAGTTCTTGGTAATATTGTTCTAAAACTAACAGAATAATATGAATGCTCAATGCTCCGTTTATCACTTACTCCATCTGACTGCTCTAGTGTTCATGTGGCTTGTTATCCGAGCGGTTATCAGAACCTTTAAATCTCGACCACAGAATAATGAGCAGGAATAATATCCAAATTTCCTCAATTATCTTGACCATTAAGAAGATGAATTATTTTAGGTTGTCACTGAATTGTAATAAATATGGTGTAAAGTTTGGGGAAAACACTGAAATCTGTGTCAGTCATTTCCTAGAGTAAACGGGTACCTCTATCCTTGACAACCCCCCCCCCCCCCCCCCCCCCTTTGTCTAAATCATCTCTGGGGTAATGATTAACTGTTCTTGGTACAGGTACAGGTACCCAGGAGGACAAACATTGCAAACCCAATTTGAAACAAACAGAACAAATTTTATCTTTTATGTATCCACATTGCCTGTTCATGGTTTAAACCTGCTTTTGGTGGTATAAATATTGTAGCAGCTGACTCAATGGATGTAAGAATATTCAAGTTTCAAAATGTATTATGCAATAACCAAAGTTTAAATGCTAAACAAGGACTGTTACTATGATTGATTCTGTTCCCTCTTTAAACACAATGTGTATAAAGTTAACTATTCATCACAAACCCACATGAATTAGAGATGTCACTCTGTGTTGGGGAGGACATTGACACGGTAACGGGCCATGATGTGAAGGACACCGCCTGAGTGTTAATGTACTGTGTTCTAGGGTCATCAGTCAACCATTAGGTGATTATGATTCTGTGGCCGAGACATGTAATGTGTAATATGTTCAATATTATAAGGTTAAAATACTTCATCTATATTATAAGGGTATAATAGTCCTGCACTTTACATCTAGTAGTTGTCTGGCATTCAGTTCACTTACCAATTTGCAACCTCAGCCTGTAAAACACGTTTAACTGCAACTTAAATTTCGATATTAAACTGTATATCCAGCAGCTACAGATGCATTGAAAAAAATCAGCAGTCATTTTGGTGGTACATCCGAATGTAAGGAATAGTAATCAGTAGCGTTATATATATTGCATTTTGTGGTTTGTGCAAACAAGAAACACATTTATTGCTTGAAGGCTACCTTCAAGTTTTTCCTTGTGTACAGATGACTTAGCACTTTGCAGGTGATTTTCTCTGTGTGCACAGCCACATAAAAACACCTTGTGAACCTTTGATGTTATAATGTGCACAAGTGAATTCACATACATCCAAGCATCCTCAATAACCGTTTACTTGTTACATATGTGTATATATGTTATCTTTTTTTTTGTCTGTTTTTAGCTAACAACTTAAGAAACATTTTAATAGTGATATATGCTGGTAAACTAGTTTTTGAATATTTTTAGCTCAGCTGACTATAAGTCATCTGAGCTAAAGTCGTGGTCCATTGTCCGTCGTCCGTCCATCCGTCTGTCCGGATGTCCCTCCGTAAAACTGGCATGTTTCGACACCATTGGACCTACGAATCTGAAATTTGCAAAACAGTTAGATGTCCCAAAAATCTCCTACCATGCCGAAAATTGGGTCAATAGGACTTTGTTCCTTCGAGATATTAAGGAAAAACCTCAATTTTTTATTAGAAATCTATTTTCACACTTCAGGACTGCCTAATATCAAAACCACTCATCTCGTTTTTTCTTCATATTTACCATAAATATTCCTCAATATAGTTCCTATGTACATGCCAGAAATTAAGTCAGTATTATTTAATTTAAGAAAGTTATGGGCCCAAACATAATGGACTTTGTAAAAAAAATCAGGAAAGATATTTGGTCACTTAAGACCAAAAGTGTTAAATGTAGGGACTTTTTTGCAGTAATACAACTTAAATTGATCAAAATTTAATTGTATACCAAAAATTAGATCAAAATCTGTTAAATTTTTTTAAATATTGGCAAAAATATAAAATTGGTACCTTAAATTTTGCCCAAGTTTTGACCATGGCACGTTTTTTTCCTGTAAGTACTGTGGATTTGCGGCATGTTTTTGTTACCATTTTGTCTGTTAACACCAAAAATTTGAAACCAGTTGATCAAAAACTGTAGATTTTATTCAAGTTTTCAAGCACCATGTTACATCAAGTTTACATCAAGCTAGTGTTATGCAGTTTGCTGGAGCTCAGCTGCCCAGCTTCAGCTCTAAGTTCCTTAAATTTAGCATACAGTTAGATGTCTCCAAATTCCCCTACCATGCCAAGTATTTTATCACTAGGACTTAATTCCTTCGAAATATTAATGAAAAACTTCATTTTTCCATTAAAAACCCATTGTTACACTGTAAGACTGCCTAATATGAAAACCACTGATCTGACTTTGATCATATATAATATACATATTTTTCTATACATTCGCTATGCACATGCCAGAAATGATGTCAGTATTGCGTAATTGTATCCGCCAAAACGAAGTTTTGCGGATACTATGTTTTTGACCGGGTTCCGCCGCCGCCGCCCCCGCCGCCGCCGCCGCCGCGTTCGTTTCCGGAGAACTCCTCTGAGACTACTGGACAGATTTTTCCGAAACTTACACAAATTATCGGGTCACATGTGAACTGGTGCCTAACCAAGTGACCTTGACCTCTGACCTTTCGTCTCTGCCCAGCGTCCGTTTGTGCGTCTGTTTCCACACATAAACCCATATATATCTCGGGAACCGTTTGACCGATCCGGAAAAAAATTTTACACAGATGTAGCCCTGGGAAAGCTTTATAACATACACAACAAAAGGTGGCGCCACCTGCAACCATGTTTGCACAGTGTCCATCTGTTCATCTGTCTGGGGTTAAAATCACTCATATCTCTGCAGTGATTTGACTAATTCACCTAAAATTCGGCATGCATATACATCCTAGATAGCTTTCTCGATTTTGTGACAGGTGGCGCCACCTACATTCACGTTAAAGCTCCACACATAATCCCATATATCTCGGGAACCGTTTGACCAATCCGGAAAAAAATTTCACACAAATGTAGCCCTGGGATAGCTTTATAACATACACAACAAAAGGTGGCGCCACCTGCAACCATGTTTGCACAGTGTCCATCTGTTCATCTGCCTGGGGTTAAAATCACTCATATCTCTGCAGTGGTTTGACTAATTCACCTAAAATTCGGCATGCATATACATCCTAGATAGCTTTCTCGATTTTGTGACAGGTGGCGCCACCTACATTCACGTTAACGCTCCACACATAATCCCATATATCTCGGGAACCGTTTGACCGATCCGGAAAATAATTTTACACAAATGTAGCCCTGGGATAGCTTTATTACATACACAACAAAAGGTGGCGCCACCTGCAACCATGTTTGCACAGTGTCTATTTGTTCATCTGCCTGGGGTTAAAATCACTCATATCTCTGCAGTGGTTTGACTAATTCACCTAAAATTCGGCATGTGTATACATCCTAGATAGCTTTCTTGATTTTATGACAGGTGGCGCCACCTACATTCACGTTAACACTCCACACATAAATCCATATATCTCGGGGGAACCGTTTGACCGATCCGGAAAAATTTTTTACACAAATGTAGCCCTGGGATAGCTTTATAACATACACAACAAAAGGTGGCGCCACCTGCAACCATGTTTGCACAGTGTCCATTTGTTAATCTGCCTGGGGTTAAAATCACTCATATCTCTGCAGTGGTTTGACTAATTCACCTAAAATTCGGCATGTGTATATATCTTGGATAGTTTCTCGTTCAAATAACAGGTGGCGCCACCTACAATCATGTTTATGTGGCAGAGATCCATTCTACTATTTAACACATGTAACTCTATATCCCCTTGCTACTCAATCAATGCCTCACTTCACCCGTCCTTCTCTGATTTTGGCGGATACACGTAGTCGCTTGTCGACTACCCGTATTCTAGTTGTTTTAAGTTATGGGCCCAAACATAATGCACTTTTTAAAAATCAAGAAATATATTTACTACCTTAACAAGAGGATTCCTGAAGCTAGAGATTTTTTGTCAGGGATGTAACATTATTTAATCAAGATTCAATTGAATACCAAAAATTAGTTCTGAATTTTTCAAATTTTATAAGTTATTAGTATTAATATAAAATTGGTACCTTAAATTTTGCCCAACTTTGACCATGGCACGTTTGTTTCCTGAGAGCACTGTTGATATAATTTTCATATCATGCACACATAAGGATTTCATGTTTGTAGTTTAGAAAGCTGAAAGAAATTGGCCAAATATTGTAGCTCTTATTAATGTTTATATGAGACCATGTCAGACTCAGGCTTAATCCAGCCCCTCTTCAGTCACCTGTATGTTGACCTTGTTGACCTTTCATCAGATTATGCATGCTTGAGCGAAGCATACACTGGGGCAGCCAGGCAGCTAATGCCCAGCCACAGTTGATCCAGGTGACCAACCCAACTCATCTAGTAGTTGTTTTGAAAAACAACATAACAATAAACAATAAATTAATAATTTTGTATTGTTTTTTTATAACAAATTAAAGAAAAATTAATAGAAAAGGAATTTGTTAGTTGATGAGTAACAGAAAATTAACTTGCAGTTACTGATGATGTAAGAATCTTGTATGGATGGATAGAATGTCAATGTCAATGTTATTCCAAATAACACCATGCAGTCACCTATGGTATTTTTCAGTGAAATTTTAATGATAAAAAGAATAAATCATATTATTCATTACTAATCATTAGGGATCATATGAAGGAAATTAATGATAGACAAAGATGCAGTTGATAATATTAATCTAGATTCCTACTGTGTCTAGTGTGTAGATTGATGTGAAAGTAGGCCAAAGTGAATATAATACATTTATTTTTTTAATATAAATAAAAGCCATAAAACCAGGTACTTATGATCATTATTGTATCCGCCAAAACGAAGTTTTGCGGATACTATGTTTTTGACCGGGTTCCGCCACCGCCGCCGCCGCCGCCGCGTTCGTTTCCGGAGAACTCCTCTGAGACTACTGGACAGATTTTCCCGAAACTTACACAAATTATCGGGTCACATGTGAACTGGTGCCTAACCAAGTGACCTTGACCTCTGACCTTTCATCTCTGCCCAGCGTCCGTTTGTGCGTCTGTTTCCACACATAAACCCATATATCTCGGGAACCGTTTGACCGATCCGGAAAAAAATTTTACACAAATGTAGCCCTGGGATAGCTTTATAACATACACAACAAAAGGTGGCGCCACCTGCAACCATGTTTGCACAGTGTCAATCTGTTCATCTGCCTAAGGTTAAAATCACACATATCTCTGCAGTGGTTTGACAAATTCACCTAAAATTCGGCATGCGAATACATCCTAGATAGCTTTCTCGATTTTATGACAGGTGGCGCCACCTACATTCACGTTAACGCTCCACACATAATCCCATATATCTCGGGAACCGTTCGACCGATCCGGAAAAATTTTTTACACAAATGTAGCCCTGGGATAGCTTTATAACATACACAACAAAAGGTGGCGCCACCAGCAACCATGTTTGCACTGTGTCCATCTGTTCATCTGCCTGAGGTTAAAATCACTCATATCTCTGCTGTGGTTTGACTAATTCACGTAAAATTCGGCATGCATATACATCCTAGATAGCTCATGATTTTATGACAGGTGGCGCCACCTACATTCACGTTAACGCACCACACATAAACCCTTATATCTCGGGAACCGTTTGACCGATCCGGAAAAATATTTTACACAAATGTAGCCCTGGGAATGCTTTATAACATACACAACAAAAGGTGGCGCCACCTGCAACCATGTTTGCACAGTGTCCATTTGTTCATCTGCCTGGGGTTAAAATCACTCATATCTCTGCAGTGGTTTGACTAATTCACCTAAAAATCGGCATGCATATACATCCTAGATAGCTTTCTTGATTTTATGACAGGTGGCGCCACCTACATTCACGTTAGCGCTCCACACATAAACCCATATATCTCGGGAACCGTTTGACTGATCCGGAAAAAAATGTTACACAAATGTAGCCCTGGGATAGCTTTATAACATACACAACAAAAGGTGGCGCCACCTGCAACCATGTTTGCACAGTGTCCATTTGTTCATCTGCCTGGGGTTAAAATCACTCATATCTCTGCAGTGGTTTGACTAATTCACCTAAAATTCGGCATGTGTGTACATCCTAGATAGCTTTCTTGATTTTATGACAGGTGGTGCCACCTACATTCAAGTTAACGCTGCAGACGTCCAAGCTCATATCTCGGGAACCGTTTGACCAATCAGGAAAAAAATGTTACACAAATGTAGCCCTTGGATAGCTTTATGACATACACAAAAATGGTGGCTCCACCTGCAGCCATTTTTGCACAGCGTCCATCTGTTTGTCTGCCTTTGGTTAAAATCACTCATATCTCTGCAGTGGTTTGACCAAATTACCTGAAATTCAGCATGCTTATACATCCCACATAGCTTTCTTGATTTTATGACAGGTGGTGCCACCTACATTCACATTCACGCTGTAGACATCCATGCTTTTATCTCCGGACTCATTCAACCAATCAGGAAAATTTTTTAACACAAATGTAGCACTTGGATAGCTTTATAACATACACAAAAATGGTGGCGCCACCTGCAGCCATTTTTGCACAGCGTCCATCTGTTTGTCTGCTGTGGGATAAAATCACTCATATCTCTGCAGTGGTTTGACTTTTCCACATGAAATTTTGCTTGTGTATAAATCCTGGATAGTTTCAAATAACAGGTGGGGCCACCTACAATCATGTTTATGTGGCAGAGATCCATTCTAATATTTAACACGTAACTCTATATCCCCTTGCCACTCAATCCATGCCTTACTTCACCCGTCCTTCTCTGATTTTGGCGGATACACGTAGTCGCTTGTCGACTACCCTTATTCTAGTTTAAATTTGTGAATTTTGTATATTCTGGATTCTCAACATCTTTGTTTGGCTAAAACTGAATAAATACTAGACATGGTGAGAATGCTTTGCAAATGTATTTGAATATGAATATGAATATGTACTGCATTAAAAAATTTTATTGCATAAGAATGGGAATTAAGGTAAAAATGAAAGTATTTGAATACCAGTGCAGATACTTTCAAAATGTATTCATGAATGCATTCATGAATATATTCTGTAATATTATTTCAATAATCATTTCAGTTATATTTTATTTGAAAAAATCATATGATTTTCTTCTTATTTTTTTTAAATAAAAATTATATTGGCACAATATTTGTTATTAAATTTTAATAAATAGTTAAACTCTTTTATAATATGTGCAGCTTATAAGTTATATGGCCAAGTCAAAATTTGTGTGACAATAGCACTCCATTTGTTAATAAAATAAATGAAATCAATCCTCTTCCCTGTCTCCAAAGATACTATCAAAATCATACATAAGCTAAACACCAACAACTCATAATACAGCTTATATTTATTACCACACAAAACAAGCATGTGCCTCTTACCCAAATAATATTTTTTATCATATATAACAGCTGAGCGCCGTGACCCATGGGTCCCTTGTTTTGTATCACCAAGCAAAGTCTGGAGATACTATGGTTTAAGCACAGTAACGCTGTCTCCGCCGCTGCAGAGATTTCGTTTGGACGCGATAACTCAAAAAATATTTCACGGATCTTTACCAAACTTGACGTGTATAGATATGGGTGAGAGGACAAAGCCTATTTAAAATGAGGTCATGACCATTACTAGGAGAGTGATCTAGACCTTGAATAGGTCCATTTTTCGGGAAAATAGCACAAATTCTTGCATGGATTGATCCAAAAATCAGCTTGACCAAAGATCTTGGATAGTGTTGTCATTTACTCTTTAAACTGATGGTGTCACCTGTTATCCTTTTCTTGTTTTTGTGCTGTTTAATACCATCTTTATTGCCACTTAACAATACTCTGAGCATTATAAGTCAAAAACTAATGGACTGATTTCTTTCATATTGTGCATATACATAGACATGGGTTATGGAATGGTGTATTTTTAATTTGGGGCATGACCTTTCCTATTAGAGTGGCCTTGACCTTGAATATTGCAATATTTGGTGAAAATCACACAAAATCATAAATATCTCAATAAGGGATGCATAGATTGGTCCATAAATCAAATTGACCAAAGATCGTGGATAGCTTTGTCTTTTGTGAAAGACAGGTTGCGCCACCTTCTGTCTTTCTCTTGTTTTAGTGCCTTATATTACCCCATCATTGCCACTTGACAGTACTGTGAGCATTAAAAGTCTAAAACTTTGGACAGATTGGGCTGATATTGTGCATGTACATTGATCTTGGATACCTCTGTCTTGTATTAAAGACTGGTTGCGCCATCTGCAATCTTTTGCCATGGCGTCCATCTGTACATATGTGCTTTGGGTGAAAATTGCTCATATCTCCGGAGTGGTTCAAGGTATTGGTCTGAAATTTGACATGTCCATCCATCTTGGAAAGTTTTCTCATAAACTAGACAGGTGGCCCCCCCTACCTTCCCGTTTATGTAGAATAAATTAATGCCCTTTTCATAGGAGTGATTTGCCCTTTTGGCCTGAAATTGTGCCTACCCATAGATCTTGCACTCCTCCATCTTTTACTCAAGACTGGTGGTGCCATCTGCAATCGTTTTGCCGTTGCGTCCATCTGTACATATGTGCTTTGGGTGAAAATTGCTCATATCTCCGGAGTGGTTGAAGGTATTGGTCTGAAATTTGACATGTCCATCCATCTTGGAAAGTTTTCTCATAAACTAGACAGGTGGCCCCCCCCTACCTTCCCGTTTATGTAGAATAAATTAATGCCCTTTACTCAGGAGTGATTTGGCCGATTGGCCTGAATCTGTGCATTAACCATAGATCTTGGCCTTCTCCATCTCGTATGCAAGAATGGTGGTGCCATCTGCCATTTTTTTGTGTGGAGACCATCTGTACATTTGTTTTAGATGAAAATTGCTCATATCTGAGGAGTCCTTCAATGTGTTGGTCTCCAATTTGGCATGTACATCCATTGTTTTCTCCTCAACCAGACAGGTGGCGCCACCTACCTTACCATTTTTAAAGTAAAAATTTATCCCCTTTTCTTAAGAGTGATTCTCTGTATTGGCCCCCATATTTGGTGAAAAATATTGTTTCTCAAGTTGAAAGATGTTCCATAGTCGCTTGCCAAGTGTCTATATCTGCTGCTGAAGATGGGGGGAACTATTCTTAAACGGGGGAATTAATTGTCTGGCGATACTATGGCACCTGTGGTGCCAAGAAATATCTACTTTTTTAAAGGAATAGGTCTGTGTGTAGCACTAGCTATTGGTCAGAATTAAGTAAACCATACAATAACAATATGTCATAATTGTCATTATAAAGCTGTATTTTGATTTTAGTTTCTTCTGTGCATGGGGCTAGGATTAATGCAGTCATTACCTGTCATTTATAAACATGAATAACAATGAATTATAGTAGGATTTCACTCTCATGCCTTTTAAATGAGCTGAGTTATTCAGACCACTGGCGCTTGAATTGATATTAGTTTAGATTTCTGGTAAATTTTTTACTTTTCTAGGTCATTGCCTTATATCTATTACTTACTTGATATTTTCCTAGTGTTTTTCACACTTTATGGTCCATCTGTTTATTATTTACATAATATTTGAGATAGGCAGTCAGACAGAGGACTTATCATGTCATTGAGTACTTGTCCTAACAACCAGTATGCCGTGTGCTACTGCACATGTTCTCTCCCCTGAACAGTATGTAGTAGTAGTTATGTAAGCCTGGACCCAGCAGATCATACATTTTTATTTATTTGTTTTACCCACATGTTGATATGATTTCAGCCTTGGAATATTGCTTATTATGCATGTGTCATATTCCCTGAAAATTTAGTTTAAAGTCATTTTATTAGAAATTTGGAACTTCTTATCAATCATGAATATTAACACAATGTAAACAAATGATCTTTGTTTTCTTTAGAACATTAACCTATATCTACCTCTCAAGGCTGTAAAACGTTTTTTAGCTCAGCTGACTATAAGTCATCTGAGCTATAGTCGTGGTCCATTGTCCGTAGTCCATCTGTAGATTTTGTAAGTTTTGAAACAGTAAGACCTAAGAATCCAAAATTCAGCATATTGTTCAATGTCCCCAATTATATGTTATACCAAGCCGAAAACTGGGTCTTTGCGACTTGTTCCTTTGATAAATTAATGAAAAACCTCCATTTTTTATTAAAAACCTATTATTACACTTCAGGACTGCTTAATATCAAAACCACTCATCTGTTTTTCCTCATATTTACCAGATATATTTCTCTATATAGTTCCTATGTACATGCCAGAAATTAGGTCTGTATTATATAATTTAAAAAGTTATGGGCCAAAACATATTGCACTTTGTAAAAAATCAGGAAAATATTTGGTCATTTAGCACAAAAAAATGTTAAAGCTAGGGACACCTTTTTCAGTTATATAACTTTAATTAATCAAAATTTAATTGTATACCAAAAATTAGATCAAAATCTTTTAAATTTTTTAAAATATTAGCAAAAATATAAAATTGGTACTTTAAAATTTGCCTGATTTGACCATGGTACATTTTTTTTCTCATAAGTATATTTAATTTTTTTTTTTCACAGCCAGGATACATATGGGTTTAATCTGATGAATTTTGAAATTTGGAAGTTCCTCCCTACCCTAATGTGGCTTGTAAAACCATAAGCCCCCCCCCCCCCCCCAACACACACACCACAGCTACCATCAATCATATTGCAATACACATGGTTTGTTATTGTCAACTGTATTTCTTTAAATGTAAAGCTGTTTTGATTCAATGTGCACAACTTTTCTTGAAATATTAATTCAAGAAGTAATCCAAGGGATGCCACATTGTTCTGATGTAGCATATTTTAATAAATGATTTCCTTTTAAATAATTAAACAAAATATATTTTAACCCATCAGTAGGAAAAATTTGATAATATATGAAACAAATCATGGATTAATAAAGGTGCAATTTAAAATTGTGAATTCTGGAGTGTTATTTTCATTTATAGATTTATTACTTTGCAAATTTAAAAAATATATTTTATTAAAAAAAAAAGAAATATATCTGTGTGCATAATGTGATGTTACCTGACCAAATTAAGTATTGATGTTGATGCAATTTAGATTTGTGAATCAATTTATATATATTCAGATATATATGATATTCTGTAAATATATAGTAAAATTTATAAACTTAAAAAAAATGACTAAACAAAGAAAAATAGGATCTAATGCAAATATTTGTTCATTATTTTCCTGTCTCAGTAGAATGGAAATTTAAGTTATTTGCTTTATTTTCCATCTCTCTGCCTGTTTTAAAATATTTAAAAATAATTTCATTTAAATTAAATTTTATCCTTTATGTATATGCAGAGGTGCTGTAACTCCCACATGTCCCTATAAGCATCATTATATTTAATTCCATAATCTGTATTTATATCCAAAGGTGTTGTAACTCTCCCCCCCCCCATAAGTCATTGAGCCCTAGTTCCTGAGCACTGAGGATAGTATTTTTATTGCAACTTCAAAAAATCTATGGTGATGCAGTTATAACTGTCTCAATCAGCTGAGTGCCATGACCCATGGGTCCCTTGGATATGGTTAGGGACATATCGTATGGCTCCTTGAAACTGTCATATGTCATTGGATTGTCAAATGTTGTCAACTTTCTGATATCAGACATTTTGTATTGATACAGATAAGATATTTTGCACAAATCACTGCACAGATGTAATTTATATAATGACCAACAATTTAAATACACCTTATGGAATCACATAGTTCTTTCAGTTTGTGAAACCATTTACCACAAAGTCACTGAAATACAAGTTCCAATGTTTAATAAAATATATTCAAAAGGTACAGGTGGTCTTTGGCCCTGTTTGTTTGATAATGCTTTATATATAGCCCCAAAGGTGTGATTCTTGCTGTAAGACGATAATAATCTGGCGTGTTTTTAAGTCATAAATCTATCAGTTTTTTCAATCATGGACATTAAACACAGCCAATAACTGTGGAGGTGTCCTGGAATAAGACCTAGGCCCTTTCCCCTTGAGTGTGTGGTGTTCAGTCTTGTCAGGCAGCTACCTTAGGTAATGATATGTTGCCCCAGACTAAGTGTTGCTTAATTCAACCCATGTGGTGATCTATCACTCTGGCAGTATGGCTACTGGGTCTGCTGTATCATGTGGTAATGCCTGTATGTTTATGGCTTTTGTAGAGTCAGCACTTCCATTTCAAAGGCCTACACACACTTGCAAGTCCAAACCCCATGGCAAAAAAAAATCTTTCGCCATTCAGTATTCTTGAATTGATAGTTGTATGCAACATGGGCATTGATGTTACTGCACATTCAAATAGTATGAACAGCTGCTAACCAGGTTTCTACATTTAAAACTGCATGATTTTTTGGGGCACGTGATTAAGGCTTTTGTGCAAGTGTAGACTGGTAATTCCAATCCAAATAAGGCAGGCAGAATGTTAAACCCATCTTACAGCATTAATGAGTAAATATTTTATGCAAATACTGGTGTTAGATCATATGAGGTTGTTTAAAATATCATTAATTTCTAATAAAGTATACTGTTTTATTCAGTCATATTCTCTGCCAAGTATTTAATTGGTTACCTTTTAAAAATTAAATTAATTCCAAAATGTCCAATTCAGTCACTGGAAAGTGATTTTCATTTTTTCCACCCTCATGGAAATTAATACCCTCAAAAATTTATCAGCATTCATTTAAGAAAAGGACAATAATTGTTTAGTATAAGTTAACCAATTTGAACTGAATTTTTACTTTGATTTTCTAATGAATTAGTTTGGGCAGGTGACAAACATATTTATGGTAATAAAATGTTATCAACTAGCTGCCTGATTTTGCAGGTAATAAAAAAGTAGTGTCTAACCCCGCTTACATCAGTCATAAATTAAGATAATATATGTGGATTATCTATAGAATATACAAAGCCTTTCTCATTGGATCATTAAATACAGATAAATCCTCAGCTGATATGGTAAAGGACTTCAGGTTTTCTTAGAGGATCTTGTCTGTTTGACTTCATGTTTCTATAAGCAAGTGGCTTTTCTCATCAAGAGCTGAACAGATTTATCAATTCTTTTCAGAACCAAATATAATTGTTTTGCTTCTCATCAATTAAGCATTATTTGCATCAGCCCCAAAAATAATGTGTTTTAGCTCAGCTGCATGATTGAAAGTGAACTGAGGTATAGGAATGGCAGCTATTTGTCCGTTGTCAGTCTGGCCATCTGTTAGCAAGGCACAAATCATAACAGGTGACTCCAGAAACTTCTAACTGAACATCCAGGGAGGTCAATAAAAAATCTCTTAGAAACCTCAAATAAGGTCACAGCGACCTATGCTCCCTGAGCTATGGGACTTGTAAGTACCCCCAAGAATAATTAGTAATGCCTGGATTGCAATGAATCTTGCCTTGAATATTGACCTTAAACAGTTTTGTCAGTTCCTGAAAACTGATGGCACCACCTTTAGTATTTCTCATTTTTACTGTTTTTTTTTATTGTTGCAGGAGACTATTGGAAGGTGCAATATGGCTATGAACGGGAAAGCAAAAGGCCCCCTGTGTAAGGTGTGTGGGGATGAGGCCTCCGGGTTCCACTACGGAGTTGATTCCTGTGAAGGATGTAAGGTGAGCTGACAGGCTGTGATGTTAACATCATACAGATCAGGGATTATTTCTGAATTGTAACAAAATTTAAGGGAAAACTGTATGAATTTGAATTACAATGATAGAAAGAAATAACTTAGTATTGAATTGAAGTACCCAGGCTCCGAAAAATTGAGCTAAACTGATGAGCAAATATTCAATAAACCTTTGATATGTTATGTTTGATAGAAGTCTCTCTTGAGGTCGTTTCTTTTGTAGCCGCGTTTGACTTCAGTCATACTCAGGTGTCCCTGTTCAGCATCACAAGGAACATGATGAGGAGCTGTGATGCTGTTTTATCTCCTCCACCGGATATTGTACCAACACACACAAATTTTATATGTTCTTTTGTCAAAAGATCACAATATTTTATACCCAGCTGACTGAAAGTTATTTGAGCTATTTTAATCACCCTGTGTCATCATCCTGTAACTTAGGGACTTTTTAAAAACACAGGTTGTAACCATTTAAACTTTTAACTTTAGCATATAATGTACAGTTCTGATAAACCTGATATAATGTCATAGTGACATATAAGCTTTTTAGCTCAGCTGACTGTAAGTCATCTGAGGTATAGGTATGACGCTTTGTCCGTCCTGCTGTTTGTTAGCAGGGCACAAATAGTAAGCGCTGAACCTAGAAGCCTGTAACTGAAAACCCATGAAGGTCTATAAAAAATCTCCTTGGATACCTGATATTAGGTCACTGCGACCTATATCCTCCAATCTATGGGGCTTGGAAGTAGCCCCCCAGAATTGTAAAAAATTTGTTACAAAATCTCCAATAACTTGATAATTAATGCATGGATTGTCATGAAACTTGCCTTTAATATTGACCATGACTAGTTGTGTCAGTTCCCGGAAAAGTGGTGGCGCCACCTGTATTTTTTCTTATTTTTACGAATATTTTGTCTATTTTTTTAGCTCAGCTGACTGTAAGTCATCTGAGCTATAGCCATAACTCTTTGTCCGTCGTCCGTCCGGCTGTCTCTCCGTTAACAAGGCACAAATAGTAACAACTGGACCTGAAATCTTCTAACTTAACATCCAGAGAGGTCCATGAAAAATCTCCTTGGAAACCTGGAATTAGGTCTCTGTTACCCATATTCTTCAAGCCATGGGGTTCTGAAATACCCCCCAGAATAATGAAAAATTTGATACAAAAGCTCAAGTATCCGAACAACTAATGCATTGATCGCCATGATTCTTAGCATGGATATTGATCATGGAGTGTTTCATCAGTTTCTGCAGACTGGTGGTGCCACCTGTATTTTTTAAATTTTTTTATGATTTTTTTTTCTATTTTGAGACCTTAAAAGATTCCGTCATCTGTTAACAAGGCACAAATCGTAAAGGCTGGACCTGGAATCTTCTAACTTTACATCCAGCGAGGTCCATGAAAAGTCTCCTTGAAAAACCTAGAATTAGGTCTCTGTTACCCAAATTCTTTAGGCTATAGGGCTCCAAAGTACCTCCCCAGAATAATAAAAAATTTGATACAAAAGCTCAAATATCTGAACAACTAATGCATTGATCACCATGATTCTTTGCATGGATATTCATCATGGGGTGTTACATCAGTTTCTGCAGACTGGTGGCACCACCTGTATTTTTTCAATTTTTTTACGTTTTTTCTTTATTTTTGAGACCTCCAAAGATGTTGTCATCTGTTAACAGGGCACAAATCCTAACAGCTAGACTAAGAATCTTCTGTCTCAACATGCAGGGAGGACCATGAAAAGTCTCCTTGGAAACCTGGAATTAGGTCTCTGGTACCCATATTCTTCAAGCTATGGGGCTCCAAAGTACCCCAAAAATAATGAAAAATTTGATACCAAAGCAGGGCACAAATCATAAACATTGGACCTGGAATCTTCTAACCTAAAATCCAGGGAGGTCTAAAAAAAACTCTTTGGAAATGTGTATTTAGGTCTCTTTTACCCATATTTTCTGAGCTACGGGGCTTATAAATGTAAGCACCCCTCAGAATAATTGAAAATTTGATACCAAAGTAGGGCACAAACCATAACCTTTGGGCCAAGAATCTTCTTACTTGACATCCTGAAAGTTCCTCAAAGGTCTCCCCAGAAACCTAAAAATGGGTCACAGTGAACTATATTCTCAGAGTTTTGGGGTATGTTTGAGCACCCTAGAAATAATGCAAAATACACACAAATTGCCAGATTCCTCATGAAAGGCCAGTTGGTTTGTCATCAGATTTGTTGTGCTTATGGGTCTTGATGAACTTAAGCTAATATGCGTGAACAATGATGCCACCTACATTACCTAAATTAGTTGTCTGTGCAAGGACATAGTGTCAACATGTCAGTCGGCTGAGCGTCATGACCCACGGGTCACTTGTTTACAATAAAATGACAACAATCATGTCAGTTTCTCAGATGTGATTCCATCTAGTGTCCCAAAACCTGGTATGTTTATTGATCACAAGTGAATGCCCAATAGTAATCACCCTGTTTGTCTGTCTGTTCATCTATCTGTCTGTCTGTTCATATGTTTATCCATACAGATTTGTTTCCAGATGATAACTCCAGGTTGGATTGACATTAGGATTTCAAACACCACTTACAAATAGTCCACCACTAAAGAAAGAACCTGTATGATTTTTGGGTCAAGAGGCAAAGGTCAGGGTCACAAGACTCACTTATTTAAAACGATTATGGCTGTATTTTAGCCAAGCTTTTCATCCCAAACTTTCCATCTTGCACATTTAGCTGACTTGCGAGTATGGGGAGAGCATAAATGAATTTGGGGTCACAAGGTCAAAGGTCAAGGTCACAGGGGCCATCTGTTCACAAGATAGTTTCCAGAAGATAACTCCAGTTTAGTTGGACATATTGGTTTCAAACTTAACTTATATGGCTCACAAATAAAGTAAGAACCCTGTCGATTTTGATGTCCAAAGGCCAAGGTCACAGGAGCCATTTCTTTAAATGCATTATCTGCATTTCATGCCAAACTTTTCATCACAACCCTCCCATCTTCAAGATATTACTCACCTGCTGATAGGGGAAGATTCTTTTCGATTTGGGGTAATAGGGTCAAAGTTCAAGGTCACAGGGCCCATCTGTTCCAGATTAGTTTATAGATGTTAATTCTGCAATGGCTAGACAGATTGGCTTCAAACTTGATCTATTAATGACCCACATTAAATAAGAAACATTTTGATTTTCAGGGTCCACAGGTCAAAGGTGAAGGTCACAGCACCGTCATTCTGAAAAATTTCTTCAAAATATCCTCATAGACAAATACAGCTGAGCGTTGAGACCCCTGTTTTTTTCTTGAGGCTCTATTGTAGTCATTTGCTTTGATTACAGATGCAGGGTCCCACTCTAGGTCACTGGAAGTCAGCTATGCCAGGGTTTCTGATTTGTTACAGTCATTGGGGGAGATCCCGTGCTGTGACAGGTGTACAGTTATTCTCATATCAATACTCCAATCCCCCCCCCCCCCATCCAAAAATAAATGACTGGTGTCAATCAAAATATGTTCATAGGCAGCTTATCTAAAGAATGGCCATAGTTATCATCACAGAATTTGCTGACATTTTAATCTTGTGACCAGTATGCAAGTTTATACTTCTTGTGGCGTAACCCATCCATAAAAACCTACCTCCTGTAATCTAAAGTTATTTTTTAACTTTACCTGGACAACTCAGAATGTACCTTTGTACATAACTACTCAGCTGTAGTTAAGTTTTAATGTCATGGTTATTTAAGTCCCATTCATATCATTGAATGTCATATGTATACACTAGAGGTCCACCTTGTCTTGTGGACCTTGTCCTTGTGGATCATAAATGTGATTGGTATTCTTCATTAGCTGTCTTCTGTCTTACGTACCGCCCCAAAAAAGACCACCAAGCTCAGAACATGTGCTGAGCTGTGCTTCAGTTAATATTGCATAAAATCATATCATGAATTATCAACTGTAGCTATGGATCCAGTTGAGCGCTTGTGAAAGCTTGTCTTATGTCTGTATACCATTAGATACCATTGGCTGCTTGTTTTCAAATTAATTAAATCTTTTGTCCAGGTTTCTTCAGTTACAACAGAATTAGCCAACAGCAGAAATATAATAGTAAACTAATAAAGTAGATGAATGAGGCTATGTTGAAGATTTAATTATGAACAATGCTCAGAAAAGGGATCTGACATTATTATAGTGGTTTTGATTACAGTCACAGTGGAGAAGTAAATCCTCACAAATTTTCTCAGAATTAAAGGTCTAAAAATTCAATTAGCTCCTGATGTTATTGGTCAACCCCTAGTGGATCAGACCATATTGAAATCCAGCTGAAGTAAACAGATTTTTTAGCTCAGCTGACTATAAGTCATCTGATCTATAGTCGTGGTCCATTGTCCGTCGTCCGTCCGTCCGTTTGTCCGTCTGTCCGGATGTCCGTCCGTAAGACTGGCACGTTTCGACACCGTTGGACCTACGAATCTGAAATTCGGCATTCAGTTAGATGTCCCAAAAATCTCCTACCATGCCGAGAATTGGGTCAATAGGACTTTGTTCCTTCGAGATATTAAGGAAAATCGTCAATTTTTATTATTAGAAATCTTTTTTTACACTTCAGGACTGCCTAATATCAAAACCACTCATCTGGTTTTCTTCATATTTACCATAAATATTCCTCTATATAGTTCCTTTGTACATGCCAGATATTAAGTCAGTATTATATAATTTAAAAAAGTTATGGGCCCAAACATAATGGACTTTGTAAAAAAATCAGGAATATATTTGGTCACTTAAGACCAAAAGTGTTAAAAGTAGGGACTTTTTTCCAGTAATACAACTTTAATTAATCAAAATTTAATTGTATACCAAAAATTAGATCAAAATCTGTTAAATTTTTTTAAATATTGGCAAAAATATAAAATTGGTACTTTAAATTTTGCCCAACTTTGGCCACGGCACTTTTTTTCCTGTAAGTACTGTGGATTTAATTTTTCACAGCGTGTATACATAAGGATTTAATCTGTTAAAATCTGAAATTTGAAAATAAATGCTGCAAAATTAGGCTAGTGATTGAATTTTTTTGGGGGCTCTTGTTGTATTCCCTTACATTGTCAAGCAGTCCACTTTGATGACTGTAGGTCATTCAGTGCACATCTCTATGCTCCCCAGGCTGTTGGCATAATTTTAGATGTCCCCAAAATCTCCTACCATACTGAAAATTGGGTCATTAGGACTTTGTTCCTTCGAGATATTAGGGAAAAAAACTCCGTTTTCCATAAAAAAAGCCATTGTTACACTTCAAGGCTGCCTAATATCAAAACCACTGATCTGTTTTTGATCGTATTCAGTATTTACATTCTTTCATACATTTTCTATGAACATACCAAAAATTAGGTCAGTATTGGGTATTATTTTGAAGTTATGGGCCAAAACATAATGCAATTTTTTAAAAAATCAGGAAATATATTTACTCACCTAACATGAGAATTGCTGAACCTAGAGACTTTTTTTCAGGAATATAACTTTATTTAATCAAGATTCAATTGTTTACCCAAAATTAGATCTGAATTTTGCAAATTTTTCAAGTTATTAGCATAAATAAAAAATCAATACCTTAAATTTTGTCCAACTTTGGAACTGTTGATTTAATTTTCACAGCATATATACATAAGGATTTTATCTTTTAAAATCTGAAATTTCAAAGAATTTGATTGGAAAGAATAGCTTTTATTCATGTTTTCATACACCATGTCAAGTGTTGTTTACATGTAGCCCACCTAGTAGTACAGCCTTCACTTGCATTATGTAACCCACCCCAGGCAGCTTGCCTTGGGTCAGCCTGGCCACTACCAGCAGGCTTCCCGTCTGCCCTGCACTCCCCCCCCCCCCCCAGATGGTGCACAAACTAGATGAATGTTATTATTTTCTGTATTTGATTCATTCTTATTCTAGGCTATGCTACATTTTAGATTTTGTATTGTACCACCAGGGTTACAATGATTAAAGTGTACATTTAATTGTCCACAAAGTGGTGTATTGTTATGAAAGTGTGGATGTTCATCAGATAAGTAATTCCTTACTTCAGAAGAGTAAAAACTTCACCAGGTGTGAAATTGACTATTAATTCCAGTAATAAATTAAAACTGGGATAGTAATTAGCACAATGATATTGTTTGTCCCTCAATCAACCAACAGTGTGTATACTTTATTTGAAAAGATGTTTTATTTTATCAAATTTACTTTTTATTTTATTTTGGTGAATAAAATTAAGCATGTACTGAAAACTCCAATGTGCAAAACTTTTTAATAGTGATTCAAGGAATATTCTTGTAGATGCCAAGTTGTGGCATTATTTTCTTTTAAATTCAGTTTAAACATTTATGATTTAAAAATAATAAAATATATGTGTATGCATAATATGACCCAATATGAGCTACACTCTGGATATATGATGATTGCAACTTTTGCAACAATTCTAATATTTTAACTTATAGTTTCAGTTTTTTACTCTGTATATATAATGATTGCAACTTTTGCAACAATTCTAATATTTTAACTTATATTTTCAGGTTTTTTTATTAAAAATTTATAAAGCCTGTGAATAAAAAAATGATTCAGATAAAAACTTCTTAATGGAAAAAGTTGATATGCTTAAAAAAAATAGGATTATATATAAACTTAAATGCATTATTCCCTTAAAAGTGAAATATAGGTATTAGTCCATTCTGTCCACTTGCCTGTCCATCTGTAAATTTTCATATGCATCACAGTATCTCAAAATTTTACTGTTTTTCTTTATTATAGTCTTGTCAGAGTATTAGTTTGCAATCATATATTTAGGACTTTACTATAACGAAGTAAGAGGGGCCCCTTTCCTCTTAGCTTTTCATATTCTTATATAAATGAAAAACATTACGATAGAATATTTCTACATCCACCTTCGTGCTGCCCTCACTTTTCCCTATCTCCAAACCCCATCCCAAAGTCAGCCTCAGTAAGCAAGAACAAGATGAATCAGATATATTTATACTGTAATATTTTTTATAACTATTCATCCATAGGTACCTATGTACATGCCAGAAATTATGTCAATATTGTGTAATATGTAGACATTGTGGGCATCACAATAATGTACCTTGTCAAGACTAAAGAGATATTGTGTCATACAGTCACAAATTCATAAATCACTTCATCAGCATAGTTAATCATAACATCATATCTATCAAATTGAAAGCTTGCAGACTACCATACACTTTAGATCCTTCAACAAATAGCCTTATCATCATTCTACTACTGCTTATTACTGCTGTTATTGCATTCATATTTGCTCAAATATATCACAATTTTCAGCCCCTCCTAAATAAAAAATAAACCACTATATTTGACTCTATTTATCCATCAGTCAGGTAATCTCATTTATCATTTACTCACATATTACATTACATTCCTTTATAATAGCCCAACATGTCCATGATATTAATAAGCTTTATCGACTCGATATAGTATCACAGTGGAGAAACATTTATAGTACAATCACGATCAGCTGAGCGCCGTGACCCATGGGTCCCTTGTTTTATATTTTGATAATAATGTCATATGATCAGGGAAAAGCATGATAATAACAGAATTCTTTTGCTAAATAGATAAAAGCTTTACAAAACAAAGGAAATTGTCTAAGTATCAAATTGTATTATTTTATCTTCTTGAAAGAAATGTCTGAGCAGCTGGAGCTCTATAAATGAGGCTATGTTGAAGATATAATTATGAACAATGCTTAGAAAAGGGATCAAACATATTATTGTTATGTGATTAAATATTAATGTCACAGTGGAATCTAAATCCTGGCAAATTTGCTCAGTATTAAAGGTCTGTTAACTTCAGTTAGCTCTTGATGTAAATGGTCACCCCATAGTATATCAATCCATATTGAAATTCAGCTGAAGTAAACAGATTATGACTGTCTTTTTACACTTGTGTCGGAAATTAAGGTTAATAATATATTAAAAAATCTAAAGCTAGGATCCAGTATGTGTGTATGCAGCACATTTGTGAATATGTGTAGTATTGTGTACACATTTGTAGGCAGTAAGAAAACAGATCCCATGATTTGCATGTGGTGTATGCAGCATAACTCATTCTGTTATTTGCTTTTCCAAATTAGAAAATTGATTTATATTATGAAAACTAATTGGTTCAACACCTGGTCACTGGTGCCAAAGTTAGGTGTGCATTTGTGCATGTGTGTGTATTTTCAGTTGCTCCTGAGCTCATAGGTTTAATGGAATCCATGTAGAAAATAAGCTCCATTTTGTAGCTCAGTTGACTGTCACACTTGGGTATAGCCAGTTTCCTTTGTCTGTTGTCCCCTTGTCTGCCCATCTGATATCGGGCACACATGGTAACCATTAGAGGTGAAAAGATCTTGCTTAAAATACAGACATTTCAGAATTAGGTGACAGTAAGTTATATTTTACGAACTAAGCATGTAAAATATGATTTAAAGCACTTTGAAGACCAGATATCTAGGAATCATCTTGTTTATTCAGCATCAGGGCTATGTATCACCAGATAACGTACGAGATGAACTAGTTCAACACGATGCAGTTTGTGAACCTTTTTGCATTATATAATTCATAATCTAGAGATAACCCTGCTGCTTGTTGATTAATGGGTAATATTTTTGGGTATATGTAATATTTTCACATTAAAATTGATTCAGTACCAGTGTAGATGGTTTTTACCCAGTGACAGACACAGCAAATTAATGGATACTGAATATTAAATTAAGTTCAGTCTTGCAAAAGAATTTATATTTAGTCTTTGCTATTTCTATATATGTGATATCTTTAATAAGGTTCCTCAACAGTTCTGCAATTCAGTGATGTTGAAGTAGGTAAATAACAGAGATTGCAGATTCTGTAGAGTTTTAATGTTTGTCACAGCCCAGTACAGCATGTTACAAGTGGTACTAACAAGCAGTTCACAGTTGTATGTTTAGAATGGTAGGACAAAAACTATTGTGCAAGATCTTTAAACCACATGTATGCAAATGCAACATCATGATACAAGTAATACCTGGGAAAACTCTAGACAAAACAATTTTACAAAATAAAATATTTTTCATGGTTAAAATAATATAATAAATCAACCAGGAAAAAGTATTTTTATTGTAAAAAAATATTATTGTTGCAATTACAAATGCCCAACTGAAAAATCCAACTAATGCCAAAACGTTTTCTTCGGTGTTCTTATAATTAATTTCACAGACACAGATTCAAGGAAAACAGGTCTGAAGAAGCCAGTATAGGGATCTGGTTCATATATCCCTTCTTTTATTTTTAGACTGCCTGCTGGCCCAGATTGGTTTATGCAACTGAAGGAAATAACAATGTAAGGTTACATAAAGGCACAGACTGGGAGCTCAAGAAGGGTTTCATTCCCATTAAAACAATTACAGTGGTGTCACTCTCAGTATAAAAGAGGTTTATCATGGGGTCTATGCAGGGCTTCAACCACAGGTCAGCAAAGGCTTCCTGTTTTAGTGTAAATAATGCACTGTATATAAGTGCTAAAATGAGGTTGAAAAAAAAAAGTTTTGGTGTTTACAGGTGTGCCCTACTTTATAAATGACTGTTATATTTGCAACCTTGAGGAAGTCGCACAAGAGTAAAATTGAAACATTTATGCACAGTATGAATATAACAACATCTACAAATACTATGACTCTGCAGTTCTGAGTAGCCCCTATTTATATACCAGTATGATGCAGTCTGAATTTTGCATACATTTCAAACCTTCACATGGGCTTGCAGTGTTTACAAGGCTGGTAATCACATGCTTCTTTTGAGAACTATGTGACAGGAAATTAGTATTAATAATAAAGCCAGTTTTCACTTACCTTTTCAATGGAATTTGTCATTTCTGGCTTCCTCTGTGTATATATGAATGCTCTCTGTATACCTGTTAAGATAGTTCTTATAATGACTCTGTCATTGATGTATGTGCTTGTTAATTGTCAAGCTGTTTGAAAACACAGCAATACTGAAAAATGAAAAACTCAGGTAGCCTAAGGTTGTAAGTTAAGCATATATGTGGAAGTTGAAAAGGCACTTGTAGCAAAAGGCTGTTTGCAAAACTCTGGTTTATCCGACTTGCTTCCTGATGTCCTTGTTGAATGTGTTTGGATTATTTTGACAGGCACTCCACAAAATGAACAGCCTGTATATGGTTGAATCAGCATTTTCTGGCCTATTTTTATCAAATGATTTCACAGGTCTACACTTTGATGCAGTCCCTGTCATCCATGATGTTGACCAGAATAGTTTATTATTAATTTTGTAATTTCAGGGATTTTTCCGCCGATGCATCACACAGGGAATGACCCACCGTTGCTCGAACAATGAGAAATGTGAGATTACACCGTTTAGTCGTAACAGCTGCCAGTACTGTAGGCTGAAGAAATGTTTTGCAGTGGGCATGTCTCGGGAAGGTAAGATCATCTTGTTTTGTCTCTGTGATGAAGACTTGAAATTCAGCATAAACTTGCATTTCTTTGGCCCCTTCCGTACATAACAAAATTTGTTGTATGGTTTTGGGTCAGTTGAATCCAATGATATTTCATTTACTGATGGCACTGGTTTGCTTACACACTGCTTCAAACATGTCAGATACTTTCATTAACAGTTTTGAACCCAATTGTGAAATATAACAGAGATGCTTCAGATATCAAATAAAAAGGGAAGTTTGATGTCAAGTTGGTTTGTTTTGGCATGTGAAGATAGTTTAGAACTTTGCCTGTAGGTGTCATGACCTGAGGGGACTCTTGGTCTTGCATTTGTAAATTTTTTAGTTCTTTTTATTTTGTGAAAACCAGGTTTTACAATGGAACTTTGGTCTATATAAGTGGCAGACTGTCCCTTTTTATTTTGGTTTCAGTATTTGTAGCTAAGACCAGATTGAGAAATCCTTTTTATACATAGAAAATCATGCAAACCATTCAAGCAGTATAAGGCAAACTATCAAATATTAGTATATTTTTAATTTCTGGTGAGATTTTACATTTATTCCATATCTTGATACTTCTTTCAGATCTCACAATCTGATTTTAGCCCATTTTTTTCTATGTTGGTGACATAAGCTTTTTGCCGCTGACCAAGTTTTATAGGGGTGATTAACTGTTTTATAATTTAGAATTCTGTGCAGACTTGTGAAACCAGCAAAGTATTTACAAGACAGGCCTGATGAGGAGGGAAGTTCAGGATAAAATGAGACTTTTTTCAGTTTCTGTGAATAAATCACAGCACTGTATTTTGTTTGGAACTTCATAGAAAACTGCTTTAATGATAAATAGGAAAAAAAGTTTAAAAGTGGATATGCATTACTATAGTCTTCAGAATATACAAGGGAAACCTTTTATTCTTCTGCTTATTGCTCAGAATATTAATAATTTTCTATTTGTGACATAACAAGAGCGACAGCGGTGGAGACATACTTTGAGTATGTAATACCTTACATTGCCTGCAGGTATAATACTTTTCCTTTTCATGGTAATAATTAAAAAACAAGGCTTCCTTTGACATTGCTGTTTTATATATTATCATCGCCTTGGGTTCTTACAGAGACTGATTACTTCAGCTTTTAACACTGAGTCATGGGAGATTGTATTTACTGTGCAAATGGATTCAGGACTTACTAAGTCATCTGTAACTATACAGACAGGATGATGTAATCTTCTTATGGATTGAAGAAAAGCCCATAGGCAAGTTATAACATGCTTGGTGGACAGATGGTTGAATTAATGCTGAGTATTATAGTATTTGAACTTAAAAAAATCATGATAGACAGTAACATTGCTTGGATTATGATGTTCTTTATATAAACACGCTAGTGAGTAGATCCACAAAATATCTTTTAGCTTAAACTGAAAACAAGACAAACAAACACAGATGATGTTTAATGCAGTTCATAAACACTAAAGGTCATTTGCACACAAAGAAAAGATAGAATAGCGGTGTTTCATGTGAATATACAAGGTAAAAAGGTAAAGATATTATGATATCTTATCATTTAAGCCATAGAATTTCAGGTGACCAGTAACATGCATTGAAAGATGTGTTCCTGCTTCACCTCCAACAACTCAATACAGTATAAATACAATTTTACAGAAGCCTTAATTGATTATATAAACTTTTGATATGTATCAAAAGCAAAGATGTTAGAGTTGGTTGAACATCTTATTTTTAAAACAAGTCTTTGGTGCAAAGTGAGATACTAAAGGAATTAACAGCTTTCTACATCAAGAAGATCTAAAGATCGCTTAATTTAAGTTATACTGCCTGTTAGATGCTCTGAATATCCCAAAACTATCAATTAAACAATGATTATTATGCAAGGGACCATTGTCATTGTAGAAGCTTATAATGTTGTAAAATCAGTGCCAAATAAAACACGCTGTAATGATGGCTTGACCAAAGAAATTTATAGATGGTACAACATCTTCAATACTTGTACATAATCAAGGAATTTCTAACCAGTACACTGGGAGTGGGTTCAAATTGGACAGTAAGCCCCTGCAAGACACTCACCTACAGTCTTAAGATAAATAGGGAGATTTTCAGATGGCCTTGATACCTGGAATAGTGTGTTGCCTCAGGCATGGGGATGTGGGCGGTCATGTTGTCAAGATATTTGGGATGTAAGGCTGTATTAATAGCATGGCCGGTCTCTGAGGGAGGAATTTTGTGCATGTTAGCAGGTGTATACCAGTGTTACCTGGCCCAGGGTGGCTCCGGGGATACTTACAATATGCAAAATCTGTCAGAAAGGTGCCAGACTGACATATCCTGTGAATGGATGCCTGCATATGAACTTCCTAGGTAAGGGAAGTTAAGATATATTAAAAATTGGAGGCAATCGTATCCACAAAAAATATAATTTAAAAATAAATATCAGTATTTATGAAACCTATTTACTTATTGAGCTGAAAGGTTAAAATCTGTAAGCAGACTATGTTATACAGGGGATTTCTTCTAAGAAATGATCTAAAGATTCAGTAAATTTAACAATGCCCAAGTGTGGATTGAGGCAAAGGGCAGAGACTTGGTCTAGATGTGAATGGCTGGTGCAAGGGTTATATAAGTGACTGGAGATTCAGTGCTGTATTTTGGAATCCCTATTGAAAATTCTCACAGAAATACTGGCTATTATTGAGTTTTAGAATTTCTTGTCACATGTGGTTTCCTGTGGCTGATTGCACGATATATAGAGTGAGGAGACTCCAGCAGGTGGTGACCAGTTCTTGTGTTTGTTCTGATTTGATTTGGTTATGTCTGCAGGAAAAACAGTATTAATTTGGATTGAATTGAAAAAAAATAATTGGAATTGAATTCGAATTGAAGTTGAAGGCTCAGACAAATTTAGCTGAAAATTGATTACAATTGCAAGAAAAACAGTGTGAAGTTGAATTGAAATAGAAAATGATTGGAATTGAATTGGTATTATATTCGAAGGCTCAGACAAATTTAGCTGAACATAGTAAGTGTTCTAGCTCTCATTAGAAAAAAATGTTTGGAGAAGTATATTCTGAGAGGCTTATAATGCAGAACAGTGATACAGCGTTTGGAGGAAAGAGTGATACAGTATTTGGCTAAATAGAAGACCAGTGCCTCTAAAACCTGCACTTGTAAAATGTTCTATATTCAAAATATCAAATTTTACTTTTGCAAACTGAATTTAAATAGAATTAAAATGAATTGGAATATGCTTTTTCCAAAATATTTTGAATGAATTGATTTTGAATTGAATTTTCATAAATATTGAGTTTGAATTGAAATTGGAATCGATGATCTGAATTGACACCAAGTTTTGTGTTGATACAGTCATACGTCTTGTTTGTTTTGTGGAAAATAATTAGAAAATAAAATTACTAGAAAAATATACAGGAAAAGGTCACCTTTTTCTTACTGGTGTGCATTTCCTGCGTTTCCATAAGAGCAGCCTGAAATAGGTTTAACCCTTAATACTAGTGCTGCCCTCTTTTGGAAGATTTAACACCTCCCCCGCACTGACATCTGGTGAGCAAATGGACAACTAATTGAAAATCCCAGGCAGTCCCAGGCAGATCATTGAATTTATGCTAGATCTGATGACTGATGTATTGTAAAAATATGTAAAAATATTGAGCAGTGTATTGAAAAAAAAATGTTAGACATATCTAAAACATTATAAAGATATTGAAAATCAAACATTTAAAAAAATTGGAAAACTAGAATGTTTAACATTCATACATGTATTCCCCAAAGAGACTAATAATTTTAATCCATAACCATTCAGTATAATAAATTATTTTGTATACCATGTTTAATTCCAGCTACAGCCTAACCTTTTGCAAGCCTATGGAATAGCTTTCAAGTATAATAGCTATGAGAGCACTCAGGTATCACAACTTTTCTCAATGTGACAGCCCAATGATTAAGTGCTTTGTAATTTAAATATATATATATATATATATATATATATATATATATATATATATATATATATTTATATATATATATATATATATAAAACTTCATTCCTGTTATCAAGTTGTATATTTATATATTCTGCTGCCTACAAATGTGCAAAGTTTGTGACAGAATTCATAAAGACATGACTTAAAGGTTGAGATGCTGAACTTCAGTGGTGGAATTTTTGGAAACCTGAGAGATTGTGTTTGTATCCATACAACAGGCTATAACTTCAGGATTATTCCTAGCTTGATTATAACTTAAAAGTCTAATTATATGATTCCTTCCTAATCATAAGTAGACCAAGTCACTGACAGGTTATTTACCTGTTTTAAAATATTACATGATTTCACTGCAAGTCTCCTTTGTGGAGATGCCACACTGATATTTTCTAAATATTTAAGGATAATTTACTGCTTTAAAGAACAAAATATTTTTTGAAGTTTAGAGTTGAAAAACATGCAGATGATATACTGATACAATAAAGATAAAATAGGTGCAGAAACACTGATGCTTAAATAATTGTGTTGTAACAGATTTTGCAACTGACAAGGTCTGTGATGCCACTGTACCCTGCAGCTGTATACATACAGAACAACATATTAATTATTCATAATTTTTTGTTCATACAAAATTTACCTGTCAGTAAATAAATTTCTTTTGGGCTAAATTGGATCAAAAGAAGAACAGTTTAATAGGCAATGGGCAGTCTGCTGAGTAGTTAACCAATTAATCACCAGGTGGCACCAGAGTTAAAGAAGTGCTTTTGAAATCCTGTGGGTAAACATATTAAAAACAAAGGATTGATTGAAAACTCTCTTTTAAACAAATACATTATGCAAGGTGGAACCATAAAAGAATATCAGTATAATTGGAATTCTCAGGAGCTGGAACCTGATGCCCAGCAAATCTTGGCAGGGTAATGTCAGGCCAAAAAAAAAACAAAAAAAAAACTGTTGTACAGACAATGCAGTAAAGAATGATGGTGCTAGTGACTGATTTTTTTCTCACTATTTTCCTGGAAAATTTACAGGTTAGACAAAAAAGAAATTAGTAACCTTAAGGAATCTCACAAAAATGTGTTCTTGAAAAATTATATGTTAAAACAAAATTCAGTACAATTTCTGTGATGCCTTTATGATGTTTTTCAGGGATTTAGACAAAAGTACCAGTTGGAAAAAATCAGGTCAACATGATATTGCCTCTAGTCTGTAGACAGAAGTATAGCCTGTTTTCTCGGAATGATACATCTGTTTAAACAAACTTGTCTACTACAGTACTTTAAAAACACAGTTTATGCCAACCCAATATATCACATATAGTTTGGGTATATTTGTTTGTATAAAAAGTGCTCTGTCATAAGCAACCATGTGGATAAAAACCCAAAATGTTTTAAATTAATTAAAATATATAAAAATGAGACTGCATGTGTTCTGTTTGGCAGAGCTCTGCCAAATTATGCATATTGTGTGCTTGTCAGATGATTGACGGTATACAATGCCAAAGGTCACCTAATTGGTTGCTCGTAAGTCCAGTGCTTATGATTAGTCATTGAATGAATATGCTGTTAAGGTCACATAGAGTTCATGGATAGGTCAGTAGCTGTCAAACTCTGTCCACAGTTACCTTGGCCTTAGAACTGATCTCCAAATGCTGTTATGTCATATTTCCAGGCCCATATCAAACCTTGACTTATTTATTTCTTGCAAGCATTTCAATGGCATCCCATGCTGCCATGTCATGAAGACTAAAAACTGGATGTCACAAGTCATGTGTCAGAATTGAAGCCATACTGCTGGTCTTCTGTAGACACAAACACTGAGAATCAGTTAAAGTTGTGACTTAGAAAATGTAAGGTTCAGGGCCATATAAGCAGTGATACTGTCTAGACACGATCAGGAGCATCTTTTGTTTGTTTGTCACAATATTGCTGTCTGTTTTAAGTGACAATGGATATTGTGGGATGATAGCTTATTGTCCATACAAGGGGGTGGATATAGGATCTTAAGATTTGGTTGGGTTCAACATCCTTGCCTGGGTGAACAAGTGTGCTGGGAACACCAGTACATTTTATGAATATATATTGTGTGAAAAATAAGTAAGAAAACTTTTCAAGATGCAAAATTTGGCACTGTTTCTGCAAGGCTAAGTGTTGAATTGTTCTCTTTCCCAGATTTTTTTAGGTTGATAAAAAGGGAAAGGGGGGGGGGACATGCCCCTTGTACCCCCTTTATATCCTAAAGTCAGACTCAGTAAGTTACCAGGTCTATTTTAATAAACATTAACCATCATCCAATCAGCACCTGTCACACGTCATTGTTTATATGTCATTACAGACCTTGACACAGTCACTGCAGGAAACATGTTTACTAAATATTCTTGAACAATTTCAGAGTTCCCAGACACCTGGAAGTCATTCCTTTACACCACACAATATACACTGCACCTTCACTATAACAGTTTTTTGTATAGGAAGATTCTCTAGAATCCAACACCAGGGCTGGCTCAAGAAAAGAATCGGACCAATGAGACTGGGTTTCAACTTGAGCTAGATGCACAATGCAATTCTGTCCTCTCACTGGTCTGATTACAATTCTTAGCTATACAAAGAATATATATATATATATATATATATATATATATATATATATATATATATATATATATATATATTTAAAAAAATATAAATATATATATAGAAATATTGTACATATTACAATCAAAATATTTTGATCCAATTGTAAAACACTGCTCAATAGACTAAAACGTAGAAGAATCTGAAAATCATGGAGATCAAAAGCAAGTTTTCACTACACAGCTGGCAGAATTTAGGTCACTGTGACCTAATTTTAGGGTTGCAAGGAGATCATACCTTTACCTATCTGGATGATAAGAGAGCAAATTCTAGGTATAATAATTATGATTATTGCCGTGCTAATGGATGACTAGTTGGTCAGATAGCAGGAAAATTAACAGTGACCCATCACTTCAGCTCAGCATGACCAAAAGTCAGTCGAGTCGAGCAGCTGTGAACCTATTGCTGTTACAATATTGTTGTTCATGGTATAATAGCTGTAGTGGATTCTGCAGAGTACTGATCAGCTGAGAGAAGCGGGTGGGGTAAATTAAATGCTTATGTCTGCACGTATCTTGGAGCTTTTTATCACAATGCATGGTGGGACCAGTCTGTTCACCTGTTGTTTATCCTCAGAGGAATGCAAGAACATGTTAGTATTGTCAGTCAGGGGCCCAGCAGGTGTTTCAGGATTCTTTTATTGGCCCATTAAAAAAGATAAAAAGTCAAGGTCTGGGATGGCTGGTCTGTTGGTTGTCTGAGGGTCTGTCTGTGACCTTGTCTGCACCATGGTAGCCAGTCTTGATATAACAGTGATACAGGCACCCCAAATACTTTAGCTGAGTTTACTTTATAAAAGCTCTTAAGGCTGGCCACATGTTTAGACAGTATGGCTAAAGTATGAAGTTTGCTTGTCAGAAGGGGATCATGTTTTCAGTAGATGTAAGACTGAAGTTTCCTCAAGCATTGAGAGAGTTTATAAATTTGTGTAAATGTTGGTGTGCAGAAGTACACATCAGAAATGTGTAATACCTATACACATCCATAATCTTTTTTATTATATCTTTTGTTTCCCATATTAGATATCCAGGATCATTCTACATTTTATAACTTTTAGATGTTTATGGGATAATGCTATATTTTCAGTTACAGGAAACACAAGTGGAAAAATTTGTTTGGTCTGAATTGAAGTAAAATTTCCAAAAACAAATATATCCAAAAAAAAATATCCCTACAAATTATAAAGTTGAGGAACAGAAAGCCTTATAAAAGAGAACTGTAAAAAGCAGGGTCAGTTAAGTTGAACCACAGTAATTAGATCAGCAGAACCTTTTCCATAGTGAACTTGTGATATTGTACTAGTAAAACATTTAGCATTTCATTGTTTTCATGTATAATTTTTTCTGGGCTCAGTATAAGTGTTGAAACAGTTTAAATCCAAGTCATCTAAGAGATTATAACCAACATAACTTGATCAGTAACCTGATGGATACCATGTGATGTGCATGAAACCCGTGGGAAGTGAGAAGGCCAACAATGACACAATGAGAAGAAATGGCAAATCTTGTAAATTTTATCACAAATGAAAAGGCAACCAGATGAAGTTAGAGCTATCATGTCTCATGGTATCACTGCTATTTAAGGAAACTCTGACATAACCTAGGTTTATAATAGCACACAGATAATCCTGAAATAGAATTCTTAACTGACTATCACCTTCTTCTTACCTTGATGACCTGAGTGTGGTTTTACATGTGATATAGCCTTGTGATTTATGAAGTATTTGATGTGGGTAAACCTCACTGTTGACAAGAGTACTTATGAGAGGCATTGTGACCACATGTAGTGCCCAGTCATGTCCAGAGGACATGTGTCCTTGAGTGACCTATGGTCAAATATTTTATTGACCAGGTTACAGTGTTGTAACTGGGTGTATGTTATATGTGCCATAAGTGCTGGAACATTTATTTCAACCCATGCCTTTTTTTTCATGATGTAATTTCAGTCTGTGTTATCACAAGGTCAGTTTTTAGAACACCGGTTACACTTGGCTGCAGGAATCTGGCCCAGATGTCTTCACATAACATCCCCCAGTTTTGTATCCCACCTGTCAATCAACCTACAAACTAACCAATCAGAGCTCAATTTCTGTTACAGGTATCAAAGGTGTTTTCACAAGCTCTTATACTATACAGTCTTAATTGAAAATATTATTAAAAAGTAACATGAAATGATGTGATTTGTTTGAATAGTCTTTATGCACCACATACTAATAATGTCCTTATTCTGTGATCAGCTTTATTGCTTACATAATTCAATTTTATACCCTTTTTTAGCCCTCAGCCCTTAGGCTGATGGGCTATTGTCGTCACCCAAGCTGTCCGTCCGTCTGTCCGGCGTCCATTAACTTTTACCTTGTGAGCGGGATATCTTGAAAAGGATTCACCGTTAGAATTTTATTTCCTGGGTAAAGATGTATATCGACAAAATCTCGGTCAAGTTCGAAGATGGGTGACCTTGACCTATTTTTCTACATTTTAGAGCTGATTATAGAAAAAACACTTAGATGCTTATTACTCAGGAACCATTTGGTGGATTTTCACAAAACTTACTATGATTATTGGGACTGATAGTCTGTACCTGCTACACAAGTTTGGTGGCGCCACCTACAATTTCTGATTTTAATGAAATTTTATTGGATTTTTCAACTTTGGGTTTGTGAGCGGTATATCTCGAAAAGGATTCACCGTAGGAATTTTATTTTTTTGTTGAAGATGTTTATTGACAAAATCTCGGTCAAGTTCGAAGATGGGTGACCTTGACCTAATTTTCTACGTTTTAGAGCTGATTATAGAAAAAACATTTAGAAGCTTATTTCTCAGGAACCATTGGGTGGATTTTCACAATACTTACAATGATCATAGGGACTGATGGTCTGTAACTGCTGCACAATTTTAGGGGCGCCACCTGCAATTTCTGATTTTTAATGAATTTTTCTTGGATTTTTCAACTTTGGCCTTGTGAGCAGGATATCTCTAAAAGGATTCACAATAGGAATTTTATTTCTTTGGTGAAGATTTATATCGACAAATACCTCAGTCAAGTTGGAAGATGGGTGACCTTGACCTAATTTTCAAGGTCACAGAGCTTATAATAGAATAAAATTTGGAAGCTTATTTTTCAGGAAGCATTTGGTGGATTGTTATGAATCATGGTACATACCTCTCCATTTTAAATTTATAACTGAGACATGTACAGATATACATCCATGTGAGAACAGATATTTAGTACTTGTTACTGTTACCACCTCTAAACACTGTTCTTTTGGCTGAGGGCTTTTGTCAGCTTTTGCTGATATTCTAGTTATTCATTTAATGACCGAGTTCAGATAAGTAATGCTAATGACAGAACAAAAAGGTATTTGTTAATTGGTAGAAACAATTTTACTGTTAAATTTTTCAAATAACAGGATGTCTCAGATTTGTGTTTAATGTCAGTTTGACATAAATGGTTTTGCTATAACTGCATAATTTCAGCATCTAAAGTATGTTTTTGGCATAATAAATTCAAATTTGAAGGTACTGTAGTAATGGAAAAATGTACATTTCAGATTAGACAGATTCTGTATTAATAAAACTAGACACCTCTTATTACATTATAGAACTGCTACTTTTTTATTCATTACTTTCTGCTTGAATGAAATTATTTAATAATTTGATAATTGGCAGCATTCCATAGGATTTTTTCTTGATAATGTGATAAAAATATGTTTCTTGAATGTGCATTATTTTTGTAAGATCTTGTATTATGATGTTCTAGTAATTATGTAGCCTAGTTTTTAAATTCTTAACTATTAAGAAAGAGTTCATTAAAGTGACAGCTAACACAGACACAGGCACTGTATACCTGTGCCAAATCCAGGACGAGAGCTTCCCTTGGTTTCTCTCAACACCTGACCTAGATAAAGCACGTGCTGACCTGATTTTTTTTCCAAGAATGGAGTGGTCTGATTTTTGTGGGCTGATATTAGTTTCCTGTCCCAATTAAATAACCTGTTTAACATTGACACTATTAATAGTGATGACAGTAATGACCAAAGTCAAAGATTTCATTCTGTCACACTTCCTTACCTGAGACTGTTAGTGATTATATGATTGGACAGTACACAATGATGGTCCATCCCACCTTAGGTTGCAAATTGCTTTTTGGAGATAATTGTATCCCCCAACAAAGTCAGGGATACTATGGTTTTAGCACAGTCCTGCTGCTTCCACAGAAAAATCTTGTGAGCGAGATGACTAAAAAATATCTCACGGATCTTTATCAAACTTGACATGTGCATAGATATTGGTGGTAAGAAGAAGCCTTTATAAAATGGGTCATGACTACTTACAGGGAGAATGACCTTGGCCTTGAATATGTCAGTTTTTGGGGAAAATTATAAAAATTCTCAAATATCCCAAGATTGGTTACATGGATTGTTCCCCAAAACAAGTTGATCAAAGATCTTGGATAGCTTTATTGTTTACAGGAGTTTGGTGGTGCCACCTATTGTCCTTTTCTTGTTTGTGTGCCATTTACTGCCCCCATCATTGCCACTTGACAGTACTCTGAGCATTACAAGTCCCTAACTAATAGACAGGTTTCTTTCATATTTTTTACATGCATAAATGTGGGTTATGGGATGAGGTCTAGTTAAATTTGGGTCATGACCTTTACTATGAGGGTAGCCTTGACTTTTAATATTTCTGTATTTGATAAAAAATCACACAATATCATAAATATATCAAGAAAGAATGCATGGATTGGTCGAAAATTAAGTTGATTGATGTCCTTTGATATTTTTTTTTTTTTGCAGGAGACTGGTGTGCCACCTATTATCCTTCTCTTTTTTTCATGCATTTAAAACATGAATCATTGCCACTTGACAGTACTGTGAGCATTACAATTCAAAATCTTAAGGACAGTTTTTTTTCATATTATGCCCATACATTGTTATGGGTTATACAGGATGAAGTCTATTAAAATTTGGGTCATGACCTTTACTATGAGAGTTGCCTTGACCTTGAATATTTCAATTTTTAGTGAAAAATAAGGAAAAACATTGTTTCTCAAGTGGATAGATGTATTTAAAAAAATCAGAATGAAAGATGTCATTTGATTGCCGGAAGAGTTTGAAAACCTGTGACTGTACCTTGACCTTCAAGGTTATATCTGCCCATATATATATAGGATATTAATGAACCTCAAAAGCTTTTTAAGTACCTTTTCTTTTTTCTTCAAATGCGGCACACACATTGTTTCCACCTAGATCTCAGACATGTTTGAAGACTGGTGACCTCGACTGTGATTTTCAAGGTCAATTCTGGGAAAACTTAGGATTATTATTAACTTTTGGAGCCCAGCATCTGTTTCCTTCAAATCTGACGAAAAAAAAAAATGTCCACAAAAATCTCAGATATTTTTAAAGACAAGTGATCTTGATATTGGTTTTCAAGGTCAAACCTGGAAAAAAATATAGGATTTTTTAACATTGAATAACTGTATGTACTTTCTTCAATTTTGATACATGAATTGTCTCCAAGATGTCAGAGAAATTCAAACATTTGTGACCTTGACCTTGGTGGCCTTGTCAAGTGTCAGTATATTATTCTGAAGAAGGGGGTCTATTTTAGAAGTTTGTATGACTTAATTGTGTGGGGAAAATACAACATCTTTTAAAAGAGTGGCTAAAGATTGTTATTCTGTTGAATGAAAAGCTAAAGATGATTGGTCTGTTGAATGATTGGCTAAAGATGATTGGTGTGTTGAATGATTGGCTGAAGGTGATTGGTCTGTTGAATGATTGGCTAAAAATGATTGGTCTGTTGAATGATTGGCTGAAGGTGATTGGTCTGTTGAATATTTGTCTAAAAATGATTGGTCTGTTGAATGATTGGCTAAAGATGATTGGTCTGTTAAATGATTGGCTAAAGATGATTGGTGTGTTGAATGATTGGCTGAAGGTGATGGTCTGTTGAATGATTGGCTAAAAATTATTGGTCTGTTGAATGATTGGCTAAAGATGGTCTGTTTAATGACTGGCTAAAGATGATTTGTCTGTTAAATGATTGTCTAAAAATGATTGGTCTGTTGAATGATTGGCTAAAAATGATTGGTTTGTTGAATGCTTGGCTTAAGATGATTAGTCTGTTGAATGCTTGGCTTAAGATGATTGGTCTGTTAAATGGTGAGTATCACAGATGCCTATTTACAGTATACTATTCCATCAGCCTTCTGGCCAACAGTTATGTAAATTTTACATTATAAAATGTCAAGAATTGCTTTTAAAGACTCAAAAAGTTGCATTCATTGAATCATGGGCTGTCAGCCAGTTACAGATTCAGTTTTTGCTATCATATTCCTATTATATTGTTATTTTGAGATAATATTTACATGTTTCTGATTTTTTTGATAAACATAACTCCATTAGATATAGGCTGAATTAAATAACTGGCAGTCACTGATCCCTGTTTCCTTATTGTACATTTCTGGGTTAATTTGTTTACCAGCACAAATTCCTGTTTTAGACAGGTCCTGCCATAAACTTAGAACAGCCGTAGATACTTGCATAAATTGTGTATGCTATGTTTCACATGTACGACTCTGCCTGTATCACGTGCACTGAGCATGCTGCTTGAGACTCAAACAGTCATACACTGCATCAGGTTCTTACGCACAAGACATTCCCCTTCCCTATACTGACCTGTCAATCAAACTTCTTATCTTAACCACCTAGATCTAGACTGTCTGCATTCAGTGGTGTATAACTGTATATTTATTAAGACATTCCTGTGCTATAAATACTTCATTACCTGTCAGTCAGGTTACTAATTTTGGCTAATTAGGTCTAGTCTGTTCCTTGCAAATGATATTTACAGTTAATGAGATCTCCAATGAAGGACCGTATTGGGAAGAGATTTCTAGGAAAACTGTATATTGGAAAAATATCTTTTACTCAGACTTTTAAATTGGATGTTTATTACTCAAGGCTTGAAGAACAATGTGACAGATTTGAGTTATCTGTGTTGTTTGTCATGTATTAGTGTAGATAAGGTAAAACTTTGTAGCTCAGCTGACATTGCGTCATACTGAGTATTAGTTTAAGCAGTGGCTCTCTTTCGGTTGTCCATCTTCCTGTCCAGCCTTGAGCCAGCTATTAGTATCATCATCATAATCATAAGACCAAATAACCTCATATTGACATACAGAGAGGTCTTGGTGAAACCTCTACAAATAAAAAAAAATAGGTCATTTTGACCTAAATTCTGCAGACGACAGGTTGAAAACTCAAATATGTGCCCCTCAAATGTCAGTGTCTTCTTGGTGTTCAAGGCTAATGAAAAAATAGTTTACAGTGGATGTTAAAATTGGAATAATGTGCTTCAATTGCTTACATATCCCTGTATATATATTTTTTTTTACAAAATCATCTCAATTGTTTCCTTTGAAAGTTTGTGTCACTTATACGTTACTGTGATTAGTCATAAGGGCACAGATGATAGATGTGTCCATTTATTTACTGGGTTGAAAGTGCTAAGAACTCTATGAAAAAGACGTGTATGACAACTTAGATATTTGTATTTCCAGTGATATTTATACAACAAAAGACAACCGGGGGCAGTGTATTAGAACTTGCCTTCAAAACATTGTCATAAATAAAAAAACAAGAACAGTATGTGGATAATGTGAATGAAATAAAATGAATGCCACTATGGTGGATTAGTTGCTATTTAAAGCTAACCACCAACACAATGCACAACAGTTTTGTGGTCATTTAACTTCTGGTTTGGATCGAGACACTGTAAGGCACAGTTTTATATGTCCCTCAGGAGTTAGTTTCCAGTTTCCAGCTTTATTAAAACCATTAATATTATTGTACACTTGTTTAATTTTAATTGGTTAATTAGTATTGACAGTGGAGTCAAGTTTATTCTACAATTACACTACAGCTTCAGAAAGGGGGCCTTTTCATTTGCAAAAAAATATATATAAATATATATATATATATATATATATATATATATGTCCACCTAAACTTACAGATCTAAAGATCCACATACACCGGTCATTTAGAGTACTATTCAGCCCCCACCAAACATATTCCCCCATGGCCATCCCTTTGTTTTCTTAACAACTGGTGGTTTCTGTTTAATTCTGCTTTGAGACTTTTGACATGTGGATTTAAGTGTGTACCAAAGATGGTGATATGTAGACCTTTTTGCTTGCAAATAGATTTGCTAAGGTTTGATATGTGCATAGAAATCTGACCCAAAGATAATCCAAGGCCAATCAAGGCAGGGAACTAGGGCCAAAGAAGAAACATTAATGTCTTTAGATGGTAAACCCAGGTGGGTCATATATAGATCAGCTTAACTATTGGTCCTTGTCCAGTTTCATGAGTGAAAACCCCAACGGTTGATATTTGAAGAAACAGAATCTGAAACTGAAAGGAATATGAAAAATACATTAACTCCACCTTAGCAGTAAATAGAATAAGCATGCAGACTTAGGTATGCTTGTTGGCAGATAAAGAGGAAACAGAAATGTTATTTCACCATTATTCCAGTATTTTGGTAACCGTTTCTTGAGTATATTGGATTTACATGTGTTTTGCTGGATTATGAGCACCAGTCTGTGGGTTTTATGTATCTGTTAGTAGTGTTTTAATAAAAACTACTCTTACATGTGTCAGTAAATTTGCTAAGAATAATCAGATCCTGGAAAACTGATCCCTCAATTGGTTCCTGGAGAATCACAAAAATGTGCCCTGTAATTTGCAACAAGATTTGCTTAATTTTGTCATATATTGGTTTTTAAAAAAGAACAAAATTACAACATTCAATCAAGTCTTTGAAGGACTATTTGTAAAAACCTTGGTTCTCTCCACTTGCAACCTTTTTCAATTTGCGGTATTCAAATGCTATGAGAGTGGGTTGTAGTGGCTCTTCCAGGTTTCGAGAATTTATCCAGGTCCCTGTTTTGCCTATACCTGCAGAGACTACTGAACCAGGGGCAGACCAAAGATTACGGAAAAGGGGGTCCAGGCCACAAAAATTGGTCTGAAACCTTTAAAAAAGGTTCTCGGTGGCTGAAAAAAGGGGGGTCTGGAACACCTTGACCCCTCCCTGGACCTGCTTCTGCGAATGCCACCATCTGTGCCATGGAAAGTGCTTAGCATTAGTTATTATAGAGATTTATATAATCCATGTAAAGACTAAAAAATGAACAAACTGATACAAGAACAGTGTAAATCTCAATTAAAGGTATGATAGATGTGAACTAACAGTGTCTTTGAGTCTGATGGTGGGACCATGTCTGCCTGTCACATGTGCTTTTCTATGTTTGAATTTATTAATATTTTGTTTTTGAGTGTTGGTCAAAGAAATGGAAAGAAAGAAACTTTTTTTCTGCCAAATAGCACAATTCCCTACATAACCAGCCTTTAACCAGAAGGCTTGATGATTCATTGATACTTAATTCACCTCAAATATCTTGAAAGATGTGCAGGATATTAATAAAGTTATCAATAGTGTATAAGTGAATATATTAATAAACCATGCATGTTTTTTATTGGAATAATATTATCAGGTACCACATTGTCATTCAGCTTGCATAAACTACATGCAAGTTTGGTGTCTATACAATATTTAGTGTGTAATGTATGTCTGTATTCTAGCATTGTGTTTTATTCTCCACCCAAGACTTTTTCAGACATTAGCTAGGTATTTTGGTCATTTAATGAGGAATATGTATCTTCATTATCAGGTTTTTACTCTCCATTGGTTCCCATTTATTTGTAACAAAACCATCTGGGATTGATGAAGAAAACACCAAATAGACCCAATGCATCATTTTACAAATTTCTTTATGCCAGGCCCTTAATTTAGATCCTTTGATCTGCAAACCATCCTGAATTTCATTTTTAACAGATATTAAAAATCATCTCACGGTGGTGCAGTTCTGTGTTCACCTGTGGTATTTTGTAGTATCATCATCAGTTAATCTGGTATACGTCTGTCTTTTGGGTACCAAGCAGTTGCTGAGACTTTTTATTAAACGAAGGCATTAGCGAAGTGCTGTTTCATACATGAATGATCACCTGTGAATAAAGACATACCATGTGGTACTGTGGTACACAACTTAACATACTCAAGATGTTGGTATATGAACTCATAAAAAAACAGGCATGGCATAAAATATGTGATCAGATCAGTATTAGTAAAGATTTTCTGGCAAAGCTTATTTTAAAATGATTATAGTAGGGCAACTTTATGATATTAGAGGCCTTTATTGAGGTAATAAATTTGGTTCAACTTGACAATCAGGATTTTACTACTTACCATTTGATCATACTGATCAGACTTGACCCACTTGTCTGTTTCTTGTACAAAGTTAAAATTAAACCTATTTATTTCATCCTTGACCTAATTTCCCATACAGTATGTATATACAGTCAAGCCTCTATAATGTGGGCACCCTTTGGACTGGACCAAAGTGCCCACTTTATAGAGGTGCCCACTATATGGAGGTAATGAGTGCCGCCCCCTAGTACGATATATTGCTTGTTATATATATTTTATAAGCACAAAATGGCAAAGCAGCATGCAGTATTTAGCATTTACATGGAAAGTAATAATTCTTAATGATATATTCTTTGAAAACAAGTCATTTTCTGATAGAAAAATACACAAGTGAAAAAGCAAAGACAGTGCGTCACTAATCTCAATAATATCATCTTAAGAAAACATTCTATAACAAGTAGGTAAGACACAAACATTAATCCAGTCACTGGAAATTTATTTAACATTTGAAGTGTGTGATACACTTTGAATGAATGTGTTAAATTGTCACAATTCTTATACTTGGTGAAAAAGTCTGTGATTGTAGATTGTTTGGAGCAAAGTACACATTGAAGCTTTGCATTTGCTTTTAGAGGCCAGATTGAACACCATTTCAACAGTATGAATCGTTATGTAACAAATGTTAAATAAACACTGCCCTTGTCTAGTGGGCATATACATGACCAGCTGTGATGGGCAAGAGGGACATTAAGCTGTGTCAGCAGGGCTTCCTTCTACTCTTGGTAGCCAAACAAATAAATATTAATTAATTAGCACAAGGGCATCTCTTGGGTGATCTCTGATTTGAGCCAGTGCAGGCATATTATTCTAATTGTATGCATGCATCCCAAGCTAAGTCTTGAGTTAAGTATAATCATTATTATGCAATGTTCAATTGTACACCTCTGAATTTGGTTCATTTGTATTGATTGTTATAATTAAAATTTATGAATATTGTAATTAAATAATTAAGAATTAATATTATCTTATAACTTTAAAAGTGTTATAAAGACGGCTTATACAAAATTGCTGTAAGGAGATAGTTCAACCTCGAAAATCTGTGAAGTGCCCACATTAGCTCTAGAAAACTGCCCACTTTACAGAATATAGAGGTGCCCACATTAGCTAAACATAATAAAGAGAAGAAAAAACAGGACTGCCCTAAAGTGCCCACTTTATAGAGGTGCCCACTAGGAGAGGTTCCACTGTATTATCTGTATTTAAGATCCATGTTCCATGAAAATTGTTAACTTGATTAATACTTTCATATCTTTTTAGACCTTTTTTACCTAAATATTTTCATGTTACCCTAACCTTAGTTTGACAGATAATATACACCTATCGTAGATAGATTTTATACACAGGTAGATGGAGGTTATGTACCTGTGGATGGACAGATGATATGCACCTGTAGATAGGCAGAGGTTATACACCTGTAGATAGGACAGGTTACACCTAAAGATTGACAGAGGTTATATACTTGAAGATGGACAAAGGTTATACACCTGCAGATGGACAGAGGTTATACACCTGTAGATGGACAGAGGTTAAATACCTATAGATGGACAGAGGTTTGCACCTTTGAATGGACAGAGGTTATACACCTGTAGTTGGACTTATTATACACATGTAGATCGATAGAGTTATAGACCTGTACAGTGAAAGAGGGGATTCCCCTTTGAATGGACAGAGGTTATACACCTGTAGTTGGACATACTATACACCTGTAGATGGATAGGGTTATATACCTGTAGTTTGACAGAGGGGATTCCCCTTTGAATGGACAGAGGTTATACACCTGTAGTTGGACATACTATACACCTGTTGATGGATAGGGTTATAGACTTGTAGAGTGACAGAGGGGATTCCCCTGTGAATGGACAGAGGTTATACACCTGTAGTTGGACATACTATACACCTGTAGATTGATAGGGTTATAGACCTGTAGAGTGACAGAGGGGATTACCCTTTGAATGGACGGAGGTTATACACCTGTAGTTGGACATACTATACACCTGTAGATAGATAGGATTATAGACCTGTAGATTGACAGAGGGGATTCCCCTTTGAATGGACAGAGGTTATACACCTGTAGTTGGACATACGATACACCTGTAGATAGATAGGGTTATAGACCTGTAGAGTCACAGAGGAGATTCCCCTTTGAATGGACAGAGGTTATACACCTGTAGTTGGACATACTATACACCTGTAGATAGATAGGGTTATAGACCTGTAGAGTCACAGAGGGGATTCCCCTTTGAATGGTCAGAGGTTATACACCTGTAGTTGGACATACTATACACCTGTAGATTGATAGGGTTATAGACCTGTAGAGTGACAGAGGGGATTCCCCTTTGAATGGACAGAGGTTATACACCTGTAGTTGATCAGATTATATTCCTGCTGATGGACATTAATATTAGGTTATGGATTTTTTGCACTGAAGATGAAGCCTTCCGGTTCAGATTCATCTGGCAGCATCCAGTCAATAACCATCAGGATGAACAAAATAAATGTGTTCTTTGCAGAGCTGGATGGTTCAGTCTCGAGACTCAAAAATAAAGTTCCCTGGTTAAAACCTCAAAGCAAAGGATGAGACAGGCTGTAACTTTAAAAAATGGAAAAAGTAAAAAATTAAACATCATTTATCATCATATGGATTTATTTTTCATTCAGTAGACATTAACAGCTATGTGATTACTGTTATAAAAATAATTTAGACATCTACTAGTGATAGATTACATGATTAGCTCTATTACCATCCTTGCAAAAGAGTGAATGACTTCTTCAAATAAATTTCACAAAAGACAGATCTTTTATTGACAAAATGTTTGTTTTCACCTTACCTTTATAAAAAGAACTTTTAATATAGAAAAATGATATAGTCATCTGTATCACCATTCATGGTTTTTCAGACTATATAGTCCTATGAAAAAAATGTTCCTGTAGTGTTAAGTTTTCTGTAATTTGATCTAATTGATCTGTGAACAGAAAGCTGTATGAATGATTGCATGCAAGACAATACTTTAGCTTTAGATATATATGGATAATTCCATTGATATATTAATAAACAGTTAATAAATGAATTAAGTATTAATCATAATTAACTTTGTGTCTTTAATGTATTTCACTTAATTTATATTTTGGTAAAAATTCATTCCTGTACTAAAAACAAAGTGGGAAATAATAGGTTGTGCTAAAAGGGATGAATATGATATTTGATGTTTTTTAATAAAAGCATATAGAAGGTATGGCAAATATTTTACTGTATATTCAAATCTGCCATGAACTAAAAGTATTAGGTATGTGCAAACAAAAAGTAAGGTAGAATAGGATTATGTTTGTGTAATACCTGTTTGTGTGCCAGCTATTCATTGTGTGTCTGAGTGTAAGAGAATATAATATTTTCTAGTTTACATATAGCAATAAACTCCTATCATGGAAAGATGTGTGGCCAGTAAATAGACTCCACATTTTGTCCTGAAGATATACTATCAGTCTAGCTTAAGCTAAATCATGGAAAATGTGTTAATATATTCATAGGCATGGAGGTCATGGGTGAACACTGGCTTGGATGCCTCATTCCACTTCTGTGGGGGGTGGCAGGTTGTTGTCAATAATAGGTCAGGTGGAACGTTCTCGTATTGAAGGTTATTTGAACATGTACACTGTGCCATTTTGCTCCCTGTGTGAATGTCACAGATGTAGAATTTTGGTCAGATGTTTATGACCCTTGGTAACAATATCATCACAATGCCTCATGACAAATAGTATTCAAGGTTGGATGCTGCCACCCCCAGGTGGAACAGTCCAACTATCAGCTGGGTAGACTTAAAAGTCTGAGACCTCTCCTGGTCTTTCCTTTACGGAGAGGCTGCTGAAATTAAGGTAAGCTTCAAGTTTGGTAGCTTTTCTGGTTTCTTGTCATGTATTTAATGCAAAATGTGCAATATTTTAAGAATAGGGAGCACTCTGTTTAATTTTCATCCATTCTCTTAGCAACTCATTCATTCATAAAGACTGGTTCCAAGAAGCTTGCCTCCTGGCCAGCATATGAGTGATTAATAAACAGCTTACTCAGCTATAAGCAGAAAATAGTGAACAGATTTTTTTTATCAGGCATTTCTTCCATACTCGTGATGGTGAAAGTTCTAAGACAAGCTGTACCAGTTTTAGTGCTTTCTTTGCACTTGAGTTGGACACACCTTAGGCTGTATGCCGGGTAGTCTGGAAAGAATATCATGTCAAATATTCAGCCAGGTGATCATGTGATCAATCTGGATGGAGCATGCCCATACACCATTCATTATGTGTTAATTTTAAATAATAGACCTTCCAAAAAGAACCAATGACTATCAAAAGGTAGTAGGTGGTCAATACTACACACCAATGACAAATAAAAAATTGTTAGATTAGGTATGAAAAGGTGTACAATTTATTTTAGGATGAGGGGGTTTCATGGCCTTAATAATACTCTTAACCAGTGAGGTGCTCAGATGGCCTAAAAGTACTCAAAAATAATATATCAAAAGTATTCAGAGCCAGATTGATTTTTCAGACTTTTGTTTAACCTCTGCATGATGGTGGGCCCTCACCAACAATAGATACTGGTCATTATGATCACTGTATAGAGAGAGTGCAGGGGAATAATTGAGAGAAAATTGATAAGTGATGACTTTAATTGAAAGCTTGAGAAACTTGCTTTATTTGAGTTAATTTCTTATGACTGGCTGTCAGAAATTTGATTAAGTTCATTTTGATCATAAATGTTACTAGAACCCAATTTAACCTATCAGTATCACAGTGCTGCAAAAACTCCAAAAATTCATTACAAAATATAAAGTTTATAAAACCAGTAGTCATAACAAAATAATAATGATGTAGAGAGAAAGCACAAGGTTTGCACTACCTGAACCAAATTCCTGTCAGTTCATCAATTCAGATTTGTTTCAACAGTCTTGTTGTCTGGAGTCTCTGGAGATTAATGGCTTCCTCTTATTGATAAGTTTTCCTTGATAGACCTGCCTTGTCATAACAGAATCTTGATCAGCAGCAATAGCTAGTCAAAACAGGCGAATTATAAGTACATGAACAGAACTGATTAGGAAAGTGCAATGCAAACCGAGGTTAATTATTCCCTTTTTAATGTAGCTGTGTATTTTAATTGAAAAGATAGTTATACTGTATGAAAAAAGAGTGAAGACCTCCCACCCCCCCCCCCCCCAAAAAAAAAAAATGTTTTGTACTGATACTGTGCCTATTGTTATGCATGGCCACTTGCGCTAGTTCCACAGTCTGTTGAAGTCTGGTTACATGAGGGGACAAAACTGTCACTACCAGTAGAGCTGTACATTAAATGTCCATTGTATGTATGTGACATCTGCCTTATGCAACAATTTGTGGATATAGTTGACATAGATCCTGTAGACCAGTGATCAGTCTAGTAAGAAGATACTGACTGGTCCATGGATGATTTATTAGTAGTTATCATCTTGTGTAAAACAGGTATTTTATGAGTTTTTATATTGTATGTTTATATTGTGATCATCGTGTATGTATGTGTATGGTGTTGGTATGAACATCAATTTCAAAAGTTGTACATGTGCGTAAGAAGTGAAGATTATATGTGAAGTTATAAAAAAATAAAGTGCTGTTATAATTTAACAATTTTCACAGTTGAGTAATCACAAATTGTGATGTTTTTATTAATTCTATACTGTTCAGATGCATTTTTCACAGTTGAGTTATCACAAAATGTGATGTGTTTATTGATTCTATACTGTTCAGATGCAGAAGCTTTAAACTTTTTATTTTATATTTTAGTTTACATCAACATTTTCAGTTTAATTTCACCAAATATTGAATAATTATAAATAATGTTTTCTATAGGTTAATGATGTAATCATTGATAAACAATATAGTAAATATATACATTTATATATATATATATATATATATATATATATATATATATATATATATATATATATATATATATATAAAACATGGGAAGACTGAAAGTCTGGGAAGACCAGAATCTTCCCAGGTAGAATGGGAATTCTCATTCTTCCTGGGTACAATGAAAATCAAAAGATGATATGAAATGATTCCTGTTCTTCCTGGGAAAAATGAGAATTCCAGTCTCTTCACGGAAGATTGAGAATTCTTATTTTTCCTGGGAGAGAATGGAATTCAGAATTGAATTTCAAAGTTGGGGAGTAATGAAAAATTGTCATTTATCCTGATTAGAACAGGAATCATTTCAGGCAACTTTTAAGTCATTTAAAAAAATTTTTTTTTAAAATGTTTTATCTTACCTCTTATTCAGAAAGAAACTTTGATTATCTTTCTTTCACATTAAATCTGAACTGTTCAAGTAGAAAATAAACACACATGAAACAGAATAAAACAGGTTCCTTTATTAATAACATTAAAATCTGGTTATAAGGCCAAAATAAAAAAAAGGCATGGTTCTCAGGCACTTTTTTTCAGAAATCAATGCGGGCGGGCGCTTTTTTCAATTTAAATTTTTTGGTATGTTTCGATAAAAATGTCAAATGATAAGGAAAAAGCATGAAAATAACAGTTTTATTTTGCTAAATAAGTAAAAGCACTACAAAACAAAGGAAAATGTATAGTTTTATCTTCTTGAAAGAAATGTTGGAGCGGCAGCAGCTCTAAATTGGAAAGTTTTTATTGAAAATCAAAATAAAAATTTTTGATGCGGGGGTTCAAAATGGATGCGGGCGGTGCCTGAGAACCATACCTTTAATTTTTTTTGGCCTAATAGTAAATTATGCACTTAACAAATAAGAAGCTGGGAAAAATGAGAATTCCCATTCTTCCCAGTAAAAAACAGAATTCTCAATTTTCCCAGGAAAAATTAGAATCAAGTAATAGTATTAAATGATACCCAGATTCTCATTCTTCCCTCTACATATATATCAGGAATACTCCTGAGGGCAGTATTGGTTGAACCATGGCTTGTGAATAATAGTTTTTGAGCAGCACTTTATGTGACTGAGTAATTTTACTTCTGCTGTGCCTACTGAACAGGAAGTCTTGAGTGTACAAAACAGGGGCATTATAATAACATTTAGGTAAATGCAGTAATTGTAGAGATTTTGGGGAAAATGGAAAATGAAAATGACCAATAGTACATGAAAGACAATCATGACGATCCTGAAATCTCAAGTAGGGTTGGTAGAGACTCTCCACTAGTTTTCTTATCTATCATCCATATGAAAAGTCTGTAAATTGTTGGAATAAATGAGATTTTTTTTTGTAATTTCAGCATCTCGGCTTGGTCGTCGGCCAAAAAGGTTAAAAGAAGCAGAACACACCACACAGAGAACACAACAATTATCTTCGATTGCTCCTTATATTCCTCTTGACCCGCAGCAGTTGGTAAAACTCAGCATGGCAGAACTTCAGCGCCTTCTCCAGACCATCAATGGCAACAACAAGAAGCCCAACTTCCTGCCACCCAACTTCATGCAGGAAAAAATAGAGGCAGCCATACAGATAAAAAAAGAGAGTATGGCAACAGACAGTGATTCCGGTTACTCCAGTTATAGCTGTGATACGCCGACGACTATTAAAAGCCGTTCTCCTATGGGATACTCTCAAGCGGCCATTGGAATGAAGCAGCAGCCACTGGTTAAACAAGAGCCAGCAAACCTCGCTTCGTGCAGTCTCAACTCTGTCCATATTCCTACTAATCAGATGGCTAATCTTAGTGTGATAAACGGGGAAAACGGTCACATGAACGGACATACTAGCTCTTTACCCCCGTGCCCAGCAAACACCCAATCATCTTTTGTGAGCCCTATGGCAGCTCCAGAGGTGAAAGCGGAACCTCAGGGTGACAACTCCTGTATGTTGTCCAAAGGACAAGCAATGCAGGGGCCACCGAAAATGTCCATGGAAAGCATGGCTCTCAAGATGGGCATGCCTTCAGAAAAAACAGTCATATATGTTCCCACAAAAGAAGATATTGATGCGATAATTAAGGATGGACGGTCAGCAGTCTCAGATGAGAGAATGCTGCTTGTGAATCAAGTGTTGGACACTGTTGTGCCAGCTCATTTGGACACTTGTAATTACACCTATCCCAAGGTAGAGGAAGGGATGATGAGATACCTGGAGAAAAAGAAGGCAAATCTGTTGCCAGCAATGGTAAGTGTGGCAGGAATTTTTAGGCCAAGCTCTAAAATCCCATGGGTCTCTTGTTGCAGGGTTGCCATTGATGTATGCTTGTATATAATTTATGACCTATAACAGATTTGCTTGAAAGTTCAGACTTGTAAAAAAAAATTCCATCCTACCCTCAGCTCATGTAGAAAACTTTGTAATCTAAAAGTTAATAAAAATAAAACTGTCAAATTTACCAAAGGTTATGTGTCACAGGAAAATGGTGACATTCATTTTCTACCACCTCTATATCGAATATGTGTTTTCATCAGATCTGCCTCCTTTAGGTGTTAAGGTATATATCAATATTAGTAGCAAAGGTCATATTGCAACAAACCTCAGTTTCTCCAGAGAGTAATATATGTATCTTTATGACTGGGAAATGTGACATTCACATTCTTTGCCATGTCACAGGCAAAAAATGTTTTGTTTTATGGGGATTTAATGACAGTCAGGTCTGCAGGATTGTGACTATTCATACAAAAACCTTCACTGTAAAGAATAATTGCAATGAAAAGGGAGTTTATTGCCTCAGAATCTATATGATACTTATGTAGCTTGACACGCCCTATGTTTAGCTTGACACGCCCTGTGTGAAGCTTGACAGGCCCTATGTTTAGCTTGACAGGCCCTATGTTTAGCTTGATGGGCCCTGTGTGTAGCTTGACAGGCCCTGTGTGTAGCTTGACAGGCCCTGTGTGTAGCTTGACAGGCCCTATGTTTAGCTTGATAGGCCCTATATGTAGCTTGACAGGCCCTATGTTTAGCTTGATAGGCCCTGTGTGTAGCTTGACAGGCCCTGTGTTTAGCTTCAAAGGCCCTGTGTGTAGCTTGACAGGCCCTATGTTTAGCTTGACAGGCCCTGTGTGTAGCTTGACAGGCCCTATGTTTAGCTTGACAGGCCCTATGTTTAGCTTGATGGGCCCTGTGTGTAGCTTGACAGGCCCTATGTTTAGCTTGACAGGCCGTGTGTGTAGCTTGACAGGCCCTGTGTGTAGCTTGACAGGCCCAATGTTTAGCTTGACTGGCCCTGTGTGTAGCTTGACAGGCCCTGTGTGTAGCTTGACAGGCCTTAAGTTTAGCTTGACAGGCCATGTGTGTAGCTTGACAGGCCCTGTGTGTAGCTTGACAGGCCTTATGTTTAGCTTGACAGGCCTTGTGTGTAGCTTGACAGGCCTTATGTTTAGCTTGATAGTCCCTGTTTGTAGCTTGACAGGCCCTATGTGTAGTGTGACTGGCCCTGTGTGTTGCTTGACAGGCCCTGTGTGTAGCTTGATAGGTCTTGTTTTGAGCTTGACAGGCCCAATGGTTAGCTTGATTGGCCCTGTATGTAGCTTGACAGGCCCTAAGTGTAGTGTGACTGGCCCTGTGTGTAGCTTGACAGGCCCTGTGTGTAGCTTGATAGGTCTTGTTAGTAGCTTGACAGGTCCTGTATGTAGCTTTACAGGCCCTGTGCGTAGTGTGACAGGCCCTGTGTGTAGCTTGACAGACCATGTGTGTAGTGTAACAGGCCCCTTGTGAAGCTTGATGGGCCCTGTGTGTAGCTTGACATGCCCTCTGTGTAGTGTGACAGGCCCTCTGTGTAGCTCGAAAGGCTGTGTGTGCAGTGTGACGGGCCCTGTGTGTAGCTGGTCATTCCCTCTTTGTAGCTTGACAGGCTATGTGTGTAGTGTGACAGGCCCTGTGTGTAGCTTGACAGGTCCTGTGTGTAGCATGATAGGTCTTGTTTGTAGCTTGACAGGTCCTGTATGTAGCTTTACAGGCCCTGTGTGTAGTGTGACAGGCCCTGTGTGTAGCTTGACAGGTCCTGTGTGTAGTGTAAGAGATCCTGTGTGAAGCTTGACACTGACTGGCCCCTTGTGTAGCTTGACAGGCCCTGTGTGTAGCTTGACCAGCCCTGTATGTAACTTGACATTTGTTTTGCTTGAAAAATTCTTTCTTTGCCTGACAGCTTTCATTGATGAGATATTGAAGCCTCACGTAGGTCATTTCTTCAGGCTAAGGCTATCATCTGATTGAGGAACCCATCTGTCACTTGTCATTGACTTGAGTTGGACAAAATTATTGCTTATTCCTTACAAAGATACCTCGATACCAAAATTTTGGAAAAAAGACAGGTGGTAAATAAACAGTGAAATATAAATTATTTATACAAAAATTACCAAAATGGACCTAGACTCAGGTTGTGTCATGTATCCAAGGGCTAATTCAAACATCACATTGACGCATCATTCAAAGTACAGGGTTTCAGGAACGTGGAGATGTCTCTGTTGTTCCAAATCTCCTACAGACGCCCAGTTCTGAGGGTCCAAGTGTCTGATGGGACACGCAAATTTCTGGCTTGAGGACCTTGTAGCCTTCAGTGACCATTACCTGGTGTTTCAAACAAACCCGCCAGTGGTGTAAACACAGTAACTGAGGCTTACATTTTGCTATAAGTATATATTCATATATTGACACAAATTATAATCATATATTGATATAATAATTACATAAAATAAGAAAAAGATTAAATCTTTGCATTACCCTTCAAAACTGGACAGATATCAATTCGACTTGGGATCCTCACAACCCACCAGGACTCCCCAGAATTTTTGCCCTAGCATCCCGGACTCTTCAAATTTTCTTCCTGTTGAAAGCCCTAAACTAAATAGAGAAATGTAACCTCAGTTTAAGCAAGGAGGTCAATATCCTTGTGGGTCACCCAGTGCACAGAGATGGCCAGTGTATGGAAATAAACAGTAGTGATAATGCCTGGTAGAAAGTACTGTCCACTGACTGTTCACGTGGGTCTCTGACCGTGGAACAATTGTCTGACACGGTGGTCTCAAGTGGAAATGAGGCTTTGTTGGTCGGTACAAAGTGGATTGATCTCGTCAATACAGGACCTGATTCCTGATAGTCAACTTTTGTAGTTTCAAAGGTGGAAAAGTGTTGTCCTGTTTATGATTCAGTCATTTTGAAGAGACAGATTCCATAAGCCTACAACTTCTTTTACAACTTTACAGAATACAATTTGTTCAGTTACAAAATGTACATGGCCTTGTTGATCCAAGATTATAATTGTGTGTTCAAACCTGTAACATCCAAAACCTGAACGGAATTCTACAGATCCATATAGTACTTAGTTAAGCCAGTTTTAAAAATGGAGGTGGTTACCACAAAAAAAAAATTATGAGAACAGGTTGTTAATCGTATGTTGTTGATTGTTAAGACTGTGATTAATTGTTCAAGTTGTTTGAACTGAGTAACAATCCGTCATTATTGGATGCACACTTTAACCCTTTACTGTTCACATTTATTTTAGATTTCCGACAAATTATGACACTATTTATATTTACACTAACAGCCATATCTTTTCAAACTTTTTTTGTATCTTTATCAAATTTTCAACAGTTCCCACTAAGAGGGTTTGCTGAAGATTATTGAAAATCATTGAAAATTAGAAATAATATGCAATATTTTTATCCTGAAAGAATCTATACATATCATGGCATTCTAGTTGCCCATTTAGAGTGCTCTTTAGTGGCTTGTAAACAGTAAAGGGTTAAGCACTTTTAACTGCTCTTTCTCAACAAATTTGCATGTTAATTTGCAAGTTAATTTGTTCCCTCTAACTTTAACAGAACAGATCATGAATCAGGGTACCTCAATTGTGCTGTCTAACAGAATTCATACAATTTGGACCTGTGATGTGACTCAGTCAGATTTAAATTGCTGTGTGGAGGGAGGGAAATCTTTTGTTCAGTATCTTGCAACAGTTATGATGTTTTTAAAACCATGACCTTAAGGGTCACCAAGCATCAAGTATAACTTAAAATTCAGTGCTCATCATTTTCATTTTATACATTATAGATTTTATTAATTGTACCCTTTGAGTACATTTTGAAACTTTGACCTGAAGGTAATCCAAGCAGCAAGTATAAAATAAAAATCAGTGGTTATCATTAGTCATATATATATATATATATAAAAATATGAAAATTTTGTTCATCTGTATAGATTTAGATATTCCATTAGATATATTTATTTTAGACACTTTCCTTCAACTGTTGAAAAATTTTTAAAGTCATTTCCTAATTGGATAAATTTTCTTCCTGCAAAATGTTCCAGAATCATGGAGAAAAAGCTAAGATGGTGAGGCGAGTCATGGCGTGCAGTGAAATCTGAAGGCCGTATAACGGCTGGAACTAGATTAATGTGACATTGGCGTGTGACAGAACAGTTTCCAGCCAAATTATTAAGATGGGAATGATTTCATATTGCTTATTTTAGTAGCGTGCATGCCTGAGTAGTAAGCCTTTGGTTATGTCTGACTTCGTTTCCTGTCAGTGTCAAGGTTGTGGTGCTGGTCAGTTGTAGGTTTATACCTGCATCAATCATGATCATCTGCCTGACAGGAATAAAATGAATAATGACATAATGATTTCAGTCAAAAACTATATGAATAAATTCATGATATTATGAAAAGTATTGTGGACTTTTTGAGTTCTTGAGTTAGTTCCCAACGTAATTTCCTCGTTTAATGCATCGCATACAAATTAATGGGCCAGGGCCCGTCTTGGCTGATGTCTAGCTGGAGGGCGTCAGGATCAGATCGTCTAGACTCCTGTCTGTTTACTGCCATCTTATGGTGCACAGAATGTATTGGCCCAGAGTCACAGAGCTAACCTTGATGGCGAGCCATAAAGCCAACTGTGAAACCCAGTCAGCTACGAAAACGGGTCAGTCCACCCAGATTGTATATTCAAATAAGGCTGTTACAGCACTGGATGCTGGTCATATACCTAGATTCTCGACTTGATGACCTTCTCTGTCTGTCATGATATTCTCAGATCCAAGATCCATCAATCCCATAATGGCTCTGTGAATTGGAATAAACATTCTGTCCACCCACGCTGATGACTAAATCAGCAGCAGTTGACTTTTATTCCAATGAATGAATTAAGACTCCAGACATGCCTGTAACTTGTCAAAGCTTGCAAGCAAAAAAATCCAATCTCATTTTGACCTCCCTTATAACGTGCTGACTTTAAACCACCAGCTATGGTACCATATAAGCTATTTGGAGAAGTTCAAAGCAAAATATATGGAAATCAGATTTGAAAATGCATATAATTTTTTGGTTTAACCAGCTTACACCCACAGATCTGCTCGTTATGGTAACAAGAGGGAATGCTAATGACATCTTATTGGCTAGATACATCTATAATAGGATTTTAGTACTTCAAGTGGACTATCCTACCTTGCGTTAAATGACCACATTTTGTTTTTGCTCAACTGATTTATTGTTTGCTTAGTTGTAGCAATGGCTCTGTCACCAATACATGTCACCAGGTTATCATCATTTTCCAGTACAGTTTATACCCTAGTGTCAGACCTGTGAACTAATCAGGGACAATCCATTTTTGATGATGGATAATTTGCCTTTTCAGCAGGGCTTGACATTAACTTTTGAAAGTACTAGCCCAGTATGGCAAGTAACACCTAGCTTTTACCTGCCCTACATGAAATTTAAATGCCCTACAAAAATCATTGGTCATAGCCATGAATGCAAAGTGTGTTAAAAAAACATTATTTTGCATGATTTATTGTTTGTTGGACAATAAACATGTTTTTTAGCTCAGCTGACTATAAGTCATCTGAGCTATAGTCGTGGTCCTTTGTCCGTCGTCAGGCCGGCCGGCCGGCCGGCTGGCCACTGTTAACAGGGCATGTTTTAAAACTGTTGGACCTACGATTCCAAAATTTTGCATACCATAAGATGTCCCCAAAATCTCCTACCATACCGAAAATTGGGTCATTAGGACTTCGTTCCTTCGAGATATTAAGGAAAAACCTCCGTTTTCCAAGAAAAAGCCATTGTTACACTTCAAGGCTGCCTAATATCAAAACCACTGATCTGTTTTTGATCATGTTTAGTATTCATATTCTTCCAAACATTTTCTATGAACATACAAAAAATTAGGTCAGTGTTGGGTCTTATTTTGAAGTTATGGGCCAAAGTATATTGCAATTTTTAAAATATCAGGAAATATATTTACTCACCTAACATGAGAATTGCTTAAGCTGGAGACTTTTTTTCAGGAATATAACTTTATTTAATCAAGATTCAATTGTAGTACCCAAAATTAGATCTGAATTTTTCAAATTATTAGCATAAATAAGAAATCAATTCCTTATATTTTGTCCAACTTTGGCAACGGCACGTTTTTTCCCTGTAAGCACTGTTGATTTAATTTTCACAGCATGTATATATAAAGATTTAATCTTTTAAAACCTGAAATTTCAAAGGAATTGTTTAAAAAGATTAGCTTTTATTCAAGTTTTCATACACCAGGTCAAGTGTTGTTTACATCTAGCCCACCTAGTAGTACAGCCTTCACTTGCATTATGTACCGTAAAATCTCCACTTAAAACCGCACTTCCGATTAAAACCGCACCCAGACTTCGCCGAAATTCCAGGCGAGACACCGCGAGGGGCTCAAATACTAAGAACCCCCCTTTAAAACCGCACCAACTTTCGCTACGGAATGATTTGACAAAAGACAATCAAGCAATCATCTAGAAATGAACACGCGTAGGTTGTGACTCGGCCATTCCTGTCAACTTTAAAAATTCCTTGGGCATTTTATTTAAACACATCATAACACTTTTTTGCAGGGTCACTCAAGCATGAAGTTTGGAAAGACGTAAGGGCCGGTGAACCTCTGCCTGTTTATACAGATTTTATATTCCGTGCCGTATTCTTGTTTGCTACTGATTTGTCATTATATTTTGGAAAAAATATTCTGCTGATCCATTTCAGGTCACTGTATATTTTAATTCTAAAAGTAATATTTTGAAATCTTAATTTTTGATGCAAATTCCATTTTCTGGAATTACTCGGAAGATTCAAATCATTTTCATACCGGTTCCTTCTGTATTATCTTCGTCACATCGTACGTTGACATCGCTCCATGTCACAATTTGCTGGTGCGTTTGAAAACATCGCTGGTCAACTTAACTAAATATCAAAGTAACTGAAGTTACCTTTTCGAGATACGCACGTATAGGAAACATGACGCTTGGAAACGAGTGATTTTAAGGTAAAATTAAAGTGGCCAGTCCGGGTTAGCAAGTTTTTTTCCTGAAGAAAGTTTCCGTGTGGAGAGCCATTTTGTCAAGGCAGTGTTTGCGCAAGGCACGCTGGGACGAAATAGGTGGCTGTTCTATTTACCGCCCACCGCGTACAGCCGTTCAAAATATTCTTAGCAGAATACCGGGGTGTTTCAGCACATGGCGGCACTCAAACTTGATTTTAAAACGATCGTCTGCCATTGTGTGAGTCTTTACGATGTCAGCTTTTTATTCATTTTACGTTTTAAACAAATAATCATTGCTAAAGTGGGCTTTAATTTCAATTTTGCTTGACCATGCCCAACGAAGTGGACCGCTGTGTGTAACAGCAGGGTTGTTGTAAACGTATTATTTGGTGACAATTACCAAAATTTTATAACAAGTTATATATCACACGAAAACTAATCAGCAATATTTAATTTATAAATAACAAATAATCGTAAATAATACATTTACACACGGCTCCCATGCATGCTAAGAACAGCCTTCGAAAGTTGCAATATTATCGCCCATGCGCCGGCCCAAAAACGATGTCTGTCAGGAAGATATTCAGGAAACCCTTCTAGTATAAACCGCACAGTGCTTTCAGGAAATCAACCTGATTTCAAGATTTTGAATTTCTTGATGAAACCGCGGTTTTAAGTGGAGATTTTACGGTAACCCACCCCAGGCAGCTTGCCTTGGCTCAGCTTGGCAACTACCAGCAGGCTTCCCATCTGCCCTGCACTCCCCCCCCCCCCCACCCCCCCACCCCCACCAGGTGGTGCATAAACAAGATGATTATTGTTAATATGTTATTATTTTCTGTATTTGATTCATTCTTATTCTAGGCTATGCTACATTTTAAATTTTGTATTGTACCACCAGGGTTACAATGATTAAAGTGCACATTTAATTGTGTCCACAAAGTGGTGTATTGCTATGAAAGTGTGGATGTTCATCAGAAAAGTAATTCCTTACTTCAGAAGAGTAAAAACTTCACCACCTGTGAAATTTACTATTAATTCCAGTAATAAACTAAAGCTGAGATAGTAATTAGCACAATAATATTGTTTGTCCCTCATTCAACCAACAGTGTGTATACTTCATTTGAAAAAATGTTTTATTTTATCAAATTTACTGAATCTTTTATTTTATATCAGTGAATAAAATTAAGCATGTACTGAAAACTCCAATGTGCAAAACTTTTTAATAGTGATTCAAGGAATAATCTTGTAGATGCCATGTTGTGGCATTATTTTCTTTTTAATTCTGTTTAAACATTTGTGATTTAAAAATAATAAAATATATGTGTATGCATAATATGACCCAATATGAGCTATACCCTGGATACATAATGATTGCAACAATTCTAATATTTTAACTTGTATTTTCAGTTTTTTTTATTAAAAATTTATAAAACTTGTAAATAAAAAAAAATGATTCAGATAAAAACTTTTAATGGAAAAAGTGGATATGCAAAAAAAAATAGGCTTATATATAAACTTAAATGCATTATTCCCATGAAAGTGAAATAAAGGTATTTGTCCATTCTGTCCACTTGCCTGTCCATATATAAATTTTCATATGCATCACAGTATCACAAAACTTTTACTGTTTTTCTTCATGACAGTCTTGTCAGAGTATTAGTTTGCAATCATATATTTTGAACTTTAGTATAACCAAGTAGGAGGGCCCCTTTCCTCTTAGCTTCTCATATTCTTATATAAATGAATAACATTAAAATAGAATAATTTGCATTTGCAAAAATTTCAAACTTCAGCTGAGCGCCGTGACCCATGGGTCCCTTGTTTTGTTAATTATATTTGTCTTTAGTATTTGTACTGATAAACATACAGGTAATTTAAATAAAACGGTATGATCAATATTATTTCATTTCTTTGAGAAGGAGAGAGGCTTACTGAAAATTAGTTAAGATAAGCCTTAGGTTGAAAGGTTTATGTTGGACCTATATGCCTAGTCGGGCAAGTAGGAGCTGACTTTTGTTTGCCCTACCACCATTTTCTGGAATATTTACTTGGCCCAGGCAAGCAGTTATCTGTTAATGTCAAATCTGTTCAAATGTCAATTTGATTTTCTATTTTGTGAAATGGTTTCAAACCATTTTGAATGCAAATTGTGCATTCTCATGGCAACCTAAAGTGTTTTCAAACTAATTTGGTTAAAACGGTTTGAATTGATTGGCGCCAGATGCCTGTGTGAAAGCACAATATTGTTTGAAACCAATTTGACCAATCCACTTTGAGCCAAACATTTAATACCATTTTGTGTGTAACAGTAACATCCTTTGTTGATCAGTTATTTATTGTATCTGCCAAAACAGAGTTTTGCGGATACTGTTTTCAGCCCCCCGCCGCCGCCGTCGCCGCGCAGGTGTCCGAAGAACTCCTCCGTAACCGCTGGGCAGAATTTTACGAAACCCGGGATTATGTTTGAGTCACATGTGAACTGCTGCGCCCCAATTTTGTTTTGACCTCTGACCTTTCCTCTGCGCTCTGTGTCCGTTTGTGCGTCTGTTTCCACACATACCCCCACATATCTCAGGAACCGTTTGACCGATCAGGAAAATTTTTTTGCACAAATGTAGCTCTTGGAGAGCTTTATAACATACACAAAAAATGGTGGCGCCACCTGCAACCATATTGGCACAGTGTCCATCTGTTCGTCTGCCTTGGGTTAAAATCACTCATATCTCTGCAGTCGTTTGACTAATTCACCTGAAATTCGGCATGCGTATACATCCTGGATAGCTTTTCTGATTTTATGACAGGTGGCGCCACTTACATTCAATTCTACGCGGCAGATATCCAAGCTCATATCTCGGGAACCGTTTGACCGATTGGGTCAAAATTTTGCATGTGTATAGATCTCACATAGCTCTTAATCATACACAAAACTAGTGGCGCTACCTGCAGCCATTTTTGCACAGCTCCCGTCTGTTTGTCTGCCATGGGATAAAATCACTCATATCTCGGCAGTGGTTTGACATATCTGCCTAAAATTTTGCAGGTTTATACATCCCCGACAGTTCTCTTGATTTTATGACAGGTGGCGCCACCTACATCCTAGTTTATACAGCAGACATCCAAGCTCATATCTCGGGAACCGTTTGACCGATTGGGCCAAAGTTTTGCATGTGTATAGTTCTCACATAGCCCTTTATCATACGCAAAACTGGTGGTGCCACCTGCAACCATTTCTGCACAGCATCCGTCTGTTTATCTGCCACGGGCTAAAATCACTCATATACTCATGTAGTGGTTTGACTTATCTGCCATAAATTTTGCATATGTATACAACTTGGACGGCTTTCTGGATTTTGTGGTCGGTGGCGCAACCTTCATGCACAATTTGGCTGCAGACATCCATACTAATATGCAACACTTCACTCTATTTCCCCTTGCCACTCAATCCATGCCTCACTTCACCCATTCCACTCTGATTTAGGCGGATACACGTAGTCGCTTGTCGACTACCCGTATTCTAGTTGTATATCATTTTGATTCTAGCCTTACCTGTTTTCTTGCTTTTTATCTGTGTATTAGCTTTAGGTCAAAATTTCTCATATTTCAGGAGTCATTCAATGTGTTGATCTGAAATTTGGCATGTACATCTACCTTGGAGAGTTTTCTTGTAAAGCTGACAATTGGCCCAACCTACCTTACCGTTTTCATAGTAAAAATAATTGCCATTTTCTCAGGAATGATTTTTAGCTCAGCTGACTATAAGTCATCTGAGCTATAGTCGTGGTCCATTGTCCGTTGTCGTCCATCTGTCCGTCCGTCCGTAGATATGGCACGTTTTGAAACCGTAAGACCTAGGAATCCAAAATTAGGCATAATGTTAGATGTCCCCAAGATCTCCTACCAAGCCGAAAACTGGGTCTTTTTGACTTTGTTCCTTTGAGAAATTAAGGAAAAACCTCAATTTTTTATTAAAAACCTATTTTCACACTTCAGGACTGCCTAATATAAAAACCACTCATCTCTTTTTCCTCATATTTACCATAAATATTCCTCTATATAGTTCCTATGTACATTCAAGAAATTATGTCTGTATTGTATATTTTAAAAAAGTTATGGACCCAAACATAATGCATTTTGTAAAAAATCAGGAAAGATATTTGATCACTTAACACAAAACATGTTAAAGCTATGGACCTTTTTTCCAGTAATATAACTTTAATTAATCAAAATTAAATTGTATACCCAAAATTAGATGAAAATCTATTTAATTTGTTAAAATATTAATAAAAATAAAAAATTGGTACCTTAAATTTTGCCCAACTTTGACCATGGTACAATATTTTTCCTGTAAGTACTGTGGATTTAATTTTCACAGCATGTTTTTGTTACCTTTTCAACTGTAAACACCAAAAATTTGAAACCAGTTGATCAAAAACTGTAGATTTTATTCAAGTTTTCAAGCACCATGTAACATATTGTTTACATCAAGCTAGTGTTATGCAGTTTGCAAGAGCTCAGCTCCCCAGCTTCAGCTCTTAGTTCCTTAAATTCGACATACAGCTAGATGTCTCCAAAATCCCCTACCATGCCAAGAATTTGGTCACTAGGACTTAATACCTTCAAGATATTAATGAAAAACTTCATTTTTCCATTAAAAACCCATTGTTACACTTCAAGACTGCCTAATATCAAAACCACTGATCTGACTTTAATCATAAATAATATACATATTTTTCATTCTCTATGCACATGCTAGAATGATGTCAGTATTGCGTAATTGTTTTAAGTTATGGGTCCAAACATAATGCACTTTGTAAAAAATCAAGAAATATATTTACTCCCTTAACAAGGGGATTGCTGAAGCTAGAGGTTTTTTGTCAGGGATGTAACATTATTTAATCAAGATTCAATTGAATACCCAAAATTAGTTATGAATTTTTCAAATTTTATAAGTTATTAGTATAAATGTAAAATTAGTAACTTAAATTTTGCCCAACTTTGACCATGGCACGTTTGTTTCCTGTGAGCACTGTTGATATAATTTTCATATCATGCACACATAAGGATTTCAGCTTTTAAGTTTAGAAAGCTGAAAGAAATTGGCCAAAAAATGTAGCTTTTATTAATGTTTTTATGAGACCCTGTCAGACTTTGGCTCTCTCCAGCCCCTCTTGAGTCACCTGTATGTTGACCTTGTTGAACTTTCAGCAAATTATGCATGCTTGAGGCGAGGCATACAGGAGGCATACACCAGAATCCAGGCAGCTTATGGCCAGCCACAGTTGATCCAGGTGTCCAACCCAACTCATCTAGTAGTTTTAACCAACTACATAACAATAAACAATAAATTAATAAATTTTTATTGGTTTTTAATAAAAAATTAAAGAAAAATAGAAAAGGAATTTGTTAGTTTATAAAAACAGGAAATTAACTTGCAGTTACTGATGATATAAGAATCTAGTATCGATGGATAGAATGTCACGTATTCCAAATAACACCATGCAGTCACCTATGGTATTTTTCAGTTCAATTTTAATGATAAAGAAGTAAATCATATCATTCATTACTAATCATTAGGGATCATATGATGGAAATAATGATAGACAAAGATGCAGTTGATAATATTAGTCTAGATTCCTACTGTGTCTAGTGTGTACATTGATGTGAAATTAGTCCAAAATGAATTCATTACAGTTATTTTTTAATATAAATAAAAGCCATTAAACCAGGTACTTATGATCATTATTTAAATGTGTGAATTTTGTATATTCTGGATTCTCAACATCATTGTTTGGTGAAAACTGAATAAATACCAGACATGGTGCGATTACTTTGTAATTGTATATAAATACGAATATGATTATGTACTCCATTATTAAATTTCTTGCATAAAGAATGGGAATTCAGGTAAAAATGAAAGTATATGAATACCAGTGCAAATACTTTCAAAATGTATTCATGAATGCATTCATGAATATATTCTTTAATATTATTTTAATAATCATTTCAGTTATATTTCATTTTAAAAAATCATATGATTCTTTTATTATTTTTAATAAAAATTATATTTTGGACAATATTTGTAATTTTTTTAATTTATAGTTAAACCCTTATATAATATATTCTGCTTATAAGTTATATGGCCAAGTCAAAATCTGTGTGACAATAGTACTCCATTTGTTAATAAAATAAATGAAATCAATCCTCTTCCCTGTCTCCAAAGGTACTATCAAAATCATACATAAGCTAAACAACAACAACTCATAATACAGCTTATATTTATTACCACACAAAACCAGCATGTGCCTCATTTCTAAATAATATTTTTTTATCATATATAACAGCTGAGCGTCGTGACCCATAGGTCCCTTGTTCATATTAGCCTGAAATTTTGCTTGTCCATAGATCTTAGATACCTCCATCTCATTTTCAAGACTGGTGGCGCCATCTGCAATAATTTTCATGTTTCCATCCATACATTTGCTGAAGATTAAAATTGCTCATATTTGGGGAATTGTTCAATGTGTTGGTCTGCAATTTGGCATGTACAGCTATCTTGCAGAGTTTTCTCTATTTTAATACTAAAAATTAATCCCCTTTTCTCAAGAATGATTCACCATATTGGCCCCCATATTTGGTGAAAAAAATATTGTTTCTCAAGTTGGTAGATGGAAGTAACCATCGTAGCTTGCCAAATGTCAGTATATGCTTCTGAAGATGAATCCTATTCTTAAAGGGGGGGGGGGGGGGAGGGGGGATTACTATGTCTGGGGAAACTATGGCACTTGCGGTGTTAAGAAATGTCCAGTTTATTGTGTATAATTTTGATTCTAGCCTTACCTGAAATGAACTTACTGACCCTAATACCAAGTATGTAATTTACCCTTATGTTGCCCTTGTTGGTCTGTCTTTTAGTTTATCATTTTGATTCGAGCCTTACATGATCTGTATTATCAAGTAATGAGTTTAATCCTATGTTGAATGTCTTTTAGTGTGTCATTTTCACTCGAGCCTAAGATCATCTGCACCTATCACATATTGACCTTATTCCTTTTTGTATGTTGTTAACTGTGTATAATTTTGACTGTAGCCTGACCTCAGTAAGATGTCTTCACCATCATCGCTATGGGAACGGTTCATCACCAATATGGTCCCTGTGATCACACGAGTAATTCGCTTCTGCAAGCGACTTCCAGGTTAGTATAGACTGCATGTGCTGCAAGGTACCACACATGCAAAAAATAACTTATATAGGATCACTTGGGTTTTTGAAAATATATAATTTTAAAATATGTAAATCATAGCCTCAAAATTTTCAGCACCACAAATTTCATAATTATTATATTGATAAACTATTATTGCAAACTTGTATTCTGTCAAAACTGAAGCTGTGGAGGTAGGTTTCTTACACCCTCTGTTGTAATAGTCATAGCATTTGTCACTGAAATGCAGCCATAAGATAATGGGTTATAAAGAAATGTAAAATTTGTGGTACATTGTATATGTATTTTATGTTTGTTAATAAATTATAATATGACGTGAACCCTTAATTTTTATAAGTTCCTGGAAAGTCCCAGAAAGGTAATGTAGGTGCAGAAACTATGTATGTATACAGTGACACTATTTTGTTTAAAAATTGCTCAAAATGTTAACATTTTCATAAATTTAAGACTTTAGCTAAAGTTACCTGAAAAACAAAATGTGATCAAATCCAGCCTGCTCTCTATCTCTCTTGCTCTCTCTCTCTCTCTCCCTCCCTCCCCTCTCCCTGTCTCCTTTGTCATATATAATAAGTGAACCCCTCCAATACTTCAGATTAGCATTTGGACACTGTATCTTTCATTGGCCAGAAATGAAAGTACATGACCAGCACTTGCAATTGACCTGACGGCGAGTGCGTGATCAACAGCTCTATTAGCCAATCAGCGAATGTTATTGCCGGACTGAAAACGAGGCCATGTAAACACACGTGGAGGTCGGACATCAGGTCGGACATTCCTGACACGTGTGTGAATTTTCAACTATAAATGCTCGATGGACCTCTCATAATGAATATGTTTTATTTTTAATACGCGAGGCATATGTTTATAATTTTTATAAAAGTTACCCCAGGTATCATTCAAAGTAACAGCAATCTGTTTTCTTCCTTCTCTTCGTAATAAAATCACAAGACGAGGAGAAACGCAGGGATGGGACAAGGCAGGCCCTATTTGGCCCTGTCATATATTGAGTCCATAATGACACATGAAATTTTCAGTAAGTCAAAAGACACAGCCTATATGATCCTATATACCATCTATTGGTAAACATAGGCCTGTAACCAGTGCTAAAAAGTGTTACATTTTCCCCACACCAACCCTTCACTCTTTAAAGTTGATGGGTATAAACAAAATGTATCAGTCTTGGCCCTGTCGAATCAGAGCGTCTCCCACTCCCATGTGTTCATGTGCATGCGACGATATGCAGTATTCATGTGTTCATATGCATGCGACGATATGCTATCTCCTGTTACCAAAAATATATTTGATATATCTCTGGTAAAAGGTCAGTAACTTTTATTGACGAGGATACAAGTTTAATTGTATAGCCCTCTGCTTTATATTGTAACCATGTCGACAATTTACATAACAGTGTGCATTTATTGGCACTCAAAGATGCAAGACGGCTATTACTGCCTTACTGATTACTGGTGTAAGAACTTAACAACTCGCAGATCTGTTGGTGTGATAAAAGCGCAAACTCAGATTTTGGTGATCGACCTAGATCTTCTGATTGTTCAATTGACAAAAAAAAAAAAAAAATACAAAAAATTGTCAAGAAACTACCGAAAGACAAAGGTACAATCTTGAATCATTGAGCTGTTCTTTAATAAAATTAATATGTGTAATTGTCCGCTATATTAAAGGTATAATGTTTATATTTTTTACAAAAATTTGGTCTGTTCATTTGTCTGTTATTTACAAAACTTTAAATATTTAGTGATCACATAGCTTGTTGATTTTTTATTATATAAAACAATAATAATATTGCATTCTATGGCCGCATATGTATCCTGCTGGGGGGGGGGGGGGCAGGGGGGTTTAAGAAAGAGAAGGGAAAAATGCTATTTTTTAGCTAGTAGTAAAAAAAAGAGATAAAAAATTCATATTTGTTATTATAATCCACTTGGAATCAGACATTATGACAGCCATTAGTCATAATTAGAAAATAATCCTTAAGATGTTCCTGTTCAACAATAAACAAGATAAAATTTTTCACTGACAATATGTGTTAACACCTATTATGTTCATTTCATTGAAATTGAGTGAGAAATTGTTAAAAATTAATTTACAGTTCATTTAGGTTATAATGATGCATTACACCAGAATATATAACAAATACTTGTAAGTTGTAATAACCAAGTGAAATGGTGTTTACTTTCAATGACTGAATTATAAAGAAATGAAAGAAATACACCATTAAACATTAATGGTTATTATCTTCATGAAGATAATATTTTGATGTGTCACAGTGTCTTTTATACTAAACAAATACCACAGGTATGTCACAAATGGAGCATCACTTCAGTTCTCCTTGACATATATACAATATATTTATATTATTACATGCATGAGTCACTGACTCTGAGTGTTTTAAAGGAAGATTCTAAAAATTATTGCCACAGGTTGCCTTAACTGACAGAACAGCAGATTTTCTATAATAATGCACATGTATAAAATAAAACAGTTATTTTGCACACACACACCCTCACACAAACACAAATGTTTATATACAGGCAGATCCAGAGGGCATGGGGGAGGGGTTGAGCCGCAACAACCTTTCTTCAGAATTTTAAACTATTTTTCTGGCCTGCATGGACCCGTCACATTCTGGAGCAGGGGACCTTTTTATAGGTTTCTTATTAGTCTTCCTGGGTTGGACCCTCCCCTTTACAAACCCTTGATTCGCCCCTGATATATATATATATATATATATATATATATATATATATATATATATATATGCACTTGTCCCACCACATCTTTTAAAACAATACAAAAGACTTAAGGGCCTTCATAAATAATATCTATATCATACAAACATTTAAATTTCTTCTTGTCCACACATCTTTCTTCCTGTGTATAAACAGGAGGCTTCCTATTAAAACCATCAATAAACATGCACTATTTTATAATAATTTCAACTTCAGTTTTATTTTATAATTTTCTCAGTCAGAATATTAAATTTTATAAAAAAAAAAACACATTGTGATGTTCACACACCTTCTGTGATTTTACTTGCCCTTCAGTAATTTATTGTTTGAATACTGGTATTGACACTTGTTCGAATTTTAGCTCAGCTGACTATAAGTCATCTGAGCTATAGTCGTGGTCCATTGTCCGTCGTCCGTTCGTCTGTCCGTCCGTCCTTCCGTCCGTCCGTCCGTCCGTAGATGTGGCACGTTTTGAAACCGTAAGACCTAGGAATCCAAAATTCGGCAAAATGTTAGATGTCCCCAAGATCTCCTACCAAGCCGAAAACTGAGTCTTTGCAACTTCGTTCCTTTGAGAAATTAAGGAAAAACCTCAATTTTTTATTAAAAACCTATTTTCACACTTCAGGACTGCCTAATATCAAAACCACTCATCTGTTTTTCCTCATATTTACCATAAATATTCCTCTATATAGTTCCTATGTACATGCCAGAAATTATGTCTGTATTATTTAATTTAAAAAAGTTATGGGCCCAAACATAATGCATTTTGTAAAAAATCAGGAAAGATATTTGATCACTTAACACAAAAAATGTTAAAGCTATCGACCTTTTTTCCAGTAATATAACCTTAATTAATCAAAATTAAATTGTATACCCAAAATTAGATGAAAATCTTTTAAATTTTCTAAAATATTAATAAAAATAAAAAATTGGTACCTTAAATTTAGCCCAACTTTGACCATGGCACGTTTTTTTCCTGTAAGTACTGTGGATTTAATTTTCACAGCATGTTTTTGATATCATTTCAACTGTTAACACAAAAAATTTGAAACCAGTTGATCAAAAACTGTAGATTTTAATAAGTTTTCAAGCACCATGTAACATATTGTTTACATCAAGCTAGTGTTATGCAGTTTGCAAGAGCTCAGCTCCCCAGCTTCAGCTCTTAGTTCCTTAAATTCGGCATACAGTTAGATGTCTCCAAAATCCCCTACCATGCCAAGAATTTGGTCACTAGGACTTAATACCTTCGAGATATTAATGAAAAACTTCATTTTTCCATTAAAAACCCATTGTTACACTTCAAGACTGCCTAATATCAAAACCACTGATCTGACTTTAATCATAAATAATATACATATTTTTCATTCTCTATGCACATGCCAGAATGATGTCAGTATTGCGTAATTGTTTTAAGTTATGGGCCCAAACATAATGCACTTTGTAAAAAATCAAGAAATATATTTACTCCCTTAACAAGGGCATTGCTGAAGCTAGAAATTTTTTTGTCAGGGATGTAACATTATTTAATCAAGATTCAATTGAATACCCAAAATTAGTTCTGAATTTTTCAAATTTTATAAGTTATTAGTATAAATATAAGATTAGTACCTTAAATTTTGCCCAACTGTGACCATGGCACGTTTGTGTCCTGTGAGCACTGTTGATATAATTTTAATATCATGCACACATTAGGATTTCACCTTTTTAGTGTAGAAAGCTGAAAGAAATTGGCCAAAAATTGTAGCTTTTATTAATGTTTTTTATGAGACCCTGTCAGACTTTGGCTCTCTCCAGCCCCTCTTGAGTCACCTGTATGTTGACCTTGTTGACCTTTCATCAAATTATGCACGCTTGAGGCGAGGCATCCAGGCAGCTTATGGCCAGCCACAGTTGATCCAGGTGTCCAACCCAACTCATCTAGTAGTTTTAACCAACAACATAACAATAAACAATAAATTAATAAATTTTTATTGGTTTTTAATAACAAATTAAAGAAAAATAGAAAAGGAATTTGTTAGTTTATAATAACAGGAAATTAACTTGCAGTTACTGATGATATAAGAATCTTGTATCGATGGGTAGAATGTCACATATTCCAAATAACACCATGCAGTCACCTATGGCATTTTTCAGTTCAATTTTAATGATAAAGAAGTAAATCATATTATTGATTACTAATCATTAGGGATCATATGAAGGAAATTAATGATAGACAAAGATGCAGTTGATAATATTAATCTAGATTCCTACTGTGTCTAGTGTGTACATTGATGTGAAATTAGTCCAAAATGAATTTTTTACAGTTATTTTTTAATATAAATAAAAACCATAAAACCAGGTACTTATGATCATTATTTAAATGTGTGAGTTTTGTATATTCTGGATTCTCAACATCATTGGTTGGTGAAACTGAATAAATACCAGACATGGTGCGAATACTTTGTAATTGTATTTAAATACGAATATGATTATGTACTCCATTATAAAATTTCTTGCATAAAGAATAGGAATTTAGGTAAAAATGAAAGTATATGAATACTCGTGCAAATACTTTAAAAATGTATTCATGAATGCATTCATGAATATATTCTTTAATATTATTTTAATAATCATTTCAGTTATATTTCATTTAAAAAAATCATGATTCTCTTATTATTTTTTATAAAAATTATATTTGGGACAATATTTGTAATTTTTTTTAATAAATAGTTAAACTCCTATATTATATGTTCTGCTTATAAGTTATATGGCCAAGTCAAAATCTGTGTGACAATAGTACTCCATTTGTTAATAAAATAAATGAAATCAATCCTCTTCCCTGTCTCCATAGGTACTATCAAAATCATACATAAGCTAAACAACAACAACTCATAATACAGCTTATATTTATTACCACACAAAACCAGCATGTGCCTCATTTCTAAATAATATTTTTATGCCCCCGCCACAAAGTGGCCGGGGCATATAGTTTTACCCATGTCCGTCATTCCGTCATTCTGTCCTTCCGTCATTCCGAAATGAAACAGTTGTACGGACTTTTTTTCACAATGCCTGCAGATATTGGCCTGATTTTTGGTGTGTGGGCAGATATAGACCAGTTACAGATCGAGTTCGCGTTTTGTCCTGGTTGACCTACTTTTGACCGTTTTACGGCTCCTAAACTAAGAAAATTTCATGAAAAATAGAAATATTCATGACAGATACACATGTACGGACTTTTTTTCGCAATGCCTGCAGATATTGGCCTGATTTTTGGTGTGTGAGCAGATATAGACCAGTTACAGATTGAGTTTGCGTTTCGTCCTGGTTTACCAACTTTTGACTGTTTTACGGCTCCTAAACTTAGAAAATTTCATGAAAAATAGAAATATTCATGACAGATACACGTACATTTTTTTTTTCGCAAAGCCTGCAGATATTGGCCTGATTTTTGGTGTGTGAGCAGATATAGACCAGTTACAGATCAAGTTCGCGTTTCATCCTGGTTGACCTACTTTTGACCGTTTTACGGCTCCTAAACTTAGAAAATTTCATGAAAAATAGAAATATTCATGACAGATACACATGTACGGACTTTTTTTCGCAATGCCTGCAGATATTGGCCTGATTTTTGGTGTGTGAGCAGATATAGACCAGTTACAGATCGAGTTTGCATTTCGTCCTGGTTGACCTACTTTTGACCGTTTCACTGCTCCTGAACATAGAAAATTTCATGAAAAAATATGAAATTTCATGACAAATACACATGTACGGTTTTTTTTCGCAATGCCTGCAGATATTGGCCTGATTTTTGGTGTGTGAGCAGATATAGACCAGTTACAGATCGAGTTTGCGTTTCGTCCTGGTTTACCAACTTTTGACTGTTTTACGGCTCCTGAACATAGAAAATTTCATGAAAAATATGAAATTTCATGACAAATACACATGTACAGACGTTTTTTCGCAATGCCTGCAGATATTGGCCTGATTTTTGGTGTGTCGGCAGATATTGACCAGTTACAGATGGAGTTCACGTTTTGTCCCAGTTGACTTATTTTTGACCGTTTGACGGTGCTCTTACATAGAAAATTTCATAAAAAAGGTGCACATGTATGGACTTTTTTTCGCAGTGTCTGCAGATATGGGCCTGATTTTTGGTGTGTAGGCAGATAATGACCAGTTACAGATCGAGTTCTTGTTTTGTCTCAGTTGACCTACTTTTGACCATTTGACTGCTCCTGAATATAGAAAGTTTCATGAAAAATATAAATTTTCATAACAAATGCATATGTACTGACTTTTTTTCCTCAATGCCTGCAGATACCACCCTGATTTTTTTTGTGTGACAGTTACAAATCGAGTTTGCGTTTCATCCTGGTTGACCTACTTTTGATTGTTTTACGGATCCTAAACATAGAAAATTTCATGAAAGACAGAAATTTTTATGGAAAATGCACATGTATGGACTTTTTTTCACAATGCCTGCATATACTGGCATGATTTTTGGTGTGTTGCTTGATAATGACCCGTTACAGATCGAGTTTGCATTTTGCCCTTGTTGACCTACTTTTGAACATACGACACCTCCTGAACTTAAAAAATTTTCCAAATTTTACAAATGTTTCTAATTTGCCCAAGGCGGGGGCATTCGTGTCGTTCCGACACATCTAGTTTTATCATATATAACAGCTGAGCGTCGTGACCCATAGGTCCCTTGTTATTATTAATTTTAATTAGATGACCAATTAACTAACTTTCAAAGGTTATAAAATCTCTGCTTGAGCAATACATATTAAGCAAGGCTTCCTTTAATGTTTATAAAAAAAAAGAGTTGCCCCCCCCCCCCCATATCCAATGACAGCATATATGTCCCTTTAATTTGTATGGAAGCAACACTTTTTACGTTGTCATCTTTAATTTTTTGATGAAACTGCACCCTATGTCATAGACAAATATTTTAATAACTGTTACTTTGTTGTTTTTCAAATTTGTTCTGCTAGACTCGAACAAGTTGTAAATTTTAACCAACCGCTGAGGTTTCAAGGCTGATGAGAGGGGTCAGCTGATTTGTTCTCTGACACCTGCCGTATTGAGAAGAAACGGGTGCAAATTCATCAAACTTCTCAATTTTATATTTAAAACATCTCTGTAGCCTACATATGTACACTTTTAACCTAAGGGTGCTTTCTTGGTAAAATTAACACTGTTTGAAGCCTGGTGCGATATACGGCTGAAGTGCGGGTTCCACGTGTATAAGAAGCACACTTTTTTGGTTTAATGTCCTACCTAGCAACCGTATCCAAGGTGGGCGGAGCTAACTCATCCATGCCGTCACGTCAATTGAACTGATGTTATGCCCAAAAAGTGAAAGTAATAAAAGGAGATTTAATTTTAATGATAAATGAAATCATGGCCCATAACCAACCAGAGTTAGCCAAACCATTGACTGCTCTACATTATAATAAATCTGGTGATATACTCATGAATATTAATATGATCATGTGATCTGGTGAATGGTCCAAGTAAAATCTGCTTGTTTTGCAGGATTCCTGGAGCTTTGTGAGGATGACCAAATTACGCTCATCAAACAGGGTTCTTTTGAGGTGGTTCTGGCCCGCTACTTGAGGATTATAGACACAGAAAAGGGTTTTATGTTTGATCCCCCAATGGAAGTACAAATTCCAAGGTTTGTCAGTTTAACTTCAAAATATTCACTATAATTTATCAGCATATCTTACTTGTGTTTCGTTTAGCAGGAATTTACCAAACCTGCAACTAGATTGAGTATTGCAGTATTAAGTACCCCAAAATTCTTAACTGTTAATATTATATTCCTGAAGTTAAAGCATAACTTTTATTAAAACATAATACCAAAAGGAATCGTCCAAAGGAGTCTCTTTCTGTGAGTTACAAGTTTCATAGAATGTTGCTGATAATATTTGACATATTAATGTAAGTTCTGTATGAATAAGTTCAGCATTCTTTGGCACACACAGATTTTGGAATTTTATATTCAAAACCATTATTATAAAACTATTATAAATTTTATAATTTTATGGTTGAGATTGATGAGGCTAGCTTCACTAAAATTTTATTTATTACTTGCTTATCCTTTTAGAATGGTTATTAAGTAAAGAACCAGGTATTTTCAGTGGAAGGAAATAAATTACATGTTTTTTGTTTGAATTAATAAAACCCTGTCTCAGATGTTGCAATATAATAATCAGTTTACCCACCAGTCTGGCTTTTCATCCATCATGCTCTTTTGCATGCATTTCCCAAGAACCAGTCAAGCAATTCCCATGAAATATTTGCTGAAGATGGTGCCTGTGAGCTATGGAATTTCACACCTATCAGAAATCCAATATAGCTACCCTTCCCACATATATTAAGCAGCATCTGTGAAAGTTTTACCATATAAAATTGGTATCTTAGGGAGGATGTGATTTCATGAATGATAGAAATTCAATTTGGCTGCCAGGTAGCCATCTTCAAACCTTGGCACAGCAGGCCCTAATTGAGGACCTTTACTGTTCCAATCATTTCTAGTTCCATGTGACTTGGAGCAGATTGACCTTGAAATCTACATCTATGACAAAAGAAGGTTAATCTACCTTTAGAATTATTGAGAAACATAGGGTATTTAGTGGTTGATTTTTTTAAAGGATATATCAGCTAATTGTGATTTTTGTGAATTGAACACTGGAAAGGTCCATGAAACCCCGTAATAATAGCATCTTTTAATTGCCACATTGAGGTGATTTTGACTAGTGTGTGTATATGTGAGTAATTTTTTTTTTCTGTGACACAGGGACTTGATAATGAAGTTACCAATGGGTGAATTCATGGCTGAGATGTTCACATACGCTGCTGAAATTAATCCACTCCACTTAACAGATGAAGAGATAGGACTCTTGACAGCCATCATGATCATCAACCCTGGTGAGTGGTGGTGCCATCTAGTGGCACTTTTTTTAACTACGGATTCAGTCTTGTGTTAGGGTTGAGTCAGAAAAAAATTAACCCCCTGAGCTTCCAATCAAAGAAATTTGGTATACAATACTTATGTAGTACATAAGCATATGCAGATATGAATTGGACAAATCATACTCTATTTGAGTGTTTCAATTAATAAGTATTATGCTTATGAAGCATGAAAATAAATGTAACAAATTTAGCTGTTGAGGGAGTACTCCACACTGAGATCACTGGTGACTGTTCCTGGCTAGATTCATACAGGAACATGGCTGCTATAAAATAGCAGTAAAAAAAGGGAAAATGTCATTATAGATTGATAAGGTGGGAACACAGTGTTCAACATGGACTACAATTCAATAAGAGAACATATATTATAATATATGTTCATGTAAACATGCTTTAGGCTTAAATCTGTCTAGTATTTACAGGAGGAATTTTCTCTATGGCATCAGTAAATTACAATTTTCTCATCTTACTTAATATGCATTTTGTAGAACGTGATGGCCTCAGCAACAAACGTGCCATATCCAAACTTAGGATTCTGTTTCTTCAGTCTTTGTACCAGTACATGAAAATACACAGGCCAGGTAAGTAGCAATAACAATATATAGTGGTACTTGAAAATACACAGACCAGATAAATAGCAGTGAAAATATGATTTTCTAATTACTGTGGTTGGTTTCATATTTACAGGTTTAAATATTTCACTTTTCCAGGTTTTAGGAAAAGTTTTACAATCATCAACTCACCATATAGTAACTTGCACAGAATATATCCTACTTTAAACATGTTTGATTTAATATTTGGGCAAAATCTTAGTATTGCACTAAATTGAAAGTTCCCTGAAGGAGTAGAACTTCTTGTTAACTTCAAAGATAAAATCAAGACAAAGATTAATTACTAAGTAAAAATCCAAATTTTCTACGATTTATTCCTGCTAGTGCATTTTCACCAGTTGGCTGTCATTACCAAACCAAGCATAGAAATAAAGAAAGGCATGTGTATATTATTGGGTACAAGTCATCAGGAATACCTGTCCCCTAAACATGCTGGATGACCAGCTTCAGTGGCATGTAGAATCTCTCAGTTGTCAATTTAAAATTTGGCTGAATGATATGTAATTTTGACCGAGGTCAGTAAGTGTTATGTAGAAGATGTGGTGGGTAGAAGTGTGATGTGTTTGATCCTGTTCAAATGTATTTTTTACAGAAACCTTTGAAATGGTCTACAGCAAGATGTTGCACACTTTACCGACGCTGGCGAGAATTAACGACAAACATGCCAAAGCTTTGAACAGTATGAAGATGTCATCGCCAGAAAATTTCGCTCAGTTCCCACAAATCCACCAGGAGGTATTCAACAGTGCATGAGAGGGGGAGGGCTTGTCTGGTACAAACAGGGATACTGGTGGCATGTCAGGTACACGGCCCGTATTTATTGGCCGAGGGGAAGGCTTCTGTTTGTATACAGGCACAAATTAGGTTTTGTTCAATGTGGCAATGATCTCTGCTGCGCAGCTTGTAGCTTACATAATTATCTCGTAATCAGATTGAAAGCTCATTGGTCGCTCAAAACCGGGGCAGGTATAGAATGTTATGTGGAAACAACAGCAGCAGTAAAGGTGTATATTCAGTGGACACTGGCTGTGCTGCATGATAGGAAATAGTCTCTGCGTGCAGCTAATGTTGTAAGCTTACAGTTTAGTCAATGCTTCGCCACACACATCATTGGCAGGACTAACTCACTAATGAATAGTTTTTAATGTTGCGTTAAAGAACTATTTATAGACTTTCATAACTTGTTTGAAGGAAGCTTTGTGGCATTACGTTTTACCAATCAGGTAAACATACATCACAAGGCCAAAATAATGTGTCTTGTGTACTGAAAACATTGCTCATATAAGGATACCGGTTACTGATGCTACTGAAGGTCATTGTGATAAAGGTTGAAGGATATAGTGATAAAGGTCAAAGGATACAGGTCAAGGGTCAAGTTAAGATCACTGCTGAGTTACAGTGCTCCCAGTCAGGTGAAGGGTTTTGATCACATGGCTGATATGGTTTTATATGTGCTTGTTTAAAGAAGCCTTTGGAATGGATCTCGGTGAAAAGCACTAGGTCATCAGTATCAGAGATAGGAAATCGATGTGCACAAAAAATGGAATTATAACTGTTTTGTTTGTATGTTTATATGTAGATAGTATTTGCAAAAAAAAAAAAGAGAAATGTAACGTTACTTCTGTTTAGACTGAAAACCAAATTGTTCAGTTTGCAGATTACTGTTCCAGCAAACAAACCAACAAAAACTGTTTACAGTTTCATTATGTCCTCCAAAATCAAATTGTTAATATGCAACAAGTGTGCAACAAATACATAGAAACCTGGGCAATTTGAGGTATCAAGAAAAACCGACAACAGAAAGTACTCATATACATATTATATATTTATGTATATCAGTGACTTGTTTCTCTTAACTCCTTATTTACAGGATTTGTAAGCAGCAAGTTATTTTTGTTTTTATTATTTTTATCCCAGCAGCCATGAATCTGCATGTTCATTTGTTTGTATTAATTCATGTGATGTTCAGTTTGATCAATACCAGTATTTATAACTTCATTATATCCTAGTGTGGCTTTTTGGTTTTATCTAATGAAATGCTGGCAGTACAATGTATCATACTGATATTGTATATCTGCATATTATAGCATTCTTCTTAAGGGTGTTTTGAAGGGTTTGTGTAATATATTTACTGCATATATATATATATATATATATATATATATATATATATATATATATATATATATATATATATATAGTTATGCTTGCCAATATTAAGTTTTCAAATCAAACATAAGTACAGCTGCATTTTTTGTTTTAGAAGTAACAGCTAGATTTCTTTTAAAGTTAATTTTATGTTGAAACCAGTAACATATGAAATTTCATATAAGCTATCATTGGCGTGAATTTCGAATTTTAGAATATGTGTGTATTACACTGGATTATCCATTATTATTGATAAGATACATGTATGCTAACCACAATAAAACTGGAACCAAGATTGGATGAAAAAACTAAGGAAAAATTATATAGGGTAGTGTCATCTGGTGGGGAGTTTTGGAACTAAACTGTTGCAACAGCATAGATCATGAATGTGAGCAGTCAAACTGCTAACCTTGTTTTATAGAGAGCGCTGACTTTTCATATCTTGGTACTGTTTTAGCTTATTTATTCACAATCATCTGTGCTTCATACAGAAAAGTTCCAACCCTGCCACCAGGTGGCACTAATGAGCTGCAGTGGTTATATTGTTTTGTTTACATATATGTTTATGTTTGATGCCAGGGCACGCTGGCTGTGATAATTTAGATATACATATTCAACCTCATATAAAATGCCAAGTATTATTAACATTAGGCAGTGTAACTGCACTGTGTACTTTGATGTACAACTAACAGCAGTACTATCCCGTACTGGTTGTACTTTTGTGATACCATGTAAAAATAAATGTCTCCTGATCAATATTATGGCGTGCAGGTTGACCATTGAACTATTCATGCTGAAAATTTTAAAATATTAACTCTTCTCTTATGTTACACTTCAGCCATTGCAATTACAAAAAGATTGTCAGTGGCTGCTAGATCTGCTTTCAAAAGTAGGTTAAATTTAGTAGATTTTGGAGATTTTGTAACGGTACCTCCACCAGCCAGGCTTTTAATGTTAGACTGGTGCCCAACTTATCCAGTGGTCCTGTTTCAGAGACTGGCAAAAGACAACCTTTTTGAAGACAAGTCTTCTTCCTAACCAAGACCGTTGCAGTTACACAACCAAGTACTCTTTTACGAAGGCTTGTATGCTGTAGTTTGGTATAGAACTGGTTATATATTTGTTACAAAATGGCCAACTTTTTAATTTTTACTTTCATTGTTCACCATCATTGAAAGGAACTGGTCTATTCCTGCATTACCCTCAGAACATTTAAAAATAAAACTTTACGTTTATCGGTTCACAAGGAATGAAAAGAAAAGAATGATGTGTCATGGCCGACAGGCAAGTGGAACAGGCGACCTCTGGTGGACATTTTAGTAACCATGTGCATCATGGCAGGCTGGTTTTCAGGAGCCTGTTGAGATCCATACTGGGTATTGTTTTAAAGATAGATTGCTGTAAAAAAGTCACCAAGGCAGCATTAACATCTTTCACTTAATCTATAATAATGTGATTTATATATATAATATGTAAATAGTATTTTCATTTTCAGGTCTGGCATTAATTAAACATGTACAGATGAATTAATAAACTTTCGTTGGCTTTAAAATGTCATTGCTTTTTACCCGAAATTTGTATGGTTTTATAATTATGTACTGATGCAGTGTTTTTTTTAGATGATGCACTCTTCAACCTCAAATTTTCTGTTTTCACTTGTTATGCGTTATCAGATGGCACCTTAAATTTGTTTTATGATATACCTGATTCTGTTGAATAATGAATTTGTTAGAAATTATTTTATTCAGCAGTTAATATAAAGCGGTTCCGCAGAAAATTTGAACCAGTTGCTGCGGAGTTTGTGCAAAATAAACTTGTTATGAAGTAAATATGCAATTTCTATTTTCATGACTATATTTGCAATTGCAGATTGGATATAGTTCTTTATGATACATGACATTTTATAGCTGTGCTTTCATTAATTTTTTAAGAAGCATTAATAGGAAATACATTACAGTCCCTAGCTGCTTTTGCATTGTTTTAGATTAAATATATTTTAAGAGGACTTTATATATACAGCATTTATCATGAAGGTATATTGGTCCCCTCTCTTGCCATGCCTTGCATCCCATAATACTAACTTTTTTATTGATGTGCCATACGTTCCACTCTTACAGAAAATGTGGTTTAATTAAATCGCAGTTTCTTTAACAATTTGAGGGCAGATATATAATTGTCATCTGTAAAAAATATCTCTTTCAGTGGTAAAATAATAAGGCCATGTTTAAGGTGTATGCCCAACCTCGCGTGCGCATGTCAACTTACTGTTGATTTATTTCTGGTTTATTCTTACGTCTACAGAGGGCGCCGCAGTACGGTGGTTTGCCTCGGGTGTTTTTTGCTTTGCATTGTACACACTACAATCATAATACTTAGGCTGTGCTAATCGATTGCTCACTATATTGAGAGAAAAGTGTTTCATGGTAGTTTATATACAACCTTATATATAGTCTTTTAGGACTGAGTATATTTTAATTGATCTTGTGCAATGTGGATACTGGGAACGGAGTCACCTTTTACTTGAGGTCTCGATTAAAAGTATGTTGGGTTTAAACCACTGTAGCCTTATACTTAGGGATTATGATAATAATATATGTTGGTACTTTGAATATTGGGTTTTCGTTGTTGTGTTTGCAGCTTAATCACTTGTTACTATAAACAGTGTCGGCATACTGAATGGATTATTGTACTAATAGACATACTGCTCGCCATTGCTATATATAAGGTGTATATATTGTCTGGAGCAATATAGACTTGTACATCTCTCGTGAATAAAAGGAACAACCATTTAAGCTATTGTTCTAGTGCTTTGTGGAATGCCATAGAGATGCTGTGTTATTGTCTGGTCGTGTCTGGTCCTACACTCGAATTGACATTAAACGATATCGAAAAACTTGTAAGTGTATTAAACGGTTTAACCATTTATCTATCATATCGTACACCATTAAAATTTGACTACTCCGCACGTGGGGTGTTGAATTTGCCGCAATACTATGTGACAACGAATGAGAAAAAAAAAAACAATAATACCAGTGCGCCCTTACTTTAATGTGATCATTCATAATGGGCGCTTGACTTGTGCCCGCAAGGTCGGGGGTTCGCGTCCCGTTCTGACCGTCGTCAGATAATGCTCTGGTGGCTGTATTGGGGTTGGGAAGGTTTGAAATTCAATAGGGCTGAAGCTCTCGTAGGCACCAGTCATCCCTGTGAATTTGAGAAGGATCAACTTTATTCTCTCTATTGTATACTGTGCATGCAAGAAAATCACGGGTTGTGCTCTGGCGCCCATGTTCGGATTCAGACACGCCTGTAAAACAATAAGGCTAGAGATCTGTATGGCACCAATCATCTCTATGAAAGATCAAAAGTATAATGTTCGAGATATTGCACGCGAAAGAATTGTCACTGACGGACCGAAGGACGGAGGATCAATGCGATCACTATAGGGCTACGCTTTTCAAGCGGGGCAATAATTACCCACAATAGAATGCATGTCCCAACATATATCCCTGTCACATGATATAATTTAAAGAAGATCGGCCATACTTGAACTGCCATGACACCAGTATTTTGTTCACACAACCGGCCCTTCAAGGTCATTGTTATACCATTAGCACACTGGGTAACATCTGGTGCAGCATCCAAATGGTCCAGTCCCTTTGACCCAAGGATAATTCACCACCAGTGATGTGTATTGGCTCATGAGTTAACTCCTCTCCTGTCCCCTCCAAGTATACTATGACTACCTTTTTAAAATTCTCGAAATTCCCGTGAAGTAAATTCTCTCTCTCTCTCTCTCTCTCTCTCTCTCTCTCTCTCTCTCTCTCTCTCTCTCTCTCGATCTCTCTCTCTCGATCTCTCTCGATCTCTCTCTCTCTCTCGATCTCTCGATTTTCCATTTTGTCGATAAATCATCGCACAAACACTTCCTTCCATTTCGCTAAGAATGAACCACAAAAGGAACCGGTTCATAGTAAAGGTCCTCTCCGCCAGATGGCGCTTCCATTAAACAAGGACAGTGTCTACTTGGCAAGCGATTCGTTTTCATATTAAGAATTCTTAATGTTCTCAGGAGAAAAATATATGGTAGAAGTTATATGCCTTTTTCTGCCAATAAGACGAGTTCTATGGCCTTTACACTTTTTAATTACTACCTAATATCCGGTGCATAATTGGGTCACACTTTAAGAGAAATATTTTGTTCTCCAGGGTTTTGATTTCGCGAAATTCGCGACTGGGAAATCACCGCGATTATAAAACCCTCTGTAATAAGATTTCCCATGCAGATTGGGAATCTTATTACGGATTATTAATCACACTTTTGAAAAAATGGTTCCTTAATCAGCAACCTAATCTACGCATGGTATTGGAACTGTTGTATTTAGATGTAATAGGTTCTGGTACAATCACAAAATGAATAAAAATCGCGAAACGTTCAAAATAAAGATATCGTGAAATTTCAGCCTCGGGAATATAAAGACTACTATACAGTTTGCAGGTAGAGATGCTTTTGTAAAATAGTCGTCCAGTTATTTATCATGTTATTTCTATGGCCTGAGCAATAAATTGTCATGGGTGTGTTGTTATGTTGTCTTTTTATTAAAAATTGGTTGGCAAGTCTTCCTTATAATAGCGTCATCTGTCTTGTTTGGGATGAAACTGAATTGTCTTCAAGTGTGAAATAATGAACGTGTATTCCAATAGCAATATAAACCATTTAATAAAAAATGTTTAATGAGGATCCAGATTACTTTAAAAATTACTGGATTATTCCATTGATGTTACCCTAAACCTACAGAAAATTTCTCCAAATTCCTTTCTATACTTTTTGCGTAAGATTGCTAACATATAAAACAACCAGATAGCCAGCCAAATTTAAAATAACATTTCATTCCAAGCGGATTTATAATAGCTAGAAATATGCATTGTAAGGAATGAAAGCCTCCGCCATGGGGGGGGGGGGGGGGTTCCTAATATGAGATGCTCCCAAAACCGTTTTTATTTCACTTATTCGGCCAATATTCCCAGATTCATTCGTGCATATAAGTGACTGTACATTTGTGATAATTCTTGGATGACTTTTCTTAATCATGATCACGTGCCCGATCCACATCAAAGTCTAATCAAATCTTCATTTGCCCGTCCCGAAATGCCCAGAAAATTTCACGTCATTCAGTTTATGACTGCGTGAGTTATGCTGTGAACAAACACACACACAAACACACGAACGCGGATGAAGCATACAATCCTGGTGGAGGTATCGGATCACTGATTAATCGTGGGGCAATGACAGGCGCGACACACTCCAATTAGAGTCTACAAAACAAACCACGATCTCTTCTTCAAACACATCCTAGATCTTCTTGGGGAGAGAATTCCTCATTGTAAACAACTTGCAACAATAAATGCAGGAAGATATGTTGTATATATTTTCACCCAAGGGCTGAGACGACGTTCTGAGCTCAACTGAACAGTGCCTCGATAACGGCGGATTTATGTAGGTGATACTTTGAAATAATGACTAAAGGTGCACATCAGGAGTCCTGCGGATCCGTCGACAGTCGACCCAAAAATAAATAACGATACACTCTTGTACACATAAGGGCTGTGTTTACCAAGACTCATTGGCTTGGAAGGAGCATATATTAATATTTAAACATTTTTTAGATAATATCTCCTTGGGCTGTAGATACCATGATGGTCTAAGGAAGGAAAATAACGTTAAAGTCACCTATATCCCGATACCTGACGTCTATAAACTAAAGATAATCCCTTGAACATTTTTTTATATATATATAAATAAGAGATAGAGGTGGGGTTTAGTCTGATATCACGGACTATGTCAGTCTCATCCGACTTCACACTGTGCCTTCCTGGTCTGTCGGGCCTGTTCATTCTCGTAGCATTTTTTCGGCTCCCTGGGGAAAATACAACCCAAGCAGCCATATAAGGGGCTAGAAATTAATTTGTTCCACATTTGCCTTCCGTACATGACCAGTACCCATTCTCTTCTGGGTCGAGAGAGCGCGCCCTTGTGGTAAAGACTTTGGCAACGGCGGTCATAACGGGACGCGTACCCACAACCTTGCGGTCACAAGTCCAGCGCCGTATCCATTTCGCCACCACGCTCCATTGGTGGAAAGCCAGAAAACGCCGATCCGATCGCACAAAGGTTGTTCGTTTTGTTTATATCCAAGCCCATTTATAACATGTGGGGGCCGCCAAAATAATACAAACACATTCAACAAGAACATCCGGCAATTGGTCAGACGAACAACAAAAAACTTTCAGCTTCCGCACTAATGCGACCGACCACATTGGGTCAAATAGATTTTCTGTTTGTCAACATTGGCGTATGTATCTTTTTTTTCTAACAGCATGTAAATAAACAAGCTTATACATTCGTCAAATAGGCATCATAAGAATTTAACAGGAAATAACTACTGTATATTAATGAATAAGTACGAAGAAAAGCCCAGAAATCACATGAATTCTACAGAAAAGGTATGTTAATAGCTGACTTAAATAATACGATAAAAATGCTATGTTTGATAACAAATTAATCTAGAACTCACAAATATCAGTTTATCCATTAGAACAGGGGTCGGTAGACTACGGCCCGCTAGCTAAAATGATGCGGCCCGCGAACGTCGTTGCTCGGCGATGTCAATGTGTGGGGTCCCAAATATTCTTGCATCAAATAATGCCTTTACAGGGGTACCTGTATTTGTATCCCCAGACAAAGTCGGGGGATACTATGTTTTCATACCGGTCCCGCCGCCGCCGCCGCATATAAATCTTGTTGGCGCGATAACCCAAAAAATATTTCACGGAACTTTACCAAACTTGGTATATGTATAGATATGGGTAAGAGGACGAAGTCTATTTAAAATGGGGTCATGACCTTTACTAGGAGAGTGTCCTTGACCTTGAATAGGTCCAATTTTGGGGAAAATCACACAAATTCTTTAATATCTCAAGAAATCTTGCATAGGTTTATCCTAAAATCAAGTTGATGGAAGATCATGGATAGGGTTGTCATGTTCCAGAAACTGGTAGCGCCACCTATTATTCTTTACTTGTTTTCATGCCGTTTAATACTCCCAAAATTGCCACCTTACAGTACTGTGAGCATTATAAGTCAAAAACTAATGGACAGATTTCTTTTATATTATGCATATACATAGGTATGGGTTATGGGATGATGGTTATTTAAATTGGGGTCATGACCTTTCCTATGTTAGTGGCCTTGACCTTGAATATTGCCATATATGGTGAAAATCACAGTCCTCTTATGATATCTCCAGTGTTGATAGCCATATAGATTTCAAACATGACTTATGTATGGCCCACCACTAAAGTAAGTACCCTATAGGTTCTAGGGTCATGAGGTCAAAGGTCAAGGTCACTGAACTGGCATTTTAAAATATACTGTGGATGCATTTTAAGCCAAACTTTCATCCCAGGTCTTCCATCTTGAATATATAGCTCACTTGCCAATAGTGGATGATCCATAGAAATTTTGGGGTCACAAGGTCAAAGGTGAAGGTCACAGGAGCCATCTGTCCAAAAATTAGTTTCTGGATGATAATTCCTTCTTTTATTGATGTATGGATTTCAAACTTGACTTGTATTTGACCCATTGGAAAAGCAAGACCTGAATTGATTTTGGGGTCATGAGGTCAAAGGTTAAGGTCACAGGACACATCTTTAAAAAGGTTGTGGATGCAATTTCAGCCAAAAAATTCATCTGAGATCTTTCATCTTGCACATACAGTTCACCTGCCAAGAGTGGAAGACCCCTATCAATTGTGAGGTCACAAGGTCAAAGGTGAAGGTCACAGGAGCCATCTGTCCAAAAATTAGTTTCTGGATGATAATTCCTGCTTTATTGATGTATGGATTTCAAACCAGACTTGTATATGTCCCATTGGAAAAGCAAGACCAAAATTGATTTTGGGGTCATGAGGTCAAAGGTCAAGGTCACAGGAAACCTCTTTATAAAGGTTGTGGATGCAATTTCAGCCAAAAAATTCATCTGAGATCTTTCATCTTGCACATATAGTTCACCTGCCAAGAGTGGAAGACCCCTATCAGTTTTGAGGTCACAAGGTCAAAGGTGAAGGTCACAGGAGCCATCTGTCCAAAAATTAGTTTCTGGATGGTAATTCCTGCTTTTATTGATGTATGGATTTCAAACTTGACTTGTATATGTCCCATTGGAAAAGCAAGACCCAAATTGATTTTGGGGTCATGAGGTTAAAGGTCAAGGTCACAGGACACATCTTTAAAAAGATGTGGATGGATTTTCAGCCAAACATTTCATCTCAGATCTTTCATCTTGCACATATAGTTCACCTGCCAAGAGAGGAAGAACACTATCAATTGTGAGGTCACAAGGTCAAAGGTGAAGGTCACAGGAGCCACCTGTAAAAAAAAATTAGTTTCTGAATGATAATTCCTGCTTTATTGATGTATAGATTTCAAACTTGACTTGCATATGTCCCATTGGAAAAGCAAGACCAAAATTGATTTTGGGGTCATGAGGTCAAAGGTCAAGGTCACAGGACACATCTTTAAAACAATCAAGGTCACAGGACCAACATCTTCAACAAGATTGTGGATTGTTAGATGGAAGAAACAATAAATATGCCAAGTGTCAGTATATGCTGCCAAAATTGGGGGTCTGTTCTTAAAGGGGGGGGGGGGGGGCCTACTATGTCTGGGGATACTCTGGCACCTGCGGTGCCAAGAAATGTCTAGTTAAAAATATGTGGCTAAGACCAGTTTGATGAGGAATCCGTTTTCCTTTACTACTGAAACATCCTCAAAGGACTCCGCCCATCGTAAACTGGTGACGACGCAGTATATATCGAACAGAATGTCTCATGTTTGAAAATAAAAGGAACTGGTCATTTCTGGTATACTTTGCACTCTGCTTTGAGTATAACAACAATAATGTTGAATCCTGATTTAAACAACCTCTTACGGGTTCGTGTTGCATGTATTGCATTAAAAGCTTGAGAAACGGTTAAGTATCAGTTATGAAGCAAGGGTGTTATTTATATTTTTTGGTGTACCAAAGAAAACATTTATTTGTATAATACTTGTTAATATGTAAAACGTTAGTTTTATTAAATGAATTTAATTTCTATCGAAGTGGTCCCGTTCATGCCTATCCCTGCATTAAAATCTCACAGGGCCTTAGCTAGAATGTCTTTCATGTTTGTGTGTTTGGGCGGAGTGGGGGAAGGGTGGGGGGGGGGGGGGGGGTTGATTGGGTTGATAGCCTACATGAAAAGGCCAACAAATATTAAAGTAACAGGTAATTAACTTATGATATTATAGTATTACTGAATTAATAAATATAACCACCACCCCCATCCTTCCCTGTGGATCGGGGCCTTGTTCTCTAAGCTCTGGCATGATTGGAACCGGGAAGCTTTAACTCTGAATATAAGCGATTTAACGATCAGGTTACATCCAAGAAGTACATGCGCTTATTATTAACTTCTGTACACTTGAGACAAAATTATTCTTGAATTTATGAAAATGTCATATAAAAACACATGCGAAAACTAGAATACGGGTAGTCGACAAGCGACTACGTGTATCAGCCAAAATCAGAGTGGAACGGGTGAAGTGAGGCATGGATTGAGTGGCAAGGGGAAATAGAATGAAGTGTTGCATATAAGCATTGATGACTGCAGCCGAAATGTGTATGTAGGTTGCGCCACCGACCACACAATCCAGAAAGCTGTCCAAGTTGTATACATATGCAAAATTTAAGGCAGATAAGTCAAACCACTAGATGTATATGAGTGATTTTAGCCCGTGGCAGACAAACATATAGACGCTGTGCAAAAATGGCTACAGGTGGCCCCACCAGTTTTGCGTGTGATAAATAGCTATGTGAGATCTATACACATGTAAAATTTTGGCCCAAACGGTTCCCGAGATATGAGTTTGGATGTCTGCAGCGTAAACTAGAATGTAGGTGGCGCCACCTGTCATAAAATCAAGAGAGCTGTCCAGGATGTATAAACCTGCCAAACTTAAGGCACATATGTCAAACCACTGCCGAGATACGAGTGATTTTATCCCACGGCAGACAAACAGACGGATGCTGTGCAAAATGGCTGCAGGTGGCGGCAACAGTTTACGTATGATAAAGAGCTATATGAGATCTATACACATGCAAAAGTTTGGCCCAATCGGTCAAACGGTTCCCTAGATATGAGCTTGGATGTCTGCAGCGTAAACGTGAATGTAAGTGGCGCCATCTGTCATAAAATCAAGATAGCTATCCAGGATGTATACGCATGCCGAATTTCAGGTGAATTAGTCAAACCAATGCAGAGATATGAGTGATTTTAAACCAAGGCAGACGAACAGATGGACACTGTGCAAACATGGTTGCAGGTGGCGCCACCATTTTTTGTGTATGTTATAAAGCTATCCAAGGGCTACATTTTTACAAAAAAATTTTCCTGATCAGTCAAACGGTTTCCGAGATATGTGGGTTTATGTGTGTAAACAGACGCACGAATGGGCGCTGGGAAGAGAGGAAAGGTTCGAGGTCAACGGCAATTGGTTAGGCACCAGTTCACATGTGACCCAATAACTGGTGTAAGTTTCGGAAAAATCCATCCAGTAGTCTCATAGGAGTTCTCCGGAAACGAACGCGGCGGCGGCGGAACCCGGTCAAAAACAAAACTTCGTTTTGGCGGATACAATAATATTAGTCTTCAAAGATAAACCAATAAGAGATTCAAGTAAACACCCTTACATTGATGACCTTAGCCTCATAGGAGGATATGTTCGTGTCTGTGTTTATTTGTTTGTCTAGGCAACCACTACTGAACTAAATTGCGGAATCTGGGAGGGGCATTGTTCAGGGAAGACTGCCTTATTCTCCTGCGGACCCAGAGGGAATTTTTGTCTTGCTGGAGGTGTGCGCTCTACTGAGCGCTATTAAATAATAGCTGCATACAGCGCCTTCATTAAAAAATTTTTTTTTTGATTTATAGCACAATATTAAGCGTAATTCAATATGGAAATTCCTGTACTAAGTTTTTTTGTCTCTCTGACGGTTGTATTTTTATCTGTATACTATTTATTATGTTTATCTACAGGAATAGGACTTTGTGTCCTCCGTTTTTGACAAAACGGATATCTGCATACATTTCGTTCATGACAATATATACACACGTATACATGTCTCGAAAAAATAAAAGCATTTAATATACATCTGTGTCTGTAAAGATTTTTTTTTCTTATTTTTATTCTTTCACAAATTGTTTGCTTAAATTCCCTTCTGTCCGTCTTATAACAGAGCTTATAACAGAGTTCAGAACAAACACAAGTAACTTGGTGCATTCTCAATTCGCTCTCGGCACCAGGGTGACGGCTTCGCACCTGTGACGTACATTGAATTATCTAAATACATTAATGAAAAAAGGTATGTTGCTGCCGATTTAGAAACTCTTGAAATCAGAGCTTGATTGTTCAGTGCTTCTGCTCTTGTCACGGAAGCCGTCCTTATCGTGACTGACATTTTTTTTAATTTCAGGTTTTCAGCTTTCCTTCAGTTTGCCAGGAGCATCCACGTAGCAACTTAATACAACGAAGATAAAATGGCTGGCAAGTGACATTCAATCCTTACGTCTGAAAGGCATGTTAAGATGAAGTGCCCGGAAGAACCTTTTACATCCTCTTTCACAGGAGTCATTTTATGCAGACATGCCAGTCCCACACCGAATGCTAACTAATGGCTACTATGAACTCTTTTCTGTGGTGTTGAATTTTCATTAAGCCACGTCTCAATATATTTACAGTGGCTTTTGTATTCTAGACAAAGGAACGGCTGCTTTGTAAACCCCAGCGGTAAAACCTCTTGGTAACTCTTATTTGTTTGTGTGACTTTGTGCCCGGTGTTACACGTGAACTCGTTTGCTAACATTTTCTTTTTCATCAGTAGTGGGGTTATTTGTTCTCTTGCGAATGACAGTAACTTTTTAAAAAATAAAATCCGAACTCTTCTTGACAGAGAATTTGTCGTTTTATTAGATTTTCTCTGTAAATGTTATTTTATATTATTATACTTTTCTGCGAGTATATTATTCTGTCAAGATGATATTTTCCTTTTATATCAGAATGGTCTCTTTCATTTTACTTTTAATATTTCTGTCGTGGGATTCGTTTAATATCTCAACAGCAGAAAATCTCTTATGGTTCAACTGGAAAGTTCACATCTTCCTATTTTTGTGAATGACATTTCGAACATGTTTATTTGTAACCTTCGTCAGCATCCCAAATGCTAAAATAAATGCTAAAAACTTACTCACGTGACCAAAGAAAAACTTTTTTTTGTAAATTAATAATATAAATCGGTTGTGTATTGATAAATCATTAAAAGAGTATATACCCTTGGAGAAATATAAAAAAAAATCAATTCCATGGGTCTCTTTGAAATATAACAATTCCTCTCTTGCCACTCTAGTTAAAAGAACAAAAATATAATGATATATAGTATTATTAATTATACAATCAAGGATGGCGGCTAGTGGGAAACTGTGTATGTTTCCGTGCTCCAGCCCCGGATTAGGCCAAAACATCATCAAACAATATCGATGGCGGTCCATTAAGCAGTCACTCACATGGTTCAAGCTCCTCGGGGAATACAAGATAGACCCCCGGGCAGCAGTACACGCCATGTGACGACCCTGGGTGGTGCTCTGCAGACCTCTAGCGCGGCTTTGATGGATTCCTTTAAATAAAAACCGGATCCGTCTCGTGTTCAGTCTTCTTTATGGGAACCGTGGGCGTCAGTTTCTCAATATCCTCCTCCAAATTGCCTTTTCCTCTGCCGGATTGCGTTCCAAGGTAACTGCCGGCTATATTTGGGTTGACTTTTGCTTTTTGGTAAATCCATTCGTCAACTGACTGCCCAATATCGGAATATCAGCGGGCCAGGGACACGAACCTGTGACCTTGACATCTAACCTTGGCTATAATTGTCAGGGTGAAGGAAATATTATGTTAACGGGCATCATCTAAATATGAAAAAAAGCCAGACTTCACCTGACAAGCTAATACCTAAATAAAAAGATGGACAGTGCCCAATAACCTTTACATCCGACCTTGGCTATGTATGTGGCTATTACAGGATGAAGGAAATGTTACAATAACGGGCATCATTTAAAAAAATTGACGAAGACGCAAGACGTCACCTGACAATCTAATATCTAAATGGAAAGATAAGTCAGGGCCAACTGACCTTGGCATCTTTCTATGACTTCGACCACTTCCGTGGCACCAGATGAAGATGGAAAAAGGATACGAGAAAAATAGCTTGACGTGATATGATTAAACGTATACTTCTAAACTTCAGGATCCATAAACACTGTACCGTCAATGGTGACTGCTCTCAGGATTTGTTTCGGAAAATAATCTGACCTCCCTGCCTGATGCTGATCGATTAAGGCAACTTACAAAGTGAATAATTTAAAATCAGAAATTCCAAGTTTTAATCCATGCATACTGACGGAAGCGATAGGTTGTTGCAATATCTTGTGCTGTAATTTTATGCACAGCCGAACCATTCCCTTTTTAACATGCTCACACCTTGTACCAGCGATATGATATATACTATACTACAACTTTATAGTAAACTATATTACAGTCGTTATTCGTAGATCGTTTTAACGAGGGGATGCACTCTCTCTCTCTCTCTCTCTCTCTCTCTCTCTCTCTCTCTCTCTCTCTCTAAATATATATATATATATATATATATATATATATATATATATATATATAATATGTTTAACATTAGAACTGGATTCAAATGCAATTCGTCACTTTAAATGCATATGAAAATGCTTCAATAAGCCAGATTCTAATACAAATACAAATGCGATAAATTACTAATGCAAATGCACCTACAAATGAATTGCAATTTCAAATTTGTTACAAGTGAGAAATGTTTAGTTTCATCATATGCAACAAGACTCGGGTTTGCCAAAAAATTTTCTTATATTTGTTGAATAACTTATGGTAGGATATATTGTCAAAATATTTCAGGATTGCACCTACCGACCTCAGGAAAAAATGATAGGACATTCCATGCAAATATATAGTATGGCCTTTAGTAACACTGAAAAGTGTATTCAAGGAACTACATTTATGAATATAAAATATCAATTACCAAACCCAAAGTAATCAAAAATAACAATAAACATGTAAAATGGTGAAATTTCACTGAGGAAGGCATGAGAATCTTAACTAACTCGATTTGATATCTGAGTTTCTGATCACTTTCTGTTACTTGGTTTCTTTAGTTTGTTTGGTTAATATCAAAATTATTGTTTGACAAGGAATTTTCTTCTATTATCATCTAATATTTCAAGCATTTTGCGTGTTTGACAGCAAATATCGATATGGACAAAAGGAGCATCCCTATTAATATACTATTCACAACCTTCCTGGTCGCCCTTTCCTTTGTGCTGATGGTAAACCAGCATGCAGCCTGCCCAGCTTATACACTCTACTTCAAGGCTGGGATGCAAGGCTGGCAGTTATCCCTAGGATGGTATGTAGCTCTGACAAGGCTAACAGTTTTACAGTAGAGTGCGCGCTTGCCAGCATTTCCTTTTATTTACAACATGAAAATAGCCTGAATTAATTTCTGAGAAAATAATAAAGGATTAATGGGAAAAATTACGAAATATATCAAATTATACAACAAATAAAAATATCAGGACTATAAAATTGAGAGGAGTAGTTTGCTGGAGCACTGGTTAACGTATATTATTATTAATACAATTTTGCACTTAATCAAATGGATTTTCATTTAAAACTACACTTAAGTGCAAATGAATTGAGAGCTCTGTCTTTAAATGCTGATGCAAAAAGCTCAACCCTGTTTCACAGTTATCTCATACTCTGGACCTAATTATCACAAGAGAAGTCGGTTTTTCTTGTGGATCCCCGAGTTTAAGACATCTGGAATTAATATACTTGTTAACTGAAAACGAGGTCCAAAAACTCATGAGCGTGTAACCTGATTCTGTGCAGGCAGGGCGACACCAATTTCCAGCAGGCTGACAGCGGTGCACAGATTCGACACTTTAGGATAAAAGAGCACAGAGTGTGAAATTGAAAATAGAAATCATTTACTTCCTATCCTGACCGGCCGGTATAAGGATGTACATATAAGTATATGGCAAATTTAGGGTAATGCGTCGGTGGTCTCCATATTACATGCAATCCTCCTTTATATATTATCTTATAAGTTAAAGTTACTTAAAAGGTGCAGTCAGAGGTCCCTTGGTTTCCACATCTGGTTATTAAAAAACTAATTAATGTAAGCGACTTCCTGTTATAATGGCCCTTTATAGAAGACGTTATTCTTGATCGCCATGTTGGCTGCCATCTTGGTTTTACAGTGGGGCACATTTGTTAATCTTCCCACATTGACCATAAGGAAGGAATAACATAAAATGCGTTACATGCTTATGTTGTACAAATAATAATTAAAAATATTTTCTTCTGAAATATGCGTTCTGTGATACGTTCTGATAATTATCTTTGAATTAGTGACTGCGCCAAATAATTAAAAAAGGCTCATGTCTTCAAAGAGCAAAATTAGCTTCTTTTTACAAAGAAACGTGAAAACAATGAAAGTAATAACTTGATTAATTAAATTTGCGTCATTTTGCAAGATGAAAGATGAACGGTCCATATAATGAAATTTGAATTGACTATTTATCTAACTGGAACGATTTATCAAATTTAATTGTGAAAACCAGTGTTTAATCATCCTGAAGCCATTTTGAAAATCCAACATTTAATTAATGTTTTTATAATGTCTTTCAATGAAATGGCTCATTTGTCAAATTTTGTCCGCAGGAGAGCGTTCTTAACAAGTCTGCAGCACTTAATAAACATGATAATTGCATTTATTTACCAACAATCATTCTTCTTTTCATTTTTTGCAATTTCCCTTGTGTTTCAATTTAACACGTTTTCATTGTACACCGTTTTAAACAAGTTACTATCAATTTAACTTGCATTAACCTAAGTAAACCTGCAATTTGCAAACAATCATTAGTAATGCAGTTTTAATGTTTATTTCGATTCCTGCTAAGGAATTCTTTTTTTTCCAAGATCGTTATAGACATAAGCCTCTAACGCCTGTATCTCACTTGGCTGCGACAGCTTGCGACAAATTGTGAACGGCATTCTCAAGAGTCTTGGAACATTCGCGGCGGTTCTCAGTTTCCTCCCGTGATTTGCAAACTGTTGCTTCCTTATCGCAGAAATTTTGAACATGTTAAAAAAACTCACAAATTCCAACGACAAAACTTTCTCTTGAAATAGTTGCAGAGGCGTCGCTGGTGTCTCGAACCCGTCGCAAACCATTTCCAAAACTTTTTCCGCAAGTCATGAGCTGCGAGAACTGCGAGACAACTTTGTGAGGGATTCGCGACCTGCACAGGTCATTGCAAATGAGATAAAAATGATAATCTGTCGCATGGGACTCGCAAGTGCAGCAAAATCGTAATTGTTTCATGCGTATGTCGTGCGAATATCTCTCAAATGTTGTGCGAATGTCATGAGAAAATCGCACAACAGTGCGCGAAAGGCATAAGTCTGTATCTCACTGGGCTGCGATAGCTTTGCGACAAATTGCAAATGCATTCGCGAGAGAGTCTCAAAAGTGTCTTAGAACATTCGCGGCAGTTCTCAGTTTCCTCGCGTGATTCGTAAAGTGTCGCTTACTTGTCGCACAAATTTTGAACATGTTAAAAAAATTCGCAAAACAAAAGTTCTCGCTAAATAGTCGCAGAATCGTCGCTGGTGTCTCAAACCCGTCTCGAACTATTCTCAGGTCAGTTTCCACGAGTCAGGAAGTGCGAGAATTGCGAGAAAACTTTGAGAGGGGTTTGCGACCTGTGCAACTACATTGCGAATATTTGGAGATAAAAATGAGAATCTGATATTCTGGTCGCGAATTGTCGTGCGAATATTTCACAAATGTCGTGCGAATGTCTTTTGATCATCGCACGACATTCGCTCGACGGGTATACGAACTCCAAACGAATTTTGTGCCAAACACCCGTACGATGTTCGCAAACGTGTCGTATCTACGATTTAGTGTGATTGCAAGTGAAAATTATCGCTAATTCGCGTATTTTCTCGCTATTGTCGTGTCTCCAACTAGTCGCAGGCTGTCTCAGCCCAGTGAGATACTACCTCTACGTACTCCAGCATGACATTGGTGCAACACTCATGCGATTTCGTAAACGTTTCGTAATTACAATTCAGTATGACTGCAAGTGAAAATTGTAGCTATTTCACGTGTTATCTCGCAATTAATGTGTCTTCTACTAGTCGCAAGCAGTCCAGCCCAGTGAGACAAAGGCTTTAACGTCTTTCAAATAGCAGAACGCTCTTAAGTGGTGGTGTGTTACGGGGTGACATAAAAGCTGACCGAACTGTCTCGCTAGTTAAGCTTGCTTTTCTTGTGAAGCGGTTGGAACGCCGGACATGTGCGCCACCGACATCGGTTCGAATCCCAGATCGGCCTAAAATTCCCCCAAGCAATCTCTCTTCGTAACAATATATATAGTTCTCTAAAAATTAAATCCTACAGTTTGTTGACACCTAATTGGAAAAAAGATGCATATATATGCCTAATATCAGAAAAAAAATTGAAAGACAGAACGTTTTTTGATATATAACATACTTCTGGTTCTTTTATATTGTCTCCCACGCGGTGCCAATATCAATTTGAGAGTCACATGCATATATGATATTTATGACACATAATAACAAATCAAAAGCTTTTAGTTCTCTGTGCATGAGAACAGTGACCTTGATATCATAAATTCGATTGAGATGTTATGAAAAATACTTTTCCCCTCATATACTGAATTTATTAATTTCTAAAATACTATGTGGAATATAGTTTTAGTTTCCTTTATTTAGTTCACTAGAAAGTAAACTCATTTCCTTATTTCAGCTTACAGATCTGCCATTTTGTGAAGAGATTGCTAAATTTAAATTAATTATTCGCCAGTTCAAGTAAGATAGGTTGTGTTGAATGTGTTTAGGATGTTGCAGAAAGAATTTATGTGTGAGTCATGTGGCCATTATTCACAACTCCTTGTTTCTGAAATTTAGAATATTAATAATACGATGGCTAGATATTCGGCTCATTTCGCCCTCAGAAATTCTTGCAAAGTCTTCTGTGTGGAGAAAATATAATAGTCATGGTGTGTAATGTCGTATCTCACTTTCCGATATTCAGGCAGCATTTCCCGAAATTAGACCGGTCATGATTGCAAATTGGTGGTCCGTTCTTAAGTCTCTATGTACCCCATATCAGTCGCCATTTTGTACAACTAGTATGATCATGTGATCTATAGTTAACAATCCCTGACTCCGGAAATTCAGAACCTATCGTCCAACTGACAGACTATCATCGGGCCTTCAGAAATTCGGCCAAAATCTGACATGTCGCCCCGCGGTCCCACTGCTAACTAAAAATAAATAAATGAAACGGGCAAAGGGAACATGTCATATAGGACACCAAGTGAGGCGGGATATTGATAAAAAGTGCAAATGGTGATGCAAGAAAAAAATTTCGCAGAAAAGGCTACCTCTGTTATTAGGCAGTTCTGAAGTGTAAAAAGAAGTTTTAAATGGAACATTGAGGTCTTTCCTTAAATACTCCCCATGGAGCCGAGAAAAATCACAAGAATGAACAGGCCCGAAAGACCAGGAAGGCAAAGTGTAAAGTCGGATGAGACTGACATCGTCGGTGATATCAGACTATAAACCCCCACCTTTACCTTTTGGTTGCGTCCAGTAACCAGTGCAAGCCATGCTTGTATTCATGCGTTCACCAATTCAAAAAACATGCGGACGGATTTACCGAAATACTGAGTTAAATCGCTCATGTTAGGTGTGTTATTAGAACGTATATTAAAAAAGCCATCGATCAGTCTGGATTATGTCAAGTAACAGCGTACTTAAGGCGTTGTCAGAAATGACGAAAATATTTGCATTCTCTTGTAGCCTTGAAGTGCGTTCCTCGCTGAAGGGTGTAACGGCACTCTGACAGCCAGTACACCTCATCATTTAACTTTTTTTTTTTTTTATCGCACTCCTGGAAGGTTATTGCTGGATGCGCGCGGCCACCTGGCAGGTTGATATATAGAGTTATAGCATGTTCGCAGGTTAACCTACTATATAGCACAACCTGCATACCCTTATACTTTAAAAACAACACTTTTTGGTCAAGCAAACGTATTCCAAACCTATTATCATTTTAAAAGCTTCCCTATAATAAAATAATATAAATTTTCTGTTAACTGAGCCCAGTTCCTACCCTCCCGAGGCAATGACCAGTTATGATGGAATTAGACACCATGTGGCGGGTCTGTGTCTGCTGGGTATGATGTGACGGGCAGCAAATCCAATGCCAGATAAAAACACTTGATAGGCAACATTGCTCCCATAGTTGCGCTTTTAGCGACGCTTGATGGCAGTTTTGGTGTATGTTTCAAAACTGTGCAACCGTTTGTGGCATTCTTGGCTGTTATTATTTAGCAAACATCGTAGGTTATCTAATGAACACGTCCCGATAATAAAGTAGATTCTTTGTCGCATCAGATGTTTCAGCCAATCAAAGAGGATGTTACTTCCAGCACCGGGTCTCACCTGATTGGTCTAACATACCGTGCTCCCCTCTCGTGTGTCATTTGCCTCTGACATCACACTTTGCACCGGCCAATCACTTTTTGGCAGAGTCTGCCTGCACATAACAAACCCACCTAACCTTCCGTATTTTGTGCGGATATGGATGGGCAGCAAGTGCAGGTTGGCTAACACTGGGGTGATGCCGTCACAACTACTTGCCCTGGTGACTTTTCTTGCTGTAGTCGTAGGCGTTCTTTAAAGGCGTTTTATTGTGCATTGAGGAAGCCCATATAAGATTATATTGGCATGTTCATGTTTTGAGTTCACACGTGCCTGTATGAGCGTCTTAAGAGCAGAAGCAGTACCTGTCTAAATCAGGCCACACCAAAACATCACTTGTTTTACGGACTGTGGGAACAAAATAAATATGTTTATATTTTAATTTTACAGTCGAGACACAATGCTTTGTATTGTGAATGTTTCAGTTCTTCAAATCCGTTTATATCCTTGAAGTGACGTGAATAATCAACACAAAATGTAGTGCACTTTCCCCATGTCTTTTAATGATTCGTGTAATGGATGGAAGCGAGATCACAGTTTAACAACATTACCGAAGACCTGGCCCTCATTAAAAAATCTGTCAAAAAAGGGAGAATTCAGTCCATAGAACATTTTTTGTGTGTGGCCTGAAAAGCCTCTTATATTAGGTCAGTCAATTTTGGTTGAACTATGCACTAGAATCAGTGGCGGACCCAGGATTTTTATTATAGAGGGGGCACAACTGTCACAAGGGCATGATATAGAAAAATAAAATTACATAAAAATAAAATAGCAATATTTTCAGGAAATTTGTTTATGTAAATTAGCAAAATATTGACGAAAACATATGCCTGATCTCTGTCTTATTTTACCTGACCATAGGGGTAATATCCTTTGTGACCGCCTCTGGATCGGCTATGATAATGTTTCCTGGTTTCTGAATCCTTATAGTGTCTGGGTCAACCATGATTCCCCCTTGGTCAACGTCAACAGGGTTTAATGATATAGCCTGCCATGACAATACCATTTACTATCAGTATTTGGTCTTTGATTTAAATTTTAAGTTTAAATATTCATCCATATTGCATCATTATTCTGACTTATCTATGAGCACGATGTTTGAAAAAAATAGATATATTTACGTATTTATTATTGTGATATTTGCGCAATATTGATGTTTCTATGAGCCGATACGAATTATTTTCAAAACGTCAATTAATTCGACAAGTAAAAGCCAAAATTTAGCAGGAAAGTGAAACTCAGAAAACAGAAATACATGCTTTTTGAATATATAATGTTCATTTCTCTGGGTTTCTCCTTCGTTAAATTTTTAATACACCGCGACATCGCTGTATTTTTATATAATTACTATGTGTAGCTAACCATTTTGTCCGGATACGTTTTGTGCAAATCTAGTTAACACTGAAAAATAACCAGTCAGTAATTGAATCAGGTACCGTGACTATTATTTAAAAGGAAATCTTCATAATATCTGACAAAACTATAGAAAAACATTTCAGTGTCTTTAAAAATAGTCCATCCTGTAACGACATGTTGTCAAGGACACTGTGTCAGACATTGATTGGATGTTGGTTATACAATTGGTACCATAAATATCAAATTTACACAGCTAGAAAACGCCATTAAGCGAAGGGACATCGTTGTGAGTCAAGAAAATTATAAGTTCATAAATATCAGTGAAGTCCAGAAACATTTTAAATTCATATAAAATATATCTTTTTATATCACAAAAAGGACTTTATGTCATTACTGATAAAAAATATTGGAATTTAATAAATATAAACAAAACTGTATGCATCCCTCGGTGGGACGAATATTAGTACAAACATTCCATTTATCTTCTAAGAACTTTGAACATATTGCTTTGCGTTTAATGAATTATTCTCATATTTCAAAGCACGGTCTATGGCCCTTAATGATATAGTCCACACTAATATTTCCTGAAGATTAATGTAACTATTTACCGTGACAACAGGTGTCTTCCCCACGGTCTGCATTTCCCAAGATGTGTCTGAATCGATCAATCGATTACCATAGAAGATGAAGAACCGCGTGTGGCAGAGACTTCCAGCGCGTTCTGGTATGTTTGGCCCCGGTGTCAATTTCATGTGTCTGTTTCATTAATCCAAGGTGTCAGGAAAATATGTTGTCACTTTCCATATTATTCCGTTCACAATTAACCATGTCATGATGATCAGTTTCGCCAAACTAGATAAGCAACTCTGTTCCATGGTAACGATAATTTCAGTTCCTTGCTGTCTGAGTTAGTAGAAGAAAGTATATATAAGATATTCGAACCTGTCCATTACGACCACCCAAGACACTGGTCTCAAGTAAGACAGGTCTCATTATAGGCAGTTTCTGAAAAAAAAGGAACTGCACCACCCTACAAGATGAAGGGCATTTACATATTAGACCTACTTTGTGACTATCAATTAGATATTCGTAATAAGGAAAGGTTCTTTGTCTTGTTGCTTAAAAACTGAACTTGCATACACTTGATTGGAATTATTTTAAATATCTCATTTATATTAAATTAACATGTGCATATACAGATGTATGACTAATTATGTGAAAAAAAAAAATGCTGCAACAAATTCATAAAAAAAATGAACGGCCTGAACAGGTATGTCATATTTAGCAATATAATTTGTTCATTTTAACTGACTCAGTATATGTATTGAGGAATTTAACGCGTCGTTCAGAGCTGCGTGTACAGTGTCACCACACATTGGTTCGGAGGGGCACACGGTAGCTTAACGACCAAATCCTTGTTAGGGATAAAGAGCAGTATAGATTGTAAATAATTTGGTTTATCCCAACTTAACTTTAAAAAGACCAAAGGGACATCATGTGCAGGGTTGGAGCCAGGTACCTGTATCTAGGTAAAATTTCCAGACGGGGTAAGCTTGAACGTGAACGGACAGACTGACACATAAACGGACAAGTCTGATATAGTATCCCCTATTTTCATCCAAACTGATGATTTTGGAATTGACTAGGTGACGGTATATATCCAACATATTTGCAGCAAATATTATTGCGTGATTCCAAAAACGTATAACTTGGATCGAAAAAAAAAGTTGTCGCCCAACGGAGAACTCTATACACAGAGGGGATGGAGTTAACATGTTTGATAATTGCGTGATGTTTATTTTCAAGCCGAAGACTTTACGTGAAGCATTATTGCCTCAGCAGGTTCATTAGTCATGATTTTGTTAAATAATCTCACACGTGCATCGTTTAATTAATAACAGTAAAAGGAATGAACTCTTACTTGCATGTGTATGTTATGTGTTAATAGGAATAAGATGCCATGTGCCTTCTTTAACTAATGACTAATTATACAGAAGCATTATTCATGATGTGATTTGACACATGCAATTAAATGAATCCCAATTACAGGTTATTACCGTTGCCCTTATTAAATGCAGTTCGGCAATTTATAGGTGTCATTTTAATTGTGGAACAATGAAAATAATTGCCTCCCTTGATTTCCCAATGGTTCCTTTATTTTGTCTGACATTTGTATCAGACCCTAGGGGAAAATAACGTGCGTTTATGGTATCTCTAGTAGACACGCAATAACGTTGGAGTAATCTTAAACAAAAAAATGTATTGTAAATTATGACAGTTTTGCCGGCACATTTTTATCGCGGTTCCCATTCATTCTGCGCGAGAATCAGTAAAAAATTGCAAAACGAGTTTCCATTTTTCGAACAGGGAAAATTAGGTAAAAGTATAAAAAGGGTATAGAATGTTCATAATTGAAATCGTTAGGATTTTATTGAGTATACAGAGGCGGCACGGGCACTGAGATTACACGAGGGTTGGCTGGGGAAACATATATTGACATGATAAACCTTCCTGGGAAGCTGATGACTACATAGTGTGTGACGACTTTATTTCTAGATCACTATCTGGGTCAATTTATTTTGCGGACTGAATTTCTTTGGTGTCGAGACTAGAAAACCATTGGTTACAGTTGGTTTTTGTTTTTCATGTTTCCCCTTTTCTGCCCATGTTAGCGCTAGATCTAATATGGCTGATTTTTCCGAAACTGACCTGTGACCACAGGAATAGTCATAAGAGACACATTGTCTCCTAATATTTTTGACCTCTACTTAAATTCCAAGGTCGTAATCAATAGGATAGATTCCCCATTATCGCTCGTTTGCGAATGTCGTGGGAGACCACCGATGGCTCGGCAATTGCAAATATTCAGTTGACAGATAAATTAAAAAAGAAACATGGTTTGACAAGAATCGGTTTCATACAGTTGGCATACAATATTTAGTTCTTTCCACTAAGGATTTTTAATTTTTATTACACATGAAACATTTTTTTTAAGATTCTTAAAATCTTCACTAGTTTTGCGGTCGCTGAGGTTTCCCTTTGCTCATACCCTTCAGTTATTCTCTTATCTCTATGGGGAGGTTTAATTGTTTAAGCGTGGCTTCGTTGTGTTTGTTTAAGTTTTATCTGTTCCAGATAATGGCACCCATTGGGCTTTGAAGATATATTAGTTAGTTAATATATAATAAAAAATGAACTGTAATCAAATGGAACCAGGTACTCAGGAAGTTACCCTGAAGGAAATAAGTATATTAAGTTATAGAAGTCAGTATATTAAGTTATAGACACTTTGAATGAAACAATTAATTAAATTTATGATTAATATACTGGTCACGAGAAATTAACGAAAGTGATGGGACATTTTTACAGACGTTGACCGTATTTTTTTACAGTTGGTACCATAAATATCATACATGTACAATCTCTGCTAAATGTCGACTTGCAGCCGGGTCTCATGTAGAGGCGTCCAAAATATCGATTTAAGTATAACATTCATCAAATGAAATAAAATATTTTATTTTATGCCTTTCTTCCATTGTTAAATGCTGAACAGATATATGAACATTTTATAATTATCAAAATCTAATGCAAATCCAAAAGTGGAATTTACTATAATTTTATTTCATAGAAGATCTTATCGATAGTTGACCGATGATTATTTACCCCCAACAGACTGCCGTGAATAACATTTGGTACTAGCTGAAGGTCGCTATAGCTAGATATACGTGTTAACGATACTGGGGAGTTTCTACGCGTACCTGTTGGAGCTACATGGGATCAACATATTAAATAAATAAAGTAGCGTGTTTATATTCCGATTCAGATTTTCTTAAATTTTAAATTTTAAATGGAATTCAGATTTTCCCGAGGTATCCCCTAATTAATTTTGGTTCGTTATGTTTTGATATCAGATTAATCCCTACTATTCAAGATTATTTGCTTATTTTAAAATTATTATAATTTCTTTCCCCTTGATTTTTCAATTAAGCTGAGTCTTTGTATATAAATTTTTTTTGCAGATAATGTGTCATGCGCTTTGATGAAGGCTATGAGTCAAAAGTTATTTATTCTATATAATTAATACGGAGTTGGGTTTTTTTTTTCTAGACCATGGTTTACCTGCTTCCGTTCTGATTAGACCATCCCAATTCGGCAGACGTATTGGTGGTGTGCTCTTCTGGGACAAGTTTGTTTTATTTTGCGGGATTATACCCTATAAAGCTGAATGATTAATAATTTAAATATTTCCACATTAGGTGCCCCTATTTCTTTTGTGCCGCAAGGTCTTTCACGCCTGTGACCTTTTTTTCTAGAGGCTCCGCGGAGGGGGGGGGGGGGTTAAGAAAAACAGGTTCACCAGGTGAGTGGCCAAACCACTGCAAATGAATGGGCGGCTTCCACTAAGGGTAAAAGGAATAGCCCTTTATAGGTTTAACAGAGTTTTGCAGATAGTATGTTTTCAGTCGGACGCCGCCACCGCCGCCGCATAGGTTTCCGGAGAACTCCGTAACTACTGGGCAGAATATTTTTAAATTCGGAATTACGATCGGGTCAAATGTGAACTGCTGCGCCATCATTTTTGATTGACCTCTGACCTTTCCTCTCTGCTAGCGTCCATTTGTGCGTCTGTTTCAACACATTTTTGCACCAATGTAGCCCTTGGATAGCTTTATAACATACACAAAAATGATGGCTCCACTTGCAACTACTTTTGCACAGCGTCAATCTGTTCATCTGCCTTGGGATAAAATCACTCATACCTCTGCAATGGTTGGACTTATCCATCTGTAATTTTGCATGTGTATACATCTTGGACAGGTTTCTTGATTTTATGACAGGTGGCGCAACCTACATTCACGTTTACGCTGCAGACATTCAAGCTCATATCTCGGCAACAGTTTGACTGAATTCGCCAAAATTGTGCATGTGTATAGATCTTACATAGTTCTTTATCATGAGCAAAACTAGTGGCGCTACCTGCAATCATATTTGCACAGCGTCCGCCTGTTTGTCTGCTGGGGGAAAAATCACTCATATCTCGGAAGTGGTTTGACTTATCTGCCTTAAATTTTGCAGGTTTATACATCTTGGATTGCTTTCTGGATTTTGTGGCAGGTGGCGCCAGCCACATCTAAGTTTACGCTGCAGACATCAAGGCTTATATCTCGGGACTGGTTTGCTGTATCCTCTTGAAATTTAGCATGTGTATAGATGTTACATAGCTCTTTATCATGCGAAAACTGGAGGCGCCACCTGCAACCAATTTTGCACAAGGTCCGTCTGATTGTTTGCCATCGGATAAAATGATTCATATCTCAGTAGTGGCTTGACCTATCTGCCTTAAATTTTGCATGTTTATATATCTTGGATAGCTTTCTCGATTTTGTGGCAGGTGGCGCCACCTACATTTATGTTTACGCTGCAGACATTCAGGCTTATATCTCAGGACTGGTTTGACATATCTCCCTGAAATTTTGCATGTGTATAGATCTCACATAGCCCTTAATCATACATAAACTTGGTGGCGCCACCTGCCACCATTTTTGCACAGAGTCCTTCAGTTTGTCTGCTGTGGGATAAAATTACTTATATATAAGTATTGGTTTGACTTTTTGCATGTTTATACAACTTGGACAGCTTTCTGGATTTTTTGGTAGGTGGCGCAACCTATTTCGGCTGCTGACATTCATGCTAATATGCAACACACCTGACACTATTTCCCCTTGCCACTCAATACATGCCTCACTTTACCCGTCCCACTCTGATTTCGGCGGATACAAGTAGTCGCTTGTCGACTACCCGTATTCTAGTTATTCCTTTGTGGTATTGTGATTAAGGCACTTAAGAAAAAAAATAATGGTGATTCCAATTACCTCAAAAATTGTTGTCGGTTACGGTTGCAGTTTTACCCTACCCCATACAAATTTTCAGTAAAATATGTATATTACATTTTGCTTTCATTTGTAGAAAGACAATGCAACGAACCAAGGCTGAAGTGGTTTTTTTTGCTAAATGCTTTCATCAACCTGCTTTCTTTTAATCTGGGAGAGTTGTCAGTTTTGCATCAGACCTGCTTAATTCATGACATACAGTACTAAAACCAAAAAATTAATACTGTTGGAATATATTTTATGGGCCAATCTTTTTCATATTTGCAGCTATGCTTTTCGCGTACAAGAGACTTCAACGACATATGCATGTGTATACAAATAAGGCATATGTCTGTTAACATGCCTTAGACTCTACTCTCAACCGACTACACTGAATAAACATCGTGTTTCACGATGTCGCCTGAGCTTCAACAAATACAAAGCATCTTTCATATAATTTCAAGGTAGAATGCTTCTTTATACAATAGTTATATCTATGGTATTTCCCAAGCAATGAAGCTGTCGGACCTATGTTGTTTATCGGAAAAAAACTTCTCACTTATAAATTCGTACACCCCATATATGCCTCCCGTCTCTTTCCAAATTTTTTTTCTGTGATTTCTGGAACAGAATAATTTTTCTTTCTATGTTGATATTTTGGGGGAGGATGTTCCTGGAGAATTCTAGCAGAAGTAATCTTTATATTATAAAAGTGAAACACATGTCAAAAGTTTCTGCAAAAACCATAGGATTAAAATATGCGTCGTTTAGTCTATATCGGCTCATTACATAAATATGCATCAGACACAGTCATGGAGTTTCCACGGGTGCAGCTAATATAATTAATAATGCAATTAACATTTTTTCGATAATTCTATTTTTTCATGGCTAGATTCCAGCTTTTAAATCTCGTGTCTTTCACGTGGTTTATCTTAATCAAATATGTGTTTAAAGCATAAGCATAATTTATCACTTTGTTAAATCTGATAGGGGATAATCTGAACAGTGCGGGGGTCATCTGAATCTTAACACCCTGGTCTCCACGGGAAGAACGATCTGAATAAAAACCCAAAACCTTTCAGAAACAGGCACAGAACACAAACCATCACATCAATACTCCACAGGTCTGCTTAGTAATTAGACACCAAAACCAGAAGACGTATACAAGTTTATTATAAACGACACATTCTTTATTAAGTAGGATTCTGAATGTTTAAATACCATGCAAACCTTGAATGATAAGAATACTGAGATATACAGTGTATTTACAAAATCTTCCTGTAAGGCAAGGACAAGGTTGAGCCAGTCGTAAGGCAATACAGTCTGTCAGTAGAAGTGGACTTCAACAACGTACCTTATCTACTGCGCTGGAGATAGTTTGAACTAGTGCGCATGCGCTTACACACGGACGACAGTGCCGAATTAACGCATCTGGAGGCCCTTAGCCAGGAAACATCGGAAGGCTCCAATTTAATAGTCTCTGATCAGGATAAACAAAACGTTTCTCTAACTATTGATGAGAGTGGTGTCTTTAATAAAATTAACTTTGATAACACTTTTACGACCATATAATCTGTCCTTAGCGCCCGCTGTAAACTGGTTATGTATTTTTAATGTTACTATAGGACTGAAGCCAGAACATAAAATCTGAGCAAATGTAAGTCCCATCAATGTGATGTTGAATACTGGATTTATGATTACACATTTCTTTGATTTAGGTACTAACAATGGTATTAATGAATGGGACGTTTCCTGTGAATCACTTGAGGCTGAGTCCCCGTAAAAAAAAATGAGGCCTTTGGTTGAAATGCAATTCGACGCGCGATACTGTGCATTGCCGGCCACAGGCACAAGCGATTTGCATATGCTCCTGCGCGACCATGCCACCTGGTTAACATTGAGCGCCCACTTGCCCTACATTAAAGCTAGACCCCTGAGGAAATGAAGAGATACAACAATGACTAAACACATAAGTACTTTTACAGTAATGACGTTAACCCCTGACTATTTATCCACTATCTGAACTGAAAACATTGATGTACATTAAAACCCCGCGAACTCGACCACCGTTTGATCAGTTGATCATGTTTCCGAGTTTGGCAATATTGGATTACCTCTGTATCATCTTATAGCAGGGTAACTTAAATGGCGTTTAAATGTAGTAAATCTGTTTTGAAAATTCTGGCCCTGTGCCGTACCCTGATGACCATACTTAATAAACCGTGCCGTTGAAAGCAATGGTTACTTGAGTAAATGGAGTTATAATAATATATATAAGGGGGATGTAAGCGATTTCAGGCGGGCCGGATTCGAACGGTTAATGTCTGTTCAGATGTTCAACGTCTTAACCACAATGATCCTTATTGTCATGTTTCGTGATATATTCAGATAGGACCAATAGCAGTGATTGTGGTGACTGGGCGGTCTGGTAAGTGGGGTTTTACTCTACGAGAGTAACGACATTCTGTATATGAAGTTTACAAAAATTACATAGGCCAACCATGGTTTTTACACAAACAAAACATTACAAACCGCCTCTCAAAAGTAGGTAGATATACTTAAAACAGGCATTTACCAAGGAGTTAAGGTAATATCCCTGACAAAGTTCTTCCATTGAAAATCAATCCGAAAGCTTATTCTTAATTTACTAGACCCCGTAATGTTTATACCATTTTGAAACTAATACAGTGTTCTATCAAATAACAGCACCCGGGAGATGTGCTTTTGTTTGCTAAACTATCATGTTTTTTTTATTTCTTTTTATTATTTATGGATTTATTATTAATGTTATTGTTATAATAATAATAATAATAATAATAATAATAATATAATAATAATAATAATAATTACTTTTGTTACTGTTATCATCATCCATATTAAATTTACACAAGAAAGAATATCATTCAAATCAACCTGAGTCCACTAAAAAGGATCGCAACGAATAACTCTATTAAAAAATTTTTGTTTTTGTTTTTAGTATAATAAAAAGTTAAAAGACAATTTATTAAAATAAATGCACCTTTAGATGAAACACTGTGCTAGCTTTAAAATGATATATACTAATTGGAGACTTTATATTTAATTATGAATACCCTAATATGAATATATAAAACCAATTTTGGTGGATTATAAATGCATTTTCTTTGCCGGAAATGCTATCTTTGGATAGGACCTGGATTAATCTCACCTAGCCCTGAATGGCATAGCGTCGATGAATACACGCCATCGTTGCATAATAAGCTTAAACTGCCTGATTGAAGAACATTTTCAAAGGTATCAGGAAGGGTGAGGAAGGATGGCCACTCCAAATGGTAGAACAAAGCACAATGTATTTATTTCTTTTCTTATATATGAGCCATTCTGAAAAATGATTTTGTGTTCAATTAAATTTTGTTTAAGGCATTTTGTGGACATCTTTTTTTAGTGTGCGTTTACCCCTACTATTACAAAACAGGAAATGGCTCAATGAATTACCTGTTAAGTTTAAAAGAAACATTCAATAATTAACGATAATCACAGGCCAAACATAGTCATAGACCTAGGTTGTTATGGTCAAAGATAAATATGAAATCACATAAACAACGGGTGGTTCTTTTTTTATTTGTGTAATATGAAAATTATTGGAATCGAATTTACTATAATATGAAGTTTTTATTTAATTATAATATGGAAATCAGGGCCGCCGAAAATCCTATTTCCCTCAACAGCACGATTTGAAACTGTAATAATTATTCAAACGAGGCTTATAGGCTTCAATGAACTATCTTTGATATCTGACCATAAATTCTGTCTAGGCCTAGGTTTATTTCAAATTTTAAATTGAAACAACACTATACATAAACAAAGGTTTGATTTTATATTAATTTAAATAAATAAAATGAGGGTTTTCTTGGAAGTATCACAATTTCTGCAAAATCTCCGTTACAAACCTTGAAACTGTGGATCGAGTAGGACATAGCCGATAGTGGTGGGGTGTCAAGTTTTGGAGATGAAGATTTCCACGATTCATTCGACAGAGCTTTACTGTTAGCTGTCGTATATATTGTTTGCATGCGCTTTGAACGAAACAAAATATCAGGCTAGGTAATAAATGACAAGATAACTTGAACCGGACAAAATTTCCTGTCTCCTATGCTTGATGCATTAAATCGTGTTTCATTATTCTACGAAAAGATTGTGTTGTTTTCTGGCCAAAAGACCAGGGAATGAATAGCTAGCCGACCGTTAATTCATTAGGACATAAGAAGCTGGGTTTCTCATAGAATAAGATTGCTTTTCCAGATTCGATCGCTTCACTGAAATTAGTGGACAGTTGTTAAACCGTTGTTTATGTGGTTTCGTATAAATATTTGATCATGAGGACCTAAATCTAGACAAGTTTGTCCAGTTATCTTTGACCATGAGAAAAGGACCTAGACCCATAATTGGCCAGTTATCTTTGACCATGAGAACCAAGATCTACACCCAATATTGGCCAGTTATCTTTGACCAAAGAAACCTATATCTAGACCCATAATTGGCCACTTATCTTTGACCAAGAGATCCTAGTTCTAGACCCATAATTGGCCAGTTATCTTTGACCATGAGAACCTAGATCTAGACCCATAATTGGCCACTTATCTTTGACCATGAGAACAAAGATCTAGACCAAATATTGACCACTTATCTTTGACCATGAGAACCAAGATCTACACCCATAAATAGCCACTTATATTTGACCATGAGAACCCAGATCTAGACCCAATATTGGCCAGTTTTCTTTGACCATGAGATCCTAGTTCTAGAGCCATAATTGGCCACTTATCTTTGACCACGAGAACCTAGTTTTAGACAATTTTGTCCAGTGATCTTTGACCATGAGAACCAGACCCTAGACCCGTAATTGGCCACTTATCATAGACCATGGGAACCCAGATCTAGGCCCAAAATTTTCCACTAATCCTTGACCATGAGAAACCAGATCTCAACCAAATATTGGCCACTTAACGTTAACCATAAGAACTAAGATCTAGAGCCATAATTTGTCCACTTATCTTTGACCATGAGAACCAAGATCTACATCCATAATTAGCCACTTATATTTGACCATGAGAACCCAGATCTAGACCCAATATTGGCCAGTTTTCTTTGACCATGAGATCCTAGTTCTAGAGCCATAATTGGCCACTTATCTTTGACCACGAGGACCTAGTTCTAGACAATTTTGTCCAGTGATCTTTGACCATGAGAACCAGGCCCTAGACCCGTAATTGGCCACTTATCATAGACCATGGGAACCCAGATCTTGACCCAAAATTTTCCACTAATCCTTGACCATGAGAAACCAGATCTAAACCAAATATTGGCCACTTAATGTTAACCATAAGAACTAAGTTCTAGAGCCATAATTGGCCACTTATCTTTGACCATGAGAACCAAGTTCTACACCCATAATTAGCCACTTATATTTGACCATGAGAACCCAGATCTAGACCCAATATTGGCCAGTTTTCTTTGACCATGAGATCCTAGTTCTGGAGCCATAATTGGCCACTTATCTTTGACCACGAGGACCTAGTTCTAGACAATTTTGTCCAGTGATCTTTGACCATGAGAACCAGGACCTAGACCCGTAATTGGCCACTTATCATAGACCATGGGAACCCAGATCTAGGCCCAAAATTTTCCACTAATCCTTGACCATGAGAAACCAGATCTTAACCAAATATTGGCCACCTAACGTTAACCATAAGAACTAAGATCTAGAGCCATAATTGGCCACTGATCTTTGACCATGAGGACCTAGATCTAGACCCAATATTAGCCAGTTATCTGTGACCATGAGGACCTAGATCTAGACCCAATATTGGCTAGTTATCTGTGACCATGAGAACATTGACCTAGACACATAATTGGCCACTTATCTTTGACGATGAGAACCTAGATCTAGACCCAAAATTGGCCAGTTATTGATTATGGTTTTTGGTTACTTATTTGAGTATTAAAGTAAGTATAACTTCTAACTAAACAAATCATTAAGGAATTGCTTTGTTCTAATTTGGAAAGCTTCACTCCCTTTTTAAGGCCCCTTTTTCGATCTTTTTCTACAGACCTGTCTCACGAGCACGTATAAGAATTATTTCAGTTTTTCCTTCACATTTTACTCCTGCTGCACCAGTAGATATGTGAATACTACGGAGAATGTACCCTACAGTGTGACAAATGAAAGTGTTTGTTTTTATTTCCAGTGTTTGATTTTAACTTGAGTTTAAAATATTTTAATTATTATCAGGTTTATTTAGGAAACCCCCTGCACCCTTTTTTATCATTTTAGACCAGGTATTAACCGTCAAATATGATTATATATTATTTGATTATATATTAATCGTTCATAAGGGCTTTTATAAATTGTTGACCCATAAAGTTTTTCAGTCAATATAAGCACACCATAAAAATGCCCTTTAAGCACATGTTTCAACTGTATATATTAAAAATGGTATGTTTTGAACTATTGATACGGGAGAAATGTCGATTTAATAGCCAGCGAATCTGGAATATCCCAAGTTATCACATACTATATTTTAGAACATATTGCTAGCTTTCATAAATGTACATGATGATTACGGAGAAAATAATACCTAAACACACTCGTGAGACAGAAACCTTAATGTACGAGAATTCAGCGCTTGACAGTAGTGGCTCTGCGGGAGAGTTTGGGTGATTTGTTTTGAGAGGCTGCCAGTAAGAGATAAAAGTACTCCAGCACTTCAAAGAGAGTCACAAAAGACACACCAATCCACAAATTCAGTAAACCACCGATACTACTTAGTAAAACCTCTGTGGTCATAGCGGCTTCGTCCTCCATTAGTGTTAAATACGGGGAATCAAATCGTACATTAACTTCCATAAAATTCTTTGATATGAGGTCAGACTTTTGCAGCATATGGAAGGCCTTGCTTCGGTTCTTTTGCATTGTTTCCTTTATCAAAGGATACACCGCAAATTTATCTCGAACATGTGATTCCATTAAATCTATGACCTTGTAATAAAATTGTAACTGATATGAATGATGCGGCCATGTTGCTTGATGTATGGTTTGCGTAAATTCCTGAAATACGCAGGGCTCCGTGCAGCGGTCGTCACACTGCAGCCGGGCGCTGTACACTTCCATGTCACAGCGATTTAATTCAGAGGTATGATCATCGGATTGGTGTGAAAGATTGCCGCAGTATGGATTTTCATCCCTCATTTTCTCAGTTGAAGGAAGAGACGAACTTATGCAGCCGCATATTTCTATCAATTTTTCCTGCAAGCAAAAATCTCTGCATGTCTCTAGACGGTTAGTGTAGTTCAGTTCTTCCCCGCTAGATAGCACCACCTTGCTTTGATCTGTGCAATCGCCATGAGGGGGCTTCTGCAAGTGGCGTTCCATGCGGTCCAGCTCTACTGAAATACTTCTTCCTGGAGCCAGATATACACCTTTTTCCAAATTTGGATACGTTCCCCGTTCATGAATACTCATAATCATACCTTTTCTCGCCTCCTCCCCTGAAGATACACCAAGATGTTCAAAGCTGTGCTCAAGAAAATCATCAATGTATAAAATAAGGCTGAGTGCTCTGATTTCATTCGGGGAGGGCTTGTAACGTTTTGTCGATTTGTCGGTTGTAAGTTCCGCCACGTGGATGGTGTGACACACGAAGTACTGCGGGTGTAGGAACGTTATCACATCTTCGTCGGGTATACAAGAAAAAACATCTGACACCTTCATACTTTTCCGGCTGAACCATCCCTGTAGTTGACAGATCACTATCATTTCACTCATTTTGTGCCCAAGATCCTTGATCCGAGCTTTGTCCGTATTTTCAAAAAATCCCTGGAGATGCAGGTAGCGCATAGGATCAAGCCAAGGTATACTCTCTGACATCTCGGAGCTTTTCTCCATCACTATTTCTGAATAATTATGCTCCAGCTCTTGCAGGAATTCCGGGCTTACACCGCTCTTAATGGCTTGCATGTTGCATATTGTTATATCGGGAAAATTTGTGAACCGTTTAATTTTACTGATAGACGTGATAACATGAAATTCGAAGTAAGTTTTCAACATATTTATCAAATGCCAAAGTGCGATAGCGCCCCCTATTAGCACAGCCAAAGACCAGATAACTCGAAGAAGGAGGTTCGGTGCTCGGGCGGCCCTAGCCAGACCTTTCATAGAAGATAACATACAGAAATTGTAGGTCTGTTTCTTGATATGTAGCTTCCCCATGTTTAAATATTATATAACGTTAGTCACTTAAGCCAGTCTGATCAAAACCACTTCCTGAATTGTAATAACAATTGTTTCACGTAACTACCGTAATGTATCTAAAATGCACATGACAGGCGTTTTTTATCAGCGTCCTTGTCTTCTGGGCGATAATCCAGTATAAGGAAGGTTTCTCACAGTCATAATTAATGAAATTTAAATTAAATTACATTCAGTATAAACACAAATTAATTGATAACAACATGGCCGGCTGGGCGCCTCATCCTCTGTCCTGTATTGTAACGCTGGCGTCAACGAAGAATGTACTTTACATGAGTTGTGTCATCTCTGGTTGTTACGAAAACATGTCATGTTATTTTCTACCTGCAAAAAGTAATAAACCAATATTTGATAGTTGATACCTACACAGACGAGAGTTATATAATTAATCCAGATCACAGGCATAGGGCAAAGTCACTTCTGTTAATACTTGTTTCATAACTGCTAAATAACATCTTTACACCAAAGAAATAAGGCTACATACAGCAAGTAATTATATAGACGGTGGCATACATGTGACATGAATTTTTTTGTCTTATAATAAATGAAACAATATATGCAGGTATATGTTTGTGTAGATTTCATGGCATGTAATGATTTAGCATAAAGAAAAATTATAGTGCGACACCTACGTTAATATCAAAATTATCGTCCATATGAAGAATAATATGTGGTTTAAATTATGCTTTGTGTTTATCGCGATAACTTCAATATGCGATTTAGAAAAAAAGAACCTTTGGACAGCTCAGGTACAGGACTGCATAAGTACTGAAGAAATTTCCCAAATACCATAAAAACATTAGTAGTACTTTAATATATTGTATATGGTAAAATGCCTTCATGAGGTTGTGTATTGAGACTGCTTTTGTTTGTTTGGATGATGAATCACCAATTGCATAAAACAAAATAAATGGTACATATCTTCCTAGAAGCATAATTAACTTGTCACACCAGCCGACTAGAAGTGCACAAACAACCGCCTTGACGCGTGTGTCTGGCCTGCTTCAAGGTTATGTATATAAGACTGACAGAGCGCCACAGCTTATAGTTGCCGCGGCGGTATAATTTAACCGCTGTAGTAAACAATAACACTTGCTAAGTGGTGTCGGCGGTTAAACTATACACTCACGATATTCTCAGGGCACAGCCTTTATTACCTCTGTATCATATTCCAATCACGAGGCTTTACAGAAAATCTTGGCATCCAAAATCAGATTGCTGCCCAAGGAACAGCTAACAACACCGCGGTAGCACAGAGTTAATATTAGCGAGGCCACACACACAAATAGTTCTACAAATTCACCGCTCTAACTTTTCTTGGATAATTTTTGCAAATTAAGACCATGTAATATATAATTTTGTTATTTTGTGCTAATTTTGCATCTGGTCCTTGAAAGAAATCTTAAAGATATCGAAATTAGAATAAATATTATGTAGACTGTATCCGCATTTTCAAGAATTGAAGCAATTTGTTAATTTTCTTTAAAAGCTTGCAAAATTCCAATCAAATTGTCTTAACTCACAAGCACTCGTTTCCAGCACTAAAATCGCTTAGAAACCGTAAACACGTTGAGTATGGGCGATATACAAGTTATAAAAGTCCTTTGATAACAGGTATATCGCCCATACTCAACGTGTTTACGGTTTCTAAGCGATTTTAGTGCTGGAAACGAGTGCCTGTGTCTTGACTGGTAATTTGCTCGCTTGCATCATAGTTTTTGTTTTCATAGTTTGCAGATATTTGTGCGAGGCCTAAGTTAAGATAATCTCACAAACCTTGTGACTCGAAAGGTGATTATTTTTAATTATGGACTTTAACAGGTGAGGAAACGATGTTATAATTCAATTTAAATTGGTATTATTTCAGTTTTCAATTTTGTTTTCAAACAATGGATAGCGTATAAGAACAGAGTCATAGAGTATTCTTTAAGAATAGCCAATCGTGTTACGAAAAATTAAAACAAGGGTTTGTGCTGTATACCTTTTTTTCTGTTTATCTATCCGCCTGTCTGTATCTGACTGTGTATCTCTCTCTCGCTCTCGCACACACACATCCCTCTCTCCTTCTCTCTCCCATTCACACCCCTCCAACACACACAACATATATATATATATATATATATATATATATATATATGTATTTATATGTGTGTGTGTGTGTGAGAGAGAAGTTAAAATTGTTCCCTATGGCAAAAATAATGGACAGTTTAAATAAATATATGACGCCAATTTTTAAACTTAAGAAACAATCACAGTATATGGTCACATTCTTATAAATGAGACAGTAACAGTCATCTATTAAACAGAGATATCATTAAATAATATCTGCTTGGCGAGTGCCTCACAATGCTCACCGAAGGTTCGGTAACATATGATCTATCTACCTGAAATTGGCATATAAAAGCTGGATTCAATAAATGTAGTTTAAAATGAGTAGAGAACTATAGAGCGGCTGAGACGAACGTATGTAAACTTACCTCACTCCATGACCCAGGAGATTGTAGACCAGTATCCATATATCCAATCTTGAAGATTGGCCAAAGTCAAGTTCATATCAGCACTGGTTGGGAAATCTGTGAAAAAAGACAATAGATGGGTGAAAACAGTCAAGCTGTGCACGTCTGTGTGCCAGTCAGGGTGATAGTTCCCGCGAGAGCGAGATTAACATGTACTCGCAGCCGGCCCCCTCGCTGCCTGCATGCATACAGCTCCCTGCCGATGTATATATCATTGGTTTACGTATACCGAGCATGGGCCAGACCTCCGTCAATTACGGTTACATACGATCGATGCTCTGTGAATATATCATTGCCGTCATCACTGCCGGGGAATGGCCAGCAACATCAACAATATCATGTCTCTTAACATTATTTAATTTATTTTAGAACTTTTGATAATGTTATTATTAATATTTTATTAGGACTTCTACTGATGTAGTTTTAGATTACAAGGAGCTTTAGACGTGCCGAGAAACAACATTGCATGCAGTTGTGTGAACCTAGCGTAAAGATGGTGGTTCGGGGGAAAAGATCCTCTTAGGTCGGATATCCCCTACCTTTTGATATTCATTTCCAACAGTTATATTATAGCTCTTGCTAATATTGTAAGTAGTGTTATTGATGTTGTTGTAATCATTATTATACGTTCTGCTTGAAGTGATAGTTACGTTAATGTCGTTATTTTTATTTTAATGTTCTTGGGTTTCTTGTTGTAATTCTTAATATTATAATTTTTATTATATCATCTAATCAACTGTGATCGGATGTTTCTTGAATAAAAATTAATAAAATTTTATGTTCTTGGGTTTGTTATTGTAATTCTTAATATTATAATTTTTATTATATCATCTAATCAACTCTGATCGGATGTTTCTTGAATAAAAATTATTAAAATTTCATCACTTATATTTTCCATTCCCACAAAGCGTTTCTATGCACATAGCTCTCCGACAAAAACACGCATATTTTATAATATATACAGACGAGCTGACATGACTTAAATAAAAACAAGTTGGCAGCGATGCGATACAGATTTAGTGGGATGTTTGGTCGCCTGAAAAAACTATGCTCCGAAATGTTAATTGATATAGCAGGGCCTGGAATTTTTAGCCTGGCGGTGAATCAGACGGTACACGTAAGTCAGTATGTCATTATTTCTTTTTTACTTGCAGAATATATCAAACTCCGTGTGTTTAAAAGTTATGATGAGAGAAATCCTGTGTTTTCATGTTTTATTAGAAATAAATACACTGCATCGCTATAACATTTATTACTTACATATTTCACACCCTTTTCTATATTATAAGTCCATGGCCTGTTGCCTGTTCCATCAGGTTAAAGATGGCTGTACTACAGTCATAAAATAAGAAAGACCAAGCTTGCTGGAGTTTATGATTTATATACACGGGGGTGCTACGTACCTACTCTCAATCAAGACCTCAGGCTTTTTTGGTGATATCTTTACATTTATCAAGACTCATACACTCAAACATTACAACATGTTCAGTAGTACCTATAAACCATCAATAAACACAATTGATTCTGTCAATAAAATATGCTGTAGTAAGACTTGGAATAAAAATTTGTCTTAATCATTGCTTATTAAATAACAAATTATCGTGAGACTTGTTATTCCTCTGACCTGTGCAGCAAATAGTTCACACGTTTCTGTTGTTGTTATTTATGAATATCAAAATATTTTAGTCTGTCATCATAACATTAAAGAGCCATCTGTCGTATTTGGGATGTAAATAAACTTGTCTTCTAGTACAACATATTAAACGAGTAGAATAAGCTAGTATAGTTAATTAAGTCCTGCCTCTATCCTTGTACAGGAAATATTGCCAAATGAAACAAATCACAGTCTACGTGTCACGTCCGTATAAGTTCCATAAATAAATCATAGAATAAATAAAACAGACATAAAAATGCAATGAAAACAACGTACAAATATGATTAAAAGCTCGGGCTAAATAATAAGATAAACTAGAGATCTGCATATGTCAAGAAATAGGGCGAACCTCAGGTGGTCTTTCAAGATTACACCCTTGACACCCTTGAGTCGCTGACGGGGATGGAAACAGGGATTTTTCAGACCCGCAAAATAGTCTACTATTTTACTCACTATTATCTTAAATTATCTGTTACACAACAAATTATGTAAGCCTTAAGAATGGATTGTTAAGAAGACAGTTATTATTTTCAATATACAGTGGAACCTGTCTGAGAGGCTACCTGTCTAAAAAGGCCCCTTGTCCATTAAGACCACCCTTGAGTGAACCTAGCATTCATATTAGTTAAAACTGACCTATCTAAAAAGACCACCTGTGCATTAAGACCTTTTTGGCTAGTCCAATGGGTGCTCTTATTACACAGGTTTCACTGTAATTTTTATGCAGTCTGATATTTACTTCAATATAAAAGATTCACTTTAAAAAACAAACATATAAAGTTTATTCGTCATATTCTCAGCTACATCCTTAATGTCACGGAGAACGGTAGCTCATTTTAAATGAATCCCGGGATACTTTGATGTTATTAGGCCTACGTTAACGCCAGTAGTCAAGAACGGCATCGATGAACAGAGGACGTGGGCCCAGTCCCGGCGTCGTTTTAAAGTCAAGAGCTTCTTAAAACACGAAGCCAATGGTCTGACTGTAGTTATTTTGCAGGAGGAATTCATCTCGAAATGTGAATTCGTTAAACACTTACATCTGACCGTAAGACCGTTAAGACGAGGAAGTCAGTCATCTCCCGTAAAGAATCAACTACTGCCCGATGTAAACACAGCTATATGAACTACTATTACGGCACTTAACCGGGAAAGATAACAGTCTGGTTTCGTGAGCCTGGATTGATCCTGAACGGTTCAACAATGTAGACTGAACATATCCTAAAATATGACCTGTCGGGCGTTGATCCAATGAAAAGAAAAGCGACGTGCCAATTTAAAAGGAGAAACAGCACATTTTGTGTTTGTGTGATCATTTCGCTGCAAAGTCATTATGGTGAGGTCATGGCGAGCGTATTGCTTTCCTGCAATAACCTTCATTTAGTGAGTTAAGGTTTATCATTTACCTGAGTCCTTATATAGTTTCCAGAACACGCTCCTAGATGACAAAGGCATTGTCGTTTTCTGCACTAGCGGCAGTACAACGTATGCATCTTTCAAAACCACTGATTGCTGCAGGTTTGCGAATGGGACCCCAAACCCATCAGCTACGTCATATCAGCGGTTATGGGAGTAACTGCTGGGACTAACAGGCTCGTCTTGTCTCAATTCCCTGGTGTCAGATTGCACATATACTTACTCTGGCGTTATGACCTTAACATAAACTGAGAATCCTTCGCGTAGCGTGGTCTTCTGATCACCTCTTTTGCCATGCATTTGGTGCCTACTTTTGTAAAATAAATTAAATTTTCCTACAATTACCACCTGGTGCATCCTCTACAATGGATCAAGTTAGGATGCAAAAAAAAAAAAACAAAAAAAAAAAAAAAACAAGTCTGACGGGGCCGGATCCACTGTATGCAAAAGTTTGCGTTAGTGGTTCATAATTATAATTTGGTATAGCAAGGAGGGGATTAAATAGACTTGAGATTTACTATAACGAAGGATTTGGGGGGGGGGGGGTAGGGGTAGGGGATGGAGCAGAATGACGTCATAATTCAATCACTCGATTAATAGTTTTGTCATATTTTCCTAATAGGATTTTCCATATGTTCATTGCCTCATTGAACTGTCATAAATGATAGTTTAATCCATAAATCAAAAGTGAATTTTTAATTATGATGTGCTGTAAACTGAGAAAAAGTTCATTTTTGTATGATGAAACACAGGGTTCAGAGAATTAGGTAGGAATTAGGGAAATTATGATATTCTGGGAGAGGGATTGTCTCCTGGAGGGGGATGATTCTGTCGGTATTCTCCTGTGGATGTGTCCCTCACATGCTCAAACGTCCGTTACAGAGGCATTATATAAAATTTTCTTGACACAAATTACCTAGAGTTCATTTATATGTACGCACAGAAAGCCAGAAATCGCATACATTCTAAAGAAAATGTAGGTGAATAGCGGACTTTATGTGAATACGAGTCTATGTGCCATAAACGCCGAAAGAATCTTTGATGTCACCTGTATGTTTTATTGCCTAAAATTATGTATTTCTCTTTACACATCTATATCGAAAAATAAAATGCTTCCAATCAAGTGCAATAAGCTGTGATTTAGCTGTAGACAGGCACTTACAAAAAAACGAAACACGTGGCCCTGCGCGTGCACTCAATGTTCCCCGGCACTCTGTCACTAATGTTACCTGGTAAATTACACGGGAACCCATATGTCAGTCGGAACATCGCACGGCACGAAACAACACCTGACTATTAACAAGGGATCAGGCAAGTGCAACAAAGTCTACGCTACGGACATAAAGTTGAAATGTTGACAGGTTTGGTGGCCTCGCAGGGTTTTTTACTACATGTAGAGTAGATTTAAAGACCAAAGCTGTTTTAGAGACCACGTCATCAGCGCCAAATACTCACACGGTTTCTTCTTTGATCCAGAAGAAAGTTGCTATTTCTCATATAGTTGCAAGGGATAAATTGTGTATTTTCCCCGAAGAGTCTTCTGATGTTCATTTAGTTTGACTTCATCCAGTATGTACTGCGATACTGTTTCGTAGGAGCAGTGTTAGAGTGGTTCCCACTCTTAAAGGTACAGATTTTGATTTTTATTTAATTATAAACGTTTGCAGTATATAAATAAAATGTTGCACGAGTTAAAACGTACATTTTTTGTTAGAGTATTCGTATATGGGTTAGTTAAAAGAAACCGTTGTACCATCAATTTAAATTGTCTAAATCTATAATCAAAGGTAGTTTCTTGGGAACATATGCAACGTAGACCAGATATGTATCGTGACAGGTTTGGTGGCCTCGCAGGGTTTTTTACTACATGTAGAGTAGATTTAAAGACCAAAGCTGTTTTAGAGACCACGTCATCAACGCCAAATACTCACACGGTTTCTTCTTTGATCCAGAAGAAAGTCGCTATTTCTCAAATAGTTGCAAGGGATAAATTGTGTATTTTCCCCGAAGAGTCTTCTGATGTTCATTTAGTTTGACTTCATCCAGTATGTACTGCGATACTGTTTCGTAGGAGCAGTGTTAGAGTGGTTCCCACTCTTAAAGGTACAGATTTTGATTTTTATTTAATTATAAACGCTCGCGAATGGGCGAGCACTATCGCCAGGATGTGGTGAATTCATGATATATGAAAAATACAGACTATATATATATATATATATATATATATATATATATATATATATCCCTTACTTTCTAAAGAATAAAGACAGGAAAACATCATAAAGATAACGTTTGCAGTATATAAATAAAATGTTGCACGAGTCAAAACGTACATTTTGTGTTAGAGTATTCGTATATGGGTTAGTTAAAAGAAACCGTTGTACCATCAATTTAAATTGTCTAAATCTATAATCAAAGGTAGTTTCTTGGGAACACATTGAACGTAGACCAGATATGTATCGTGAAAGTACACAATATAATGAAGTATATGGAATATAGACTGAAGTTATACGCTATCAAATTGCCCAGTGGTTGACCTAAAGTCGGTGGTGCAACAGACGGACAGACGACCCGTCCGAAATAAACACAGAAACTTTGCCAGAGATTGAGACAGAGAGGAACAGAGATAGACAGAAGGAGAGAGACAGACAGCTGCTAGTCAGCGGACAGTCATGTAGATATGTAACATCCATATAACAGTGGACAGTGCCATTATTGATTTTCGGGACGCCATTTCAGAAGATCTAAAACTCAGGCTACTTGAAGTAAAACTTAGCATGAGTAATTCACAAAATTAAAAACAGATGCTGTTGGAACTCCTTTCTCAAGACTACATGTTTCCTTGTTTATGATAAATTAATAAAATAAGATGATAAACACGTCAAATAGTAATACTTGTATTCTATAAATGTCAAGTTAAATGGCATAAAAGAATAAAAGATATACATACGAAGTAAACTTAATATACTGGATGAATTTTAGCATGTTATAAATTGCAGATAGCGTGTATACACATTAATATTTGAAACCTTACATATCAGTAAAGGCGAAAATCAAATGCTTTTCCGTTATTTCAAAAAGTTGCAAAAGAGTTACATTTTGCTTGTACAGTGATTAAGGATAGTTGTGCCATTATTTTCATTTTGCAAACTTTCCATGTACAAGAAATCAACTTTAAAAGTAGTTAGCCGAGAATATTTTATGATTTTTTTTGTACGGTTGTTCTTTTCTCAAAAATATACTGAATAGGAAAAGAATATGACGCATGTAGTCAACAAAAAAAAAAAAATGATTAAAACCGACTTCAAGTCGTCTGCATCTTATGGAATACCAAGTTACACGTGTCTCAGCGACAAATTAGGGTTTTTAGCAGTTTTTGCTGTTGAATGGCCACGTTGTGGGAGACAGACGACTAGAAACAGGTTTCTATATGTCACGTCTGAGATTAGATTAGGGAGGCAGCCACAGCGTGATGAGCAATTCTCCGTCAAAATGAAACCGACAGAGGAAATCTAAATATATTCCTAATGTCAAAACATGTAATCGAAGTACAATTAGACTTTCATTTTATCATTTCTGACGTTATATATATATATATATATATATATATATATATATATATATATATATAAATATTATATATATATATATATATCCCGAATTTTGTCAGGACTTAACAAACTTGCAATCTTAAAATATTTAAAATATTCAATATAAATAGTGATCTTTGAAAATGTTATTATTTTTGGTCTACATTTTTTAACCGTTCCAGGGCCGCATTTTTATATGACACTAGCCATTGCAGAAGGTACCGTCAATATTATATTGTAGCCATGTGACGAGAAAATAGCAATCGGAGAGCTCATTACTTCACCAATTCACTGACTGGTTCCATAAGCAATTATTCCTTGTCCCATGGCCCCCACATTCTCGAGATCGGATCGAAATTCATTTAGGATCGATGAAGATATTGTGTTGACAAAAGACCGGTATGAGACAGACAAGAGTTAGAGCATAACCTTTGCCAACAACTTTGGTTGGAAATATAACCAGTGATAGAGTCCAATATGGATGACCATGGCAGGAAAAGATCAGTGTCGGTTGTATGGACTGTTTTTCTGTATGCATATATAGGGGGATGTGGGTTCGACTCTGATAAAATCAGGTGCCTTCAGACGAGTGTAATTAGCACGTTTATCGGACTGCAATGTTTCTCCATATACTCAGCCGTGGACGTGAATATATATGTTACAAAGGGAGTGGAAATGATGGGCTCTGAGATAGTCTATGTTAGTCTTTCAGATATGGAAAAGTGTCAATGTTAAAGTCAGATATGCTTGGCCCACATTAACGATACATGCCGCGCCATCGTAATGTCTCGGAAGAGTCAAAAGGTTTTGTGTATGTTTCCGTATTTCCATAATATAACTTAAATATATGTTCTGAGACTAGGTATGTGCATATTCCGAAAGGTAAAACTGTCCTTTACAATGTGGTGTATGAAAACTTTGTGATTTCCCAAAACTTTTTATTTTAAATCGATGTTCATCAGTCATAAAATATTAAAAATCAAACAGTGCTCTATGGAAAAATAGGAATATGTTCACAACCCCATAACTTGCAAGATGAGTGTTAACAATTTTCCCTCAAAAACGTTCGTTAACGGTAAATTTAAAAATGTACTTTACTCATGCATATTACAAACTTAAGTAAAAATACTTAAGTATTATAATCTGAATTATGACAGTTAAACACTCCTGGGGGTTAACATATATATTTTAGCATTATGACCAGAGTCATTAGTTCAATACAACAGGGCTGAGAAGAAACGAACACTGCCGGAAAATTAAGTAACATCATCAGTGTTTCACCGTATTTACACACAGTAAACAAGATTTTAGAAAACATGGAAATGTTCATCAATGAAAAGTAACAAAATTCAGTGGCTACATACATTAGAAATGTGTTTCTGACATGACCTGTTTACTTATTGTTAACTCCCAGTGGTCAATACAGGAGTTGTAATTCAATCTGGTCCATTCTACTCCATATCTGACAGGACTTCTGTCTTATAGGTCGGCTAATGTGCGTGTTCCGGAAGTCATCAGTCTGAAGCTCGGGTCTTTGGCATGTTGGTACTAGCGCATGTATCTTGGAATTAGGTTACTTCAGCAGCCTTGTACGCCGCACGGCCATTATATCCTTTGTACATAGGAACTGTCCATAATATATTTATAGCTTGATATAATGATTTTAAAAGTACTGAATCACTTGGCACAATGTGTATAGCGAAACCACCCTGGTTTACTATATGATTTAAACTTTTTACCTGTTTTATGTATTTATTTAGTTATGTGTGATGATGAATACAATCCTTGTGTTCTTGATAACTATAACAAGACTGTGTGGGCGAAGCTACGATATTACGCATGCGCGAAAACTTGTAATAAAAGAAGAAAGATATACATGTCATGAATCAGAAGATTTGTTTACTGCTGGGCTCCATCTTGATTTATGATAGTAGTGTATAACGACATGTTTGTGCATTCTTTTGTGCAACTGATCGTGTCCGGCACAAGTTCATTTTCACTATTTCACAAAGAAACCTTGGCAGATATTTTTTTGTTTACAAGAGAGAAAAATGACCTAATATACATAGTAAAAGAATGGATATATTAAACGATCTCACACATTTCAAGGAAAGTACTCTTTAAAATAACCTGATTTCAACATTACCTGTGCAAATAAAAAAAAAAGAAATTTTCTTTTCAGGTTCTATCATATGAATCCTGGATATGATTTGAAACCATGGTCAGACGTTGCATATGAATCTGAGGAATACACAACATCAATTTTCAATTCCATCTTCTAGTGTAGACTGTACTTCAGATTAAAAAGTATGATGTTAAATCTGATTAATTATGGATAAACATGTCTACTCAGCAGGTATTTAGGGTTGCAGCCCGTAAAGGTTCGAATTCACAGGTTAAAATGTCAGATACCTATTGCTAACATTTGCCCCTTTCTGTTTTGATCCTCTAAAATGTTTTTTATAAAAAGCGACTTTGCTTTGATGCAATAGAACACATGAACTGGGCTTCTTCTAACTAGAGTGGCATTCAAGATAAACTTGTTTCAGATCACTAAGCCACATAAAAATTCTTCCAGGGAATTGTTCATGATTTGTCGCAGATCTTATGCATGGTGACTAGTCACTATTGCTTCGATTTCTTCAAAGAAATTATTAATAATTGGTGCCTACTGTACCTTTGCAATTCAAAACCTGGAGAAAAGAATACGATTTTACTTATTGTTGAATGCTGAATGCATTCGTAACAGCCCAATGACAGTTAAAAAAGAAACAATAAAATTGTGACAGGTTAAAAAATTATTTTTTTTAAACAAAAAAGCAGGGCAATATTAAAAGGAGCACTTGGTAGCGAATGAAACCTCTGTATGTCCCTCTGTCAGCATATAATTTTCCGTTTTTACTCTAATGTTATCACATAACACTGTTTAATTGCATTATTCTGACTACTGTAAAACCTCGTTATTTCGACCCCCATCGGAACCTTGATTAAGTGGTCGCCTAAGCGAGGTATGTTAAAAGCTCAAAAAGTGGTCGTTGTTTCTCGGTGATCGCTGAACTGAGGTGGTCATTAGGCGAGATTTTACTTTATATTGAAACACCACTCGACCAGTTCGGTCGAAAATGCGAATGATTATCATTATTTTTTATTGATCCTAGAGAGCCACACCAGCATGCCATGTATAAAAGATAATTCATGTGCGTATGTGACCTGTACCAGGCATGTATTACGTTGAACAACCCTTTAACGTTTACTCCGCTTAAGCCGGTAACGGTTATATTAACTATTAAATCAATTCCTACGCACCCACGAGACTGCTAAGCGAATAAAAATACACTTTCTAACAGACACGTACAATATTAATGCAGCGTATATGTACACTTTCTAACAGACACATACAATATTAATGTAGCTTATATGACCTACGATGGAATACATTTTGTGAGAATATTCGGAATTCCATAACTGTTCAGTTCCATGCATTTCACCTGGCTACTGTCATTTTAGATTTATCATTGTCTAATATTCCAAATAATCTGATGGTGAAGATTTATTTACAGGCTGAAAATCTTATTAATCTTATTTGTGGGTGCTTAAATAAATTAACTGACTTATACTTGGAATAGTCAATATTTATTTATACGGCATGAGACTATCTTTGACCACTCTTTGTGAAATGCGCATTACACAAGGGAACTTTTACAAAATGACACCCATATAATACGCTTATATTTGTTTTGCCTAAGAGACGGGACCGAAAAAGGAACTAACCGACTGTTCAGTGATAATGTTAATCACCATTGTACGAATTCCATGGATGATGCGTTCAATTTGAAATATGGTGAACACATCTAATGTAATGACTATCAAACTGATGGTTCTAAACCAGATATGTTTTGAGGTACATGCAGATGATATCATAGTCACCTGATACTTTGAAATGCTTGTGTAATGTGACACATTTTTATCTTCTATTTATCAGGATAAGCCACTTATTTTCCGTACTTCAAAGAAACGTTATTTTGGTATATTTATTTCATATTGAAATATCCCCATTGAATAATCCCCACTCTATGCCCTGTGATCACATTTAAACTTAGTTGCTAATGAACTCGATGTGAAAAAAAAAGATAAAGAACAACTACAAGGAAAGATAAACAGGACAAAGATGTAAGACTGAAGTATTGAATCATTTCTCGCATTTCTACATCTACATTATAATATGTTACTCTCATTTGCAGTATGTGCAAAATATACACTAATCGTTACTTATTACTGAATTATTGAACTGAAATATGAAATAAACGAAATTATAAAAAGTGCGTGACATATGTTCATTAACTGGAAGAGTAATTTGCTTCCTCCATGGGATTTTGTGTTCATACCCATTCATGTGTGTGTTTGTTCACATCATAGCACATGTAGTCATGAACAGAATATCATGATATTTCAGAGCACTTCGGGGAAAGGGCCAATGAAGAATTGAATAGATTTTAGCGTGGATCCGGATTGTAATCCGGGTTCTGGAACGTCTTAAAAGAATATTAAAAAAAACCATCCCATGGACCTAGGAATATGTGCTGAATTAGTGAATGTATTGGGAGCTTCCCACAATAGGCACCCCTATCCCTAGGAATCTCTCAATAAAACTTTGAAAAAGAGAAAGTTTCAAACGGTAATCATGTAGTGAAAGTACATCATCAGTGCGTTTATGCTGTCAATCGTAAACATTAATTACGCAACGTATGTAATAATGTAACAGGTGCAAGGCTGAAAATAATTGATACATTTCTTTTTATTTTATAGGAAATATAACAATCGTAATTAACCTATAAAATGAAAGTTGGTCACTACTTTATTCACAAAATCGAATGCACACTTAAAAAAAATATCAGATTTGAAATTTTAGTAAAAATAAACGAAAACTATTGATTTTTTATGCTTGTGGCAGCAGTGTAGGCGAGTGAAACGTGAATTATATATAAAACGCAAATAAAACCAGAAATGTTGCTACCTAAACGAAAAAAATGATTGAAAATATTTTAAGTACATTAATGTTGGAAACATTGTCTATTCGTCTGGTTTCCGGGACAGACTGAATTAATGAGAATTCATGCTATTTTAAGGAAACTGATTACAGAGAAGCTGTAGAAACGCCAGAAACAGGGTCTGCAAGTGATATCAAATAAACGAACCCATTTAGTCCAATCAGCCTCAACAAACAAATACCAAAGCTAGGGTTATAACTGGCCCGGTAGAGTGGAGCCGGTCTGAACTGAGACTCTCAGAATTAGGTATACACTTGGACGGGAATAATTGCAGGGCTAAAGGGAGATATAACATCACCATAAACGAGGCGATATGGTACATTGCTTCCTTTTAGCACTATAATGACACTCCGCTTTGGTGTTCTAAGTATCGCCTGTTTGATATCAAATGCGATATCCGTATCTCGGTCAATGAGATTTAGAAATTAGATGTACGCAATCGCAAAGTGATCAGTGGAAGTCTCTTACTGGGGGGGGGGGGGGGGGGGGGGGCTGAGCGATAATCGGAGTTCGCTTATGGAGCTTACGGCGTTGGGAATAAGGTCAAGGTAAAAAAACAAATACCGTATGCAATTCAGGGATCAAGGACTGATATTGTGCCAAAATTTTAACTTATGAAAACCGGCCATATAGAACAAATCCAAAACAGAAGAAACAAAAAGAAAAAAAAATGAAATTGATGGTTTTAAACTCAGGGGAACTAAGTAAATTCGCCTACACATTTTTTGTTTACTCAAATATGAATATAGAAATAAACTCTTCAACCTCGGGGGGGGGGGGGGGGGGGGGCTTTATAATCAGAAACGTGTTCTGGATGCAGATATATCACTGGATTCCTTTGGACTTTTTCAATACGTCAATAAACACAAGATTAATTGACACTTGCGTCACGGAAACAGGTATATATTTTTAGTCTCAACTATATCAATTTCTAGTGTCAAATGATATCTTCACAATGCTGTGAGACATATATCCAGCAAATGAGAAACCTAGGTTCTGAAATACTTTGCAAGTAAGCTCTGTCTGTCTGCACCAGTGTCATCGCCATTGAATTCATAATTATAATCACCATTATAACCATCATAATCATAATCACCATTATGGGAAAGGAAGCTGTGTATATGCATACGGAAGTACGTAATGTGACCAGATGCCATCTCTAATCTATACGCAGCGTATTGGCCGTCACCCGGGAAATCATGGCGGGTACAGCCGGAAGTGAATGACGCCCGGTGAACGTGAGCAGACGACATTTCTATTTCCCGCCAGGAGCAGCACAAACAAAATGATATCAATGAAATGCACCTCATTGCAAGAACTATCGATTTCCTAATACCGCCATTATTTCCCATTGATCATTATTCTTCGTTTTGAGCTAGGGAAATAACATTGGCCCCTCGTACAAAATATTCAACCTTACTGATTCATAACTTTTTATACAAATGCATTAGATGGTCACCTGTAACAAAAGACCTCTGCACCACAGAAGTCGCTCCCATCAGAGGTTCTCAATGCTTTAGTGCTTTCAGGGCAAGGGTGGTGATTTGTGGACGCTTGAAAGCAGATATTTCCATGGTTACGACATCAGCTGTGTAACAGCATTTTTAATGTGACATTTTGTTGTAGCCTAAATTTCGTGCAATAAGGAACTAAAATATCAACAAATGCTGTAAAAAGCCTTCAGCCAAAAGAACAGTTTTAAATAGGTGGTAACAGTAACAAGTATGACATATTTGTTCTCAATCCACCAATCCACCCAGTGTTTCCTGCGAAATAAGCTCCTAAGTTATTTTCTATTCTAAGATCTGTGGCCTTGAAAAGTATGTCAAGGTCAACCATCTTTGAACTTGACCAATATTTTGTTAATATGCATCAGCACTGAAGAAATGAAGTACCTGTGTTGAATACCTTTGGAGATATCTCGCTAACAAGGCCAAAATTGAAAAATCGATAAAAAATCATTTAAAATCAGAAATTGTAGGTGGCGCTCCTAAACTTGTGCAGCAGGTACAAACCATCAGTCCCAATGATAATAATAAGTTTTGTGAAAATGCACCCAATGGTTACTGAGAAATAAGCTTCTAAATGTTTTTGTAAAATCAGCTCTAAAACGTAAATATAAATATTAAAATTAGGTCAAGGTCACCCATCTGCGAACTTGACCAAGCATTTGTCGATATACATCTTCACCGAAGAAATAAAATTCCTACGGTGAATCATTTTAGAGATATCCCGCTCACAAGGTAAAAGTTAACGGACGCCGAACGGACGAACGGACAGCTTGGGTGACGACAATAAACCATCAGCCTAGGGGCTGAGGGCTAAAAAGGTAGAAATAGTGGTGATAAATTATCCTATAAATAAATAATTCCGATAGATGTGATAACGGACACGTTATAAATGTATCACTGGATTAAATGAAGCTCATAAAAGTATATAATTAAGCACGTAACAGGCGTATATAATTAAATATAAACATAACTGGTACCGAGATTCTAGCAAATTACACACACTTGCGGTAAACGACTAATGGTGGCTTTTCAAGATTTTGGAAAGTGGAATGGAACGAATGTAACGTGACCACTTCTTTTGGGGAATCATTTTGTCGTCACCTCTTCTTTGACACAGCTCCTTAAACCCTATCAAATTTTCCTCTAATAAACTAACAAAACCACTTATTCATCAGCTGTCGGGTGTTAGAAATATAAGTTTAAAATACTTATCATAATAAGTATTCATATGCTTTTTCAAACCTTTCTATTGCTAGCTTAAGTATTGCTTCAGCTACTAATTAAATAAAGTACGCGTTACCTGTCGATAAGTTTGGTTGTACTCATGTGTGCGATTGTAGCGCAGAGAACCAGTCTACACCAACCATCTGGACATCATAAAACGCCAATCAAGTCGCTGATGTCTGGAAGAAGAAATGAAGTTTTAGGGTTGTACGTGGACTTCAGACGTGATTGATTGTACAGAAATGTCACGGCATATTCATAAGTGACGGTGACCAGGTCTTGCGCCCTGTTGTGTAAACTGTTACTCTCCAGACGGGCATATATTGTGTGGTAATGCAGATAATTGGCTTTCTGCACACGTACAAAAAACGATGAATTTGTCTCTCCTGACAGATTGCCGCCAGGTTATAGAAGGTGAAGTGTGTTCTGAAACGCCAGTGACATATACCAGCACGCCAGATGTATCTAGTTCCCATAATGCAATTCGTTATTGTCATAACATCATGCAAGGTCATATTCAGGCTCGTGCTCGTGCCAATTGACTTAAAAAATATTTGATTTGCTGCTGTGTACGTAAGGACGGGTAGATATTACTAAACCCTGTATACATTGGCATATATCATTTTATACTGTATATTTCTGATTCGTTGGCCAGATGATTGTTTGGATTTTCTAGGATAAAATTGCAATAAACTTTTTATGTCTGATTTGCTGTTATTGACTGTAGATATAGTGTCCTATATATAGTAAATGGTACTCATATAAAGGACAGATAGGTATTTTAATAATAACAATGGCGGAGAGGCAAAACGTACGGGGGGGGGGGGGGGGGGTAGTAGACTAATTTATTATGCTAAAGAAAGGGGAGGTGTTGAGGAAAGGGGTTACGTCGGGGTTATGGGAATAAACGATGTATAAGAACACTATTATTCCATTAAAAGCCTAGATAACAGATATTCAAATGAAGACATAGATAAAATAAAAAAATAAATTTAGTCTTATGTCTCAAATATACTACACATGTTTGCTGTTTCTGAATTCACACTAAATTTATCGTTGTAAAAAGAAAACAGTATATGAACAATGATGATGAGGTACTCAGTTCGTTTAACGACTGGCCCGACGCATATATTTGGTGTTTAAATTATTCATATGGTCATACCTCACGAACTTGTGCGGACTAGTAAGACCAGTCATACACGCCAGGCTTAAATGTTTGTCATCCTGTCCCTGTCGATGGACCAAAGCGACGGTTTGACCTCTGATTGGTTAAACTGGGGGGAAGGAAGAATAGTAATTAACGAAGGACATCAAAGGCTTGACACAGCACGACATCAACCTGGTGATTGACCGACACTGTTTATCTTCACTGACTTGAAGATTGATTTGATTATTTGATTATTCAATGGTGTGGTGTTCGTTTCGTTGAGGACATTGCCCAAACTTCTACCAAAACAGAGTTGTGTATTGCACGATACATTTTTCATGTATATAATAATAATAATAATAATAACAACAATGAAATATTAATAATAATAATTATAATAATAATAATTTATATTAGAGAGAGGCTGATATTTACAAAACAAATTCATGTCTTCCCTCCCGAATACTTTCTAAAGCATTTAGTGTAAACTTTCAACGTAAACATGAACGAGTAGATGGTCAAGGTCACTGAATTGTGTTTCAGGAACATGGTAGAAGCAAACGATGTGTCATGCTTTAGGATATATAATATATGGTGGTTTCGGGAGCTCATATATATTCAGTGCTATGTTATTTTATAAAGAAACATTTTAGAGACCATTGTGAAGGCTTGCCAGAATTTTTCGATCCCCCATGGTTCTTCATTTAATAAAATTCAATACTAATATGGCTAAAATTAAACAATACAACAAAATGTAAATTAGCACACGGCACATTGCTTGTTGTAACCTGATTTGCTAGATTAATAAATGGAGATTTTTCAATGATATACCCGGTTATATATGACGCATGAGCATTGAAGGTCTGTAAAGAACTGCGCTAATTGTTATATATTTTTAAAGGAAAGTATTCTCAAAAACACTAGCCTTTAATACATGAATCAGCAGCAGATATATAATCATACAGCAGGAATTTTAAGGGGTGTTATAGGGCATATTAATCTGTTAGGTCAGTATGACAAAATCGACGCTATTTATAATGGCAGAATATATGTAACATGATGTTGTAAACTATGATGTAGGTACCATGGTCACATAAAATCATCTTTGTCGATTCACCGGGGAGCGAGTTCACAATCTGTTGTCCGGCCACTTGGATAGATAATATCGTATTTACATGGTCAGTTGAATATATTGCTTAGTCTTTGCTGAGGTTGACTGGATCGATGAAAGCGAACTGTTCTTCATCCAAGATAATGTCAAATGATAGCCTAAACGCACTTGGTACATTATGTGGTTCCTTGTACTTAAAGTAATATACTGATGAGAGACGTAAGACAGGTCATGAGACAATATACGTAGCAACAAGAGGCTTGCAAAATATAAGAACTTGGAACCAATTGAGTTATATATATATATATATATATATATATATATATATATATATATATATATATATATATTTATATATATATATATATATATATATATATATTTATATATATATATATATATATATATATATATATATATATATATATATATATATATATATATGAATGGAACATGAATACACAGAACAATCGGTTCACGGACGATGGGTCTTTTCTATTTATGCATGTTCTATTCCCATTTAGCGGTTGATTGTCATACAGAGTTTCTTCCCCAATAATGAACTAATCTATTCCGATTGCGATGTAATCTTTCTACTTGACGACACCGAATAGTATAAAGACTCCTAAAAATAAAATTGTAACTAAATGTTAGGTTGTCAAAAATTACTGATATATATGTACCCTCGTTGAGGTTAGACAATGTTTATCTCCATGATACAGGGACACTGACGGGGGTTTCCGCTGTTTAAGTCGAATACATGCATAGTTGTGAGAACCCCGTCTCATTGGATAAGAGATTTAATTCAGTAATATATATATACCTTCTTAAGGCAGGTATGGATCCATAGCCTGGGTAAAGATTAGACAAACTCAGATAAATAAGGGAGTTCAACCCAAAATGGCCCTTGGTGTTAGTGGATTCACAAGAAATAGAAGTGCGAGCACGCACATCCAGTATACCTGTCACGTCCTAAGACGCTTTATTCTGATTCGCTCTGCTGCTTCACTTCAACTTACACAGGTGTGGAATGGGCAACAAAATCACTAAATGACAAAGAAATTCTGCCAGCACTTTAAATATAAAATAAACCTCTTAACTTCATACAAATTTAAAAAAGGAAACAATCACACAACAGCATAACATAAATGAGCCGTTTCCCCAGACATAATCCTACCGATCCAGAGTGGAATCAGACAAACTTTACGATCGGTAAGTTGGGAGACTTTTTAACAGAGCTGGGCTTTTTGTTGCATCAACTAAAATATATAGCTTTTGGCTAGTCGTCTCTGAATAATTATCTTTTGGCCTAACATTTAAACATTTCCTTTCACCTTAATCTTACCTGACGGAGCGCCAAGGACAGGGGCCCAAGACTTCCTCAACTATAGGGCGCTAATGTGCCAACTTTTCTTCTTCAAGTAAGACAAGACTTAATCCGCTTCCACAGAATCCATATCTGTGTGAAGTAGCAGCTATAATACACAGAGGCAGCAACACAGCCCGTGGGCAGCACTGAAAGGGCACCTGCCAGTCATTGCCTCGTTAAGCTAATCCTTCGCTTTAGGGTATATTCTTAATTGCCAATTAGCATAAACCAGCTTAAGCTTCTAAGTGGACTTGTATTGTGGATACTGCTCATATTTCTGCTGCTTTGTTACTGTTCACACATGAAGGACAGGAAGTTATTAAGAAAAGACTTAAAATAAATCTGTGTGTATCCCATATAAGGCAATCACAGATCGCCAACTTTATAGTGGGGATTTAAGCCTGAAAACTGTTTTTTATTTTGTGACCGGGCGAGTTTAGTCCATAACCGTAAGCGTATCTATGGACGTTTCCCCATCTGTTTTGTACTTGGGTCTTTTTTTCCTAAATTCGTGGTCATTTTCAAGGGGTACGTGGTGTCATAACATGCATATTCAAAGACGTTTAGTCACTTTATTAAACAAGTATTTCAAAGGTGGTATATCAATAGTTTATAGGCGCATGCCAATGATGCATGATAAAGCTTTAAATTTAAATAATTTTACTAAATTCACTAGTTTAAACGGCGTGGTACATCCTACTATAACTGAAGGTATATTTGACAGTAATATATGGATATTAATTTTAACTCCAATTTGTGTAATGAGACGAAATAAGACATCAAACGCCAATACATACAAATTATCTTATTAGATTTGTGACTTCAGTAAGCTTCATTAATCAGTTCAAAAGGCTTTGAAGCAAATAATATTGTTTCAAGTATAATTATGCAGCACGGAGTCCGCTGTGGTCTGTCAGCATGATTTCGCTCCCCACGGACCTGGCCAACACGGCAGTTTAATTATCTTTTCTCTCACGTCAGTATTATGCTGACTGCTAAATAAATGCCTTGCCAGAAAATAGTGAATGACCGATAGCTGGCGACAGCCTTATCATGGCACGACTGTCGTGAATATTCGAAAGTAATAACCTGACTGACTGCCCAGAAAAATAAAAAAAATTAAAAATTACAACTATTTATCTGATTTTTAAAAATAAACAATCTGTTAGCATTCATATATATATATATATAAACAAGAAGAAAAACAACACTGTTAATAAATACACAACAGTCTGTTTCACGGGATGTGACCCGATCATCAGGTGAATGTGGTTAGAATGAAGCTAACGGCGTGGTTTGAACAGCCAGGCTGTTATATATTACATTATATATATATATATATATATATATATATATATATATATATATATATATATATATATATATATATATTGTAATATATAATGGTTCGGGTCTGTTCAGGTGCTGTTTGCGCACGTGTATTGTTGTGCTGGAATGTTCGTGAATATAGAAGCTTCTTGACTTCGGGTAAAAAAAGACTATAAATAAGGGCTGTGTTTTGACCCGGGAGAGACAGTGAGAAAAATAACAGCGGAAACGTCAGTCTTGAGACCTACGCCGATAATTGCAGAACAAAGCGATTCTTACGGACTTTATACAGACTTTATACGGATTGTCTTCAGTTTTTTTTTTGGATTTTACGAGAATTTCACTTTTTGATTACAACAGACTTTGAGATTTAATCGGACTATTCACCGAGAATATTTATTTGAACTGTTTACGTAGATTTCTTGTGTTAAAGGACTCTTGTTGGGTTGTGCAAGTTGTGATATCCGGAAATCAAAGCCTAGGCTCCGGACTCTGGTAATGTACATTTTTATTAATGTTATGTTTTAAATACTGTGTAAATGTATTGATTTAGAGTATTGTAGAGTTATGACTGATCTACGATTAAATTATAATTAATTGTAAAAAACACACTGATTTCTTTATTCATTCCCCAAGACATTTCACGCTGCCTAGTGTTGCGGAATCTGATTTTTTTCCATCTCCGTGACACATATTGATGCTCGTCACGATTGCGTGATCTATTATTATTAGGTTCCGAAACAACATAAATGGGGCACATTTATTCAATTTTTTACTTTTGTATTGGTCTATTTTCGACATATATTTAGGTTCAAAAATGGGGCACCCCAAAAATTTTCAACCCTAAACAACAATGAAATGCAAAAGTCCAGTGGCTCCTAAAAGAAACATAGGATGCACCTGTGATGGCGGTAGTATATCTGGATTAACGACAGAGAAAGTCACCTTGCCGGAGATGGTCGATTGATTTTTATCTCAAAACACGGCACATATCAGCTTTTTTCGATGTAACTAAAAATTGCATATCATTCATTTTATATAAAAAGGGTTTTGGGGAAAGGTCATGCCACAATAATAACACACTGGCATCCCTGGTGACCCTCATTCGAGACAAACAGATGTTTTATTAAGAGTGTATTCGACACCTGCCAGTCAGAGACCGAGACTATATGACCACATTATACGAGACCGAGACCAAATACAGGATCCCAGACCAGGACCGTGACCAAGGATTCAGAGAGCGAGACTTCGAGACAATATGGGCAAATGATGTCCCCTTCTTTCTTATGCTAGAACAAAAATCCCCATTAAATATCAGTAAAACCTCTATAAACAGTTATGGCTATATCTTGCTGTCACACCAACAGAGAAAGGAAAAGAGAGCGGACATATAATCCATTTTGTTTTAAAAAAGAAAAGGTTTAGCAGAAAGTAATATATGATGTTTACGTTTCAATAATGAAATTTAGAAACGAGAGCAGAATAACGACCGAAACCATTTTGCTCCTCTGAGACTAAGACCAAGACCCGCAAAGATCGGCCACGTGACCTGCAACACTGGTTTTAATCGATGAAAAAGGTATTAACACACATCTTTGTTTTCAGAAAGTCTGTCGGCTCGCTGATCCCTAGCTAATAGAAAACTATTCGAATGCACTTGTCCTTGCTACATAGAATCGCCGGAATATGCTTGCAATAGTGACTGAAAGGCTTGATGGGAATAAATAACGAATATAATAGTGCCTATTTGTCATTTCTTGGGTGGAAATCGAGGCTAATTAGGAAGTATCCTTCTTGCCATACAGGCGTGTCCACCTAAAGGCCCTACACGTGTTATCGCTGTCGGCAGCACCAGTTGAGATTTATTATACAATTGTTACCTTCAGAACAATGATTTACAGGAGCAATGGATGAACGATCCTATGATCAACCTTTGGAAAAAGTAGACAAACGAATAATGAGCAAGTTTTTATGAACCTTTCACGTGAATGGTACTTCCGTCTGCGATCCACTTTTTGGAGAAAGCACATTTCATGATGAAAGAATTGTTTGAATTCTTGTGCTCAATTTTACTGGGGACGTGTTTTTTCCCTAAATTTTCCAATTAATTGAATCTAATTTTGCCATAAAAGCCTCTAATTACAACCTGTAATTTTATGTGCCACAGTGTTGCAAAGTTTAACAAATATTAATATGGTTGACAGTTTTTTTTCAGAAATCACTATAATATCAAAATGAATAATAAAATGACGGGATTCTACAGCATTCAAGGCTTGTGGAACCCATTAAATGCAAACAAATTAGACAATTCAGATTTTACGGATTGAAAACATAATTACGTTTTATAATGAAATAACCAGGGCGAATCCAAGGGGGTACGAATTCATAGGGCCAAATTTTGAATTGCTGTTTGTTTTAAGCGAGAATAATCGATGCCAAAATTTATTCGATGTCAATATTGATTGAAATTCCTTACATTTTCAATGAAAGTTATACTTTTTTCACCGCACGAGGGGTACATCCGACCCTTTCGGCCGATATACACCCTCAATAGGAGGGTGAATGAATACTTGCTGCGACCACCCCCCTCAATTGTATGCGGTGAATAGTGTTTGTTAATATAGTATACCCAGCCACATCTGTGTATATAGGGGGGGGGGGGATATGTCCCCTTACCCCCTCCTCCAATACTGCAAAAAAATGTGCCCCTGGATTCTACCTCAAAGTGCAAAAGAAAATTGAGCCCCTGTTCAAATGTAATGGCCATTTGACAAAATATACGTCCCTAGATGCTTAAAAACGAACAATTCTTTAATGTGCATGTCCAAATTGGGGTATCTATCTTAGAAGAAATTTCCTTTTGGGAAAGAGAACGAGTTCACTTAATAAGGACCGTTCGTAAAGGAGATTGTCATGTCGCCCTGTCTCAGACCTAAGTTTTCTTCCTTCGAAGTGATTATAATTATTGAATTTCATTTTCAAAATGGGGAATTTTAATGAGCCTGTATGTTTTTTTTCAGCTTCATACACATACACGAGGTTTTAAACAAGTGTTGTATATCAGTATATTTTAAGTGTTTCGCTCCAAGAAAGGATATTTCCAAGAGCTCAAATATCAATCAACACATTTTGATTATGTTGAATTATTGCTTTATAAGCCTAAAGGGCAGTAAAGTGTGCTCCTGATGTTAAATGTCAGAAAGCACTTTGATATCATTTAAATTATAATAGTCTTCTATCGGTTTAATCACTAGTTTTAACATCAGAAAACGTTGTCAATTCCATATCTTGACAAGACAAATCGTGTATCAGCTGTAGATCTTAACGTCAAGACACTTGTCAACAGTCAGAAAGAGCTGTAGATGCAGAGTGGCGGTATTAAAATTAAATTAAGCAGACAAAGGCAAAAAAAAAAAATAATAATAAATAAATAAAAAAAAAAAAACGAAACGTTTCTAGGTTCAGTGGTCATTAATCATGTGAGAAACGGATGACGTTGTTGTTTTCATCTGAATTGCTTACGCTTTTCTAGTTATAATTGAAATTAATGCGAAGGAACTTGTCCTGCTGCAGAGAATAGTCGCGGAATGTGCTTGCCGTAGTGTCTGGATGCATTTGATTGGATTATATTTTGCAGATGATGGTGCTTATCTGTCATATCTTTGGTTTTCATGCGGTAATGGTGACATGTTCGAGCCGTCGTCCATGGTACTTAACCATGTCCACTTTTATGACTAACCTTTGCGGAAACGGATGCAAAAAAACAAAAAAGTGCTTCGGGTATATATACTATATTCCCTATTTTCGGGACTGAGTTTGGTTCGAAAGTATTTTTATCAATACTGGCAAGACTGAAAACCGTTGCTCCATAAAACAATCATGTGATTAAACCTTGATTACATGACCGAAGAATGAGACAAAATAATCAGTATTAGGTCTCCCAGTTCCCCGGAAGCTTTCAAATGACATCTGCTCTCGAGTTCATAATGAAAAATGTTTAAAATTCAGTGGCTATTTTTCCAGCTACAGGTCTTAAGGAAAGTGATGCCTGAGTACCCTTGCATACTTTCAATCCTCGAAGAAGGATTTAAATTTATTGATATGTTACTGACACTTACGTATTTACCAGGCTGGTTTCTGTTAGGTGAGGGATGTAAAATACTGGGATGTGGTCAGGGAAACGTAGTTACTAATATTAATATTGTTGGGTTTATTGTTATAATTTACTGTGTTAATCGTTAGAATTTTTGTGAACTTTGCATTTGTGAAGTTAGAGCCAGTTAACTGCGGACAAAAGTCACAGAACTATTAAAAGGATTGTTTTGTGAGATTGGAGCCAGTCTACGGCGGTGAAGGCCAATTCTGTGACGTGATAATATTAATTTTTTTTTGTAATACCCTAGACGTTGAGTGAATTTTCTGGATTTCTGCATGAATGTTCCCAGGTTACATGCCCGCTGCGTGGTGTGATAGTTACCAAGTACTCCAATCGATGACATAGCCTGAACTGTTTTCGAAGTGGAATGGGTACGCACAAAAAGACCAAATATTTTCATCCAAGCCAAAAATAAAAATGTAATATGGAGTTATATTTTAATCTCTGATGTTACCGTTATGTGTAGATACACTCGTGTATGTTTAATATATCAAGTCACATGTTGTGATTCGCGAAAGATATGCATAGGAGCTGAAATGTCAATCAACGCAACTGAAGATTGAATAATAACTGTTTGAATAATACTAAAAACAACACCAACATGTGGTTTGCCAAATAATAAATTATTATCCTGAGTATAATAAACATAGTGGTCACTTAAAGCATACCTAAAATACATTTTAAATTTTATTTTCTTGGTTTTGTTAAATGCAAGAAAGCACTAGTTCAATTTCATAACAAGACATCTCATACACGAATTGTACATATCTAAACGTAAAATTGACATGGCAGGCAAATATATTTCAAAAACATTCTCAAGTCAACGGCTAAAAAAGTTATCACGGTCATGTCTCAATACCGCTTTTCCAGAAGGCGTAAATAGGCCCCTTACTAGTGGTGGGAGTCGGTTCCTTTTTCATAATCGATCATCGGTTTAAGCAAACCGATTGATGATCGATTATTAATCGGTTCAGACAAATATATGCAATTATTAAAGAAATATGCAATTATCTGTGAAACTGTACCTGCGTTTTCCCGGCAGGTATTCTCTTTTTGCGCACGAGTGTAATGATCCTTCCACGTATAAAGACACAATCAGACTAATTTTAAGGATCAAATTAAACGATTGGCAACGTCGTTATATCTTTTATTATGGGAATTAAGAGCATTTAAGAATGTTAGGCCTATAGAAGGGCTGTTTTTCTATCACGTGAAGCCAGATTTTACGGGCCCAGGTGCGCTTTGGGCAGATCATACCAAAAAAAAAAAAATTGCAGACTAGTAAAAAAAAGTCCGAAATCCAAATACTCGACCGGCCGGGTTGACCCAAAAAAAGAATTTTTTTAAGAACGGCCAAAACAGCGGCACATGGTATCGGTATAATGGATTATTTCTTAGAGAATCTCGCAAAATTGGCATAGACCTGGAGAATTTATGGAGTATTTTAACGCCATCCCGCCCATATTTTGCAATCTACATCTCGTGAGAAAACTCTCCACTAATTCTGCGGCTTCCTGCAAGTTAACAGATAATAAGTTTAACAAGTCCTCCGTTCCCGCATCTACCGTGTCATACTCTGTTACATACGGAAGTTATTTGGGATCACAGACTCATTATATGAAGCGCGGAATGTGGTAAAAAAAAAAAAAATGGAAGAATAATTTTTGCTTATAACATAAAGGCATTTTGGAAAGAAAACAATCATTATTATGATGTAATCGATAGTTGCATTTGGTAATCGAGCGCTTGAAAGTGGCAGCAAACCGACTGACTTTCGATAAAACTCGATAATCGGCCCACCACTATACCCCTTACAATGCAGCTCAAACATGATATAGTACCATTCAGCGGCCGCACATTACATAAGAGAATATTTGAATTGCTTTGTTAAACGGTTCAACTCAGATATCCTTGGTCATGGGTTGTCATATTGGACACCCAAGAGCGATTTTGGTCAATTCGTCTTGTCTGCTGAACTAAGTTCGTGCCATATAGAATAATCATCCTGGTTCAGGGGCCCGGCAGCAGTCCTATTTGGCCCGGAAAACAGAATGCCGTGGCAAGCTTCTAAACATCATAAAGCGGTATTCGAAAAATCTCCTGCTCTAATAATAAAGATATATATATAACTATATATATATATATATATATATATATATATATATATATATATATATATATATATATATATATATATTGAGTTATCTTAATACACATACCTGGACAAAACAGAAGAAATTACTGTATATGTAAAATCCTGGGTTACATCGCTGTGGCGATGGAACAGTTCGATCCATGCTAATTTCTCCTGGGTAGGCCTATACCCGTGAAATATTGCTAGGACATCAGGGATTCTTTATATATCTTTCTAACATATTATCCTTTCCAGAGGTTTCTAGATCCTGCCCATATAATAAATGGAATCAAAGAGTCTTAACCATTACTTATCATTCTTCTGTGTTGTTCTGTCAATCTTCATTCAGTAGGCAGTGCAACCCAAAGGCCACTGGTAAATCCTTTAAACTTTATACAATTGAAGATGTTACTTAACACGAAGGTCAGGTTCAGGGTATTTTGAAATGTGTGAAGGTAACATATTATATAATTCACGGCAATGAAGCAAATTATACTTGTATAGGCACCCAAAATAGGCGTAGATAGGCTGAAGTTAACTTTTTTTTTTTATTCTAGTTTACATGTTATTTGAATTTTCTTTCAAGAGAAAAAAAGCAATATGTTTTCTATGTATATATAAAGCAAAAGATATTTCATATCCACAGTGTGATTCTTTTTATTGAGTATAACTTCGAAATAGTGTATAACTGATCACCTGAAGATACCAGTATAGAGACCAATCTAGTTATCACCAATGTAGTGTAAATATATAGGTATAATGTGAACAGTATAATCCGTACATAATAGTTCACCCTTAGGTCATAGATCAACGCAGTCAATCTGAGAATGTCTTCTTTCAAGGCGTGGATGTATAGAACAACAATTGGGAGGTGATGAATATTTATGGGTCATGCCATGATCAATAAGTGACGTCATATATCTGAAGACACTGGCTACAAGGTCATTGACCTCTAATGTGATCTGTCAGCGGGCGGCTTATTGAGAGCGACTTGCCTGAACACGGTGATTTACAAGAAATAACGGCCATAAATTGTGATGAATATTCCCTCTTTTCACGTAGGAAGGATGGATTGGGATGCGAAGGCGTTTGCTAAATGCCCTATTCAGCCCATCCAGGCAGGCGAAAGCCTGTTGTGACGACGTTCTTTGGCACGAAAATTGCCAAGTCAATGAACAAATCATGTAGTGAGAGCCTTTTTATGGCTGTCCAGGGTTTCCTTCTTTTCGTGCCAGAGGAAAGTCAAAGTTATGGTGTTCATTTGGGTTCAGCCACTAAATGGAATCTTTCAGTTCTTTATTTAATGTGAAATAAGGTCTTACGGAAACAAAATTTAATTTCATTGTTCATTGTCTCACTTAAACAACCTCTTTACACCCTCTTCATTCAAAGTGCATTAATTCCTTCTATGTAAACAGAAATTAAACACTTACAATTTTGAACAAGGGTATTTTATTTCTAAGAAATTATTAGGTACGGACAATAATGAACGTGCACATTCCAATACGTGTTTAATATATATCTTTATTGTTATTTGTCAATAAAAACTTGCGAAAATTTACGAAGTAATGACCTGATACATATTTTTTACATTTTATTTGTATAACGATACTGTTCCTTTTTTAATTCAACTACGGTCTCATTTTATTAATATAATGACACACGCTAGTAAATTCTGTAGAATATCGAGAGAGGTATATATAGATATAAGAACAAAACGAGATTTTTGCTAGTTATAGATTCTTGTCTATACTTTCTTCGTCATTTATTCTTTTCGATTCTTCTCAGCTCCATGTTGAGTCTGAATGGCATCTGCTCTGCTATGTATTGTATTCTGGTTGCAAGTGTAATGGATTGGTCTAAGATAATCTGACCGGTCAAGAAGGGGGGTTTAAGTGTTCTTTAACGGTCCTCAACAGTCATGTTAATGATACTGGTGTGCTGCATTATTATCTCGTTAGTGGTACGTATGTGAAAAGACTAAAACTTACCAGCGGACAATCTGAAATCGATTTCCTACCACCGCACCCCAACCCACCATTCCACAGGCGAGCGAGCCCGACTCCTTTATTTTAGATTACCATTTCATATATCTCAATATTTGACAAAAACAAGAATATGTATTATTATATTAATTAATACTTAATCTAACTACATGGTAAATTTCCACGCTAAGATAAGCAATGTAATATTTAGATCAAGAGGAAATTACAGTCAGTACAGGTAAATATTCGTTATGAATGAAGAAGTAAAGAATGAATCAAAAATTTAATTACTAAATAAAACTAATACTAACAAAATATAACACTTTATTGATAATTACCATTATAATGATAATAAAAATAATAATAATAATAATTATAATAATAATAATAATAATTATTATTATTATTATTATTATTATCATCATCATTTTTTATTGGCAGTAGTAAGCAGTTTTATCCCATCTATAGTTAGTCTGGGTGAAAATTAATAACTATTATTCTGTCAGTGTCAACGATTTACAGAGATATTAACTATGTATCCATACATGGGCGAAATTCTAGTATGTGTTAAAGGATAAAAAGTAAACACACGTTTGCTCGAGTGTTTCGTTTGCAGAGGTGGTTATAAGCGGTTAATTTATTATGATAAGATACCATGTGTATATATATATATATATATATATATATATATATATATATATATATATATGTAGGGCTATATTTGAATTCTTAGAGTGGGGGGAGCAAATCATAGGCAATTTACGGAACTATAAATCATCTAAATACCCCCCCCCCCCCGGCTTCGGTCAAGCAGACCCACAGGCTCAAGTGAACAGCGTCGTCATGGATTTGGTGAATAAACGTAACATATGTTTCCAAGTAGACAAACATTCAGTAACCATGACAGCGGCATGCATCTTAACTGCTTGGAAGCAACTGGTTTCACTTTCTTATTTCCTGCACAGATCCGTTTTGATATGATAAATGTCGAATGACATTTAGGGAAAAAAGGTTGCTTTCTAGGACATTCTTTATACAGATCAGGGCGAATGTGTTACCTTTTATAATAAAGTTTCGATAATATTTTCAAATGATCATATGTTAACTTGTTAATAACAGAATTGCTTGTCAAACAGGTAAAAGCACATCATAACAAAACGAAATTTAATTTATTTATTTTCTTCAAAGAAATGTCCGAGGCTGGAGCTCCTATTAAAAAAAAAATAAAAAAAAAGTTGAATGCATAGAGGGTAAAAAATGACGCGAGCGGTGAAACCAATCCACAGAACGTACAGGCAGGGATGCTAGAACCAAGAGGATACTTGTATTATTCCGTACTTAAAAATAACTTCTTGTGTTAAGATGCAGTTCACAAAAAAATTTACTACTTTAACAATCCCTGGCAATGATAGACACCGTAAAAAATCAAAATATAAACTTTCAGTTTGGTCTCTTGATGGGCCCTTAATTACGTCCTACGCACAGAATTAGAAGCTCATCGAACGGATTTGCCTGGCATTTTTATTATGTACAGCCATGTTGCTGTAGAGACATTTCCTCTGGACCTTTAAAGAACGTTTATGGCAGCCTTTTGTTCATTGCACTTAATTGTTAATTTTTATTATACAACAGTTATATAATAATTCAATTATTTTATAACTGTGGTATTATGTTTCCTCCCTTGATATGTTGACTGCTTTGTCTGAATTGAATTCGTTTATAATGGCTGTTGATCTACAAGCTGCAAGCCAGGATGATGTATATATATATATATATATATATATATATATATATATATATATATATATATATAAATTAAAATCTTTTCTCGAAGCACATACTTCTCCCGAAACCAGTAAGCTGGAGTGACGTCAGTGCTGGATGTTTGGGAGAAGGTCATTGCTCTGATAGCGAGTACGGTGACATTCTATTTGCATTCCACTTAGCTATCTAATGGCATTCTCCCGCAGTCCCAAGGTGTGTTTTCTATTCCAACATGCGTGCGCAGAGGCGCAATCCAGAGGGGCGACACAAGGTCAAGTAAAAGCAGACGTTGTAGAAAATAGTCGCTTGAATTCCTATTTGTGGGTGTGATTTTATCGGCACGATGCACTACATCAGTATATGGTCGTGCCTTACGTTCTTCGTACCGATATGGCGTGTGTCACAAAAGAGGTGACCAAAAACAGGCGTTTGTCTTGTGTTTTATGGCTTTCTTTGCATTTCCACACATATAGGATTCAATCAGCTGTGTATAGACTTATTTTGCAGCAGAAAAAAAAAACATTTTTTTTTCTATTTAGTTTCAAACAAAAATTGTGTATGTGTGATCCGAAATGACGTCGGCGACAAGAAAGCCCTCTGCAGCAAATGATCCTGTCTCAGCACAAGCGTATTATTTCAGATATTGCCAGCACCAAATTTTCAGGAAAGATGTGAAACAACCTGTGTGCTTGATTTAATTTATTTCTAAATTTAGTCAATGACGTCACAATCACAAGGAAACAGTCTCAGTTCTGGATGTAATCTTACCGTCACATAACCGATGTACTAAGCTTTTACCTCACAATAATCACCTGGAGTTAGTCTGTGCGATATCTGTTATGATAGGTACTCTTTCTGAACGTTGATCTGTAACATAAACTGACATCCTATCATCCAGCCATCTATCGGGAACCCAACACACTGTAACAGATCTGAAGGCGTTTATTTCCTGTAATATATATATATAACGCTGAAGAAAAAAAACACTGTAAATTCACAACGGTCTGTTTCACGGGATGCGACCCGATCATCAGGCGAATGTGGTTAGGATGAAGTTATCGGCGTGGTTTGAATAGCCGAGACTTTACAAGATTAAACGAGGTTATGCTTTGTGCGATTCGGAGGGGGGGGGGGACATGTGAAAGACTGACACTGATCCTATTGTCCTCGGGGGCACAATAGGATTGGTCGGGGTACATGTGCGATACTTGAACATAACAGGGCAAAGAGGTTTGTTGTTGTTTTAATGTTTTTTTTTATACAATACAAATATATTTTACCAGGATGCTCAATTAGCATAGTAAACTGATTTGCAATAGGGTCCTGGGAATAGTAAACGTATCAGTATTATACATATAATATAAAATACACATATACTATGAAAATACGCAATGTATAAGGCAAATATACAATATAAAAGGCAAATATACCATACTCATACCAAGTGGACTCGACTCGATAAACTCAGCATGGGGTAGTGGTAACGCCATGTCCCTCAACACTGCAAAGCAGTGAGACAGCAAACTACCTGAATAGGTAAGTCTGCCCAGCGGATCCTCGTTGTGGGGGGGGGGGGAGGGGTTGTTTTATATATATATATATATATATATATATATATATATATATATATATATATATATGATGGTTCAGAGGAATAGAGCCTTGAACACGGGGGAGGAGGGGGCATTCGCGTCCGAAGGAAAAGGCGGAAGGTAGGGTCGTAAGAGAGCGTGGTGGCGTAATGGATAGAGCGCTGTACTTGAGACCTCAAGGAAGTGGGGTTCGCGTCCCGTTCAGACCGCCCTTTGCGCTGAGACCCCTACAGCCAAAGTCTTTACCACAATGGTGCGCTCTCTCGACCCAGTAGTGAATAAGTACTGGGCATGGGCGGCAGGCAAATGTAGAAAAAAATAACCTTCTAGCGCCTGATATGGCTGCTTTGGTTGTATGCTCCCCGGGGAGCCGAGAAAGGCTACAAGAATAAACAGGCCCGAAATACCAGGAAGGCAAATTGTAGAGTCGGAGGAGACTGACATCGTCGGTGATATCAGACTATAAACCTCCACCTTTACCTTTACCTGATGATGTTTTTAATACTGAGATTGAAACGGAAAAAATCTTGAAGTCGGTAAAGTAATTAGATGTATGTTGACAATATCGTACGTGTATGTCTATGATACGTTGAACTACTGTATTAACGTATTTCTATGACGGTCTACTTATAAGTGTTTAGTACAACAGGGAGTTATCGATCAGAGACATATAAACAACATTTAAGTATTACATATGAACCTTCCTGATCATAATCATATATATAATCGACAAAAAAATCAGTGATTATCGCCTCTGACGGGAGGGTATACGCACATCCCCATTTGCGTGTATGTTTGTTTGTGTGCAAGTTTTCGCGGGTGGATGTGCTAGTGTTTGTTCATAAAATAACTTACACAATCCTAAACAGAATTTCAAGAACTTGTCAGGGCATTTAAGGTATGGGCAAATGAAGGATCGATTAGTTTTTGGTATGGATTCGGTACATGATCCGGATTCGGTACATGATCCGGATTCGGTACATGATCCGGATTCAGGAGCGTTATCAAGGAATATTCACAAGTGTACAGTCACCCATGCACGAATGAATATGGACTGCATAAGTGAATGCAAACACGGGTTTTAGTGGATTCCAGAGTAGGGACGCCCTACAAGGCAGATGCTTACATTCCTTAGAATGCATATTTCTAGTTAAAGATGAGATGGTCTCCCTGCAGGTCGTATTGATACTCACAAGGGCAAATGCGCCTTGAAATTACTGCACTGGGGTTCAGGGTTTACCTGATCAGCACGGGTCTATAGTTTCGAATCTGTATGGCATAAAAACTGACTTAAGAATTTGCTTTAGGTATTTTTGACCTGATGCCTATCAAAAACCCTGTTATAAAAATATTCTTTCGTCAAATAACAAACTCTGTGGAAACGTTCAATATAAGAATTTAGTTGTCCTTTAGACTACTCACAGATATTCTATGTTGAATATGTCGATTAAAACAAAGTGACCTTTAACTTAAATTGGACGCAGTTAGTCAATACCAAAAGTAGTACGTCGCCTATTTTCGCCGGTAATTCTTTGGTGAATTTAAAGACTGAATAATTTGTTCTTCATATGCATTATTTCAAGAAATGCTTCTGTTTTTTTAGATAAAAAAAGTAGGTGTTTGTATCGCACATGCAAGTTAACCATAGTTCAAATATGTTTTCTCGATCGATAAATTTTACATAATAAAGTGTCTAACCCGTAGTGAATTGAACAATTCATTTCCTAAGTCCTGTATCATCACGTTGAATGGAGACAAACCGCTGGTCTGATACTTTTCACATTGCAAAATCGACTGTGTTAAAATTATTCCTGACCACACCGCCCCTTATATACGGTGCTCAATGAACTGCTGAACTAAGATACATACAGAATAAACACAAACCTCGGAAAATCACTTGCCGCTTCTCTTAATTCTGGCAACGTCAGAATATCATTTAATTTTACCCTACAACTGTTTATCTAACCCGTTTTATATTATTCATTGGTGAATTGTAATAATTTATAAGAGACTAACTTTCAGAAAGAGCCTGGGTATGATTTTCTTCTTGAAAATTTAATAATTTTCTTAATGAAAATTACACGTTCCCCCTTATTGAGCATTAAAATAGTAACAACAATCGTTGGATACTATTGTTCTTTTAATCATGTAAACTGTAAATCACATCCTAGTCGGCCATAGAAGGACGTACAATAATGAACATACCTCATTACTGGGCCTGTAGGCGGGGTCATGTCTCACCTTAACACGATGGGATGTCTCATTCCAATGTGAGCGAGTGGGCGGTAAACCTTAATACAGTGTAGGCATTATCATTTTATCTTTAGGCAAAATACTTTGCCAGCTCTATTGACCATGAACTTAGAGATCAGTAACGCTTCTTCTGATGCCAATACTTGGGCATGATTGGCCAATTGATATCATCATACCTATCTTCTAATATTCTCGACCCCCGGTCACATATAGCGGTTTTAGTTGTAAACTGCGACCGCATTAAACCTATAAACGAAAACACTCATTATGGTTCCAATGGCATATAATCCCTGGACACAAAGAACATGAAATGCCGCCCATCTCGTTCAGGATTTCTTTCATCTGATGCTAACATTTTGTGCTGGGCTCGTTTCTGCAATATTGCCAGGAATTTACAATAGCTAACTCTACAAGTGGCACGTAAGCCAGAATATCTTAATTTTCCGCGATATAACAACACAAGCCCGGACCGGAGATGTTTCCCCCAGCCGGTATCAGCAGATGGTGAATATTCATATTGACAATGGTCGGGAGGCCTTTTGACAAAGTTTCTTAGTACGTCGACATCTACGGCACAATATAGCCTTCATATTGCTTTGCCTTGGTCTTGTATAATTGCAAAATTTAACAACTCCTAGCACCTCAGCAAATAGTGAGTACTGGCAACTAGTATAAGCAAGTATTAATGAACTACGTGAAAATGTCTCCCAGACATTACAAGTAGTACACAAAGGTCTCCCCTAAACGTACATGGATTTTACATGTTTCTGTTGGAAAACGTACAGACAAAATAAGTGAAATTTTGTCAACTTTCATGAGGGACTCAAAATTTACGTCGTTTCTTGTAATGTTTCATATAAACACTGTAAAATGAAATCCTCGTTAAAGAATAACTTTATGAATGAAAAATATTATCCTCATTAACAGATGTAATTATTTAGGGATATTCTTAAAGGTCATTCAGTAAAAATTGATCTGCTTATAATAAAAGCACCGATTCTGTAGAGCATTTTCTGTCACCTTACCAGATTGTGCTCCGCAGTCAAAAGAAATATGAAAAACGGTTTATTTACTTCACTTGCACCACCAGCGCCATGAAAAAAAGGGTGGCCTAGACTACGATTAGCGGCTGAGAGATATTACTGGAGAGCATAACTGGGGCTAACCCTGTATATGTAACAAAGCATCCCACTAATTTCTCACTAATCCCACTGCCCAATAATCTGGTTTCCTTACTTCGACTGCCTCTCCAAGTAAATTATGATTTAATCTATCTAAAATAAAGCTTAAACTTGGCCGCTTCCACTCATACTCTTATTTGGTTAATAAGGTTGGTTGGAGAGGTCACGAGGATTGGCCCAGTGATGCTTGTAATATCGCTCACCCGTGAATATATTGTCAAGCGCCTGTGGTTTTATGTATATATATATATATATATATATATATATATATATATATATGTATATATATATATATGTTTATATATATATATATATGTATATATATGTATATATATATATATATATATATATATATATATATATATATATATATTCACCGGTTGATCCCGGATTCGAACCCTTGTCGATAGCTCACATGTCCGGCCTTCCAACAGCTTCACTAGGAAAGCAAACTTTCCCAGGGAGACATTTCGGTCCGCTTTTATATGCACCTCGTAACAATGTTATATATATATACTCGTGGGTGTATTTAAAGGTTCCGACCCTGTATATTAGGTACTTGCAGTATTGCGACAAGAACACGACAGAATTGCTCAGACAGAGTTATTGCACGAAGCGGGAACACCGAGAACATCCCCGAAAACATGCTGAAGATATATTACCAGACGCTGGGCTAACACTGAATAGGCGGCGGTAAGGCCTTCATGGTCGCCAGTGTAACATGTGTGAGACATTATCCTAAGCCGTTAATATATGGCCTTTCAGATCGACCATCGTTTATGCAATGCTACAGTATAGATTGAAGGTAAACAGCAGTGGAAAGTACAGGCACTGTTGGCCTATTTTGCAGTGACCATTTGTTTAAACGGGAAAAATAGTTAACTAGAATGAAAATGATAAATTTCACTGCATTAATTATTCAATTTTTTTAACAAGAGCATCGCAAGAGCGCATGCACAATGTGATCGTTGTGAAAACTGATTACATCAAATATACGCAGTTTTTTCCTCCGAGAATTCAAAATCAGGATACACATACTTTATTGGCAAACATGACCTCTCATCGCATGAAATGTGGGCGGACTTTGCTGAAAACCGAATTTACTGTATAAATAAATACTTCGACGCTGAGTTTCATGAAAATTGATTAAACTCCTGTCGGTGATAGAAAAGGTGGACGGACGGACGGAAGAACGCTAGTCTTACACGAAAAGATCAGTTTATAAGACAGGCCTATAATAAAAACGAAATATAATGTAACGAATACAAATACTGGGCCGATCGGGGATTCGAACCCATGTCGGTGGCCCACATGTCCTGCGTTCCAACCGCTTCGCTAGCGAAACAAACTTCACCAGCGAGACAGTTCGGTCCGTTTTTATGTCACCCAGGAACACCCCCCCCCCCCCCCTTAAGAGTGTTCTGCTATCACTTTGGACGAGCCCCCATTTTGTTACGAAGACAGATTGCTGAGGGGAAAACATTGGGCCCATCCCGGTTTCAAACCCATGTCGGTGGCACACAAGTCCGGCGTACCAAAAGCTTCGCTAGAAAAGCAAGCTTCACTAGCAAGACAGTTCGGTCCGCTTTTATGTCACCCCGTAACAATAAAAACAAATTAATTCTTTACAACATATGGATTTAAAAAAAAAGTCGTAATTGAACTATCAACTCTACTGAGTAAATCTCTATGACGTCAACTTACAAAAAAGGGACTTGTTTCAAAGGACGCCAGGGATGGGAAAATTGTAAATTGGACAGGACAGCAAGTCGTAACGGAACATTCATCACATTCAAAGTTGGAAAATACACTTAGTTTGGAAAAAAATGTGCTTGGAGGTTTAACATATGAGGCGTGTAAAGGTTTAACAAAAATAGAGCGATAATACTAGGTATATGTTACTGGTTCTGGGGCCTGGACAGCCGAGTGGTCAAACGCTCGGCTATGGGAGTTGGTTGTAGTAACCCGTCCAAGGAGGTGTTTTCTCCCGGTTCTCCAGTTTCCACCACTCTACAGGCTACCGCACGACAGCTTCTGGGTAATGGAGAGTGCCTCGTAATAGTTATTAGAAATAGATGTACAATTCATGTAATATAGATAAAGTTTATTACATATTAACAGTCGGAGTTATAGCGTCGCAACCTGATTGAGATGGTTGTATCTGTAGAATCGGAACCATGAATCACATCCGTTTCCTTTAAAAATGACACATAAAGAGCGCGCTTATATATATATATATATATATATATATATATATATATATATATACATTTGATCCCCCCCCCACTTTTTTTCATGATGGTCTAGTGGCCTTTCTTTGTGAAATGAATCACATCCGTTTCCTTTATAAATGACACATACAGAGCGCGCTTATATATATATATATATATATATATATATATATATATATATATATATATTTATATACATAGACTTTTGATCCCCCCCCCCACCCACTTTTTTTCATGATGGTCTAGTGGCCTTTCTTTGTGAAATGACGTAAATTCAATCAAGTTGAATGGAAAATCCATTGTATTTCCTTTCAGTCTACATTCCTCAACTTCATTTCTTTATTCAGTGTGTTTAGTGATATAGGTCATTATGTGTTATTTTTAGAGGTGAGGGGATTAAATATAATATTATTCATTTTAGTGAGAACGGTTGGAAATATTCTTGTAAGCGTAATATTTAATCTGATAACTATGTAGAGAGGTCTGCTTTGGAATATAACATTTTTTTGTATTGCTCAATGTGTAATTTATATATGACAGAAATCAGACTGGGTTTTCTGTAAATAATTGTTCATGATAATATTTATTTGAAAATTGCAACTTTAACTTCAAGTACGTTTGAAAATGGTATATCCTTCGCCTCCCAGTTAGTCTGTATTTGTTTTATTGCTTCATACCATGCCCGCATATGGTTATGAAAAAAAAACAGTAAGTTTTGAAGAATACTTTATTAGGGAATAAATATTATCAATTTGGCACATGCACATGATTCTGTAAATTCAGTATTTCATATTTGGTAATTTTGTGTGTGGTGCGGCATATGATTATAGGATATTGGGCAAAATGCTGCATTGAAAATGTATATTTTTTGTTTTATTTAATTCAACATTTTCCAAACCGTATCAGGGATATTACCCCCTCCCACACCCACCACCTTTTGTTCGCTTAGGTGTCCTCAACTTGCTGCACCTGCAAAATGCGCCCCACACTTTTAAAAACGGTCCAACAGCCTAATATATATATATTGAGAGAGATAAATGCGCGGCGCTTCCCCCCCCCCCCCCTTCAACTTTTATGAACGCTCCAAAGCTTTTGTATAAATACAAATATTTGTATATATTTATGAAAATATGTATATATTTATAAAAATATAAAATATATTTATATCTATATTTAAATATATATATAAATATATTTTATATTTTTATAAATAAATAAATACAATATAAAAAACGACGAAGTATAGTAGAGTATTTCAGTGTAGTTGAAGTTATCCCCTGCAGATACATTGTCTTATGAGATTTCATAATGGTGATACACAGTTGCTTCTCCAAAGAATCCCTTGAGCTGTTTTCTGATAAATCAGATCTTTCTGAATGCTGTAAGCCTCCAAAGACGTGAATGTGAAATATATGTAGCGGATAAAAGGATTTAACTGGACCAGACCTGCTTATTGTTGGTGGCACGCCAGAGTTGTGAGACGATACTTGATATTCCATGGGGATTTCAATAAACAATCTTTTTTGTCGACATGGTTATATTACAAACTAAATAAAGACAATCTGCAACTGACAGTGTTTTGTCATGCAACAATTTAGGTGGAAGTCAGGCAGTAGAAAAACCTTCCAATCATGCCTTGCGAAAACAAAAAGACATGATTGTGTTCCACGTTCCCTATTCAACTGTATACATATGGAGTATAGGCCAGTAGAATAAGTGTACAAGGTCAAAATAATTGCAACAGAATTTCTGTTTGCACAATGCATTATACTTGATAAAATACCTTATAAAAAAACTAATAATATATTTGTTTACCTTATAATATATTTGAAATGTGATAAGAATATATATTTGAAATGTGTCTTACAGACGCTAAAAAGCTTTATATATATATATATATATATATATATATATATATATATATATATATATATATATACGTGTCTGTGTGTGTGCCAGTGTGTCATCCCCCTAATCTGGAAGATAAATTGTAGCCACCGTTCGTGAGTTGTGAGTAATCTTGATTTTGGAGTGTGACCGTTTAGATAAGTAGTCCTGGCCGTCCCACAAATCCTTACAGGAAGAGGTTCGTTCGAGTATAAGCGACATCTGGCAGAAGGGGACAATAACACCTGTGACCAAAGCTGGTTGACCGTGAGTCCTTGACCGTGACACTAATTAGATTAGGATACGACTATGACTTGGCTTCGACTATGTACATCTAGCAATTTATTTAACCCACGCATGCATGATATTTCTTCCTGGATATATAAACATTGAAAATATATATATTTTTCTTTAAAAATAATTGGATGAAAACGTTTATTGGGCCGTTTATTTAATCTTTGACTCATACATCTCTAGAAACCACGTGACCTGACGTTAAAATCCGGGATTTAATAGCCTGGTAAGTACTTCATTCAGGAATAAATCAGAAAAAAGTGATGAGAAAACTATGTGATGTTGTACTTTTTGGCCGGCTGATTAAAGCCAAAGGGTGCATTTTCAGGTAAATAAAGCTAAATTGCCACAACGCGGTTGTTTCCCCATTGTTTACATGTAATTTGCGTAAGAGCGATTATCTCAAGCGGATGTTTTCATGTGGGGCTGCTAATTATTACACTCTTGCTGTCGCCTCTGCCGCCAGAGCAGTTAATGCCAGGTGTTGTCAGAATCCGGGTTCAACACGCCACCTGTCCGTCCTAGCCTCCATTTTATGTATCACAGTCTCGCCATCACATATACAGTCAGATGGACCACAGAGCATAAAGCTTTCAGGTTTATTTCGTTTGAGGCTTCACAAGTGCATATTACTACCCATAGGCGGCCCGGTGTAAGTCTGCGTGTCTCATGGGTCGTTAGTTTGACAGATACCAGGGGGGTATCGCCCAGTGCAGTATGCTTCATCCAGCGTGGGCCGTGACTCTGCCGTTTTGTACGGGTTGAAGTTTTTACATTTCTAGTTTCTCGTATTGTATACCTTTATTCGGTGCAACGGACCATATGCTAGATGCGACGATGGAACGGATAGGCCCTAAGGTAACTGAAGATAGCTGCCACGGCGAGGTTCAGCCTTGTAACTTGTGTCTTAAAAAGTAACACCAGCTGTCTGTCTGGCAGAAGCCTGCTGCATTACTGGCTTTCTGGTGGTTTTGTCTATTCATTTTAGTTTTGAATGTGTGAATATTTTATGTAATCCTTTAAGTTTTGTATGTATGAATAAAAAACGCACAAATTTCCGGATTACTTTCTGCGATCTGTCACACCTCCGTCTCACCAGCGGGTTTGCCGAAAGTAAGTGGCCAAAATACGCCCAAATATAAAACTAGACAGATTATTATGCGGTCCTTGGTTTCGTTTGATTCTAAGGAATACTCCTACACGGTATCAATTTTACACTACAGCGGGTCATGAACTTATTCACGGTAAAGGACGAGAGCCGTGGATATTTTCACGCTCCCAAAACCTCTCTTGCTTTCGAGTAATCAAGCGCACTGATGAATTACAAATTTTACTATTTCATGACAAGAAACCAATTTATATATGAACTACTACTCACCTGCGCAGAGTTTATTGATGAATTTAAGAGATGTCTTACTGAAAATTGCTGATAAATTCATGATGAGTATACCCGTCATAGGCACTAGGGGAATCAGAAAATATGACGAGTATACTCGTCATAGGCAGCGAAAGTGTTAAGTTTTGTATGTATGAATAAAACACGCACAGACTGCCGGACTACTTTTTGCTTATTAAGTGTTACGCTTTCTTTCCTTGAGGATATATACTATGTAACTGTGATATTAAAGCTTACTTTCGCCCTGTATCCTAGGGAAAAAGGTACATAAGCCTAATAAAACAGTTTCTCTTCTTTTATTAAAGCAGATTTTTTTCTGCATTTTTTGGAGCAAAAATATCCTTTCTTAATATATTGTTTCTTGCCGAAATTCATTGGTTTCTCATTTCTGTAAAGATACATTGTACTTTCTCTGTTAAGATACATTGATACCTCTTTTCTCTGTACGAACACTTTCATCTCATTTCTCTTTAAGGGTACATTTTTTTCTGATAAGGTACATTGGTTTATCGTTATTTGTGAGTGAATATGATTTCTTTTCCTCCATCAAGAAAACATTTTTCAACCTTTTTATATGAAAAGGTAACTAACCTATCCGTGAGTAAATTTCCAAAAAACATATCACAAAGGAATTTGAAAGATCAACACTTTCAATTCAAATGAATACACAATGATTCAACCTGTTTGCTATATTCCCACCGGTATATATTAGATCAGTCATGGACACAAAGACTGTGCCATTATATAAAGTAAAAAATGGCTTTACTTCCAAAAACGAATGTTACGCAACAAACCCATCGATTGTCTGTCCAAGGTTTAGGTGGAATCGATTAATTTTCTTAAACCAACCCTGGTCGTGATGTCATGGTCGCGCGACTAGATTGGTAGTCAGATGATAGGGCACTGTATATAAGTTCTTATTCAAAGAGAACATGTTAATCACACCGGCTTGAAACCGAAGGCTGGTGCCTTTACAATATTATAGAACAGCTCTCGGTAAGGTATCCATTACCAAGACCATATTATACCCTCTCAGTACGTAATGCCTCCAGAAGGTCATATAATCACACCTTGGAAGGCGGCAAGCTAATTTCCATAGGGAATAGAGGCGCATGACCCCAGAATACTCTGCTCGGTAGTTCATATAGAAGAATAAATTAATCATGGAAAACCTTTACATTGCCTATATAAGCCTACCAAGGTACATCGGCTTAAAAATTGAAATAACTGAAAATACTGGGGCGTCTGTGTTAATATACATGTAATGAATGATCATATTTTCCTGAAAGAAGTCCAGGTCTGTCACGAAGATCAACTGATGACACATGGTGGCACATGATGACTTAGTGGGCGGGCGATTTCCACACACATTTCCATATATATAATTTATATTATTATATTATTATATTATTATTATTATTATTATTATATATATATATATATATATATATATATATATATATATATATATATATATATATATATTGTTACGAAGACAAATTGCTCAGGGGAAATATCGGGCCGATCCGGGATTCGAACCATCACGGTGGCGTTCCAACCGCTTCGCTAGCAAAGCAAGCTTCAGTAGCGAGACAGTTCGGTCCGCTTTTATGTCAGCCCGTAACATACCCACTCTGAAGAGCGTTCTGCTATCAGAAAAAGACTTATTTCCTTGGCAAAAAAGATAACCGTCATCCTGGACGAGCCCACATTTTGTTACGACGATAAATTGCTCAGGGGAAATAACGGCCGATCCGGGATTCGAACCTATAACGGTGGCGCACAAGTCCGGCGTTCCAACCGCTTCGCTAGCAAAGCAAGCTTCAGTAGCGAGATGGTTCGGTCCGCTTTTATGTCACCCCGTAACAGACCCCCACTGAAGAGCGTTCTGCTATCAGAACAAGACTTATTATCCAAGGAGTCACACTTTGGTAAGCTTATTTCCTTGGCAAAAAAGATAACCGTCATCCCGGACGACCCCACATTTTGTTACGACGATAAATTGCTCAGGGGAAATATCGGGCCGATCCGGGATCCGAACCTATAACGGTGGCGCACAAGTCCGGCGTTCCAATCGCTTCGCTAGCAAAGCAAGCTTCAGTAGCGGGACAGTTCGGTCCGCTTTTATGTCACCCCGTAACAGACCCCCTCTGAAGAGCGTTCTGCTATCAGAACAAGACTAATTATCCAAGGAGTCACACTTTGGTAAGCTTAATCCCTTGGCAAAAAAGATAACCGTCATCCCGGACGAGCCCCCATTTTGTTACGACGATAAATTAAAAATATATATATATATGGATGCATAATATATACACAATTATGAGTATTTATGAGTAGATTTCGAGTTCTTAGGGTTATCTCCTGGAGCTATGAACCAGGATCATGGAGCTGCTCTTCACACCTGCTCTGTATTCATTGAAATGACACGGGCACATTTAAAAGTGCCTCGAATAGGAATTAAGGAAAATGCCTGGCCCAAAAAGCAGGAGGTTAGTCTGAATCTATTGAGCAATGGAACCCCCATCTGGAATAACCAGGAGATTTGGGAAAACACCGATATATCCTGTTTATAAATATCTCAATGATCTGAAACTGAAACTTGAGGGAACCGGTATTCTGTATCCAACGGCCATACGCAAAAAGGCTCTTAAAACCATGAGATGGCGAGGAGGCAGGTGTCATGGTGTGAAAATTAATCTTGCACCTGGGTCAAGCAATAAAAACTGTTCGGGTTTAGCGAGGTGATGAACTGCCAACTCAACAGTAGAACGAGAACGGGGGTTTGTAGAACGTTTCCCACGTATTATGTTTCGCGGAAAGCTTACAGAGTGTAGGGAAAACAGACTTATGGTTTGACCGATTGGTCGTGACTTTTCCAATCCGTGACTCTGATACATGACTCTTGGCAACAGGTTTCCTAGACCTAGATCTATCAAACTGACACTTGTCACCGACGCCCATGTCCGGTATCGAGATACAGGTAATCCAAAATTTGCGGACTGGGCGGTTATTTTTGTGAGAGCAATCCAGGGTCATAATAGGTGTCAGTGGTTCGTTGCAGTTATGAAAATTCCAGATTTTTAAAACTTCTCTCAGGTATTGTTTTACACTGTCTTATCATATATTTACTATTAATTTACATATACTTTTCATATATTTATATATTCCAATACAAACAAATATGGAACACGGGCCAATGACGTAAAAATATGACGCTATGAAAGGTAACAATAGTTTGATTTAATAAAATAAAATTACGTACGTCAATCTCACTGTTACTTGGAAATGCTATGCACTCAAATATAAAATGAGGGGTTATATATAAATTGACGAATGTATATCCGTGTACTTTGACTAGAAAGGGGACCTATAGTACACCTGTATGGCCTCCACACAGCCCGCCTTTTTTATACCCTTGTATTTCGCAGTTAACACTCCCAGAATAATAACCCTCCGTGCAACTCCCTCCGCCCGAACACCTCGACGTTTCACATCTAACCTCACCTGTGCAATAATTAATCACACTCACCTGTTTTGTATATACAATGTATTACGAACACTAAGGGTTGGCATATTTACAGGTAGTCCTGGATTTCACCTGGGAAATGTACAAGGATGTTCACGTGGAGGCAAGTGCTTGCTTCCCGTTTTATTTCGTAGTGCACGATCATTCTATAGAAGAATGCAGTAAATTAAAATGTACTTAATTGAAAAAAAATTAAATTTAAAAAAAATTAAAGTAAACCAATCTAGCAAATTTGATGCTTTTATCGTGATATATATATATATATATATATATATATATATATATATATATATATATATATGTATATATATATATATTGTGTGTATGACGAGTTTTGGAATTAGGTCTTATGGTCTTTTTCCATAATTTGACTTCTTCTAATGGGAAAAGGTACTGTGTCAGTTCCGATTAGGTGTTGAATAAACATAATTATACCTATCATAAATGCCAATCTGGTGTACCGTAAAACCAGTTTGTGGTACCATTGTCGGACTCTCTGAAATACGGTGAAAGATTAAATTTCTGTGCTTTGAATGTATGCATTTTGATTACCAACTGATACAACTGTCTTACATGTACTATAGTATGTTCTTGTTGCAAAACACCATTTGCAAAATCTGGCTTATCTTACTTACTACCAGATGCCCTTGTTGAATTTGTTTTGATTATATTGACGGGCCCCCCACATATTATAAACACGTTGATTCAAACAAAACAAGCAGCCTGTGTGCAGGGATATCCACGTTTTCTAGCCTTTTTTTTATAAAAGACCCAAGGAATTACTTTTAGTTTATAAAGGTTTGATAGGTGATTAGCCCCTTTAATGAACACTGTATATTTTTTTCATGAGGGAAAATTCTACCTTTCACCTTTTCATAAACTGTTATTCCTTATCAGAACGAGAACCATGTTCTGTACCTTGATTTAAAATTTATAAATATTCTGTTTCAATCAAATTTATTCTTTAGTCCGAAGTAAATTCAAAGTCAAACCTTATATATTTAAAGCAGAGAGCCTCTCAATAACGACCGTTATCTGTCTTCAAACGGCACTTGACGCGCAGCTATGGGCGGAGCCAGGATACCTGTCGAGTGTTTGTTTATTGGCATCTGGTTGGCTGCTTGTCACATCATACGTGTTTTTCAGCGGACAATGAACCGCCATCTAGTGTCTTAATATATCATAACCGGTCAAAGCTGGCAGCGTGAAAATCAGTTGCTTCTTTAGAAGCGTAAGATTTCCGCTGCCTCGGGAGCGTATGCAAAACCTTAAGCAAGCCTGATTTAAAAAACGTTCATGAAAACACTGATATATAGGAATCGTCAAGGATTACTGCTTATTTTGTGTGATGGGAGTTCTGCGTGACCTGTTGTCGATTTTCTTATTTTAGACTTAAAGCCTCGCCTTGACATTCGGTTTACAACACGACCTATAATATATAGCTTTAAAATGTATTCGCTGTTTTGTCCTTCAGCAGAATAAAATTCGTATGTGAGATGTTTTCGTATTGCAGACTATATACAAGGTGCTAGAATCATGGAAAAGGACCAGCGTTTTCATCCTATGACTCCTTGAAAGAAACAATTAATAAATATTTTGCTGAATACTGCTTGGTTAAACTTAGCTGCATCAAATGCCTCGCTATAAAGAAAAAAGAGAACATTTTCATTATTTGATAAAATATTTCATTGTCTTACTATATATTATTATTTACACATATTTACGTTTGCCTCAGCTACTGAGCTACCAAGAAGGTACCTGTCGCCTCGGAGTGTTCTTTTTTCCTTTTTGGAAGCCATTGAAAAATGACACATTCCAGCGTTTGCTTAACCAGGCTTAGAAATATGATAAGTCAAGAATCGTTGAGAGTTGGGAGTTGGTTTCCTTTTGGTGGAGAAATTATACGCAGGTGTGCATGTTTAAAGGAGGAGATGGCCGTGAAGTGGCAATGACATTATAAAGGAAACTTCCAAGTATCAATATTAAAGTAACCATAATTTTCTACATGCAACCTTTGACTTTCGGGTTTTGTGCTTTTCTGTCAAATTAAATGGCAGCCTCTATGAGAAACTGGGAGAAATGAACATGTCAGGTTTTGGTATAAGGGCAAGGTGGATGAAGGTACTCCGAAGACATCGTCCATGGGAAAATCTATTGGTGGAGAAAGTGTGGTAGCATGGGAACGTGTATCGGCAAAGTTTACAGTGGAATAACGCTTATTTGGACCATGCCCAATCATAAAACTTAGGTAGTTTAACAATTATTAATGTGAAGAGTTCATGTTGTCTAAGTACTCACGGGGAATGTATTTAAAAGTTTGAAAGACTGTAAATATAGTTGTTGGTATAACTTCCAATCTTCATTCAAACATTCCGATATATAAACATAAGGATATGAGTATGGATCTTTGCATAATGTGTTTGGGTCCCGTCGCTAAAGCTACTGAGGACGTAGGAGATCCACAATATTTGCTATATGCCAACGTCTATCGAGTGAGCTTCCTTAACTTTGATGTCCGAAAGATTCCTACAAACATAACTCAGCATTACAGTTGTAAGTGCCACGGACTGGTCCTGCCACCAGTCATGAATGTTCTTCCGGGCGGGAACCCTTAGCGCGAATCATCTCAATCTAACTGTTGACTGACTACGACAGCCTGCCTGTGAAAAGATTCAGGTTATCCCCCATTTAATCCCCCCCCCCCCGTTATCTTAAATTGATTTCAGATTACCCCGGGGTAGCTTGGACCAAATTTCAGGTTGCATTGTTCCGATTAACCCCTTCTCTAACCATTATGCTTCTTATATGCTTTTAATGCCTGAAGATTTATTGCATAACGCATCTAAAAGATATAAGATTAAAAAGCTGCAATAAATATATCAATAACAATTTATCTCAAAATGTTAAGTATACTAGCTGTTAAATGTAACGCTTTCAAGGAGACAATATTTTCATGCGGGAATCGCCGCCGTCGCCGCCGCCGCCATCGTTTGAAGGTGATTCTCTAATAACCATGGACGTTTCTTTCTTGAGCCTAGCATAGTGATAAAAACACATCTCCAAATATTTACTCCTACACTTCACCAAGACGCATGGCATGTTGTTTACAAACATAATATGTACAAAGAGTCGATCTAATTTGAGAAAACCAATAACCTCAAAAATAGTAAATAAATATAAACAGCATTTGAATTTAAGGGTAATTTGAAATCGAAAGGAATAGTCTAATAACGACTTCAGAATACCTCCGAGAGTAATATGAAATTCATTTCAAGTAACCAGAGAGGGGGGTCAACCAAAGCCGGGAAAATCGCTACACCGAGTCACGTGGTACCTCCTGTCGAGCATTCAGGAACTCTCGTCCCTGGTGCTCTGATTATCTTGATGCGACCTTCCACAGGATTGTTTGAACTAACTTATTACAGGTGACGCACAAGTATGCTCGGAACCCCCGGAAACTGGCCCGTCAGTAATCTCTCCCAGTCACTAGGGAGGGCGTATTGAATTGCAGAAAGGTGTTGATAAATAATGATTGCAGAGTAGATCATATTTTATACTAGATGGAACCCGTTGTAGAAGAAATAAAAATGTTTGATGAAATTCCAAGGAAATGTAACTATTTTTAGAAAATCCAGAAAAAAAAATAAAATGGGCCCCGAGGTTTAAAATTTATTTCAAATTTTATTTACTTCTTCAGCGTTACGACACGGTTAAAGGCTTTCACAAATGAGCATAATGTATAATCAGTTTTCAGAAATAAAAGGTATATTTCTCCTTCGATCACCATAATTTTCTTTAACTAGATCAAGTAGAAATCAAAGGGATCCGTGATTAACTTAATGTAATATGGCAGTGCGTGCACCTAATTAGAACCAGAGCTCACAATGGCAATAAAACCTGCTTGCTAGGCACAATATTTTATCTTGGAGGAGGTATTTTGCGCACCACTGACAGCTGTCTTATTACTTTCATTAATGACCGACCGCCCTTTCTAAAATAAAGATATAAAACAGGTATGGTCCTCACGTCCGATCATTTGTCTCTGACCGAAATGTGAACCAAATAATGATTTTTATACACAGGGTCGGTGTGGGAATAAAACAGATATATGAATGATTAGCAGGTGGCGGCGGTTATTGAGGCTGTTGATTGTTTGCTTCTCTCTCTCTCTCGCTCTCGATGTTAGCCGTGAATTTTTCTCTACTTGTATAGACGTTGGGGAACACAATGAATACTTTAAAACGTAACCAAAGAATTTGTAGTCAACACTAATGCGTGTGCGATAAAACACGACAATTTCAATGCAACGTCCATGAGTGAAACGCCCCGCCCCCTCCCCCCCCTCCTCGTCTGATAGTTTGTGGACCATGTTATATCTCTAACAGTAAAAACTACAAAAATTATATGTTAATGTTAAAACAAATGAAAAACACTAAACATAGGAGAGGATACACTAGTAAACACTAATTAATGAGCTTTACCTGGTTAAAGAGAATGGACGGGGAATATATATAAATTTCTGTCCGTTTCATGTTAACATCTTTAATAGTACTAGGAAACGATATGGCCAGGTGGCTGTGACGCATCATGGAGGATTGATATAGATGGCCCTTGGAAGCTGGTACCTTTCTATGAGCTAACACGTTTAGATTTTCTTTATGTATGAGTTGATGTGCGTCATTGATGATATGGACATAAACAAGCCTGTGTTGCCATAACGGTTTATTGAAATGGCTTTTATGAAACGAAAAGGTAATTTATCAAACGGGTTTCCCTCAGCTAATGTATTTGTGTGTAAATCATCTGATAAAGGAAACAAAGCACTGCCTTGTACATGATGGTTCACCATATCAGCATTACAAGAAGATGACAAGATAACATTAATCATTTACTTAAAAGGATTTAGATAACATAAAATACACTTGTCTACAGAAGTACCATCATAGATGTAGTCAACAGGAATGCGATTTACCTGATAATGCTGAATTTTGAAAAAAAAAAAGTCTTGGGAAAATATGCTTAAATGAGTCCTTCATCGAAACCACTCCTCAATGTTGGTTATATGTTCATATGAAAGGCAATTCTATAAAACTTATTATAATGGGACTCACGCCATCAAACTAGTCTACGTGTTTTACCATATGCGCTGATATTGTTTTATTGAAAGAATATAAATTTTTGGATGTATTTCATAAGGTTGGAGTTGTATATTCCTTCTTGAAAAAATCTCTCGTGGACTTGATTCATTCGTTGTCTAGTTCTATATAAAATTAAATTTTTTTTTCACTAAAGCGAAACATGTCAACATTTTCCTGATCTGCATTGTAATCTACTAGGCCAGTTAATAGTACATATTTTAATATTCGACCAAACTCGGTAAAATTATTTGTATCATTTTCCCCCTTTTCTTTTTTTCAGGATGAAAAAAAAAATGCTATATATAGTGCATGTACACTCGTTAGCTGAAAGTTTCCTCTGTTTGTTAAAAATGTAACTAAAATCTGAGGGAACAGCACATTCTAACATAATGAATGCGCTGCCAACGCTGACGGGCATAACAAATTTAAATGTCTGTATCCGCTCCTTGTCACTCAGTTTCCAAGTAAATACCTTCCCCTATAAAAAGAATAATCTGTGACGGGGACCTCCTATATGTCTGGAAAATTTAAAAGTTTCGTTTTTTTCCAATGCAAACATAAATATTTTAGATGGAACCAATATAAGACCTAATCAGGGCATGCTGGGCATTCATAGAGCGCCATCTGCTCATGTCATGAGTGCCTAAGTACATTTGGGATTATACAGGTTCTTATTATTATTCAAGATGTCTTCTGTGGGCATATGCCTCCGCAGCAAATAATTTTACTTCCATGCACGGATTGGCCGTCGGGCAATAACATGTTGCCATAGATCGCTGTCGGTGTTTTAAGGAATATCAAATAAAACTTTTCCGTCCAGGATTATGTTATCTGAAGCAATTTAAAGCTGTTTTGGAATTATTACTTTTCTTTATCTAAACATAAACTGAAAAAAGTAGATTCCAGGGCTGCTTTTAAGAAGTAAAAATTTTCCAGTGATACAGCTGTTGAGAAAATGTCAAAGATATGGATTTTGGTGGTTTTTTGTTCCAAATCTACCTTCAGTCAGTACCATTAAGTTTAGGAACATCCTCATATCACAGGTTATAATGGGGATATAAGTATATTCCTTTGTCTCATTAAAATCTCTCTAACGAAGAAAAGGTAAGAAAAAAGATATAATGTAATTCTGAAATTGTCTAATTTACAAGAAGAACCTCTTTCGTTTTGAAATATTCCGTAAAGCTTTCTTTTTCCATCCTGAACGTAAGATGCGTTTTCTTTTCACGCCAAAGTACCCTTTAATGTCACCGAAATGTTCTTCTTCGGTTAAAACAGTTTTAAAATGAATTTTGGGTTAATGCTTGAAGTTAAAATATTGTGGAGGCATGTTAAAGCAATAAAACTGCTAAAACATCGACAATAGACATTCTCAATAGACAGGAACCAGACACATTGATGAATGAAATAGAAAAAAAAAGAGTTACGATGTAACTTAATCTCGATAACCCCAAGACAATGTTTGTTTAAAAAAGTTTAAGTTCCTAGTATTGGCGGGGTCACCTTCTGCATTAACTGCACTACAACGTATGCATCTTTCAAAACCACTGATTACTCCAAGTATGCGCATGGGACCCCAAACCCATCAGCTGAATCCTGTCAGCGGGTATGGGAGAAACTGCTGGGACTAGAGATTGCTCAGTACCAGGCAGGCTCGTCTTGTCTCTGTTCCCTCGTGTCAGATTACACATATATAATTTATCAGTGCCCTTGTGAAATCACTTACTCTAGCGTTACGACCTTAACAGAAACTGAGAATCCTTCGCGTAGTTTGGGCTTCTGATCACCTCTTTTGCCATGATGTTGGTGCCTACTTTTGTAAAATAAATTGAATTTTCTTACAATTACCACCTGCTGCATCCTTTACAACGGATACAGTTAAGATGAAAAAAAGTTTGACGGGGCCGGATCCACTGTATGCAAAAATTAGTGTTAGTGGTTGAATAACTATTTGCTATAGCAAGGAGGGTATTCAATAGACTTCGGATTCACTATAACGAGGGGAGCAAGGGGGGGGGGGGGGGGCAATAAAATTATCTCAGTTTAAGCGGGACGATTTATTCAACGAAAATTAATTATAATAAATATATAGATAAAACTGAATAATTCGGTGTAAAAAACTCTAACCGCGCGTGGTACGCCAATGGAAAGACAAGAGATATTTTATTGAATATCTTACGGTGAATGCGAAAGCTTACTTCCTTTAAAATTAATCAAATTGGTCTTTCATAGCTTTAGGGGTATTGCGGCATTGTTATCCCTCCCCGACAGGAATCATAACGGTGCGTAAAAGCTTAGGAAAACGCACAGTGTTATAGCCCTCCTACCGGTCTGTGAGTGTCCTATCCGAGTCGGACCATACATCCATTACTCAGTGAGCTCCCTGGTCTGTTTTAGTATATCATTCTCTGTTTTTACTCCATAATGACACTTTATCTTACTTTCTCCAACAAGGTAATGATGGCGTATTCTGTTTTGCATTATCCACTTTGCCAACATTAGGTATTACGCTGGCTTTCTGTTTAGATTTGGTTATTTCGACAGACATGTACAGTATTTAGAAAATATACTTGTTCTAGAATATGGGCAACAAAACAAGCAAACGTCTCAAAAGTTGATTTGTTTTATTTTTAAGAAAATATGTGCAGGATGGAAACACTGACATATAATAAAAATCAGGTGCAAATTTATCATCAATGGCTAATATTGTGCGCAAAGGTTAGTTATAGAAAATCAGCCATATTGGCGATCCAAAGCAAAAATTGACAAAATAAAAAAAAAGAAAGAAGAGAAAAAATGGTTATGCACTCCGAGGAACCACCAGCTACATTATATGACTGATACATAATTAGAGAAAGACACTCATTACCCCCTATTAAGCCTACCTTCCGGCAAAGGGCAGGTCTGAATATGAGGGGTTTCCCCATTTACTGGACAGGTCTTTAGTTTTGGAATCTAAAGAAGTTCCCCCCAGTTCCTCATCCAGACACTGGATAACGTTCTCTCTTGCATATGTTAGTGACAAATATTATTACTTAAGGCCTGGCAGTATTAATCTTATTTTGATCACACTGGAAATCAACCAGATATTTACTTAACCTGTAACTGAGTTACGAGTTGAACGGGCCATATTGTTTGTATATATATATGTGACCACGAGCTGTTCATTACAACTGGTTTTTTTTAAAGAACTTATGTAGATCTCTCTGCAATTTAAAGGCTATCATGTGACTAATCTAAGCAAGGGTGTGTTATCAAAAGTACGTATAACTGAAAGAGAGAATAATTGCATCGCACCTGCAGAATTCCAACGCCTCGTGTCGTTATCTTTCGCGAGCCACTTTAACTTAATGGACAATTAGTCGGATACCTGAAATTCTAGACAAAGGATAATACTTGAGATTCCGTGTGTCTTTATGTAGGCCGTATCAAGAAAGCAGGTGATTAGATGGAGACAAAAAAAACCATGGAAAGGCTTAAGCGTTGTGGCAGTACCGACGGAACACAAGTAGCTAAGGAAGAAATCGGGGGTTTTCAGAATAGGTGGAGGGTTCCGTATAGGTTCAAAAGTACCATTAGACAATATATTTTAAGCTAAATAAAGTTTAAAATGTATAACTTATTAAAACCGATTACAAAATATAACTGGTTATAAAGGAAATCTAGGGACCGTAATATAGGTCCTGTTGAAAAAAAGGAATGCATGAACACCATAAAATCTCGTTAAGACGGGAGAAATAGAACATAATAACTTGGTTAAAAGTTAGGGCGGGGCCATCATGTGATATTTTAAAAAGAGAAAAGGAACATCATAGATAAAGGGGATCGGGGGACCATCATATGTTAACAAAAAATAATTGTCCACCGCTTGGAAGTAGCTAAACAAAAGTTGTTAATTCCTGTTTGAAATTTGAGTTAAATTAGTTAAGGTTGAATGATGAGTGTAAGATAAATAACAAACATGAACACCAGGGAAAATTTAAACTGTTCATAGGTAGAGTAATAAAAATATACTATCTGAGAGTTGTCTGAAGTTTTATGGAAGTGTTACCCAAGTTAGTGTATGGTTTGTCAATTTAAAGCATGATGTGCTTGACTTAACTTGACTTAACTCTTTATGAGTTTGTCAATACTGTGAATTTGGTGACTGTGCATTGAATTCTTTTCAATTTATTGCGTTAACATCATTTAAGCATGATCGATTCTGTGACCTTGAACACTGCATCAAGGTCATCCTTATTCGAACTTGACCTAACATTTCATGAGTGGCATCAATCGTGTAAGTTTGGTGACTGTACGTTAAAGTGTTATAACGTTATTGCATTAATATTATATCTGTGACGGACGCACGGAAAGACCGACGGACGCTCACCATTTCTATGTCCCCCGCCGACGGCCGCGGAAAAAGGGGAGAATTTAACCGAACATCCTGTAACCTGTTAAAGGGAGGACGGAACATCATGTGTAGAAAAGAGTACGCAAAAGCCTCGTACCCTCACCTCCAATAATTAATAACGAGATAAACACAAACAAAAGGTATCCATTAATAATATTTCTAATCCGTTGTGTTGCTTCTGTGTTTGCATTGTGCGCTTAACTTTCCTAAACCTGAACCGTGATTATCGGCAACCTTATTTTTTGTTTGTTATTTGTAAATCGGGTTAATGGCTTCGATAGATTCAGTCCTTGGGTAATAACTCGCTCTGATGCACAGATGCTACAAGAAATGTTTTAAGTTTTCTTTCTCCTATCAATGTTTATTATCATGAATCTTTTTTCAATCTATTTTGAGGGACATGCGCTTTTTTTCTTTCTAACTCCATGTTCCAGATATAGGTCAAGTTTTCCTTCAAAAGTCACCAAAAAAGGTCAGGTGTTACCTTAAGAAAAATGAAAAAAATATGCATCCATCATCTGGTTTAAATACATGTATAACAACCATTATCTTTGCTTTTTATGATATAATTATATAAATGTGCTGATACTAAAACCATCATAGCAGCCAAATTTGCCTCAGACCTACATCATTAATGTATGTCATGATTTCTATAAATTGCTTTTCAGAGAACAACAAAGCTTTCCTAAAATTAGTTTCAGATTTAAATCAATTAAAATCTGATCCTGGCACAAAAACTGATAAGTTGCTACAAAGAGCTTGAGCAGGTGCAGAATTTGTTTTTACAAATTTAAAGACGGTTCATTATGAAGAACCTACCACATCTTTTTATAATGAATCTGGAGTCAGAAGATTTTGTGACGTCTTATTATGTATGGTGCAGGAAAGGTCCGGGAATTCATTACGAAGGATTACGGTTTTCAGGAATGAGGTTTCCTAATCTCACGCTGTGCATTGACTTTGTACTTTTTTTATTTTTTTATTTCGAGGCTAATCTTGTATATTTAAATGTATATTGTATACAAACGCTGTACATTTTGATATATGTGTAATATGAGTAAGTGCTGAATACTAGAGCTCACCTGAACTTTAATGAACATTTTAAATTTGGAAGCCTTTTCAATATTAGAATGTTAAGGTAAAATATATAAATATATATATATATATATCTCGTTATTATTATTATAATAATTATTATTATACGGTATCTCTTTGCTCTCGAGGAAGAACATTCAGGTTGTGATATGGGTGGATCTAGACAACTGTTGATGACAAGATGATTGAAAGTTGATAATAAATATTAATAAATACTAGATATAAATAAATAAAACTAAACATGAACTATGGAAGCACTAAATACTATCTTAATATACAATACAATAGAATAATAGTTATCTATTTTACTTTCAATGACGCCAAACCTTTTTAGTTTAGGACCAACTACTTCACATCTCCACGCTTAATAGTTTAAATTTAAAAAAAGGCTCAATACTGCCAGAAAAGGTAAATTGAAAACATTAGATTGCATTAAGTCTGGTGACCACAGTGAGATTATCACCACTTTTACTCCGACATATTTCCCACACAGCTACGTTTAATTCTGGTTTCTCGTTTAATGTCCGGCTGGGTTCGAAATAATTCGGCTGTGCACAACTTTTTAAGTCCGGATAAAAAGTATGGAAGGTATATAACGAAGGTATATAAACTGGAATTATCCTTGTCCTTTATGATAATGAATACTAGTCCTTCAGTCATTCTGGAAAGTTTATATTTAAACATTAACATTTGGGAGCGGAAAACCTATCAAAAACATATTGTTGTTATAACTGGTAAAATTTTCACACGCAGTATTGCTTGCGATGCTCTGGAATCAAAAGAAAAATTCTAGCAGTATATAAATAACAATTTGAATAGTAAGAACAAGAAGAAAACTTTTACAGGTAGCAGCAAATAAATATTTATGACTATATGTCATTGATACATTGATATTCATAATATTTCAGGAGGACGCCCTAAGACGAAACCAGGGTTCAACCAGAAAGAAACGGTTGACTTGGATACTTCATTCTTTCTCTAGAACAGCGTCATTTTACGTTTTAAAACTATTTGACCTACATTTTGCTCGGATGTATTGTTATCTGTTATCAATTTTATTACTTTGCTCTAAAGAGATTATTGGAGTTGTCTATAACTTTCTTTTAAGTACTAATGCGGTTTTGATAAAAAATCTCCTTAGGCAGTGTTCTGGGATGTTTTCCTATGACTTTGTTCGTTTAAGTGCTCCAAATATCACACATACAGTTTTTGATTATTCAGCTCCGTAATTTGTTATCCATTATATTGCTTTTATAACATCAACGATTTTGATCTTTTATCATACCTGTTACCATTGTTTCATGATAGTGGCACAGCTTCGGGAAACATTTGATATTTTTAATTTGCTAATTAATTTTGATAGCCTCAAAGCGCCTAGCTGATGTAAAAGATGGATACATTGTCTTGTGTAGACAGCAGGTGCTACACTATATGATAGGGCCACTAATCACAAATTGCCTTAAGAACCCCTTTTAGCACAATAGGGTTAATGCCATGGTCCATCTGACTGATTGTTGGGAGTTTTGTACCGATCTGGCAGTGGGATGAATTGGTTCACATGAAATTCGGACCAACACAAACCTATTAGAGACTGACCATGTTAGACTATTTTGAATTTTTTTCCTGAGGGCTTGATAAGCCAAATTTTAATACCGAACTTGTAGGTAACCATGCAGTTGTATGGATCGTCCATGGAAACCATACAGTGTTAACACCATATCGGAGATGACGTAGCTCAGAAGCTAGTCCGCTGAATATCGGGAAATGCTGCCAATTTTCCGAATTCTGGGAAAATCTGACACCAACCCAATCAAGGTATACAGGTATTAGAAAATAAACGTTTTCAAACATTAAACGCACTTTCAATACATACCCCGTATTCAAGTATATATTTAGTTATCTGACATATAATCACGATATAATCGGACATACATTACGTTTTTTCTTTAGACTGATTCTTTTTCAGCGTAGAAATAATTAACTAGGTACCTATGAGTCTCGACGCTCAGCTGAATTTATCTATAAGGATATGTTTATGCTTTTTTTTCAAAATATGGGTCCTGTGATCAGTTTAAAACCAACTTGTCTAACCACATTGGAGTTATCATTCATTGACTGGAATGGATGGTCCCTGTGACTTTGACCTTTAACCTTTTGACCCCAAAATCCATTTGTTTTCTTCTCTATTGGCAGGTGAAAAGTTTTTTTTTTATAAAAAGTTTGGCTTAAAATACATTTTCATACATTTGACGCACTTTCAACACATACACCGTATAAAATAAATCCACAATCTCTTTACAGAAGTGGGTCTTGTGACCTTGACTTTGACCTCATGACCCAAATGTCAATGAGTTTTAAATTATTTGTTGGTTATATATCTGTCAGGTTTGAAACCAACGCAAACTGGAGTTATATTCCGGAAACAAATCTGTGGACAGATTGTCCCTGGGACCTTGACCTTTCTACTTGTGACCCCAATATCATCAGGTTCTTCCCCTATCAGCAGGTCTGCTATATTTGCAAGAATGAAGGTTTGGGATGAAAAGTTTGACTTAAAATGCATCCACAATCTTTATTAATTAGTAGGTCCTGTGACCTTACTCATGACACCGTTAGTTTTTGGGGTTTTTGTTCCGCATATTTAAAGTCCAAGTTTCATGCACTTTTATAAGTTAAAAAAGCGTCATGTACCCTTTTAATAAGTTAATACAGTGCTTACAACACCGTTTCAAGCTGAACGAGATCGAATTTATGCTCCATTTTATCCGTGAAACATCACGGTAATCACGCTGCTGAGTGTAAAGGTGCACTCGGTGATACGCGGTGGGCGTGGCTTCAGTGACGTCACGTGTGGCACGGCTGGGTAAACATCACATGGGTCAACATGCCGCGTCTTGCCGGTCTGCATCCTTGACTGCCGTGTTTTTTCCCCTCGACATACACTGTATATCTTACACAGTATCAAAATGACGAAGCGAGATGTTCTTAGTGGATGCAATAATACCAACAAAGATAGTGTGAACGTCCACAATTGGCCGAAAGACGTACGTTTAGGGAAAAAAGTGGGACCTGTCAGACAGAGACGAGCCGATTGTAGGTCGGGAACTCCTTGCAAAACTTTCCAGTGTCATGTATGGGGCACAATTCCGGATTCCTGACGATTTTAAAAACTATCAGCAATGGTAAGCCGGATATTTAAGAAAACAACTAGATCTGATACAAGGGGCAATTCCGAGTATAATTCCACAAGAACCCGCTGCAAGGCCGACTGAGAGGGGATCCAGCCTTGCTTCAACTTCAACTTCAGTCAAGGGCCGGGACAATATAACGCCGCCAATTAAGCGCCCGAGGTACTCGCTGGGAAAAGGCGTGAAGCATGCTAGGTCACAAGAAAAGGGCTCCACCTGATAACTGTGAGTAAATTGACTGCTAAAGAAAGTTATTTATGTATTTTAAATTTTGAGCAATTGTCATGTGATTTGAATATACCTTATTATCGCCCATGTAAACACGGTTTTTGTGCTTAATCTACTCCGAGGCCTAGTGCAAAGTTGTTGCATTTTTTTTTAAGCTGGGATTATGCCCTTTTGTTCCCAGGAAACCTGTGAACACCCACCACTCCTGCCAAATCGCCTGGCAGTCAGCCAGCAAATTAGGGGTGCGTCAAGGGGTGTGTCCATAACCCCCATTGTTTGTTAAAATATTACACTAATACAGTGGCCACTCTGATTTAAATAATCATTTAATGCTTACAGTTGTGACGTTTTGCCTTATTTACCCTATATTATTTCACATGCACAATTTTATTTTAATAAAGCATAAATACTATGAATATTGTGTGAACAGATCTTATGACAAGTTATGTTAGTATATATATATATATATATATATATATATATATATATATTTAAATTTACAAATGAAAAAGTTGTCTTTCAGTTGTCCTGGAAATCAATGAAAATGGCATATTGTTTCAAATTCAGGTTGCCCAGTGAATGTATCAACAAAAAATGCTGGTGTCCAGTGCTCACTGATTGGTGAAGCTCTGGTCGGCCAAAATACAGAAGATAGCAGCATCTTCAGTGAAGAAGAAGAAGCAGATGATAATGATGATGATGATGATGATGAAGCACCACCAATTTATAAAGATGATGAATACTTCCCTTCTGATGATGTAGATTATGATACCGATTCATCCTTCGATGAACTTATTGTTAAATATCTAATCTTTATAAATTTGATATTTATTATAGATTTTTCTTATATCAGTATATAAATATGAAGAAAAGAAAATGAGATAAATTTATTCAATCTGTTCATGCTGACTGACTTTATTCAGGCTCCGCTCAAGAATAATTGCCTTGATGTCTGTCCATCAGTCCTTGGTCCATCCATCATTCCTATAAATCCAAATCCAATGCAGCTTCCAAGCACATACATGTACCTTAAGAACCTCTTAATGCCTCATCTAAGTAATCTTTTAAAAATTTTCTGAATATAGATCCCATTCAGGTTATTTGGGGTGATAAGTTTCAGGCCAATGTGATATCCAATATGGCAACAGGGTTTGGATTTGAGGATATTTTTGACTGCGTGGCCCTATTTAAGGACCTTTATGGCCCAAAAGCATTAGCTTATATGAAGAAATACACCAAGATCAAGTGCCAAATTTATTTTATTCCACTCACAACTGATGGAGTTGTTTAGCATCTGTCCAAACAGCACATCTTGTACACACGATCAGGTGATTCTTGTTAAGGAACAGCAGTCTAGGTAAGCGAGATATGCAACAACTGTAACCTGCACAAGAAGTGGCGGAATCAACCTTATATTCGCCAGATGCCTGCTGGTAAACTTGAGCTCAAACACAACATTGTGCACATGGACTTGAAGGCTCCATTTCTGTATCTTGTAATTGTAAAAACTTGATTACTGCTATTATACAGGATATGTGTGCATTTGACTGCAAGAATTGATTTAATATGCTCTAATAATTGTGGTGTAAGATCTTGTGCACTGAAATAATGAAGTTCATTGTTACATCTTATCAACTAAGATATCATCAATGTGCTCAAGGATGAACACCCATCAGTTCCATCTAGGGCATCTGAACCCTTTATAAAGTTATGTCCCATCATGTGACATAAATGCCTGCTCAATCCTTTTCACTGCACATGCTGGTAGTGGTATCCTGATGTGTCTTCCAAGGAATCCCCCAGTCCCATCAAACCTGCTGCCTGAATGTGGTGTATCTGTATTTCCTACAAAAAGACATGTTGTGTATCATAAATAATGTCAATCTCAAAGGATGATTAAAGAAAAATTAAAAAGTGTCTGATTGGGGATGCATGTCCTGAGTGGGAGATTATGTTCAGAGGTAGTGTTCTGAAATGTAAATTAACCTGTGTTATTCCTGGGAACTTTTTTTCCACTGAAATTATTTTGAAAATCACCCCTGGACATTGGGATATAGCTGCCCTTGGCTATAAACACAATGAACAACAAACTTGGTCTGCCTTGCTGTATGAAGATTTACTGACACCTTTGAGGGAAATGGTATGTGGAGTGACATCATGACTACATTCCAAAGATAGCCATATATAGGTTCATCTGGTCACATACGTCCTAAGGTGTAAACAAATACGCTATAAAACTCCATAAACCATTAACCCCAGAGTTGAATTTACACCAAAATGAAATCACCTGAGATTTTCACTAAACTGATCTATATGTAAAACTGCAATAACATCTGTAATGCAATTATTAAGATACCTTGCACAAACACACACACACCCTCACACACACACAGTGGCTTCAAGGATGGGGGGGGAGGGGTGACTTGCAGGGTGTTGATATGATACGCAAGGTTGGAGGGGGGGATGACAGGCATGGGAGGATAATCAAAGTTAGAAAAAAAGGCATATATAAGATCGTAAATTGAACAAAAGTATACAATTCAATTAAATAATATATTTCATTTGTAAAATATAATATATTCTCAGAAAAGTGTGTGTGGTGGTGGTGGTGGGGGGGGGGGGGGGTGATTACACTGACCATTCTTTTCCTTCTTGCCAAAAAGAGTGGGGGATATATATCTGCCCCCAACCCCTACCTATATTGACACCCCTGCACACACGGAGAATTGAGTGAAAACAATAACCCTTGCAAGGCTATTGGAATGCATAAAAGATCTGTAAATATCAGAAGCGGATCCAGGGGGTCTGGAACCCCCCCCCCCCCCTTTTTCATCAGAAACAACGTTTTTTAAAAGGCTTCAGACCAAAAATTGCCGCCTGACCCCCTCTTTTTCAGACCTGAGGACCATTTTTTAGGGTTTTCATTTGTCCTCCTGGGTTGGACCCCCCCCCCTTTTTTTCTAAATCCTGGAGACGCCCCCTTTTTCTAAATCCTGGATCCGCCCCTGAATATTACTAGTATATATCTAGTATTTGCAAAATTATTCTTTTTAAATAATTAATAATTATATATATGTGCATGTAACATGTGCAAAAATAAAAGTGAAAATTTAATTTTTTAATAGAAATTATAAATTTTATAATGTAATCATTATTAGTATTGTAAAAATAATTTTACAATTTTAATAGCATCCAGGTTGAGAATTCACAAGTCACTTGTCAAATGACAACTTTAATATTAGGTACATCAGTATTTTTTCAAAATAAAGATTTTCAGATAATAAATACACTGCAAGATTGGTTTTTGCTCCAGAATCTTATTTAATATGGTTCTTAAATTAAAAAGATATGACCACTGACTGATAAGTAATGGCATTTTTATAAATCACAGGAACGGGCTAGCTGGGACCCATCTTTCCAGGAAAACCTGTGACTGTCATAAAATCATTCAGTGCTACATGCTTTGGTTGAGCGATATTTATTTCAGTGTAATAATCAACCTGTCCCAATTACAGAAACTTGAGATGTATTCAGTGTAAGAGTAAAATAAAATAATTACCAGTCATTTGTGCCTGCTCCCATAGACGCCCGAGACGGTTCATCGGATTCTTTGTTGACACGGCTGTCACTGTCAGACTCTGTACACCCTCCTTCGATCTCGCCTCGTCGAGCCTATGGCTCAGACCGAAATGGTTCAATATCACAAGGATTTTCAAATTCTACATCACTACAATCACTTTCTGACATACTTCCGAAATAACTTATTTTGAGCCATAGTCGGTGGACGCTTGGTTGTCACTTTACGCATAGGAAGTTTCATCGGATTGGTTACTTTGCATCACCGCCATGATGCTTGTGTGAGACGACTTCCACACGTGACGTCACGGATTTCCCCCTTGGCTTTCGGCAGTTTCCGGAGTGTATTCGGCGCGCCAGTTTCAAATTGTCGTATTAATTGATTAAATTGCTAGATTAATGTTAAATGGACATAACATCGTGTTTTGATACATAGAAATCGGGCATATGACACTTATCGACCTCCGTGCTGAGACTTGGACTTTAAGTCAAGTTTGAAATATGTCAATCCAAACTGGATTTATCATCAGGAAACAAATTTGACAGACATACGGAAGACGAACAGACGGACGGACAGGGTGATTAATATAGGGCATCCGCTCATTCAAGCAGGACCCTAATAAACATACAAACTTAAGGTTTTAGGACACAGATGATACCACATTTGCGAATCTGATATAGTATCTGATATATAATGCGCATCCTCAAATTAAAGAAAAAAATGCATCAAAAAAAAAAAAAAAAAACCAGGTGGCGCCAATAGTCTTCAGTAACTGAGAAACGAATTATAATCAATAAACACACCGGGTTTCAGGACACAGATGAAACCACAGGTAAGAAACTGACTTAATTGCTGTCATCGAACCTTGTGAAAATATCGTTAAAATACAGGTGGCACCACCAGTTTCTGGGAACTAGTCATGGTCAATATTCCAGGCAAGATTCATGGCAACCCATGCATTAAGTATCAAGATACTTGAGGTTTTGTATCATTTTTTAATTATTCTAGGGGGTAATTTCGGGCCCCATAGCCCCGAGAATATAGGTCATACTCAGCTTTTTTCAGGTTTTCAAACAGATGTCTTATTGTCCTCTTTGCATTTTAACTTAAACACTTCTAAGGTGGTTACGATTTGTGCCTTGCTAACGGATGGACAGACGGCCGGATGGACGACGGAGAAAGCGTCATTCCTATACCTATGTTGACGTTCAGTTAGCTGAGCTAAAAAATCTTTTATACAATCACGGTGTATCCTGTGTGAAATTAGATACGATAAAAGAAATCTGAAACGAAAAACATTTTAGAGAGAATGTTTTGCCTAAGAACATATCTTAATTATTGAATCAAGGAAACTCAATGCTACTGAAATATGTATAATTAAAAGTGTCTTGCAGGTGGTTGTTTTGGTTCTCTTCATACTGACTAAGTGATGGCATAGATGTCATTCAGTTGCCTTCAGTAGCAGGCCGTAGCTGGAAAATATATTAAAGCTTACACGTTGCACGGAGGAACGGGAGAATCAATACCAATACAAGAAACAGCCACAGAGGATGAGTACCTGACAAATTCACTTGACAGTCCGAACGAATTCTCAAAAAGCTAGCTATGCACCATGAGCAGGGGCTTCCATGAAGTCCACGCTTATCTACCTCCGTATGCTCAATACAAATATCTCTCGCGGACAAGGAATGACGTCTGAAAGGATGATTATACCTTGAAAAACCTACAAGCTTGAGTATTCACGCAGTGACAGACCCGCAAGTAGCGGTTTTTATACAGAACGCGTTGTACCGAATTGTTCCGAATAATTGGTGCTTCTGTTAACTTACTTGTTCAATAACTATTATCTGTGAGAAAGCAAAATATATACTCCGTGACTGTTATTTCGTCAGCGACCCCTGAGATTCAATTATCTTTAAATGCTAACAGTCATATTTGTACTGATTGCTTCAAAAGTAATATTCTTATAGGTTACACTGTGGAAAATTTTGAAACTTAAATTTTGTATTTTAAATATTATCTCAAAAAAAGAAATGCCGATGTTGTTTGTCAATAACAAAATCTAGACTTAATTGGGAACGAACGTTAGTTTCCAAAGTTATTAATTTTTTTATTTAATCATTCTGACACTGACGTCACAACCTGGCTACCAGGTTAACGCATACCTTAGCAACAATCCCAAGAGAAAGCCCTCTGAAAATTGTAATGTGTCCATTTTCATGAAGCCTGTTTTTTCATCTCTTTCTTCTCTTGAGTGGTTATTAACTTGTATAAACTTACGGGTTTTATCTTAAAATTCTCCCTAGAAACAGGTCTCTCGCTATGTCGCGATCTGACCCTGGTTCGACAAGACCCCTCCTACACCTGCTATATCGAGTTTCAACGTGATGGGGATGAAATCATAGTGACAAATCTAATCCAACGTAACCGTTACAAAAGTACATATTTATTCAAGCCGCCCGCAAACCACACCTACAAGAACACAGGCATGCACCGGAAACGGGTTAGATTTACAAACCTCTTCATGATTGGTCAGATTCGAAATACAACTTTGCAACATAGGCAAACATTTGTTTTTGTCGGGAGGTCAAATACTGGTTTCGTACAAGCCGCTTAAAATAGTCACTTATTTAGTTCAGTTACATTGTTTATGAGTCATGATATAGCAGACCAGTGGGTATAGAAGTTATGTCACCTTGACTGAGTGGGGACGTCATTACAGGAAGATGATAAGGCGCTTTCAATACATGTGGTGATATACTCTAAATGACGGCATATTCCACAGTGTATCATCTTACTCTGGCACCGGTGAAGCATCGAACCACCTAAATAACAGGGAACAAAGCTGTCAGGAGTATCCAGTTATATATAGGTGTTGTCTGATTCTCTATTATCGAGGTACTAGCTATACATGAGGAAAAGCCACGGAACTTTCAGATAGACGATTTCGTAACGAGCTGGTATTGTATAAATGTCGCATGTTTTAAATCGGAGGTTTTCACAGGGAAATTGTTCCCTGTTATTCACTTATATAAGCGGGATGGACAAACTTCTGGCCGCTGCCCGCATGCGGTCCCTGAGGTAAATTCATGCGGCCCGCAAACGTCCTTAAATACTAGCGACATCAATTTGTTTGGTATTAAACATTCTCGAATCAAATATGGCATTTACAATGAGATTTTCTCTGCAAAGTATATTGGCTAAGGTTATAGGAAATGTGTCCCTAGGGACTCTAAATCTGAGAGAATACATTTTGACATTTGTGGAAGTAAAATATAAAGTTAATATATTAAAATTTCGTGAATTCTTGAGTATGACGAGAAAGAATTAATGTGAGGTTTAGCATTCACATTTGATATTGAAATCACATTAATAAACCAAATAAATTTGCACATTCTTAGTGTCATTTAATTATTTTTTTGAACAGATATTCTCATGTATGAATGATAACAAGAATGGACAGCGGACTCACTTTTGCACTCTGCTTTATTATAAACATGCTTATTTTACATGGATTATACAAATAGTAATTATAACTAATCTAGGCACTCTCCATGGCTCGGGTAGTGGGGTTCTGTAATGTCAGAGGTGGAGGAACCGGAGAACCTGGAGAAAACCACGGGTCATGGACGGGCCACTACAACCCACGCTCATAGATACGCCGTGTATCGAACCCGGGTTGCCAGCTGATTGAGTCGAGCGTTTTACTCCTCGACTGGTCAGGCCAATTAAGAATAGAATGTTGAATCCTGAATTTACCAACCTCGTGTGGGATTAAGAAAATGCATTTTTGAAGCAGTCCTCTATAAATTCGTTATCTATCACTTTTTGTGTACCAAATAAAATAGTTATTTGAAAAGTACTTGTGTTCCTCTTTAAAGTAACTTTTTTTCAGTAAATCTAGCCTTATATCAATGCAGTATACTAGAGACCTTACTGAGATTGTATGTGGCCTCCTTGAAGATAGGTTTGCCCACCCCAGACTTATAGGATATTAAATATTGTTAACAAGCTATAATTCTGCAGGAGAAAAGCAATTCGAAGGGAAAACATGCTTTTCAAGAAATCACAAAAAAATGAATAAATAAAAAAGAGGAAAGCCAAATATAAAAAAAGTGAACATAATTTTCGCTGGACGTGAGCAACCTTATTTTTGCTGAAGTGGTGGCATATTAAAGTTAAAACAAAGGCCTAGAGGCTCACATATAGCTTAAGATTATATGCCTAAATATAAAATAATCGAGCAAGAAAAAATTCTTATCCTAGACGAGAGCACCGACGATATGTGTGACGAATTTTTAGGGCCACTCCGGAGCGGAAGCAATTAAACCATCGTGGAGAAGAAAGTTCAGCTGAGTAATATATAGACGCTCGTTATAATGGTACCTTGGTCACCATACCAACGTTAAAGAATTTCCATCATGACGTTCAAGTCTTTGCAGTGCGCGTTATTATACACACAAACAATGGTGTTTTTGGCCCTGTACATTTTACATGTAGTTAGATAGACTAATGCTTATAAAGATGAATACTGGACGAAGAAATAATATATCATTAACGTTAGTAATTTCAATAAAACTAATCACGTTAATGGCTTGGATAAACAGAAAGGGCGTAATAATACAAATTAGATATGGATGTCGTCTGTCCATCAACCCTCAAGAGGTTTTCCGAATTCAGCAACACGGCCAAATCTCCCAATTATTATTTTATATCAGTCGTTTGATGTGTATGGACGCTGATATATTGTTTAATATGTGAGCGCAGGTTGGGGCGACAGGGTCCGTGTGATCCTCGTAATTCAATAAAGTGTCATCAGGTAGACCTCGTGTAGATACGTTTACATGGTGTACTAGCTGATTGTTAAATGTGATCCTTTTATAAATTAAGTCTCTGTGGGTTCTCTGATCTCTGCTGATTTCCCCAATTGCTGCTTTATAAATTCTCCGGATTTCGGCTTTGTGAACTTTCTGATATTGTTAAGCCAGTTACATTTTATATATATATATTTATATATGTATATATACGAAATTTTTGTTTGTGTTTTGTGTGTATTATGTTAATATACAAAGTCCCCCCCCCCCCCCGCGCCGGAGGAAACCATAATATAATCTGCTACTGTTGAGGATGAGATGGTTCTATTTGTATGCATTAAATGTCTCACGCCACAGTGAACAGTTTGAGATATCTTAAACTTTAGACCATTTTAGACCATTATCTTAAGATGTTTGGCTTACTGGGAAATAAAGGTGATTTTCAGGAACGACAAAACTCTCAAATTTTGTTTTAATCAAACGAGAGTTTGGCACTTAGTAGCAGGGTCTTGGTGGAAATGGCAAACTGTCTATTGAGTCTTGGTGACATCTAAGAAGGATATATTCGTACGCTTTCATTACTTGCTAACATCAGTTCGGTACGTGCCTTCTTTAGAAAGTAGCAATCTACGCGCGAAGGATCCTCTAAATTTAACTAAGCAGCTAATGTTAAGCTATAACCAGCCTACACCTGAGCGTATAGATTTTTAATGATGTTTCCACGAATCACTGTCGGGGCATCTTGGGATCCATTTTTGTCTGCTTTCTCCTTTCTTCTGAAAGAATATGGCCTCCTTCGCAAGCCGAGATTAGCTAAATCCAATTAACAGGAAGCTGTAGGAGCCATTTCCGGATGTATTGTGTCCTTGTCAGTGGTAACACGATTATCTGTCAGCGGTTACACGTTGTCCATACATCACTAGACAAGCAAAACACGGGCAGCTGCCAGAAGGACCAAGACGATTTTGTCGACGGCGAGGAGTCGGGGCCGGGTATACTTGTCACACGGCTTCAATGTCTTAATTCATACCACAAGGTAATAAAACCCTGGAAACTGAAGGTGTTATTCATGCAGTGATGGTCAGGTGAGAAAACCGTCTCCTAGGGTGTGGTATTACCAGGCAGTTTCAATGTGGTTTTCCTACATCTTTAAGCATGGTCACACTTGACACTTGCTCAAGGGCCTCAAGGGTATAGATTATAAGAAGACCCATGCACGTAAATTTTATTGATTTTTCATGCGGAAGAAAATCTTGATCATAATAGAAGAATAAAAGCCTGTGTTGCATGTTTTTCATTTCCTGTGAGTGTTGTGTAAAATATATTGTATAAGTGAATACTTTTAGTATGTTAAAAACAGGTATATACGAGCGCTCACACTGCATATCAGTCCTTTCGCGGGTACGCTCTTTACACAGCGCTTTATCTATAGGCCTAATGCCTATATGAAAATCAGTTGCTTCTTTAGAAGCGTAAGATTTCCGCTGCCTCGGGAGCGTATTTCGCGGGAGGTCTTGGTAACTATAATAACCATTACGTCAGGCAGAACGGTTAGGCTGATAAATAAATTAAACATGATGAATATATGGGCTTATCAACTGCCACCTGTTAGCGGTAAATGCAGTTAATCGTATTAATGATATGGAAATTTGTCATTATACAGATAATACTCTTTTTTGCAATTGCCAGCATTAATGGGAACAATTGAGTACTCATGGAGAAGGGAATTGCTTTTCAAGTAAAAACGCTATAATTTTTCAAGGGTTGGAACAGTTTATAATCCGTTAATATTTACACTGGTATGTCCCTATGTGTCATCGATGTATACCAGTTGTGAGAATTGTAAGACCGAACTGTTGTTCCGCGTTCATATTACCGTTTTTACAAAGTAGCGCAAAACAACGTTGAATCTAGTATTTGAGGGGGCCGGGGTGGTGGGGGGGGGGGGGGGGGGGTGGGGGATGTGAAAAGATATCAAGCAAGGATTGTGAGTGGTGTAGGGGAGTTTCTGGGCGGTATTAGGTTGTGTATAGGCGGGCCTCGGCTTACTGCTTCGCACAGGGCCCCTTGGTGATGGTATGACGGTCATGTTTATCGCTGATAACACACGCTAATGACAGCATTGCAATACAAACTACATAATTTACACATGCGGGTATAGGTGTAATGTTTAAGTATTATTTTATCACATGATAATGAAATAAAAACAGATTAATATTACTATTTGTACATTGCTGCAAACTGTTGAAACCCACACCCACATCTACTGAAGTATATTACGCGTGTTTATTGTGTGTTAATGGCGATTTGTCTACGCTGGAATCTCCAGTGGTGTGACAGATATATTTATATCTATACAGAATATTGCGTACGTTTAAAGTAACAAGAATGACAAACATTTACACTACTACTAATAATATAACAAACTGCCGATTAATAAACTATAAACCATTTCTTCACGGTATGTTCTGGGCAATTTACGGATTATACACCTTTAATAAATTTAGCAGGTACACGCCAAAAGGTATTTCATTTATTCTTGTTAGAGATCGGGAATCGTATGTCACCTCTTAATTGGCTCGATACGTTCGGCCAGTGTGAACCCCCCCCCCCCCCCAAAAAAAACAAAAAAAAAAACCGCTAAACCATAAAATGGGGAATTAAGTACAGATTCCAGATACACACATTTAAGTTATAAATGAAGGAGGCTTATGATGTATTATTAGCGATTTAAATTGACATTAACTGTAAGATGTCAGTATATATCATTTAGACCGAAAACTCATATATATTGCAGTGACAAAAGCGCATCTTGTCAAAAGACCTTGAGACCAGATTAGGTTAGGTTAGAGAGCAAAAATAAGTCACTTTTGATAAACAAAACAGAAGCAATGACAAGTCAGGTATGGGAGCCGTAAGGGCAGACTAAATTCCCGGTGCTATATCTGGTCATGATAAAAGACAAGTAATAACCTCAGGGACACACGATAACACACCTGATATGGGGAGGCTGTAATTTCTATTACAGTCCAAAGAAGTACCAACCTTGGAGAGACAGCGGGCATGTGAACATGTTTTCTGGCATTGGTACAGGCTTGGTGATTTGGCGTTATATGTAGCCTACATTGTAGGTAATTATTCTTTTCAATTTTGTGTGTCTAGTCTAATCCTTTCCACATCTTCTTCTGAGCAAAGCTCCAAAACGTCCATTTCTACCTTTTCCTGCCGGCTAAATGAACTAAACGGCCCGCACACGTCGGCGTTTTTTGTAAGCATTGTATAATCGTCGTGAAACGCCTGACCCAATCGCATGAAAACACATGAAAATGCACACAAACGCATGAAAACGAAAAAAATGCGTTAGAACTTAACCGAGACGTGATGTGTTGAAATATTTTGGACATGCTCGAAATTTTTTGTGTTATCGCACGTAAATGGAAACGTACAGCATAACCACTGGTCACAAGGACGCTTCCGCTTATTATTCTTAATTGCTGGTCATTTCTTGCGCCAAAAACCCACAAATGATCGCACATTAAATCGCATGCAAACAGAATGCGTACAGCTCAGAAAACGCATATAAATCGCACGTCACCAAAACGCGTCCAATCACATGTACTACGTGATTTATGGAGGGAATATGGAGCACCAAAATATGATTTTTGTTAAAGTAGTCTTCAGCGTTTGGGGGTCTGTCTTCCCCAGCCAAAGGTCAGAATAATTTACTAGTATCAATTAAGGGCCATCGTTTTGTTGGGAAACAGAGGTCACATGGAGGTTGGTGATTCGTGACAAAAACTTTTTCTTGGATTAAATTTATTTCATAATTACACGTCAAAGTTGTGTTCAGAATGCTGGCGGATGTTTATATGTGGTCTTTGACTGCTTTCTAGGTCTGCAGTAGATAATGAGGTACAAGCATTAACCCCCCAAGGATTTGCATGCAAGAAACAACAAATCCCAATTACCACGCCTTCTCAACATTGTAAAATATATGGTGATTTATAGGGTAATTTACTGAATTTAAAGAAGATTATGATAAATACGAGTACATATAACACCGTATAATCCACTAATATAGCATATTATATAGACTTTTTTTCGTTCGTTAAGCAGTAGCATATTTGACATGTAGAGAAATTTTCCAGCAGATACATCACATACATCTGCATGTTTAAACTTCGGTTGCTTTTTTTCAAGCTTGGATGCAAAGGACAAATGGGTCAACAGGTCAACACCAGCAATAACTGTAGCGACCATTTACCTTAATCTGATGGTTTTATGCCCCTAGTGCACATGCTATTTCTGTTACCTTTATCAACACGCGGTAATCATATTTTTAGAAATTTAATGTGTCACCATTAGGACCTCACGCTTTTGAATCTAATTAACATTAATCTTGTTTACGGCCTTTCAGATATCTAAAGAATTTGGGTGAAAGCTCAGATCCCCGCAGATGTTCTTGCATGACACCTATTCATGTACATGAAATGGATGTGTAGAGTCCTTTAGGGGGATAAAACGTATGGCTAAATGTGAACTTTTTCAGAAATTATTGGCACATAATCTTGGATTAATTTATTTCTATTAATTGTTTCCCTCCTTATATACCGACTTTTGTGGAGGTTGAGAATACCAAACTGATTGGTTTAAATACAGGCATAGATAAAGTGACCTCTGTATTTTAACCCACCATTTCATTGAAAGGAAAATTAAATGCCTGGGAGACGTGACATGTGGAGAAAATAAGTCAAAATTTGATGTAAGATGACTCGGGCCACATTCCTACTTCCCATACCAGAGAGTGAATAATATATCTATTGATTCGGGTTAAGGTACATGGGTACCGGCTTCTAAGGCTCAGGCTTAGTGCACAGGTTTCAGAGCCAAGAAATCGTGATTTCGAGTCTCAGCCGTTGGTCGGCCCCCACCCAGGGTGAAGGCTTACTGGGAAGACCGTGTCTAACGGCCGGGTTTCACTCACAAACATTGCGCCTTTCGGGGGTTCCTCGGTGGTATGACCACGCAATTGGAAAGAATACTCATCCAGGGCCAACAGGTGCAGAAGTCAAAAAGCCTTGTTTACACTATGAGATAAAACTAGAGAAAGTGTGTTATACTGCCGTGTAATGTTGTCCGAAACCGCAATGGAATTCTGCAGATGTACACATACTTAGAGTAATAAAAAATGAGGTGGTTACCTCCCACAAAAATATTATTAAAGGTACATGGGCATAACAAAGTTCTATACACAGAAGGTCAACTTAGGTACACAACTATCGTTTCAGATACCCTTGCAAAAGTCAACGTAATCATTTGCTGTTAGAGATCACAGACAACAGAAAATGAAGGAATTTGATACCAAAACATCGTATCCTGATATTGCTTACATTGCTCTAGGTCATTCGGTGTGATTTGCGGCAGAACCATTTTCTTGACAAGCAGACCTCATCATTAGACTGTTTGTTAGGACAGAACATGACCTGCCCGTGACCAGACCAATTAGCTTCTGTGTAAAGAGCAACATTGAACGGGAGTCTGGCAAGCGGAGTCAAGTTAAATACAGCAGATAAAACCTGATAACAGCAGATAAGTTACTAAAAAGTTTTTTTTATATTTCACATTACAAATGCAAGATATTATTAGTATTATTATTATTGGTACCTAGGTATTATTTATATATTTATAAGCTGTATGGTCCCTTTTATATACTAATATGTACTCTTTTTTACCACATCCAACTTAAAAAATACAGTTGGCAGATTATTGTGACAATATTTTACGACATATACCCTGTCTTGATATTATTATCATATACATAAATAAATAAATAATTGAACTCTTACATCAAATCAACAATTAAGAATGTATAAAATGTAATTAAAAATGATTTAAATTAAAGTGTACTTTAAAGGGGCCCAATCACCTATCTGACCTTAATAAACTGAAGATAATCCCTTGGATCTTTCATAAAAATAGGCCAGAAAAGTGAGTATCACCGCACACAGGTTGCTTGTTTTGTTTTTATCAACATGTTTATTAAATATGGGGGCCCGCAAAATTAATCAAACGAATTCAAAAAAGGCATCAGGCGGCATGTCAGATAAGCCAATGCTTTGCAAATTTGCGTTTTGCAACAGGTGACCCTTCTCTCCGTATATGTGCAACCTGCCACCATAGTTTAAATGTTTTTACCGTTTGTCAACATTGCTGTGTTTACAAACACGTTATTGATAAACAAGTTCATTCATTCTGCACGAAGGCGTTATCAGAACTTTTCATAACCAGAATTACCCTTAGATCCTTAATATATACACAAAGGAAACCAGATATCACATGAAGTCTTTTTCCAAAGGTAGGTGTATAGGCACCTTTAAAATGTGTTACACATTTTACGGCATTGAATACCACTGGAACAGAGCTCAAGGTGAAGACACGGACTGTGTCGTACGATAACGCACCTCTTCACATGATAACTGATAAACCACGTTTAATTACAGAAAAGTTGGCAGTTAAAACGATTATGTCATCAGTAAACAGAGGAATGGAACAGCGCATTATAACAAATATAGCTTAACAAAGGTTTGTGATCAAAGAGCGCTATGAATGAAAGCACCGGGGCACCACAGTGACAGCTTATCCATCAGGTGAAGCTGAAAAATCTTGCTTGGCGCATTTAAGTTAGTAAATGATAAATGATACCCGAGGGGTTCCTGAAAGTGTTGATTAATGGTAAAACACGCAGCGTTCAGGATTCATTATGTATAATCTTAGGTGATACTATAAAAGGATTATAATAAATAGGTTTTATGAAGGCTGGGACAGCTGGAGCATATTTTTTTTTTGCTTCTTAAAATTTTTTTTTGCGAAATTTATGTCGAGATCTCGAGATGTTATCTCGATAAATATAATTTTTTTTCTGTATCCTAAATCAGCCACCTTAGAATCGTACTTAATTCAACACAAAAATTTTTTTTTTTTAAATTTATCTCTGCCTGGGTTACTTATACAACTGTATCGAGCCATATTGATGAAAAATGAGTTTTGAGGTCATCACCAATTAAACTTGTTTATCTTAGACAGATTCCCAGGTATGTTGAAACTACAGTTCCGTTAATTCGAATTTCGCAAGCCAGGAAACATAAAAAAAATCGCTTCAGTTCTGAAATCATAAAATCATATGATGGTCCATATAATCCACAGAAATTTAAATCCGTTTTTAAACCTTTAATAATTTTGTTTTCCTGAATCGAGGCAAAAGAACAAACTAGTATGATTACTTGTAACCTGGTAATCATGATGTACGGTGAGTCTGTACAGAACAAGTAATTTTTGTGGCCTAAATGATGTTCGTGTAGAAGACTCGGAACAATAAAGTCCTTGTATATACATATCCTTTGGATTGGCGTTCGTCCTAAAAGATAAATTTTTACTTGGTATTAATTAATCATAATCTCACTACTTTTCTTTCTGTACATAACGTTCAAACTCTAAATGAACGCGTACAAGCGATTTACTTTTATGACTGTCGCTTATAGTGTTTTTTATCGTATCGTGGCTCGTGGTTCTACTGTTACATTTTCAATTTAAAGATTAAAGGCTATATTACTAACATCGAGGTGGTTTCGCCGCTCAACGAGGAGCGTTTTTCATGATGTAACCTATACCCTGGTATCAGTCCATAAAACCACTATGAATCTGTATTTATCCTGTTTTTTTTTTGTACACAAGTGTAGATATGTTAACAGTACAATGAGAATTTGACTCTTGGTATTAAAGCATTGACGCCATGTTATGCATTCCTGAGGTAAAACGAACCCACCGTTCACGCCGAACTACAATTATGAAAGACATATTAATCGTTCACAATTCTATAAACCAGTTCGCAACAAAGACTCAAGTTCCTTTTACTGACTGCAATTACGGATCAATACCAGCTACCTCTTTCACTCTACCACGTTTTTACAAAATCTCAATTAGGGTAATTCCATCCCGAGTAACTGACTGAAACACGATGACAGTCCAATCTTTTGAAAACTTCGCCACTCTCACTATCGTCATTCTTTGAAATACAAAAATCGTCCGAATTCGTGATAATTACAGACTACCAACAGTTTACCGAACGCCACCATCTGAGCCATGGAAAGTGCCTTGATTTGTTATAATAACTATTTGTACAATCCATGTAAAAAAAAAAAAAAGGTTTATACATACCACTGTCACTTCAATAAATTATTAAGATAGATAGTTTTTCCTCTGTGTTCCTGTAAAACAAATGTACCAAGGATACCGCTAAATATGGCAGCTTAAGTGTTTCCTGAGGTTTTGGGTTTGCTATTATGATAACAACCTAGAAGTTCAGAATCTGATTATTAAGTTTGCAGACTGATTTAATATATTACTTTTCACCTACTGCACTAGTCCCACCCTAATAAATGAGGAAACACCACATAGATCTGAGCAGGTGGTAATGTCACTTGTGTTATTGACTAAAACACAGACATAATCCTCGCGAGTGTTCATGAATAACGCTGTGGCACCTGTTATGGCTGCATGGGTTGTATGCTCCCCTGACAGCCAAGGAAAGCTATACAAGAATGAAAAGGAAAGCCAAATCAAATGAAACTGACACTATCGGTGATATCAGAGTGTAACCACGCTGCCTTTATCTTTACCTTTAATGTCGGCTCTGCAATTGATTAAACACGGGAACAGTTAAAGTAAATGCACCAACAGTTTCTAATGCAATTGATTAAAACATGACACACTTTAATTATAGAGGAACCTGTACTATTCATGTTCATGACCAATTTTGTATCAGTAAAAGTTATTTGTGAAAAAGTTCTGTTGAAACGGACAATAGTGTTAAGAATTATGCTTTTTTGAAGGAATAAGCAAGGATAAGTTTTCTTTAACACCTTTTATAAGACTGCACGTAAAGCACCAATAAGATGTAAGATAAAAAGATTTAACTTTTTGAATTTTTAAGACTAAATATAACCTCACCCTTAATAATTGGTTCCAATAGTTCCCCTTGTATTTCATACCAAGATCCATAACAATAATTACAGGTAAAGGCCCGCATTGCAAAAATACGTGTTTAGTTCTGTTAAGCTAGAGCATGCCGGACGTATCTTGGTAAACTTCTCCATGTGCGATTGTTTTTATTTTTTAATGACCTTTCAAATTAATTGAAGAAATGAACTTTTCGTGGGAGCTTGGCACTTTTTCAAAGACACAGTACATGGACATAAAATTCTCCACACAACTTGAAAATTAAATAAAAGTTTAAAAGCCTACAATTAAGTTATGAGCACATTCAAAGATCCATAACCCGAGATATTGCATCATTGGATTTATTCTGGCAGCCCTCTGAGTAATGCTTCTCACTTCGGATGCATTAAACGATTCATTCCTGAAAAAAGTGCGGTAACTGCCTTGTGATAACTTCATTTTATCATTATCTTTGTGGCGAGGAAACGACTGAATGGTCTGAAAGGAGAAGAAGTCACATCACATTAACCGAAACTAACTGAAATAACTCAGTTATGATTCACTGATGTTTTATTTAATCGAAGAACCCGCTTTGATGCACATTTAATTATACCCGTAGAATCTAGTGCGAATTGAGATTTTACCTGAAAAAAAAATAAACATCACAGTATAAAAAAAATACTACTCTCGCTCTCTCACTTGATCAAGCGTGAAGAACAGATAAATTCAATTTTTGTGCCATAAAAAAATTACTTTAGATATCATCTAATATGTTTAAAACAAGACAACTGAAAGTGAATTAACTCAAACTAAGATTAAGGGATATTTATAATTACATTAATGCTGGCGGGAATTTGCTAATGGACCAAAATTAGATGCTGGTTTTTGACATTGATTGAATAATTCTGCCACTTTTCATACTCAAAGATTTATTACTATGTATCTAAATACGGATCTGAAGCACACAATGAACAGTTCTGAGAGATATTTCAGTTTGTGCTTCACCGATTTCCTTGCAGTAAAGATGGCGTGCCCGACTCGCTGTTATTAAGTCAACTATAAATTTTAAAGTGTTTTCTTCAAAAGTAGACCCACAATAGAATGCACCATTTCCCTGATAAATCGCTTGCTTTGACGTGAATGCTTTTGATGTTTATACGACAGTCATGTGCGCTAAATGCTTTATTTTCACGGAGCTGTTAAAATGGGAACACAAATCCCCTTTGCGGTGTATAAAATCAGCGCAACTGAATTTTTATCGCTCGCAGACGGTCGCGCAGGTGTCTACCGAAGCCGACTGTCTAGAAACAGCAAATCATATTTTTATGACCATGAGAGATGGCTGAGTACAAGGTTCCTGTCAAGTGTTTTTCTCTTATTATGCTGACTGACAGCCAACTCTTACAGCATGCTGAAGAGGAACCTTTAGCCTGCTCTAATGAATTGGTTTCTTACTTTCTTGACTCGTCCGATCGGGCTGTCGGTTTCTTTTCTGGAACAGCACAGACAATTACCACGCGCTTCTAGGTGACAAAATATTAGCCAAAACCAATAATAAGCCTTGTGTCAGTAATAAGGCCCGGGAGACGATACTGATTTATTTCTCCTTAGGGAAAGTTCAGATTCATTCTAGGAAAGTTATGACACGAGCGAAAACCGTGGGGTTGAAAGGGAAATCATTTTGTTCGAGCATAGATGGCAGCATTTATCCTCTGACCACCTGATTTATTATTGAAAATCACAGAGATAAAGCGAAAGATACCTGTTTATTTGCGACAGGGGAGGAGACAAAAACGAGAGAGAGAGAGAGAGAGAGAGAGAGAGAGGGAGAGGGAGAGAGAGAGGCATTCAAAAATTAAGACCAACGGGGTGTTTTTGGGGGTATATAGCTTGTGAATGGATTTGGACATTAGAGCATGACCACAGTCTTACAAGGGCGCTCCAGACCTAGTTTATCATCGTAATTCTGACGTATTCATGTGAACCCATTTAATAGTCCGTCGGCTGTGCTGTCTGTTATTGTCAGGAACGCCTACCGTGTCTCACCTTAGTGCAGAAAACGGCCATCTCAAAGCAGTTCCATGGCAGTTCCATGGTAATGCTCTGTCATACCGAATGGGATCAGACCGCAAACATTGGCGGGGATATGAGATAATAACATACATGGCGATCACAGAATCGTTCTAGAATGGTCCCTAGGATAGGAGATATTCATGGAGACCTCGAGGGTGAAAAGGATGCGGGCAGCGGAAAAAAGCAGAGACTATGTAGCACCCAGTGGTAGCGCGAGCCATATGTAAAACGGCAATGAAATAACAACAAGGAAGCGAATATTTTGACACTAAAAACGCCTCTCCGCTTACTAATATAGTGCTATTTACAATAATTAAGAAACCATTAAGTAAAAAGTCCATTACCCAAACATCACATCACAACGCTTGCCGGGCCGAACAAGCTGTTGAACCTCTGATATACCATGTGCAGTGAGAATACACTCAATGGTACTTAAATTGAATTAATATTACATATGTGTATATGCTCCATCTGGAACTGTATTTTAAATGCATGGAATTATTGTTTCGACTTTCTTTTTGAAGAGGTCTGTTGTGAACACGTTGTGATACGGTTGCTTGCGGGCTGCCGAGCCAGTGAAATAATGTGAACACATACTCTGCGGATTATAAAGGTGTTATCGTATTGTAACCAGTCAATTACCGTACATACAACAAATCACTATCATTTCAATATCAGATGAGCATGTTGGGATAACTCTTCAGACAAAGAGGTAGATTTCCACTTCAACTGAGGTCACGTGGCTCCGTTAAACATCTTTACGTTATCTGGTGTGACTCGGACAATAGCCAACCTAATTGGCCCGTTATTTTTTTTTTGGTCTCCGTGATGGTGCCAGTAATTAACCAGATCATTACATCGCCACATCGTCTTATCTATTAAAACGTCCTATTGTCTCCATAATGGAAGCTGCTGGTTTGTAAATTGATCTACTCGCAAATACTCCTTGATTCTGTTTGCCAAAAGGATTTAATGCCTCACGCTATATCAGGATACTCCTTCAAGTAGCACTCATCAACAACGAACACGCCCACTCAACCATCTTTATTTTAATATCTGTTATATTATTTTCACATCAAAACATCGGCTGTGGAACATTTAACTAAGAAAATATTGTCGTCCATACGTTTAAAAAATCACGGTTTATTCGTTCGGGATCCTAATGATGCATAGCTGAATAAAAATGTGGACCGAAATTATGACATTTATCATAGGATTTATCATAGTGTTGGAATTTTAGTATTTGAAATCGAAATACAGCTATATACAAATCGCATGCTGCCAACAGGTTTAAATATACATTAGTAGAGAGATAATATAAAGGGTGATCTCCTCCAGGGGTGAAGAACAGTAAGAGAACCATTTTTTTTTCCTTTGTTGTCACGTTTTATAATCATTGCGAAGAGTGTCAAAGAAATACTTTACATTACGTCGTAAGAGTATGTAAATTCCGTAAAATATAATTAAAATTCCAAAGATAACAGGCGCCACGTGAGTTTATAAAAGAGGAACTATTTTGGTCATCAAGTGTTTTCTCGTATCTTGCTACCTATCTCGCTCTTTCGCGCCATTCGACGAACGTTTAGTTACTACGCGATGCGAGGAACGTATACTCACAGAGCCTTCCGGGGAATGATTTGTTCTTAATGTAAAGATACAAAGTGGAACTGCATTACACGTCGTGGTGTTTCTCTAAAAATTGGCCAAGAAACAGAATTGTCCGTTAATGGTGGTCTCTCCTTGAGGGTTGCAATTAATATTTTTTTTTTCATTTACATAATCTCATTATCTTAGTTTAATAGCAGTCTTATTGATATATTGATATATTCGCACGTATTTGTATTGGAACTGACCGTGAGTCAATACGTTTTAATGCTTCGCTTTATATTAGTGTTCTCCGGTAAATAGTACGCATATTTATGACCCTTCGTAATGTTTGTATTCATATCTTTCACGGGTGTGTTTGTTGGGGGGGGGTATTATAAATAGAAAAGAGGACATTGGATGCTCTACTGTTCGAAAATCACACATTTGTCTTGCGGTAATCTCGCTTGTTATCAGATAGAATGGCTTCGTATCGGTCCATCTATTCAGGTACAATATGTATCGCGATACACTTGAAGCGATACCCGATATGTATTGACGATACGCTTCGTTTTTATATAGTCCTTTTCTTATTAAACGCTCTGTGGTAAGAGTTTTCCGAAAACAAACGAAATAGGACAGTATTATATAGTGTATATCGATATATATATATATATATATATATATATATATATATATATAAAGTACATGCCCTAATCCTAATGAGGTTAGAAAATGGAAAAAAAAATAAATATTATATATAAATGGTAACAATGTATAAAAGGGGCATTGATTTCAACAATAACGGGGACCGTTCATTATATAAGCCTATCATCGCAGGCACGAGCCGACTTGTCATGGAAGCATTGATAAGTATACACATGCAGTCCTCATCCAGTTGATCATACGACAAAATAGGTGATATTATATAATACTTAAAAGAGCTTCATATATATATATATATATATATATATATATATATATATATATATATATATATATATATATCACCTTAACCTTAAAAGTTAGTTGAGATTATAGTTTACGTCAGGGTTGTATCTTTATTTGTTGGCAGCGATTGTTTTCATCGATATGACGTTTTAGCATGCTAAGTGTATCGGTTACCGTATCGACATGACGTATCGTTATGTATCGATATATCGGTATATTGATCGAGCCTTATTAAACGAATAAGATATATGTTACTTTTCATTGGACCTGACGTTGTATTACATTAATGTCATGGAAACTCGTTGAACGAAATAGAGAGCAGACTCCCTCGAACGATATTAACAGAAAAACACGCCAGATAAGTGCTAATACACTTTAATTATACTCTCAAATGGTTTAAGGATGTTTATTTCAACAGTTGTTAAGACACAAAATCCTATTTACTCGAATTGATTCTTCCTCAACTCACTATATGACTATCCATTTGTCGACGGATGGCTATCATCAATCGTGCAGACTTCTGACCATGCATGCATATAATTAAGCTGTACGGCCTTCCGCTAGGCGGCGTGCGCGTAGCCAATAGAGCCAATAAAAGTGCGTGTTTATTTTAAATATATTTATTTTCCATGGAAAGTTTTTTATGAATTGATTGGTGGGCTATAACAAGCATTTATCAGTGAGATCACTTTAATATGTTTTACAGCAACGATCTGACCTTTGTTTATTATCTGGTAAACTCCGGCGTTTTAGAAAACAAGTGCGTTTATTATCACCATATCCATTCAAATGAGACAGCTTATTGTTAGACCCTGGCCAATAGGAAAGCGGCTTAATTGCTGAGAGAATGGCGAGCAGAAGGATCGAGATCTGAGAAGCCCATTGTGGGTTGTAAAATAAAACTGTAAACAGTTTCAGATATCGTAGCAAGTATCATTTTCTATGAGAACTTGTTAAAAAAATATCGATTGAAGGAAAATGATATATCATTTACACCCTTTTGTTACTTTTTCATCGAAAATTAAGGTCGCGCTAATTTATTTTGCGGGACGCATATTTTGCTCCTCAGTAAATCAATGACTTTTCAAAGACTGAAGTAGCCTAGTCACTTCAGTTTTCATCGAGATTAATATTTACCAGAAATATATAATTATTTAAGCTCATAATATCATTCCATGTTATTCCTTTATACCTATTTTATTAATTTTCTTATTAATAAAATACATTTATTTCATTTCTATTCCAAATTCAGGATGTTCTTTAAATCAACGTTTAAATATAAATACCTTATTGAAACTGCGGTTCTTGTATATAAACTCGGAGTCAGTATCAATGGGTATGCTATCCAATAAAACGGCACATGCTTAATTTTTCTGTCATTCGCAACTGGAATGAATTTTCCCAGGAAAGAGTAATAATTTTGCCATTGTACAGACCATTTTATGAGGTGAAACGTAGTAACCCAGTAGGTAAACAACTATACAAATCCCAGATTAAAACAAGCTTTCAGGCCCTGGCCGGCGGAAATTGGCTACTAAACGTAGCGTGTGTTTTGGATGACACTGTAGAATAGCATCAACTATGGCATTTACGGAGTGAATTTAATATTGTGAAAATCTACTTCCAAGCAGGGTTATTTTTGTTAGCTAATGCATTTTATGGCTTGCTGCCGCCTGCCGCACGCCACGGGAAAACAGCATAGATCCGACGACCCGATATAGCTCGGGTAAGTGATGTTTTCCGTGTGCAAAACATTTATATGTATAGTAGCATTATCTTGGGTTGTTCGGCATAAGCAATAATTGAACCCCCATATATCTGGGGGAAAATGTACGTTCACTACCTACCAAACAATCTACTTTTGAATGACAGTTTATCCTTCAATGTATTGGTAACAAAAAGACGCTAAAGTAAGAAGAGCAACAGATGAAAATTTTATTACGTCCTGGATGACGCCAATGGACAAAACAACAGCATCAGATAAAGCATGATATTAAATATTTCATAGTACTTGTATTAGATGGTTGAACCCATATTTATATAACAAAAACTGAACTTATTTTGTTGAATTCATGATGAACTCTTATTCGTTATACGTGTCAATGACGTCTCATAATACAAACAAGTCACAAAGTGATCTTCAGTTTCCTCTATATAATTATAACTTTAACATAAAGTATAAAATGGCAGTTTATTATTTATATTTTTATATATGGTACAGTATTTAAAACAATATATAGTCTTTTGGACGATGGACTAAGATTGAATATTGGTCAACATCGTACTATAGATGCCCAAAGGTGATTCCAAGGTAATGCATTTACATATTACCTACCATACTTTGTAACTAACGGTAAAATGCGAAATATGCAGTTCAGTCCATTGATTGATGGCCAATGTTTTTCCCAGAAAGCTCACACCTGTGGGAAAGCATGCATCGAAGTGCAGGTTGTACTTAACAATAAATCAGCTTGCTTTAAAGCATTCGAACTCGCAGGCTGATTTACTCACCCGAAGTACAATGTTGTTTCACATGATCTACACAGCTCTGTTAACCTACCTGAGAGCAGAGTCCCGGGAATTGCCACCACCTGGAAATACCTTCGTCTCCTGATCGTGCAATCCCAGATTTACAGCCACAGTTGACGGAATGTGTCCGTAATATTAATGCATTACCTTGCATACCATATTGTTGCTAAGGTTAGATTGGTACTTGTGTGACCACTGCTCGGCATATCACAAATAACGCCAGGACATTGCTGTTTGTGTTGGAGAGGCTCTCAGCGCCAGCGATCAATCGCACGCGGGCGGCCACGCCTACGTTGATGTAGTTGGCTAACGATGGCAGTGCTGCAGCAGGCCGGGCACAGATGGAACCCGGACATCCGACGTCGCAGTAGTACCAGCTGTAATGGTTAACCAGACATGTGGCTCACATGTGTGATTAGGTTTTATTCACGATCACGGCCTCTAATTAATCTTGTGCAAATGCTTCAATGATTCATATTTCTAACAAACACGGCTTATTTTTCTTGTATGACCACATTACTTTTGCAGAATAAACACAAGTACAACTTAATTATAGTCTCGGCGCCTAATTAATTTTATAATTCCAGTTATTATTAGTTAATTCATGTAATGTGATTATAACTATTTAAGTATATCAATTATTTAATTATGGCTTTATAGACGACTAATAATGCTGATATAGACGGCATCGAAAATCACTATCAGAAGAAGTACAAGGCAAGCTCGAGTGAGACTGGGCAAAATATAGATTGAATCCCTATAAATTGGATTCCGATTAATTTTATTTGATTATGGCTGCCAGTTGACAATCTCTGAAGTAGGAATTATGAAGATATTTTTATGATAATGCATGCATAATAATGCATAATTATTCAGCCGTATCTGGACTTGTATATTTACTGATACCAGTTCAGGCGGGGTATTATATTAGAAGTAATTTCATTGTTTTGCATGCATATGATCATGTTACTGTGTCTTTTTCATGTTTTGTAGAATTTTATATTATGCAAGAATTATATATATATATATATATATATATATATATATATATATATATATATATATATATATATAGTTACGGAACCTAATCAACAGATCACTTACTCGTGACGAGCATAATGGAGATATAAAAATCAGATTCTGTAACACTAGGCAGCGTGAAATATCTAGGGGAATGAATAAAGAAGTCAGTGGTTTTTTGCTAACAAATAATTATATTTTATTCTTAAAACAATCCTAGCTTTACAACACAATAAATCAATACAATTACACAGTATAATAAATAAAGTGTACAGTATCTGGATACCACCATTGTCAAAGCGACAACAAGTCCTTTAAAATCAATATTCGACGTAAACAGTTCAAATAGCTCAACGTAAAGCTCTTGTAAAAATCCCCAAGCAAACTGGAGACAGGCCGCACTAAATCTGCATAGAGTTTGCAGAATCCCAGAAACTGCTGTAATTATCGGATAGGTCCAAAACTGACTCACACTCTCCAGTGTCCGCTGGAATATTTCGGTCTCCTATCCCTCGGCTCTAAACACAGCCCCCTATTTATAACTTTTCATCCGAAAATTCTAGAAACTTCTATTTCACTAACTATCTAAAGAACCCAACAATACATAATACACACGCCCAAAGAACATTACAAGACACGCGCTCATTTAGCGCGACCAGCCCAGAATATTCCAGATGAGCGCTGTGTCTTTACACGCCAGGGTTCACCTAGCACTGATTAAACCGAGCGCTGTGTAGAGTTCACACGTGGGCCGCACCCGGCCAGGCGAGGTTGCTACAGCAACGAGCCACGCGTGCCACACGAACCAAATGTCATGGAACACCTCTACGCACAATAAAACAGACATCTGTAACAATATATATATATATATATGCGAAGGTACCCTAATCTTTAAAAGTATTCAAGAGGTGTCATAGAATAATGTTTAACCCCTTTGTTAGGATATATCATGCCAACATGTAATCGTTTCGTTTATTTCAGGTTCCACGTACACCTGACAAAGAACCATACAAACGTGAGCGTATACGTGAAAAAATGGTTGACACTGAACACTCGGTCGCGGGATCTATACCACTGATAAATTTAAAAAAAAAAGAAAATATTTCTCTATCACTAGAGGAGTGCGTGTACGAGACTATGTAGAAGTCGTGAAATAGGTTTTATCCGATGTAATGAGAACCGAATGTTTTTGCAGATACAAATTTTGAATTTAAGGCTTTACTAAATGAAAGTTTGAATTTTTAGAAGAAATAATCAGTCTGCGCATAAAACACAAGATAAATACTGGTTTATATAATAAATACAAGCTGGAACTTTGTTATTTGACACCACTAAACCCTTTATAAATTGAACAGCACAAATGATAGCACAGCAGTCGGTGGTATATTCAGAGCCGGCACTGAACAAAAGCTGTAATCCAAGAAGCTCCTGAACACTCCTCTGTAAAAATGCGGCTTTCTTTATACGCGGAAACTGTATGTGGTCCATTAAATACCATTATCTCTAAAGATTACCTAGAAGATAACCGGCCCCACACGCACGTTGTCTTTCAGACGAAGCTGCAGACAGTACCTGACTCTGTGTGCTTTACAGGAAGGCCAGCTATTTGCTTAGATATTTGGGATCTTTTTTGTACCATGTACCTTTAACAGTCCCGTGAATGAATGAGAATAGAAAATCCGTGTCTGTGTAAGTCGCCCTGTGAACGTGAAACTGGAATAACTAAGTGATACAAAATATTGTGATGGATACCTTTTTAACTTAAAATGCAACAGTTTAACAGCATATATATATATATATATATATATATATATATATATATATATATATATATGTATATATATATGTGTGTGTGTGTGTATTTTATCCGAATTTGTACGGATATAATTATGGATACGTGAAACAATAACTGTTTTCTTCTTTTAATGAAGTTTTTGTCTGTCTAGTATCTGTTTCCGGTCGCGTCCAGTTCATGTTTCCTCTTTGGCCTTTACTAATGATAAAATAAAATAAATATGCTTTGTGACATTGTGGAGACTAGATGGGAAGCCTGGGACAGCTTCCTGGCTCTGCCTTCACTGGAGATAGATCTTAATAATTAAAAATCAGTGATAATCCAAATAACGACCTCTGAAATGATCCCGACTAACCCTTGACATGTGCTGCATGCAAACCCCGCCAGAATCCACATAACGACCTCTGAAATGATCCCGACCAACCCTTGACATGTGCTGCACGGAAACCCTGCCAGAATCCATATAACGACCTATGAAATGATCCCGACCAACCCTTGACATGTGCTGCACGCAAACCCCGCCAGAATCCACATAACGACCTCTGAAATGATCCCGATCAACCTTGGACATGTGTCGCATGCAAACCCCACCAGAATCCACATGACGACCTCTGAAATGATCCCGACCAACCCTTGACATGTGCTGCACGCAAACCCCGCCAGAATCCACATAACGACCTCTGAAATGATCCCGATCAACCTTGGACATGTGTCGCATGCAAACCCCACCAGAATCCACATGACGACCTCTGAAATGATCCCGACCAACCCTTGACATGTGCTGCATGCAAACCCCGCCAGAATCCACATAACGGCCTAGGAAATGATCCCGATCAACCTCGGACATTTGCTGCATGCAAACCCCGCCAGAATCCACATAACGACCTCTGAAATGGTCCCGACCAACCCTTGACATGTGCTGCATGCAAACCCCGCCAGAATCCACTTAACGACCTCTGAAATGATCCCGACCAACCCTTGACATGTGCTGCATGCAAACCCCGCCAGAATCCACATAACGACCTCTGAAATGATCCCGATCAACCTTGGACATGTGTCGCATGCAAACCCCACCAGAATCCACATCACGACCTCTGAAATGATCCCGACCAACCCTTGACATGTGCTGCATGCAAACCCCGCCAGAATCCACATAACGACCTCTGAAATGATCCCGACCAACCCTTGACATGTGCTGCATGCAAACCCCGCCAGAATCTACATAACGACATCTGAAATGATCCCGACAGACCCTTGACATGTGCTGCATGCAAACCCCACCAGAATCCACTTAACGACCTCTGAAATGATCCCGACCAACCCTTGACATATGCGGCATGCAAACCCCATCAGAATCCACATAACGAACTCTGAAATGATCCCGACCAACCCTTGACATGTGCTGCATGCAAACCCCGCCAGAATCCACTTAACGACCTATGAAATGATCCCGATCAACCCTTGACATGTTCTGCATGCAAACCCAGTCTGAGTCCACATAACGACCTGAAATGATCCCAATCAACCCTTGGACATGTTCTGCATGTAATCCCCGCCAGAATCCACATAACGACCTCTGAAATGTTCCCGATCAACCCTGGACATGTGCTGCATGCAAACCCAGTCTGAATCCACATACCGACCTTTGCAATGATCCCGATCAAACCTTGACATATGCTGCATGCAAACTCTGTCAGAAACCACATACCGACCTTTGCAATGATCCCGATCAAACCTTGACATATGCTGCATGCAAACTCTGTCAGAAACCACATATCTTCTACTGCAATGATCCCACCAGCCCTTGACTTGTTGTATGATTACAAGCCAAAGTGAGAATCCACATAAATATCCTGCAATGATCCTGATCATCCCTCACTATGTGCTGTTTGCAAGGTAAGAATAGTATGTGTCCCATTTTCCAGCCTTCCGATCAAACCAAAGGGGACCCCGAATACCAAAGAATGACCGAGGTGTATTGATTTATAAATAAATGATTAAAATCCTTTAATGCAAAATCGCATCATTATGAACTAGATTACCTTCTTGGGTGTTGTTCATATTTTGACACAGATTCGAGCCATTTCAACTTTTTAGAACAAATAACCAAGCAAATAAAACAACTCCCGGCACAGGCATAATAAAAGAACAGTTAACAGACGATTAAAGTGTTGTACGATCGTGGTTCAGCGGTATATCTTAAAAGTTATTAAACGGAAAGAAAGATAAGTGTGTTTTCTTCGAATATGTTTTTGTACTTGACATCCTGTTACAGGTCTTGCCGTCAATATTGGAACAAGTGACCCAGGGGTCATGACGCTCAGCTGTCTAGAAAGACATTCACAAAAGGAATATTATCATCTGAATGCCAAAGTTTGTATAGGGGAAACCAAAATTTAACTGATGCATAGTGTGTCGGAACCAAATAACAACAGATCACGTAATCCTGACGAGCACAATATTGTTACGGAGAAAAAAAAATATCAGATTCCGCAACACAAGGCAGCGGGAAAAGTTTAGAGGAATGAATAAAGAAGTCAGTGGTTTTTTGTTAACAAATAATTATAATTTATTCTAAGAACAATCCTAACATTACAATACCCTAAAACAATACAATTACACAGTATAAAACAATAATAAGAAATGTACATCACCAGAGTGTCCGGACCCTAGGCTTTAACATAAGTAATACACGTAAACAGTTCAAATAAATCTTCTCAGAGAATAGTCCGATTTAATCTCGAAATCAATCTGTTGTAATCCAAAACAGAAGTTCTGGTAATAATCCCATGGGCAACATGAAGACAGTTTGTATATAAAGTCTGTTGTAAGTTCTGCAATTATCGAAAAGGTGCAAAAACACGGACTAGAGAGTCACAATCTTTCGTGTCCGCTGGTATTTTTCTCTCCGCCGGCTCTAAATATAGCCCCCATTTATATAGCTTTTTTTACACGTAGTCCGGAAACTTCTATATTCAGGAACATTCCAACACAACAATACACGTGCGACACTGCGCCTGAACAGACCCGAACCATCTAGAACACAAAGAACGCTGTGTCTCCACGTGTCACACTTCACACGCAAGCCAGAGCCCTATAAGCGCGGCTCCCATAGCAACAAACAGGACCTGCGCCCAATACGTTTCAGAATGTGAACGGATACATGTAACAATAGCTCAAAGGATATGGGTAATAGAGACATAAGTTCAGGAGATTTTTTCAAGGACCTTCCAGGATGTCAAATTAGAAGATTCTTGGTGAAACGGTTACGATTTGTGCCCTGTTAACTGACGACCGCATCTTTGAAGGATTTAAAAATAAAAAATTTAAGAAAGGCGTAAAAATTTGGGAAAAAAATCATTTGGCCCCACCAGCCACCAACTCCACCAGTAAATAATCATGGTGATCAATGCTGGAACTGGATACTGGAACTTTTGTATAAAATGTTTAATTTTTTTTTTTTTTTGGGGGGGGGGGGGGTTACCCAAAGCTCGGAGGATGGGTTACAGCAACCTTATTTAAATTATTCAGGGAGATTTTTCATGGACCTCCCATGATATTAAGTTAAACGTTTCTTGGTCGAATGGTTACGATTTGTGCCTATTAAACGGAAAACCACATCTTCAAAGGTCTGAAAATAGAAAAAAATATGTAAAAAAACAGGTGGCGCCATTAGTCTGCGGGAACTTATGGAACACTCCATAATGAATATGCATGCAAAGAATCATAGTGATCAATGCATTAGTTGTTCAGATACTTGGGCTTTTGTAGATATTTTTAAAATCATTCTGGTAGCTTCTTTTTAGCCTTATAGCTCGGAGGATATGGGTAACAATTAAGGGACCTAATTTTTCGATTTCCAATTAGATTTTTCATGTACCTCCCTTTATGTCAATTTAGAGGATTCCAGATCCAATGGTTACGGTCTGTGTCCTGTAAATGGACGACCGCGTCTTTAAAGGTCTCAAATGTAGAGAAAAAAGCGTAAAAAAAAACCAGGTTGCATCATCAGTCTGCAGAAAGTGATGAAACACTCAAGGATTAATATGCATGCAAAGAATCATGGTGATCAATGCATTAGTTGTTCAGATACTGGAGGTTTTGTATCAAATCTAATTATTCCGGGGGGGGGGGGGGGGGAGGGGGGGGGGGGTACTTCTGAGCCCCATAGCTCAGAGGATATGGGTAACAGACCTAATTTCAGGTTTCCAAGGAGATTTTTTCATGGATCTCCCTGGATGTCAAGTTAAATAGTTCGAAGTCAAGCGGTTACGATTTGTGCCTGGTTAATAGACAGACGGACAGACAGACGGACGACGGACAAAAACCGATCACTATAGCTCAGATGTTTTTCAGTCAGCTGAGCTAAAAAACATAAATTGCAAAGAGCTGTTTTACGAAAAAAAAGAGCAGGAAACATTACTTTTTTTCTATCGCTGGTTATTTGCTAAGTTTTAACTGTGTCCTTTGCTTACATTTAAAAGTAATTACCTATATTTACATTTATTACATTCAACGATAAAACGTACTTTTAAAACGAAATACCCCACTTTGGTTGCCGCAGGTGTTAAGATCCTGTTGTGGTCTGAAATTAAGAGAAATTCTAAAGAGTCGCTCTTCATGTTATAGGCAAAATCTTAATGGTTTAAAGGTCATTTATATCGAAAGACCATTTTATGAAGAGAATACGTTCATAGCATGAATATCTCTGTATACATCCCATATCTTACTATATACCTTCACCCACGATTTTTTTTTTATAAAATATTTTAGTATTACTCCTAAGATTAATTTGCAGTCCATTTCATCCAGCGGTTTTAGATAAAACTCCGAACAGTTACTTTATTTAGATACTTTTTTACGCAGTCTAATTTACTCATTCTTATATTTACTTTCAATATTAATAAATTACCACCTGGAATTTTCAATTAAGTTTGTATGACATATGTTTGTACATACGCGAATGCGTGCTATCAATATTAATGGCATTCTGTGACTGCCTTTTTCCAGATATACAGCCTATACAGTTCCAAAATTGTATTTTTCCCTTGTTCTCTTAAATAAACTGATAATGAGTGACATGCATAGAAATTAAATTGATAGAATTTACAAAATTCCAGATATCCGTTGGTGACCTGAAATAGGGGTAAGCTTAAGATTTATATTTCTGAGACTCTACTGAAATAACACAATTTGGTTTCTAATGGATGCACTGGCGAGGCACAAAGCAGATACCGTTATCACCAGTTAAAAGGCTCTTAACTGCTGCAATTATATTTACATTATATCACGTACGATCCTCCAGCAGTTGCATATACACTGCAGTCGTCAACGATTTCTTCTCGTGTTTATTTTCTGCTCTGTATATCAAAGGTTCCTGGATCTGAACACCAGGTAACGCACAGAGCAAAGAATTGTAAACAGACACCGAGACACTCGCTCTCGTCGGTCTGACTTTTGCCGCTTTGCGAGAAACGATGTTATCAGACAATAAGAGTGGGTGTCCCATGGTTGAAAGTTTGAGCTGGATGTACAATGCTATACCATGCTCCCATTGTTCTGATAACCATTCTTTGCTCACCTCCTTTCTGTGCAGCGTTTTCCTTGATCTCTTCGCACCTTAATGTTCAGACCAATAGAGCACTTTACACTTATATGCAGAGGTAAGCAAACGGTCTTATAACGAACTATTGAAATGGTACCATAATATTTTCAGGAGATAAATCTGTATATTAATGTACATTTAACATGCCAGGTATGCGAATAGGTCTTTTGAAGTTACTAAGCAATGTTCTCTCCATAGTTATTGAAGAGGCGAATCCAAAAGTTATTATGAAGGCTTGAAAAGATATAAAAGTAACAGGTACAATTTGGTTATCCCATTATAGTACTACTGAAATGAATGTACGTATTTTACTATATTTGGACGTTTTTAGTTAAATTATGAATATTTTCGAAGTTTTAAGGGTTTACAAACCCCTTAGCCCCTCTGAATCAAGCCCAACATTTAGGTATCATGTTATGTTCTTCATCATTTGCAAATTATGTTCACATAAAAACCAACCACCCTGGTAATTTTTGTATCGATACTTGTCGCGTAATTTCATCGGAGATTTTACCACTCGGAGAGATTTTGTCGACCGTTTTAAGTCCTTACGGTGAGGTAAAGATATCTGTTTCAACATGCGATCTTCAGTTGATACCCTAACACAAAAACACGGAAGAAATATCTTAATGAAAATACCTGATCAAAAGTCAAAAGCAAATGTCTCATGTGACTGATTAAGAAAAACTAGAAATCTGCATTTTAAAGAATGCGAGACTCCGCCATATGGGCACCCCTTAATGTGGGGTGCTCCAGAAAATGTGTTTGCATTCTGTTATTCGGTTCATATTCAAAGGTTCATTTATGAATTTACATTTGTGAATATTCCTTGAAGCCTTTTCTGGACCCGGATAATGAGCCGAGTTGTGTGAATTTTTAAAATTTTTCTGTGCTAAATTTTATCCACTGTTCCTGAAGCCCCAGGTGTTCAAATATGCTTATACCAAAACAGTTACGTCATAATCTGCACTTGAAACAATACCTTTAAATGCACTTGTTGGAAAGCATCAGCAAGGTGAAGTAACATTCTTCCATCAGCTATCTCGTGGTTACAGGATGAGATATTCTGGATATAATTGTTGGGTGTTCCATGCAATTCATTGACAATCACAAGAATATCTTTATGCTGGTTAGCCAACAACTGCATTACTAATAACAACAGATATACACTATGTCATGACGGTTTTGTAGAAACAGTTTCCAGCTAGTGGTTATTGGAGTTGTTTCCTTGACTCCAGTGTGCGTTATTATGACGTCAGATCCTCGCCCCTTACACTTTCAGACAATCTTCTGAGTAGGTATTCCACATTTTATCCAACTGCTGAATTCCACCCTGAATGGTAGAAGATATGAAGGGCATAAAATGGTTTGTCAAAGTCAGCATCTTCCTTTGACTGCATTGACAGATATATTTGAGTTATCCAAGAGGCAGAAGTTTCTGCAAAGAAACTTTCTGATTCTGCTCTTTGACTCAAGTGGTTTTGCAAATGTAGGGACATTGTTCCTCTCAATCGTAACATCAATAGAGCCATTGGTAAGACGGTCCCTTACATAAGTACTATGGCTCTGACCTTAATTGATTGAGATTTGATCCTTCAAATTTGTGTTATGTCACAAATGATTTGATTCCTTAAAACATGTGTCAAGCTCTCCCATGCAAACAAGACCCTGCAACACAATATTCATGAAAATGAGCAAGGCCTCCAGAATATGCGATTTAAAAAGATCCCGACTGAAAGTGGCCTTCAAAAGGTTTCTGGTCTAGCAAAATCTGTTTGAGGTGGAATATGGCTGCTTGGATGATCATACGGGCATCTCATCTCCCACATAAATCTACTTTCTAACTCAGTCTTGATTGCTTCTCCTTCAGTTTTCAGAATATCATGTTTGAATGCCATATCCTTCAGTTCGTTCAATCGATGTACAACATTTGACACTACAATATATGCAGGAAACTTTGCCAAGACAAGTGAATTGAGAACATTATAGAACTGGCCTCACATCTGGAAGCAGAACCAGCTCATTCAACAGACCTAGCAGTGTTTTGCAGAGAAACATAACACTTACTTTAATAGAAAGCATCCATAGCATGTAAATCCGATGCATGGGCTAGTTTTGCAAGGAGTCAAATGTTTCTCAATTTTTAAGCCCTAATTTTGAAATTCCGTTCTACAGCATCAGATGAAGCTTTATGGAGAGCCTCTTCCTCAGTCCTTTTATTACATATCTTGCACGACAGCATGACTATAGGTAGCATTTAATTTTGATCAAATCTTTTTGGTATTTTTTATTACTTTGGTGCTTCACTCATTCTCTTTAGTTTCAGTTCCGCTCTCTTCGCCATGGCATTATTGTAAACAGTTCAGCTTCTTTAAATAAACAGCTTTCTTTGCAAGCATAGTTTTGGCATCTAACACCTTCATTCCCTCTGGCAGACATTTAATTTTCAAGGTCTCTGAGAATCAGACTGTCCTCTTTTTCTGTCATCACAAAATTTAAATCTTGATTATCTATGTAAAGGTACATAAAACAAGTGACAGTAATAACCATTTACTAGTTATACACACCAAATAAGCTCAGAAACAAAAAAAAAACATGTATATATAGTCTAGTAAGGTGAATTGTGCAGATAACATCACCCTAAAATGATACACTACATCTTTTCGAAGTACGAGCTGTTTTATATGCCTCCAGCTTCAGCTATGATACATCAAAACAAACATTCCCCATCTGAGATTATTATCCAGCAGTATCAAATGAAATGGGTTTTCATGGTTAAGGCAGTCATGTAGAAAAAAAAGTAACTGCAAGTTTACCCCTAGTAAATATCAGTACACTTGAATATCATTACCCTAAATGGTTTGGCCACTGGAATACTCGATTTACATTAACTATGTTGTATGTAGAATCCCCTTAGGCTGTGATCGTCATCCAGATTTTAATTTTTAATTAAATAGAACAAATAATGGAAGGGAGAGGGTCAGGGATGGATCCAGGATTCAGGAAAAGGAGGGGTCCAACCCAGAAGACCTAATAACAAAACCTTAAAAAGGCTGGAAAAGGGTAAGGGGGTCCCAGGGGGCAAAATTGGAATGAAACCCTTACAAAAGGTTACAGTGGCTGAAAGATGGGAGTCCAGACCTCCTGAACCCCCCCCCCCCTCCCCCCAGATCCGCTTCTGAGGGTCTAACCATGAAGAACTAAACAAGGTCTTCTGGTTCTGAAACGAGGGTTTCCAGGTTGTAAAAGTTTGAAACCCTGAAAAAAAAGGCTGTTGAGCCTCAAAGGGCATGACAACACCTTGTTCAGAATAAAATTAATTTGAGTGTATTTTGGTGGTAATTAACCTTGACCTTGACCCAGTATAGCTGACCTTGACACAATACACCTGCAACACCTTCCCCATTGAACTCAGGATGATACAAAAGCCCTATTTTGACATCAAAATCAATTAATTCAAATCACATAATGCAGAAATATGGCATTTTCTCTGTACTGATAGCAGCCATCTTGGATTTAAACAAAATGGCCGCCAGAAGGCTCGGCGGAAGTGCTTCCATCAATTTTTTTTATTCCTCATGATCTATATTAACACTTGACAAAGAGCCAACATTTTATCCAGAATTGCACTTTTCTAGCACTTAGGGCTTCCACTATCTACGATATATCACTAACCACTCGGCGGAAGCTACTCGGAGAGAGGTGTTTGTAACAGAGAAGACGGCTGTCCAGTCATCAAAAAGTGTCCGAAATGGAGGGGTGTTTGTAATACAGAGGTGGTCGTAATATGAAAGCCGTGAGTATTTAAATATATGATAATCAACGATAGTATTTCAAGGGACCGTCTCATGGGTAAGCAAGTAGTGCAGATTTCCCGGTACTCACTGTTTCTTTGGTATTTACAAGTACCAAGGCCTTACCTCAGGTTGCATGGACTTGTTCGCGTCAGCAGAACAAAAGAAAAAAAAAAAAAAAGCATGTAGAGCAAGATGTTTTTAACGGTTAGCTGCTGGGAATATTTAAATAATAAAGTATGCAGGCCCATGGGAAATTACAGCAACAGTACACATAATTGCGCTCTAAATATTTTGACAACTTTTTTTCGCCGATATATTTATGTAGGGCTAATCAATCAGCTATTCAGCCAGACTGCATGGTAGTCATTTTTACATGCTGTCTTCATGTGAGCTATTCACTAGCTTTTTTATTCCAATTAAACATCCAGTAAAGAAGTTACAGTATAGTATAGGTTGGGGATATCCAGATTCACGTTGCCTTACAAAAATACCAGGCTGCTGGTTCTTTCAATTAATTCATATTTTTTTAAAACAAACGAGTATTCAAAAGCTCGGAGAGAATAAAAGGCACTTGAAACTAGAAATCTGCATCCCCATGGATACCAGCCTCCTCCATAGGAGCACAAGCTTAAAACACGCTCTGCGAACACGCTGGACAAAGTCATTCTGAGGTGCCTTAAGCTCGACCGTGACAGGTGACCGAACAGATCACCGGCTCGCAATGCGCAGCGCATTGGGCTGGACCTTATGTGCATTCACTTATTCTTTTAACAATAGTCCTAGGTTCATATATGCATAAGTGACCGTACATTTGTGAAGATTCCTTGATATCGCTCCATTATCCGGAGAACAAACTGGAACAACATCAAAATCTATTCGATTCTTCCTTGGCTCATTTCCATATTCCCTGAAAAAAATCATGACATTTCGTTCACCCATACGAACGGGAATGAACGGATACCCTCCTGGCGTAAGCAACTAATGTAAGGTCTGTAACAGAGAGGGGACACAGAGTCAGAGGTGTCCATAATCCATAATAAATATTCTATGCATATAGAGAGATTACCTATGATTAGGCGTTGTTTACTTATTCGCTATTGGTAAGTACTTTTGCAGTGAGAGAGGTAAATAGTTTATTACCATTTCTTTAGGCCAAAAATATGTATTTCACTGGCACTTTTTGCAGCAAAATTTGCAAAAGGATGTTTTCTTAAACTTTTTATAGGTTTTCGATAAATAGAAAATCATCACGACAAACATGATACTAACATAATTAATTTTCTAACAGGTAAAAGGACAACATAAAAAAGGCAATTATATTGAGTTTTTATTTATTTTTATTTTCTCGAAAGAAAGCGAAAAGAACTCAAAATCAGTGATTTTCTACTGAAAATCAAAATAAATTAGTTGATGCGGGGTCAAAACTGATGTGTGATACCGGAGATATATAAAAAAAACTCTTTATTTGGCCTAGGCCTTGCGCTTCTCCTATTTCCGATCGCCTTTAGCAGCTTATTGCACACTCGATCCTGGTAAAATAGACATTTGCAGAATGAAAATCGACTAATGTTTTCAAGATGCTCCATTCATAAGGTTGAAATAGTCTTTTGTGCAGAGCTGAGAATTAATCGGGCTGAGAATTACTCCAGACCGAGCCATGAATTTGAAGATGGGCATTATGGTAGCATGCTGCCCTGGTACCCTGGCAGGAACTCTTTTATGTCAAATACTTTGTAACATACTTGGGGAGTGTTCGTGTCACGTATTACCTTAAAAAAAAACATTTTAATGTGGGGTTAGAGAGAAGACCATCAAGGCATGCACTGTTTACCCGTTACATGATCTGTGCCCTATCCTCTTCACTGGTGAATCAGAATCCGTAAAACATATTTTGCTGTTAATAATTCATTTCCATAACATTTAAGTTTACGAATTGTGCTTATCAGTTGCTTATTAATGAGTGGCCACAATATGCTCCCTGTATATTAAAGTTATACATTTAAAATTTGTAATATATTTTGTTAATGGAACTTATATTCAATTTCAATTTAATAAGATATTTTTTTAAATGAAACTAATATTCACCTTAACTCATAAGACAATAATAATTTGGAAAATTGCACTTATTTCAGCCATGGTCAAGATTATGGGTAGGTGACAACAGATAAACATTGAAAGCATGGCCATAGACCATTGAAATTTAAACTAAAGGAAGTAGACCTATCCTTTTTAGGTGGAACATTCTTCTTAAAAATACTCATATAACATCATTGTTTAATATAGATAAGTGCATTATCTACAGTTAGGGGGGTATTGTGTTTCTTTTGATCCATTTCCCTTTTTTAAGCATATCCCTTTACTTTTCGCAAAGTAATGAAACCTCATTGCAGGTATGAACCCTTGACAAACTGCTAATAGGTGAGAATCACAAATCTTCAATCCTTTAGTGCAATACGGTCAACAAAAAACCTGTAAATGGCTCATATTACAACGTTTGAAGCTTACGAGTTAGTGCGTCTGTTTCGTGTCCGGGTACATGATGCGATACTATATGCCCGTAAGGGCTCAGATTGGAAGCCGTTTTTATACGTGCTCAGGCACTTACGGTCTTTGCAGAGCAGTATGGTAGCCATGTCCATACATCTCCCCTGTCTCATGAGGATATTTATTTCCATAACGGTCGAGCAACATAGATCTCTGTATCAAATTTTCAGCCACACAATTTAATATGAGGTGATTTAGAGGTCGCCCTCAGCGCTAGGGCCGCTGACATCAAAATTATATAAACGGCGTTGACCCAGTCTCGATGTCCAGGGAAAACTAAGTTATGGCCCAACTGTTGTAGGTAAAAGTTCATATAGATAGCACATTTATCACGACCTCACTTAAGTCTAACGCAGTCGGCGCAAGTTCAATGTCATTATATCTATAGGTCGAAAAAGTCATATGAATATTCATTAAGATTATTAAGGGTCAACACAACCCTGAGGTAAATGGTTTGGCTAGATCTGATTGACCGTTAAGTAATTAAATATGCCCATTCACCTATCTTTTGAAAAAAAATAATAATAATGATTCCTGGCTTCCTTTGTTGTAACAACTCTGACATGACACCTGGATGTATACCTTTTTGAAGTCATTTTAACATTACTTTTAGACTGTAACAATGAGTCAGGAAAAGGATTATAGTTAATCATCATTCTTTTCATCCATCTCCTGCTTTTATGTATGTGTAATGCTATAAAACCACGCCAAGTCAAAGGACACACCTAGGGCGTGGGAGCTTTATTCTTAGGAAATTTGATGACACTGGTTCATATTTATGACTATAATCAAAGAGAAATCTTCCATTTTGATCAGTTTCAGGACCGATTCAAACGCCAAAGAAAATATTAATCAGAAATATGAATCCGGATTTAATTACAGAAACAGGAAAAACCTCTAACCCGGATTATCTGTCTTATTGGTGGTAAGTTTTATAACAGGTGGTGTAGGCAGATTTCATAATGGATGCAGACTTTAATCTGACTGTAATTTCTTAATATTCTCTGACTGGCAATATTAAGCAAACAGGTTTGGAAAGAAAGACTTCGATTGATTCGGCACTATCAGGTTTTTTTTATGTCATAAAATAATAAAACACGATTAAGTGATAAAAAGTAATATATATTGATTTCCTATCTCCTTACTGATATGGTCTATTAAGAGTAAATTCTTTGGTAATAATTGCTGAACAGAACCAATCTCCGAAACTAATATTCTACTAATTGGTGTAACCGTTGATCTTAATTTGCTGTCTGATTACCCCGCTGTAAGTTTGAATAAGGGTCCTTTAGAGACGAGATCCTTGAATTCAATTTATCAAGTATTTGGTCATAAACAATATTCAAACAAAGCATTAAGAATGATTTTTTATCAGATACTATGAAAGATTTATTTTGATATAAGTTCCAACAAGACACGAGAAAGATTTACATATTTATGTACAACCTTGACTTGACATCTTTAAAACAGATTCGTTAATTATGTTTTAATTTACATTATTTCTTATTTCAATATATACACAATTTTTTATTTTGTTATATTTTCACTCTGCATGGCAACTGTTGAATATTATATTGAATCGTTAAAAAACAACAACCGCCAGACACTGCGGATAAGCACCGAAGTCTATTTATGGTTGGACTGTAGGTCTATCATAACTTATATATCATACCACGGATGATATTCTTTCAGACTGTAAGGAAACATGTAATTACAAGACGCAGTTGGCATTTTATTTCTCAAGATTTACGGGGGTTCATCTCAGATGTTTTACTTATGTATGAAGTATGTGAGTTTGAGCGCGGATGTTTTATGGGCACATCAAGAACTGAACCCGATCATGTGTTGCAGTGTCCTTGTGACATGTTAGTTATGGTCGGATGGTTTACATATGGATACCAATTAATGATTTCTGAAGATCTGTCACGTAACCCACAATACATAAGACCTGTCAGATGCTTCTCAAATACCACTGATTCAAAGAGATGATATACACCATTGGTTTATAGAGGTGACAATCTTCGAGTTTGTGTGTGTTTTTTTTTTATTTTTATTGCATAAGGAATTTACGTATTTTCCGTTTTTGAATTGTCGGCAATATGTGACAAAAATAATGATATAATTGTATTATTATAAAGACTCACTCAATATTCGCACGCGTGCCCTAGTAAAATCTCATCTGACTAACTTATCCTCAATTAATGACGGACACAAGAGCAACAATGCCCTAAACAAGTATTCTTAGACCTGCATTATGAAATAATAAGAGAAAAGAACCGACCTGAACAAGGAATTTCTTTATATTCCGCAGAGTCAGTATTTTAGGTCGAAATATGATGAAAACATCATTATAGATATTCAAAAACTATATCGTATCACTGTAGGTTGCAATTTTGATTATTACCTCACTTTTGCAGCTAACCAATCTCTTAAACGAAGTGGACATAATATCTGAAAAAAAAAAAAAAATATGTCGAGATTGAAGCCCATCTAATGCTTTTATCTGTGGTCTTGATTCTGTATTGTCAGTTAACTACATTTTGCCTTATAAAGGCATCCTATTAGGCCAACAAAATAAAATGTATGGTTCTCAGGATTTTTTTTTCCAGAAAAATCAGTGCGGACCGGGTTTTTTTTTTATTTTCGACCCTTTTCTGTTTATTTCCATAATGTCATATGATCAGGGGAAAGCACCACATAAATTGTTTTATTTATCTTCTTGTAAGATAAACAATCAAAATAAAGATTTTTTTATGCTGGCGGGGGGGGGGGGTCTAAGAATCATACCTTTTTTTTTATTTTTGGCCTTAGACAAGTTCATCACAGTCATTTAATAAAAAAAGCAGTCTTAAATATCGTACCAGCTACAGTATGATTTTAATGAGGTGTATCATATATATTTAGATAGTGAATCAAACAATAATATTTTAATGTACAGACTGGAGAAAAAATAGGTCTATAAAAAACATTTACTTTTCGAGAGGAGTTGGTTCGTCTTTTTTTTTTACACTTAATGCATTTTATGCAATTTAGCATTACAGATGAACCATATGGAAGATGTGTGCTGTAAAACAAAACCACTGCCATCAGTAAAACAATTAATTGTTATACAACGTGACCTATTTTTTTCGGTCTATCCGATAATTAAGTTTGACATTTTTGATGAATCATTTTTTTTTCTTTCTGCTTTTTGCGTCTGTTTTCTCGTCAGAGGCTGTGTTTCTTCACACGTAAAGTCTTATTTCATTTATATCTTATACACAGCTTTTTTATGATTTTGTAAGACAAAACAGCTACCATTATTCATCCAATATGAATAATGTTACGGAACCTAATATAAACAGATCAAATATGCGTGATGAACACAAATTTTGTAATGGAGATGAAAAAATCAGATTCTGTAACACTAGGCAGCGTGAAATGTATAGGGGAATGAATAAAGAAGTCAGTGGTTTTTTGTTAACAAATAACTATAATTTATTCTTAAAACATCCTTAACATTACAATACACTAAATCAATACAATAATACAGTAAAACAACGGAATAACAACAAAACAATACAATCACAAAATAAAATTAACAATGTGCACAGTACCTGGATACCACCACCGTCACAACGATAAGTTCTTTAAAATGGATAAAAAGTCCACACCAATCCTCTCGAAGAATAACATTCCAATGTAAAGCTCTTGTAACAATCCAGAAAGTAACTTGAATCCAGAATCCCTGAAATTACTGGATAATCGGACAGGTCCCACAAACTGACATACACACGTCTGTGTCCGCTTGAATCTTCTCACCCTTCCCTCGGCTCTAAAACACAGCCCCCTATTTATAACTTCTTGCTCCAAGCCGATAATTATCCACTTCTCGAACAGTCTAAGGATCTAACATAATACACAGTAAACACGCGTTACAGGAATCATCTAGAAGAACATCGCTGTGCCTCGACATACCCGGGTCCACACGTGAGCTCGGCCAGGGGAGAAAGCCCCAAGCTAGCATGACAACGAGAGTTCAACCAGTACGGATTAAACAAAAAGTGCAACAAGCGGCCCGGCGAGGGCGCCCCAACACAAGTTACACAATAAAAAGAGCACCTGTAACAATAAATAAATACTTCATTAAGATAATCAAATACACATTTACATATGTTAATTCATCCTTCTGATACGAGGTCTTGTAAACATTCGAGATTAATTTTCTCGATCGGGGTTTCTTTATTTCAGATTTTTGTTTATTCCTTCACTCGGAATTTATTATTTTAAAGTCAAATCGGGAAACAATCGTATTGTGAAGGGTGTTTATTACCGGACGGACGATGTCCTATTGAAAAATTATTTGTTGATTGTTTTAGTATATCAAGTTAAAATATCTTAACATTTCTGTAGACATATTCGGGGAAACTTCAGATCTACAAGTGCTGCCTCGTTTCTGAATATTTTCTAAGTAAAATATTCTGGCCCTTTAACAGCCATTGAAGCTGGCTTTAATTCTGAAAGAGTGGGATTATTAAGTGCCTTACCTTTTAAAATCTGCTATTCACCTGCCTTAAGCTGTGTTTCCATTCATCCGTAAATTTCGTACGTCTCGTACGCAAAAAATCGGATCCCTCTTTTTAAGATGAACTGTTTCTATATGTCCGTTTTAACGTGCTCCGCAAAAACGGACAGCATCGAAACGGATCGGTGAGCGATTCATCCGTTTTACGGATGGCAAAAATGCCTACATTCCCCAACAGTGCCCCGGCGCCAGATGTGATGATCGACACATATTAACCTTTTTCCTGCCTGTCGTCCTTGCAGTTTCAAAAGATATATATATACGTTAAAGGGTATCCGCAAGAAAAACGTACGTACATATGGAAACAGTTTTTGCGGACTGCGCACTATAGAACGTACGTCCGTCTTTTGCGGATACGTTTTTTGCGGATACATGGAAACACAGCTTTATGTGTATTAATTACACTGTGTACATATTAAATAACTATATTTTTTCAACTCTCTGTGACAAATGTATGGGCTTGTTTATCTACAAGCTGTTGCATATACGCTTAACGTTTAATTAGTATTGATTAAGAAAAAGCGATAGGGCACCTTGTTACATCTGTGTATCCTCTGTATCTGAAAAAATAGGCTGCTCTCTCTCTCTCTCTCTCTCTCTCTCTCTCTCTATATATATATATATATATATATGGGCGTCAATTGCTATGCCGTGTATAGACACAGCGCTCGGTGTAATCCGTACTTGGTGAACCCTGGCGTGTAGAAACACAGCGCTCGTGCTAATCTTGAATTTTCTGGGCTATTCGCGCTCTATGAGCGCGTGTCTTGTATTGTTCTTTGGGTGTATGTGTGTATTATTTGTTGTTGTTTTCTTTGGATTGTTCGTGAAAGAGAAGTTTCTAGGCTTTGGGGTGAGAAGCTATACATCAGGGGCTGTGTTTAGAGCCCAGGGAGGAGAGAGAGAAATATTCCAGTGAACACAGCGATGTTCTTCTAGATGATTCCTGTAACGCGTGTTTACTGTGTATTATGTCAGATCCTTTAGACTGTTTGAGAAGTGGAAAATTCTAGGCTTGTGGTTAGAAGTTATAAGTAGGGGGCTGTGTTTTAAACCGAGAGAGAGGTGAGAAGATTCCGGCGGGCACAGACGTGTGTATGTCAGTTTGTTGGACCTGTCCGATTATCCAGTAATTTCATGGATTCTACTATTACTAACTCTATACAATTTAATGCTGCCTGCATCAGGTTTACTTTCTGGATTGTTACAAGAGCTTTACATTGGCTTGTTATTCTCCGAGAGGATTGGTGTGGACTTGTCATCCGGCATATACATTTAAAAGGACTTATCGTTGTGACGATGGTTGTATCCAGGTACTATGCATATTGTTGATTTTACTGTGAAATTGTACTGATTTACTGTTATACTGTTTTTATACTGTGTAATTGTATTAATTTAGTGTATTGTAATGTTAGGGTTGTTTGTTATTTGTTAACAAAAAAAACACTGACTTCTTTATTCATTGCTCTAGACATTTCACGCTGCCTAGTTTTACAGAATCTGATTTATATTTATCTACGTAACAAAATTTATGCCCGTCACGACTACGTGATTTGTTGTTATTAGGTTCCGTAACATTTTATATAATATATATATTTTATAAATAAATACACTCAGACGCAATAATTTATTTGTATTGTCAGAGTAGTGGTAGTTGTTTTGGTTCACAACATAAATCCCCCATTTTCTCCTTTTTATACACTAATTAATGTGCTAAGATGACCAAATATTTTTGTTATAATAGACAAAAGAGATCATGACATCATTTGAATGGAACAGCTGAATTGTTAAGTACTTCATACCATTAAAGGTTTTTTCAAGGTTATAAACGTGACTTATGCATGCTAATTGTATTATATAGTGTACAAAATGGAACTGGTGTTGTGTCACATCATTAATCTACTAACTGTTCTTTTGTTACTCGTAGAATGTGTCATGAAACCAAGATAAGCTCTGAAAATAACAAGAAAAAGAACGAATTTTTGTAAATGTCACAACGTCAAACAGAAGCGGAATATATGAGATGTAGTGTGAGAAAGTTATATCAAAATCACTTAACATTGTCTGACTGGAAGTAGTGGTTTTATGTTACATCATTAATCTACTGCACTCTATTATTGTTACTATGTAGAATGATAATACAAAAATGACATTACAGAAGATAGCATAATTATCAGAAAGAAATACATCAGAATTATTGAGGTCAAAGTATATAGTTAACTGGCAGAGAGACGCAGATTATTTTAATAGAATCCTCTTTTTTAATAGGTATTTGAGTGGCATGAAGTAACGTTATGAACAAAAAGGCAAATCGGGAACCATTCATCATTATGGTTTTAATATTCTACACGTGGTTTCCATCCGTTAACGACAGATAACTGCCGGATATATGCGGAATACATGGACAGTTTTTGTTCCGTTAACCTCATTTTATGTTATCAAATACTGCACGTGAAAGATTAGTCCAAAAATAAAGTCCCGGTTGATTTCTGCTTCCATCATGAATTATGTCTCAACACTCTATGCAAAAAAAAAAAAAAATAATTAAAAATAAAAAAGTTCATGTTGTTCTTACATATGCATTCTACGATTTAAATCACATTTTATTACATCTTTTTTGTCTCGAAGTACCGGTATACGTTCAAATATCATCATCTCTCTCCATCTAATCCCTAGGTCCCCGACTCGGCTCGTAGAATAATTATCAGATGTAACATTACTCCCAAGCTGCCTGTAACTCTTTCGAAGGTCTTAACAAACTGCGCGGACTTTTGGGGTAACGTAAGGCTTACCCACAATCGAATTGGTTTCGACAGATTTCGTTTGCGAAAAGGACGTACTTCTACAATCCTCAAGAAATTTTGCCTTGCCAAAATGGGCGAATAATAGGCCTGAAGGCATTATCAAGTCGACATAGACGTTCTTTTCTCGCAAAAAAAAGTTGAAGGATACAATAATAAGATTGAGATCAATTAACATGCTTGGGCAAATTTTCGAATAAACCTATCTGACAAATTACATTTTTAAACAAAAACATTGTCTAAACACAATCCTGATAAAAGCCCGAATAAATCACTAATGGGACAACAGAATCCATATAGCAGTGCAGTATTCAATGTAACCTACTCTAAAGCTTTACTGTGCAGGAAAACTGTTAATTGGTTTTTCTTGAATTCTCCACACGAATTAGATTTTTTTATCCACATTATCCGCATAATTTTTTACCCGCAAACAATATGGAAAAGGATTGTAGCAGGTGTGGCCATAAATCATGTTTATACACATGACTAAACCCGAGTATTCAACAAGTAAAATCCGAGAAAGATCCACCGATGGAGACATCAATTACAGTGTATATTCATCTGTAGATATCAAATTCATGTAACTCTTTATTGGAAAGAAATGCAATACATGTTAAACGTAGATAAAACAAATATCAACAATATACATCAATAATGCTTTGCACATGAAAATAAAATGGGCTGTTTGCTCTAATATCTAAAAAATTCAAAGACATTTCATAAAGGATGATAAGGCCATAGAAAAAAAGTAATTTGTTCTCGCACCGCCCGTTTCCGTTTATTGTATTTAGGAAATGATGACTAGGTGATCGGCGACGTTGCTAATTTGTTCTCGTGCATCGAAAAGAGGTCTTAAATTTATGTAAAATGAATTTAAGTTTGTCTCCATGAAATGCACTATTTTAAGTGATCATTTTTATTTTCGTCCAAGCGTGCAAAATTTCATGAATTGATTCTCCACCACTACATTAAAAAAATCACCCGCTTACACCATAATTTAGGTTTTCAGGGTCCAAAGATTAATTTATTTGTTTTATTTGATATAGGCCTATTATGTCAGTGAAAAAAATCTAGGTCTATATTTATAGATCTACCATTGATGACACGACTTCGGTTATCATGTCTCATAGGACAGTCTTTAATACTCGATTTGGAAAGCTCGCTTGCAGATCAAAATCATGGATAAAACTGATAAATATGCCTTGAGACCAAATTATTCGTTCTATTTATAGGATAATGTGCTCTGAGTTTAAGATATTCATTGACGATGTATACAAGTGAGTAATAAAAACTTCCTCCTGCGAATCATGCACACTAAGTTTTTAAAGATTCTAAATATAAGTTTCGTTATTTTACCAAATAAAATTATCGGAATAAATGGAAAGATATTGTTCAAGAGAGCCCTGTTTCTTTAACTAAATACTGTAAGTAAAATATATTCTGGGAAAAAAAAGGACCGTTTGACATCTGCTTTCATAAAAACAAATCTATCATCAACACCTACCTTGTAATTGGCTGTGACAAGGACACCAAAATGAAATCAGTGTAGGTTTATTCTTGTCTCTGTCGCTAAATCAATATTAGTTTTTCTAGAGATCCCCCCCCCCAAAAAAAAAAAAGATTAAAAAAAATTTACATTTTGAATACCAGCAAAATATTTGAAAAGGAAACATAAAGATTGACGTCATAATGACATAAGTACAAAGATTAATTTACAAACAGGTATATGCTTCTACGTGTTTAATGTTGAGGTTCTGTTAATCTATAGTGGGCAGATGGTTGATGGTTACTTAAATATCAATTAAAAATTAAATTAAATATATACAACAAGATCCAACCAATACAAATATTTGAAAGCAAAAATAAAAAAAAATGATAATAATAAAACATTAATATGTTTATTTGTTGATTTTTCAAATAAATATCCCCGCTTTACTTAACTTGGTTCATATATAATAAAAACATATGTGAAGAACCGATGAAGAGAAATATTTATTCCCCTGTAAATCTGGAGGAATAATATTGCTACTCGCTCTGGAATTAAATATAACCTCATAATCAGAAAGAAAACTAACAATGGTGTATATATATCCGTTATAATAGACTTGAACAGACATTCGTTCTCAGCGTCTGACTTATTGTAGAGGTTTTCTAGAATTTCATCAATTCAGCATCCTCTGTTTAGTTGAAGAGTGTTCTCTTGAGACAAATTAATAATTTATAATGGAGTACTGAATTTAGAATAACGTAAAAATAACCAAAATGCATCGTTTAAAAACCATGTCTGGTACAGTTTATTTATCGAAATTAGGTAAATCTTAGTTATTTGCTGCTTCACGTTTTATCAAAATGCAGCTTCTTCTGTTACTTATTATCAATGCTCCAGCGTTGCGTCGGTGATTGACACGTCCCCCTTGATGATTGGCTGAAAAAAGAGACATTTTTATGAATAAAAACTTGATGAATTAATTTCAAGGATCTCGTCTCTAAGGGACCCTTATTCAAACTTTTAGACAATTGGACCAGTAAATAGGATATTATTTCTGCAGATTGGTTCTTACAACATTAATTTCTCTCTTAATAGACCGTTACTGTAGGGAGATAGTGAACCAGCTGCTTGGAATAAAAAATATTTTTTATTTCAAATTGAAATACCAAGTCGCCTATGTTTATGTTGTAACATTAACCGAAGGGATTGTGCCGAATCAGTCGAGAGTCCTTTTTTTCAATCGGCTTGGTTTCTCCAGTCACAGACTATTAAGAAAATATTAATACCGATTTAGATCTGTATGGATTATATAATGCCTTTACTTCCTGCAATGTAAAAACCCGCGCCTGGGATGGTTAATGTGTTTTTCTTCCTTGTTATTGTAATTAAATCTGGATTCGAGTGTCTGATACAAAAGGCTTCTTGTGAAAAGGAACAATTGTCTTTGATTCAGTTAATAAGTAACTTATACATTGTCATCGATATATTGTAAAAAAAAAAACAAATAACAAACATGACAGTATGAAATGATGTAAAGATGATTGAAAATGAATGTTGAACCTACCTCTTAATCTTGACTCCCAGTTACAGAAGATGAATTACAGAAGAAAAATGTAGATTCAGTGACAAATGACAAACCGTATTCTACCAACTGACAATAAGTTATGCATATATTGTAAAAATGTATATAACTCGTCAAATAAATGATACAATAGATTTTTGTTATTTTAAAAGATAATAATATCATGTTTGCGGTTGATATTGCCTCTGCTCTTGACTCGATAGATCATGTTTTCTTATTTATTGTACTTGAGAAATCCGGGTTTGGAAATGATTTAATTAGATGGATAAAGTTAACGCATAATGGATTAGAGAGCTGAGTAATGTATTGAATAATGGTTTTAATATGGGTCATTTTAAAATGGAAGAAGGAACAAAGCAAGGCTACCCATACTTATTTTTATTAGTTCTTGAAATAATGGCAATAAAGTTGCGACAACACATTAAGTGAACGGAATCTTGATCGATAATACAGGAATATAACAATGTCTATTTGCAGATGATACTACATTCTTTTTAAGAGATGCTGACTTAATGACTGAAGTAAAACAAATATTCGATAAATTTGCTCAGGTATCATCAGTAGAAATAAATTACAATAAATGTGGAGCGACATGGCTGGTTAGTGAAAAGTCCAATCCCGCAGCATTATCGTCTAGAGATATGAAATGGGTGAATTTACATAAGGATGCAATGAAGATCCTGGGATTATGGTTTACATAAAATGAAACTCTCTCTCAAAAACGCAGTTTAAAAAAGTATATGACAAGATAAAAATTGCTTTTAATATGTGGGAATAGCGTACTTTAAAAGTCTTTCCCAAAATCTGAAGAATATTATGAATCCAACTCCAGACTTTTTAAAGAAAGTTAGAAATATAATGGTAGTTTATATATGTCTTGGACGAAAAACATAGATTAAATATGGGGTACTTGTAAGTGGAAAAGAAAAATAGCGGTATTAATATACCAGATATCAATGACACATTGAAAAGTCAAAGAATAATGTGGATGATCCGAATGAAAAAGCTATCAAATGCAAAATGCATAACCATACCTCATATGTATTTGAAAATATCGATTAGTAAAAAAAATGGGTACGAATCTTGATTTTTGTAATATGAAAAGAAAAATATGCAAATTTTATTAACACTGTTTTAAAATATGGGATAAATTTGCTACCTTATGGCCTGCAAATCCATTACAAGTCTTATTATAATCCATTTTTAATAAAAAAATATCATCAAAATAGCTGCTAAAATAAGTATAAATTAATTTTTTAAATGCCATTGGAATAAAATATATTCATGATTTATACGACCGAATCGAGATTCAAAGAAAAACTTTCGTTCTGGTATTTCATACAGCATTTAGTACCAAAGGAGTGGAAATTAATTCTAAAATCGGGGATCATGGGTGATAATTATACGTTAACGACATTTTTTATCTGTTATTTAAGAATCAAGTCCTAGACACAAGAAAAGTTAATTACCGTAAGGTGTATAATATAGAGATGCATAAGATAGAAAGATGCAATTGATCAGATATACAGTACACTTGGACATGTTTTTGAGGCAATTTCAGTTTAGAATAATACACAATATATTTTCTATGAGGAAAAGCAACACAGATGGAAAATAACTGATACCAACATGCGTTCATATTGTTACAAAGAAACAGAATCAGTCTTACATTTATTCCGTGATTGCTACACAGCTAAATCATTTTATAGACAGATCAGTCAACGGCAGAACACGCTGGGATAAACATGTTGGTACTGACTACACTGCTTATATATATGTTTTTTACATGGATTATATATATAGTTATTATAACTAATTGAGGTACTCTCCATGGCTCAAGTGGTGGCGTTCGGTAGTGTCAAGAGGTGGAAGAAACCGGAGAACCCGGAGAAAACCACCGGCCTTAGACAGGCAACCACAACCCGTACAACCCACTCTCATAGCCACGCCGGGGATCGGACCCGGCTCGCCAGTGGAAAGAACCGAGTGTTTTACCACTCGACTGTTACAGGGTGTGACAAAGACCGTGTTTATAAAAGAATGAATGATTTGTTAATAATGTTTAATTAATATGTGATATTTAAATATAGAGAATCGGGTTACATTCCGTCTTTTATTGCATATATATCACATGTTAAGAAATTGGAAGGATTTGAAAGAAGAATATGGCGGAAAAATATAACAAAATGTATTTTCATAAACAAAAGTCGGGTATCCTACTCTATATTTTTAAAGACTGAATAATTTTGATTTATTTAAGATTCTGCTGTTGAATATACTTTTGAAATGCGTATAAAATGTATATATGAGTATATGTATGAATAGATGTATATATATGTATATGTACGTATGTATATATATATATATATATATATATATATATATATATATATAAAGATACATATTTGGATCTGGTAAATATTATGCCGATATTACTAAACCAGTATAAATCTACAAATAACATTGCTGTTCTTATCATATTTAATGTTTGTTTCCAATGATATTGAAGACACATAGAAAGAAGGAGATATGGTTATAATTTGCAGTTTACAAATTAACTTTCCCTTCACCCACACTCGGTTGGTCTCCTTTGGGCGGGACTACGATTGATTGATTACCTTTATTTCCTTCATGCCTGAAGAGCATCAACACAATATTCAAAGGTTTACATGAAAATACAAACTGTGCAATTCACTGTAAATTAGGTGAGAGATAAAGATCGAAATTTTCCTTAGTGCGTAATATTGACAAAACAATGTTTATTTACCTATAAATGAACATGGCATACAAACCCACGCAAAACCAATGTTTTGCCACATATAGACATGTAACCACAGTAATTGTCTTAACTCATGCTCATCCTAAACGATTTCCAAAACATCAGACAGTCCAATGCTGGCGGCCAGAGCGCATCAATGAAATGTCTAACACTGTATAGAAAATCTAAAAACATATTGTTGAAATATTTTTTTCTCATCTTCTGCCATAAGAGGAATTTTAGCACTGTATAATTTAGAAATGAATGTCAGATCGTCTATATGTAAGTATGTAAGTAAGAGCTTATTGTACACTAAATGAATTATTTATTTCATTCCATAATATCTCTCTCTCATTTGAAGTCAGGTCACAAGAGATAATCACATGTTATTGAATTATTTAATATTTCCCCACATAAGTGACATAAACCCGAGAAATGCAAATTTTCATTTAAGTCGAAACATGAAAGAAGAAACACAGCAAATGACTTTGCCCTATTTATAGACTCGTAAAGAGCCATGTGGAAGAAGGAAGGAAACAATTACATTTCACAAGGTTAAACATATGAAAGACTGGATTATGCCGGTTTCTTTCCCAATATTGGTTTGGTTCATATTCAACCCTATTACTATATTACGACTGACTGCCATAGCCGTTTATTTAGAAAATACTGATTATCTTGTGACCAGAAAAATCCCTCTAGATTATACTTCTCCAACACTGTACATGTATATGCTTCAACACCAATACTTTAAGTGCGTAGTGAAAAACTGTCTAGTTTTGTTTTTGCTATGTGATAAGTTGGGGGATTCATGTACTGTGCAGATATTGTGAAGAAACAATAAATAATTCTTTCAATGAATGCACTTATCCAGGGAACCCCTAGTAATGGGAGAGCAATGTCGGTACGGGTGCTTATATGGAACCCCTGCATGTGTTTAATAGAGAAAGCAAATCTTTTTGTTACATCGAGCACCAGAATTCAGATCCAAATGATACCCTCGGGAGAACAACTGTTTTGTAAACCTTTAATGAAGTAAGTGGATTAAAGGCTTGCGGTCGAATACCTAAACCCAATAGTGACAAATATGTACCCCGTCTACAATGCGACATGCCTGGCCTATTTGGCCTGAAAAAGAAAGGGTCGCCTTAGTTTGCAAGCCCAGGTGCTTATGTTGTCTAACCTGTCCAACTGTTTGGTTTCCTAATACCCATCGACGTTTTTATGAAATTTATTGGACGCTTTTTGAGATTTCAGAAAAAAAACTAGAACTACAGTATTATATTAGGTATATAAAACTAAAATGCCACCTCTGAGAATACGTGTAACAAATATTAAGTATTTCCTCTAGTCCACACGGTGACCATGACATTAATACAACGTCATCTGCTTGTGCAAGTTACCCCTCAGGGGTTTCTCCTACTTCTGTTCTGTACCCACATTGCCGAAGTTGAACCAAAAGATCATTAATGTATAAAAAAGCGCAACCAAGTAAAAAAACACGCAATTTTAACTTTCTTTTGTTAAAACAATTTTGTTTAATCAATTTTCTGTATTTACTTTGTCAGAAAACTTGAATTACTGAATCTAAAATTGGATCATGCAACATTGAAAGTGTTCTTGTTTATAAATACAAGATTTGTATAATATATTTTTTTCTTTTCCGGGAGATGTCGATGATAATAAAGAATGGAAGAAATAAATATCTGGTGATACTTGGACATAAAAAGAGATAAAAAAATGAAAAGAAGAAAGCGGCAGTTGAACAGTATATAAGTAGAAAGTCCTCATAGAGCACATACCTCCGCCGACAGCCGCCTAAAATTTCCCCAATCTATATCCCGACATCCCACATGAATTCCTTGACCCCTTAATTGTAAAGATTAAAAGATATCGATTGTCAGCATGAAGGTAAATCATAAGGCATGTTTTGAGATTTTGTGTTATGAACAACAGATAAACATGTATGGAGTCGTTTAATGCAAGATCTGGCTGCATGATGCTGGATTTAAATAACAGGCGAGTATTATATTTATATATATATATATATATATATATATATATATATATATATATATATACATATATATATATATTATACACTATATATACAGATGTGTGTTTATATTAAATATGATATGACTCAAATATTTTTATAATATAAAAAAAAAATGCACTGTTGCGTCGCAGTTGGTAGGTAACTCTTTGGGAAAAAAGGTAGATTAGGTGGAAGAGACACACACAATCTTGATGGTCCCTTCAAGGCCGGCAGACATCAGCCTGTCACGACCACGAGACGTTTCAATTGCGTCACTGCCATGGCTCCCAACTGCTATGACGTTAAAGTTAATGGAAGACGAGGAAAAGTCCCTTATTCACAATAAACTTTGAAGTTAGCCATGGTCGTTATAGTGTGCCAGCCAAAGTTGATTTTTTTCACTTTTAAGGGCTTTGCTAGTTAACAGCAGGCATCCATGCTAGATCAATCAGCCATAGAGTGAAGAAAAACGTATAGTTGGATGCCACCTGAAATTTTAATTTCAAGGTCATTTTCAAGGTCAAAATAAAAAATGGGCAAGCCAATGTCTTTTTTCTTTTTTTTTTTTACTTTTTGGGACACTGCTTGATAATATCAGGATCCATGTCAAATCAACCAACCAAACAGTGATGGAGAAAGTGTAGGATGCCATCCTATATTTTCAACTTTAAGGTCAATTTCAAGGTCATTTGCAAGGTCAAACCGACGAAAATTGAACCTGAACTTGTACAGTGTTTCTCCATAAATAAAACCAAGGTATATTCGGTAACCTTAAGCTTTAAAGATATTTTTGTGCCAAATGCAACGTACCCAAGCCACGTAATAATTAAGTTTATATTTTCTTACACTTTAAAGTATGAGAAGTACAACTTAAAGTGTGTTTTTGTTTACACAGTAACGTTTTTACTACCGTATTTCCTTGAACAGACGCCCGGGCGTTTATTTTTTTCAGACCCTGCTTTGACCCGGCGTCTAAACAAGGCCGGCTTTTATTTAAGGCCTGCGTTTATTAAAAATACATTCTCAGTCAGACAAACTAAAAATAGAACACGTCGAAACAATGAACCCGCCGGTCATTAATCCCTGACACAATTGAAAACATCGCCGGTACACGGATTGTGTTTGCAAATTTTCCTTAGATGCCACAGGTATATGGGACACGTGCATTCTCCACAATCACGCACCATAATAAGAATTAACGGAGAATCACAGCGAGAGATCGCAGTTGTCTTCAAGAATCTGTCCGCGCAAGCCCCTCGAAACCAGGTACCCAGGTGTTCTATTTGGCTGTTCCATTTATTTTACACCGCTTGAACTTGGTAACATTGTTTCCCTCTGGACACGGGGTGGCTCTTCCATTTACTGTTTTCCACGTACAACTGGTAGCATTTGTTCCATCGAAATACGGGGGTTTGGTCCTTCCACAGGCACAGCGTAATTCATTTCACGAGACTCTTCTCTCGTTAAATATTTAACTGATTCAGCTCGACACAGCGTAATCAAGCGTTTCTGGCCTTTTATATACTGAATACGGGGTGGCACTTCCATTAACTGTTCACCGCGTATAACTTGTAATATCGGTTCCATCGAAATACAGGAGGTTGGTTCTTTATAACGGCACAGCGTTGGTCGATTTCATGACGCTTTCATCCCGTCTTTCATCTGATTCATCTTGACACAGCGTATTCAAGCGTTTCCAACCTGGTATATACTGGTATATAACATTTACTGCCGTGAATATTACTGAAATTATAGTTGTACATTATATTTTTAACTTTAAAGATTATCTAAGAAGCGTGGTTTTGGTTACAGTGGGGACGCATTTAAAAGCTCTAAAAGTGAAAGCAAGGAGCGTAATTTGGCTTGACAGTAGCTACAAATTGTACCGATCTACACCATCATTTGGTGTCTGCATGCTACAGAAGAAATGTGTGCCAAAACGTATTTGAACAGTTCTGTTCAACCTCCATGAGGTAGACTTTCACCGTACCATGTTTAACCGCTTGTTTCAAGCGGTACTATTTTCATCTTGCTTGATAGCAGTGATAGTGTTAGCCTTCTCACTGTGACGAATTTGTGTATCGTTTATTAGGATCGGTGATCGGATTTAATCATAATGGACGAATCGGGAATATATGGGGTCCCTCATAGAAACAAGCATACACGTAAGATAAAAGAATGATTTATAGACCAAGAGGAATTAAACATATTATCAATACAACACAAACCGAAATTCATACAATAATCTATGGTCATTTTGACCAGTTAATACACCAATTATAATGAAGGGAAAAGACATCTGGTGTCAAACATGGAAACTAATCTGACACCAGGCCTGTGAACAAGATCGGCGTATATTTAAGGCCGGCGTTTATTTTTCTGGGACAATGTTTTGCCCCGGCGACTAAATAAGGCAGGCGACTATTTAAGGTCCGGCGTCTGTTCAAGGAAATACGGTACTCTGAATCAAGACATATGTAAGCTGAGTAATGGGGTATTTTTAATGTGTTCCTATAAGTGTTTTTTACACACTTTAAATGATAACAGAATAAAACATGGCCGCATTTGTAAAATGCAGGATGAAAGGTCCATGAATAACGGATATTTGTCTATGATAATGTTGTTTTGGAAGCAAGTTTCCGTATCAGAACAGGGGCGGATCAAGGATTTAGGAAAAGGAGGGGTCCGACTCAGGAGTACTAATGATAAAATCTGAAAAAAGGTCATCAGGTCCGGAAAAGGGGGGGGGGGGTCGGGGCGCAATAATTGGTCTGAACCCCTTAAAAAAGGTTGCAGAAGGTGAACAGTGGGGGGGGGGGGGATCCAAAAACCGCTTGACCCCTCCTTCTGCAGAAGACCCTGGATGTTTCACATTTTTAGTTAAAACGCATACTGAAACATTCAGAATGGCACGAAAAATAGCTGCCTCAATGACGTAAAAGGCGATTTCTAGCACAAGCTCTACAGGCACCCACACGAATATTGTAACTGAAACAATGATCAATTCATGTTTAACGTAAGCGAGTTTGACACAATATGAGACGGTAAGATGATGAGACGGAGACACTTTATATGCCACCATACATGCATTCGGAACTCGAGAAAAACCAATCATTGGAAGCCAGAATAATTTGAAAAATAATAATTGACCTGTTAAATCCGAGATGGTAGGCAATATACCCATTATATATAGTAAAAGCAAGATATATAATTAAATACAGTGAAGCGATATTTACCAGATTTGACGTTTAATGTCAGTGTGTTTTGGCTTTTATAATCATACTGCTGAATCGGTATGCGTTAAAAGATACATACTTTGTCAAAATTATCTAACACTATGAAATGATTTAGATCTGTTCTTGTAGAATAAGCTAATCTACAATAATTTCCGACATTTGTATTAGATGGCTTTAATAATTAAGATTGATTCATATATGATAAATCTGTAAAAAATACTTCTTTTGATAATGACTTCAACTGAGATACACACAGCGGAAATGTACTCCAAATCAAGTACACAGTCAAATGTGCTTTATCTTATTAGCACTTCATCAGTTAGACGTGGATTTTCGTGGTGGTATCTTCAGATTTAAGTAACTTTCTCAATGCCATTTTCAAGGTAAAACGGAACAAAATAGGAATGGTGACAAAGCATTTACCATATTTTATAAACTTCAAAGTAGAACACCACATATAAAACTGTCCTTTAAAACAACATAGTACACATTGTTACACATCCCAAATGTATGTTGTACAATACTGTTGAACAATAGGTCACTCATTCAGTTGAACAAAAAATTACATCTCTTGGTTGCAGAAAAACAAACAAACACTGAAACAATGTAGGAGGAAGCATGTGTATAGGCCTACCGTAAATGACTATATAACTTCTGTTGGTAACTAGTTGAAACGGCAGATTATAAGTTTTGTACTAATCCTTGCCTGAAGTATAAGCTCCATCACACTATGCCAAGTTCTCACCATGTACAATGAGGACAATAAGGACACAGGTCCCGACCTCTGTCTCCCGGCTCCTATATGTCTGTTTAGCCGACTTATTATGTACCCTTTTTTATTTCCTAATTATGGCACGTCAATATTGCTTTCAAAAGGATTTAATGGCTTAAAGCAATCGACGGGTCCTAGCCTTTCATGTAAGTGATTATAATGTACCTTACCTGGCCCAAGTGTCATTATATATGAACAGGTAAAATTATCGAGAAAAAAAAATCTTTCATCTGCCACGGCCTCCGCCCTATAATATTTATTCTACAATTTGAACAGCTAAAGAGAAGAATTAAATTGACATAAAATAATAGAATATTTAAAAAAATATGTCCGAGTTAAGAATTTGTATAACATCTCTAGATCTACCATAAAAAAGCTACAAATAGCAGCACCAAGGGTTGTATCTCAAGATTTAAACAGCCTATATGAGGACTGTTTAACTCAAATCAACACATCTTATATAAACAGCATACAGGTCGACTATTAATCAAGGTAAAACAATAGTGAATAGTATATTACCAAACCAGATAGATGATTTATTTGAACTAACTACAATCTAATAAAAGATATATAGCTCTAGAGAGCAATAACAGTCAAATTACCAAATAATTATTATTGTTATTTGTCATTATTACTGTCATCATATTCCCATATGACTTAAATGGTTTCAAACACCTTGGACTTTCATTCATGTATGTAATCGATCAATAAGTCGTAGATATTCAATAACAGAATTTTTTATTGATACACATTATGTCAGGATATTTTGATATGATTCTATTCTTAACAGTATAGTCGTCATAGTAGCATGTACATGTTAGTGGTTTCAGGATTCTCTCTCAGGCTCTGAATATAAATAGAACTAGTTGACAAAAAGATAAAATGATTATATACCAGTAAGAACTAACATAAATGAAATATTGAAGAATGCGTCCATTTAAGACTTGATCTGCTTCTTGACAATTAGAAACAATAAAAAAATTTATAACATTGCCATGGAAGGAGTTAAAAACTGAATATTATTTTAGAAACTGCTGTCAAATTGTCAATACATGTTAACACACAGAATAAACTGACATTTATAACAAAACAAAATTTAGCCGTGTCAAAGTCGCCAGCGACCCCCGGTGGCCACAGTCGTATTGCAAACAATAGTTTGCTAATATGGCCCATGCATGAAAAAATTACTAAGTTTTAAGTCTATGCATTCAGACGTCTCAGGGGTGAGTAAGAGACAAACATACAAACCAACGGACAGGACGATTATACTAGGTACAGTGCAAACACACGGTTACAAATTCAGTGAAACCACATATTTTCTTTTGCAATCAACAAAACAAGGTTATATTATGGACATCTTAAATGAAAAAGCGGCCAATATTACACAAAACAAGGATAACACGATATTTTATACCTTGTGACCTTGATGACCTTCAAAATGACCTTGAAATTCAAATTTCGCGATGGCATCCAACACATCTTTTTAACCCCCTATCACTGGTCAGATCCTACAATGATGCCCACTGTTAATATGCGTTGCCGTTAAAAATAATTTTATACGACTTTTCAGAGTTTGGCTGGCCAAAGGTCTTAATTGATTATAATAAAAATTTACGCAAAAACGGACAATAGAATAAGTAGGAAGTGGTTAAAATTGTGGTCGAAACAATTTTAAGTATAAGATGTACGGCATACGCAGCAGGCGTAAAGGGGAGAATATGATTGAATCTATATCAAATTCCAACGATCCGTTCGTAAATCAATGTTTTTGTTCTTTCGCCCATGGCCAATCGTTACCAAATATTTCCTCGCAATCTTCAAGAAATTTCGAAGATATATCCCGGACACACACGCACACACACAAATATCACCTTAATCTCCTACCTCCTTACTTGGCGGAGGTAAAAAACATATTTATTACATGAGTTTGAATTTAATTTATGTTTATTATTATGGAAAAAAACACTCATTTGCATTTTTTCGTTTGAAGATGAACAGACCAGCTCTTAATTTAATTGAAAATACAAACGCATAATTTCTTGTGGCTGTGCGTTTAAATGCAAATGCATATTAAAATTTTAAAGATATATTTTCTTTGAATTCAAGCAAAATCGCATAAAAGTAATTTCTAAACGCAATGGCACATTTAGGATTAACGAATATCTAAACAATTTCATACGAAGCAAATTAACCAAAAAATTGGAAAAGAATCCTACTTAAACAAATTTTTATTTTAATTTCAAAATAACTGAACAAAACTATTACAACCGAACAACAAGAATACTTCATTCTTAAAACAGTTCGGCCTGTTCTATAATATAAATTGTTTCATACTTCAATATTGTACATCCTCAGAGTGAAAAGTCTGTTGTGATAACGATTTGCAATGTCTTCCATTTTTTTCGTAGACATCTTATAATCTGTATAAGTAGGTCTTATGGCATTGACTTAACGATGCTGCGTCATTTCTTGTTATTTTAATTGTTTCTTTTCATATTCTTGCCGAGGGCAGCCGTTCTCTCTGCCAGTCTCTTTGGGTGACGTTAATCCTGATATAGTAGATTATCTATAGTTGCATTATTATTATTACCATTTAAGTTATCATATGGTAGTTATTTTATAAAAGCTTATTATAATTTTAAATTTTGTCCAGCAATGTTCACGGTTCCGGATTTTATAATTCTATGCCTGAACGATTGTTTCAAAATATCCTGACTTTTCCTTGGCATCATTATAATGCTGTAAAGTCAATCATTTTTTTCAATTTTTCAAAGCTGATAGTACATGGAATTGATAGAGTATGTTCTTGGGCTCCTGGGAATACGCTAAATATCGGTTAAGAACAGTCGGACTTTTGTTACCCTCATGATACAGTAACAGTATCGGGCAGACAGTCGCTGTGGCCGGACACCTTCAATTGATTACATTCGTGCGAATAAACAACGCAACATTCAATCATGTTCCAGTGATACTTAAAATGGAATCTTCAAAAGAGCATCAGTTGCATTAGACCGGATGAGAAGTCCCGTTCAGCGTTTAATGGATGTATATTAAGCTGAACCTTTCATCTTAAAACTGCCTTCACATATGGCTCACTTATCAATAGGGGAGTTCCCTAATGGTTTTGATGTCACAAGGTCAAAGGTCAACGCCACGAACCATTTTGTGCAATAGATTTTTACGCATTTATCCAAAACTTACCATCTTTCATATTTTGGTCATCTATCAACAGAGTAGGATTCCAATGAATTGAAAATCACAGTTTAAAGTCAGGATCACAGGGTCTACTTCATTAAAAAGCGTGTGGAATGACTTATCCTTGCTGAATGGTAGTAATATCAGCACTTACATTTTTTTTAACATACCACCAATACCTCCTCATAGACGAATTCAGATCAATAGAACTGTTTGTGTCAGTTCCGGTTGTGAAGTTTCTGAATAATAAAAATGATTTACATGGTATATCATATCAAATCTTTCAGGTCAATGTGGTTCATTTGACTCTGTTCAATTGCAATGGACTTTTTTTGGGTTAAAATATATAAAAACATATTTAATTTGCCGATTTAGTCAAAATGTAAATGTTATGAATCTATCACATTAATTTGCATTTAAATGAGCAGTTACATGAAACGCGCATTTGCATACATTAATTTACATTGGCGTTTGTGTTTATACACAACAGAGCTTGAAATATTTGATTTTCAAATACATGTGCACCTGAAGTACAAACGTGCTATAAATCATTGAGAATCCTGTAATATATTTTCATTGATAAATTCTACCATTTAAGGCTCTTCCAGAAAACGTCACTTATTTCTACAATTCACACATAAAAATAAAGTCAGAGTGTACATTGATTTCCAAGTGCATCAAAATTTGCATTTTTATTTTGCATTATATGATGTTAAATTGTATTTGCATCTGTTTTTTATACAATTATGTTTACATTTAAATTAGCTGTGTCCAATTAGAACCACACCCTGGTAGGGAGGCTGATATCTGGATTGAGTAATAACTGTTACATCCTGTTTTATCCACCTGCATGAAGAGCATTGTGATTAAAAATTAAAACCTCAATCGTTTCTTATAACAGAAATACCTACCTTTATTCATCTCATAGCGGTTCTAATAGAAACAAATAACAATATCTTTATGTAAGATGTATGTACCACGCCTACATACTGGTACTCCAGCACCTTTCTTCTGTTGTAGATCAAAGTCTAGTACCAGGTTCTCCCTGTATTTCGACAGCAGTTTTTCATGAACACGGTGATTAATTTGCTTGCCAGCAAGATACACAGATGTATCTTCTGCAGATACTTTAACCGCCGACATCGGCAGCTGGTTAATTATTGGCCCTCCTCCGGCTGTTCTCGAGGTTTACTCACACAGGGTTTCTTTAACCAACAACTGTCTGTACCACTCACAGCAGCAGTTCATTATACCACCGGCATTGGTTTTATTCCACCTGTTCCAGGTAATGTTGTAATTTATGTGAAGAAAGTTCATATTAGGCGATCGATTTATGTAGGTTTACACGTATCCATTATTGTGTTTACATGACGCCTGTTGCTTACGACATTACAAATGTCAACCATCTTGAAAGGTGTATAAATGTTCATAGATGTAATGTTGACACTAAATAAGACGCATTGTAGAAATTCGAGGGCTTTGTTCGTGTTGTGAATAATAGTCATAAAAAAATAATGAAATAAAAATTAGGACCTCCAGACTGCACTTTGGTGATCAGTATTTAATTGGTATGCAACTATTCAAAAGATACCGAGCCGATGCGTCGCGAGAAACATGTTAGTAAACATAAATAAATCACTAAACGTCAATCCTCTTGTTACTCAGTGTTTCTCAATCGCGTTCCCCACTTAAAATCCTCCTTCGATGAAATGTTTAAGGAATGGACAGATTTTTTTTTTTGGCTTTCATATTGGTCCAGTGGAAAATGTTTGCTCTCACGATGACAGTGATCTGGGTTTTGAAACACAGTACACCTCACCTCTCATGGAAACAATATCTTCACTTACGTTTACATGAAAAGCCAACATTTTAGATTCCAGGAAAGGAAGCCTAATGAGAAAACCTTGAAAAGGTCCTAAGGTCTGGAAAGGAAGATCAGGCACCAAAAACAGGGTGGAACTCTTTAAAGGGTTGCGGCGGTTAAAAAGAAAATAATGGGTTGTAGAAACAACGACTCAACCACCCACCTTCGCGCATATACCTGATCGCAGCCTGGATGCAGGTCTCCCTCCTCATGTAGTTGCTGGGTCCAATATCAGATAAGGTTTTTTTTTTATTTTATTGTTTGGTCAAGCTAGGAGCTACAAGATCAATTGACTTACAAACTGAAAACAGATGTTAAAATTATACATTTGAACTTATTTTCAGCCAAGTAATCCAGTCTGTAAATCGTAGACGCAAGGGTGCTGATAGAATCAAAATGAACCGTGTAGCCGTTTCATAAAGATTATGGCAGACAGCTTCAGGGTTTCGTGCAAAATGTTATGGAAGGCATCAATCTTATTTAATTAGGTTAATTTGTAAGATTTAACACTGAATGAAGCCTTTCTTTTAGGCTGAATACTCTGTATGCTTTAAATGAAAGTATGGACTAAACTAAAGTTGCTGATTTGGCTTGTTACTTCCACCATTGTCAGCAGGAATCTGTTTGAAAAGGCTGAGGTTTGTTGACTGTCACACAGAACGATACAGATGATTCTAATAATGATCGATGTACTAAGTTGATATTTCCTAGGTCCGAAAAAAAAACGCAGTCAACAATCATTTCGTCATACTTCATCAACATTGGTGCAGCTCTGTCATTATAATGATCATAGTGTTGACAAACTTATATTAAAAAATACTTCTTATAATTATAATTGGCCGTTTCCTAAGATGTTAAAACAAATATTCTTCTACCACCCCTTTTAGAATGGCACAAAACTGAAGTGGCAGGACAGGTATTATATTGGCAGCTTAAATATGTCGCATCTTTGGTATTATTTATAACAGTCTTCAAAATTTATCTGGAACAAAGATTTTGTCAGCCAATGTTGGTCCCATTGAAATGGAACCGTACTTTCTTTCAACACAAATAACACACTTTAAGCAACTATGAAGGGAGAGGCCATTATACAATAAAGTTCCACGATAGCAGAGAGCCCATTAGTGTCAAAGTAGTCCGTGGCTGTAATTAAGAGAGCTACCTCCTCTAAATGCTTCTCTGAAGGTGACGTCTGGAAACTGGAGAAACGAAAGTGAAACCCGTATTGGCTTCACCGCAGAGTGAGGGTGTTAAGTGTGATCACAAAGCATTTTTTAAACTTGTACTCCGATGGCGGAGACATTTATCCATTGGGATGCAGTTTTCTAGTTGGATGTATGTTGTGCAGAATGACGCTTGTTTGGATACTGTAAGGCTATAAAAAAAATTATTCAAACATTCCGAGCCAGGATATTACAATTTTTATGAAAGATATTTTTGAAAAAGTATTTCGAAAATCCTCCTCAACCAATTAAGCAATAAAAAATAAAAAAGAAATATATATATATATATATATATATATATATATATATATATGTCAGATGTATGTTATATATATATAATATAATATATATTATATAAAATACATAATATAAGATATATTATATTAATTTTATAATATAAAATATATAATATATATAAATCTGAGCTTTATCAGGACGTATTGTCTTCGTTATTGGGTTGTTGCACATAACACATATGTTCACTTCTGCTTTCAGGTGTAGTAGGACCCTTATTCATGTGTGAACGTGAGAACATTTAATATATAAAAAACTAAACTTTCATTCCCATTAAATCACACCACGATGAATTGGCAATGAACAATGGCATATATCGGACCGAAATGCCTCACATGTCGCTTAGAAGACTCCCAGGTGTAAGCTACAGCCTAAGGTTTATTTCAGGACCCATGCAAGAAGAGGATAATGAGGCGTTTTCGTGACACCATGTGTTCATGCACCAATTCTGCGGTGGGAATTCCTTAACCTATGCATGGGGATACGGGGTAATAATGAAGAAAGTGCCTAACACGACGCCAAAAAATCCTTAACATGAAATCCCTGGATTTTGTTGTGACCCTAAAAATCAGAGTAGGGGGTCTTGGTCTTAAGCTGCTCTCACACTTTCACGAGTAAAAAGCCGATAGGCGCCGAGTGCGGCGGCCTTCAGACTCGGTGTCACTCGGCAAAGTTTTTTCCCCGAGTTTAATTACTAATGTTTTGCAAGAGTGTGACGATGTCAGCCGAGTCATATACGAGCGCTGTACGAATGTCATACGAGGTGCGCCGAGATGCTACAGAGTTAACACCGAGTTGGACCGAGTACTGTACGACTATTGCCGATTACCATAAGAGTCTATCCGACCCTTGTAAGAGTTGTCTCGAGTAACAACGAGTTTCAAGGAATATCTAACGAGTTTACACGAGTGCCGTACGAGGTTTCTCGGACTCCTTCCGAGCTACCTACGAGAGTCCACGAGTACGAGGCAAGTCAGGCGTCGGTTCCGGGAATGTCCATATAAACTTGTCAGCAACATCTTTTTCTCAACTTATCATCATGAATCGCACAGATGTTGCAACGCCCTACCTCCTGCTTCTTGGCGAATCCCTACTTTTAGCAGGTGTTGCATTTATTTACGTTACCAGGAGTGAAGAGAAAAAGAAGAAGAATCAAGTATTAAAGACGCTTCTGAGCAAGGCCTTGGCTTATTCCCAAGCCATAATATGGCCAGTACGAGAGGCTAATGGCAAAGCTGGCCAGGGAGGATTCGCCAGGTTTCAAAAACTTTCAGCGTGTGGATCCTGACCTTATTCAGGAGCTACTTAACCGTGTGGGATCGAGGATCGAGAAGTAGGACACCTTCATGCGCAAAGCCCTCGAACCAGGATTACGGCTTGCGTTGACGTTACATTACCTGGCAAAACGGGATCCTTACAAGAGTATTGAGTACGGCTTCCGCGTGTTGAACAATGCCATTTCTACTATATTCCCAGAAACTTGCGAAGCCATCATAGCGGAGTTAGCGGAGGAGGTTCTCGATTATCCAAATTTACCTGAAGAGTGGATGGTGATGAGCCTGAACTTCTCCGGGCAGTGGAACTTTCACAACACTATTGGGGCCTTGGATATAACTCGACATACACTCGGCACTACTCCTTGGGCAATCGGACTTAATCGTCGGAGCTCGGTTTAACTCTTACTGAGCTCGGCTCAATAAGACGTTAACTCGCAGGAAACTCGTACTCATGTCGGCTTCAATTCATACGCAACTCCGAAATACTCGGTGTGACTCGGGACCTAACGGGCGTTACTCGGCTGAGCTCGGGATAACTCGGCTTTTTATTCGAGACCGCGAGCAACGCCGATCTGTGCCGAGTGAGTCCCGAGTGACTCCGAGCTCCATCCGAGGGCCCCACGAATCACGTCGATCTCTTAACTCGGAATGAAATTTTTGAACATGTTCAAAAATTTTATTCCGGGCTCCACGAGCTCACTGAATGACACCGACTTGTGCAGAGTTTTCACGAGCATGAAGCCGAGTGTATCCCGATTTCTGACCGAGTAATCCCGAGTTCCAACTCAGAATTACTCGGCCTCAAACTCTGAAGGTATGAGAGCTGCTTGAGAAGCGACCTTGGCATTCGTCAACTCTGAGTTCGGCCCGGCGGTACTGGGGTGGTGGCGGCGGCGCGATAGAAAATAAATGCAGCTTAAATCCAGACAACGTTCATCATTTCTTTGCAAGAAATTATGCGACGGCATGTAGTATTTAGAATTTAACCTCTTTAGAAATGTTTAAACGCACACACTGGATGACACCATTCTCGTCATGGTTTCAAATCCGATATATATTCGCGAAAATGAAATCCTCGTGAATAAGACGCATGAAAACATGTGAGCAGCGACGTATGGTGTCCGCGATGGCGTACATGATGTATATACAAATTATAAGCTAAGTGGTTTTAATAATAACGTATTTGTGCTCGCTTAGTGAAATCATTGAAAATTGTTGCAGAAAATAATTGATAATAGCAGAAAAGTTGATCTCAACAACAAAGCCAACCACAGTATCAGCAGAAAAAAATTCTTCCGACTGTCCTATAGTGGGCGCTTCAGGTTCATTGATATAACAGATATATCATATTCTCAGCCACACCATACTATTGAGGCTAATTGGGTTGCATGTGTTATCACGGTAAAGAAAATGTAAAGAGACGAGTTAGGGTAGACTGGCTCAGTCGATGCAACGGTTAAAACATAATTCCTAGCTCCTACTAACAGAGCTTATCAAGCTGCATGTGTTATCACGGTAAAGAAAATGTAAAGAGAGGAGTTAGGGTAGACTGGCTCAGTCGATGCAATGATTAAAACATAATTCCTCCCACTAATAGAGCCGTCAAACTTATGTTGCTGTGTCGCTAAGCTTAGAGCAGGTACTTCCACCTCGTTGCAAATGATATAACTAAAGAACAGCTCTCTAGCCGACAATCAGTACATGGATTCATATTTACCTAAGCATTATAGTAATAAAAATACATACTTAAGCCCTGGCAGGGCTGGAGTTAAGATGAATCTGCTTTATAAACCATTAAAAATAAAACTGTTTGAGCACAAGCAATCTCCATAAATAAATTCCATATATAAACTGTTTACGTAACGTAAAATATGCGATTATTTAAAAAAAAACTTAACTTCCAATGGACACGTCCACTGCACGGTACATACCAGTATCCCGAACTCGTTAATGATTCATATTGTGTGTAAGCTTTTTCAGTATATAACCCGGGTGTTAAGAAAAGAATCAGAACATTTCATGATCACCAACAGACATTATTATCAGTTGATGTTATATGAAAGAGATTGGCCATATGCAATCTATAGAGACTATAGAGGGAAAAGACTTTTGGATAAGACATGGCTATTTCAGTTATTACGAAACCTAAAACAATAGATCACCTAGTCGTGACGAGCATAAATTTTGTTACAAAGATAAATAAAATCAGACCCTGTAACACTAGGCAGCGTAAAATGCAAAAGGGAATGAATAAAGAAGTCAGTGTTTTTTTTAACACATAATTTTAATTTATTCTTTAAACAACCCTAATATTACAATACACAAAATCAATACAATTACACAGTATAACAACAGTATAAAGTAAATCAGTACAATTACACAGTATAATAAATAAAGTGTACATTACCAGTGTGTCCGGATCCTAGGATTTTCTGGATACCATCACCGTCACAGCTCAACAAGTCCTTTAAAACATATAATCCAGATGAACAGTTCACGTAAATTTTCTCAGAGAATAATAGTCCAATTTTATTCTGAAATCAATCTGTTGTAATCCAAAAGTGAAGTTCTGGTAATAGTCCCAAAGGCAACCTGAAGACTATATAAAATCCATTACAAATTTCGAAGAAAATCTATAAATTCTGCAATTATCGTCCACAAACTGACTCACACTCTTCCGTGTCCGCTGGAATTTTTCTCTCTCCCCCTTCGGCTCTAAACACAGCCCCTTTTTATAACTTTTTACCTCAAGCCCTCAAACTTTCAACTTTCACGAACAATCTTAAGAACACAACAAGACACACGCGCTCATAGAGCGCGAACAGCCAAGAAAATTCCAGATTAGCACGAACGTGTCTTTACACGCCAGGTCAACCAGTACGGATTACACCGAGCGCTGTGTCTCTACACGCCATGGCAGCGCCCAGGGCTAGAGGCTAACACGAATCACAATGTCAACAGACACCTGTAACACAGTACACATGTAACAAATATACCGAGATCCATACAATTAAAAATATAAAGAAAAAAATAATTGAAACTTTTGATGAAAACTTAAAAAAATCAATCGATTTTTGTCTAAATTTTAACTCCCGAGGAATTAATCTGTTGATGGAAGCAGCTCCGACAGTAGGTGCAAGAACAATTATATTCTTAGTTGGATTATAATTATTCACAGTACATGACTTGTTCCAAAATTGGAATACCGCATTTGAATGTAGATTCGTGAGTTTTTTTTTTGTTTTTTTTGGGGGGGGGGGGGGGCAATGAGATATGCCGTCCCGGGGCCAGGGAGGGATCCCGACGCCGCTGGCCTACTGCATCTCGACCCCGATAGGTTGGCCAATATGTTGTTTATCTAAGTTAATCGAAGATATACTTGAAAAAATATAAATATAATCTAATAAAAATCTGAAACCCAATGCATTTTCAGCTGAGTATTACAAAAGCATCTCAGTCAGCGCAGTACGGTTTGCAGAACAGAGTCAGTCCGCCTTTGCTTAAACATACATTGTTAATATTTCAGTAATGTTGATGTCAGTTTAGTGGGCTGTAACATGTCTGAAATTATTGTTTTCGCAAAAAAACCTTGCTCATTTAGCTATTTGGTTGGGCGGTAAGAAAATTAAGTATGGGTGGTTACAATCTGTTTAAGATGTCACATTAGCTTTCCTCTAATTTTTCATTAAATACCTATGGTATTTAGTTATTAATCAGCAAACATTTATACAGGGTGTCATAATGAGGCATGGTCGTATCTTTCATAAGGCCCTGTTTAAAATGGTAACATTTAAAATAACATTTCAAAATATGAAATGAGTAAAAGTGAGTACATGCGTGCACCAATGTAACGAATCATATGTACAATATCAGATTATTTAAAAAGAAATTCTTAATGTCACATGTCTGCTAGTAGTCCTCTTAAAACCAAGTGCTTGGGGCGTTCTTAAATGTATATAAGGAAGGGGCTTCTTTAGTTTCTGTTGGTAGACTATTCTACAAAATGGGGCCCATGGATTTGAATGAATTAATAAAAAGTCTGTCCGGGTCTTCGGTACTGAGTATTCGATTAGTATGGGAACAGCGTGACTATGTGAATTGGTCAGTCATCTATGACGCACTGAATGCAATACAAAATGCGTTCACGGAACTGCACTTTAGGAGTTATTCCGGTAAATATAATTAAGCATCTTGTAAGGGGTTCACTTAATCTCTTAAGATTTTACGGCGTACCTTCATATATCACTATAAAAAGACAGTTGGGATGTAGGACTATTCTTTGTGCGGGTATGCGCCCTAAATGCACGAAAGACTAGGACTCATAAAGCTTTATAGATGGAAAGTTTCCTTTTTTCCTCAGACACGTACGTATATTGAACAAGCTTATTATGTCTGCAGTAATAAAATATTCTTAAAAACAACAACGTTATATATACGCATGCACGCCGTGTTAAACATGGCTCTGTAAGCTCCATTTCTTGCCTTCTCAGATGTTGCTCATTTCACTCCTGGGTCTCGCCTGTCACTTTTTATTAATTTCCTCAATGCCTCTACGGCGCCGCATGCGGTTCAAAAGCACGCAGATAAACCTGTCGGGATACTGGTTATATATTAGCTCCCCTCATGTTAACACCTGATAAACATACTGTTTGATTACTTTTGTACCTGTACACACGCTCTGTATAACTGGTTTGGTGTATACTTCTTATGACATCCCATTTCTGCGAATCGTAAAATTTGATACAAAATTACATGTTTTCCTGTTCATCTTCACAGAAAGAATAACATGTATATTTCCTATTACAAAGTCAAAAATAATTATTGATTAAAACTTAATATATTGGCATTTTAGGATTAGCATTTACTACAATATGAGTACAATTGTAGTACGATTTTTTGTTATTTCGCAAAAAGTCCTGTATTTATGGCATTTTATTAAACATTTTTCCCAGGTTCATTCTTTTTTTAAATATTTTGACCACTTGCAATTCATTTTGTAAAATTTCATCAGCTAGGTTTACGGGTAAACTCATTGAAAATTTGTGTCAAGTATTCCACAGGTCAGGCAATTCACGTGTATCGAAAAGGTTGACAAAATATTCATGAAAATAAGACTTTTTTTAATAACCTTTGGCCAAATTGTATTCTAATTTTCGGTTGTGGAACTGGGTTAAAATAACTTTTGAAGAATTTGTTTCCAGTCTCTTCCTGTACGATTCAAAACATGTAGAAATGTAGAGAATGTCTGAAGGAATTGAAAAACAAAATCAGTTGATAGAACCACTATGTTTTTTTCTCTAAACAATCTGAAGTAATCTTATGTGACTTTGATAAAATTTTGGATGGTTTGGATATCACGATTATGTATACAACATTTAAACAAAGGTAAGTATTTATTTTGTGATTTTTGCATAAGGAAAAACATTCTGACAGTGGTAAAATTCAAATAAATGATGATCGCGGAAAGAACAATATACACGGCAGCAGGGGTTGTTTTTTTACCGTTAACAATGGCCAGGTGTAAATGGATTGTCACAGGAACACAAACCACTCACGATCCTTTTAGAGACCCAAAAGAGAATTCAGTGGATACATATGGCAACAACCCTCTTTCATAACCATACGCTCGTGTTCATGACACATATTGCCAAACTTTACTTGATTAGCTCCAGAATATTAAATAAAAGAAAACTGATTGAACATTTTTTTCTTTCCAGAAGTAGAAATGAGGAAATTAAAAAAAAAAAAGATTGTTATTTCAGTTGAAGAGAGATGATTAGTAACAGAGAATAGAAAATATTTTTCGCCATCTGAATTATATGTGAGAACGTGATCTATCTTTGGAATAATAGATTTTGTAATAAACTACCAAATAATTTATGAGTCTTTAAATGAAGCATCCAAGTATAGGACAAAAGACAATAACATACTGTTCTGTGGAGGATTATAATTCTCAGCATTAGCCGCAAGACAATAGAGTGAAAAGAACAGAAGATATTTTAATCATAACTAACATAAATACCAATCAGCCGATATTGTTACCCTCTACATAATAATGAAGAAACATTTTTCAGAAATTGTGCTTTCAGGGATTTGTGGGAATCATTAGCTGTCCAAATCAGAGACGATAAATTACCCTGCAAAGATTCCTATTACAACCAATAAAGAGATAAGGAGGTAAACATTATTTTGGTTTGGAATACATATTATAAACAATTCTGTGATCCCGTAATCGTAAATATATTCAGATGTGTAAAAGAAACAGAAATTTATATTTGTCATAATATGATTGACGCCGTTTCTGGTTTATCAGAATCATTGATGTAATCACACAAAACCAAATTTGAAGAGCTGTCAATAGGTATAAAAAACGGTAAAACCAAAATGATGGTCTAATCTTAGAAAATGAACAAGATGTTAATTTTATTGCAAAAATATCCTGCATAATATTGCCCCCTTATTGCATGATAAATGAATGATAAATTCTTAGGGTTTAAATTCATGAAATTGTTACAGATGTCTGTTACATGTGTTTTTGACACTTGATTTGTGTGGCGCGGGCGTGGCTCGTTGCTGTAGTAACCTCGCCTGGCCGGGTGTTGCAAGCTCGGTGTAATCCGCATTGGTTGAGAAATTTATACAGAGCTCTCAGTAGAAGCTGCTGCTGACTATGACCTGGTTAAAGGGTAATCCTAAAAGGTTATGAGTAAGTTCCAGAGGCTTACCTCCAGAAATTCAGAAATTGGGAAAAGCGCCAAGAACAGACCTACGTCGAATTTGCTAGGACAAAAGAGCACTTATGTGATCGCTGGTGTAGTTCTAAAAATGTAATGAACGATTATGACAATTTGCGCCAGTTGATTTTGCTTGAAGAATTTAAGCACTGTATTAACGCAGTTGTTAAAACTTTTCTTGATGAGAAAAGTCCTGAAACACTTTACATTGTTGCTCAGTTAGCTGATGATTATTCATTAACACACAAAATATCCTTTACTAGGAAATCAAACCAGTCATTCACAAACAAGGATGTAAATCAGTATGGTCAAAAGAAGTTTAAACCGCAGTCACCCAGTACTAGTAGTCCTGATAGTTCAACAAAGTCCATTGCTACACCTCAGCCCACGTCCACGGTGTCAAAGTCCAACAAAGACCAGTCATTTGCGAAGAAAATCTGTAATTACTGCAAGAAGGAAGGTCATCTAATATCTGACTGCTGGAAACTTGTGAATAAACCAAATAGCAAACCTTCTGGTTTTGATTCAAAATCGATGCATAGCATAGTACAAGAGCCAGGCTCTTTTCATGTAAATAAGTGGTACAACTCCTTTATTGACTCTAATAAAGGGTTGATGCTACGGAGGCCCACGTGCCGTCTGAATCCAAAGAAGAATCCGTAGCTTGCGGGGTAAATACCTCAGTTGATTCCTGCTAGGAATTTAATAAGGCTAGGTCCTTTCAAGACTCCTGTGAGGAGTATTCTCTAAATAAGGCTAAGTACATTTATGACTCTTGCGAGAGTATTTCAAATGAGGCCAGGCCCTCTTATGACAAACAGAAGTTTGTTTCTGCTGAGGAAAATTCCTCTGTTGACTCCCATGAGGAGTTTGATTGTAATCAGAATGCAGATTCCTTTAAAGACTCTGAAAAGAGTCTATGACTGACACTGTCAATGTCAGTTCTTTGTTTGACGAAGCAGAGTTAGTAGATTCCTCTCCTGACTCTGAAATGGAGTTATTTGAGCCATTCATACATGATGGTTTTGATCACTTTCAAGTGATTTTTTTCAGACTGTACCCCTATAAGAATTTTGAGGGACACTCTCAGGCCAGATTCTCACGTTGGCAAACACTTTGCCATTTTATAATAGGTCCTTTACTGGTGCACATGCACTTGTTAATGGTGTGAAGCACACTTCAGTTCAGCTTCACAGTATACTTTTAAAGTCAGATTTGATTTCTGGGAATATTACTGTGGGCATTAGAACTACTTTACCTTCTAAGGAAATTCAGTTGCTACTAGGCAATGATGTTGCAGGTGACAGGGTAAAGCCTGTACCAATAGTGACAGAAAAGCCGTCACTTGATCAGGACACTAATCCGGAAAGTCAAGAAATTCCGTGTTTGTATCCTTCATGTGCTGTAACTAAATCTATGACCAAGAAAAACACACATGAGGAAAATGGTCCAGATAATAACACTCTGGGAGCCACTAGTGACTCGTCTAACGCCTCGCCCGTACAGGATGCAGCATTTTCAAGGTCAGAGCTTATCGCGGAACAGCATAAATGGCGACCATCTGATGTATGCGCTGATGATGAGTGGGCCATCAAACATGAAATAGTAATGCCCAAAAGCTTTCGCAATGAAATTCTAAGCATGGCACATGCGGCTCCTTTAGGCATTAATAAAACTTTTTAGAAAGTTAGTACACACTTCTATTGGCCTAACCTCAGGAAAGATGTTGTACAATATTGTAAATCATGCCATACATACCAGATGGTAGGCAAGCCCAATCAGAATCCTCCTAAGGCCCCACTTATGCCTATTCATGCTTTCGAGGAACTATTCAGTAGGATTATTGTTGATTATGTTGGACCACTGCCAAAATCTAAATCTGGACATGAATACTTGCTGACAATTATGTGCGCATCTACCAGGTTCCCTGAGGCAATACCATTGCGCAAAATTAATGCCAACAGTGTTGTCAAAGCTCTGACCAAGTTTATTTACAACGTTTGGATTACCAAAATCCGTCAGGTCTGACCAAGGGTCTAATTTTATGTCTGGCTTATTCCAGCGAGTTAGGTATAAAACAGTACAGCTCTTCGCCATACCACCATGGAAGTCAGGGCGCCCTCGAGCGTTTTCACCAGACATTAAAAAACATGATTAGGACCTATTGCTGTGACACACAGAAAGACTGGGATGAAGGAATCCACCTATAGCTGTTTGCTCTCAGAGAATCCTTTCAAGATTCCTTGAATTTCAGTTCCTATGAACAAGTTTTTGGACACTCAGTTCGAAGTCCATTAAAACTGCTTTAAGAAAAACTCTTGTGTGAAAATCCTGATTCTCTTAGTTTACTGCAGTATGTCTCAGACTTTTGCACTAAACTACACAATGTTTGTGAGATTGCAAAGTCAAATCTAAAATCTGCACAAAGTAAAATGAAAAGAAAGTATGCCAAGCACAGTGTAAGTAGGACGTTTGAGCCTGGTGAAAAGGTCCTTGATTAACTTCCCATTCCTGGCAGACTTCTGCAAGCTAGGTATTTTGGTCCTTAGATTGTTGACAAGAAAGTCAGTGATTTAAATTACATACTGTTGACACCAGATAGGCTTAAGAAGAAACAACTGTGTCATGTTAACATGTTTTAACCATATTATGACAGAAATAGCGCATCAGATGTTGTACATAATGTTACTGCTGTAAATTGTTTAAACACTGACCTGACCCAGTTAAAGTAGATACTGATTGTAAGTGTGATGTAGACATTCAGTGTCGAGCAGTGCCACTAAAAATCTATGACGTGCTTAACAACCTGGATGCCAAATTATCCCACCTTACCGCACATCAACAACAAGACCTCAAGAACCTGCTGCGGAATTATGAACATTTCTTTAGTGACATTCCAACGCGAACAAGCATGTTGAACCATGACGTCGATGTTGGCGAGGCAAGCGCAGTCAAGCAGCATCCGTATAGACTGAATCCAGTTATCTACAGGATGAGATTCAATATTTGCTGGACAATGATTTTATTGAACCGAGTAACAGTAACTGTAGTTCACCATGTATTCTTGTGCCAAAACCTGATGGAAGTTACCGTATGTGCACAGATGATCGAAAACTGAACTCTGTCACCAAGACTAACACTTTCCCGATTCCGAGGATTGATGATTGTATTGATAGAGTCGGTAGCTCCAGATACGGCTCCAAGTTTGATTTGTTAAAAGGATTCTGGCAAGATCAGCTAACAGAACGAGCGAAAGAAGTGTCCGCATTTGTGACGCCTTAAGGACTGTACCAGTATAAAGTTATGCCGTTTGGCATGAAAAACTCGCCAGCCACGTTCCAGCGCCTTAAGGACTGTACCAGTATAAAGTTATGCCGTTTGGCATGAAAAACTCGCCAGCCATGTGGTTGTCAAGGACATTCAGGACTGCGACGCATATATTGATGACCGCAACGTGTACAGCGACACCTGGGAGAAACATCTGCAAATTCTTCGCGACCTCTTCGAAAGACTCAGTGAAGCACGTCTTATCGTCAACTTAGTTAAATCTGAGTTTTGTCATGCACAAGTAACAATTTTGGGTCATCTTGTAGGGCAGGGTCAGGTAAAACCTGTTGATGCTAAGATAAGTGCTATTTCTGCATTTCCTAGACCAGAGAACAAAAAGCAAATAATGCGTTTCTTGGTATGGTTGGATACTACAGGAAGTTTTGTCCAAATTTTTCTGCTGTAGCTGAACCTTTGACTAATGTGTTGAAGAAGAAACAAAAGTTTGTATGGAACGTTCAGTGTGAAAATGCATTTCAGAATTTGAAAGCAATTCTGCAAAGTTCACCAGTTTTGGTAACTCCAGACTTTTCTGAACCTGTTAAATTAGCTGTAGATACTAGTGATAGTGCTGGTGGTGCTATGTTGTTACAAGAAGGCAATAATGACATAGATTATCCAATTGACTATTTTTCAAGAAAGTTTAATGCAAACCAGAAAAACTACTCCACTATTGAAAAAGAATGTTTGGCTTTGATTTTGGCATTGCAACATTTTGAAATTTATGCTTCATCAATCAAGCCTATCATTGTCTCCAGTGATCACAATCCCCTCACGTTCATGAACAAGTTGAAGTGTAAAAATCAAAGATTGTTGCGATAGAGTTTGTTCCTACAAGATCACAACCTTGAAATCAAACACATTAAAGGGAAAGACATTGTACTTGCTGATTGCTAATCGAGATGTTTATGAAATGTTGATGATTTTTGAGATGTTGTAAAAATTTAGTGATTGTGATCGCAAAAAGAAAGTTTAGAGAAAACTTTCTTTTTTCTTACAGGAGGGGGAGTTTTACAGGTGCCCCTTTTTATTGTGTGCAGCGGTCTTACAGATGATTGTTTTATTATGATTTATTATGCCGGGCCGGGCTGGCCAACGTGTGAACCCTGACACGGCGTTCCCGTTCTAGTATGTTCTTTGAGCGTGTGTACTGTGTATTATGGATTGTTCGTGAAAGGGAATTTTCTAGAGTTTTCGGAGCAAAGGTTATAAATTTAGACCGTGTTTTAGAGCCGGGAGAGAGGTGAGAGAATATTCCAGCGGACACAGAAGCGTGTAAGTCAGTTCGTGGGACCTATTCCGATAAGTGCGGCACGTATAGATTCTCTTCAGATTTTCTTCTATATTTGTGACGAATCTTATTTGGTCTTCAGTTTACTTTCGGTATTGTTACAAGAGCTTTACATAGGACTGTTATTCTCCGAGAGAATTTGTGTGAACTGTTCGTCCGGTTTATACATTTTAAAGGACTAATCGCTGTGACAGTGGTGGTATCCAGGTACTGAGCACTTTGTTTTTTTTACTGTGTGATTGAATTGATTTGTTGTTATACTGCTGTTATACTGTGTAATGATATTGATTTAGTGTATTGTAATGTTAGGGTTGTTTTAAGAATAAATTATAATTATTTGTAAACAAAAAAAAAAACACTGACTTCTTTATTCCTTCCCCCAGACATTTCCCGCTGCCTAGTGTTACAGAATTTGATTTTTTTTATATCCTTGACAAAATTTATGTTCATCACGCATACGTGATCTGTTGATATTAGTTTCCGTAACATCGTATACTCTCTAGAGGAAAAGCGAACCGGCAGGTGGGCGGGGGGGGGGGGGGGGGGTCTGGCTTTTTAGCTGCAGCTAAGAGAACGACTATCTATGAAAGAGATTTATAACATAAATTTGGAGGAAAGTCATGATTGAAGATTAATATTATACTAAAGTTTTCACTAGCTGCTAAACAAAACGCTGTGACGTTGTTACAGTCTGTTTTTATTGATTGTAGCTTGGTGAGCAACTGGTAAAGGTTTTTTTTCAACGAAATATTCCATGCATTCTGTGATCAGTTGACCCCAACATTACCAGAAAGTCCAATGTAACATGTTTTATGGTAACAAATTCTGGGAATTCACATTTCATATGAAAGGACTGTCTGTTTGAATCGGGCAATTATGAGGTACGGTTCTTTTACCTACACTTTACCCCAGTTGGGATTACATATCTCGGTTTCTCACGTATATTGCATGAAAACGTGCCGCCACAAAAATGCCCGAAACTTCCCGTTATTTAAAGGTTCCTCACGCAGCGGTTTTTCACTGCAGTTGCCCCAGACCTCTTTTCGTGAAACCGTTGCTTTGTATACCAAGAATCTCTGGGTTTGACCACCAGGGTGGGCACAGAACAAAGACCAATGAGAGCGTGTTATCGCAAAAATTTAGGTGGACAAGGGTTGTGATAATAAGTAAACACTTCATTGTCCCATAAACCACCTCTCCTAATAACTAGCGTTACCCATATCTATTTTATAGTTTTGGACAGACAGCCAAACAACTAGACAAATGAACTGACGAACAGGGTGAAAACATTACTGCTGCTAATTTTTATTGTCAAAGTTGAAAAAAAAATGAAACACTTTTGTTAGTCACACAACTCTTGGGTATAAACTGTCTTTGACAGGAATGCAAATACAAGGGAAGAGACACGTGTATAAGGTATCTTTACAGAACCGAATTAGAAATCGGACCCGTGGAATTAATTACACAACACAAAACAAAGGTTACCACAAAACGGGCATACTTTAATTATCAGGGTTTCAAAGTTTAATGTCAAACTGCTATCCATCTAGAAGAGTATTGAGAATATAACCCGTAACGCATTAGAAATGTAAACTATTAGAGCTTCAGTTTATTAAGCATTTTTATCCGATTATCACACCTTCTCTTAATACATAAATTAGACAGTTATGAGATAAAGAGTGGCTGCGTTGACATTTCATGTGTAGTTGTAATTAACAGTGAGAAATCCAATTACAGAAATGCGGACTCGGGGGTGTTGGATCGGTGCTGAGGCCTCAGTTGGTTCTGTTTTTCATTAAATCTTTACTACAGGGACCAATTTGTTAACTAATGTTGTTCTGTTGATTAGACTACAGTCGGCCACATTAGGCGTACAGTCAGCCCTAAGTCACGGTTCAGCCACGGAAAGCCATTACGTGGAATCGTCGGGAATAGTGCAGGGGCAAAGAACCATACCTGCAAAACTGGTCCCGGATATTAAACTATCATACTATACATATATATGCTCCTTAGTTATATATGCAGGGTTTCTTGAAAACTTTTGTTAGACATTTCACTGTTCATATTCAAGATGAATATTTATGGCATCATTTTGATTATATAATTATCGGGACTACTATTTATAATTGACCGGCCAAACCCTAAAATGTGCTTAGGAAAAAAAGCGGCATTTGACATTAAAGGTCAAATTTGAAGGTCAAAAGGTTAACTCTCCATCAAATTCATCCTCTTGTTTTTTTTGATAAATTTGGTCTTTCATTGGAATTTTAGCAACAGGAGTCTCAGCTTCTGAATTCTGAACATATATCTGATGGTCACCTTTTGTGCCCTCAAATATAACAAGTAATAATGTTTAAAAATTTAAAGTATTACAGGTGGCGCCACCAGTCTTCTGTAGCAGTTAATGTCCAGTAAGATAAAAAAGCCAGTACATGTCAGCGTGTGAAATGTTACGCTCCTCACGCAGAGGTTAAACACTGTAGTCGTTCCAGTCGTTTTCAAGTAACCGCTGCTTTGTACAGCAAGATTCCCTGGGTCTGAGCACCAGGGTGCGCACAGAGCAAAGAACACACTGCTCAGAAAGGTGAGCAAAAAATTGATTTTGGCCCTGTACCAGAAATGGTGAAATGCGACCAACTAGAGCGAGAGTCGCAGGTTTAAGATTTTGAGCTGGATGCACAATGCGATACCGTACCCTCATTGGTCTGATCACAATTCTTTGCTCACCAGAGTTTGCCACCGCAAATCAGTTCCATCAATGTTGCAAAGAGGTGCACATTTATGTACAAAGGGCCACGTTTTGTCCCGTTCTCTTTGAACGTGGGCCCCTCACGACCATCCACGTGCACACACGGTTCGAAGGCTTCGTCCTCCCAAGTCCTTCCACGACCTTCATGAACGTGGTGAACCGTAGACAGAACATGTTGATGAGAGCTATAGGCTTAAGCGATAGATCATTAACAAAAGTATAGCGTTATATATCGAGGGAAATGAAAATACCGATTATCTAAAAGAGACTATCGGTAAAAGAGAAGAAAATTCCAATTGAGTTTAAAAAATCTATTTGAAAAAAAGCAGCGGGTTAAGAAGTGACAAAGTACGCGATGGATAGGAGAACAAACGAAAGGGCTGCAATGATGCAAATGCTTTGAACGAACATTTATATATAGTTTGGTTTCCGTGTGATGTATAAGATTTATTTTATTTCAAATCAACTTTTCCAGAGGCGTCTAGTGTATCACATTTCTTGTCAGAGCTCTCGATTATCATATTGATTTTTGTACCGATAATCATATGAAAGATAAAGAAGCGTGCTTTTCAGATTTTAGTGCAAAACATGTAGAAGATTATACAGCTGTTTTGTATAAATAATTATTTTGAAACAGGAAGTCACCTGATGTATACAACACACAAGCTATTTACCACACCATGCAAGGGGCCGGCCGGCGGCTGTATTAGATAAAGAACCTTTGGAGGGTTGATCTGATAGGCGCAGGACGTGTATAACATGACAGGCACGAGTAATAGGAACTCAATACCGATACAGAACAAAGAAACAAAAGGAAACCTGACCAGGGAAATGTACATTAGCATAAACACACGTTTCAAGACAAAACGTATATTAGCATAGACGCTTCAGATCAACATGTGTATAAGCATATAGGCACTGTTTACAAGAAACTCAAGTTATGCCTTAGAAAGTTATGAAATGTTTGATATTTATATATTATATACAGAATCCTTATCTGGTAATACAATAATCATCAATAATCAGGTAAAAACAACATAATTTGGATTTTGGATTAATTATCATAAAGGTTTATATGTATAAACACCTGTAAAGTTAACTACTTGAAAAAAGGTGTGCTTCAACGGTCTATTTTATGCAATTATAAACTGTTAGTTTTATATATGTTGTAAATAAACAATCTGGACGTTCCTACAAAATCACTGTTATGCTAAAATTGAATATGTTTACAATATCATAATGCTAACATTAATATACATTAATATATTAAAATATATGTATATGAATAAATAATATAGATAAATTTAATTAAGATATAGTTATAGTGTCAGAATCGGTTAACGAATATCCCCAGGTTTCTGTTTTCATCAACTATCAACAAAAATTTAACCCGATAAAACCCACTTGTTTTGTTTCTTTTAAAGCACATAATAATTCTTTTGTCATGGTAAATTTATGAAAATTTGTTGTTTTTTATCACATTTTTATTCATAAAGCTTATCAAGCGTCCATGATATAAAGTAAAAATGTTTTTTTGTAAATCTGACTTCGAGATTCAAACACCCAAGCAAAACTATATCGCCGAGCGATCGCAAGTGAAGGCTCCTTCGTTCCCCTCCCCCCCTCCCCCCCCCCCCCCCCCCCATCACCTTATGGCCCGGCCTCCCCATATACCCACAAATTGAGCAGTAATAGGGATAACTCAGACAAGTCATGTTGCTTGAAAAAAAAAACAGGTAAATTTAATAACTGTGGCTATCAGTCCTATACGTATATATATGACTAGCAAGATGGGGATACACATACGACCTCGTAAAAATAAAGGTGTAGGTCAAAATAAATAGCTGGTGTGGAGGTCGGTTATATTTGACATCAAACAGGGGCAGGGGTGGTTGAAAATGAAGATCCACCACGGAGTGTACGGCCTTCGCAATAAAATAAATATCAGGAGCTACTTTGCAACTTAAGATCGATCGGTTTGTAACCAAAAGAGACACGAGAAAGTTCGGCCGAACTTTTTTTTTATTCAAATATGGATATAGAAATAAACTCATCAACCCCTATAGGCCTCCCTCCCCGCGGGAAGTGCCTAAATCTTAAATTGTGTTTGTAAAATGATATCCTCGGAGGCCCCAGTCTCAACACACCTTTCATATTTACATCCTGGTCTTTCTGGCATGTTCGCTCATTCACCTTTTACGATCCCAAGCAAGAGTATTCGTTAGTGCTGCCTGGAGATTTTTCGTCCTACATTTTTAGTAATGTAACCAAGGGCGTCAGTACAGGGGAGTTACAACCCGCCTCCCCCCCCCCCCCCCCAATTTTTAGCAAGGGGAGTGGATGGGGTGGGGTTGATCAATGTAATCATCCCCTGCTATTCGGAGAATAATGTTTATATATTGGAAATGAAATATATGAATAATTAGAACTATAGACGTTGGTTCCTTTTCTGAATTTACTATGAAATGTGTATTTGAATTGTGTCACAGACACACACACATACACACATGTATATATATGTATACTTTGATTTCTCTGATTATATATACATTGATTACCCTTCCATGATTGCGAGTCATACCCCAACCCTTGCAGATAAATTGACGCCACTGAATTAACCAATACGTCTTTGATGATGAAGTCGCGCTCCTGTTGTATAACTCTTGGCCGGGGGTCACTTTGGAGAAAGATTCTAAACATGCACCACAAGGAAGTCGATCTAAATTCACCATTTTTTCTTTTATCATGGGACAGAGAGAATAAAAATACTAGATGCTTATATCGCGACTGTGTTAATTTAAGATAGAAAGTATCTTTCCGCTCGGACCCCTGTGGCTGATTTCCTTGAGTAAAACAATTCAAAAGGAACCAGGTTTGCACATATGTCAATAAAATGTCACATTTTCTATCCCTGAAGCTGTATAAATTTTAGGTATTGGAAACTAGAATCAGGCGTTTCCGACTGAATCATACTTTAGTGCTACAGGGGTCTGCTCCCAGTGCAGTTCTGGACAATCTTTCTTTAAGTCCATAGCATTTACAACATAATATCTCTGTATGTTTATTGATCCGTCAGCTGTTACTGTGTGGGTATTATGTGTGCATTGCGTGACATATGAACGCGGTCAGTAAAGCTTTAAATAAGGTTTTCCATTATCTATTCAGTCCGGGGAAAAACAAATATCGGAATGTCTATAGACAAATATCCAGCCAAGAGCAGAATTAACGCATGTTCATACCTTGGTCTTGCAAATGGGCCTTTTCTCAATAGACATTTCGGGAAATATTAGGAATTTTTTTAATTAACTTTAAAACTCTTTGCGACGGTATTATCATATTCTATTTTTTACTTTATTCAAGACGTGAAAATACTTCAGAGACCAGGCACACTTGTCATGATTTCTATCTGTAGTTTTGACTTTGCTGGCACTCTGGTATGTAACCGAAATCAAAAGTAACCTTTTCATAAATCTTTTTTTTTATAAAAAATCTTTGAATGCTTTTCTTAAAGTCAAAACAAGTATATATTAACAATGTGACCCTAAACAAGCAATCATCAGCTCTTAAATGTAATTTTTATTGAATGTTGCATATGACCTTGACCTTCATAAAAAGGACTGGGATGGTGTGACAAAATATCTGATATATTTTTCCCCACAATAATCTGCTAAGATACCCTATATAGTTTTCCTGTCCAGAAGAAAAAAAAACAACAACAACTGCATGATTCTCAAGCTTGTCATGTAGCTGTGACATAGCTTTCGTGCTTCGATTTGTCTCTTGGACAGTAGCTGAACATTTGTATGTGGGATGGTTTCAAGTTATTGACCTAAATATTTAAGGTGGGACGGGCCTATTATGTCATGGGCTCTATAAATTTCACTCTCCTAACATTACACACATTTATGTTGCTTATTTCTCACTTTATATTGTATGACCGAGCCAGACTTCATTTACAGCAGTGTTTTAAGCAATTAGGAGAACATTTGTGGTATTGTGTCGTGTATAAATACCGTAAAAGCAGAATGGTTTCATTTTTGGACCAAGCCACTTTGCACAAACATTGATCTGTTTTCTCGTCTTATGATATAAGGTAATGTCAGACATTACTGGTCTTGAGCAATAGCGGCTGAATATATTGTAAGGTGCAAATACTTAGGGACCCCTAATATGTTAAAAGTAAACCTCTATTAACCAATGATCCTCTAGGCTAGTTTAGTGCTTTACTTGGGTATAACCCTGGTGAGACTATGGTCTTCTGTCTGAATTTATAAAGACTTTATGTAACATACGACTCATATACTTTTTTTCTGTAAACAGGTTGTCATTATAAACTGACTCTGCGTCTGGTGGTCTTGGTATAACTCAAATGTGTACAAGTATATAACTATTGTCCCTGCCTGCAGAAATAATACGCTTCAGTGGGAATGATAAGCAAAATATGTGTTAATGCAAAATCATAAAATATTTTAACATTAAAACATAATAATAAGCGATATAGTAATATACATGATTTCCAGCTCATTAAGTGCAACGTAAAATATATATTCTGTCCCAATAGACTATGGCATGGACGGGCCCGACAGGTAAATCTTGACTCACTGACGTCCATGTTTTCGGATTTGGGAAGAATAAATAATTTTTTATTACTATCTTGCTTTCTATTTTAGGATTCCTCTATTATTCATTAAAATGCTGACGGTGAAACCATGGCAATGATTTAAATGCAAATATTCAGACCACAAGGTCTCATATATGTACTGAGTCAAAATCATTCATAAGCCTTTAATAGACTGATGTATAAGGTATGAACGAACTATGTGGACGATGTCCCCCGAGCATTGCCTCCAGAACTACTGGGCTTTAATTAAAATATCTGTGTCTTGTACCAACCCCGCTTCTGTTGTATGGTAATAAAATTTATTAAGGTATTTACCTTATAGAAATGAGTGATTTATCTACTGATATGTGGTTACATACAACTTTGATACGTTTTCATTCACGATTCATAAGCACCTGTCTGATGAAAGGTGTATACATGCCAGATTTACTTATCCTATTCAAGTGGGACAGAATGTAGATGCTTTGCAGCACGTTCACTCAGCAAGTGCTCATTGCATATGCTTTTTGTAGATATTTCGTTCAAATATGATCACGCAAGTTTGACTCTAAAGATTCCGAGAGATAGGCCTAATATAGAATGTAAACCCTCATGAATGACAACATCAAAAATTCTATTTTATTATTCGGGTTCTTCCAGAATCTTCTTGGAAGCCTTATTGTGATAGTAATACATTTGTAGCATAATTATGACATAAAACTTCCTGTTATCAGCTTTGTAATGTTATAAATATATTTTTCATTCAGATTTTAAATTTATAGCACTTCTTAATTTGTTTTCAAGGGATCAGTCGAGTTAACTATTCGCCTCTCTGGCTTATTCCTGCATTGCAGCTGACTTTTTGGATTGATCTGTCAATTTATGACGTATTTCCAAATATAAATTTGACGCCCAATGTTGATCAAACTTTAATATCAATTCATAGTTTAATCTATATATCCCATTACGACAATCAGACTGATTTAGTTTTATATACCATTCATGAGTTGGTATGCGTCATTCAGCGGTTTCAGTGGAACGAAAATAAATGGCTGTGTGGTATCAGAGACATATAGCAATAATTCTTCACCGAGTCAACGCTTTTATTAATTCCAGATTGTATTACATATCTGCAGTAATATTAAACAATTTTGAAACAATTTTGAAGAATTCACTTGGCAGGGATATTTACAATGAAATGAAATATACAAGGTATGAAATCAATACCACTGAGCCTGGGAAAACAATTACTCGGTGAAGGGTCAAAACCAGCTGTGACACTGAAACTAACAAGGCACGATATGTTGATTTCTGGTTCCTGACATAACTGCATGCACGTTTTAAAATATCTCACGTGTAGAATATTCGAAATATACCTGGTGTTCCAGTTATATTTCGTAGAGTTACGCCAATAGCAATGTTTATTTTCGCTCCATAGTTGATATTGTTTTTGTCTTCTACTTCAGCAGTCTTTACATTAGGCGGTTGATTAAAAACCTACATCTGAAAACAAGAGGTAAAGTTTACTACCTGCATATGGAAGTGTACAATAAAGTAACAGGCCCAGTCCATCTTGGGTACAGTAGAAAAATAGTCACATATATAATTTATATGCATGTCAGAACTAGAATTTTCAAAACGATTTCCAAGTTTTAGTCCTGCATCGCTGTGTGTAGAAACTAGCATAAAACACACATGATAATCGCAAATTTCCAGTTTAAATTCCTTTTAATAAGGAGACTTGTATTGGACTAGGACATGAACTTATACTCGGTTTTCAAATGACTGGAACTTGAAAAGTGGGGTGTGGACTCGAAACTCAAGGACTCGGACTGGACTCGGGTGGCCCGGACTCGGACTTGCACTCAGACTCGGAAAGTGTGAACACGACAACATCATTGCTTTCCGCAGATATTCATCACGAGATAAGAGTTATCAAACTTAATCATTATCCGTGCTGTCATGTACAGACGAACCTCTATAGTGTGTGTTATAACATATCAGTAGACATAACCTGCAAGCATTGATCCTGTTATTTAAATCTTTCTAATATTTTGATTAGTTACTCAATGCATCCTTAAATATATCATACTGTTCTACAAATTTCTTCTAAGACAAGCCACTCTCGTAAACTTTGAACAGGTACAATGTTAGGGCTATGCTTAACTTTTATATTTCATTTTATAAGTGGCCAGTAAGAGTGAATATGACACAGAATGCACGCTAATGATCAGTGTTCGGTGTTAATCATTAAGTTGAACTGCCAAGTAAACATTGCACTGGGTCAGGGAGTTTTATATATATATATTTTATTGCTGGAAAATCATACAATACACATGTCACACAAAATTGTACACAATCGCATCAAATATAGAATTTACAAAGTACATTGCCTGGATGTCATTCCAACTATACTTCAAATTTTCAGTCCTTGTAATTTGTACATGCAGTATATACATATATTCTAGTGGTCTTGGTAGAAAACATTTACCCCTTTGCTTTTTCTTTCAATACTAAAACTGCAATGCTACTGTATGTTAAAATGCTTCCTTATTTTTTTCCATTTTTTAATGTGCAGTAATCTTATATTTCTGTTTTGCTATAATATGTCCAATTTTCTCTTTATATTTCAATCTCCTTAAAAAATGGAATTAAATTGCTTGTGTTCTAACTATATTCCTTTCTACTTTGATATACACACATTTTAAATTTATAAGGTTATTCTTAATTGGAAACATTCCATACAATACTGTGTTCAAGGTTAAAGTGGCATTATCACTCCATTTGATTTCATCCTATCCACAATTCTAAAATACAGATATTTTTTGTTACAAAATATTCATAAAAAATGTGTTCCTTGGTCTCTAATTCTATGAAGCATTAAGAACATCGGTAACTTTCAACTAATTCATTTGTAAACTATTAGTTGGTAAATAGTTATGGAGTATTTTAAATAAGAATTCCCATGAGTACATATCCAATGAGATTTTTTGGATGGTTCCAAAGTAGCTCTCTCAGTTGATATTATCATCCTGTATTGTATGTCTTAACTTGACCAATGATGAGGGTGAAGTTGATTTTTGTTCCACCAAAATATCATAAACTCGTCATTCTCCAAAAAAACGTACAAACTTGAGTTACTCTAAAAAATATAAACATTTCATCATTTTGAATATGTTAATAATCAATATTATCCTAAATTATGACAAAACTACTTAATTAAATGTGAAAAGATGAACTAGCTTCTAATTTAATAAAATACTTTCTACATAAAAAGATGCAAAATGTACAGTTACCTAATGTTACTCTCCTGTGGTTCCATTACTCCATCTCAATTTACTTAAAAGTTTTGAATTTTGAAATAAAAATGTCAGTGTTTATTGATTAATGTAATTGCAAGGAATACAACAGATTAATAATGGAAGGTTTGTTGCATTGTTTGACATAGATTTCATGGGTATTTCATTGTCACTGATTTTTTCTGTCAGTGGTGTTACTTGAGACAAAAAGGAATACAATCCTAATAATTGATCCTTATAGCTTCATTTTTTCAACACTAGGGGGGCCTTTTAAACATAACTAAAGCAGAACCTGAGCAGAATGGTGAGTATTATTTTACAGTTTATTCACAATTAAGACATTATCCCTAAATTTCCTATGCATGTTTTATTCATAGTCAGTGGTGTTCTCATTTTTCTTGTTAAGTGGGTTAAATTATTAAAAATCGACTACAGAGAACTAATAATAAATGTTAACCTAGTAGCCACAAAGACTAAATTTTGAAGAACAATGCTTGTTAGAATGGGCAAGTTATTATTCAAAATAATTTTTCAGTGGTGTGACTGGTCAGTAGTGTTACAGTTTCCTTGATAACCCCACTGACCCATAGAAACACTACTGACTTTTGTAGCTGATTTTAGACAAGTTTGTTTGTTTTAACAAATGATCCACTCCTAAAATTTTCTGCTGTGTTAATTTGTATCTATATTTGCATTTGAGATAAAATAACAAAACAGTCAGCTTAAGAAAAACAAAGATTGTACATTGTGGGAACAGATCAGGTTCCACTGAGTAGGACACTAAGTGTTGAGAAAAAGAAAAATAAATAAATAAATAAATAAAAAAATAAGTCTGGGAAGAGGAAAAGAATAAAGGATATTTAGAGGGAGACCAATAAAAGACAATAAAGAAAAGAATGTGGGAAGTACAGGTGAGCTTCAAGCAATGCTAATGGCTTCCCACGACTACTCTACTCGCCCTTTTCGGAAATTGACAATTTCCTCAACAAGGGTACAATTTAACTGCTGTGTTTTAATCTCTCTGGTATCCTTTCTTTAAATGTCAATTTTTCTTTGTGGGTTTAATTATGTTCCACATACTAAAAATATATTTTACTGCATGGATTATCGACTTCCTCGGATGAAATCAGCATTCGCTTATTGTCATATACGTAGAGATGTATAATGTCAACCAGAAGAATTTTAATCTTGCCGTGGCAGGGGTTCTTGTAGATTTCCATCCTGCAGAATGCTCTTTATTTTACCACAATGAATCAATTAGATTAAATTAGTTCGTATACATATAGTTGTTTCTTACAAACAACAATATATATATACACAAAGACTTTTATCTGTTTTTAAATGAGATTAATACTCTAGTCATTCTGATATATTTTGTACATGTATCTGTTTGTTTAATCCTTGTTTATTTTCTTGTTTATACTGAAGAAGCCGCCCTCTATAGCTTTATAATGCTACTAATTCGATCCAGCTGAAATAAATATGCTTTCTATGAAAATTAAAGTACAATCATATGTTTCCCTAATACTAATGAATAAAGACAGTATCGTCCGCCTTATTTCAGAATAGTGAAGCAAGTTTTAAATGAAAATATCATTTGGTAGTCCAGGTAAACTCTATAAAAGATTTGGATTGCTCGTTCTTGCTCTGATCATAATTTCATTAAAGCCCGTCCATAACTTTTTATACAGACGAATCATCAAATGCCGATAAATGAATAATAAATGTTGCATGGCGGAGGTATAATTAACTTACTAAATAAAGGCTTCTGTAGAGCAAGTAGTAAGAATGGGGAATTCAGAGCAAACGAATGAAATGATCTTGGCTTTGATTTTTTATATCAACCAGTTTATAAATAAGATATGGATATGTCAATGATCTCTTTTCAAGGTAATGTATAGAGATAAACACGGGAATTGAGCACAAGTGTCCAACGACGTAAACATGTTTCCTTATTTATTCTAAAATAAAAGATCAGTCATAAAATGAAGACACAGATACATACAAACTTTCAAATGCATTATACAACATTGAGAAAGGCAAATGAATAACTCATTATCGGACATTTTTCTCGAACTTCTCTGTTGAATTTTAGATATTACTCACCAGCGTTCAATTTGTAATGAATGATTGGTAACTTAAATTACTTGTCCATGTGTGCAGATGCTTTTTTTAACTATAACTTACTTTTATACGTTCAATTGTACGATCACTTTCATGTATACGTCTTGACGTATTATAACATGCATTTTCCCGTTTAAATTATCGTATTTATCTGGTAATTTATATATACATTTGACTTGTTATCGATAATAAATCATTCATGAAACGATGCTGTTGGTATTAAATATTGTCAGTTTACTAGTTTCTTGTACCGATTTGACATTTGTATCTTTTAAACGGCGGTAAGGACAAATGATTTCAAAACCGATTCGGAATATATCAAGCCAAAATCCGAATCCACAATTTATGTTATGTATGACGAGGCAATATTTTTCCTCTGCCCGTAATAAAAATCAAAGACCATGAAAGTATATTCACAAACTATTTATTATTTTTTTAATGAACCATAATATATTTACGTTTATTTGAAAAGATTAATGGATAATAATCTAGGATAAAACGAGGTAAGAAGGACTCGTTTCAAAATTAAATGCTTAATCATTCATGTTCACAAGCAAGATGTCAACACCTAAAGCTGGAACATTGCTTAAGAAATGCTTGAGAAAATTCACGGTAAAGAAATCATGTAGATTTAAAGTTCTAAAGTTCCAATGTAAAATGCCCAACTAATTATTTTTTTAAATACAAAAAAGATAATCATAGTACAGATACACGCGTTTCTCCTAACGACTCATTGGGCTTCATGGTTTTTTTGAAAGAGTGATAATTGTTTGACGGCAACTGAAAATAATGAAAAAATTAATATTATCTGATAAAAATGGTAACAATGCCTCGAGCTTCGGGAGGAGGGGGGGGGGGCTTCAGCCCCCAAAGCTCTCCCTTTGGATCCGCCGCTGGACTGTAGGCACGTTAAAGACGTCTTATTAGTATGAATGTATCCAATGCTTAGCCTTGTGCCAAGAGGGCTATTATAATGATTATGCAATTAGACAGTAATACACCTCACCTTTGTTCATCTGTTTGATCCTTAATCGTTGATAGTTGAAGTATAAATATTTGATAATTAACAATTATTCTTGCTAGATTATAGTTACAAGTTAACAATAAACAAAACCCTGAAAGTTTAAATAGGAATATACCTCAACTGGGAAAATCGATGAAGTGCCCATGAAGCTTAGGAAAAGTGCCCACTTTACAGAATATATATAGAGGTGCCCACATTAGCTAAAAAAAGAAAAAAATGGACTGCCTAAAAGTGCCCACTTTATAGAGGTGTCCACATTTAGTTTCGACTGAATGCTGATGATTGTAACCAGACTCATTAATACATGTTTCTGACAGAAACCAGAAATTGTCATGCACAAATTATATATCACTCTAACCCATGCTCACACTTCAATGTTTAAGCTCGCTCGATCACATGAAAATATGATCAATTTTATCGATTATAAATATACAAACCAATCATCAGTATATTTAATTAATCGGTAATATACTACTTTTACAATACGGGAGATAATCTGTATTTTAAAAGACGGTAGTCACACGAGAGCTTTGTCACGCATCGCCTCGTGGCCACACCTCGGATATGCATCGGTTTTAGTCTTGGATTGCAGGATTAATGCAAAGTTTGTCCTAAGGGGGTAATTTTTTTTCATATTTTCACCTAAATCATGATATATTTCACGTAAAAGTTTCGAAGGACAATTGCAGCGCCACCTGACGCATACTATGATTGTGTTTATTGAGGCAGAGAGTAGATTGTTACACTGATTCAGGGGCTGAGTCCCTCTCATATAGAGTCCGACTACACAAAATGTTCAGTTCTTCTGCGAGCATCAGCAAACATAATTATATTATATTGATAAAACATTCGGTATGTAGGGTTTGAAAAAACATTTGTTTTATCTGCTGCTTGTTAATTTACCAAATATCTTTGTGCACGTTAATTCTAGGTATTTCTATGGCCTCTGGAACAGTGTTCACCTATCTCCGTTATATAGTAGGACCGACTGTCGTATTTAGGATGAAACTAAACAGGTTTTCCAGTGCAAATAATGAACGGGTAAGATAAGCTAGTATTTGTTTATGATGAGTTAACTCGAGGTAACGCTGAATATACACTAATAGTTCATTTCAGGTCCCTGGACGCACCTGTATGAACTCAGCAAAGGTCACGATGATTAATGTTTAGTTTATCTGAGAAGACTATCCGCTTAAATGTTATACATTAATTGAAACAACCGACAATCTTAATTGACCAGCTTTTAGGGTTAACTCAAAGGGTTATAGTTAGCAATAACTGCTGCAGCGTTCATGATAACAGAATGAAATAATTGGACCTGTCATCAAATTATCTCTTGTTCACGAAAGTTGAACATAAAATATTATTAAAATAGACATCTCTTTGTATATACAAATGGTTTTCCTACATCGTTCCATGTTTTCTGTGAACAATTTAACAATCTCCTATCATTATCGTTTCCATTTTTTGGCAAGGTGGGGGGGGGGATTGTCAGTGTAATCATCCCCCACTATTCAGAGAATAATATTGATATATTTCAAATTAAAAATATTAATAAATAGAATTATTGTCATTGGTTTCGTTTGTGAGTTTACTGTGAAATATTATATCTTAAAGAGGTTTTGAATAAACTTATATACTGGAAACATAATACTTTTTTCTAAAACCTTATACTTAATTACAATATATTTGAAATGTGATTTAGTATATATATATATATACATATATATATATATATATATATATATATATATATATATATACAATTGTTCTTTCGAGGCTGTTGGCAATGCACTGAAGGCAAAGTGCTCTATGGTATAACCAGAGCGTATCAATATATATCATGTGTAAGGAATCAAACGATTGTGAGCATCGTGTTTACTAATCAGTTTCGTACCGTTGTATGGCACTCTTCAGAACGATATGAATGAAGGGGTTGTACATTGAACAACAAATTCCTGTTACGTAAACTTAGCACAAAGAGTAATCCAGATTAGGCACGTTGTACAAATCCACATTGTAATAACCACAAACACGCTCCAGTGAACAACCAGTGTACAACCCCTTCATTCATATCGTTCTGAAGAGTGCCGTACAACGGTACGAAACTGATTAGTAAACACGATGCTCACAATCGTTTGATTCCTTACACATGATATATATATATATATATATATATATATATATATATATATATATATATTTATATGCATATATTTAAAATGTGTCATACAGACGATATAAATATATATATATATATGTGTGTATGTGTGTGTGTCTGCAAGTCACAACCCCCCCCCCCCCCCCACCCCCCGCACCCTGGAAGAAAAATTGACGCTACTGCTTGTGTTGTCATCTTACTCCGAAAATGTCTCGTCATATCATTCCAGATGTGAAATTAGCTGCCAGACTTATAGAAAAACTGTTAATTAAGAAAGAAATGAACCGTCAAGGGCTTGAGTTATTAAGCTGAATATAATCAACATTTCTTATTCATTATTTAATTAAAATTAATTTTCTCCTTGGTCAGATGCATTACTTAAACACAGCAATTCTTGCATGGATTAGTGTTTGTTTTCACTGCCAGATCAAAATTTTCCTCTCTCATCTCTCATTTATTTCACTGAATACAAAAGGATTAACTGATATTTTGGGAAATATTAGATACTGCTTGAGGCACATTATTGTACTTGTAAACTTGTTGAACAGATATTGTAAATTATTACGTTATATTTATATAAAATTCATAATGGCATTTCAAAAATTCATCGTTTTCTTATTTCCGATGTCGCGGAAATATTGACTTCGAGGTTGACACTTAAAGATGCTGTAAAGAAAATGTAGTTTTAGCTAAATTGTAGCTAATGCTCAGGGGAACTACCGAATGAAGTTAAATAAGAGCTCTTGTATACATCTGTATATGATGCACTTAATTTTTATGTGAAATATTATTAATTATGGGGAGGGGGAGAGATTTTAAGTATCACTATATTCCTGAGTATCCCTAGTCTTGATCCTGTCCATCCTATCACATCCAGTGTACAATTTCATAAACAATATCCAGTGTTCTGAGGCGAATGACACTGTAGTTTCATCATTTAACAAGAATCAGCATCCCAATGGATACATGTCTCCGCCACATGGGGGTCCCTCTGGTGTGATGCTCCCTAACCGATGTGTGCACCCACTTACCTCAGAACTCAGAGCACACACAAACGCACCCACACGATCCAACCCTCACAAGCACACCATCACACACCATCACTCACACACCATCAAACACACACACGGGAGTAAAGGCATATCCTCCTGGAGGAGGCAATTAATACCCGCAAGTCAAATGATGTCATACCTGGGTTCCTAGCAAAACTAAGGCACATTGATTGAATATAATTGGCTAATTTTTTACTTTAGTGGATAAAGTCCTCAGCAATATCTGTCAACATTAATTTTTCCTGCTATAATTTATCTGACGAGAAATTATAAAACAATCAAGACAACCTCTTCATCCCTTTTACAATTAATTAATAGGACAACTGAGAATTGTGTGATTATTACATGAAACCATAGAAATGCTCTCTGGAGCAAATAGGCAAATTCAATTTTAATTTTCATTAAACATTTTTTTTTGCATAAGGGTGCTTTTCCATGTGCGCGGCAGAAACTGCCGCACGTCAAACGCATGCGTTTGCCGCGCAGCCAGTCCTTTTCCATGTGAGCGTTTGCCGCGCGGCTGCCGCGCGGCAAAAAATGCCTTCCTGTCACATATGAAAGGAACAAAACATACGAATAAGGAGAAACCCCACATGTGACATCATTTAAGCGGAATTCCCCTGCGTTTGCTGCGCGGCAAACGCAGAAATCCAGCACTGCTGGATTCCAAAACTGACGCGTGCGTTTGCCGCGCGGCAATCGCATACATGGAAATAGTACATGACTTTTTAACTGGTTGCAAACGCTTGCAAAACGCGTACATGGAAAAGCACCCTAACTAATTTTCAGTCTAAAATGAAAGGTAATTATCTGAGATGAAAGCAAAACTCCAGGAGGTCGATTTCACATTTGTCATATTCATTCTGCTTATTATAGAATAAAAGCTTTCGTTAATTTATCTCCCGATTCGTTCTCAATCACAAGTCAATTCTAGTCTTAGTATTTAAATCCTCATTAAAAATACTGGTTTTATTTAAAACTATAAAAATTGCCCGACATAATACCTACCCGCCGCCAGGTTTATCCACAGATAGTAAATATAAGTTAAAGCCCAAAAACACCATCCCCCCATCTCACAAAGGTTATTGATTATTTGAACAGAACTTAATATGTTGATCTAGATTACATGTAATATTTAATGGACTGTTTCTTTGGGTATCACCAGAAGCGTCCACCCATTGAATTGCGTTCTCAAATTTTGAGTACTTTTGCTAACCGTCCGACCCTTTTCACGCACCATGTAAGAAGGCTAGGCTTAATCAGCTAAATAATTCGTTTTGGTATTGTCATTTCATATTCTTCATTAGTTGACGCAGTAATATTAAAATAAATAAAAAATAGACCCCTTCTTTATATGCTTAAACACAAAAGCGTTTGTTGCGGCTGGAGGAGACGAGGTACATTGAACAGGGTATTGTATCAAAACTACACAAATCAGTTCTTACATGGCCTATCCATCTAGTGAAACGCGCTAAAGGTTGAATGTGCTGTTATTGTTGAAACGATGAATTATTACCTAACCAAGCCAGTACACTTAAAGAACAATTGAAGCTTAACAAATAAACGTTATATACTTGTAAAACATCTAGTTTAAACAAAGCTGAGCAGGCAAATCCCGCTGCATGTAAATTACCGTTTTTACGTTTACTGCACTTAAATGCCTTGATATTATTTTACTTTTGTATGTTTCCATAATGTTAAGCTTATTCCTAACACCTTACCAAGGATCACTGTCTATAATAAAGTATACGTTGCCAACAGAAGAACATCTTCATTACTCGTGAATACCAACTCTTCAGTGACAATTTAGGATTTTAGACGAGGCATTTTGATTTTTCGTTATTACCTGATTGTAAAGCTTTTTCGCAGCCCCGAGTACGGTTATACCGAGCTTCAGTCGGTAACATCCGAGATAGTATGTTACGAAATTGGACACGCCATCTGCTCATACACGGACCTTCTAATGACTCTTACTAGGTTATATAAGCAGGCTGGGATCGCGCCTGACACCGCTAATAGTATGGACATTAAGGACATGAAGAGACAGACCCAAGAAGAGGCGATTACTGTGACAAGGAGTGGACAAGGCTGGTTATTGTCAAGTCTCACGCACTACAGTTAGATGCCTGGAAACATTTGTGTTTTATCCTCACCGCTACCAAGAATGGAAAATTGCCAGTGTTAAGAATCAGTTTATTAATCAGTTTCGATGTTTTTGAGACAAATGCAAAAAATGGTCGATTGTTGCTTGTACTTGTTTAAGCTAATGCTTTAACAAATATGAAGGTCAAATCGCCATTGCGGCAGCATTAACACATTTTCATGCACATTTCACACACTTGATGGACATCAGCAAACAACAAATCGTTGTGAGTCTGTAAAGACTCTGGCTCTTATGGTACTGAGACCTGCGAACATATTCAATAAAGAGACATTATCAGGCGCAGTGTTATGCCTATCCTTTCCAACTTTCAGTGAAGTTTTGCTTTATAAAAAAAGTTTCTAAGCAAAACCATCCCAGCGCACAGTCTCATTACCTCAAACACTGCTGTCCAAAAACTTTTGTAAACAGTCCATGTGTGTCTGTTTACCATAACAATGCCGCGTGACTGGAGGTCCGATTGTAAGCCGCAAGACGCGGTGTCTCAGCTAGCGGGAACATATATAACATTTTTTGGACTAAGTCAGTCAGGGCATTTCCTGATTGAAACGTGTTGTGGCTCTGCGATGCACACGGCCCCGCGCGGTGTTTATGTGGACACCGGAGAACGCGCCCTCTCCACTGTTTTTAACACACGTCTATAAGGAGTAAGCAAACGGTTTCAAGGCAATATTTTGGCAGGTACAGATTTATTTTAAAGGGAAGAAGCTATTTTTCATGTTAATTCGACATGGTTTATAGGTGATTGGGTCCATTTAAGAATGTTGGTCCGGATATCCCCTCTGTGTGACCAGCCTAATGTTTCTGACAAACCTGACAGGTGCTTCGCCAATGCATACGCATTCGTTAATGTCCGATCGTAAATACTACAAAAGTACTCGACCGTAAAAAATCATATGTATAAGTAGAAATTTGCATTCTAGGGATTGCAAGCCTTTACCGTACATGTGGCTTTCCCCATCATCGGACGCCCCAAAAACGTGTTTGCATTCACGTATTCGGTCCATATTCCCAGGTTTTTTTTTGCATAAGGAACTATTCATTTGTGAATACCTTGATGAATTTCCTGAATGGGGATCAGGAAAAATGTATTTGATTTTTCATCATGTGAATCCGTTCATGATAGTGGGATTTATGTTGTGAACAAACACATACACAAGCACAAACAAAGGGATGAACGGATATCCTCCTTGCGGAGACAATTGATCTGCACAACATTGAAAGTTGCCATGTTTTACAAACACTTTTGTCCCTATATGATGTTGACGTAATCACACAAGTTCCCCGAAGTACGGGCTGTTGTGTTAGTTTTGGAAAATGAATGGCTGGGCTTGAAGGTTTGTCCTAATGCCGGACACCTTCAGGTTTGAAGCAAAAGCATAACATGTCATTTGTTTAATCCGAAGAATGGATTCTAACCATCTCTTTGTCGGACGTAGTCCTTAATATCAGGTGGAAGTCCACGTATTATCAGACGTTTGATTTGTGTCGTAACATCACGTAACATCGTAACGGGACGTAAAGCAGACGTAAATGTTATAACCCCGACGTATCGTAATATAAGCTATTCAAACACACTGATCAAACGTGCGCGCATGTTAATATCGCGTACACATGCAAATCAAGTTTCATCATAAAACGTTCATTATTACTTAAAGATTACTTTCTTGAAACGTACTAGCTCTTTACAAATACATGGGTCAACACCTATCACCAATAAATACAAACACTGAGTGGAGTATCTCTTACCTGGTCAGAAAACTTCCTCCAAGGTCCTGAAGTCTGTACAACCCTGGGATACATACCAGTTACGCCACGCTGAAGTTCCGCATAAAACACATTCGAAAACAGAGAAAAAATATTTAAAATATATTTATTGGTTTGATCTGGCTGTTACTAACTGCCCCTTTGCAAAGTTCCTGAAAACATTCCTGATCTGCACAACATTGAAAGTTGCCATGTTTTACAAACACTTTTGTCCCTATATGATGTTGACGTAATCACACAAGTTCCCCGAAGTACGGGCTGTTGTGTTAGTTTTGGAAAATGAATGGCTGGGCTTGAAGGTTTGTCCTAATGCCGGACACCTTCAGGTTTGAAGCAAAAGCATAACATGTCATTTGTTTAATCCGAAGAATGGATTCTAACCATCTCTTTGTCGGACGTAGTCCTTAATATCAGGTGGAAGTCCACGTATTATCAGACGTTTGATTTGTGTCGTAACATCACGTAACATCGTAACGGGACGTAAAGCAGACGTAAATGTTATAACCCCGACGTATCGTAATATAAGCTATTCAAACACATTGATCAAACGTGCGCGCATGTTAATATCGCGTACACATGCAAATCAAGTTTCATCATAAAACGTTCATTATTACTTCAAACATTCAAACGTGCGCGCATGTTAATATCGCGTACACATGCAAATCAAGTTTCATCATAAAACGTTCATTATTACTTAAAGATTACTTTCTTGAAACGTACTAGCTCTTTACAAATACATGGGTCAACACCTATCACCAGTAAATACAAACACTGAGTGGAGTATCTCTTACCTGGTCAGAAAACTTCCTCCAAGGTCCTGAAGTCTGTACAACCCTGGGATACATACCAGTTACGCCACGCTGAAGTTCCGCATAAAACACATTCGAAAACAGAGAAAAAATATTTAAAATATATTTATTGGTTTGATCTGGCTGTTACTAACTGCCCCTTTGCAAAGTTCCTGAAAACATTCCAACTTTCACTTTTTTTTAAATTTTTAGTGACTTTTTACAAACAAACCGACGGATGTTTGTCTGTGTGCGCTCTACAGGTCGCAATTTTACGGCAATTGCTTTCAAACTTACACAGTTGGTAGATAATCAGATGTCCTCAAAGCCTTGTGTTTTTGGTCAATATAGGTCAAAGGACAAGGCCAAGGACATCAAAACTTTGCAAAACGGGTTTTTCTTCGTCACTATCAGTCGTATCTAGTTCAACTGTAGCTCATTTTAATCGTCATTCAAAGGCCTGGTGTGTAGCTGTCTGAAATTTGCTGTAACCATGGTAAAATTCATGATATTCGAAAATATTTTTTTCCAACTTTGTTAGTTTCAAAGCTATAGAAGTCTAGTTTTTTGCATCAGGTTGCATACAAGTAGTGTTATTCGATTATATACCAGTCTTGCAATATCTCGTAAAATATCACGTCAAACAAGTGCAGCGCCCCTTGTGGCCATATCTTGAAAATGAAAAATTTGTTTCGAGATATTATCTCGTTTGACGTGATATTGTACAAGATATTTCGAAATATTCCTCAGTAATAGCCTATAGAACCCACTAGTCTGCAGGAATCGTGTTGAAACTGATATATGTTATGTCTTACACTTATATCTCGAAATTTATTTTCATTTTCCAGATATGGCCACAAGGGGGCGCTGCAATCGAACCTCTCAATCATATCATTTTTTGGTCATATTTCCAAAACAATAAACCTCAGTTACAAAATGTAAAGCTTATTTTCTTCCATCTGGTCTCAATCTTGTGGCACTTTGTGAGTATGTCTGTCTGTTAGTTGTCCTCAGATTCGCCTGCTTGCTGGTTTTTATGTCTCACATATAGCATTCTTCAGGCCATAGGTTTAGAAGATTCCTCTTGAAACTGGTACATCTTAAGTCTTAGAACACTAAGATCTCGAAAAAAGATTTTCATTTACCGGATATGGCCGCAAGGGGGTGCTGCACTCGAACCTCTCAAACATCATTTTTGGCCATATCTCCAAAACTATAAATCTCAATTACAGAAGCTATAGCTTATTTTCTTCCTCTGAGTCCTCTCCATAACCTGAGTAAGTCATCTGGTCTTAATCTTGTGTCACATGATCAGCATGTCTGTCCGTTTGTCGGTTGTTGTTAGCTTTGTCTACTTTCATGTTCTTTTGTGTGATACATGTCATTCTAAAGGCCACAATTCCTCAGCAATCGCTCTGAAAGTCACTCAATTGATGGAAAACCGACAATTTATATTGTCTGTCCGTCTGTCTGTCATTTTAACTTCCGGCAAGCACTCGACCTCTGGTGGTCTAGTTTTTGTGTTTGTTCACAACATATTACTTACGCCACAATGAACGGAATCTCATGGCATATCGAAAATAAGTCAAGGAAGAAACTATTAGATTTTGGTGTGAACCATGATCCGTATTTTGTGTGCATCCTGGAATGTAATCAAGGAATATTCACAAATGTACAGCTCAGTCACTTCCGCATGAATGAACTTGGGGAATATGGGCCGAATAAGGGAATGGCGGAGGTTTGCATTCATTAGAATGCAGATTTCTTGTTCCTCATTTTACTTTTACTAATGTGTGCAATGATAAATATGGATCTTGTAAATCTGTGATTTAACACTCTACAGGTCTTGATAACAGTTTCATAATTGGAAATTACAATTAACCTCTGGTATAAATTACTGACCAGAATACTACTTTGAAGCATAATAACCGCCTGTTAATTAATAAATCAAAGATCATTCAAGTGTGAATTTGGAATGGTTAATATGCAATTTATATGCTTGCGTGCGAGCATATGTGTGTGTTAGAGAGAGAGAGATGTCGACAAATATAGAATGCATGCGCACCTTGCGTTTGGCGGTATCAAAATAAAACATCTCCCCTTAAATATGTAAGTAAAATGCTCCTTATAAAATGAAAAAATTTACAATTGTGTCCAACAGTAAAGTTCTGTCAATATCGCCCTGCCTGGGATTTTACGTATTAAGGTTTGTTACTAAAATGCCTTTAATAAAACATAATTACATGTACCGATGGACGTGACTCGGTGCCAGCTGTTATAGTTGGCTAAAGAGCCGTAATTTAGTTATATTTTGTGCTAAGAGGTGGTAGTACCTGTTCTAAGCTTTGCGACAGGGCAACAGTAAGATTGATGGCTCTGATATTGGGAGGAACGGGTTTAACTATTACATCGACTGGGCCAGTCTACGCCTACGTCTAAAAAGAAGCACAGGTCATTCCATGCAGAGATTTTATATATTGGTTAATTTGGGTATTTATTGACCCAGTTCCTGCCTCTTGGGACTTTGCAGCCAGGCCGTATACTGTCATTCATTTTAATGACGGTGGTATATATTTGATGATGACAGAAATTCCACTGGGACAATCAAATGCCAATATATATCGTATGCGTCTTATTAGCGCCACCATGAGTGGACTGACAGACCATCCTAAGACGTGCTTTGTTCCTCAGTGCTCCAATTCATACGCAGATGGCATCTTTCATGGTTATTATTTCTCACTTGTTCGAATGCTGAGTTAACCTATTTTGTCTGTCTGTTCGTCCATCAGTTTGCTTGTGTTAATACATTGCTAATTTTAGCTTTCAATATATAAATCGTGACATTAGGTAGAGCTCATATTACCAGGATTTTTTTCGTGTAAATGGCAGAGATTTTCTTGAAATTTTCCCTTGCGGTAATCGGACCTAGTAGAACTTTACGTCAACTAATTTGAGGAATATCATGTCCGTAGGATGACAGCTTTGTTAGATAAATATTACTTTTTATACGCCGATTTGTTCCACGATCGTTATAATACAGGATAAAATCGTATCGGAAAGTATCTTTTATAAATATTAGCCCGAAAAACTCCCGATCCTTTCGTACTGCATGGCATTCACTTTATATCTTTGTTTTTAATATTCAGCCTATTTGCGATTCTCACTGGTGGATATATGATATTTATATTTGACATTGTAATTTTGTTTCCTCAAGAACGATGTTGCTTTCGTCCCTTCACAGGAAAGTCATAAAAAAAAAACATTCATAACATGCATGAAAGATTTATTCCCCATTAAAATGCTTCAACCCCGTTAAGCCAGTGATAAGGAATTGACCTGCATGCAGCTGGGCAAAACAGAGGCGGCTCACATAAAGATAATCCCTGTAAAAAAGTGCCTAATGCTGAGTCAGAGAATACCTCATATATGTCCCAATGAAAAAGTATATAGGAGGATATCTATTTTCAGACTTTTTGTTGGTATTAGATAAAAAAAAATATATTTTCTTAACTTATTGCGCGAGACATACCTTTAACAATATTTCTTATGACTGTTCTTACATTCAACTTTGGTATTGGGCAAAATATCACGCTTTTTCGCTTATTGTATGGTGGATATTTGCGTTATGTACGGGTGTAAGGGAAAGCTGTATAAAAAGGTTGACAAGCTTTATGGAACGGAGAATACAAGACGTCAAAATAAACTTTATATCTGACATATCTGTATAGTTATCTGACATATCTGTATTGTATTTCCCTTTATTTTAATAGGCTGTGGTAACCCTTTTGCATTGATAGATGATATCATGAATTCAAAAACATATCTAGCATTGCAAAATTATAAGAAGTAACGTAAGAAATATCACGATTTAGTCGTAAAATCTCAGTCTTTTTTATTAAGCTTTTGTATGTTTAGCCTATTTACATTTCTCACTCGTGTTTTGATATCAAAATTTAACATTTTCCCCCTTTAAAGGGTTGCTACAACAATGAGTGCTCACCGGAATGGCCTAAATATTTCTTGTGTTACATAGGGCACTTCAGAGATATAAATAATTTTATATGCTATATACCCATTTTTTATATTTAAAACTAGAACTTTCTGGTATAAGAGATCCCATAGTATCCTATGACTCGGTATATCTCCTGTAACATAGGCTTCGTTGTTCTGAAGTATATATTTACACTTTAAAAGGTGAAGGTCGCAAGGACCAAAGCCATTTTTTTAAAACTTGTCCTTGAAACAATTTGTGTATTAAGTTTTTGAAAAACAAATGCACTTCTTCAAAAGTTTAGAGGTTAAACAGTCCCATATATACATAAGTATCCAATAAATATATATATATATATATATGATACAATAATTGATACAATAATTGTGTCATATTTGATGACATATAAGGTGAACTTCAGAAGTCATCGGCTTCACAAAATTCCAATGTTTCCACTGAATGGACCTTCAAGATCAAGGTCATGGTCACCCGTGTTCTTATTTGTCAGTCATCTTGGTTGAAAGCATGTGTGTTTCAAATTTTAAAGAAATAATATGCAGTTCTTCAAAACTTATGGGTTCATTATTATCATGCATTTTGCTTGATTGGACAGTCTACTATCAGGCAATATCTCTGTAATTAAAAGCTATTGATTTTATATTCGAAATTTAATCAAACTGACAGTACCAATCTTCTTGATTTCTCTTGATTTTAACAAGGTATGAAATTCATCACCTATATCAAAGGTGCAGTCCTCATGAAATATCCAAAACCTTTCTTGAGCCTGTGATAAAATTAAATCCGCAGTTATGAGAATAGCGGAGTCCCTCGGAGGAGGCTAATTCTTTTACAAAAAAGGTGGTGAAATTTGCTTAAAGTGATGACAAAGTAAACTGAGAAAAAAATATTTTCTTTTCTTATGTAAATATTTGAAATATTTTCACGAAGGTAATGAAGTAAATATTTGTTTGATAATCGCATTTAATCCTCCTAACCATGGTATAATCAAGAGCTTTAAGCGGAGTCTTTCAGCAACAGAATGTTAATAGTATATTCAAGAGATTTGTTGGTTCGGTTGTGAAAACATGAGAGTTTCAGTAAAAACAGTATTTGCAGGACAAGTGATAAAGGCTGCCTGGGAAAATAATCGTTAGGGACCAGTTACTATCCAGAAAAAATGGAGATCGAAATGCATTTTTTATGCACAACTTATTATCTTTAACATAAAATTATTCAGATACAAGAAAGAAAGTAGTATCCACCCACAGTCTGATCTCCTTAAATCCCAGTTTTTTAATTATAGAACAAAAATTAAGCTTCAGTGCTATAAATCCAAAACAAGAACCCTTTAAAATTTAGACTTCATAAATACCGTGAAGTGAGTACCTTATCGAAGCTACAATTTTCCAAAATTAAAGTCAAAGTAAAATGCAGCAGAGCGTCGTGACTCTTAGGTCGCTTATTCAATTTTTAAGATAACTGGCTCACTGTGGTGTGTACAAAGTAAACGTGAACGCTGCATTGTATTTGCCAATGACGAAAAAAACTTGCTTGCATAACTGGGAAACTGGTTATACGGTCCAATGGCCGAAACCGCAAGTATAAAGGCGTTGTGTCTCGAAACACTGTCGTTCACAAGATCGGGTTCGGCTCTCGAATGGCATGGCTGGGTCTCCGCTGCTGGGATCGATAGAGGGAATGTAGGTTGCTTCTGGCTTTGTGCCTGTGGATGCTGTAGCTTTCCTAAAAAGATCACCGACTCGGGATGGACGGTGGCGGCCTTTGCGGCTGGAGAACGTGGTTAAGGAGCGCTCAGGGCTGAGGTTTGACCACAGCAACCTGTAGTTGCTCGAAGAGCGTAAACTTTCTTTGTCTGGCTTGGCTGTATGGTATTGTTTGCATGCTTGTTTCAGATCATCAGTCAAATTATTTATTTTTCAACCTGGTACCATGTTTAAACTCCTGTATAAAATATACCTGTCCACATGCGAACTAAGCTTCCTTTGACGCTGCATTTTAATGTTTGTGTGTTTTTTAAGGAAGGTCGATCCTGCTTTATATTGTTTAAGTGGATTTGGTGTCGAATATTAGTTTAATATACTTATATCGGTTTATAAATGTCAATCTTATTTTGACCTACAGTTATTAAGATAAATCAACTGGATATTGCAGAGCATTACAGTGAGTTTAAAAAAGTACTTATTCATGTTGAGATACTTTGTTCACCCAGCCTATGCTTTTTTGTTAAATAATTCAAAGACTTTCTCAAAACATTCGATGAAACGAAAGAAACTCTCTCTTCCAAGGATGAAAAATAAACCTCTGAGAATCCACTTTCGTTAAAACATTTTCAGGGATATACTGGCAGCTAAGGATATGTTTATATTATCTTTAAGAAAATTCTTTTCAAGGGACAACAGAATGATTTACGACTATATATAAAAAAGCATTGCTTTTAAAGGTCATTGCGCTTTTGTTTGTGTAATACAAATTTCTAGTCCCTGGGAGATAGCCTTTACCAGAAATATACGTGTTTTTTTTCAATGGTATATCTTTTGTATTGAGTGATTTGATCATCAAGGACGCCGCCTCCGGCCCATAAAGGCATCACAATGAAGCTTTAACATCCTCGCGGGTACTTATTCACAGAGATAACGGTTACCAAGGTCGCTGTCAAACATAATCAAACTGGCGGTACTTCTTATCAAACCCAGAATGATCCTTTTATGCTTCCTTTTGGTTTCACTTGGAGAGGTAATCAGTGGATCCATCCACTCTGTGTTGAAGTTGCGATTTCATGAATCAGTAGACATTTACATTTGGCTGATACAGCTTGTAAAATGGGTCTCTCGATCTGCCAGGGGTCTGCCAAACAAGCATGTCACTGAAATTGCTTATAAAAGATGGCCTTTGCAATGGTGCTCGGATCTCAATGACATTGAGCTTTGTCTGACAATAGAGAGTCTACCCCAGCGTCAGAATACCTGTACATGTTGTATAGAGAATGCCCCTAGAACGCTCGATGTGAATGACAAATATTTTCGAAATTTTTGACAGCGTCTCATGGTCTACACGTTAGCTGTCACTTAAAATAAATCCGACCAATTCGTTGCGGAAAATGAAGCAAATCGTCAATACGTTTCGGGTATCGCTTTACGTATATCGCAATACATATTGTACCTGAATAGGCTGACCGATACCAAGCCCTACATAAAAAATAATACTTTTTTTTGTTTATTCATCACTCGTAGCATAATGTTAATGAAAGTTTATTACGGTAATGATGAAATAAGATGGATGTCCGTTGCAGTTCGTTGTCGCCTACGACTTGTGTCACGACGTATAGGCTTACCAGCCCAGTGTGTCGTGTATTCACGGCTAGTCTGCAAGAGGAGGGCCGAATCTGTATAACACACTTAGTGCTTATAAAAGGTGTAATGATACTGGGATCCCCTTGAAAGAGTGAACAGGGAAAATTCTACTTTTGTGCGGATAACAAGCCCAAATGAAGAGATTATAATAAGGCCATTATCCGCTCCACATAAGCTCTACGATTTTGTGAAATAGTATAACTTTTTTAAGAACAATCGTCAGCGGTAACGCTACTCTGGATGTTAAACGAATAGTGTACACTATGGTCACGAAAACGTCAGAAATGTGAAAAAAAAGTGTATTGTTGTAAACATATACAGATTTCGAGAAAATGATACTGCATCGACCGTTTTTAGCTCAGCTGACTGAAAGTTATCTGAGCTATAGCGATCATCCTTTGTCCGGCGTCCATCTGTCCGTCTGTCTGTCCGTCTGTCCGTCCGTTAACAAGGCACAAATCGTAACCACAAGACCTGGAATCTTCTTACTTGACATCCTTGGAGGTCCATAAAAAATCTCCTTGGAAACCTGAAATCAGGTCTCTGTTACCCATATTCTTCGAGCTATGGGGCTACGAAGTACCCCCCAGAATAATGGAAAATTTGATACAAAACCTCAAGTATCTGAACAACTAATGCATTGATCACCATGATCTTTTGCATGGATATTGATCATGGAATGTTTCATCAGTTTCTGCAGACTGGTGGCGCCACCTGTATTTTTCCGATTTTTTACGATTTTTTTTCTCTATTTTTGAGACCTCTTAATGTGCGGTCATCTGTTAACAGGGCACAAATCGTAACGACTAGACCTAGAATCTTCTCTCTTGACATGCAGAGAGGCCCATGAAAAGTCTCTTAGGAAACCTGAAATAAGGTCTCTGTAACCCATAACATCTGAGCTATGGGGCTCCGAAGTATCCCCCAGAATAATGGAAAATTTGATACTTAAGCTCAAGTATCTGAACAACTATTGCATTGATCACCATGATTCTTTGCATGGATATTGATCATGGAATGTTTCATCAGTTTCTGCAGTATGGTGGCGCCACCTGGATTTGTTTTTTAATATTTACAATTTTTTCTCTATTTTGGAGACCTTCTAAGATATGGTTGTCTGTTAACAGGGCACAGAAGGTTAAAATTGGACCTAGAATCTTCTAACTTGACATGCCAGGAGGTCCATGAACAATCTCCTTGGAAACCTGAAATTAGGTCTCTGTTACCCATATCCTTCAAGCTATGGGGCTCAGAAGTACCCTCAGAATAAAGGAAAATTTGATACAAAGCTCTAGTATCTGAACAACTAATGCATTGATAACCATGATTTTCTGCAAGGATATTGATCATGGAGTGTTTCATCAGTTCCTGCAGACTGGTGGCGCCACCTGGATTTGTTTTTTAATATTTACAATTTTTTCTCTATTTTAGAGACCTTCTAAGATATGGTCGTCTGTTAACAGGGCACAGAAGTTTTAATTGGACCTAGAATCTTCTAACTTGACATGCCAGGAGGTCCATGAACAATCTCCTTGGAAACCTGAAATTAGGTCTCTGTTACCCATATCCTTCAAGCTATGGGGCTCAGAAGTACCCTCAGAATAAAGGAAAATTTGATACAAAGCTCTAGTATCTGAACAACTAATGCATTAATAACCATGATTTTTTGCAAGGATATTTATCATGAATTTTTTTTAATATTTACATTTTTATTTCTCTATTTTGGAGACCTTCTAAGATATGGTTGTCTGTTAACAGGGCACAAAAGGTTAAAGTTGGACCTAGAATCTTCTAGCTTGACATCCAAGGAGGTCCAATAAAAATCTCCATGGAAACTTGAAATTAGGTCTCTGTTATTCATATCCTCTGAGCTACAGGGTCCTGAATCCTCCCCCCTTCCTCAGAATAATTAAAGATTTTTAGCTCAGCTTACTGTAAGTCATCTGAGCTATAGTGATCACTCTTTGTCCGTCCAGCCATCTGGCCGTCCGGCCGTCTGTCCGTTAACAGGGTACAAATCGTAACCACTGTACCTGGAATCTTCTTACTTGACATCAAGAGAGGTCCATGAAATATATCCTTCGAGCTATGGGGCTCCGAAGTACCCCCCCAAGAATTAAGCAAAATTTGATACAAAAGCCCAATTATCTGAATAACTACTGCATTGATCACCATGATTCTTTGCATGACTATTGATCATGGGATGTTCCATCACTTCCTGCAGACTGGTGGCGCCACATGGATTTTTTCCAATTTTCACGAATTGTTTTCTCTTTTTTGAGACCTGCAATGAAACTGTCATCTGTCCATGAATAATAAACTTCTTGGAAACCAGAAATTAGGTCTCTTTTACCAATATTCTTTGTGCTATGGGGCTGTGAAGTACCCCCCCCCCCCCAGAATAATCAAATTTTTCATACAAAAGCTCAAGTATCTGAAAAACTACTGCATTGATCACTATGATTATTTGCATATATATTGATCATGGGATGTTCCATCACTTCCTGCAGACTGGTGGCGCCACCTGTAATTTTTCCAATTTTCACGAATTGTTTTCTCTTTTTTGAGACCTGCAATGAAACTGTCATTTGTTAAGAGGGCACAAATCGTAACCGCTGGACCTGGAATCTTCTCACTTCAAATCTAGGAAGGTCTGTGAATAATCTTCTTGGAAACCAGAAATTAGGTTTCTTATACCAATATTCTTTGTGCTATGGGGCTGTGAAGTACCCCCCCCCCCCCCCAGAATAATCAAATTTTTCATACAAAAGCTCAAGTATCTGAAGAACTACTGCATTGATCACCATGATTATTTGCATAAATATTGATCATGGGATGTTCCATCACTTCCTGCAGACTGGTGGCGCCACCTGTAATTTTTCCAATTTTCACGAATTGTTTTCTCTGTGAATAATCTTCTTGGAAACCAGAAATTAGGTTTCTTATACCAATATTCTTTCTGCTATGGGGCTGTGAAGTACCCCCCCCCCCCAGAATAATCAAATTTTTCATACAAAAGCTCAAGTATCTGAAAAACTACTGCATTGATCACCATGATTATTTGCATGAATAATGATCATTGTGTGTTCCATCACCTCCTGCAGACTGGTGGTGCCACCTGTATTTTTTTTCCATTTTTTATGATTTTTTTAGACCTGCAATGAAACTGTCAACTGCTAACATGGCACAATTCTTAACTGCTGGACCTGGAATCTTCTAAATTGACATCAAAGGAGTTTATGAATATATCTCTGTGGAAGCCTGAAATTAGGTCTCTGTTACCCATATTATCTGAGCTATGGGGCTCATATACCCCTCAGAATAATTAAAAATTTGATACAAAAGCTCCAGTAGGTGAATAACTAATCCATTGATCAGCATGATTCTTTGCATGCATATTGATCATGGACTCTTTCTTCAGTTTCCGCAGAAATGGTGGCACTACCTGTATTTTTTTCCAATTTTTAAAACAAATTTTCTTCTCTATTTTGAGACCTTCAAAGATTTGGCCGTCTGTTAACCAGACAAAGCATTAACGGTTGGACTGAGAAATTTTTTAGACTGACAAAATTAGTTTATTAATTAGCTGTGGTGTCATCTAGTTGTGTATTTTTACATGTATTTTTGAGTATGACATATTACACCTCTGCAAAAGCTGGTATTTCCAAAGTCTTGCTACACTTTGCCATCTGCGATGCCAGCAGATTTGAGGGCCGACAGATCAGGAGACATTCCATGCCTCAGCCCATGCTCCTGTGATTTGATGGACTGCCTGTATTCTAGTTTTATGCAATTTTTTCTCTATTTTTCAGACCGACAAAATTAGTTTCGTAGCTATGGTGTCACTCAGTGGGTCAGATGGGGCACAAATTGTATCCACTTGGCCTAGAATCCTCATACATTACTTTCAGGGAGGTCAATACAAAATCTCCTTGGAAACCTTAAATAATTTCACTTTGACCAAAAATATTATGCAATCTGTGTGAAAGAACATGATTTTATCACTCTATTTGTCAGTTTGGCACAAATGGTAGCAGTTTGATGTGGAATAAGGTCACTGAAACCTATACCTAAGGTCTATTGGTAAACTGCATGATTTCAAGCTTTCTGGGAGTCATTCCACCCATTGTTCAAGGCTCCTTGAATTCAGCTGGCGTCAAGGCCCATGGGCCACTTGTTTTAAAGGATAGTTTCATGTGCCGCTGGCCCCCTGTTACGATTGAATGGGAATGAAAGTAAACATAAATGTTATGATTTATGAAATATGATATATGTCATTTTTAATTAATTCTGAACGTGAGGATTAAATTGCATGGGACTCAGAACTCATTAACTGTATGTGTTTGAGACAAAATGCATCTCTGAGATTCTTTTGAAATGTCATCACTTTGTCGAACCGGGGCCTTCAGTACCAAACACCAACACTCTAGAAACTGGGCTACTTCCAACCGTTCTGCTGGGGGGGGGGGGGTTGTAATAAAGCTACTGAACTGCAATTAACCAAAATCTTGTTTGTTCATTTAAGTAGTTTAATTAGCAAACATTCATTAACGTTTATCAATATATAAAAAGAGTGATGTAGGCGAGTCGTCCTTAATTACCATCCGAGTCCTTGAGGTTCCAACAAAATCCGAGTTCTTGAGGTTTCAATCGGAGACCAAGTCCGAGTATTTGAGGAATCAAAGTCCACCTTCCTCGAGTCTTTTACAGATGATTAAAACTATTGTAAATGAACAGATTTTTATTGATTAGTTTTTATGTAATTTACCATACGCCTAGGCTTCAAAACCCTATCGTACGTTTTCTTCAATTAAAAAACACTCTCACTGACACCAGCTGGCAGAACTTTGTTTTAATCATTTCTTGGACTTGAATTTATTTTTCTTTTATTGCTGTATATTTAACATACGAAATTTTCAATACTAATAGGTTTCAGCTTCTCATGTTTTATAATTTGATTAAGGATTTCTTATATCTACCAAAATACCACCTTGTCAGGCAGGTTTTTTTATTTAATTACATACGATACAGCAGATGTGATTTATATATTTCTTACACCTTATTATTTAGTTTTCATACCAATTTAAAAAATTCCAACATTTCTTCAATGGATTTATTGTTGATTTTATCGATTATTAGTCGTACGGGACCACAAATACATAAATACTCAGACTTTCAAGGAGACTTCGCCAAGTATATTTTGTCTTTGGTGAAAACATGCGCCGCAGTTTTATGAGCATTTGTAGCAAAGCATTTCATTGTGGTTATACTCATAAACGGTAAAGAAACACCAAGGAGGAATGGCCATACCGTTTTTTGCTTAACGTCACGGAAAGTTTACAACCTGCTTGCCAAAGTTCAAAGAACGAGGGATGGTATTTGGCGTTAATGGCACTTCGGTATTCTCTGGAATAACTTAAACTCGGCTGGCAAAATGCCAGGTCATGGAGAGGTATTATTTCTTGTAAATATTGGTAATTCTGGGGTAATCGGGGTGGTCTGACTGACGGATATTGCCATCGACTAAGTGAACCTCCCGCTTGTTTCGTATCTGTTGCCTAGCGGTGGTATGGTCTATGAGTGTACCTCCCGCGACCCGCTTCTCTCGAGGAAAGTGCCATTTCCTTAAGATATTAACTTGGATTTCTTTTCTCTTTACAACAGTCACAATGCTCGATCAAGGCACGCATTCTGGACATGAACCTATCATGAGGATCCATTATCCCAAGGTTTATTAATCATACACACCATAATTCGCTACTTAAGAAACGTTGTGTTTTCAACGGTATTTCCCCGCGGATGGAAATGACTTTTTGAAAATAGTTTTGCTTGTAAACAGGATCAGACACCTATTCGTGTGTTAGAAAATACCAAATGACATTTTTTAGATTGTATAGTAATCATATCTTATGTCCTTTATTTTTTAATTTTTTATCGACTTTCATTTTTAGCACAGCTGAGTGTAAGTCATCTGAGCTATAGCGAACACCCTTTGTCCGTCTTGTATCTTTTTTAATTGTTCATCTTGGATATTATCCTTGAAAACCTAGAATTAGGTCTCTGTTACCCATATTCTCCGAGCTATGGGGCTTGTGAGTAACCCCCAGAGCAATTAAAAATTTGATACAAAAGCTCCTGTATCTGAATAACATTGATCGCCATTATTCTTTGCATTCGTATTGATCATAGAATGTTTCATAAGTTCCTTCAGACTGGTGGCGCAACCTGTATTTTTCCCAAGATTTAGGCATTTTTTTCTCTCTATCGAAGACCTTCAAATTACGCGGTCATCTGTTTACAGGGAAAAAAATGTCACTGTTGGATCTAGAATCTTCACATCCAGGGAGGTCCATGAAAGATCTCCTTGGAAATCTAAAACAGGTCTCTGTTACCAATATCCTCCTAGCGATGGGAGAATAATTAAAAATTTGATACAACAACTGCAGTATCTGAATAACTAATGCATTATTCGCCATTATTCCTTGCATTCCTAGTAACAATGGAGTGTTTTATCAGTTCCTTTAGAATGATGGCGCCACCTATATTCTTACGAATTTGTACGCATTTATTTCTCTTTTGGAGACCTTCATCTGTTAACAGGGCACAAACAGTAACCGTTTCACCTAGAATCTTTGACATTGACATCCAGGGAGTTTCATGAAAAATCTCTTTGAAAACCTGGAATTAGGTCTCTGATACCTGTGTCCTTCGAGCTATGGGGCTCAAAATTACCCCCCCCCCCCCCCAGAATAATTAAAAATTTGATACACAAGCTCCAGTATCTGAATATCTAATGCATTGATCGCCATGTTACTTTCCATGCATATTGATCATGGAGTGTTTCGTCAGTTCCTGCAGACTGAAATTGTTAATTTTAAGCATTCAGTGAGCCAGATGGGCACAAATTGTATCCATTTGGCCTAGAATCCTCATACATGACTTTCAGGGAGGTCCATTAAAAATCTCTTTGGAAACCTGAAATAATGTTACTGTGACCTATATGCTGCATGCCGTGTGAGAGAACATGATTTTAACAGATGGGAACAAATGGTAGCATTTGATGTAGAATAACGTCACTGTAACTTATATCTAAGGTCTATTTGCAAAATGCATGATATAGAGCACTGTGAAAGTCATTTTACCCATTATTCAAGGCTCCTTGAATTCAGCTGAGCGTCATGGCGTCATGACCACTTGTTTAACATTGTTAGTTCTTCTTGGATGAAAATGACTGGCGCAGTTTTAACACATTTGTAAAATGAACAGATGTACACATAACCATGTCAGACACTAAGCTTAGTTAACAAATGAACATAAGATCATGCCTATGGACATTGACAACATACCAGAACATGCATGAACGAACACAATTTTTCAGTTTCCCTTTTCCCATTCCCTCTCTTTTTCTAGTGTAAGCTCCCCATTTCCACTCTTTTTAGTAACTAGCACGAGTAAGCCAATTGATCAGATAAGAAGCGGCATGTCAGCCAAATTCAATCATGCTAAAGAACTGAATAACAATTTTAAAGAAAGTACACTTTTCTCTACGCTCTTTACACAACGCTTTACCCATAGGCCAACTGCCTATATCGTAGGCGCTGTTTGTTATGACCATATATCCTGAATCTCTACACCAGAGGGGAGCACTGTATTTTGGTCCAATCAGATGAGACGCTGTGCTGGAAGCAAAACGGTTAACCAACCAAGCGAGGAATACACGAAGCCAATATTGTTCATTTCGTTTTGAGTGACAGCTCATCGCCCCGGTGACCGTTTGAACAGGCCAAAAGCTCAGAGAGAATCGCCCCACGCGTGGTTTCTGGGCGGAGCCTGATGCCTGTCGAGTGTTTGTTGACTTGCATTTGGTTGGCTTATAGTCACATCAGCAGTTTCTCAAGCAGACAGGCCCATGTGCACAACCTGGTGTTTAAATGCATCATAAACGGTCTTTAGAAGCGCAAGATTTCCGCTGCTTTGGGAGCGTAACTTTTCTCCAGACCAGAATGATTATACGAGAAATGAATGATCCCAAGTATTAGTCTGTTAATGGACAATAATTAATCAAAACGTACACATTCTACCACGGCTTATTTTCTTTTGGTCATGCGGCAGTACTGAACTGTCTTATATAAAAACTACAAAAATGTAAGCTCTGGTCTCCTTTGGATATTATGACATTATTTCCTCCCGCTTTTTTTGATTTCCTGAATAATAAACTAACAATGGAGAAGTTAGTGTGAGAAAACTGAGTAAGTCTAGATCTTAACCAAGCATTTAGACTACAGGTGTTTGATTGGCCTGAGATTATAATATACATGACAACCAGATCCATTTTATCATATATTGTGTCACAGGTGTCTCTTTTATTATGCGCAAAGGTCTTGCATGTGTCTGTGTAGCGCTAGTTTTGTCCGTTGCCAAGGGAGACGTGCGAGCCGGGCCGGCCCACGTGAGACCCTGGCGTGTATAGACACAGCGCTCGTCTGGAATGTTCTGGGCGATTCGCGCTCTATGAGCGCGTGTCTTGTATTGTTCTTTGGGTGCGTGTGTGTTATGTATTGTTGTTTTTTTTTGGATTGTTCGTAAAATAGAAGTTTGTAGGCTATAAATGATGGGATGAGAAGCTATAAATTTGTGGCTGTGTTTAGAGCCCAGGGAGGAGAGAAATATTCCAGCGGACACAGAAGAGTGTGAGTCGATTTGTGAACCTTTCCGATAATTGCAGCAGTAATATATCTTCTTCGAAATTTGTAACGGATTTGATAAAGTCTTCAGTTTGCATTTTGGATCACTACCAGAACTTCACTTTTGGATTACAACTGATTGATTTTGTGATTGAATTGGACTTTTATTCTCTGAGAAAATTTATGTGAACGGTTCATCTGGTTTATATCTTTAAAGGACTTACTGAGCTGTGACAGTGGTGGTATCCAGGTACTGTACACTTTATTTATTATACTGTTTAATTGAATTGATTTGCTGATGTGCTGTTGTTATACTGTGTGATATATTTATTTAGTGTATTGTAATGCCAGGGTTGTTTTAAGAATAAATTATAATTATTTGTTAACAAGAAAAAAAGAAAAAAAAAAACACAGACTTCTTTATTCATTCCCCTAGAAATTTCACGCTGTCTAGTGTACCAGAATATGATTTTTTTTATATCCATAACAAATTTTATGCTAGTCACGACTACGTGATCTGTTGATATTAAGTTCCATAACAATTGATTCAATGTTTATTGGAGACAAACATGATGGCCCAAGAAGGCAGTACTGGTTGAACTGTTATACCTTTGGCATGGCTTTCTCATTAATATTGATAAGACAAACAGCCTGACCAACGGCATGAAATGAACATGGCGGAGAACACTGATGACATCACAATAGAGCGTTGTATGACTGAGAAAAATTAACCACAACTGCACAACCTATAATTAAGTTGACGCCTACTTGTTTTTACAAAAAGTAGTTTCTGACCCGCGCATGCGCTGCACCGATACGTCACACATATGTCGCACATGTATACGTCATAACCACAAAAGAATCATACACGGTATATACACAGTCATTACAAGCGTAGAGTGAAACAATAAGTCTTTTAGTATCAGAGTATCAGGTTTAAAATTAAAAATTACGCTTTTGCCTCTCTCTGTCCGTGCTACATAAAGAAATTGGTTTGTATACTCTACCGAAAAAATAGTTGGAGTGTTTCTGAAAGGGAATATTGCATGCGGACTATCTGTTAATTCATTTTGGATGTCAACGTTTGAAAGTTTCCTTGAATTCATATGAATCATAATCGGTAATTTGATCCACAGCAGCTAGAAAAAGCGAAAGAATAGGTTTCAAAACAACATCAACGGGGACAAAAATATGAAAATATACCGTCTACGAAAAGGAAAGGGAAAACAAAATATTTTGATGAAAACAAAGTCCCCACACATGTATAAGATACATAGCATCAGAAGTAAGATCATTTTATTAACTCTTCCGTAACTTTTGAAAAATTGTTTACTATAAATCAAATGGAAGCCACTGCTTATAAGATTCAGGGTGAAGTACCTCGATAAACAACACTACTTCTGATGAAGTAGAATTAAATAAAACTAGCTTGTCAAAAGGTTGTGTAAACATGTAAAAGGGAAAAAAAGAATTTTCTGGTTAAAAAGTATCAGAGTGCTAGTAAAATACCAATATTATTATTATATATATATATATATGTATGCACAAATATATGTATTTTAGGTTTCTGGCTACTTTATAGTAATTAAAGTATCTTCCAAATGTCGATATATAATCATAAATTTCTGATCTGAAAGTCAACCCTTCTCGATTTCTTTTTTAATCCCTGTTTTAACGAAAAACAAATCTGCAAGTTAGGTCGGCGCATATCCACACACCAGATCACCAGACTTGCCTGGCCATATTGGTCCATTATGGGTCCGTCTACAGGACTGATTTGTTGTCATGAATGAAAAAAAGGTATGGCAGGAGGAACAAATGGCCGATTTGTTCGATTCCGTCTTTACATCTTCTTATTTGTCCGGCCGGATATGAATAGCTTTGTTACCTTTTGACTCTTCGCAACCGATTTTTAGGGTCTTATTTTTCAAACAAATCCGGCCGACAACACTCCGTGTTTCTACAGAATCCACTGATTTTCCTGGCAGTCAAAGAACGGAAGATTGAATACCGACGGAAGAAGGGAGGAGGTCAAACTATTAAAATAAAATAGACTAATGGTCGCATCCACTGGTTGGAAGTATCAATGTAATGAGCTAGATCAAGGGACCTGAAGTTTGTCCAAAGATCCTGCGAAAATTAACCAGTTGAAGATTAAGCTGTCAACGAATCTCTCACCGGCTCCTTTTCGTCTGAAACAGCTGATACATATCTGGACCAATGTCGTGACTGGTCACAACCACTAGACTTGTTGGAGTTATCAATGTAATGAGCTATACCTTAAGATCAACAAGATCTGAGGAAAACTATTTAAATTAGCCAGACAGCTGAAATCGGTGATCAGATTACGGATTGCAGGGCTTCGGGCTGTTAACACTGTCTAACGATACGTGTACAAACCTATCCCATCAAACCTTTTCCCTGCCTGTGAACCCTACACAAGTCTGGGCGTCTAAGAGACGACCTTTATAAACCTTGTGGTGTGTTATATATATCTCCTTTTTTACATATGTTGTCCTTCAAGAAACGACACGGTCTCCACTAAATGTTCGCGGCTTTAACAGCTTTAACCCGAAAGGCCATCGCATATAATCATGATGAAGCGTATATCCTTCCTATCTATGGACGAAGAAACAAGGCTGGAAACGGCGCTTTTGCGCTATTGTTACAGCTTTATGTAAACCAGTGCTAAGAGAACTGGCACAACCGCGAATGGTTCATGCAAAAACCAAGTTCAAGGAAAAATTCCTAACCGATGGCCCCGGGACCAGCATGTGTTATACCGTGCAAACGGGGTAAGTGCAGTCGAGTTGGGATTAATTTAAGTTAAAAAAATCAAATAAAAAATAACAGAAAATTCCTGATAAACCATCTAAGTGGCATGCAAAGATGACACGGAAATTCTTTTTGAGGTAGGTACGTCAATTCTATATATGACCAATTACCGTTTCAGCGCCATATAACAGTCAGTCTCGGTTCACATCTAACCGAACATTTTGCCAAAAAGACCTTTCATTTTTGTGATTCTACATTGTGTTAAATGTACGACAACTGATCATACGGAAGTACGATTAAAGAAACATTAACATTTGCAGTACAATAAGTATGAAGTTACATTTAGCTCATTTGGTTGAATACAAAAAAGGTTTTTTTTTACCAAAACCTCCCAGTCATACGGACTCGGATCCACCTATTTTATGCGCGAGTAAACTTAGTTCACGTGTGTCTGTTTACCACATCAATCCTTGGCATGCATGACAAATTCCAAACAAGTGGAGAAACATGAACGAAGAAATACTTGGAAGAAACACCGGTTGGAAGCTTGAAAAATCTTATTTTATGAAGTTGCGTAGTACGGTCAACAGGTTGCATGCCCGATGTGTTTATGTTTACACAAGTGCGAGAACACGCACGGCGCGAGATTATTTCAGTTGTGTTCAGGAGTGAGCGAGCGGATCTAGAATAAATTATTAGCAGATATCATGATATGTGAGCAGAAAACATTATTTTTTATAACTAACTAGAACATGCAACTTAGAACACGACTTTAGACGGACAATAAAACAAGCTGAATTGGATTTTTGAGAATAAAGGCTATCTTGATTAAAAGAAAAGAGCACGAAGCAACATGTCAGAGAACGAAGCTAACTCATACCTAATACTAAGTAAAGGTAAAGTCTGTTGGGCTTTAACACCCGAGCCTAAGGCTCATAAGGCCGGAGCCTATCCCGGTTTCTGTAGCGTGAAGCGACTTGGGAGTCAAAGTCCCCGTGGATGGGACGCTAGTCCATCGCAGGTTAATTACCTTCCCAGTGTTCACTGGTACCTTTTTCCTATTGCTGGTTGGACAGAGACACTTGCGGTTGGGACCTTGCCCAAGGGTCTTGGCACAGTGGGAATCTCACCGGGATTCGAAATCATGACCTCTCGATCATGAGTCCGGCACCTTTAACCATTATACCACCGCCCCCGTCAGCTAATACATGTACTAGAGTCCACTTTAAAATGCTGATAGGAGAAAAGAATCGATTCGCTATGATTTGGTGCAGTAGTTTCATGGTGACAGCAGAGACTTAAACTTTCCTCCCCGTGTCTGCGTTTTAAATAAAATCTCTCTTTATTTGGCTGGTGAGACCAGATTAGAACCATGAGTGTACGTCGGGCGAAAACTTCTTAGAGTTTATTACAGGAAAGCCACATCCTCTTAGGACGTGTCCTGTTATTTCTTAAAGAAGTTCCTCTACTAACTATCATCCTTTTTCAAGAATATATGGTGCTGAAAGCTGTTGAGTGGTAGCTCAGGGCTCTCTGCTACTGCAAGTAAGGAATAATTAAAGCCAGTGATCCTTATTCTCCAAATTGGCATGAAATATCGAATATATAAGAGTACTTACTGATGCTGTCACCGTATCAAGGATGTCACAACTCAACAGTAAAACAGAAGTCGAAGTCATTTAAATGCCCATGACATAATTTGATCTAGATGTCTGTAACCACGGTGTGGTCGCAAGGATTTTCTAAGGTACCATATCTTATTTAGCATCTTTTTTTTATTCAAACTCGCGAGGAGCGCAGGTGTCTTGTGTTGTATAGGCCAACTGTAGTTAATGTGAGCCTCACTGTGGATAAAGAAAATTCCAGTGTTAGTCGGACTTTGTTTGTTCTGAAGAAATAATGTTTTATTTAAGTCATAGACACAAAAGTATATTTGTATATTATATAAGTATCTGGAAGATATCTATGGGAAGAATAAAGCATGTTAAAAATTGTACACCTAAGTATTTCCGAGAAATGCACAAAATGTTTTTCTTAAAAATAAGTATGCAGGGGTGAATCCAGAAAATTTGTTGGGGGTCTGATTCAGACAATGATCCATAATTCTGTAAGCGGTTTTTCATTTATATATATAAATATATATAGTTTTAAAATTAGTCAACTGAAACGTAAGGTATAACTATATTCCTTGGGAACAGATCTATATATTTTTATATAGAAAACTACTGCTGTAAATCCAGTATCGTTCACTGGCCTTATTGATTAAACACGTTCATTATGCGTTAAAAAAATATGAAATAACATTTAGGGTAACTTTGGGTAACCTTAAATCATGTAAAGGCTAGCTCTGGGATCATCCGAAATTATAAAAAAAGGGGGTTAGCTTGAATTCTTGACATCGATTTAGCCCATGAGTAAGCAACATGACATTTTAACTCGATCATCAAAGGTTCACTTAGTCAGAGAATGATTGATAAGGAGTCTTTGATATGTCCATTATAAAAAAAATGAAACTCAGGGGGCAACAAAGGTCATGGTTTTAAAAAAGTTTCAATATTGATACCCTAATTATGTTGTACATATTAGGCTTTTGATTTTGAGGACAGTACTGTTGTTATGACTGACAGCTTGACCATCATAAATGCTGCTGCACGTTAAAAGTCACGTGGGTGAAAGGAAGGGAACTGATAAGAACCATCCCCTGTTTGACCGCTTCCCATGGTGTCCGAGGTTACGATGTGCCTTCGCTTGTTATAATTTAACTTTAAGTTTAGTTGCTGGTTTAGTTCAATTGTCCTTGGAAATCGGTCCTTACTAAATACTGATTATGTCTAAGGTACATGATAACACAACTACTTAAAGTTAATGTTTCTTTCAGCAAAAGCCAAGTTTACCTGGTGGCGAATCTTCAGAGAATTAATGTTTTATTACTGGGTATTACGTCTTTACCAGCGAATCATGTACATCTAAAATTCCTAGATTTCTCTTGAATAATAAGTGGATTTCCAACGTGTTTTGTAACTCTGACCAGCAGGTTTTTGTAAGAACCTTTTAAAATTGTTACTTCAGGATTATTTGGTGAGGTCTTTATATCATAGTTCAGGGTTTATAACGTAAAGGGGACATGATACCAAACGGTGGAAGGGATTACATACAGCACAGAAGGTGAACTCTTGATATTTTACGCGAAAAGGTCATTTTTAGTAGCAGATAGTTGTAACAGGTAAATCTTATGCAATGATATCCAGACTAATCTTGGACGACATGTTTCAATAAATAAACCCAACAGACAATAAATGGTTTGGACTTGTTCACAAAAGTTAAACAAACAAACCTCCACCGGGACCCGTTAACAGTTCCCCGTGGTCCCTAAAACATATCCCAGGAGGAGTTCTTGGAATTGCTTTAAACTCGAAACGTTTTCCTTTTTGATAGCTCTTCCGAGAAACCAGCTCTCTCGGGTATTTGAGGACTCTCAGGGAATCTTATTAACCGCTCATAACTGAGGATTGGAACGTGCCAGGCAGTGATCTTTTCGGCTTTTGTGCGATTATATTGTTTCTATTGAGCTTGATTCTGAAATGAAGTTTACAAGACAAACATTTGTGGCAAATGTTATGTCCAAAGGGTGCGATGGAAGTTCTCACGTTCGACTAACAAAATTTTATTACAAACTTGATATGCAGAGCGTTATGATCAAAGGAAGACAGAATTTTACCAAGAGCTCATCTAGATCTTTTTAGGTTTTGTTTTATTAAAGCATTTTGAGAATTAAGACTGTTGCAAGGAGATAATATTCTTTAAATGAATGACGCTTGCATGTTAAATAGTTTGTTTAATGAGGGTAATTTGCTGTCCTGAATTCAATATTCAGAGGTCTTACATTTTCCTGTATCCCGAATAAGCAAACATAAACTAAAAAAAAACATACTAACACTGTAGGAAGACAAACTATTAAAACTCCTTTGGCCTTTTTAGAGACCGAAAATGTGATATATGGTTCTGTTTTGCCAAAGATAAATTTATCAGAGGAATTCAAAAGTATTATGGTCCCCTTCATGATTAAAACATATATATTAATTAAGGCATAATTCATCAATGGCATATCATGATAATTTTATTGATTTCTATCTTAAATTACCTCATTCTCAAGATTTAGGATCAGGAGGCATATCAGGTTTTAGAATATTTCTTGATGAGATATTTTTAATTCATGAATATTATCATAAGCACGAACGATTCGGAGGAACATTTTGCAAATTAAATGAGATTTTATAGAATTTTGGGAAAAGGAATTGCAAAAGAATAACATCAGTTACTGTAATATTATACATAAACACCATATGTTTCTATATATACTAACTTTTCAGTCTTATCCTAAAATGTAAAAGTATGATTGTGGGTGTATTTGTATGTGGGGGCATTAAAGTTTACGCACCACAAACATACAAACCCCATGGCCGATGTGGCGATGTCTTTTAATAAAGTAATATTGCTGTTAATTGTCTTGTTGTTTAAGCTTTAACGACTAAACCGAAATGAAAACTTATACTTGATTTGAGGAGGTATGAATGTGTTTATTGAACTGTTCGGATACTTCTATGAACTTTAAATTTTCAATGAGGAAAATGTATTACGGCGGTCATGATAGTGCCGTCTCACAAATGTTATAAAACATTTTAACAAATGTACATTATGGCGATCAAGAAAATTATCCTGTAAACTTAATGAGTTGCTGCTTTGGCGATACCCTATCCCTCTACAACATTCTGTCAAATTCGTTAAATAACTTCTTGAGTAAAAATTGTATTCAGACAAACAATCATGCAATCAAGTATGCCACAACCATACAAGACAAAGAATTAAATAACACCTGGCATAGGTATAATACGTAGCTCTGTGCATAAATACTTAATTCGTATCTAAAGTTTAAAGAAACGTAATCAGGAGCAATATAATGCTAATTTTTTTCACTATCAGTTAACTTTAGCTTTATATAAAAGTTTCAAGGCAAAACCAACCCAGCACACGGTAACAGTATCTCCTTTTGAGCTGTTTAACACCTTGTTATGGTTCTGCGTGTTAGTTCACACAGTCCACGTGTGTCTGTTTCAATAAACAAGGTCGCGTGACCTCAGGTCCGATTTAGCGCGACAGATCCCAAACAAAGTGTAGTCCAAACTGGTCCCTTGATATATCTATGCTGGATAGACATTGGGCCGAATGTAAATTCATTGTAGAACCTGTCGCAACAGATTTTTTTTACGCCTCAGCGCGGATGACATGGGCAGCACAGTCGTGTATTGGGTCCCAGGCCTCAGTCAAAGGTGTTGTGGCCGAGGCGGCGCACGGATTCCAAGCGCAATGTTTATGTAGACGCCTGTGATCGCGCCCGGTCCACTGCGTATAGGAGTAACCCAAAAGTTCCATGGCTATATTTTGGCAGGAACCAATTGATATCAAAGAGAAGACGCTCTTTTTCATGTTTATTTTGCATGCTTAATTAGTGATTAGGCCTCTTTAACAACCCTGTTTTGAAATGATTCTCAACTATAAAGGCCATATGGTTCTGGACATATATACCAACAACACAGTGTGCAACAATAGGTTAGTGAATAATATTCCGAGAAATGGGCCACATTAGTTTCGTTTTCCGTCTTTTTAACAAGCTTAATGAGATTAAGAAGCTTATCTGGTCCGATGACGTACAATTCTCAGTCCACCAATGAAGTCAGGGTCATGTTCAGCCTCATTATACAACAACGGGTACACAGTTACAGAATAAACGCTGCAAACGCGACCGTTCGTACATGGAAAAGTGCAATTACGATCGTCTTTGTAAAGCAAGAGGATATATCATATCAACAGCTTTTACGACGCTGATTACCTGTTATAACAAACATGTGACGGGTGTAAGAATGTAATTTTTAACGTATTGCAGCTAACACCCAAGCGCATGCTCGCCTCGGCCGTGTGAAGTTAGTTTTTTCTATTTCTCCTGGTGATTCACCTCGGTGTACCTGTGGCAGTTCCTGTGACACCTTGCTGCACTGAGAGGGACATTGTTACATAAAGCGAGAAAACGGATGTCAAAGTCAAGAAAATATTGACTCCTGGTGCAGCTGAGCCGAAAGAGTTGGTTCAAGTTCTCACGCATGGCACGTAGACATTTTGACCCCCGCATAGAAAAATATTTTAAGTATAATTTTTTTTGGGTAATTTTTTTACCTCAAGGTTACAGGACTTTTCTTTAAAGAAAATAAAGTAATAAAATTTCGATAAATCTTCTTTTGTTTCTGTTGTGTTTTTACCTGTTTCAAACAATTCATTATAATCAGCTTGTTCCATGATCATATGAAACTTTTAACGAAAATCTACATAAAAGTTTAAGAAAATTTCAAGCCCGCAATGATTTATGAAAAGAATACATGAGATTCCTACCTTGTTGACCTTAGAACTATAAAAAAGCAGACGTTCCAATTTCCAATGATATTTCCTTTCAGCTATATCAACGCATGAAACGGATGATTATTGTTTGTTTGTCCTTATTGATTCGCTCGTATCTATGCATTTCTTTATGTAATTTACTCTCTGTCTTTTATTGGGTTATGACAATTTTAAGGGACGGATTCCTCCCAGGAATTAATCATGAGATTTCTAACACGTCATATCGACATGTGCTGGAATTTGAACAAAGGTTTTCCCGAGTACATTTAATTGTAACATTAAATTACATGGGCTCTTACACTGCATTAAGGTTATAGCCATGAACTTAAGTTACAAAAACACCAATTTTAAGTTACATTTAATGCGGAGTTGCTTGTTAATGACGTATGCATAATAATGCAGAATTATTTGTATTTTTTATTTACTCTGTATTTACCCCCCCCACTTCTGATGCTTTTTTTTCATTATATAGTGCAAGCAGAACTAAAACTAATAAAATAAATAATAATAACTATAACAGAAGCAACAATAATGATAATAGTAATATTAATAATAATAAATAATAATTTCTATATCAATAAGATGAAAAAATATATAATAATGATGTAACTATATTGATAACAAGAATAAAAATAATTGAAAACATTACCACTTGTACTACTGCTACTACTGATACTTCCATAAATGTTAGTAATTATAAAAATAACAATTGTACTTTAACAAAATTATAATTATTAGAAGAGATGAAGCTGCAGTAACAAATGTCGACAAAACTGACAAAACCTTAGTTTACCCTGAAAGGAATTGTCACCTGTGCGTACTCACCATTAGGGCTTCCCGTCATTTTGAGTTACGCGGAGTGATTTAAACCTTACGCTTCACCAGTTGAATTGTACAGAAAAAGAGCGTGTTTGCCAGGACTTCTGTCGCCTTGGAACAATCTAGGTAAAGATGCGGCAGTACGCTTACCAGGGTAATCACTCTGTCAACACACTTTACTCAACACATGACAGCTGAAAACTAGTCCCGCAACTAGACCAGTGCACAAGGGGTTTTTGGTTAAAATATGATGATATTATTTCTAAATCCTCGCTGGGTTTTAAACAAAAATCTAAAATGCATTATAAAAATTACTTGTAAACATAGTTCAGCAATATGTTTTTTCTCCCTTTCTTAAACGTTAACGTTTGAGATAAAATTTGTAAGATTCTGGAAATTTTGAAAAAGAATACAGAAAATATGCAACAATTCTTGAGGTTAAGTATATTAATAACACAAGTTTGATATATTTTTTATTGTACTTTCGGTGACAACAAGACCCAGTAGGCACTGATAATTGGGTTGGTAAGCTTGACAGCTAGTAAGCCCGTCGTATACTCTCTAATGTCAGAGAGCCGGGATGGCGCTGTAATTGTACCTGCATGAATAAAGATTTCGCATCATTAATACAAGAAATTATTTCTTTGGAGAAATTTAGCCAGCAACAGCAACAGTAATACTTCACGGACCGTGTGTTTATATTCTAAAATATACCTAAATTAGAAACAGAATAGTGCCGAAGAACAAATGTTTATTGATGTCCTGGTATATCAGTCGGACTTTAAGGGACCGTAAAGTGCCACTTCGTTTAATCTAAGGTAAGTGGAACCAGTGAGACTTATGGTGAACTAAAACTTATGGAAAGTGCTCTTGAGACCTCAAAAGATCATATACCGTTCAGGCCAAAAAAGGTTGGTTTCTCAGGCAGCGCTCTCATCAATTTTGAACCCCGCATCAGTAATTTTTATTTCAGTTGAAATTTACCGATTTTGAGCTCAAGCAGCTCCTAAATTTCTTCCAGTAAATAAAAATAATGTATGACAAAGGTTCCTTAATATTTTATGCTTTTATCTGCCTCCTTTATTTTTTATGCTTTTATCTGCTTAGCAAAACAATTCTGTTCTACAGGAATATTGTCCCTTGATTATCATATGCATTTTTTTTTAAAAAAAAAAAGACTATAAAAAAGTTTTAAAAATCACCTGCTCGCACTGGTTTTTAAACACAGTGCCTTAGAAACATTTTTTTTTTATTTTTATTTTGTTAAAACATGGAACCGTGGCCACTTAGTGTCATTTTATCTTGAATGAGAATGATACTAATTATACGACCAGAAATATACATTAGTACAGAACCTTCTGAAATGCCTTTTTGATTTCAGATCTTCTATGTAAGAGGATAGGATTAATCCCGAGTATTGGAAGACATTAGACCCAACCTCTGATATATCAGCGGGATTTCACCATTAAGGCAATAAGGCAGTGATCGAAGGGAGTTCGAACTGAACTAGAAATACCAACGCCTTAACACCCATTGACATCTGAAATTAAAAACCTTAAAATCAAAATCATCAAAACATGTCAATGCGAAGGGAAGTGCGTATGTGTTTATGCCCTTATAATCCCTCTCTTAGAATATGTCTTTTTATGAAGTTTATTCACCTTTTGTAACCAAGTCCAATATTTTCTGTTTAAAAAATGTTATTTCAACTTTTTGTTCGCGAAGACAGAATATGTTGATTTGATCAATTGGAATGAGATCACGCCATGGCTAAAAAATCATGCATGGGCTGATTAAATTATCAGTTTTTAATTCAATTAATCCTCTCTCTCTCTCTCTCTCTCTCTATATATATATATATATATATATATACATTGTATATATAATTCAATCCTCTTATATCTTTCACGATGTCGCTTGAAGATTTCCATTTTGGAGTGTACAATGTGATTTTATATACAACAGACTATTAGAACAAAATGTCTTTTGTTAGTTTTATCCAAACCAACACATTTTAAATTTGATAGCACATGCACCCTTTTAGTAACCTTGTTTTAGCATGCTGGTTTATGTTTGAAAGTTCCCGTGTAAGGTTACGGAAACGATATCAAATAAAAATAATATGATTATTTTTTGTGGACGAAACCACTTAAATAAAATTTGATTCGATTACTGTTCATTTTAAAGGCAGATAAATAAAAAGTGTATGCGTACCGCATAAATATTTAAAGGAAAGGGTTCAAAAATCCTAATAGTAGAGGCGTAAGCTATACTCGCAGAATCAATTTTCGTTTAATAAACAGCTTTTAAGTTCGCTCTTGTGTCTTGACTAATTCCTTTTCCTAAGCCGTCATAAAAGTTGGAAACATGAGTCTTAAAACTTATATATAACTTTTATCTTATGGCCAAAACTAATTACATATTTTTGTTCAGATATTTTTTAACTGAAAGCTCACTGGTAAATCCACAATATTAAATGGGTTACTGACTGAAAATTTATCGTTCAATAAAGTAGAATTTATTGGATTTGTTAACCCATTAATCGCCAAATCTTAAAATTAAAAGATCTTTGTCTCCGATGTCCCTGGACCCTTGCTCTTCAACTGCTATATAGATAGGCCATCAATTTTGTGTTATGTTGCCGTTGAACGTTTGTTTACAACTTGGTACAATTCAAAAGTTTCCTTAATGTATACCCTGAATTGCCTTTAAAACCAGTTTTTATACATGGTTAAATTGTCAAACACTAACAGAGGGACGAGAGCACAAAATCATAACATAATATGGTGTAATTTTACATAACTGTCACTCGCGTTTATATTTTAGTTAAACAACCAGAATGAAATTTCTTTTTTAGGCCAATTTCTGAAAATGTGTTTCAGTCAATTACACTATTTTCTAACAAAAAGCTTTCAAAATTTGCAAATTTATTTCAACATATGTCATCTGAAACGTGCTTTTTTTCTTGGGGGATGTCTCAGTATCACTAGATATTTATTTTTAACGTTCTTTATCATCATCAACATCCCTCGGAACAAGGAAAATTATACAAATCTTGTGTTTATAACATGAACATCTTCAATATTGCAAGATTCAGTTTTAAATACAGTGTTTCAAGTTTTTCTGACAAAGTACATACAGATATTGATTCAACGAAATTCATTTAACAAAGAGAAAGTTAAAATTGCTTGTATTGTTACTTGTTTGTGCATTTACAAAGAAAAATGCATTTGGACCATATGAATCGACTTATTCATGCCGAGAGGATACCAACCGAGTATTGTTGAAGACTTTTATATTGTTTACTGCAATTTAACTATATCTCATTCTATCAATAATGTATCATCGGAAACAAACTTTAAATATAATAAGAACAACAATGTTATTTATAGGTTAAACTGCATGGTTTGGTCAGATCAACATAATATTTACCAGATCCGAATATAATCTAAATATACATACATACGTATATATATATATATATATATATATATATATATATATATCCATGAAGAATCACGCATCCACGAGTACACATTTATATATAAATATATATATATATATATATATACATACACCATACACACATACATGCACATGTACATTCTCTTACCTACATATTTATACCCATTTCAAAATTATCTAAAAATACTTCACTCTTTAAAAACATGGAGTAGGTTACCCCACTTTTGTTTATGAATATACAATTTGTTATTATTTTCAGCCACTCTTCTTTCCAACCTTTCCGATTTCTTAACATGTGATATATATATGCAATAAAAGATGGAATGTTACCCGATTCTCTATTTTTTAAAATTACATATTTTTGTAGCAATAATATGAAATCTGTTATACGTTTATTGACATTGTCTTTGTTACATCCTATTATAAGGTTATTTATAAGGAGCGGAGTCAGCGCAGGCATGTTATTCCAGCGTATTCTGCCCACTGACTAATTTGTCTATAAAATTATTTAGCTGTGCAGCAGTCACAGAATAAATGCACGACTGTTTCTGTTTCTTTCTTGCAATATGAACACATATTGCTGTCAGTTATTTTCCAACTGTATAGCTTTACATTCACGGACAATATATTAAGGATAATTCTAAACTGAAATTGCCTCAAAAAAATTTCCAAAGTGGTATTTTATATATGTTCAATTGCATCTTTCCAGGAAAATACCCGAGTTAAGCTTTCCTCTAGTTTAATTCTATTAGCAGGCTCATTTGTTAATTCCCTTATAACCATATTATACACCTTACGGTCATTGACTTTTCTCAAGTCTAGAACTTGATTATTTAGTAATAAATAAAAAGTGTCTTTTATGTGACTATCATTCATATTCTCTGATTTTAGAATTAATTTCCACTCCTTTGGTACTGCTTGCTGAATACCAGATAATCAGGTATTTTTTGTAGAGTTAACTTTAAGGGTGAGATATTTCCGAAAAATTCTTAGAATCTCCATTCGGTTCGTATAAATCATGAATAAATTTAAATCCAATGTCATAAAAAAATCCAGAGTATACTGATTTACCTGCTATTTTGACAAATTTGTTATTCCAAATGAGTTGTAATAAGATTTGTTGTGCATTCACAGGCCAAAATGTAGCAATTTTATAACAATTTTTTTAAAACAATGTGAATAATATTTAGATATTTTTCTTTTCATATTAAAAAAAAATGTAATTTGGCATTCAGTTTTTCTACACCGCCAACATTTCTTAGATACATATTAGGTAGGTCAACGCATTTTGCATTTGATAACGTTTTCATTTAAATCATCCACATAATTCTTTGGCGTTTTCAATATGGCATGAATGTCTTGCATATTAATAACGCCATTTTCTTTTTCACTTACAAGTACCCCAAATTTAATCTTTGGTTTTCGTCCAAACCATATAAAATTTACCATTATATTTTTATCTTTCTTGATAAATTCTGGAGTTGGAGTTATAATATTCATAACATATACTAATTTTGAGATGCCCGTGGTTTTTATAACTGTATATCTTACAAATACTATTGAAGTTCGCGATTGCCACATATTAAAAGCAATTTTTATCTTGTCGTAGACTTTATCGAAATTGAGTTTTTGAGAGAGAGTTTCATTATATGTAAACCATATTCCTTGGATCTTTATCGCGTCCATGTAAATTCACCCATTTCATGTCTCTTAACGATAAAGCTGTAGGAATTGACTTTTCCCTACCTAGCCATGCCGCTTCATATTTATTATAATTGATTTCTACTGATGATACCTGTGCAAATTTATCTAATATTTTTTTTACTTCAGTCATTGTCAACGTCTCTTAAAAAGAATGTAGTATCATCTGCAAATAGACGTTGTTTTATTTCTGTATTACCTATCAATATTTCTTTCACTTTACTTGTTTGTCGCACCTTTATTGCCATTAATATTTATTATTTATTAATAACTAATAAAAATAAGTTTGGTGCAATAGGGTCACCTTGTCTTGTGCCTTTTCCATTTTTAAATAACCAATAGTAAAATCATTTTCATTACACAGCTCTCTCACCAATTATGTATTATCTTTATCCATCTTATGAAATGATTTCCAAACCCAAATTTCTCGAGTCCAGAAAACAGGAATACATGATCTATCGTGTCAAAAGCAGGGGCAAAATCGACCGCAAACATTACAGCATTACAAGCTTCTAAATAACAGTAATCTATTATATCATTTATTTGACGAATTGTATCTGATATTCTTTGTCTTTTATAAAGGCAGTTTGATCCTCATCTATTATTTTGGTAGGTTGTTTTGTAATCGTTTTACTAACGTTTGCTTAATATCTTTGCATCCACATTAACTAAGATGATTGGCCTCCCTGAAGTTAACCGGCGATTATCATTTCCTGGTTTTTCAATAAGCGTGATTACCGCTTGTCTTTGACTTGGCGACAAGGAATCAACAGCGAAACTTCTGTTAAAGGAATGTTCAAGGTCATCACCAATTAAATCGAAAAAAGTAATATATAATTCTTTTGGTAGTCCGTCGTTGCCAGGAGTTTTATTGTCCTTCATTTCCTTTAAGCTATTTAAAATTTCTTTTTTGCTTATTAATCCCTCACAAGCATTTAATTCTTGTTCTGACAAAATGGGTAAGTTTAATTGTGAAATTAAATCTACACAATCGCTCTTTTTAATAGCATTTACATTCTTAAATTTATATTTAAAAAAAATTTAATTTCATCCATAATTTTTTTCTCGTTTACTTCTTCTTTATCATTTATAATCAATTTTCTCAGAGTAGATTTCTTCTTATTCTTGACCATAGTGCCAAAAAAATATTTAGAACTTCACTCTCATTGTTCTAAAAATTCGACTCTGGATCTAACAATTAATCCCCCAGTGTATTTGTCATAATATTCTTCGATTTCTTGACAAATGGTGGTATAGTTTTTAATAGTTTATTTTATCAGAAGCTGATAAGTTCATTTCTGCGTCTTGTAATTTATTTTCTTAAATATATAGCCTCCATTTTTCTCTCCTCCGCTTCATCTTTCAGAAACTAATAGAAAATTGATTTATTTTTAATTTTAAATAATCCCACCACGCATTTTCATCAAAATTGCACCTTTCAGTTCTCTGTAATAATTTAATGTGATCTCTTAAACCTGTAACATAATCTGTGTCTTTCAGTAAGGATTCGTTTTACTTCCAATGTGATGGGCCATAAAATGCTTTTTGAGTATTGCAGAAATCGGAAATAACGGTAGAGTGAACAGTAAATATTGCAGGCCTAATGTTAACATCGGTCACATTTGCATTGAAACAGGTGAAACGAAAATACAATCCAGCCTTCGTTGTCTGGGGGGATTTGTTGACCTCCATGTATATCTACGAGCATCCGGGTTTCTTACTCTAAACAGGTCAATTAAATCAGTACTGCGTGTAAGATAAGTAACACGTTGGATCGATTTCGTCTTAGGAGTCTACGTATCACCATCTGTGTCGAGATGTGAAAGACATACATTAAAATCACTACCCCAGACAATTTGTGTTTCCGGATATATTTGTATGTTTGTTAATATTTCCAAGATATTATCATAAAATATTACCTGTTGTATTTCGGTGTTAGGGGCATAGGTATATAAAGCAACGTCCTTCTCCCTTGAACTAATGCTTGTACGATAATAAAACGTCCGTCTTTAACCACATTTTAAAAAAATCCTGAAATTCTAAATCTCGACCTACAAGTAACAATACACCTCTTGCCTGATTTGTTCCATGAGAAAAATATGAATGTCCAGACCAATCTTGTAACCATTCTGATTGATTCCACAGTATCTGTACAGTAGGCTTCCTGCAGAAAAATTACACTTTTTGCTCCTCTGTTGTTCAACAACCAATTATAGATATCTAGCCTTTTCTTTTTCTTCTAATTTCTTTTACATTAAGTGTGATAACTGAGAAATCCGATGTACAGAAAACGCTTAACATTGTAGATTGTCAATGTCTGCAAATTGCTCAATACAGGCCAAGCACTAATACGCAAAAAATACATGAATATCCATATAAGACATATATATATAATTAATATACATCTAAGGTGTATATTCATACCCAGTGTACCTATCTCCCTATTACTAAGTCCAAGGGAACAAGTGGTTAGCGTACTTTTTCAGAGTACTTTGTTATTTTGATATCTATTACTAACAGAATACAAGATACATAAGAAAGCACGTGACATAATTCTATAATATACATAAATGTGAATGTAAGAGCATGTGACGCTTTTAGAAAAGAGAACAAAGACATCAGAGTCTTTAATAGGCAAAATGATGTGTAAACAATTATAGTAATTAGAACAAAATCACTGAAGTGAGACTTGAATAAAAAAATAAACATTGCCGAGAATTGAAAATATATAATTTGAGATGGGTTAGATTTTTTTATTATAACATGGAAGATCGGCTCCTTTTGTTATGGTATGTTCTACGTATCACCAAGAGTTTTTTTTTGCAGCATTCAACATATATACATATTCTTTATACATTCCATAGTTAAAATTTCTTTTCTAGTGTATACACATCTGCTATTAATGAATAATATCAATTAGTCAAAGGATAATTATACAAAATAAAAAACCCACTTGCTCAAGTACTTTGTGTGTAAAATAAAATTTGTACTAGCAGACACTTTAAATTATTTTCTTTGAAATAATTAAAAAAGCTTCTTTAGTGTATACTTTCATAATCATAAATAAATAACGGACGGTCATGTTCTTATTGCTCTTTTTTCTTGATTAATTTCTTGGTAAAACGCTATTACAGGTCAATTTCCTGGGAGAAATCCGAGATTATTCAAATTAACATTTGAGAAAGGAACTACGACAAATAAAAAATCTGGTTTTAACACTGTTTTTTGATTACGTTTCAAGGTGTTACATACATCGTATTTCGTTAAATTGATTGTTTTGCTTTACATTTTTAAAATCTTCCAAACAAAAACATAAAGCATTATTTATATATAGCAGAATGGGGAATATTCTGAGGATTCAAAATGTTTATATATCATTGGGGCATATATTTATTTTCATACAAATTTTAAAGAGCTAAATTGAATGCAGTGCTTTAGGGTTAAGCTCAGAGGGCATGATTTATATGAAGTTAAATTAACATGAGTTCCCAAGGTCTAAATTTTTGTCGTTACATATACATCGGGAGTGTTAGATTACAGTTAATTAGTTCAGATCCGGTTTTTATTCTACTTGGTTATACCACGGACTTACAAAAAAAAACGGCACGTGCACATTATGGCCAGGTTTACATTTCGCGATTTGCACATATTTAGTGACGTGATTTGCGAGGATTCCATATACACGATCTCAACGCCCAGTAACAGAGTATATACAGTTTAGTGTATATATAATATTATACAAAATATTTAATATGTAAATTTATTTCAATATTGAAATATATTGACAGCAATCAGAAATTTTACAGAGTTCTCATATCTCAGCATAATACTATTAAGCACGGAATATATTGACACGGTTTTAACAACTACCTTGAGGTACTTCAGCTTAATCCTTCACGTTCACAACTTTAATGTGGTTTAAACTTTGCATAAAGACGTCGCTTACACAAATCATCTGAAACTATCATAATATGGTTAAGGAAGACCTTATTAGCAAATCATAAAAAAGCATATAAATTAGGGACTCAATTAATCCAAAAATATTAAGGACTGCATACAGACATTCTGGGGTGCCGCATACTAATAATCATTGGTCAAAATTTAACCTCTGTTTGACTTAAGGTATGCTTGGACGTAAAGTGTTCTTATCCTATGTGAGAAAATGCGATGTCTTTGTTAGAACAATTACAGTTGTTAAAAAATTAAGCTGTCATGTATGATAATACCATGGAGGTTCAGCTGGTCGTTATTAATTAAAGATTATATGCGTTTTACAATAGTGGCTATGCCAGTCGCATATGAAAATTGTATTAACTAAGGGGTGGTAATATATGATGTATTCAAAAGTTTTAATTCGAAAATTTGAAAATATCATACAATACATATTGAAATAAATATGACAAAATATATCTTGCAGGGAGCTTACATGGCCTGATGTTTGTTTAACGGAATAACATGCGGGATTAGACATGTATGTTTATGGTATTTTTACACCCAACAAGTCGCAGTGATCACTTGGCGAGTGCATAATTTTATGGCTGTCATTGAAGTTCCTCTAAGTAGTCCTAAAGTGTTCACATATTTCATCAGAATACCCTGACAAAAATAATAGACTAGGTTTTATAACTACGCTACCTTCATTAATGAATTATTATTATTAACAAAACGTTACTTTACGTGCCCTCCGAATCGCTCTCAATTCTTGAAATGTCCGTGTTATTTGAAGCACGATCTTGTTTATCAGATCTCGTGGAAATTAATTTCCCTTTTGTTTTCCAGATTAATGACAGTCATTCTAGATCTTCAAACATTAATGGTAATGGGTTATCATCTTAATAACTTGTCATATTTTATTGATGTCAACTTAAACTTTCTGTCACTGAATCGGGTCACTGTTTTCAATGAACTTGAAATTATATTTAAACTAGCTGCTCCCGTGGAAAATCCACGGCTCTATCTGATGCATATTTTTGTAATGGGCTGAAAGGAAATAAAGGACGCATATATTAATCCTCAGGTTTTTGCAGGAACTTTTGTCATGTATTTCATTTATAGGATATAAAGATTACTTCTGCTAGAAATCTACAGGAACACCCTCCCCTCCCCAAAACATCAACATCGAAAGAAAAATTGTTCTATCCGATAAATCACAAAAGAATAATTTTTTTTCCTGATAAACAACATAGGTTCGACAGCTTCATTGCTTGCGAAATATCGTAGATATAACGATTGTATAAATAAGCATTCTACCGTGAAATTATGTGAAAGATGCTTTGTATTAGTTGAAGCTCAGGCGACATCGTGAAACACGATGTTTATTCAGTGTAGTCAGTTGAGGGTATACCCTAAGGCATGTTAACAGACACATGCGTTATTTGTATAAACATGCATACGTCGTTGAAGTCTCTTGCACGCAAAACGTATAGCTGCCAATGAACAAAAGATAGGCCCAGAAAAATATATTCCAACAGAATTAAGTTTTGGTTTAAGTACTGTAAATTGTCATGGAATAAACACGTCTGATGCAAAATTGACAACTCTCCCAGATAAAAATAAAGCAGTTTGACATATTTCGATAAAAGCATATAGCAAAGAAACCACATCAGGCTTGGTTCGTTGCATTGTCTTTCAGCAAATCATCGCTGAATGTAATATACAGATTTTGATGAAAATTTGAGAGGGATAGAGTAAAACTGCATCCGTACCCCATTACATTTTTGGAGGTAATCGGAATAACCATAATATATATTTTTTTCTTAAGTGCCATAATCACATTTCCACAAAGGAATAATTATAAGGGGCTATTTTTTGTCCCCGGGTAGAAGCCGCCCATTCGTATGCAGTTGTTCGGCCACGACAATGTTTTACATGAAACGTGCACGTTTGAACGAACGACTGATTAGTAGATTCTGGCTGAGGTCTCAAAGTCCCCAAGAGACTGAGGACTTTTAGAAGTGTGTGCAATCCCCCCCCCCCCCCCCCGGGGCTTCCTTTTGAAAAAAAAAATCTTTTTTTTCAAACAACCCATAATTCGGCCGAACTATTTAAAGAATGGTTATCATGGGAATATAAATGTATAAAAATCAACATACCTGTAAACTAATAAAACGCTGATCGTGTAAAGGGTCTCAGCTCCGTGTGTCCACTCAACGGAATTGTGCTCCCTATTAAAAGATTCATGTTGACATGTGTTCCGCGCTTGAGTTTAAAATCTTTACTCCCTTTTGACAGAGTGAAATTCCCTAACAGGCGATTTCATGGAAATAGGATTCAGTAGGGATTACAGGTCGCCTGCTGAAAAAGCGTGACAGGCGAAAAATGTTTTGCTGAACATTTGTAGATGGTTAGGGTGAAGACATATCAACAGTCCATTTCATTTTGGAGGTAATAAGAATCACAATAATATATATTTTCTTATAAACCATTATGACAAAGGACCATTCGTTTGTCCCCGTGTGGAAGCCACCCGCAAGGTGAACTCATGTTACTGAAGCATGACAGTGTTCACACATGAAATGCTTACACGTGAACACATGACTGATATTAAAGGAGATCCTGGTGGAGGTCTGTACGCCCTGACGACAGATTCTAGTTTGAAATCAATTTAAAGATGTAATGGTGATATTTTTTCATGTATCACCATTCCTACAGACAACGGATCTTAATAAATATATGGATCCAGTGCCTAGTATTGACCAAACTGAAAAAGCCCTCGCATTGAAAGCGGAGTCATGTGGTCTTTGGATTAAAAACCTTTACTTCATTTTGTGAGAGAGAACATTCCTTTAGAGGCAAAACATTGGATATGGGGGATCAATTGGGATTATAGCGGACCCGCGTGACCGCTAATTGTACGGATATGCCTTTTGGGCTGGACATGCGCTCTGGCCACGGACTTAACAGGCCAGTGAAAATCCCCAAGTCGCCTCCTGAAAAAGCGTCACAGGCGTGGAGGACCTTGCAGCACAAAAGAAATAGGGGCACCTAATATGAAAATATTAAAATTATTAATTATTAAGCTTAATAGGGCATAATCCCGCAAAATAAACCAAACATGTCCTAGAAGAGCACACCACCAATAGGCCTACGTCTAGCGAATTTAGAGAGTCAAATCAAAACGGAAGCAGGTAAACCGTGGTCTCGAAAAACCCATCTCCGTATTAATTATATAGAGATGATTTCCCATGAGGAAGAAAAAAGGCTCAACAGGAATACTTAAAACAGGGCTTTGTACGGAGGCCACTTTTTATCTAAGTGACAGGTAGATTAGCAAATGTAGACAAATGACTGACAAGAATGACAGAAGGGATTTTTTTTTCAGGTGTATGTTTACAAAAAATATGTTTTTGCAATGCGACTATGGAAACCTTAATGAAAATTAAGTAACCACGGAGTTTTGAAATATTAGGTAATTATAGAGAGAATTTGGCAAACATGTAGTACTAAACATATTAAAAACAAACAAAAAAAAAATGAAGAGGGATTTTACAGGGCGTGTCTTTTATGCAATGAAATCGGGCTCGGCAAGACCTATGTTAATAATGTTTTTACATTCATTGTATCCTGACTTAATTAATGATAGCTATCAACATATCGTATTTTCATTTTTTTTTTTATTTTGAAGTGCCTATAGGAACTATAGTGTTCTCATAATTCATCAAAATACCCTGATACAAAGAACATACTTGATTAGATGAAAAGCTTCTTAATCAATTAATAATTGCTGGCAAATCTACATTTAACGTTTGATTTAAGCTTTCTATGTCTCAGATTCAATTCAGAGTAGATTCAATTGGCAAAAATTTAATTATTTGTTCTTATTATATGATAAACAAGGGAAAGCCTTTATTGCTTTTGAAAGTAGGTCTTTTGATCGGCTTTTTGTGGCTCAGTGGGTAGCGCACAGGACTCAAAGCCGAGGCGGTGAGATTTTTCATTGTGCCCCCCCCCCCCCATCCCCCGCGGATGAACGCTCTGCAGGCTTAATAGGAAGACCGTGCCGAATGGCCGTGTTTCAATGGCCGTGTTTCACTCACTCATAATTTGCACAGACGGTGGTTCTGCCCTGCAGCTCAAAAAAAAGCCAACCCCTATCCCTATATCGGTGATTTGCCACAATCATGCCGTGCAACCTTCGGATCACAATATTTTTGAAATGCCTTGACAGATTTGGATGATCTTGGTATAAAGTTGTGTTTTCAAGCATGGCCGACATAATAAGCATAATTTTACGGCCATCTAAGGTCAGAATCAAGGCCAAAGGTCAAGGTCACGGTCACGTTGAGGCCCTAAAAGCAGATGATAGCCTGATTTTTGCTCGAAATATATATATATATATATATATATATATATATATACATATTATTATTATTATTATTATTATTATTATTATTATTATTATTATTTTGACACAATCGCACAGTTCTTCGGGAAATTAATTGAGTTTCAGATAAAATAGTTCAAGGTCAAGGTCATCAGGTATACGAAACAACTTATAGGGTCAGCTTGATCCGTTTTGTGGTAATACAGACGAGTCTGAGTATACTGATTAATCAGTGGATGATTCTCTGATTCACTGGCGGAACGTACATAAACTTCAATGTTTGAAACCGGTTTCAAACCTGAAAATTAGTTCTTCTTAATACCTATTGTAGATATTACAACCAACTGGTTTAAGACAAAGGACCCATGGTTATGAAAGTTTTTGATAAAATCCTACGATATAGGGAAGAGGACTGATGTCAATTTAAATAATTTACATTTGGAAATGGAGTGCTATTGCCAAACAGGTTTTGACTTGGCCTGCTGCTACATGGGTTTATGGCCTTAATTTATGTTTAAAATATGTTAATTTATGTTCTACACACTGAACTTAGCAAGAGTCTTCGGACAATTATTAACACTGTAGACATATTGAGAACTTGTCTAAGCTCTGATTTGTTTAGTCACATTTGTAAAGTTTTATTTTCTTGATACATATATCTGAATATATATATAAAAAAATGAAAAGTAATCTCAGCTGTGAAATTAATACACGTAAAAAATACCCTAAGGATCAGAACACCCAGTAAGTTATACAAGGAGCAAACTTGAGATGAGGATATAAAGGGATCTTTAATATAAATGATGATTATTTACATAGAATATCATGTGACATCTGCTGCAGCCTGACTCTTAATATCATTAGTCAAACATATTGTTTTCTTTAATGAGTACTTGTCTGAGTAAAATTTTGATATATTATATTTATTCTGAATTTTTCAAATAATAACAATTAGCAAACTGCTAAACACTTGGTAAAGACCTGTAAATTTAGATTATTGTAATATAAACAACTGCTGCCTAATCTATCATTCACTTGCTTCATATAATCCCTAGAAGTGTAGGTCAATTTTATTCATTTTTTTTTTCATTATTTAGTTTGAAATGATACCCAAATATACCCAAAGTTGACTAAATGACACATCATCCCGGGAAGGGGGGGGGGGGGTGTTAGGGCAGAGGGAAACCCCATATAAGCTGAGCTGGGCATAACACCGGGCTGTATAACTCAGTGTACTGGGTTAGGTTGATGTAAACAACAGTTGACATGGTCTGTGAAAATTTGAAAACAGATCTTCATTTCTTTATCAATTAAATCTATTTCCGGATCTTTTACAAAATGCAATTTATTTGGGCCCATAACTTCACGGAATTACGTTATACTGACCTAATTTCTAGTATGTACATAGAAAATATATACATGAATGATTATATCAAATATCAAACGATTACCGCCAGTGGTTTATACATTTGGCACTTTTGAAATGTAACGGTAGGGTGTTCATGGAAAACTGGAAAGAACGAAGTGACCCAGTTTCAGGTCTGGTAGGAGAAATTAGGGACATCTAACACTGTGTCAACTTTTGGATCTGTAGATCTAACGGTTTTAAAACGTGTCCTGTTAACGGGTGTCCGGACGGCACGACAGATGGACAGTCGGATGACGGACCATGACTATGGCTAAGATAACCGTATATAAAAATGTAATAATCATGGGCTAATGATATACGAGGTAGTCAATAGATGTAATGGAAGATTTAGCAAAATCCTAGTAAACCAGTACACTACATCTTAAAGATATTTAAAAAAAACAAGTCAACACGCGGTTTACATATCTGGATGTTTTTGTAATTAAACACATCCGCCAAGACTAAAGTTAATTTTCAAACACCAAATGTCTTTTGATTTCATTAAACATCGCTAATGTTCGATTTATGTTTTGACATAATTGTCGTAATTTTGATACCGATTTATCATCGAAGAATCGCGAAGATATTCATAAAATTCATGCATGACTTTGGAACAGCTGAAATACGGAATATAATGGATTTTATATCTTTCTTCCTGACTGAATATTGAAAATAATTGAAATGATTATTATTGTTAGTAGCAGGTAGATTAATATTTGTTTAAAATGGCTGACAAATATGACAAAGAGTTGCTCACCTCAGTGTATTTGATCACGGACATAATCCTTTTTGTATCCATAATTTTGTCGTATTTAAAAAAAAAACATTGAGTGATGATATACTGGGTACTTAGTTAGGTAAAAACTTATAGTCCAACACATATTGACAAAAAAAAATAAAAAATTTGAATAACTGAAGGGGGAGCTTATAAAGAATTTGAATTTAAGCTCTGACCTACAGCTATCACTCTTTGTCCATCATCCGTCCGGCCATTAACAGGGCATACATTGTAAAAATAGGACTAAGAATTAGAAACTTGACATCCAGTTTATGATGTATGGGGTAATCAAAGGATTTAATGGGGAGGTTTTTGAAGAAAAGCTACACAGCACACTTAGGAAATAACAGAGCAGTGGCGGATCCAGAAATTCAAGAACAGGGGGCGCGAATACTGCGTTTGCGGTTGAAGATTATTATGAAAACTAAGTTCCAAAATTGTGCATTTTATCTTTTTTGTAAATTTAATATATATTATATAAATACAAATTACATAAATTATATATATATATATATATATATATATATATATATATATATATATATATATATATACTATATATGGATCCACCACTGCAAGAAGTACAAAACCTAATTGGCAAGAGAGCTTAAACCCCTTTCACAAATACACGTTCTTGCCACCACGATCACCACGTTCTCGGGAAACGCGGTGGTCGCAGTGTTGAACGTACAATGGTCTCCAGAGGTCGTCGTCAGGTCGAAATGATCGCCAACCCTCTACGACAAAGTTTTTCTGTAAAACTTGAGCGCGGTCGAATGGAACGTACAAAAAATGAAGTGGACGTTCAACGGACGTACGAAGGACGTACATAGAACGCGGGTGGTCACCACAATTTCGTGACTATATTGTACTTCCATACTACGTTCATTGTGCGCTTTTACTACGTCCTCCGCGCCTTCTCGGCCTTTTCAATACGTTCTCTTTACGTCCAGGGAGTCCCAAGTAGGTTCTCTTCACGTTCTGTGTACGTTCATTGCGTCTTTTGTACGTTTTCAGCACGTTCTTACTACTTCTTCACGACGTTCTTTGAATAAATCCAATGTTGTATTTAAATAAATAGTTGCAAAAAAAGTAAAATCCAAATATCTAAACGTTACATAATAATTCATGAACCTTGTCCAAAATCCTTATTCCACAATACCCAAAAATTTAATAATTTATTGTAGTTTAGAAAAAATAAAAAAAATATTAATATATATATATACTAGTTTCTTTCTTTTTTTCCTGATGGTTACATCACTCTTCATTGGTGTAACAGTTGTCAGATATAGGAAATATTGTGTATCTTGTTCGGTAGACCAAACTACTTTATTATAATCCGCTGTGTATTCATGAGCATTAGTAATCTGATAATATACGTTGATGTATACTGCAGTTAATCACAGGAAAAACCCTCTCATTTGAAGTAACATAAAGGATATAAGCATAACACGGGGAACATGAATAACTAAGACTAATTGGCATGTGTTTATCAAATAGCTGTGAGCAATTACATTTTCGTATTATAAGAGCGGAAGCTAATGTATTCTTTCATTTTTACCATTTAGGTATTCTCATCTTGTACCAACTGTTGAACTACTGGGTGTATAAATAAATTTGTAATTTTATATTTTAATATTTACTTTTCCTGACCACATTTTTAGACTACGGGACAAGGGATATATACAAGTAATAATTTCTATTGAAAAGGCAAATGCACAATCAACTTTTAGTTATGACATAACACAAAATGTTAATTAACTTCCAATTTTTGCATAAATTTCAATTGTACAAAACCACATTTTAACATAGCAACAATTATAATCGTTTAGTGTCTCTTGTTATGAACTGAAATGTAGCTTTAAAAATTGTATCGTTCTGGGAAAACACTTGTAGCCATGGCACAGCGCCTACAGCTGGACGAATTCGGGATGGACGACATTCCGAATAGACGACATTCCGAATTGAGGACGACATTCTGAATGGACGACATTATAACTTAATATGTAATAAGGGTTAAATTGATACTGTGATAAAATGACACATTACCCTAATCCTAATCTAACCCTAAAAACCTAAAACCAAAACCTAATCCTAACCTAAACCAAGTCGTCCAGCTGGAATGACACCAATAAATAATCCCTCACATGTTTTGCTGCATTTGTTGCTCTGTTGACACGGCCTGGTTGAACGTTCATTTTTAAGTTTTGTCCCTGGTGCCAGGAACCAGGTATCCCCTGTAGGTCCTCGCTGCGTGAGAAAGTATTTTGCAAATCAGGATAGCGTCTCCGCATAATATTTTGCAGGCAAACACAAGCCATAGTTACACTTTCAACATTCTTTGGAGACAGTTTCAGAATAGTCAACAAACAGGCAAATCGCGGCACTTATATTCCAAAGGCGTTCTCAACCACTCTCCTGGCTCTAGAAAGCTTGTAGTTAAATATCTGCTCTTCATCTGTTAGTTTTCGTCGACTGTAGGGCTTCATAAGCCGGGTCCTGAAGTGGAAAGCATCATCTCCGATAATAAAATCATTACCGTCTTGTAGTGGTGTGGCTGGAGTGAAAACAATAGTACCATCCTCTATTGTAGTCTTCATTTAGCAGGTCCCGAAAATCTGACCTTCCGAACATGATCCGTTAGCACCGACATCCACCCAAATGAATGTGTTTTCCGCATCAACAATGGCCATCAAAACAATGGAATTGACGCCTTAATAGTTGTAATATGTTGATCCGCCTCTCAAAGATCTTGCCTGCATTCTTTGCCGTGAATGTGTGAAAGGGGTATTACTGAGCCTGACATTTGTATAATAAAATCACACCCGGGAAGACCCAAGTTGTCAGCTTCAGAAAAAAAAAAAGATTTTGTAGTTAACTGAAGGTAGGGTTGGTTCCTTATGTTTTGGGAATTGTAAATCACATTCTGACTGAAGAATGTTAATAAAAAATCTGCCATTTTTTTTTAATTTTTACTGTAAAGACACGAGCGAGCATAATTGATAAATTATTTCTGGGACTAACCTAGATACATATCTATACATGTAATGTTTTTATATGTTCAAAAAATATTTAAACATATTTATCTATTCTGTTGTTGGTATCGGCAGCAACTTTATTCTTACTCTAAGGTTTTGCGTAAGGGCTTATCACACAGCATGTCATATGTCGTAGATATCAATGAACCCTTCCACATAGGCCGTGGAAGGCCCGACATCTGAAACAAATGCTTCCCAAAATCTCCCAAGTTATTAGTCCCCCGCCGTAGGAGGACGGACTACTTAAATGGACCGAGTCTGTCCGCCACATTCTCATTTCTCTAAGTGCCTCGCTGCTTCTTCACTAAATTTCATAGAATTACTCAGTACATTACTGACATGTGATTATAACCTGCGGGTTGCTCAATCTCTGTTCACGACTTCCTGCGCTCTAAATGGTTATTGTCCTCCTTCTACAGATAAGTTAGTAAAGAGGAACAATTTAGCCTTCAGATTATGCAAGAATCTTTTGGCTAGAAGAATTTAATGAATACTATATTGAACAGAATTAATTTCAGACTGATGTTTCTACCGGGGTTCAAATTTTGCAGATTTTGAAATTTTCTTTCACCGGGTATCTCTAAGACCCTTGCTGCTTTCTTTACCAAATTTTACAGACTTACTCAGCACATAACTGACATGGGTTAATAACCCGCATGTGGTGCCATCTCTGTTTCCGACTTCAGATTATGCACACTTCAGATTAGAGGGGGGGGGGGGGTATGGTAATTGTTACAACACTTTAGTGTATACATGGTGCAGGGGTAATCTAAAGCCGTTTGTTTTCTTATGTTTATTTAGATATTTATTTTATACATTAAATTAAGTATTCTGATAACGGAACCGCTACTTATAATAATAACAATACTGATATTTTAATGATTATTTTTATCTAATTGTCACAATCCCGTTGTACAATATGTGAGATGAGTCATCTTTCCCTGCGGATTAGAAAAGCATAAGATATAAAATAGTTATTCTACATAAAATGGTTTGATAGTTACGCGAGGCCAAAACCTTATATCAGGTAGGAAACCCCCACAGGTGCATCCGACATATATATACGTCGTGGATATACATAACAGCGGTTTTGCTTAAGCTGTTCCAGTAATAAGTTAGAAAACGATGATCTCCCGGTACACAAGCTGCTAGTTTTATTATATCCTCATGTTTATAAAATGTTGGGGTCCGCAAAATATTCAAAACACATTCAACAAAGACATCTGGAAGAATTACGTCAGACGAACCAGTGTTTTGCAACAACCTATCAACTTCCGCACATAAAAAAAACACCTTTGGTTACAAGGTTGTTCTGTTTGTCGACATGGGCGCATGTACAATGTTTACTAACAGCTTCCAGATAAGCAAGCTCATACGACCGTCACAAAGGCATTGTAAACATCTTTCTTAGCAATAATGACCTACAGTTCATTAATATATACACAGAGTAAATCATATAAGGCAGGTGAATAGCTGGCTTTAAGGTGACATGTGCACCATGTGGTCTGAACCTCTGATATAACTGGCTTCTTGCTTTACCGGCAATCTCTGTCCTAGGGACTCCGTTCCTCAGAGACATTTGTGACGTTCCCAAACAGTAATATATTCAATCCATCTGTTCTTGTCGCGATAAAGTTAGAAATGATCATGCAATCTGGGATACCCACAGAGAAAAGTTTATGTAACAAAAAAGTGATATTTATTTTTAAAATATTAAATTTAAAAAAATAGATATAGATAAAAAATGTTATTAGTCTCAGTATAAATTGATATATAACAAGTCGAGAAAGCCAAATGACAAAGTGAATTGAACTTTTCTTGCAGGTGAATCTCCTGTGCAGACCACTATGATGGGAAGGCTGCAGGACATATATACACAAAAACACGCACAATAACAAAAATATGGCCATTGCTAGTCAATCATGAAAAAAGTTGATGAAAAACATAGCAGCATGATAAACCTAATATTTTCGACATTGCTTGTTCTTTTCAGTTATCGCTAGATAATTTATATTTTTTTGTTATATTCTATCCACCGCTACAAGCATTTGTAATTTGATAGGGCAATCAGTCTGTCTCGCCGTCGAAATAATCAATCATAAAAGTTAATGAAAAAGGCAACGGTCATTGTCTATTTCTTGATGCAGGGACACTGGTATATAAATTGATCCGGCCTGCCTAATGGTAATATATTCACTCGGGAGACCAGGTTTTTAAAATTTATTTCACGTCTTCTTTCTTGCGTTCATACATCAAGTTAAGCATACATCTTATTTCTTAAAACGCACAATAACTATAAACGCTATTGTATTTTATAAAATTTTTAAAAGTCCTGAACCATGTTTTAATCAACTTAGAAGATATATTCGGCATATTTAACATGACAAAAAGCGAACAGCATTTTGTATATATATATATATATATATATATATACACTAACTAATAAAATATAGCTTTATCCTCTTGGAATAGACTAATTACCTGCATGTTGCATAAGTTAAAAGATCTGCCTTCTCGATTAATTAATTACTTTTTTATATAGCGGCGTTTTTTATTTCACTTTTACCAGATTAAATTGATATAATCCGTTTAGGAATGCATGTCAGTTGCGAGCAGAGGAAATATTCAGCAAGAAAAGTCAGTTTTCGTCCTAGGTATTCGTTACGGGTCAGATAACGTAATCAGATGGTACAAAGTTTATAATGAGGTGATTAATGTCCGAAGGAAACGGAATACGGTGCATATGTATTCAATGCTGTGGTTGGTTTCATATTCATGATGAAGCATTTTCTCGAAATCCGCCCCAAACCTCCTCCTTTTAACAACTTTTTTTGGTATAATTTCTCCAAGATCGCGATGCGATAAACCCTTCGCCAAATTTCCCAAATTCCCAAATGTCTTATTGTTCAGGAGTTATTAGAAAATATGGAAAATAACCCCCACGCCCGTTAGGACACACTTGGCATGCATCGATTAAAAGGAAATTTGTGAGGCGTGGCCACAGCGCAGTTACGTACCAACGGTTTGTGCTACCGTCAGGTAAAATATATATTAACACATGAAAAAATACTGTTATTGTAAAAAGACTGCACATGTATGGCTAAACATATCCTATTAAGCCCTGAATACTTGACCCGTTAGTATATCTGAAGTCGGATTTGCAAACATGTCACTAGGGAACTGCAGAAAAGGCAATGACCTGATCTTGTTTGGGTGAAAATCTGTAAAAGATTATCCCCTTCCATTAGTCTGAATTTAAAACCGATGGACTTTAGCCTTACATGTCCAGGAAACGAACCGGACCCTTCAATATGTATCGTCTCATTACAACATTAGGCCGTCTGCTGAGAAATAGACGGAGTACCATTGAGTTAATGCTACATATTTCATGAAGCCAACTGGCGTACTGATAGTATAAGAGTGTCAACCCCGGAAGCATTGGTGATGGGGGAACTGAGCCGTGAGTAATATGTTCAGAACGCCCGGGTGTTATGGAAGCCAGTAAAGTATACGTTCAAGATACATTTATTTGGTGCCTATAGCCTTCCTATAAAAACTCAATAATAGGTATTTGAATATGTTAAAATGATGCTCATTTCATTTTGATTAAGACCAATTGAAACATCCGTGGTTGTAAGCACACTATTGAGATGATGGAATTTAATTTGTTTACAATATATTTGTCTTTAATTTTTTTGAGTTAACATTCTTTCAATTTTTTAGCTGTATACTCTTGTCTTACATTGTTTTTCCTTTTTTTTCAGCCACATCTAGAGATCTGTATATTAAATTCTACTGTCTATATATATATATATATATATATATATATATATATATATATATATTTGTAAATTATATATTATAATTTAGTATATATACATATAAGTATAATTTCGATCTTTTTACATGACATTCAGGTGAATAGCGCAATGTGTAATCATTATGTTTTGTATTCGAAGTGCAAACAAGACCTAATTACCAATGAAGTCGCAATGTAAATTTTTAAATATTAACTTCTCCTTATTTTTCCTGACGACTTCTAGTTCGGTAGGTTATCACTGCGTTGTCTAAAATTGAAATTTAATTACCACTAACGGATCATTTCATCTGCAGAATATCACAGGTGTCACGGAGACATGGTTTATTCACTAGTGATATAATGTCTATCATGTCATCCCTCAAGCGGAATATATAATTAACACGGCAGTGAGCATCAAAAGTGTGACCTCTAGGAGTGAAGAGACGGCAGAGGCGCCGACGCTTAGTGCATCCAGGAGCCGACGAACTGATAGGAGGAGTCATTGATCTCAGCGTGGATCTGTTTGTCTGTGTGTCAGGAGTCTGGTATCATTCTTGTCCCCACGATAGCGGTTTGACAGTTTCCATTTCCTCACAGGAAATACAGGCAGACTATCGTAGAAACCCAGGCGCCATCTCGAATAAACATTTTTGGGATCATTGAAAAAGAGCAACAAGACTCGAAACGTAAAAAGTGAAACTATTTTCCCTGAAAGGATCCATGTCGATAACATTAGGAACGTGCTAGTAATAAAATGTTTAAAGACTTTGGCAGGTCGGCACGATCACATGTAAACGCGTCCTTATTTTCAATCTCTATTTCAACTGAAAATCATTTGATAAAAAAAGCAGTTTCCGTTTAAAGAAAAAAGTCGCTGCTACTATATACTACTATAATTACTACTTTCATGATTCTACTACAACCGTTAATTATCATAATCGTTTTAATTATAATTGTTATTTTTCTTCTTCATCATATTCTTATTATTCTTAATTTTAAACTAGTATAAAGATTACTGTTACGGAACCTAATATAAACAAATCACGTATGCGTGATGAACACAACTTTTGTAATGGAGATAAAAAAATCAGATTCTGTAACACTAGGCAGCGTGAAATGTCTAGGGGAATGAATAAAGAAGTCAGTGGTTTCTTGTGAATAAATAACTACAATTTATTCTTAAAACAACCCTAACATTACAATACACTAAATCAATACAATTATACAGCATAACAGCGGTATAACAACAAATCCATACAATCACACAGTAAAATAAACAATGTGCACGGTACCTGGATACAACCACCGTCATGACGATAAGTCCTTTTAAATGTATATGCCGGATGACAAGTCCATACCAATCGTCTCGGAGAATAACAGTCCAATGTAAAGCTCTTGTAACAATCCAGCAAAGTAAACCTGAGGCAGGCAACATTAAATTGTATAGAGTTAGTAATAGTAGAATCCCTGAAATTACTGGATAATCGGAAAGGTCCCACAAACTGACATACACACGTCTGTGCCCGCTGGAATCTTCTCACCATTCTCTCGGTTTAAAACACAGCCCCCTATTTATAACTTCTCATCCCAAGCCGAGAATTTTCCACTTCTCGAACAGTCTAAAGGATCTAACATAATACATAGTAAACACGCGTTACAGGAATCATCTAATAGAACATCGCTGTGTCTCCACATACCAGGGTCCACACGTGATCTCGTCCAGGCGAGAAAGCCCCAAACTAGCATGACAACGAGGGTTCAACCAGTACGGATTAAACTGGGAATGCCATAAGCGGCCAGACACAGGCGCTACAACACGAGTTACGCCCGTGTCACACAATAAAAAGGGCACCTGTAACATAATATATAGCGACATTTCAATAACCACTAATTTCCATAGTACATACAAGCATTAAAATATTGACATAATGTAAATAATAAATAAAAATGATAATACAAAAATGGCAGAAGAGATTTAATTTAATTAATTATTTTATTATTTGAGATAGGTTCCTACATTTAAGTTCTCTTATCATAATTATGAAGATATAAGAAAATCTTTAATTTATTCATAAACAAATATAAACACGTCTATAGAAAACAAATGCGGAAACAATGCACCTGCAAGGCATGAAGACCATTGAAGTTGCTCATGAGGAAGTTACATCTAACACCCCCTCACCCTGAGACCTTTGTTTTCAGCAATTAAGCAAGTCAGGCGAGCTCTGTATGACTCCATTGTTCAATAAGATTTTACGTTTTTCTTCTCAGGTTTTTATGTCGTTCCTGTAGAGCTCGCCTTGATTGTTAACTTACTGCATCCGGTACACAGTTAAACAGACTGAAAATCAATAGAGAAAACGATGGCAAATACAAAAAGTAAACGCAGATCGATAATCGCTCTGTTTCCGATTCTCTCTGAACCTGTCTCTCTCTTTACCTCTCTCTCTCTCTCTCTCTCTCTCTCTCTCTCTCTCTCTTCAATCTGTGTCTTTAATTTAATCTCTACCTTTATCTCTCGATCTTTATCTCGTTCTGTCTCCGATGCTGTCTCTGTCTTTGAAGCTGTCTGTCTCTGTCTACCCTAACAGTCTCTCTCTTTATCCTAAACTCTCTCTCTCTCTCTCTCTCTCTCTCTCTCTCTCTCTCTCTCTCTCTTCAATCATTATCTCTAATCTAATCTCTATCTCTTCTCTCAATCTTTATCTCGTTCTGTTTCTGATTTTTCTGAAAATCATAATTTTCAAAATGATTACCGGGCTAGCTCCCTAGCTCACTCATTAAAGAGCAACGTTATTTTCAAGTCAAAAGATCTACGTAATCAGTTCCTATGATAAATCATCCGATATATTGAATGGGTTCTATTTCCACGTCATACCAGTCCTGCCTGTATTAAGCTAAAGATTAGACGGTTTGATATTTCCGCTGCTGGGTGTCATACAAGGAGGCAGCAATTCCAAGGTTCAAAGAAAGATGAACAACTATCGAATTTCAGCGTAGGATGATAAACGGCTACCTCTCTAATTGGTCTCCTTTCATGTCCAGTTCATATTATATTTCAAAATGCTGCTTTTATTAGTGCTGGTAAGTCCAAGTGTTAAGACCCCCCCCCCCTCCTGCTGGTAACTCCTACGCATAGCTTTATATTCTTCTAGAATATATATGAGAAAGACGTGGGATTGGTGCACGAAGCATGATCTATAGCATATTTCCCATAATATTCATCCTTATTTAAGGGTATAACATTTATAACCTTAACATTTTATGTTAAATTACATAACATGTTGCAAATAATTTTGTTATATGACAGGATTTACATGTTTGAGGTATTTAAAAGTATGTATTTTATTTATGACTGATTTGACGTTGAAAGTCTTGACATACATTTAGCATCCAAGTTATATGGCACGATTTCTTAGAGAACGGGTGTATATTTTTCTCTCAGAGATATAATTTGTATCATGTAGCAACCATTTCCGGCGAGCAATAATCTGGACAGTCGATCATGGTCGATGATTTCTCTAACCGGATTCACAAATTCATATTCAAGCCATATGACAAAGATGTCTTACATTTCTAAAAAAATGACTAAAATCAAGATCTGGAAATTCGATTTGTGAAAAGGCCTTAATTAACCACAATGGTGAGGTGTGCTGGAAGGAGAGGATGTGAACCTGAGGTGATGTGTGTTTGTATCACACGGCATGCGGAGCCCTAAGAACATTTATTAATTGGCTCACCAGGAGGGTAAGCGTTTAACCCCGTTCGTGTTAGTTAGTTTGTGTGTTTGTTCACAACATCACTCACGCAAACACAAAAACATAACGGAATCTAATGATATTTTCGGGTCATTTTGGGAATTGGCCAATGATGAAACGATGAGATTTAGGGCACATGACCCGGATTCAGGAATGTCATCGAAGAATATTCAAAAATGTTAAGTCACCTATGCTCACAAGAACCCAAACATATGGCCTGTATGAGTGAATGCAACCACGTTTTTTGGAGCATCCCACGAAATTGGAACACCCACGTTGCGGAGGTTTGCATTTCTTAGACTGCATATTTTTAGTGTACATTTGTCTTCGTGTGATTGTATGCACATGTTTCGTTGGATGTAAAATCCTCATGATGTTATGAAATATTAAGGAACTCTATTCATGTAACATGAAATAAACACTTTTAACTAATGACAATTAAAATTTTCGAACGTCTTGAATTTATCTGTCCATTCATTTCGTTCAAACAATTTAGAATACGCCATTTGAATATACCGGAGAGCAGGTCAGGGCTAGATCCAGCATTTCTGTAAAAAAGTCAAATTTCTTAAAAGTCTATTTATACGAGTAATGAAAAAACACTAATTTATAATTTTATTGTATAACTGAAATTAATCAAATTAATAATGTTCAGAGCTTGGTGAAAAAAAATATATTCCAGGTTTCAACAGGGGTGGTAGCCCCCTTTTACGCATCCCGCCCCCTCCCATTCTGGATCAGGCTCGTTAGGGTTATACCCCTTTATTGGTTGGTAATCGACGGGCTAACTATATCCCTGTATTGATTGCAGCTGAAGTAAAAGTACCTAATGACAAACCCGTTCGTTAAACATTAGTTACCGTGAGGTAAAATATCACATGAAACAAATTTATATTTACCATGACACGGGTAGGACTAGTATCTGTCTGTTCTTCAGGTACAATACACATTGCGATACACTCAATTCGATATTCGATACGTATTGATGATACGCTCCATTTTTGTATATCATTTTCTGAATAAAAGCGCTAGGATAACATGTTTGTTACATTTTTAATATACAGCATATCTATTATGTTTGAAATTTATGCTGGATATAAATTAAAATAGATGAAGGAGCAGTTAATAAAATTTTTCTTTTGATTAATGGCTTAAGATACGTAAAATGTGAGCAGAAGCTTTTTTTAACCCGTTTTCCTTAACCTTATTTGCTGAAAAACTACTGAATATTAAAAAAAAAAGAGAAATTGTTTTAACCCTTTGCCCTCCATTCAAAAATCTTATTATTTTTTCATGTAATTAAATTTCACATTTTTGATATATTTCTTGGAATATAAAACCATGAATCAATCACAATTTCCTGTATTTGATTTTCCCCCATGCAAGCATTTGATCATTAATTCCGCCTGTTGTCAGTGACCGGTACATAGGCAACTCGAGAAATTGTTACGCACTTAAATAAAGTAGAGGTTAAATTATAGATTATATAGCAAAAGACATGCCTTTCTGTGATCACAAATTAAAAAAAAATAATTTTCAATAACGAGGAACATCTGAAATCATGGGCTTCGTTCCAGGGGGAGATGTCCATTTCCCCACAATCTTAGAGATCATGTGGAAAGGTACCAATTGTTCTTTTGTACATATAGATTTCGAGATCACACTTGCATTTTCCATTTTCTTCATAATGACTTCAATACTCTTTCAATTGCGCATTTGATAATGCGGAAATTTAGGATATCGGTTTACAAGTTGTTCTGGTTAGTGTGAGTAAGACTTGTATCCATATTTGTTTGCAGTCATTTTCTTCCTCGATACGACCAATACAGTATGTCAAGCGTGTCGGTTACCGTATCGACATTGCGTGTCTATTTGTATAGGTATATCGGTATATTGAAACAGCCTATAGAAACAAAGTAGAATCCGAAATTTACCCTGACAATAAGAAGACTAACTATTCATGCGTATGTACCTCAGTGTGAAAAACTCTGTGTGACAGATCTGTTGGTTAATTTCCGCCATTGGTCTTAACTGCATGTGACACAAAATCTACAGGGGGGCAAAAGCCCTCGTAAGATACAATTCCCTGTTTGACAAAATCATTATGCAGTGTTCTCACTTTAAGCATAGAGCTAGAACTGATAGTATATTCACTCAGAGAAAAATAACAAGTGGCCTGACTTGAAGCCTCAATTGGTAAAATACAAAAAAAGGGAAAAGATAAATTAACAAAGACCCTGAAGGGTAATCAGTCATACTTCTGTGCTCCGTGTCCACCTGATGAAAACGACAGAAAATGGTAAAAGTGATTGATTAGTCGTAGAATCCTTTGCCTTTATAATGAAACATTGCTGGAGCAAAGCCATGAAAGGAGATAAAGGAAATGACATTTACATTATTTTTGCATGGTTGTAATGGGGATTTTTATAGAGAATCGTTGGCGTCATGTTGAAATTGACAAGAGGGTCTTTACTATTAGTAGGTTTCAAATTATTTATCGGTATTATTTCGGATTTACTATAGACAATAAGGCAAAATGTATATATGAAGGTCAATGACAAAAGCGACTGAAAATCTGTTTGTGTCGGCTTAAGTCATAAGGTAGGCAGAAAGGAGATATCATTTGTTGTTCGAAACTGTCTGTTGTGTGAACCATTGATCATCTTTTTTTTCGGACTTAGTAATCTGTTAACTAGAATAATATAAGCTTACCGGTAATAATAAAATCTGCCCCGTTCATTGAGTCTCAAATCATTTTCTACCTTAAGTCTGCATGCGAGAATTATGTACGACGCCTACTAGCACATCCAGCGCACTTGTTTACCTGAGCCATGGACCCTACAGATAATATGTTATTTTGTAACATGACCTCAAACAAATTGCAACATAGCTATCCCATTTGTTTTGTATCCCCCGTCCTAAGATATTTTCCTGGGGGAAAGTAGTAAAATTTGGGAATATCCAAAATGGCCACCAGAAGGCCTAGGATCCATCAAGTCTAATTAATCAAAAGGGTATTACTATATGTAATACAACATTTTCAGGGTTTTTCGGGTAGCAGAATCCGATTTTTAGTCTTTTTTGCTAATTTAAGAACTCTCAAGGCCCATATGTTGGGGCTGATGTGGAAACGGTCTGAAGCATGGGGTGCGATGGGGGTGGTGGTGGTGGTAGGACAACTCAGTAGGCATTTATATTGTGCATGTAACCTTAACTTGGTAATTATATGTGCAACGCTCACCTACCCCGTTGCACTGATATCGTAGTAATTCGATATCCAACAGACATGCACAGGGATTGACCGATATGCTGGATTAAACTGGATTTTTCTCGCACATGGTAGGTGTTGTTTGAAAGTATATTAAACAACCACAATTGGTCTGGTTTATGTCAAGTGATGAGGGGCCTGCTTCTGAAACGCTTCAACATGGATGCAGCTGTCAGACTAACTGTAGCACCTTCAGATGCATGTGCAAAAGAATCACATAGCGTACACCCTGGCTTGTTGAAACTGTGGGGCTCTAGTTGCGTACAGGTTAAACCAACTTTCAGGGAAAATCAGGGAAAATATTGTTTTCAAGGATATGGAAAAGTTAGGGAATTTCATAAAAAGTCACGGAAATTTATGATGATTATGTAAGTCAGGGAAAACTCAGGGAATTTTTATTGGCTATGGCCACTGTCGTTCATTATCAGGTAGGAAGGCTATTTTCATCTCATAAGCCAGCATTTAATAATTTCAGACTACATTTTAATTTTCCTTTCATGAAAGATGTGTTGTGGCTGTAGGTATAATCTTATTTCCCTCTGATTTATGAAGACACATGTAATGATGATGCATAGCATGGACACGCAAGATGTATACAAGTAGCACCAACCTTTAATGAAAGGCCACCTTTTTCTGAGCAGTAATACACAACTAATATATTGTTCTAGTAAAACATTTTACACAAGGACATGAATCTGCACAGGTAACAAAGTACAAAGGCAGAAAAGAGTGCAGTTACTTTGATCCACTGAAGTCATCTGTTGTTATTGTGTGATAAATTTATACACATAATAAATACTTGATAACAAAGTGTAAGGTTCTTTGAATATGATATTGTTAATTCCAAATTTCTAATTTCATTTAGCTTTGCTTTTCAATTAAAATTTCAAAATAAAAATTTGATTTGCAATAGAATGACGTTTTCCCCCTAGAAAACCAGCTAAAAGTCTGGGGATAGTCCGGAAAAATCAAGGAAAGGGATTGCTAACAAAATCTTTGCTGATCGGGCATTTTTAGTATGTGTTCCTCTTTGGAATGGACTTCCTAATAAGTTAAATGGACCGAAACTATTGACGATTTCATAAGAACATTAAAAACTATTTTTTTCGACTTAGTTTTTATATTAATTTTAACTCTTGTGTCATAATATATTGTAGAACTTTTGTAAAGCGCCACTATATATATATATATATATATATATATATATATATATATATATATATATATACGGGGTGACATAAAAGCGGACCGAACTGTCTCACTAGTGAAGTTTGCTTTGCTGGCGAAGTGGTTGGTACGCCGGACTTGTGCGCCACCGTTATCGGTTCGAATCCCGGATCGCCCCTATCTTTACCCCTGATAATTTGTCTTCGTAACAATATATATATATATATATATATATGCATAAAATTAGGCGCTATATTAAATGAATAAAGTTTAAGTTTAAAATATCAGAATTTTTTCTGAATTGACTGCTAGCAACCCTATATGCATAACTCACAACAGACACTTTATGATAAGGATGGACAAGATGACGTCTAATTTAATATGTGATCATTACATATCTACATGATTTTTTTAATATGGTGATTGAATTGATTAATCTAAATTAAAAACTAATAAAGAGAAAGTCTGATAGGAAAAGGTAGTACAGGCTAGATATTGGTTGATATGATAGACTTGATCTGATAACTAAGAAAATAGCTGCAAATAATACTTTGTGGTCAGACCATGTATTTTCTAATGATGAAACTGAAGCATGTGAGCAATTTGTAAACATGAGATCTATATTATTATCATGATCAGTGGCTGACTCCTTGATAAGTTGTTGACAGCTCAGCAGTTGACACCGTTGTTCAATTAAATCCTAACTTTTTTATCACACCATTTTTGTTTTAAATTCTATAAATTTGCCATTTAACTAACGCCCCCAGTCACACGTGCAAGGTTTGGGGAAGGGTTTGGAGGCGCTGAATGCACACTGATGGGTTTAATATTATTTTGAATCAGCGATAACTTGATTAAATTATTCAAAAGGAAATTCGTATCTTTAAAAGTGCCACAATAACACAACATCTTATAGATTACACTGGAGATAGAACAGCTTTTCAGTTTTAAAAATACAGTTCAAACAATAAAGATTATTCCATAAGACTTGATGTATATTGATGTGGGGGTGGGATGGGGAGTGATTTAAGAATAACTGTGCAATTTAAGGTGCTGATTTTACACTTATGCTGATCATTTTAAGAATTTACAAAATTTTGATATAATTTCTTCATACAATTACATCTTGATTAAGGTCTAATGGTTTTAAAACGTGCCAGTCTAACGGACAGACAGACGGACGGACGGATGATAGACGAAGGATCATAACTATAGCTCAAATGACTTATAGTCAGCTGAACTAAATATTGTAATGTATGCCAACAGTTTGGAGAGTGTTCAGGTTTTCTGGAGATCTTTGGTCATTGTTGCCATTTTCAGATAGTGTTGCTCATGATGTCCCTTTAATTCATAGATTATTGATACCAAGAGATCATTCATACAACACCGTCTGAACGCTGATGTTTGTTAATAAAAAGGTATTTTCTGCCTTGTCAAATTTGATGATTTTCAAACTTCCCCCCACACAATTGCTAAGGACTTTCTTTCTGACATTAGGGCCATATAAACGAATCAAACTTAGGTGATTTTGAATTGGTTGGAATTATTGTGAGGCTGACCACTTATTTCGGATAAAATGCCTGTATAAAGACCCCTCAAAAATGGACCTTGTTGGTCTATTAATTACAATTTGTACCCAATCATTTCAAATGCTTGTGTAAGGCTGATTGAAGGTGTTTTTTTCCCTGTACGGAGGAGTACGACCACGGAGGAAATCTGTGACAAAGTAAATGAATGATGATGTGATTTACCCATATCCACCGTAAATGGAACAATTCCATTAAAAGAAAAAAAATGAATAATTCATGCAGGGTTTACAGGTTTAAATCATAACTTGAGTTTTATTACGAAATAACTAAATCTCGGCAGGGCTTGGATAATTTATATCCAAATGTAATTAATTACAGTTACTTTCAAAATGTCAGATTATAATAATAACTAAAATTACACATATTTGCAAATGTTATTAATTACAATTACAGTTACAATGAAAAGTATATGAATTACAATTCAATGACTATCAATGACTTTGTCGTCAAATACTTTGAAAAATACAAAAGTACACGGCTGTACATACACTTCTTGTTATCATTAAATGCATGTCTATATTTGGTGCATATTTATGCATGTCTATGATATGTCATTATAACTGTTAGTTGCTGTATATCATCAACAGACTCTGAAAATTAGTGTCATCACGGAACATCTGTCCGGCCTGAACAAATTGCCTGCGATACTGTAAAATCAGTCCATTTGGTTGGAAGTGGCACTTATCCACGGGCCATCCAAGATTGGGGTAGTTTTATTTCCATACATGAGTGAAACACAGTCCTTTTGGATACAAGATAATCCTTTACTTCTGCGTCTACTGTGCTCAGTTTGTTGGATCAACACATAATGTAACCAGCTCCTTTTTATGTTCTTGATAAAAAACAGATAACTTTGACATTTTGCAGTCAGGCAGAACACAAGAGGGTCGTTCATTGTTGGAGGTGTGTGGGGGGGGGGGGGGGGGGGGGGGAGCGGGAGCTGGAAAACCTGTTAAGGAGAATCTGCAATCAAACATGGGTCCTTGCAAGCAAAACATTATGCACCCAGCCCCTTATGACGTCTCCTTATGAACAGCAAATAGCCTGGATTAATGAATTCATTCAGTACACAAGCAGAGGGTTACTTCAAATTAACTCAGAGGGGAGTCAACCATAAACCCTCAATAGAAACCTGGTTAGGGATAAACTGGAAACACACAGCACAGGTGAGGCACAGAGACTACAGCATTGACGACCAATTTGTAGCAATATTTAAGTTTATCTGACTTCAGGCAAAATTTTTTATTAAAGTTTGATTGTAAAGTAATTGATAAATTATCCAGTGTATCTTTGAAAGTAATTAATTACAATAACAATTACTTTTAATTTAAAATATGTTTAATTACAAATTACCTTTAATTACATAAAATCATGTAATTAATAACATTCAATTACAATTACATTTTCAATTACCCGAGTCCGGTTTGGCCACTCCTTGCCCCTTAGGCGTAGGTTTTATCTTAGTGATGTTTGTTTGTTTTCAATAGAATCCCATTGTTGCAAGTTTGTGTTTTGGAAAGTCATTTCTGTCTAGAGACATTGGCTTTCAAATGGTTTCATTTCCACAAATGCCAAGGGCAGAATCAGAGGGAGGGACACAGGGACGGAGCGCCCTCCGTTAGCAAGCTAACGGAATGGGAATACAAACCTTTCTCAACCCTGAAGGGGATACCCTCTCCCATAACCCCCCCCCCCCCCCCCTTTCGGCACTTAGCTATATGACCCTCCCCTCTTTTGGAATCCTATATTCGCCCCTGAAAGGCCTCTTTTTTCATATATAAGCTGAATCTTCTGTCTGGCAAGAGATTTATAGCCCACCAGGGACAGTACCATTGGCGTAAAGACACTACATCTTATAAGCCCAAGATCGATGTACATTTTGTATATGTCTGTGTTAGATTATTATATAACTTTGTTCCATAACCCTTTTCTTTCTTTCCCATTGATGTTTACATAACCCACCACTTTATGGATTATGTGACAGGAAGTAGGCGTCATCTACTTGACAGTCGAGTGGTAGCAAGCTCGGTTCTCTCCTCTGTCGACCTGGGGGCGATTCGCCGGCGTTCCAAAGAGAGTGGGTTGTAGTGGTCCGTCCTAGATCGGTGTTTTTTTTCCTGATCCTGCGGTTTCGTCCACCTTCTGAGATTACCGTTCACCAACAACTTAGGCCATTAGACAGAAAAGTTATGAAAATTAAACCCTCCATGACTAAGTTGTTGGTGAACGGTAATCTCTTAATTTTCATAACTTTTCTGTCTAATGGCCATATATCCTGACAGGTTATGAAGACTGGATGAATGGAGATGATCATTTTTAACAGCGGCAGGTTTTAACAGAGGTTTCCCGAATGATAAAATGTCTCTTTTATCCCTGCGCTGGCGTGACCTAAACTATACTAGTAATTAAGCTAGTTTATATCTTTAAGATTTGCCGGGTAGCATGTAGCTAATCGCAATGGACCGTAATTATATATGTGAATCCGGCCTTTGTAAATTACCTTATATGCGTGGCTTGTTTAGACCTTTTCAACATTCTTTCAGTAAATCCCCCTCGTCTCAAAACTCTCAGCTGCAACTGCCATAACACTTCCTCATTACCGATCACGCCATGCTTCAAGTGGCCTTGACACTAGGGCCGCTTACGTGTGTGATTATGAAAAAATGAGGCATCACTTGTTGGTTGAGGAGAGACACCTCGTGTAAATGACAAGGCATGCGCATTCAGGCTCGGTTCATGTACCTACAATCTGCCAGTTGTCACAAAAAGGTAAAGGTAAACCATTCGTATGTGAAATAGAGTAATGTTGAGGAAAATGATGGAAACAATCAACATTAAATTGTTGTCTTTATGGGTTGGTTTAAACTGAACTTTCAAAGTAGGAAGAAGACACCGTTTGCAATAAGGAAATTTTACTATACAATGGATGTATTTATTTAGTTTTAACCCATGGTGAGCCCTTCCTTGAAACCTGTTTTGCCTTTGAATTATTACAATAACAATATATTTAATCATATATGTGTCATTATATTTAATATATTGGCTGCACACAATACACAGTTAATCATGTATTCCTGACAACTCTGTTAAATAAGATCATTACTGACATCTGTCTGTTTATTTCAGAACTAGATGTTCACCTTGTAGACACATTGACGCAGTTGTGACTCGAAGGAGGATAAATTCTCTTCGTACTTGTAGTTTAAATTGGTTGTATATAAACTCTTATAACACTGATAAATAAAAATGAATCAAATATAAAATTTAATATAAAATACATACTCTAACAGGAGTTTAGTCATCAAAGCAATCTGTTTTTCATATCATGTTGCAATGACTCCAGCTTTGAAGACTAGCTTCATTGAGAGGGTTCATCAATATTTGTAAAGCGACAAGATACACTCTGCTTGGCTGGGATGGCGACGTATAGTTTTCTTTAAAGATGGCGGACACGGAGAACGCTACAAACCTGGGAGGGACCAGAACAACCAGCTCTCATAGCCACGCCGGGGATCTAACGAATTAAAGAGCAATGAGACATACATTGTATATCGTTAAGTCCTGGTCAACATTGATATATCCAATCTGGACTTTATATACAGTTTATATACCAGGACACATGATACTTTACAGGCCTCGAAATTGCGGAAATCTCTACAATACAGTAGGATCCAGCAAGGCAAATTACTATGTAGGCCGCAAAGGGTTTTTCGGTTAACCCTGTTTTTGTAAAATATTTGAGTAAAGTAATATATTACACCTCTTTCAATACATTTTACTATATTGTAATGTCTTAATTCACGAAGGGAAAATAAACAAGAGTTAGGTGGTAATATATATATATATAAAGCCTATATACCTATTTAAAATATAACCTTTGATAATATTTAATCGTTTTATTTAAAGCTCATTTACTGGATAAATCGATCGATGTAGCAGAGGACCAATTAAATTATCAATTATAAGTACAAACATCATAGATAAACGATTTTCGATCTGTGTCATCCCGAACATTTGCAGTAAGAATAATGTATAAGATTATTCATGTCGAGAGACAGATATCGAACCTTGTTGCTTGCCGGAAATCTTCGATTTCGGCAAGTTTGTTGGTCAGATGCGTATGTTTGTTTGTGTGCGGTTGATTGTTAGTACTCTCCTGGCCACAATTTTGTGGCAATCGATCTTAAACTCACAGGGTGATTAAAAGTCAAAAGTCCTGAGAGCCTATTGTTTTTTCGTCAACATAGGCCAAAGGTCAAGGTCAAGGTAAAAAAGTCGAAATTTATTTTCATCATAACTTTGTCAATATTGGTCCTATCTTCACAAACTTAGGCTAATTTTCTTCCTCTGCGTCTTCTCGATAAGATGTCCTAGTCATCTTGTCTCAACTTTGCTTCGCTTTGTAAGTATCTCTGTCTGTCAGTTGTCCACATTTTCGCCGTCTTGCTGGTTCTTGTGTCTAATATTTAAAATTCTCCAGGACACAGTTTTGCGGGAAAATCTTTGAAACTGATACATCTTATGTCACACAATAATATCTTTCAGGTGATTTTTCATTTTCGGGATATGGTTGGTAGGGGCCCTGCACTCGAAACACTACAACATATCATGTTTTTGCCATATCTCAGAAGCTATAAACCTCAATTCCATAAATTATAGCTTCGTTTCTTCCTCTATGTCTTCTTCATAACTGAGTCGAATTATCTTGTCTCAATTCTGTGTCATTTGTATGTATGTCACTTCCAAACACTTTTATATGTTTTATTTTCCTAATAACTTTGTCAATTCTTGTCCTATATTCTCAAACTTCAGATCATATTTTCACCTTTGTCTTCTGCATAAATTTGTCTAGTCAACTGTTCTCAGTTTTTTGTCACTTTGTCTATATGCCCGTCTGTTTGTCAGTTATCTTCAATTTTGCCTTCTTGCTGGATTTGCCTCCGTTAATTAGCATTCTACAGGCTACAGTTTACTAGAAACCACTTTGTTACTTTCACCTATCGAACATTGTAACGATTTTTGAAGATGTATCTGTATTTTTAAATATGTCAAAGTTCAAGGTCAAGTTCATGAAAACACGTCTAATTGTTATTATCATTCTAACTTTGTCAACATTGGTCCAATTAACAAACTATGGCTCATTTTCTTCCTCGTTGTCTTTTTTATGACATGTTTTAGTTATCTGTCTTCCAATCTGGGTTTCCGGCAAGCGCGTGACCTCTGGTCGTCTTGTTTGATTTATTGATTGGTTAGATATTTTTTTTTTTTTTTTAAATAAAGATATTACATAAATATTTTTTATAACATTAAATTGGTAATCGAAATCTTAACGATGGCTTTATTTGATACTATAATGTCTGACTTATTTTATTGAGTCTGCCATAAATTATTTATAATTAATTTACGAAACATGGCCGATATATTCAATATTTATCGATTTTGGTATATCTTAAAATTGCATGCTGCGTTTGTCGCATTATCTGCGAGACACTGTTCATACCATTTTAGCCGAAGTCTCACTTATCCATGTTAACTCATCTTGTTCTTCTAGTCCGTTGGGGGACTTGTTAGGACGTGCCCTTTGCCGTAGGATACTGCGGGAGAACGGGAATGAACGAGGATGGACGTCGGGATCCCAGTCTATCTTTGTAATGAAAGACACTGGTTAAACATTGGCCCGAGATGGGCAGTTTTTTTTGCACTCTCGATGGGTCTGATTTGGGGTTTCATACCCGGAAAACGTTTTTTAGCTCGGCCCCGCAAATCCTCGTTAGAAGAATCCAAACCAGAACACCGCAGTGACACTTCAGGAAGCATTGACGACCGCAGTAATACCGAGATGAAAACGTGATGAAAACCAGAACATTTAAATATGGGTTTTATCGACGAACTACAGGCAACGGAGAGAGGTGTTACAGCCGTGTTGATACCCTAGCAATTCCGTTGAACGTGAAATGTGTGGGGAGAACGTGCCACTTACGTCAAGTGTACGTCTTCATTGGCACCACGTTCATATAAGACAATACACAATCCGATTTGACGTCCGTATAATGTGAGACATGTGGAAGGACTTGTCAAAGAGACCTAAACATTGCACATTTCATTAAACAAAGATCGGGCATACACTTAATTTAGAATCTGGGTACAATAGAAGTGACGTCAGACACAAGAAACTATGCTCATCTTCCCAGCTCCAGGTTATTTTTGTTGTCAGTACAAGAGGCAGGTAAAATGGTAAACAGAGTTCATGGTTTTCTGCCTGAAGGCAAATCAATAAACACCAAAAGTTTGAAGTTGATCAATATTCCTGATAGCTGTTTATAAGGCCTTACCTTCATCTTACTCCGTTTTCTCTCACAGAGAATGGAAATGAAGCATCATGAGAGAGCACGGAAGCTAAGGCTAAGTTGCTGCAACCACTGAGTTATATTTTTTATTTATAAATGTGTTCATATTCACGCAAAGACAAATACTTCAGCTATGGAAATTTTATTAGCTTGTATATCCGCCGGCTGGTATCGACTGCTGTCACTCATTTCAGACGCAAAAGCACTTTCTTAGAATTACTTTACAGACGGTCCTTTTAACAGCGCTGCCATTTCCTTTTTTAAATAGCCTGGGGGATTTAAGAGGACCGGCCGACATTTGTGACGCATTTCTGTTGTAAGGCAAACTCTATCCCTAATTCGGAGTATTTATACCTTTCTAGAATATCAAATAAAAAGTTCTATTTAGATTCGGTCTAGGTTTTAAAACCCATTACAAGAGAGACAAACTCTTTACATTAACAATATTGAGAAACACTATTTCTTAAATCGAACATGCATCTAAATTCTTCTTCGCAAACTTTCTTTGTCTATATCGAATCCCTGATTTTTGTAATTTTAGTACAGTTCAGTCCAGTTGTAAAAACAACGTTGGTTAACGCTAATAAATATGCAAATCTAGAAGGCAAACTAATTCCTTTTGTATTTCTCCTGTGTTTTCTTGAAATCATATGGGCTCAAGCCTTGCGCAGTCTGGCCTGTTTAATCCTCGATGTAAATAGTATCTTTTGATGTCTTATTCACGTTGAATAATAAACCTTAGAAATATAAAACACAGTTGTAGGCTGAGTGAAAACTAACGGAAATTTGATTTCTTTATTCAGGTTTTAAGAAGAAGACACTGGTAAAAAAAGTGCCCATTGATAAAGGCTGTTGTTAGCCGTGCTATGTCACAACATGTTGGGTACTAGAAGGGTTGATTAAGGAACATAAAGCTGCATTTATACATGAAATTAGAGCTCATTATTTGCATTTGCATGAATTCCTCTGTCTCCGTCTGCCCTATTTCTTCCCCACTGTGCCAGCAAACTTAAAAAGAGCATCATTTAACAAAAGGGGACGGTTCGACGGGATTGACTTACTGTGTTCGAAAGATAACAGATAAAACACATAGGAATGACATTACAAAATAATAGATTTAGAGGTAAATTAAGGGTTAATTACCGTTTCTTTTGGTTGAATTATTGAAAAATTTGTATTGTTTGACTTTTGGCAGACGTTTTAGTATATGCGTTGTATGTTTATGTTCTAATCTGTCCTAGTTTCATTTTATACATCCAGGCTATATCTATCCATCTAAACTCCTTTGATAAATTTTAATAGATGCCTGAACTAATAATCTTCTAAATCATTATACCACACCAATGAACAGGATATGAAACTGATGACATTAGACCGGGATAATATAAAAGAAAGACAAGGATTAACGATTATCTTTACACAAATGGTTGGTTATAATTATCCTGTAATGTTTGTACATAACACAAACGTCTGGTTTTGCGTGACGTCATAACAATAAGTATTAGTATTAAACTTCATGAGCGCATTTTGGTGTGAGACCGAGACCCTTCCCTTTTATTCAACCAGGGACATGCAGTTTTATATATCTTCCCACATTTTGCCAATAAAATGTGAATCTTTTGTTATAAATATTAAATTCCTTATGATTTGAATCCATAAAATATGATTAACCACCAAAAAGGTGCAGAGTTCCTAAAATATGAGCGTATAACAGTCTTTCAGGAAAGATCAAAACTTTAAAATCTTTAGAGTTTTCAGCTACCTCCTTAAGTCGTGTCGATGGAATATGACATAATTCACCCTTTCTCTCGACTTTGTTTATTGGTTTGTCATTTAAAATATACCTTAAGGGTTCATGTATTTTTATCTATTCAGATCACAACTGAAATCTTAGTGTGAAATAGTATTCCTTATATCAACAAAATGTGATCGGGAATCGGGTAAACAATGGTACAAAATATTGAAAAGAAAGGGATTTTTTTTTTTGGGGGGGGGGGGTGGAAGTGCTCCCTCCCCGTCATCATCCCACACGCAGACAAAGGATCACCCCTTGTACGTCCTCATCCAGCAGTCACGTCAGCTAACTTTTATCACGGTTCTGTTTTTTTTTTTAAAAAAAAGCTTCACCAGATGTCTTTTAACCTTCCTCCAGACTAGTTATTTCCCCGTCTGCTTTTTAGCCCGTCTGGTATAAATCACCCAGTTGACATATTAGAAGATATGGGGAAACCTTACCTTGTTGAAATTCTCAGCCTGTGATTTTATTTCGATTAGGTTTCACCTTGATGAAGTCTGGATGAGTGTCAGTTTACCAGCGAGATGGCGCTCACGAGGCTGACGACACCTGTTATTGCTAATTAGGGAAATTTTCGCAAAGGTTAGCCTGCCAGCCATGTGGTAATCGATTTGACGCGCGACTAGTTTCTCAATCAATTTATTCCAAACATTTTGTTTAAGAGGACAAACGTTCTTGAAATTTCATTATCTTGGTGTACAGTTTCTTGGGTCCATATTGAAATAAGTTGATAACATACATTTTCATATACTCATCCAAAGCTGCAACAGCAGACAGGGTCACATGTTTAGTGATTAGATTAATATGTATTTTAAATTTTCAATCATGATAAATATCAAGGGTTAATCTCTCAATAACAAACTTATGAGGTATGAGCTCTGTTACTATATATATATATATATATATATATATATATATATATATATATATATAGTTACAGGTGCTCTTTTTATTGTGTGACACGGGCGTAACTCGTGTTGTGACACCCTCGCCGGGCCGTTTGTTACATTCTCAGTTTAATCCGTACTGGATGAACTCTCGTTGTCATGCTAGCCTTGGGTTTTCTCGCCTGGCCGAGGTCACGTGTAGACCCTGGTATGTACAGACACACACAGCGATGTTCTTCTAAATGATTCCTGTAACGCGTGTTTACTGTGTTGTGTAAAATCCTTTAGACTGTTCGAGAAAGGGGAAAATTTTCGTCTTGGGGTGAGAAGTTATAAATAGGGGGCTGTGTTTAAGCGCCGAGAAAGAGAGAGCAGAGAAGGTTTCCAGTGGACGCAGAAGCGTGTGTGTCAGTTTCTGGGACTTTATCCGATGAGTGCGGCAATTATAGATTTTCTTCAGACTTTCACCTGGATTTTGTGACGAGTCTTGTTTGGACTTCAGTTTACTTTCTGGATTGTTACAAGAGCTTTACACTAGACTGTTATTCTCCGAGAGTATATACTTAAAGAACTTATTTATTTATTTATTTATTATAATATTGTGAAGGGTGGCCTGTACCAGAATAAGAATTCTGTTATGAGCAGGGCCCTCTTCCAAGATATACAATATATTATAAACAATGGAACATGATAATAAAAATACATAAAAGTACATGTACAATGCGAAATATAAAAGACATAATGAGACTGTAAAATCATTACAAAGGAATGATAATATCATAAAATTAATAAAAGGGACGGTTCTAACAGCGGTAAGAGCAACGATTACATCTAAAACAATTTCGTGCTGTGATAAGATTATGACATCATTGTAAAATCGGAGAAGTACGAACGTGATAATTTTTTAAAATGCTGCAAATTAGAAGCAAACTTAATGTGTCGAGGAAGGGAGTTCCATAGAGTACTGCCTGCATAAAAAGAGGTAGCCTTGAAGGCTTCAATACGCGGTTTCGGAAGGATACAGTTTTTGTTTTCGGTTAACCGCGTCGAATAATTATGAATGCCCTTCGCCATATGAAAATTCTTACATAAATATGAAGGGGCTAAATCATTTATGCATTTATAGGTTAAAATAGATAGGAGGTACAAATATCGCTGTTCAATTGTCATTAAGCCTATTTCTTTCACTAAATCTAAACTTCTTTGTGTTGGGTCGTAATTTTTTGTTATTATCCTAGCCGCACGACACTGCATTCGTTGGATTGCGGCACGGAATGTGCTGGGACAGCTGCCCCATACTGTTAGGCTATAATCTATTGAGGGTTGAACAAAGGCGTGAAATATAGTGACTAAAAACTTCTGTGGTAGAAATTTCCTGAGCCGATGTAAAAGTCCAATTTTGCAACATAGCTTTTTAAAAACGGTAGAAGTGTGAGATTTTCATGTGAGATGGGCGTCAATGATCAAGCCAAGGTGAGAAAATTCATCGACATTCGGGACAATATCTTTATCGATAATTATTTGTAATGAATTTGATTGTTTGCGTTGCTTGGAACTCACAAGCATAGTAGCTGATTTTGTGGCGTTTGCAATTAGTTTGTTTTTATTAAGCCATTTAGTAACTTGGTCTACAGCAGCCTGTAACTTATGTTGTGCTGATTCGCGATCGATGCCGTCTGCGTATAGCGTGATGTCGTCAGCATAAATCGAGCATTTTGCGTCTGTTACATTATCGGGCAAGTCATTAGGATATAGTAAGAAAAGAATGGGTCCAAGTACAGTGTCTTGTGGTACACCTGTATCGATTGTTTTTACCTCAGAATTATAGTTATTGAAGCAGACAAACTGCTTTCGGTCGTATAAATAATTATAAAACCAGGTGTGCGAATTTCCAGTTACGCCATACTGTTTTAATTTACCCAATAATATATCGTGATTTAGGGAATCAAAACCTTTTTTAAGGTCGAGAAAGCATATGGAGTTTACACGTCCGCAGTTCATAACTGTCAGCCAATTATCAACTATTCTATGTAATGCAGTTTGGGTAGAGTTGTTTGCAAGAAAGGCAGTTTGTTCAGGAGATATCAAGCGTTTGTGGTTTAAGTAATTAAGGAGATGACGTTTAATGTGCTTCTCTAAGATTTTAATCACATGGCTGGTGATCGAAATTGGCCGGTAATTGTTAGTATCAGAAAGTTTCCCTTTACCCTTATAAATGGGTACCACCCTTGCACACTTCCAGTCAGGAGGAACTATTCCTGTACTGAGTGATAAGTTAAGAATATGTGTCAGCGATGGCGCTAAGATGACCGCGGCCTCTCCAAGTAAGAACCCCGGCATATTAAGGACATCAATTCCATGTTTATTCTTAAATGCGACTAGAAGTTTCACGACATCCTGTTGGCTCATTTGAGGGATTGAAAACCGAGAATCAGTAAAATCAGGTTGGTCCTGCACAACATCTTTGGTAAATGCTTTGGTTAAAGTTTTTCCAACTGAGGCAAAGAAGTCATTCAGGTCATCCGCAGTTAGATCTGGACTATCTTGACCCCGGCTAACTGGATTGATCACGTGTTTTAAAGACTGCCAAATCTCCTTGGGAGATTTTGATGACTGTGCCTTGTGTCTATAATAGGAACGTTTCAGTTGACGAATCATGCAAGTGACCCGATTACGTAACCGCCTGAACTGTGCCCACAGCTGTGGATCATTATTTGACACAGCAGATTTACGAATGCGTTCTCGGTTATATATTAGACGCTGGATATCAGGTGACATCCAGGGATTGTGTCTATTATTTCTAACTCTAAACGTTCTAAAAGGTGCGTGTTTATTACAAATGGTCAGAAATTCATCAAGCCATAGATTCCAGGCTGAGATGACATCATTTACATCGGGAAGACAGTAAAATGTTAATGATGACTGAATGGACCGCTTGAAGGCAAGGGGATCAAATTTCTTAAAGGACCTAACTCTCACAAATTTGGTTCCTTTTTGGCAACTGCCTCCTGAGAGCCGGGTAAAAATAATATAATGATCGCTAAGTGACCACGGAATAACGCCGGATGATGAGTGAATACCGGGTGTATTTGTAAAAATCAAATCTATCGTTCTGGATGAGGTTGCGGTGACTCGAGTTGGGGAGGTTATAAGTTGATGAAGGTTGTATGATGTGGCCATATTCACCAACTCAACATTTATAGACGCTTTGGGGTTATTAAAATCAATATTAAAATCGCCTATGATCACTGTATGAACATGTTTAGCCATAGCAAGGCTAATGTTATCGAAGAGAAGTTGTAAATAACTTTTGTCAGAGTGAGGCGGTCTATATATACACCCGATCAGAGAGTTACGTCTGTTCCATTGAATTTGGACCCAGATTACTTCTAGATGATCATTAGAAATAAAAGGACATACGGTAGATTGCAAGGAACTTTGTACATAAATGGCAACACCTCCACCATGTCTATTTCGGTCTTTTCGGTAGAGAGTATACCCCGGGATTTCGATTTCATGGGTTGCGATACTATCGTCCAACCAAGTCTCAGTGAGACATACTACATGGACCGAACCAACCTTTAAGAGGAGCACTAATTCGTCGAACTTAGGAGGAAGACTTCTTACATTTAAGTGGATAATAGTTAGGCCATTCTTCTTTCGGATACATTGTGGGAGTGTTTCAATTGAGGTACCATCATCATGCGTGTTTGAGGAAGGCACGTTTTGGTAATCGGGAATGAACCCATCATTGTTGTGACCAGGTAAGTAACTCTCGTTGTAAGGGGTACTGTTCATGTTAATTCTATTACTGTTTGCTTGTGAAAATTTTTAAGAGAGGTTGCGATTTTGATTACATCACATATATTCGAACGGAATGCCTTTGAGCCTTTCTTGTTTAGATGGAGGTTGTCAGATTTTAGTGTAAATGGACCAAGGTTATGATTCATTAGCAGAGTCCATCCGTTTTTTTCAGCGTAGATTTCTAGTGCGGCATTCAGAAGTCTTATTCTTTTAGGGTATATCTTAGAGGGTCTGCTAATCACTGTGCTAATTGTGACGTGCTTAATACTAGGATTCTGTTTTATAATTGGCACAATCTTACGGAACTTACGAATGCTAGTGTCTGCATTTTCTTTGCTTACATGATTTGTACCGATGTGTATGAGAAGATGGTCAGATTTGATTTGCTTGATCCTATCAATAGCATGATCAAAAGTAAACACACTTGAGTCCACATGCACATTGACTTTGGTTTCCTCGGAGAGGTCAGAAGAGTTCAAGTTCTTTGTCATTGAGTCCCCCATTGAGTCTTTGTGACGGTGGTGGTATCCAGGTACTGTGCACATTGTTTATTTTACTGTGTGATTGTATTGATTTGTTGTTATACCGCTGATATACTGTTTAATTGTAATGATTTAGTGTATTATAATGTAGGGGTTGTTTTGGGAATAAATTATAGTTATTTGTTAACAAAGAACCACTGACTTCTTTATTCATTCCCCTAGACATTTTACGCTGCCTAGTGTTACAGAATCTGATTTTTTTATCTCCATTACAAAATTTTGTGTTCATCTCGCATACGTGATCTGCTTATATTAGGCTCCGTAACAATAAATATATATAGTATAACTAAATTGAACTATACTATATAAAAAAAATATTAGAAGATGGGATATTGTGTATATAGATATAACAGTAAAACAAGCCTAAAGATTTACACCCGACGGGACAATTTTCTAAATTTGGAGCTATCTAAAATTACTTGGTAAGAGGTTACGGGTCACGCTCGTGTTGGCCTCATTGGCACAGCCCCCCCCCCCCCTTGCACGTTTGTCACATGATTCGCTTTCTAACATAAGATGTACACCGTAGCTTAGTTTGAACACTAGCTTTCCCACTTTTTTTCAATATCTAAGATACAGTGAACATGAAGCAAAAACTATGACTTTAATCAACCGCTCACTTCATGTCTGAAATATAACCACCTCTTGATATACATGTGCAATCAGGCAACATCAGTGTTACAGCAAGGGTATTACATATATGGTCTGTCAGGAAATCTAAAGCCATGCGTCTTAGCTTATAAAGAAGAAACGTTACGAAGACAAATTATTCAGGGGAAAATTCTTGGCCGATCCTGGATATGAACCCATAACGGTGGTGCACAAGTCCGGCATACCAACCGCTTCGCCAGAAAAGCAAGCTTCACTAGCGAGACAGTTTGGTCCGCTTTTATGTCACCCCGCAACACACCCCCTCTTAAGAGCGTTCTGCCATCAGAACAAGACTAATTATCCCAGTAGTCACACTTAGGTGAGCTTATTCCCTGGGCCACAAAGTTTACCGTTATCCCGGAGGAGCCCCCATTTTGTTACGAAGACAAATTATTCAGGGGAACATTCTGGGCCCGATCCGTGAGTCGAACTAAGGTCGGTGGTGCACAAGTCCGGCGTACCAACCACTTCGCCAGCAAAGCAAGCTTCACTACCTGGAGAGACAGTTCGGTTCGCTTTTATGTCACCCCGTAACAGAAATGCAATAGAAGTTAGCGGTGTTTCTTCATTTTCGCGATTGACTATTATTATCACCTACAATCAATTTTAGAAGTATTTTCAACACCGTAGCAGCAAATGGTTTTCAAAAGTAAAGTTCAGGTTATCCGACACGTCGCAGAGCATGGGTCAACCAGCCCCTTATTCTGCCCCTGAGAATTATGGCCCCAACAGAACAGAAGTAATTAAACGATTTACTGCAAGGCGGGCATGTATTGACCACTACTGACCCCGGAGAACTCCAGAATATGCAGGACTCGTTCAGGTACATGTAGTTACTTTTGAGACTCGTCGCTAGATGGTAGCAATTACACATACTATGCACCCGTGATCTGTTCTTTTAAAACTGCTCTCTGGAGTTGCACCTTAGTTTCTCATTCATTCACTGTCTGCCTTTGCCTGTGATTTTATACATTAGGGATTTTGCCTCCGCGAGCAGGGTATGCGATCATTCCCGTTCTCGCGTGTATGGGTACGTTTGTGTGGTGTGTGGGTGTGTGTGTGTTTGTACACAACATAAATCACGCAATCATAAACGGAATCTCATGAAATTTTTAGGGCCTTTCATGATTTGGCCAATGGAGAAGCGATTAGATTGTAGTTTGGATCCAGCACCTTTTCCGGATTCTGGAGCGCCATCACGGTATATTCTCTTAAATCAAATGTACAGTCACTTTTACCAAATTATCCATTTACGGTTACCCATTGCACTGGCGTTCTGTTGTGTTGTTAAGTTCCCGCCGAATAGATGGAGGACGACTTAAATGGTCCACACCTGTCGGTTGATCCTTCTGTCCTTCCGTCCCAGTTATTTTACCAACTACCTCTAAGACCCTTGCTGTTTTCTTCAAATTTACAGACTTACTTAGGACATGGTTGACATGTGATTGTATTCTTCAGGTGGCACCACCTCCATTTAACGATTTTCACTTTCCTTCAGATTCAGATACGTCAGTAAATAAAAAAAACTTTAGCCTTCAAATCATATGCAAGGATTCCTTAGATCTAGGACAATTCAATGAATACTACATTGAGTAGAATTATTTTTAGACTGTATTTTTCCACCGGAGTCAGAGTTTGGCTGATTTAAAAAAATTGAATATTTCCATAAATGGTGGAAAATCGCATGTGTGTAAACCTGCGGGCGGCGCCACCTACGTTTAATGACTTTTCTGCAGTCCAAAATAGTTTTTCCACTTTAATAAAGATAACTCAATATAAAAGAACACTTGTTGCTTCCCATCATTTACTTCTGATTTCACATGTTTGCATATATGGTTCCAAATTTGTTACCTTTATTTTTTGTGAAGACTTGTCAACTATTAACCAAATTTGTTTCCTTTATTTTTTGTAAAGACTTGTCATTTATTAACCAAATTTGTTGACACAAATCATTACACTGCAGCGGGGTATTTTTCTTCAGGTGTCACTTTCTTTTATAGTTTACTCTCTGTGAGGTGAAATTGAATATTCTGCTTTTTTCATCAATAAGTAAAAAATGTTTAAAGTTTAGCTTTCCTATCATGGTCAACTGTATCTTGAACCAAGGGAAATTAAATGTGTGTGACTTGAATGGTTTATTTTCAATTTGCTTCTTCATGCAAATCCAAATACTTCCAAATACAACGTGTTTGCATACATAATGTTAAATCTATTACCAAATATCCCAGCACCACCAGGAGCTGTTAGCATGAAATGTTTCAGGCATATTTCTTGGCCACTCTTATTAAATAATAGGTCAAACTTTGCTCCCACTGTGGAGCTGGAACACAAGAGCAGAGCACAAACATGAGAGGTATATATTTTTATAACGGTTTCCTCGGTATTTCTTCTTTTAAACTGTCATTTTTAAATTACGTCCCCCGTCGCTCCCAGTTAAAACGGGGTCATCTGGATAACTAAAAAACTAATCATGCAAATCCAGTTGTATTTTGCAAGTATTTTGATAAAAAAAGAGGTTCTTGCGAAGGTCTTGGAAAATGTAGGTATAACTGACGCCATTCAGTTAAAGGGAATGCCTTTCTCACTAGAATTTTATTAGTCTTTGGCGACTTTAGGAACGTAAATTTCGAGCCCGAATTCAGGTTTTCTCTTGATTGTATGTTCTAGTACTGTTACTGTTGCTGCAGTTCCGGGTCTTAAACAAACTTGGAGATTTTATGTTCCATTGGCTCAGGGACGTATCCAAGGGGGGGGGGAGTACATAATTTATAGCGAATGGGGTGTTTGAGTTGATGTATTCACAATTAACGTATGGTAATAATAACATTTTAGCATAACATATATAGACCTTTTAAGAAAATTTCTCTCAAAGTTTTAATTCACTTTCAAAGTATAAGATATACTTCCTTAATATACTGATGTATATAAATAATATCTGCGCCTGATTACCCTTTCCGGTGTCTGCCTTTCTGTCATTCATTCATTCACCCATTATTTTTTTCTTTCTCTCTCTCATTTGCACTGATAACATTTTTTCATTGACTTTCAGCCGCACTTTTATTCCTCCATTAAAATACCTTTAACGAGCAACATAAAAGGCGTTTAAACTTCATGTTACATTCACAAAACGTAAGCAACACCATGATAAGACCGACATGCAAAAGATTGATAAACTGAAATCCACAACACTCTAACCCTACCAACACTAAAATGACATAAAAAAATTACGTTATAAATTTGTACAATTTCACAAAATAGTAATACTACCAGTACTAAAACGACAGATCGTTACAAAACTCTAATAAAATGACCTATAATTACAAAACTGTATAACTGAGCACTGTAATACCACTCCTACAAAAATTACTAATAGTGACAAAACTGTATACAAAACTGTAAAATTACCACCACAAACATGACCTATCATTACAAAACTGTACTAGTTAACCTTACAGAACTGTAAAAATATCACCAATAAATGACTAATAGTTACAAAACTGAACAATTTACCTTCACAAGTTAAACAATCCGTATATATAAACACTGATTCCTAGAAACGAAAGGGGTTTGCATCGGAGCACCATATTGGGGTAATTTGCATAGAGGGGGGTTTCCTCACATTGACAAATAGGTCACTGAGCGGGTTTCCCGCCAGAAATAGCTGACCCAATTAATAAGCTGATGGGAAAGACGTGATAGTTTTCGCCTCCACCGGTCGCGACCTCGGACAGCACACCGGACCAAATCATCGGACGATCAACCACGTCCCCAGAGACCAGTCATGGGATTTTTTCACCCACCCGCCATCCCTCTTACACTACCAGCAGTAAGTTAGGCAGCACATACTTCGTTTTAAGAATTAGCTAGTATATATTTAAGTACCTACTCAGTTTGTAAACACTACATTTTACAGAGATTGTATAATGATGGATGTATTGTACTTAGTTTAAATATTGTCGTAATTTTGGTTCTATTCTGGATACATGAGGCTTGTCATAAGGCCAACACCTTCGCTGATTATATCAGTGCCTGGGATACTCTTACTTGTTATTTTATGTTACATCATAAAAAAACGTTGTTTTCTATATAAATGAGTTGGATAAAGGCACCAGTTGGGAGCTAGCATATTTCCCACAAGCCAGTCTTGGCTTGTCTGCGATAATCAGCGAACAGACCTCGATGTCCCTGGTACTCGCCCTCATAACATGAAAGATTAACTCCGAGACATTAATTTATATATATATATATATATATATATATATATATATATATTTGTGTTTGTTTGTTGTATGAGAATTTTACCCCTGTGGGGCAGAAAGGAAGGCTATCACCCAATAGGTTTACATCCTGATTTCCTGCTTCACAACATAATTTTTCCGGCTCAATGCATGGTCTTAACTTAACCCACTTCTTCGAGCGGGGTCGCACCTGAGAAAGAAAATCAATATTTATGTCGCTTATTTCAAAATTTAGCATGCTGTTTGGGACTGAATGGTGTATTCATGACGATAAGTAAATATATATTCATACATACAGTAGTATGAATAGGTTGATTCGTCTCTGAATGAGAAATTCAATATGAACCGTGATTGATTATTCAAAGCAGCATTATCTGTTTGTTCATCGCTCTTATGGGCCGAGACAATTCTCTTTTAAACGGCTAATCTGAGATTTCTGTGTGTATAATATTTTCCTGATGGATGATTAATGTTTTTGAAAAAAGATTTCCTTGATTTTTTTTGTTATTTTAGGGTTATGATTTAAACATAAGTCTGTAGCTGTAAAATGAATATTATTAAGTTTATAATTATATTTTATGTATTATTGCTCAGATGACCAGAAGTTCTGCAAGTTAGGCTCTTTTCAGTGTGTTTTGAACACTTAAAAAATTAGATGTGTTGGTGATCAAAGCTGGAAAACAAATATCTTGTACCCGCCTCAGAACATAAAATATTTTGCATATATAACATTTTCATCAAGTAAGAAATGAAGAAATTCAGCCCAGACAATTTTTTTCGGAAATGAAGTAAATACAATGACGAAATCTCAGCATGTTCGGCAATTGATGAATGATATTTCATACTTAAGATAAAATATATCAGTAATGACTGGAAGGAACTTTCTCATTTTCAGTAAGCTTATTGATCATGGGCATCAGTAAGCTTATTGATCATGGGCATCAGTAAGCTTATTGATCATGGGCATCAGTAAGCTAATTGACCCTGAACAGCCTTTTCAGTTGTTGAAGACCGGTGGCGCCATCTTAATTTCTTTATTTATAAACATTTTATCAAGATTTTCTGACTTACAAATTTTTTGTGAACATTTCTCAATTGTAGTCCAGATTCTTTACATTTAATGCACGTACAGACTGAGAAACATGCTTCATATACACATATGTATCTATCATCATAGAAAATTTATTTTCAAAGGTGCCTCAGACACAGTTAAAATACAAATGACAGTAATCTAAGTTGTGTACACTTAGTTATTTGTTAGCAAACTCTCAAGATTCAGGTCGATTAAACTGGAAGTTCTTCTCCAATTTTGAAAATGAATCGACTAAATTTATTCCTCTTTAACTGTTGACTTACAAAATTGGAAAAAATGTATACTATATGAAGTATCATGAAGAAAAAAAAAGGGGGAAAACATTTCAGCCCGAATAAAAGGAATCAATCTGAGGCCAAGCATACAGATGGTTTATGTTGTCATCCATAGCTAGCATTATATGGTTAAACAATCAATTCCATAAATGGTAAAAATTATATTATAACACAATCTTTTTAAAGTGAAAAAGTAAATTATATGATTTACGAAACATCATGATCACCCTCTACATATTGCACCCAGCTGCATCGAGGGACCAAAAAACTAACAAATCTTGCGTAGTCCGTTTCAGTGTCACAGCGGGATATAACCATTGAAGTCATTTAGTGCAGGCACGACTATGTTCATTTCACCTTTGAGCAGGACCACACTACAATTTTCAAAGACTTTATGCATATATTTATGTCACATTTGAAAATTAACATATATAAACACAATATTAACAATCCCTATTGGAATAGCATTCCGTGTTGAAATAATTATTATATGAAGGGTTACATATGGACTTTTTCTACAAAAAAACATAGCTTCAGCATGTGTCTGCTTTTATGTTGATGATATTTAAGAACCCAAATAACCGAAGGTGATAAATGCTTTAAAAATATCAAACGTTATCTTATTTTATTTATACCTGAGGCTGTATGATGTACTGAACAGCTCAGTTTATATATATAAATGTATCTATCTATCTTTCTTTCTTTCTATCTGTCTATATATACATGTGTGTGTGCGTGCACATGTATATAGTATTTTAATATTGTTAGAGGTGTCGGTTTTGTTGTGCGCAGGAGTGTTACATGTGTCTCTTGAAATTCTGATTCGTGTAGCGCAGGCATAGTTGGTTCTTATGGGAACCTTGTTTGTTCGGCGCTGGCTCGCGTGTGGGGTCTGAAGCGTAGAGTCACAGCGTTCTTTTGTTCTTTTTGTTCTAGATTGTGTGTTGAGCGTGTGTTCCTTGGAATTTTCCATTTCTAGAATTTTCGGGTGAGAAGCTGTGTTTAAGAAAGGAAAGTTTTTACATCCAATTTTACCATGCATTGCCGTTTTGCCAATTACGTTCATACTATACTTTTCACCAGCAGATAACCCACTGGTTGTCCCCTTGCCATAAAGAAAAACACATTGAACCCCATATATTCTTAAATAAAAACTGAATTCAAGTGAACTGAAGTTGGACCGATCGAAGATATTTTAAAGTGAATACACGTGCACCGAGGCACCTTAAATTAACTAATCATGATTTGTAGGTTTCAATGTCACAGATGGTGTTGAGCCCTCAAGTCGTGAATGTTCTGGTTTCATTCATGTTAATTTCATTTGGTACCAATTTTCATACAATGCTTAAACTAACAATGGCTATGTAAGAAGCTGTGTTTTAATACCCTCCGTGATTTCAACTATGAACTTGCTTCAATGGATGATTTGTTGTTTTAAATGTTTTCGTTTGGACATATAAAGAAGCTTCATATGTATAGCTAGAAAAAGTGTGAACTAGAACATATCAAATTATTAAATATATTTGGTTGTAATAACAACCTCCATTTTTGAATGCCACATTTACCCGAGTAAACATAAATAATCACCTACACTTTTTTATAAAATGTCTTTTTTTGTGGGAACGGTTGTTGAGATAATCAATCTAAGCTAATGTCTCTCAGTCTGTGCATTGAGCTCTAAGACAAGCAGACCACAACAGTTTACATCATACTCGAAGACAAATATTTTAGACACATAATAGACATTTTTCTCAATCATAACATTTAATTTATAATTTAACAGTTTAAGTAATGTAATGCGGAACATCTATAAAATCTTAACAGATGGTACTGAAGAGCATAGGAGGGTCAATGTCATTAAAGCTTTAAATAAACCTTGTTTGGAATGTAGATTTACAGTCTGTTTGGGATATGAGTGTTTTTGATTGAACATCGACTACAATATTACAAGACGATTCAGAAAAATACAAATAAATATAAAACTTTTTTCTTATTCATGCTTGTCAGGATGGGTAGAATAATAAAAAACAAGATTAGCAGACTGTTACAGGTGCTCTTTTTATTGTGTGACACGGGCCTAACTCGTGTTGTTATTGCACCCGCAGTTTAATCCGTACTGGTTGAACTCTCGTTGTCATGCTGGCCTTGGGCTTTCTCGCCTGGTCGTGAGTCACGTATACTTCATGGTGTGTAGAGGCACGGCGATGTTTTTCTAGATGATTCCTGTGACGCGTGCTTACCGTGTATAATGTATTATTCCTAGACTGTTCGAGAAGCGGAAAATTCTCGGCTTGGGGTGAAGAGTATATAATTGTATATTTGATTGGACCAAGGCATGTACAATAGTTAACAGCATTATTCAGGACATGGGCCTCAGTCACCAAAAAAAGTTGATACAAGAAATACAGGAGTATATTTTCCTTTTTTTATGTGGCCTTTTTTGTTTTCAATGTTAAAGGTTACTTGGGGCTTTGGTCAGAAATTAAAATAAAAACGTCTAATTAAAAAATTGAATGTAATTTGATTCATCGTTGAACGACGGTAATTATAAATGATTTTTGACTATATAATTTACAATTTATTTTGGTTTTTCACAGTTGTATTAATCATGTGACGAATCAACTGGACGACATTAGTTTAGCCTGAAGAATGATACTCTCGATTAATCAACAGACAAGTTGGTCTCTTTATCCACACATACATACACACACATACACGTTGGTTATTCCTAGAAACTGATTGGGACAGGTGACAGGGACTCCTGCTAGAACCTGCTTACATTCTCTATTTTTCCGTGTCAAGTCTGAGGTGCATATAATTGTTATCAGGTTTAACTACTCCCATTGACGAAAAAGGCGTGAAATTAACTGCTCACAAGTTTATTGAATTGACAAAAAGGGTTTTTAACCAGTTTAACCAGAGTATGCATGTGTAATTCATTATACGATTCCACCAAGATACATTACTTAACTAAGATACATTACTCAACTAAGATACATGACTTAACTAAGATACATTAATTAAGGCACATCATCTGACAAGAACATGATACGACTTTAACACACTTTATGACTATTAGATATAACAAAACCTTGGCTTATCATGTAGGTAGGTTTTATCTGCGTTATCAGCTTTACTTTATGTTTATTTGCTAGGACTTTTGAATATGGTAAAAAAATATGGTAAAAATACGTTTTTTTTAATGCACGACCAAAGTTATGCCGAGTTACACGCATATACATTAATCTCACCCTCACCTCCACCACTGCACTTCCCCGCCACATTAGGTGCTACCGTGTCAAGTATCAACTGGCACTTTAACAGATTATAAAGGTCTATTCAAGCAGGGTTGGGGCTGTCTGACCTAGCAAATACAGGGTTCGAATTTGTGCCGGTAGCTTTTCAGGAAATTTTAGGGAGTCCTTTAAACTCTGCCCCATTCCAGGTCATTATTTTACAGTGTCTGGTTCAGACCGCGTTTTAACAGGAATATTTTATTCACTGCGCAATAAAACAATGAACGCCACAAAGATAACCATGTGGATGAATCTTGTGAACAACATTACAAAACAGTTAAATGTATACAAAACCGTGCATGTTATACATTACCATTTCCTCACATTTCACTGAAAGCAAGGTTTGAGAACAGGTTTATTACAATCTTTGGGGAACTTGCAATATATCTACCTTGGCCGGAACAACTGTCTGGTAGAAAGTAAGGAGACGGCATGGGTACTGCGTGTTTTATAATGAGGAGACTGATACATGGGGCGACATCCTGATCATAAAGGCAATATGAATAAACTGCACCGATTTAAATAAACAAGAAAGCAAAAAAAAGGTAACATACTTAAAACGAACACAATAGTATGTTTCATCAGATCAGGCTTAACTTAAACATATATGAAAGAGCGGAACGATAATAAGGAGAGAAAAATGCAGTTTGGCTAAAGCCAAATCTTGAGATAAACAAAAACATAAGCGTTACATGCCCATGAAAAAAAACAGATACTCTAAAAATCCGTTCGGCATTTACAAAAGCAAACAAGTTAAATGAACAGTCCGAAATATAAAAAGAAAAAAAAATATGAAATTACACAAAACTCAAGAACCTTCAAAATCCGAGGAAACTGCCTCTTATCTTGAAACAGACTATTTGTTTAACATCCCATTAGTCAAATTATTTGCTTACTTTCCTCAATAAATCGGACTTCATGTCCTTCTTGAAATGGACTCTGATACATTTATCCAATTACATTGCTCAGATAGCGGGATTGGAGAGGGGGGGGGGGGGCACTTGTGGTCTTCACCTTTGATAATCCTGCATCTGCACACATTACAAATAATTGTTCCTTGAACATCCTGATCTCCACTCACGGCTTTCTCAGAAATATACATTTATATATGCAAAGCTTGAAAATTAGAAGAATATATATGTGCAGGTCATGTACGTTACACTTTTTTTTCTTGTGCAGCCAAGAAAAAGTCAGTTGAAGTCTGCTTGCTTGCAGACACGTCTGCATAATATTCCGGCTTTTCAGAACTTTCATGGTACAATATGTTATTAAAATCAACCCGCATCATAAAATTTAGACATACAACATATTAAGAGTTAACATGGTGAAACCTTCTCTCACATTCCAAGCAAGGGGTAAGTATTGTCTCACCACCCGCGGTGGTGCCCCTTCCTTCTCCGAGCAATAGCACGTGTACCGTCAGCGCCAATGCAAGACTTGCCCTTCGGGGACGACACCCAGAGATGCGAACATCTTCCATTCCGAACACATCTGCCCCTGGCTTCAATAACTATAAGTAAAGTCATAAGACACATTTGCCATTACGGTCAGTTTAAAACGTATTTAAAACCATTTATAAACTGTGTTACTATGTATTAACCCGTAGGTTTTCTTTCATTAAAATTTGAGAGTCAAGGAGAGAGCGCAAATAGTACTTTTCCTAAAGATTCGGTTTTAAAATGTACTTACCTCGCGGCTGAGCCAGGTCATTGAAAACCGCAATGCTAATTGGATAGTCACCTATATAAATATTCGTATACTTATCCTTCGGAACCAGCATCCGTTTGTTTGTTCTAATGATGTAACCTGATTTCGAGTGGCTCCAGTATAAATAGTCCTGCAACATAATTTACAAATATTTACGATGGTATCAAGATTTGTTTATCCAGACACCATTTCCTTAATTTCCAAATGTTAATTTATTCAGGTTTTCCAGCTGTTGAAAACCGGTTGAGGTGCATTGGGCGCCCCATATGGGGGAAATATTTTCAGCTCCGTCATTTGTCATCACTCTCATCAATATATAAATAATATATTTCTTTCAATGATATACTTATCATTAAAATATTTCGCATTATTCAGTTCCGTATTGTAACGATAACCTGTAAATGGCTCAACTGTAGATTCACATTAAAAATAGACATTTAAACAAACTATATATGACATGTCCCTTCATTCGCAGGATTTTTGGTCCCCTCTGATTCTTATATATTACTCAGTCCGGGTATAAATAGTATGAGTGACTCGTTTTTCATTGACTAATTTATTATCTCACAAACTTTCGAAGCGCACAGGTTTCTTTGTCCGATGGACGTCACTGTCATCTTACACTTTACCCACAATTCCACAATAGACTACACTGGTACACAATCTATCGTATAAATATATATATATATATATATATATATATATATATATATATTTATATACGTGAAAGATTTGTAGAAGCATTTACGGTTGGATAACCAACGGAAACTCTAGAGTCAAGTAGTGAGTTGAGTACAATGATATAACATTGTAACTATGCATTTTCTATATGGTTTTGAGATGTTAGAACCTGCAGCCAAAATATTTCATATGTTAAACTATCAGGCTGTTATAATGTGTTTACCCCAAAAGCAGCCAGTCCTTTAGGGACACCAACATCTAGATTTTCAAATAGAATTCTTCGTTTGCCGTCGTCAAGGTTGAACGATCCAATAGCTTCCTCTTCAATGTCGATCCAGAATAACCTGTTTGCGGGGTAATCTACAAACAAGGATTTTCTTGATCTGAACGCTTATCGTGGGGCGATCTTATAATTATTAAAATATCAGAACACAATATTCTTAAAAGCAATTAGTATTTGTCAAAATTTAGACTGAACATTAGGCCTATATATCTGATCAAAATCCGACCAGTGCTGCAGAACTAAATGATCTTCCCCAGAAGATCACAGTGCAAATTATGACATTCAGTGTTAACTCCACCAGTGAATAATATGTTGTTGTCCGTTAGAGATTTCACTCAACAATGTTTTATTTGAAGGTAGCTAGAGGATTAAGGTTCGACCCACTGGATACAATTACATTCTGGAGGAAGTCAGGGCCACTTTAAGATATTTAATCATTATGCGACAGAGTAATTATTTTGTCACGCTTGTTGAGGGCGAGATCGTGGTCATTCACCGATATCAGGGGAAACTAATACACAATCTAACTGGATCCATTGTGTTATGTCGGTTAGAAATGCTTCTCGCAGCGTTGACCTTAAATGAACCGCTTTGTTATGGCGGGCGAAATGTGATGCAACCATCAAACACGTGAAATGTTACATACATTTGTCCAGGTGTAGATACATGTCCTGTGCTTACATTTCCATCATAGGGCATTCCACAATCAAAACCCGCTGCAATGTAAGTTTTCGATTTTGATAAAATACTTAACCAAGGCTAAGTATGGCGACGATGGAACGTCAACAGATGGCGATTTTACCAATAAATAAAACCGGAATCCAAAAAATATAATTATATTTTTATTTCAAAACAATTTATGCCCCCTAACAAATACACAGACACACTACTGGCCTCTTTACTGCGATCTCTTTCTTGTGCACTTCACACACATGTCAAACTTCAGAATTCGGTGACTATTTCGCCGAGAAATGAATATATATTATGCAGTGTTTTTTAATGTCATTACAGTTAACATAATGATCTTCCAAATATGCCGGTAGAACCTTAAGCCATACACGCACTATGAGTCACCGGGGACGCATTGATTAAGCAGTTATTAATGTGTTAATTGAAGATCATAAATCTTACAAAGATCGCTTAAACAGTTTGACGTTTGACCTACGAGTTCGGCAACACGACATGGTCACCTGATCATGAATGGAATTCTTGTGAACCAATAATTTTCCGCCATCACATCCCATGATAATTAGAGCGGAACAAAAGGCCGTTTCAGAGGAGGCCTCCAGTTTGGTATTCGCCGAAAGTAGGGTTCAATAATATAACTAGCACGTATGTAGCACGTCGGTCCGGTCACTAGAGGCATTTAATGATTCCCTTTTAAATCTCTCAGTAGCGAGTGTAGGAAATATTGAACGATCGCCTGCGGGATAATATTTACGGGGTTTTATACGCACATCGAACGATGTAACTCATCAATTATTGATGTGTGCAACGTATGTAGTGCGTTTATACGAGCCTTTAAGTCAATATATTCAACTGCTGATTTCGCATGATGCTAATACACCTGCTCATCACACATGGTTCGTATATACTGGCCGGAGGTCTGTGGCGCCCCTGATACAGGCAACTCTTCATCACTCAAAGGGATCCTATGGGTAGGTGGTGAACGTTATTATATAAGGGTATATATCATTATATGGCGTAATGGTTTAGGTGACTCATGTTGTATTTGTCAAAATTTAGACTGAACAAACATAACATTATATATCTGATCAAAATCCGACCAGTGCTGCAAAACTTAATGATCTTTCCCAGAAGATCACAGTGCAAATTATGATATTCAGTGTTATCTCCACCAGTGAATAATATGTTGTTGTCTGTTAGAGATTTCACTCAACAATGTTTTATTTGGAGGTGCTAGAGGATTAAGGTTCGACCCACTGGATACAATTACATTCTGGAAGAAGTCAGGGCCACTTTAAGATATTTAATCATTATGCGACAGAGTAATTATTTTGTCACGCTTGTTGAGGGCGAGATCGTGGTCATTCACCGATATCAGGGGAAACTAATACACAATCTAACTGGATCCATTGTGTTATGTCGGTTAGAAATGCTTCTCGCAGCGTTGACCTTAAATGAACCGCCTTTGTTATGGCGGGCGAAATGTGATGCAACCATCAAACACGTGAAATGTTACATACATTTGTCTAGGTGTAGATACATGTCCTGTGCTTACATTTCCATCATAGGGCATTCCACAATCAAAACCCGCTGCAATGTAAGTTTTCGATTTTGATAAAATACTTAACCAAGGCTAAGTATGGCGACGATGGAACGTCAACAGATGGCGATTTTACCAATAAATAAAACCGGAATCCAAAAAATATAATTATATTTTTATTTCAAAACAATTTATGCCCTCTAACAAACACACAGACACACTACTGGCCTCTTTTCTGCGATCTCTTTCTTGTGCACTTCACACACAAGTCAAACTTCAGAATTCGGTGACTATTACGCCGAGAAATGAATATATATTATGCAGTGTTTTTTAATGTCATTACAGTTTACATAATGATCTTCCAAATATGCCGGTAGAACCTTAAGCCATACACGCACGTGAGTCACCGGGGACGCATTGATTAAGCAGTAATAAATGTGTTTATTGAAGATTATAAATCTTACAAAGATCGCTTAAACAGTTTGACGTTTGACCTATAAGTACGGCAACACGACATGGTCACCTGATCATGAATGGAATTCTTTTGAAGCAATAATTTTTGAGCACTAAAAGATGTCAACAAGCATTTATCACGAGGACTTGAATTATTACTTTTGTGCAGACTCAGTAACTTTACATTATCCTGGTCATATTTGAATAAATACCTCGCTAATGGCCAAGGCCAGGAGCTGCCTGTAAGTATTGATGTATTTTAAACATAATTTTTGTTTCATACTCAGACTTCAGCCTTTCCTATATTCATGCATGAGTTGACGGTGTATCATCGAATTATATAAAACAATTACCCCGAGGATGACACGGAACAGGAAGGATACACCTTTTCAAATAATTGAAATCTTAATGTCCTTTGCAGGGTTAAGTAGTATAGAGAGTAACGGCTGTGTTTGTAACATACTGTCCATTCGCTCCTTTAAGCCTATATTATAGGTCACACTCTTACGGATGAGGGTGATACCGTGGGTATCCATCCAACAAGCAAGTTTGTCGTACTTAAATCGTGAGAACTTTCGCTGGCAGCATAATTGTGAAAGAAAAAATTAATTCCCACTGATGATCCATGATTACTCAATTCAAGACCATTCATCGCCGGCCGTACCCTCATCCGTGACGTGTGACTTCGGCTTTAGACCTTTTGTCTGATCTCTGACTCTAACTCCTTTATATCAATATCACATGAAGGCACCTATTATTCCAAACACGTATTTTTGTATGCGTATTTGCAACAGCATTGAGTTGTTTCTATGTTTCAGGACCATTGACAGGATAGTTACCTGCACGTTTTGGCGTGGTGTCTATATTTACTAGCAATTACCCGTGCTACGCACGGTTTGGGACGAACACAACACAACCATACGGTGGTATCGGAAATCCACCGGAAATCCGGAGATACGGAAAATCACAAAATCGCGTTACGCTTTTAATATATAGATCCATTATATGTATGGTGTTGTGGATAAAAATCTTTTGGAACAGCGTTCGGAACATGTTTCGGAACAGCGTACAGTCGCACACGGTCGCCCAAAGCCAGTGCCTAACATGTGGTCAGGGTCTTTAACAAATAGTACCTACACATGTACCATGTGACATGAGAAACTGATCAACAATATCACAATTACATACAAAAGAAACCGCCCATGGAATAGACCTAAGAAAAGAATGCAAAATTACCAGTTTTATTTGTGAAAATAATAACAATTATGGCCATGGCTTATACGCAATAAGCATACATACTGAATGAAAGAATATAAAGTCTTTAAAAATAAAGAGTATTACATAAACATTATTGAATGAGATGTCATATGGATATAAAAGAGACAAATACCAGTATAACCGTATTAAATCTACATTTTTTACAGGAATTATACATTCGTAAATGTAGTAATGAGAAAAAATCTCGATATTCAAAACATTTTGTCTATATTATGTTTACAACTTTTACAAATCCACACGTGTACACATTATACTGTACCAACCACGACGTGAATTTGGTTAACATTTTCTTTTCATCTGTTACATAGTAGGTCTACATATGCATATGTTTGTGAATATTTGTCAAGCATCTCAATCGCATGCTAGGCCCTGGACTTCGTACGACCGCGTGTGCGCTGTTTAACCATCACGGATTCCGCCACCCGGTTGATGTTAACTCAAGCATATCAGGTCAGGTTGGTCGCAGGTAGGAGTCCTCGTGTGACCCCCCGGTCGCAGGAAGGCCTGCAAAACAATTCTTTCAAAGATCCCCCTTTTGAGAAGGAATTGCCGGTGGGGATTATTTCGGGCCGGTCACCACGAAATGTTAGAAAACCCCAGATAGGGCCCCCGGAGTAAAACTCTGCCCCGCCATTACACACCCTATGGCCATTGTGTTACCGGGCCCAAAGACACAAAGAAAAAAGGCGCCCACGGGGGAACAAATATTAAAATTATTAATTATGCAGGTAATACGCAAATATTGCAAATAAAAGGGGGCGGAATCTCTTCGGACAAACCCGGAGCATGTGTATGTCGAAAATCACGGCAATCCGTACGGCGGTATCAGAGGAGATACGGAAAATCACAAAAATCACCTTACGCTATTGATATATAGATACCTTTACTGGTAAATCATCAATTTCTAAAGTACACATAAATAAACAATCTTTATCATTGCAGGATGACGAGTTAACCCTGAACACGTCGACACCTGATCTGACCCCTTGTTTCCAGCAGACGGCGCTGCTTTTGGTTCCGTTAGGATTTTTGTGGCTCTCGTTTCCTTTCTACCTCGTGTACCTCCGATCAAGGCCAAAAGGTGTCCATGGATTCCAAAGACGCTCAAAGCTAAACATAGTTAAACTGGTTAGTACATTTCATAACTGCAAGCAATATTGAGAAATAATACAAGTATCATAGTGACATCTTATACTGGTCACGTGGTCCAATTAAAACGTTAAACGAAGGCGCAATAAGCCAAATTATTTAGGGATCTCAGTCAGTAGATAATCTTGTTAGCTGGATGTGGGCGATCATCTTTGGGTATCATCCTTTTCCACCTGATTATGCCCAGGTAAGACAAACATGGCCCAGATAAGACATACATATATATATATATATATATATATATCATATATATCATATATATCACATATATCAACACATCTATATCCGTAGTTCATGGTATCCCCCAACCAGTGAACATTGTTTATCCTTCAGGAATATGGTTATGCTTAATGCGTACAATGAAGCGCATGCAAGAGGAGAACACAATTTTACTGTAAACACGGTCGGCAGCTTTTGATTATTCGTCCAATGAATATATGAGCTTCTTTTGTGCCTTATTATGACGTCATTACTCTTTCATGTCATGTTCATTTCACAGTTGGGTGCCATTTTTGGTAAGATGTCTCTGAAGAATACCAGTTTTTCATAAAATATGGTTTTAAATTGTTTACAGGCTTTTATTAGTAAAATAGTTAATAACGCTTTTTTCTTTCCCTAACCTAGGAGCAAACGAGTTTTGGCATTCTTTGACTTGCAAAAAAAAAAAAAATGATCGCTAACAGGCGTATAGGGGTAGAGGAACGGACTATTATAAAAGACATTTCCATTGTGATGTATAATTGCTTCTCATAATATAATGGATAATGTGTGCTTTAGCTGTTCCTGGGGGCTACTCAGAAATTTTACAGTCGTACATCTTTTATCGCTCAGTACCAGAAGCGGATCCGGGGGGGGGGGGGGGGGGGGGGTTAAGGGAGCGATCATCTTTGGTTAAGGGGGCCGCCTCAACCTCCCTTTTTCCGGGCCTTGGGACCTTTTTAAAGGTTTTATCATTAGTCCTGGGTTGGACCCCCACCACCCTGAATCCTGGATCCGCCACTTTGTACTGCCATTGTTGGCGCTAGAGCTCCAATATGAAAACCCCCTACTTAAAAAAACTGACCTTTGGTCCCAGTAATAGTAACAGGTGACAGGTTTACACCTGATAATTTTTAAAAATTTTATTTACCATGATCTTATATTTCCAAGGTTGCACACTTCATAGCCGATCCCCAATTATCGGTTCTGCCCCTATTTGCATTTAACTTGTTCTTGTGACCTACAGGTCGCCTCGTTAACCCTAAAAAGGAATTAAATTGAAATATTAAATGTTAACAGTCGTTCAGCTCATATTAACGATTAAAATTCAATGGATTCAAACTCACCATGGAAGCACATAAAGCTCATTATTTCTGTCTATATAGATCAGTTTTTCTTAAACATATTTTGTGGCAAATATTATTGACATAACATTATTGGTTTGTTCATTTGTCTCAGGAAGGAGGGTACGTAACGTCTCTTTGACATATTAACACAACCTTCAAGTCCTTCAATATTGATATTCTTTCTCACTCAGACCTCTCTGTGTTACTTAGTCAAGCCGTCTCTGTAAACATTTTCAGAGTAGCAAAAATTTCTGCAAGACAGTGTTCACTTTACTGTATCCTGAAAACCTTATATCCCATTAGTATTCTGATGACAAGTTTACTATATTATGATAAACATTTCACTCCATACTGATGACCACTTTACAGTTACATGATAACCAATTTACTATATCTTGATCACCAATTTACTGTAAACTGATACCCAATTACTGTATCTTGATAACCATTTTACTATATCTTGATAACCAACTTACTGTATCTTGATAACCAATTTACTATATTTTGATGACCATTTCACTATATCTTGATAACCAATTTACTATATCTTGATAACCAATTTACTATATCATGATAACCAATTTACTATGTCTTGTTAACCAATTTACTCCATACTGATAACCAATTTACTATATCTTGATAATCAATTTACTATTTCATGATAACCAATTTATTCAATCTTGATAACCAATTTACCATATATTGATAACCGATTTACCATATCTTGATAACCAATCCACTATATAAATATGATAACCAATTCAACATATCTTGACAACCAAATTACCGTATCTTGGAAACAAATTTACTATATCTTTAAAACTAATTTACTATATCTTGATAACCAATTTACTATATCTTGACAACCAATTTACCATATCTTGATAACCAAATTTACTATATCTTGTTAACCAATTTACTATATCTTGATAACCAGTTTACTATATCTTGACAACCAATTTAAGATATCTTGATAACCAATTTACGATATCTTGATAACCAATATACTATATCTTGAAACCAATTAACTTTATCTTGATAACCAATTTACCATATCTTGATAAAAAAATTAACCATATCTTGATAACTAATTAAATGTATCTTGATAACCAATTTACTATATCTTGATAACCAGTTTACTATATCTTGATAACCAATTTACTATATCTTGATAACCAATTTACTATATTTTGATAACCAATTTACTTTATCTTGATAACCAATTTACTATACCTTTATAACCAATTTACTGTATCTTGATAACCAATTTCCTATATCTTGACAACCAATTTACTATATCTTGATAACCAATTTACTGTATTTTGATAACAAATCTAATATATCTTGATAACCGATTGACTGTACCCTGATAATCCGTTTTAACTGTATAGAACCAGTATGAATCGTTTACTTTTTTAAATCTTCCAGTTTTGCGGGTCCCTTCTGGTCATTTGCGCCTTGGTAGATTTAGTGCTTCATATTGTCGCCAGAGGGAACTACAGATGGCCACTTTCAACATTTCTTGCTCCTGCATTGTCAGCAATAACTTATGTAAGTTCAATTAACAACTGGTATGTGGACATTTGTGTGTATGTGTGTGTCCTTTAAACATTTGTTTGCAAGTAGACTTTTTTTAAGCACAGCATAACGGAATATGGTAGAGTATACGAATTCCTATTCATTAAATTCAATGCATTTCAGGCATTATATAATAAAAAAATATAAATTGTCAAAGTTTATTTCATTGCTTGCCTTGTCCCTTGCATATAATATATCATTCACACATTCTCCAGTAATTTCTTATAGCATACATATAATAATATGAATACTTATCACACTCAGTCGATCTATTTAATTGTATTCTAATATTTGATATTTGCATTTCTAAGGTCGTCGCGGTGACCTTGACTTCCATTGAGTATACGCGTGCTGTCCATTCCTCAGGAATTCTTTTCTTCTTTTGGATCTTTATGGTAGTGGTTGGGGCTGTCAGGGTTCGCTCTGACGTCATACAAGGACGACAGCAGGTAAGCGCGAAAGAAAATTAAAATTAAACTGAAGGGTCATTAGTGATTTACCGAATAGTCCATAATTACCATCGATACCAGTATATACTACTATTAGCCGGTTTGCAAGAGTTGATGTATTAACGGGGAGCGCCTGTTAGTACACATCATAAGAAAAAAAATGTAAAACATCAGAATGTGTAAACGCTTCCGGCAGATATATTTCCTACCTGTAGTGAGCTACTTTGCATTCACCTCAGTCACAACGAAGCCTATAAACTTTTCATAAAGTTATATTATATCTGACAAAGGTATTATTCGACATTTGTCACATAACTCCTCTGTAACCTCAACTTGGAAATGTCCTTTTTGTGGCCCTAGACAGTTCAATGCGTATCATATATACCACCTTAAGTCCAGAGAAACGTTATGCGAAGAAGCTTTTGCAGCGCTGTCTCAGAGGAACTCCATGAACTGCGTAATAATATGCTATAGAATTGTATGAATATATGATACATACATGTATCATGATAACCTTTACTTCATATTACAGGGTCCAGCATTCGCTTTATCATTCGTTTCGTTCTCTCTCACCGTTTTACAACTATTCCTGACTCTCATTAACGATCATGGCGTCAAAGAGAGGAAAACGTCAGAAAAGACGCCACTTCTAGTTCTACAGGAAGGGGACGCACAGGAGGACAAAGACTACAAAACACATGTAGGAAAAAGAACGGTGTCCTTATAGCAGGGTTTTAGACAATGAATACGATCAGGTCCATATGAGGTTGATAGCTTTAAGGAAATATCTCTGACTTCGCCCTTCATTTTTGTTTATTTTCATATTAGCATATAAAATTATATTTTAAATACAGTATATTGTTCTGTTTAATGTTTGATGTATTGATGAACTTTTATTTATTTCAATACGATATTTCAATGTTAATTTAAAAAAAAGAATTAAAAAGTGATTCATTCTAGAAGCATAGAATAAAAAAGAGATATAATGTGAAACTAATCAATATATCACAGCCAATTTTAATATGACCTTTAAAAAATTAATTTAAATGAATTGTTTGGCAGACATGCTAACTCAAAAGGCTAATTCTCTCTTTAGTTAAAAAAATAATCCATTTAAAATCTTGGCGTGCCTTATATAAAATATATTAAAGTTATGTAATGTACGAATTACTTTTTACATGTTGAAAATACAGATTACGGAGAAAAATAAAAAGAGATATATATTAATTCCTATATACAAATATATGCTAATGATGAAGACGTGGTGAATAAAAAATCCTTTATGTCTCTTTTGCCTTAATGTAATGTTCGCACTCTTTGTATTACAACTGTATATTAAACAATATACCTATATGTCAGTATGCCTTATATGAGAATTACATTTGCTGCATTGCAATTTATTTTTCAATTTATTTAATTGCCAGTTACGACTTGTGCTTTTTTCAGGAGCCGTGTCCTCAAATCAAAGCTTCTTTTATTTCGAATATCACCTTCTCCTGGATAACAAGGTGCGCTGTTCACGAACTCATTGTAAATGGAAACACGATAATGCCAGTTTTAAATAATGACCAGATTATCCGTGACGTTATTATTTGTAACTTAATGAGCAGGTTTATCTAGTAATGGGGCTCATATTTCAAATATAATTATAATTTTAATTACATGTACTGGTACCAGTAGTAGTAGCAGTATTTAAAATGTGTAACACTAAGATTACCTTCATTTTTTTATTAATATTTTTAAGTTTTAAATTCAAATATAAAATTATTATTATTATTATTATTATTATTATTATTATTATTATTAAACTAATCTATTATAAAAATATTTTGATGAATACGCCACCTATTTCTAGGTTGATCGTCAAGAGCAACCGCCGACCTTTGACCTTTGCTGACACATACCAGCTGAGACTTTCGGACCGATGTGAGACCATCATGGAAACCTTCTACCACTATTGGTTCAAAGATTCACAAAAGTAAGGCATTCCGATTGATTATAATGGTTGATTATCGGCAAGAAAGATGCTTAGTAAGTTTTAGACACTACAGAATCATATATAAGCGTTAATGATTTTATAAATACGAAACCAAGCAAGGAAACATAAATATTTCAATGGCAACAACACTCCTTGTGATTAGATTGTTATCTTAATCTGAAGGTATGTTTACACAGATATATATCAATCATCAAAGTCAGCGATTTGGCTAATTTGTATATGTATGGGTTGTAAGAGAAAGGAGGATCAGAGGTTTATGGATCGAAAACGCTTAATAAATGAATAAAAAGTTTAACACCCGGGGGCCCTTATAATTATAGATGGTTTATTTTAGTTGGGTTAGGATCATAATATTAAATATAGACTTCAGTGAAAACTGTTAAATAAGACAACCCATGAGACCGGCCAAACGTTGTCTTAATTCAGGGGATGATATAAACAAGGTGAGTGTTTTTGATGCACTCAAAGGTGGTCTTAAAGACAGGTGGGTTTATTTGACAGGTGGTCTGTCAGGCAGGTTCTACTTTATTAGTAATCCAAAGCTGTCATCATTTTGTTCAGAAAAAAAACTTTAACTTACATCTTAATGATTGTGATGTAAAATTTTACTACACTTATTGTCTGATGATGGTTTAAACTCAGATATCGGCTCTGGTTGGTACTGGCGAAGACGGTAAAAGGACCAATCGTTCTGGCCATTGTTGCACAGTTCTTGTACTTGGGTGCCCAGCTTACCACTCCGTTGGTGCTTGGGTAAGATATGCTTTCACACACTCGTGCATACACACAGACATACATAAACACAGAGGAAAGCTATAATAGCAGTTCAATGTAGGGCGATGTAATTAAGATTTTATGTATTAAAAATAAATAATGAATAAGCAAACAGATAATTTACTACAATCTGTACCACAAAGGGGCGACCAGGAAATAATATAAAATGCTGATATAAAGCGACAGAAATATACGGTTTCTCCGACATGAGATTATTGTTTCACTAAAATTATTTGCATGGTAAGGCGGGTTTTCCCGAAGAATAATTGTCTGAGTATTTGGTTGATTTACTGAAGAGCTTTTTTAGCGAACCTGTGAGCTTATGCGATGGTGTGGCGTCGTCCGGCGTCCGTCGTCTGTACGTTAACCCATACTATCTTGAAAACGGCAAGAACTAGCATAACGAAATCTAATGCATAAAATTAGTCATCTAAAAAACTCTATCGGATTTTGCTTATTTTTTGGCTAACTGCATTTTCTTAGATTTTAAAGGGAAAAAGCTAAAAAAGCTTAAAAAATCTTCTTTTCCGAATCTGTTCAGCCAAATTGTCCAATATTTTACAGAAATGATTCCTGGAACAATCTCTCTCAAGTTTGTTCGAATGGTTTAAGTTCGGTGATTTTTGGCCGAGTTACAGGAAGTTGAACTTAGTCATCTGTCCAAAAAGCATATTAAAATTACAATCTCAGAAATGGCTTGAGCTATCATCACCAAATTTTATGCCAATGTTGGTCACATGAGTCATATCTGAAATTGAGGTATTGGTGGCGCCACCTGCATCGGCCTTTTTTGTACGGGGGTCATCAGTGCCCGTATCATACTGACAGCTACAAATAACTTCTTCTCTGAAACGAAATGGCCTGTTTAATATCGCACAGAAATGATCCTAGGGTAGTGCTTTCTGAAGTTTGTTCAAATGGTCTCAGTTCAGTCACTTTTGGCTAAGTTATGGGAAGCTGAATTAAGTCATATGCCATAACAGCCCATTTTAGCTAAGTGGCTACAAAAATCTTCTTCTCAAAAACCACTGGGCCATATTCTTAAATCTCACACATTAATTATCCTTAGATGATGATAATTCAAGTTTGTTCAAATGGTCTCAGTTCAGTGACTTTTGGCTGAGTTATGGGAAGCTGAATTTAGTCATATGCCATAACAGCCCATGTAAGCTAAGTGGCTACAAAAATCTTCTTCTCAAAAACTACTGGGCCAAATTTTTAAATCTCACACATTAATTATCCTTAGAATATGTTCAAATGGTTTTGGTTCAATGATTTTTGGCTGAGTTATGGGAAGCTGAACTTTGCCATTTTGCTGTATTTTCCAATATGAGTTATAAACCTACAAAACGTTTTTCGACTGATGATACTGAGGCCAGTTTGTTTAATATTTTGCAAGAATAATTCCCTGAATCATTCTAATAATAATTGTCTTTTATGGTTTCAAAAAATGAATTTTGGCTGAATTATAAAGATTGAATTGAGTCATTTTACCATATATGTTAGCTGTGAGAAGAAGATACATCTAGCCTAGCACCAGTTTATTAGCATCCATTACATCATGCATCTAGACATTTAGATTTTAGAATATCTATGGAAAATATTGACAAGAATGTTTTTTAAAAGCTTTTAAAAAATGTAGATTTATGATATTACATATCATCTGTACATTATTCATAATTTCTCAGGAATAGCAGGAGCTACCATCCCCAAATTTTATGCAATTATCAGTCACATATCAAATGTTGATGGATTCAGCTTATTTTTGCTATCTGCATTTACTTAGATTTTACAGGGAAAAAGCTGATAAAAACTTCTTCTTGTAAAGAGTCCAGCCAAATTGTTCAATATTTTACAGAAATGATCCCAGAGGCGAGCCTTCTCAAGTTTGTTCAAATGGTTTGTGTTTGGATAAATTTTAGCAGAGTTACATAACAGGCCAAGATTGTGTATGTTTCTTGAATAGGTTGAGAAACTGCCAACTGTTTCAGATTTGGCAACAGATCAAGAGTTCATTCAGTGCAGCCAGATTTAGGCCAAGAGTTCAATCAGTGCAGCCAAGCACAAGGCATGTGATCACCTCATGGGCAGCATGTGATCATTTCATGGGTAGCATGTTCATGATCACCTCATGAGTATCCTGTGATCACCTCATGTTCATTCAGTGCAGCCAAGTACAGGTCAAAAGTTCACTCAGTCTAGCCAGGTGCAGGTCAAGAGTTCACTCATTGCAGTAGCCTGAGCCAGTAATTTGTCACAGTACACTCGGGGCAACAGCCTTTCTCACCAAAGCCTTGTCAGCCCGGTGCATCAGACTCAAGGCCTGATATTCTGACCTGTCTATGTGTCTTTAATGGCTTTCTCGTTCACAAGACAGGTGTTGCCATCTACAATGACTTTTGCAAAGTGTATGTGCCTGCTTTATTCTATGGAGGAATTTGATATATCAGCCTGAAATTGGGCATATTTATACATGTCAAATAGCTTTGTCATATACAAGACTGGTGGTGCCACCTACAATAATTTTTGTGTTGTGTGCACCCATGCCAGAATTTCAGCAGTGATGTTTGTGTATTGTTTTTTGTTCAAAATGTTTAGTACTTGCATTGTTCATATATGTGAAAAGTGGTGGTACAGCATTGAAGCGTTAACCTGGTGTATATCCATATGCATTAGGCCTGTAGGCCTTGTTTTTTTTCAAAATACCTACAAGTGAACTCAACTGCTTGGAGGCCGCCATATTGTAGGACGGAATATGTTATCCTTGATTTATGAAAATGTAATGAAACAAAACACAGGCGGGAGATAAACTGAACATGATTGTTGAATTCTTGTGCCTGGACACACCTGAATGCACTTAGAGACATTCTGGAATCTTAATGACCCACCACAATTTGCCAGACCTCTGGATCTCTATTTCGTACTCTGAACTGGTTTGCTTGTACAGCGAACCTTTTGGTTGTTTAGTTCATGTTCCATGCAGGATAGTAGCAGATGTAATGCTAGCAACCATTTTTGATCAGACGACAGGCTGTTTCTTATTATTCAGGAGGATTCAGACCCACAAATATAAAAGTAATAACATTTTAGCTAACTAATTTTATGTTAACCTGTTGTGGATATACCAATCAAGCAAACTAAATGCACTCTCTCTGCTGAAACAATCCAGTTAAAAGGTGTCAAGCTGTCAGTTTAAACGGTTTTTTTGGAGTCTATGGGTGCCGATATCACAACAAGCAATGTTAGTTTAGCTTGACCATGTGACTGCTATTTGATTTTGAGCTATACGTTGCGCCACGTGTATTGACCTATTTTCTTTCAGCCCAAACATTTTTTATTCGATCGTTTGGTAGATGAGACAGGGAGGGTTATATGCTTCGGTTTTCTATAGAAGTAGACAATTCTTTGGAGGGAAACTGAGTGGAATTCGATTTAAAAATCAAATAATCCAAAATTTTAAATACAATATATATTGAAATGATATTTGAAATCCATGTTGGCATATGATAGTATGTGTCTTTTATTGGTAATATCCTGAGTTATACATCCTCCGCAACTGCTTGAAACCAAAAGAAACAGTGCCATGACACCTTAAATATTTAACAAAATAAATTAAAATTCATGCAAAGAGAAATTAACATTCCCCTCCTTGAGTTAAACAACTTGTCTGATTCCAGCTGTGACACTTAAACTTACAAGGTGTGATTTGTAAGTTTCAGGTCCCTCGGCGCTCCCAACTTCAAAATCAACTTCAGCAACGTTAAGTGCAGATTTGAATTTAAAGCATGAAGATATCGATCGTGCAAGGAAACTTTTTAAGCAAACTGGGTTTCACTTTTTGTTATAAGGGCGTGATGAGACACTGGAATAATTTTGCCAACAGCTATAACTAGAATAATATCCAATCATACCTTGAAAAATATTTTATAAATGTATAAATTAGTTTTAATCTGCATTAGAAACAGCTTATTTTTACAACATCTAAACCAAATCGATGAGTCAAGGACATTGGTCACACGCACAAAGAACTACAGTTAAAAGCTGAGAATGTGTTGTTTATTGTTAAACAAACTTAAGATTGTCAGAGACTGAAACTGTTATAGGCTGGCCATCCATGAAAAACTTTAAAAGATGACCAAGAGGAAATCATGAGGTTTGTTAAACATAAATGTTCTTTTTTATCATGGATCAATCTCATTTCAGGCCTTTAGCCCCACATATTATCTAGTGTCAAACTGTGTGACAGGTACCTGTTGGTGGAACAGACTTTCTATTAAGCAATTACCTGTATTACAAATTTCTTCCATTTAACCATTCTGGTAATTGACTCTATGTTACAGATCGTTGATCAGTTTCGTGGGTAGCAGCGACCCTTACCAGTGGAAGGGGTATTTTCTTGCCGTGGTGCTGTTTTTATTACAAATTGTTAGTTCTCTCTCCGAGCACAACAGTGGGATACTTTCGATGATTGCAGCAATGCGCCTGCGCACTGCCGTCATTGCAGCCGTATACAGAAAGGTAGGTGGTATAATTTTAATCCTTGTGAACAAATGGTTTAATTATACGGTTATTGGATTTATCAGATCACATAGAGACAATATGATGTTTTCCGATGCTACAAATATCCCAGGCCCAAGTCTCAGAATATTACAAACGTGTGTGTGTTAATCTATTGGCATGGGTATATAGATGACGAAAGGTAACCCATTTGAGTAGTCAGTACATGTATATTTGTCTCACGAAGCTTTGGAATTTCAAATGCTTCTTCATTAACCGAAAATTGAAGCTTCCTAAATATGTTATGATTTTAATAAGGCATTCCATTGAATGAAACTAGAATTGTCGCGGTGAATTAATTCTATCCCCCTCCGACAGTAAACCCCATAATCACGATCAACCTACTGGTTATACACTCACTATACAATTATACAATCATATGTTCCCGTTTGCAGGCATTAAAGCTATCCCACAAGGCTCGTAGGGATACGACTACAGGGCAGATCGTGAATCTTGTGTCCGTGGACTCTCAGAGGATCTACGAGTTCCTCATGAACATGCAGTCTGTATGGACCAGTCCTATCTTGATAACGGCCTCCGTGTACTTACTGTGGATGCAGGTCGGCTGGGCGTCATTAGGAAGTCTGGCCTTCCTCGTCCTTCTGGGTGTTTTCAATGGAGCATGCCTCGCAAGATTACTCGTGAAGTTACAGGTATTTTCAAATGCAGTCTCTTGTTTATTATAAAAATGGACCTTGTCAAGAGATACAGGAGACATGCTCGTTTTTTTTCTGAGTGGGTATGAAGTACCCTTTGTCCACCTAATTTTTAAGGGAATAAAATGCATATTTTTTTAATATAGCCATTTCGAGATTTGTCCTTCATCCAGTATATCGTTTCTTCATATTTTCCTCAATTATCTTTCAATTATGTATCTTCCATAGAGGAATATTAGAATATTGTATACATCAACTGCCTCATTGTAACCCTGTAACTGCTGTTGAATGTTTGTAAATGGGAATGATTTTTAATCAAATTTAATATATAAAAACCTACGAAATGTTTAGCATTTAAAAGTGTCTAAATCCAAAATGTCATAGTCCTGGACTCTTGCATCATGTCTGAATCCAAAATGTCATAGTCCTGGACTCTTGCATCATGTCTGAATCCATAATGTCATAGTCCTGGACTCTTGCATCGTGTCTGAATCCATAATGTCAAAGGCCTTGACCCTTGCATCGTGTCTGATTCCATAATGTAATAGGCCTGGACTCTTGCATCGTGTATGAATCCATACTGTCTTAGGCATGGGCCCTTGCATCGTGTCTGCAGCCATAATGTAATCGGCCTGGAACCTTGCATCATGTATGAATCCATAATGACATTGTCCTCGACTTTCTTATCGTATCTGAATCCATAATGTCATAGTCCTTGACCCTTGCATCAGTTTTCTAAATTAAAATCTCAAACATAAACTCTATCTGCAGAAGCAACAGATGGTTGTCAAAGATCAGCGAATTAAAACCACCAACGAAATCCTGAGTGGTATCAAGGTTAGTCCAATTGTTATAATCGTAATCCGTATGTTGCTTCGTTTAAAGGAACAACATTTACTGTGCTTCTGTCCCCTCCCCTCTCTATAAACATGATATAAAAATATGGCTTGTCTAACTTTTACTGTTGCGTTAATATGAACACAGTTTATTTGCTTTAGTTTGAGTAAAAGCTATTATTTATATTTTTGAGGCAATCAACCAATGACCAATCAGAAAAGGCATCATGTGTTGCTATAATTGGATGAATACCAATTCAGGCAGCTCAAGATTAAGTGCAGCTACCAGTGAGAAAAGCAATATTTTTCTTTCCAGATATTGTCGGCTGGTCTGGTAAAAGACCAGTAGAAGGGATTAAATGTTGATTTTAGTCCGGAAAACAAAAGTAAATTGGATTTTAGGGACCGAAATAGTAAATCACTCTACTATCGCTCAAAATCAGAAATCCCTTTTTTTTTTAATTTAATCGCGTCAGAATACTTTACTACCATAATAAAGTCCTTGACAAGCCATACATATCACGTTTATAGGGATTCAAGTCCGTTGCATCATATGGCTCTTCTGTCATTTTTACACACAACTTGCAGTTGGTAACATCATTTGCATTTGAACACGGGGTGGCTTTTCAAGTAACTGTGCATCATGCACAAGTGGTAACTGAATAGGGGATGGGGTTGGTACTTATAACAGCACTGCGTAATTCGCTTTTATGAAACTTTCCTCCCGACTTTTAACTGATTCAGTTTAACACAGAGTATTCAGTCATTTCCGATTTGGTAACTGGTATGTGACATTGACTGCCGGGTTGTCAACAAGAACGAAATGCTATTTATAACTTTTAAGATTATCTCGGAAACGTTGTTCTGGTAAGATTAGGGACGCACTGAAACGCGCTTCAAAAATAAAAGCAAGCCAGAGGCGCGAATCGCTTGGCAGCAGTGATAGCGCTGGTCTGGGTAGTAGCCTTTTCACTTTTGACATTTATTTGTGTAGCGTTTGTTTGGATCGGTGTTCGGCTTTAATCATAAAAGACGAATCGGGAATATTTGGTGTCCCTTATGGAAAGAAATTGTCATGCTCATAAGATAAAAGAAAGATTTAAAGAGGAATTAAACATTTTATCCAAACACTCAAACCAAAATTCACACGACAGTCTTCGGTCAATTTGACCGGTAACCAACATGTAAAAGTGACGTTAAAAGACGTATGGTGCGGCAAATTAACAAGACTTGTGTATATTTAGGCAAAAAAGGTATGGTTCTCAGGCACTTTTTTTCAGAATTCAGTGCAGGCGGGCGGGTTATTTTTTTTTTTTTTTTTTGCTTTTTTTTAGTATGTTTTGATAAAAGTGACATTTGATCAGGGAAACCCATGGTAATAACATATTTTTTTCTAAACAGGTAAAAGCACTACATAACAAAGGAAAATTTATATTGTATTATTTTATCTTCTTGTATGAAGAAAATCAAAATAAAATGTTTTTATGCGGGAGGTTAAAATTGACGCGGGCGGTGCCTGGAAACCTAACCTTTTATTTTTGTTTGTGCCTGAAGGCCGGTGTTATTTTCCGAAGACATTAATTTGACCTGGTATCTAGTAAGGCAGGCGAGTTTTTTAACCGATACGATAATATAAACAGCGCATACCTTCAAACAAATTAATTGTATTTAATATATTTTAACAATTTCCTCTTATCGTAATATCTCCAATGTTTAACACCTGTTAAGAACTTCTTAATATGCCTATTTGTATGCAGTTATATGTTCTTGTTAAGGTGCTTAAGTTTTACGCGTGGGAACAGTCGTTCTTTGACAAAGTGAACGATTGTCGTAAAAAGGAACTGACCACTTTACGGAAGAGGTTGGTCGTAATGCTATTTGTGAAAGTAGCCTGGTTCTCCGCTCCTTTCTTGGTAAGCTTGTACTACAAATTTCATAATTTATTAAATGTATATGTAACTAAGTATTATCTTTCATTTGCTGTTGTCCTCTTTCATCGTATATACAAGAGTAATAATTTTTATTTTCTCTTTTTACATAAATCAACTGGTATAATTTATTTATGGACCAATATTTTGTAAATGGGAAATGTTAGTTAAAATGCATGGCACAAGAACATTTAGAGCAAAACATTGAAATGTTCAAACAATCAAGTTATTGGATCCTTGTCATGATGATAATCATTATAAATAGTTGCACCATTCTGTTCTACCATGTGTGTATTTTGGTTCTTTTAAAGGTATCGCTGGTCGTATTTGCGATTTATGTATTGACGTCTGGGACGAACTCACTTCCACCAGAGAAAGCTTTTGTTTCCCTAAACATCATTACCACTCTCAACACTTCCCTTAACCTCGTCCCTTTGGTCATCACCATCTCAACACAGGTTTACAAGTTTAACTTATAATATATATATATATATATATATATATATATATAAATATATATAACACCATCAGTCTATCAACCGTTTGTATTTATCAAATTATTATCTGGCATTATTTTTATGATAAAAACTGTTTCTCTATTTTTTAATTCGTTACATTCTTTGTTTTATATGCATGTGGGTACTCCTCTTGCATGTTTCTCATGTCATTTTATTTTTACCGAAAGGCTTACATATCTGTGAAACGCATCAGGAATATGTTATTGAATGAAGAGCTGGAGGAGGATGCTGTCAGGCAGGATGATAAGCTGGGTAGTTATTTTCATGTGATGTACTATACGAGTGGAATACTGATATTACATGGATTAATCCAAATGAAATTGTAAATACCATGTCGTAAACTGATCTGATAACATAGGCACTATATTTTTTTAATTATTCTCTCAGGGGGAATCTGCCGGTTTGGTTAGTCCACATTTGGTGTTAACGAGTCATTTTCCTAGGAGATCGTTTCTACTCAAACAAAAATACTTTAATTAAGTCATTTATGTTTATTATACGTTTTAAAAACTTTTAAATCAATATTTGTCACAATCTAACATAAATCCTCCTGTATGTATATAAATATATATATGTATGTGTGTGTGTATTAATAATGAAGTCCTTTTCAAGTCCTTGTGAGAAAAACCGTGTGCCAGTAATCAAAACAACAATTGAATAATCTTTCATATATCAATAGCCCATGTCTAACTACTTTTCCACACATCGTTACGCCATTGGCGTATTTAGAAAAGGCTCTTCCACAGGTCTACCATAAGAGATCTGTGAATAGGGAATGAGACTATGGCCCTTATTTGACAGACATTTTGGGTTTTCTTGTGACAAAGGCTGGAAAAGCCCTCAATGATTCTACTCTAATAGTTAATAATAACACAGGGTCCGTGACATTTATTGGCACCGACAGAATAAAAATTCCTATCATTAACTTAGCAGATTTGTAGCTTTATAAACAAATATAAAGGGAGATATTTTAAGGTGATTCCTGGAACAAAGTCTCTGGCCACATGCCCTCTGCTTGAATGACCTGGCTGGAGGGAATTCATGCGCATGCCAAACTTGACTTCCGTTTTTTTTTACATTTTCTTGATGATGTGTCCAATAATAGACGCACTGGTTAATAGTGGTAGCGGCACCCGTTGTCTTTGGAGATACTGCATTTAGAAGCCCCTGTGCATTCTGATACTCTTGTGAGTGCCATTCACTTCAGAGTGGCTAATCAATCATTTTAACCAGCCACAGCACACCTCGGTGATAAACCCACCGACAGAGTTGACTACACTGCATCCTTGATCTGCCATACACAGGCGACACTGACCGATGATCAGCATTATTAGCTGACCTACACTATTAAACATTACCAAGCGACAGCCAGTATAGGAGTAATACTACAATATCGCAATAGTCTATGTTAAACGATAATATAACAAACGTTCAAATTTAACTGATATATGTGAAATCAAGTAGGAAATATTAAATAAGAGAATTTCTGATATGTGATAGGTGAACACAAAATATATTATCTGCTATGTCCAATTTTAATTGGACCATATCTTTTATGTTGCAATAACATCCAATATTCCAATACCCGTATAGTGTGTGATAAAATGTGTAATGGGGAAAGTGGGACTAAGTACACCTATAACACGGGGAAATGAGTTCCACTTATGATGTGCTAAGCTTATGAGAATTTAACCTTTATAGATCACCGTTCTGTTGTATTGCAGAGGAATCACTGAAAATAGAAAATGGTGAGTTCACGTGGGATGAAGACGATAACCCTGTTCTTTCAGAGTAAGTCATAACCAGCAAGGACAAACGTTAGTTTTAAAAGTATTCCCGACCCGTGTATGATCGGGCGTTCTTACTGGATTCACATTTTAATGCTTGGTCATAATGTTGCCGTTGGGTTGGGGTTATGACTGATCTCAAACATCTAACCGTCATGAAATGGTATATATCTGCTATAAAAATTACCTTAAACTGTAAAGTTGGCTTCATGTTCAAGCCTAATATAATGCGTTTATAGTGTTTAAATGCTGTAAACATGGCCCCTTTTTAACGTTTGGAATCTTATAGAATGCGTAAGATGTAATTTCAACATTAGCAGGTATCAAGAGTCAGGTATTTTATGACTGTGTTATAGAAGATCACTCATTATTATTATACACATCCATCGAGGGGATTGGCCCTGCACCTCACTTCCGGATACACCACTGACTTAAATTAAGGTTGATCTAAAGATATATGTTTTCTCCTTTGAAGCATCAATATTCATGTTAGTCGAGGTAAACTTATGGCAGTCGTGGGACAGGTGGGGTCAGGAAAGAGTTCTCTGTTGAACGCCATGCTCGGGGAGCTACATCGGATTAAAGGAGAGGTTACGAAACAGGTAAATAAAGTACTACGATTGTCGGATTCATAAAATAAATTTGTGCACACATGATTTAACACAATTGGTTGAGACTTGCCTTCATTGATTAACTTAATTCTTTTTAATACATTAATTACTCATTGAATAGTAATATTAAAATAATAATATATTGTTACGGAACCTAATAACAACTGATCACGTAGTCGTGACGTCCATAAATTTTGTTACGGAGAAAAAAAATCAGATTCTGCATGTGCACTCGACATCGTGGAATGTCTACGGGAAAGAATAAAGTAGTTAGTGTTTTTTTTGTTAACAAATAATCATAATTTATTCTAAAAGCAATCTTAACATTACAATACACTAAATCAATACAATTACACAGCATAACAACAGTATAAAAGTAAATCATTACAATAACACAGTATAACAAATCAAGTGTACAGTACCAGAGTATCCTGATCCTAGATCTTGATTCTGGATACCATCCCTGTCACAACTCAACAAGAGTAGTTTAAATCCAATGATTCACGTAAAATGTAATAATCCAAAGGCAACCAGAGACAGTCCGTATTAAAGCAGTATTAAGTCCGTTAAATATCTGACACCACTGCAACTATCGGTAAGGTCCAAAAACTGACTCACACTTATCCGTGTCGGCTGGAATGTTTTGTCTCTCTCCTCCCGGCTCTAAACACAGCCCCTATTTACAACTTTTTCACCCAAAGCCTAGAAACTTCTATTTCACGAACTTCCAAAAGAACAATACACACGCGTTATGCATGAACAGACCAGAACATTCTAGAACAAAGAACGCTGTGTTTCTACGCTTCAGATCCCGCACGTGGACCAGCCAAGCTCGCACGTCTCCCATGGTAACGAACTATGCTTGCGCTACACGAATCAGAATGTTAACAGACACATGTAACACTCCTGTGCACAATAAAACAAACACCTGTAACAATATACATTACATATACATGATATACATGTGTTTGGGGGGGACGAGAATTTACCTTGTACATAGAATTTAAATTAAAAATTTGCAAAATGTTTCAACTCTTATAATCTTAATGAAAATTTTAATGGTGTGAAGTAAAAAGAAATTATTATTCAGCCGAATTTTCGAAAATGCTTCAGTCAGCAGGTGCTTATTAAAATACAGCAACAGTACTGCGCATGTTCAAATGATTTATGAAGCAGAAATACAATATAATTTTCTTTAAATGTAGGGTTCCTTCGCATATGTGGCGCAGCAGGCCTGGATCCAAAACATGACGCTCAAGGAAAACGTTCTGTTTGGTCGAAACATGGATGATCGTAGATACCAAAAGGTTCTTGACGCATGCGCACTCGTGCCTGATCTTGAGATTCTCCCATCTGGGGATGATACAGAAATCGGGGAAAAGGTAAACCACGTTTCTCTACATGACACAGGGAGTGCAATTAGATATAGAAATTAAATATGTTTTGTTTAGGAAAGAGTCCTTGTATCAAACAATTATAATCAAGTGATTTCAAAAAGTGATTTTTACGGAGTGACCCGACGTCTCAGTGTACTAAAGGTCTATCTTTCTGACAAATATCGCCAATTTTGAAAGTCGATTCGCAAACTCTTTATCAATCACTCGGTCTTGTCCCCACCTATATAGATGTGTCCTACAGATATGTTGACCTATGTCACTATTTTATGTTGATAAATAATTATTTTGCTATACTAAATGATTATATAAAACGTGATTCCATGTACCGACAACGTAACCCAGTGCCAGATCTTTTCATAAAATGAGTGTGTTTGAATGCAATAAATTAGTTACGTGATTTCCTGCGAGGTGGCAGTAACGTTCCTAGAGTTGCGCCTCAGCAAGAGTTTGTTTGATGGCTCTGTCAGCGGTAGGAATTTTGAAGCCTAAACCGCTGCATCGACTGGGCCAGTCTAGATATAACCAGACAAAACATGATGTAACAACATAGATTCATCAGAGATCTTTTAATCTTGAAATAGATGTTTGCGGAAACATGAAGTAAACATTTTACTTGTTGCCTCAAACTTTAGCAAACAAGACATTCATTGGCATTGATGAAATTTTAATATGTTAATAACTGTTTTCAGGTGATATGGTCACTCTTTGATGACTACCATTGTTGTAAATATAAAACGTATATTTCAAAATGAAATGGTGATATAGGGGGAACAACAGGTCCTGGAAATTTGAGTGAAAAGGATACGTTGCAGTGGCTTTCATTGTTAAACTTACTACATCATTTTAGTTGTTATTAACTATGACTTTAATATGTAACAAAACATACTCATTCTGATATTGTTTGAAATATTTGGTTCAGATAAATGTGATAAGCTAGGTTTATACTTCCAGCACACCGAAGATTTCTTTCAAAAACCAAATCGTCCAGTCCGCCTTAGGATACTTAGAAATTTTAATGTTAAAGCTGATGATACATGCAACAATTTTCAAAATACTTTATAACATGAATCTTCAGGGTATAAACTTGAGCGGAGGACAGAAACAGCGTGTGAGTTTAGCCCGGGCGGTGTACCAGGATTGTGATATCTACCTACTTGATGACGTCATGAGTGCTGTAGACGCCCACGTGGGCAAACAACTGTTCCGTGACGTCATTGGTCCAAGTGGGATTTTGAAACACAAAGTAAGTTGTCGCATTATTGAATCTATCATGAGTGTCTATAGCTTGCAATCTACCTCGAATGTCTTTTGTTTGTAAAGAATGTCCGATCACATAATTTTCCCCTTTCCATCTTAATATAACGTGGTACACACAAAGTGTCATTTAAAATACAATTATATTTGTTGTTTAAAATAAGCTTTGTGTATTTCTATGACCATTTTCTGTTACTTTCGATTAATATTTTGGGGGGATATTGTCATATGAAACATTACAGAACAATTAATATCTAGCTTATATCTACCTCAATGGAAGCAATTCTAATTATTCTAAGATTTTAATTTTTAGAGGCAAAATTGTCCCTTGAAATAGGCCTACCATTCCAATATCAACATTGATCAGTTTTAAATATGTGCCCATACGAAACCAGTGAGATGTAGCCATGTTAATACCTCCATTCATTTCCACAGCATTACATGTCATGATTTAAAAAAAGAATCGTCTTTTTGAACTGCAACAAGGCCAAAGCAAGAGATTAGTGCACAAGGAGGCGCTTCATTTTGAAAGAACCACGTGTCTCATGTTGTTTTCAAACAGAACTGGTGCACTCTTTTGGACAAAACTATTTTTAAATAAAAATTGTCCGATGCCAGCTTTAACGTGACTCTTCCTTACTCCTTTATATCTGGGTTGTTTTTAATCAAACGTAGTCTCTCATAACAATGCAACTTTATCATTACAAAAGCCTTCGTTATCAATTACAGTGGGACGAAATGTATGTTTACGTGAAATAAAACACTGAATTAGGGAACGAGACACTTTAACAGGCAGAAGAACATGACATAACACGGAAAGCTCTGTACAACTGAAAGTTGATGAAAAAATAATGGCCGAATCTGTCGCTTTATGAGATGGAATAGAAATCATTTAAAGCTGTTCTTAAAACAAGTACCACAAGACTGAACATTTGAAGTTGTTTCCGGGGAAAACCCTATGGGGTGTTTATCATTGTTAAATACGAATAAACATTGAAGTATGATTCTTTCCGCTGCCACAGACCCGTGTGCTTGTAACACACAGCGTCACCTACTTACCCGAGATGGATGAGATTGTGGTTTTGAAGGATGGGCGTATCGCTGAGAGGGGAACCTTTCAGGAGCTGGTTAACAGTCAGGGATCTTTCGCAGAGTTCGTCCAAACATACCTTAAAGAAACGGAGGACGACAGTGACGAATCAGACCCTGAGGGTAAATCCATTATTTAGTGGTTTAAACATGTGTGCCAGAGAGCCAAATGACATATCTTCTGTATTTATAACGGTCGACAATGATAGTTTGTTTTCTCGCGCGTTTGTGTTTAATTAAATAAATTAGATTATTTCCACTTTGATATATTCACCCTTGATGTGGTTATTGTGTGATTCTTCCTTGTAGAATTGTCTATGTTTTTGCACGAGTACAATCAGAAACATTCATTGATGAGCAGCTATTGCTGTTGATAGTTGTTTAATGCTAATGGTGTCTAGATACGGTGACTTATAATGAGCTTCCACTAACTGACATATAGGACTTTCTTATTTGTTAGCACTGGAAGTACGGCAGGAGTTGATGCGGCAGCTGATTCAGACTTCAGGAAGTGAAGGGGGAGAATATGAAAAGACAGTTACATCAACCAGGTATACACACGCACGTATACACATGTGCCTCTTAGTTATGTTCTACAAAGTTACATTTAAGTTACTTTTAAATGATTAATTTTATAAATATATTCACATTATGTGTCCAACGTAGGCTTGAAGGCAACAAAAATTATATTTCACTGAGGACATAAAGGGAGACAGGCTCCAGCCTACGCACGCATAATCTAGAAATAATTTACGCTCTTTTCTCAGCGCTTTACCTATAGGCCTACTACCTATATCGTAAGCGCTGTTTGTTATGACCCGTATCCTGAAGTGCTACACCAGAGGGGAGCACTGTATTATTGTCCAATCAGATGAGACCTAGTGCTGAAAGACACAGCCAAGCGAAGAATACAGGGAGCCAATGTTGTCATTTCGTTTTGAGTGACAGCTCATCGCCCCGGTAACCGTCTGAACAGGCCACAGGCTGAGGGAGAATGGCCCAGACGTGGTTTGCTTTGGGCCTTGGGCACATAGGATGCCCGGCCGGTGAGCTGTTATTCAAACGAAACGTAACAACAAAGGCTGCGTGCACACCTCGCTGGCTGGATTCAGTTCTTCCGACAACAGATACATGGCTACGCTAACACAGCCATAACGTCATAATCGAATCGGTCAATGATTCGAGAATGCAGAGGGAGCATTTAAAATTCGACCATAAACTGTCATCAAGCGGCGCTTGAAGCGCAGCTAAGGGCGGAGCCAGGGTGCCTGTCGAGTGTTTCTTTATTGGCATCTGGTTGGCTGCTTGTCACATCATACGCACGGTTTTTCCAGCGGACAACAAACCCCCATCTGGTGTGTAAATGTATTATAAACGGTTAAAGCAGGCAGCAGGAAAATCAGTTGCTTCTTTAGAAGCACAAGATTTCCGCTGCCTCTGGAGCGTAGAAATAATTATCCTTAATGTAATTTACATTGGTGCCACGCCTCAGTATGCCCGTTTTGTTCTTGAACTGCCAAATACCCCCCGGGTTAGTCATTCCCGATATCTTCCCATAAATTAACCCCTTTTTTCCCGAGAAGGGGTTATTACAGTGCAGGGACCAAGTTAATTACGCAAGAACGGATAATATCCTAGTATGAACTTAATATTGAAGGTGTAGAAGAAATCATTCGTCAAGAAGTCAGCCAGAAATGAATGGTGTAGGTGCAATAGACAAAAAGGCTTCTGAAAAAGCTAGGATCAAAGCAGGGAAGATCGTCGAGAAGGAAAAAGAAGAAACTGGACAGGTATATAATACGCACCCATTCTAAACATGCGTATCGGCGTTAGGAAAAAATGTCTTTTCAGTGTTTGATTAACAACAGTGGCACATGTAGTCCATTCCACAACTAATGGACGGGTTTTTGGGTTTATTTCTATAGTAGAAACTCTTTGGAAATTGTTTTAGCAAGTGAATCAAGAGGGGTAAACCTGATTTTACACCAAGCTAAAGAAATAACTTTTACGATATTTTTGAAATAAAATCCTCATGAAAAAACTAACTCACTCTTCACATTTCAACCCAACCAACAGCAGTCAAAGGCATTGTTCACATACAAAAACAGAACATTTGACGGCTGCTGATTGGATCTTATCATGTAAACAATCGGAAAATATGACAAGGTGAATTAAGGTAGATTAACCCATTCAAGGACGCATCTAATCTGTCAGGTCTTTGGAAAGGGTCCAAAAAGTAGTGAAACTAAACTTTGATTCGCCTCAATCATGTTATTACCATGTTAGGTCGTCACTTCCATATTGAGTTTTCTAAGAAATGGTTAATATTTTATTTATTTTTTGTTCAGAAAGTTATCTCCTTAAACACATGTTCGTTGTTTGTACGTAGACTGAACTATAGTATTTTATAACAATAAAATTTACTTAAGTCATAATGGTTTTAATACACAAGCCTCCAAGAGTCCTTGCAACTTTACATTTTTATTATAGCTGCGAGAGGTAGTAGGTTTTTCCGTTTGTTTGTCTCAGTGCAATTTTACGCGTAAAGGTTTGAACAGATTTGGATAAAATTTTGTGGAATAACATACAGTGAACGACCCATTAAATTTTTGAAGGGAGTTTTAATGACTATAATATATTTTCGAAGGGTTCTATACAATTTCCCAGTATAAATATCATAGTATAAGGTCCAAATATCATAATATAACATCCCGATATCCCAATATAATTCAATAGATTCTATTCCATTTTTAGAGAGAACTATTAAATTACAATAGAACTATTAAATGGACATAATCAGGAGCAATATTATGCAATTCTTTCACACTATCAGTTCAGCTTTACTTTATACAAAACTTTCCCAGCAAAACCATCCCAGCACACTGTTTCAGTACCTCCCTTTGCGCTGTTTAACACCTTTTTATGGTTCTGCGTGTTTGTATACACAATTCACGTGTGTCTGTTTACAATAACAAGGGTGCATGGACGGAGGTCCGATTTTGCGCATGCTCGAAAGATAACATGCAATGTTTCAGCCAGCGAGAACATGTATTACAATTTTTGGGCCATTTCAGTCAGAGCTACTCCTGATTGACATATAATTTGCCCTATGCGCCGTGTTTATGTTGATACCAGGGATTGCGCCCGTTCCACTGTTTTTACATTCGTGTACAGGAGTAAGCGAACGGTTTCAGTGCAAAATTTTGGCAGGTACTAAATTATTTCAAAGAGAAGATGCTATTTTTGGTGTTAATTCAAAATGCTTCATAGATGATTGGACCCCTTTAATCTATACTGGGGGGGGGGGGGGGGCTTTGTCCTGTATTTGAACTGGACCGGTGTAGTTTAACTTTGTACAGGCCCACACAGCTACCGTTGATAAAAACCAGTCTGGGGGGAGTATATATGCTCTCTTCATGTTTATACACAGTTCATGTCTCTGATTTCATCTCCAGATCAGCCTAGCCGTGGCCGTGGATTATCTGCGTTCCTGTGGTATCGGAATGGTACTGACTGGATTTGTTGGGTTTTTGCTGACCATAGCAATGGCATCTATGACAAACATCTGGCTTAGCATGTGGAGTGATGACGTCATACCTACGAACGTGACCGAGGCGCGAGCTCTGACGAATCTTCGTCTGGCAGGATATGGAAGCCTTGGGATAGCACAGGGTAATTTGATGTATCATCCGCTCCGCATATCGCGTTAATTTATGATCCTGTTAATTTGTGCCATAAGGTATTTAAGTATAATTTAAAATTTTGACACAATTGACCGTGATATATCGTTTCCCCTTTTAAATTAAATTTTCCAATCGTCTTGTCCAGAATCCATCACTTGGATCATTTAGAATGATGCTTTTTGATAGTTCGGTATGAAACAATACCAATAAGATGGCTCAGATTACTTATTTCGGTTACACACCTCACATTATCTTGCTTAGATCCCATCAACACCCATCTACACCAACTACGTAATGCGAATAGTTTGGTTACTAGCGTTTCTTTTTTGCACCGTATATATCAAATATGACATATAAAATTGTAAGGACAATCAAATGAATTTTTATATTTTTACACTTTGTTGAATCCATTGAAACTACGTTACGGGTAGCCTGTAATTTCAAGGTAAACATACACGGGAGAAAAAATGTGGGAAGGTGGTTTTAGATCATGAAAACATGAACGATTACACCCGGTCGAGCTAAATGGAATGATATGAAAGCGTGTTAACCCATTTTGTCCGTTTTTAGCAGCGTCTGAGGTGACTGAGTAGTAAAAGGCCGCGTTAATAATCCTTGCTGCACTTACTGGAAATGATTATAGTCGCAGTGGTGTAATAGGAACAGCTACCCCTGACAACTCTCCATGTCTCGTTTTTTCCATCACCTGGTGGAATTTCTGTTTCCCTGACCAGATATAGACGGAATTAATACACAGAAAAGTCAGGTCACTCCCTATGTGAACCAAACCCATGAACTTCCTATCCCCTAACGATTGCTCTTCCACTGACCTAACGGGGATCCCCCAACTCTTTGTGAATTAGCACACTTTAATTAGAACCAGCGAACGTCACAGTAAAGACGTCAGGGTTCCAAATAATACATGTATCGACACATCAACTTTGCATGCAGCAATTATAAGCAATAAGAAAGACATCTTTAAGCGTCGGTCGCCAAGATACCCCAACAATACGGCCATGGGGCAGCCAGCTAGGTCTTATTGGATGAGACCTATTAAATGGCGAAATCCAAGCCACCGAAGATGTCCAGCAGCTCCATGTTTGGAACCCTTTTCTGAAATATGCCCAGGATGTGCTAAAGGCAGCGGAGATAGAACCTCTTGAGTCCGTTTTCTTTGGAGGACTGAGCAAACCCCTGAGCGCCTAATCTACAGACCTTGAGCTTGTGCTGTTTGGTCAGGTGACAATTGGTCCACACCCTCCTGCTCATCTTGGACATTAGAGAGCGCCCTTCTCGATGTGCTTGTAAATATCTAGATCGAGTGTGAGGTTGCTTGTGATGGTTGGGCTGTGGTACCTGACGCTGTCGATGGCACCGACCTATTTGTCGCCAACGTCCAATCCTCTGCCGCGTGTCTTGTTTACGCTAATAGTTCAAAATCGATATACACGTCACAGTCTTGTCGGTCTGTTGCTGCAGCTGCTCTTCTGAATTTCTACGATGCTCTTGGGTTATATGCGAGCCCTGATGAAGAGATTTCTGTTGCTCAATGTGTGGAATGAGAAGAAAGTGACATTGAGCAATGTACAAGGATACAGCCTTGCTTCACTGCCTAGATTCTCGAATGGTTCGGTGCGGTCACGGGAGGATGTACCATGCTGCACACCCTTATGGGCAGCTGATCGTCTAAAGTAACAGGAACAGACAGCTCCTGTTCCATGATAGCGATATATTATTATATATATTAGCATTATGACAAACTGAACATAAAAAGAGCGTGTCGTGTACACTAATATAAATAAGTATTTCTAACTCATGTCCGTTACGGGGCAACTCCGTCAGAAGATTACGTCAATATGTATGACAACTCATTTTCCTACATGAATGGAACAAAAGGGTTCAAGGTAGACAAATTCTCATTGGCGTTTTCGTCTCATTTCAGTATTCGGCATGACCCTGCTGGCAGTCGGTGTATTTGTTGGAGCTTTGTGGGCCAGCAGTAACATCCACTCACGTCTGCTCCGGACGATACTTCACGCACCCTCCAGCTTCTTTGATACGACCCCCCTGGGGCGTATACTGAACCGCTTCTCGTCTGACATTGATCGGATCGACAACTTTATCCCCGCTGTGATCAGGATGTTTACCTCGGCCGTGGCCAGGTTTTTGACCATAGTTATTATCAATACCTACAGCACGCCAAATTTCATTGCCGTCTTCGTGCTACTGTTCATCACATATTTTGCGTTTCAGGTAAATTTCTACATCTCTAACTGATACTCCATTCCAAAGAAAATACTAAAAAGGAAAATAAAAATCATAGAAAAATAACTATGGGAAAACAATAAAATGCAGTGTTTATCGGTGGTATTAAAATACTTTTATCAGATATTGCATGATAATAGTCTTGGATGCCTAACTTGTCTTGCACAAAAAGTCTGGTTATTGTTCGAAAAGCCAAGGAGGACCACAGCTAACATTGTGAAAAAGAAGTGTGAAGGCCTCGACTGTTTCCTTTTAACATTTTAATATGTCTGAACTAACATCCATTCAAGCATTGTGTATATTAATTGTTATGGGGCAACATTAAAGCAGACCGAACTGGCTAGCTAGTGAAGCTTGCTTTTCTAGCGAAGCGGTTTGTTCGCCCGACTTGGGCACCACCGACCTAGGTTCGATTCCCGGATCGGCCTAGGATTTTTCCCCTCATCAATTTGTCTTCGTAACAAACTGGGGGCTCGTCTTAGGTGACGGTTAGCTTTGTGGTCCAGGGAATAAGCTCACCAAAGTGTGACCCCTGGGATAATTAGTCTTGTTCTGACAGCAGAAAGCTCTAGAGGGGTGAGTTACGGGGTGAAACAAAAGCGGACCGAACTGTCTCGCTATTGAAGCTAGCTTTGTCGGCGAAGCGGTTGGCACGCCTGACTTGTGCGCTACCAACATGGGTTCGAAACCGGGATTGGCCAAATTTTTTCCCCTGAGCAATTTGTCTTCGTAACATTATAAAGACACACACATAACTTTTCCTCAGTGATCTGCTTCCCGCATTATTGGATTGATGATATATATTGATATTAGTCTTCAAGGGTTCATTATCAGTATTATCATCACTTTCCATTCATATTTTTAAAGATGAAATATTATCAGAGGGGACACGATGTGATTAATACGTCCAGCCGATAATACATATTAGTCATATCATAAACTACCAGTCGAGTGGAAAATACTCTGTTTGATCAGTTATCTTGAGATTTATAAATGACACGTTAATCTTGACTTAATTAAGCTGTATCCTCAACTTCTTTTTCAGAGAGCATACATAGCGGCAGCTCGTCAGTTGAAGCGTATAGAATCTGTCCTTCGCTCACCCATATACAGTCACTTTGATGAGACCCTGCACGGCGTCAGTACAATACGAGCGTATGGCATACAGGGCAAGTTCACCACCAGAAACCAACAGCTGGTCGACGAGAACCAGATGGTCTGGTACGCCATGTTGGTTGCTCAGAGGTATGGTAAAATAAAACACGAAACCCTGATATACCTGAAGGTATTAAATATTATATATATTATTATTATTATTATTATTATTATTCTGCTTTCCATGTCTGTGACAGTGTTCCCTATTTTGTTTATTTTAGGAAAAGATCATAAAAAAACAATGTGGGTTATGGTGAATCGGGCTTTGAGACAGAAAATACTTTGTTACAGTTAATCTAAGTTAGAATGTATGATGTTTGACTATCTGTTTCTGTTTTACAATTTTCGGTATACAAGCAATCGTCACAGGTACTTGGTATGGTTGTTTTTTATATTATTATTAAAACAAGTTCGCATTGAGGCCAAAGAGATCAATTTAGGTTTGGAAGTTGACTTGTTTAAAGGGTAATACCGTAATATTTCAGTTTTAGACGAATTAACTTTGTTAAACACATTGTATATGTTAACTAGAATACGGGTAGTCGACAAGCGACTACGTGTATCCGCCTAAATCAGAGTGGAACGGGTGAAGTGAGGCATGGATTGAGTGGCAAGGGGAAATAGAGTGTTGCATATTAGCATGGATGTCTGCAGCCAAATTGTGTATGTAGGTTGCCCCCCCCCCCTACCACAAAATCCAGAAAGCCGTCCAAGTTGTATACATATGCAAAATTTAAGGCAAATAAGTCAAACCACTACATGTATATGAGTGATTTTAGCCGGTGGCAGACAAACAGATGGACGCTGAGCAAAAATGGTTGCAGGTGACGCCACCAGTTTTGCGTATGATAAAGAGCTATGTGAGAACTATACACATGCAAAACTTTGGCTCAATCGGTCAAACGGTTCCCAAGATATGAGCTTTGATGTCTGGTGCATAAACTAGAATGCAGGTGGCGCCACCTGTCATAAAATCAAGAGAGCTGTCGGGGATGTATAAACCTGCAAAATTTTAGGCAGATATGTCCAACCACTGCCGAGATATGAGTGATTTTATCCCATGGCAGACAAACAGACAGGAGCTGTGCAAAAATGGCTGCAGGTGGCGCCACCAGTTTTGCGTATGATAAAGAGCTATGTGAGAAACTATACACATGCAAAACTTTGGCCCAATCGGTCAAACGGTTCCCAAGATATGAGCTTGGATGTCTGCTGCATAAACTAGAATGCAGGTGGCGCCACCTGTCATAAAATCAGAAAAGCTATCCAGGATGTTTACGCATGCCGAATTTCAGGTGAATTAGTCTAGTCACTGCAGAGATATGAGTGATTTTAACCCAAGGCAGACGAACAGATGGACACTGTGCAAACATGGTTGCAGGTGGCGCCACCATTTTTTGTGTATGTTATAAAGCTCTCCAAGGGCTACATTTGTGCAAAGAAATTTTCCTGATCGGTCTAACGGTTCCGGAGATATGTGGGTTTATGTGTGGAAACAGACGCACAAACGGACGCAGAGCGCAGAGGAAAGGTCAGAGGTCAAAACAAAATCGGGGCGCAGCAGTTCACATGTGACGCGAACATAATCCCGGGTTTCGTAAAATTCCGCCCAGCGGTTACGGTGGAGTTCTCCGGACACCTACGCGGCGGTGGCGGCGGCGGCGGCGGCGTGCAGCTGAAAACATAGTATCCGCAAAACTCTGTTTTGGCGGATACAATTATAGCTTGGTATCTTTCGTTTAATTTACATACGATACGTGTTCTGCTGCTTTCAAAACGATACTGACAATTATAGACCATATATGTTTTCCCATGCCCCTTTCTTCCAAATGATTTTCCTCAATAAAATAAATAACTTTTTGAAAGAAATGTTTTGGCGCGAACATGCTTAAGGGTCTAACTCTTAACAGCTTTTGATATGACTACTATAATCAAAATTGTTAGTAGTTTGTGCGTCTCTTGACACGACGATACAAAACATGCAGAGACAGTATTCATCAAGTTAAGTGTCAGATGGAACCGTTGGATTGGCCACCTCAGACTGCTAGTCTCGTCGTCAAACTGTTTCAAACGAAAATGTTCATAAATATCTTCCGTTTTTATTCAATCATTATAAAGAATTGGAAAATAAATAGGATGTACTCGCTTTAAAACTGTTTTTTGTGTTCGTCTGGGAGACCATCAGCTAAAACCCACAACGTATTTGTTGACAAATGATAACATGGTAACTTATCCTACTTTATTCAAATTTTATTCAATGGTCGCCTTTCGAAATAGATCATGTATTGTTCTTCTGTTCGTCCGTCTGTCCATCAATCAAATCCCTATATAAGTTAAATAATGGAATATCATTTGTAAAATTATTATCTTATATCATTCAAACTGAAGAAGAAAAAAAACTGTAATCTGGCAATTACTGAATATCTGTGCTTACCATACTACTTGTTTTATACTTCTAAAGGTAGTATAAAACATACCTTAAGCAGTGGTCTGTTTACATTCTTTCTGCTAATTCATTTCAGTCAACTACTGGCTGTATGGGGCACATTTGCCGTAGACCACCGGGTTGCAGTTTATATTGGCGTCATGTCAAGCACAGTGCAAAACATTATTTCGACCAATGAGAACTGCAGACTCCCGGGTTTAAGCAAAGATTACGCCTAGACATCACCCAAACAATTCCACTTATAGAGGGAATGTAGTGAGACAACAGGGGTGCACCATTTTACTGACACAGGCCAATTTGAGGTACCCAGTTCAACTTTTTCTCTATATGTTATTATGAGCTGTCATTTCTTTTTAGATGGATGAGCGTTACCCTGCATTGTTTGGTCGGTTGTACAGTGGTTTTGTTAGCGTCAGTGTTTGCAGTTCTAAACAGGGGTAGCGTTACAGCCGGTGTGGCCGGATTGTCTATTTCATTTTCTCTCCGTGTAAGTACCCGTCCTACCGGTATTTGTTAATAACAAATGAAAATATTTGAGATAATATGAAGATACACGTCATTTTTACCCATTTCAATTTATATAAGGTAATCATACGTGTAAGGGACAAGGGAAACTAACGTATACATGCGAAGTGTCTTTTTACAAAATGAGGTCGTTTATATTAATCGAATTTACATTCACACCCCTACAAATGCAGACTTAATGGTTCCATAAAATCATTTGACACAAAGTTTAAGAAATTATTACAATTTCCCCTGTTACGCTTTATGATCCAACCTATTCATCAGGTGACGCGGATGATTCAAATCTGAAGGTTATCATTAATATACCAAGTATACGTAGTACATCTGCATTAACATTAGCATCGTACATTTGCATTAACGCACGAAATTATTTTTCTCTGCTTTGCAAAAAAACCCCAGTTTTTACCTAATATATTTGAGCCGTCTTACCTTACTTGCTTTTTTAATATTTATTCAGGCCGTCACGGGGCTTATGGTGTTGACGCGCTCAGCTTCCAATCTAGAGAACTACGCTGTATCTATTGAGAGGCTAAAAGAATACTGTGAAGCACCGCAAGAGGTAACGCTTAGTAGCTGGGCTTTAATATATCAGATAAAACTTGGCTCTTCCAGTTTGATATTATATATATACCACTTCTGCTTCACACAGTTTGGTAAAGAATTAATAGATCAAGTTATCAACCGGACACAGATTTCTCGGCCCACCCAGTATCACGCGCTCCGTGTCTGTATCGCGGCCGGTTAATACGGGTTATTCAGGCACGGCACGTATCTGGATCAGACCGTTAATTGCAATTAGCCAAAAAAAACGAAGAGCAACATAACATCACTACGATTGGTCTGTCAAACGTCTAAGGCATATTACATATCCATCAACATTGATATACATATATGGAACACTAAATGTTATGTTGATAAATGTTACTCTCAAAAGAGTAACTGTATAAATGATTGATAACATGATATATGTCTTTTACTAAAATTATTAGTAAATTTGATGGTGCCATATTGACCTTCCGGCCTCTGTCCGAAGGCTAATACGAAACAATTACTAACTAAAGCGCTTAATAACATTATTTTAACTAAAAAAATATGAAAATTTTTATCTCAATATTGACCACCATAGCGCACCTGCAAAGCTGTTTGACCGGATTGGAGCTTTTTATTACTTTACAATCATGTATGAAACCATAGGGGCACGATATAAACCCAGGTGATTTGCATATAAATGAAGAAGTTTTGCGAATATCAAAAAGGACAGAGTTATCGATCCAGGACAAAAAGATTTAGAATTATCATAAAATAAATATAAACAAACATTAAAAAATGATTCATTAAACAATTGATTAAAAATACAGTTCAAAAGACACATTTTTAGTTTGATCCTAACATTTTAATTGGGATCCGTATTAACATGTTTTTTTAACTATCCTTTAAGGGCAAACTGATAAATGAGGAAAATCGACCAGATGCTGAATGGCCTTCTAAAGGAGACGTAACCTTCACTAACTACAGCACCCGTTACAGGCCTGGCCTCGACCTGGTGCTAACTGACATTTCGGCAGAAATAAAAGGCGGGGAAAAGGTAAGTAATATGTCATGTTAAAAGTTATCGCTAACCTTTTATTTCAGAATACTTCATGAGCTTATACTGCATGTTTTTCTGCAATGTCAGTGAGATGGTTATTATTTCCGTTAGTTTCAGATAAGATAAGATTGTCCTTAGAACTAAGGAAAAATTGTGAGCCTTTTATTAATATAATGGTTGTACTTTATGGTTGCATACACTTGAACACCTGGCTTTTACGACACCCCGCGAGTATTATGAAATCTACAATACATTCAATGTACTCATGTAACAAAATTATGTTTTGCAAGCAAAGGAAACATATAGATATAAATACAGGACAGCTGTAGATTCACTGGGTGAAATTATGGTAACAGGCAACCTTTTTACTAGCTCTTATTGAGATGACCGACAATGTGAAAACACCTGGCAAAATGAACAGATATATGCATGATTCGAACTGAAGCCAGCCTCCTATTTAGCATTTTTTGCTTAATTTTTTTTGTCGCCGAAAAAAATTATAAGGGACAGTAGGTGTGAGGGTGCTGCCGACCGTATTTTTTTCCGGCAGGAAAAGAAGGCCAAAATCCTTGACAATCTCAAAGAATTTCCTTCCGCTTTTTATCAAGCCAGAAAATTCGGTGAGGACGGAACCGAAAAAAATCGACAGATCTTTATAACTTTCGTTCTTCATTTAAGAGGACAGTAACAATCAAGTGGGTGCAACAAAAGTGAAGAAAATGGTCGGTAACATTTGATGATGTGCTCGCGAAATGGACGGTGCGTGGGCTTTATTTAATCCTTTGCATGTATGTGTGTGTATTCAAATTGCACTTCTTTCAAAAGAGAGTAACTAATTAGAGCCCCGCTTGAATTATCCGTCTGTCCGTTCGTCCACAAATTCGTTTCCGGATGATAACTCCAGATTGGATAGACATGTGGATTTCAAACTTGATTTATTTATAGGCCAATACTAAAGCAAGGATCCTATTAATCTCTGGATCATGTGTTGCAAGCTCAAGGTCACAGGACCCCTATCTTTAAAAAGTTTGTGGATTCATTTAAAGCCAAACTTTTCATTCCAGACCTACTATCTTGTACATATAGCTCACCTGCCAATAGAGGAAAATCCCGCTCGATTTTAAGGTCACAAGTTTTAAGCGCAAGGTCGCAGGAACCAGCTATCCACAAATTCATTTACGGATTGTAACTCCAGATTGGATGGACATATTGATTTAACACCTGACTTATATATTGCCCACCACCCAAGCAAGGACCCCATTGTTTTTTGGGTCATGAGGTCAAAGGTCAAGTAGCAGGGCCCACATCTTTCAAATGATTTTGGAGGCATTGTAAATGTTTCATCGAAAATCTTTCACTTTTGGATTACCAAACAATAGGGGAAGAACCATATTGATTTCGAAATCACAAATTCAAGACCACAGGGCCATCCTATTGATTATATGCTGAACAGACTCACAGTTTAATATGTAATTATGCCTCAGTTGCTTGGAATCCGTACTTCACTCCTACACCTTCATACACGACAATCACTGATTCATACCGTAAGATCTTGGTTCAGACGTTAAAATTCTGTTTTGGGTCATTACCCTCTGTCCCTGCATGTAATCAGATCATATATGTTATTTTTTTCAAGTATCACTCAGCCCATACTAGAATTCTATGCTCCTTTTGCGGGGCCCTCCCTGGCCTATCAGTATTCTAGTTTGATAAAATAAGAAGGGTTCTAATAATGAGCTGTCACAAGGGCTGGTAGCAGGCTGGGTAGCCTACGTTTTAAAGAATTAGACGAGAACTGCAAACCAGTTTGTCAAATATGCATGAAGGATACCAGAAAAAAAATTAGGAAGTTTCATGGAATTCTACATGGTCTATTTGTAATCTTATTTCAATTTTGAAAATCAAGGGGCCTGCGTACATGTTGGCAAAGTCTTGATAAAAGTTTTGTGTTAGGTTCTGTTTTTCCCCCATTTACATGCAGTTTTAGAGGAAATTATTGAAAAGTATTCCGTCATGAAACTATTGAGTCAAACAAATACGTCAAATGATATTGTATTGACTCGTTTACCCCAAGTGATAGCTAAAGTATCTATATACCTATATTCTTAGTCATATATGTATGCCAAGGTAAAAACGTACAAATATTCTTCGCGTTTGTTGATGTGTTTAACATACATGCCTGTAAATATTTATACGGTTTATTCATCAGATAGGAGTTGTTGGTCGTACTGGTGCAGGAAAGAGTTCCATGACTTTGGCGCTGTTTCGTCTAATTGAAGCGGCAGGGGGCGCTATATACGTGGATGGGATGAACATCGCTGATGTTGGTCTGTTTGATCTGAGGTCTCGACTCACGATCATCCCACAGGTATGGAAGAGTCATCACTTATCAGTATCTGTACCAGTTATTTGTACCATTAGTAGTTATAACCTTTATACCACAAGGTTTCGTCTTTATTTATTTGATGGCTTTTTTTCAGTTAATGGGAAATTGGTATGGAAAATTCATCAACTATCAGTAGTGTACCATTTTTTTACAAGTACCGGTTATTATCTTTATTCCACTAGGGTTCGTCTTAATTTATCTTTTGTGTATTTGTTTAAATAACTGGAAATTGGTATGGAAAATTCATCAACTATCAGAATTTCAACAGTAATAATATTACCTTTAGATCATAAGATTTCTTCATGATTAATCTGATGACTTAAGTTTAAATAATAATACATGTTATCAGGTAAATGATATTATTACATACATTAATTTCTAAAAGTGACTGAATAACTGAAGTTTTTACCACAGATTTATATCTCAAGTGTAAAATGGGACACCTTAAATGAACAAAAAACTTTATTGCCTCGGCAGCCATCGAGAATCATGTGGGTACCATTGAAAGGTGACAAACCAGGAAGAAGAAAAGTGTTTAACAACGGCTGTAATCATGATTTTATTCTGGTCAATTTCAGGATCCAGTGTTGTTCGGCGGGTCCCTCCGTATGAACCTTGATCCCTTCGGTAAACACACGGACGATCAGCTGTGGAGGGCTCTGGAGCAATCTCACCTTAAAGCGGTCGTGAAGTCACTAAATGAGGGACTCGATTATAACTGTGGAGAGGGAGGGACGGGGCTCAGGTATATTATACAGGCCAAGAGAGAGAGAGAGAGGGAGAGAGAGAGAGAGAGAGAGAGAGAGAGAGAGAGACTAAGCCTAACTGATTTCAAACTTTAAAGGCTAAAGCGCATATTTAATTGAATAATTTTTTTTTTATTAAACCGAACTGATTTCCAAACGCCAAAGTGTAGTGAATGATTCGCAGAGAGCGCGAATGGGACAAATGCAAAGGGGGAGGGGGGTCATATCCACACTGTGAGAGGGGAGGGGGAATTCACATACAAACACAAAAAAGACAGCTTGGCACATTAACAGAGAGAGAGAGAGGGAGGGAGACCCAAACTCGCAGAGAGCCTGAGAGAACCCAAACATGCACAAACAGAATACTTTTCACAGTATTTTTTAACTTCCAGTTTCATTAAATGTTAATGTTTCAGCGTAGGTCAGCGTCAACTTCTCTGTTTGGCCAGAGCTCTTCTACGAAAATCCCGCATCCTCGTACTAGATGAAGCTACAGCAGCGGTTGACATGGAAACAGATGACCTTATCCAGGCAACAATTAGACAAGAGTTCAGTCAGTGCACGGTGATCACGATAGCTCACCGGGTCAACACCATCATGGATTATGACAGGTAGCCCATACGAGCTTTATTTTTTGATCGAAAACTTTTTTCCACTTTGGTGTTGTTGTGCAGGTACACAACAGAGCGTATCATCACGGTTGGCATATTATTACAATAATATCATGATTGATCGAGTCTAGGCGTGAATACTTAAGGACGATATTTTAAGGTATAAATCAATAGACTCATTGAATAGTATTGACGAAAATGTTGAGGGTATATGATATAACCGATTAATGATTGATTATTGATTGTTTTTCTTTCAAAGATAGAAGATTTATAAGCTTACACATTGCTTTTGCAAGATGTATTATACAGGTCACCCCTGTAACATGACTACCTCGTTAACTAGTTTATTACTGTTAGTCCAGAATGTAATCGAGTTTTTATGGATATATGATCATGCATTATGAATAATTATATCTCTACAGGGTTTTGGTTCTTGATCGCGGCGAGGTGGTGGAGTTTGACCAACCGTCAATTCTCTTGAAAAAAGACAGCGGCATATTCTATCAACTGGCAAAAAATGCTGGACTGATATCATAGTGTTATGGTTTAGATCCTTTGATATATTACACTTTATCTCTGACAATTATTTAATTGCCAAATTTGATTATTGTTATTGAATAACATGGACTCTACCCAATTAAGTATCCACATACAAAACAATTATATGTATCTACATATCACTATATCTGTGATTTAGAATATACATGTTTTGGCTCCGTTGATATTTTATATATATATATATATATATATATATATATATATATATATTATATCATAATAATTTATCTAAATATTTAAGTTTATTCTTTGTTTGCTCTCTGATATATGATGATTTATCATATAAACGGCTTTAAATACTATTATAAATACTTTTAAGAAGGTAAATACAAATTACTGAACTTTTTCAATTACTTGCCAAAATAAATATAGAGTTGCAAATTCATGTTCGCACAATTGTAGTGTTCATTTGCATGTTGTAACATTTAAATTTTAAAAGGGCCCGTTTGCTAGCAGAAAGTCTCATACACAGTACTAAAATTGAAATTCTTATTAACAGCAAGGGATTATAGTTGCAGCACAATACTAAATATCTATGCATATCCCCTCGGTGGTGTTCACTCCCTCACGAGGGCACATTTTGTGGTCCTGTCTGTACGCGTACGGTTCTGTATCATATTGTTTCTAGCCATAGTACGCTTGAGCGATACATTGCAGATTATGTGCTTCGCTTCTGCTGTTTACTATGAGGCCACGACAAATACTCATGAATACTCTTTTTATTAGTATGTCAGCTTATAATACGAAAAAAAAATAAAATGTGACTTTTGACTTTTGAGCGTTTGTTTTGCCCCGTTGTCTCTATATTAGATACATTTCAATAAAATCCCAAGTTCAGCAATGCATGAAAAACGTCGAATGATTTAGCAGGGAAAGATCTGAACTTTTATATCTATAGACAAATCGAAGGGTTCTTTTTCTTTTTTTTTTTCCTTGTCTCTTTCAGTTTCATTTTCCCCATGTTCTACAATACAGACATTAATAGGCGTTCCAAAGATCCAACCGTTGCTTTTTTTCTTATATATCCTCACTCCTTTTATTTCTCCCTTTTCTTTCAAGTACATTTTCTTTCAAGTACTTATTTCTTGTCGCCTTTCGAAACACCCACTGACAAAATGCTGTGAATGGCTGTTAAAGTGTATTATCATGCAAATGCTAAAATGGGCAATTTTGAGCAATATGTCATCCTTCACCGTAATCAAACATGCTGTGCAGATTTGCCCACGCATAATTAACCGTTTCAAACTTCTACCACTAGGCGGCGTGCGTGTTGGCGAGGATCGCTTTAGTGTTAGAATGAGTATTTATCTCAATTAATTACAATGAAGTCCTGTGTGGTTATTAACATGAAAAGACCAGTAAAAGATCGCTATTTGCAAAAAAATGAAGAATTCGACCCTGGTTCATGACGCTGATTCATGTCAGAGTTTGCATGTCGGCATCAACAAGCTTGGATTCACTGATTGAAAGCAGCCAATAACGGTAAAACCCGGAGATAATTATAAATAATCGTATCTTAGAAGCGTTTTCCTTCACATAAGTATATGTCAATAGGTTGTCCAGTGTCGCCCATTAATTGTTTTATATGATTTATATGGCTTTACAAGGGTTTTGTCAACCATTGTTTGTGCAGGGTACAAGTCTAGTCCTGCCATACTTTCCTAGATTTAAGGGCTTTCAAGGTACATTTTCACTTTTCATGTTCATTTAATTCAGGTTTTTCAATGCTTAAGAAATACTTATGCATATAAACACATCAGTGTATATATGTATTGGTATACATAGTATTTTAATTCTTATATTATATTATTAGCGAACCTGTGAGCTTATGTGATGGTGCGGCGTCGTCCGTCGTGTGTCGTGCGTTGTGCGTCGTACGTCGTGCGTCGTCTGTACGTTAACCATAGCTATCTCAAAAATGGCAGGAGCTAGCATCACCAAATTTGTTGCAAATTGTCAGTCATCCAAAACACTATATCGGATTTTGTTTATTTTTTTCCTAACTGCATTTTCTTAGGTTTTATAGGGAAAAAGCTAAAAAAGCTTTAAAAATCTTCTTCTCCGAAACTGTCCAGCCAAATTGTCAAATATTTCACAGAAATGATCCCTGGAACAATCTTTCTCAAGTTTGTTCGAATGGTTCCAGTTCGGAGATATTTGGCTGAGTTACAGGAGGTTGAACTTTGTTAACTGTGCAAAAAAGCATATTAAAATTACAATCTCAGAAACGGCTGGAGCTATCATCACCAAATTTTATGCCAATGTTGGTCACATAGGTCATATCTGAAATTGAGGTATTGGTAGCGCCACCTGCATCGGCCTTTTTTGTTATGGGGTCATTAGTGCCTGTATCACACTGAGGGCTACAAAAACTTCTTCTCTGAAACCATATGGCCAAAATGTTTAATATCGCACAGAAATGATCCTAGGTTAGTGCTTTCTAAAGCTTGTTCAAATGGTCTCTTTTCAGTGACTTTTGGCTAAGTTATAGGAAGCTGAATTTAGTCATATGCCATAACAGCCCATTTTAGCTCAGTTGCTACAAAGATCTTCTTCTCAAATACCACTGGGCTAAATTCTTAAATCTCACACATTAATTATCCTCAGATGTTGATAATTCAAGTTTGTTCAAATGGTTTTGATTCAGTGCTTTTTGGCTGAGTTACAGGAAGCTGAACTTAACCAGTTTGCTGTATCTTCCTATATGAGTTATGAACTTGCGAAACGTTTTTCGACTGATGCCACTGATGCCAGTTTGTTAAATATTTTACAAGAATAATCCCTACATAAATTCTTATAATAATTGTCATTAATGGTTCCACATGAATGATTTTTGGCTGAATTATGGAGATTGAATTGAGTCATTTTACCATATATGTTGGGTGTGTGATACAGTTACATCTAGCCTGGCACCAGTTTATAAGCATCTATTACATCATACCACTAGACATTTAGATTTCAGGTTATATTTGGTTAATATTGACAAAAAAAATTTTTGAAAGCTTTTAAAAAATTTAAATTTATGATTTAAGTTATTCATCATACTAGGCAATGTTACAATCATGGATATTCAGCTCTCTGTGGCTATATAAAGACAACTGTATGGGATTATAAATTATTGGTATCCCTACTCAACTTAATTCTAGAATTTGCCATCAATGATATATATGTATTTTAATTTTGCATTCAGTATGCATCCATAATAATTTACATATATTCCTGATATCTTTTTTTATAAAAAGTCAACTGAAAAGCATTTTGTTTTGGGAAAATAAATTTCAAAGTTATTTCAAGTAGGGACCACTTTTGTGAACAGATGGCAGCACTTGGTTTACCACTGGCAGATTGCCAGTGCCTTGATGTTGGCCATTGGTCAAGATGATGTCAGCTCTATATATAGTTTTGGCACAGTGCCAGGATTGGAAGAAGTGCAGCCAGGTATAGGTCAAGAGTTCACTCAGTGCAGTAGCTGCATTCTATTTATAGCTTTGGCAGACTGCTCACTGCATCATATTTGGCACCAAAGTTCAGCCTGAATCTATCAGACTGCCAACTGTGTCAGATTATGCAAGAGGTCAAGAGTTCACTCAGTGTAGCCAGGTACAGGTCAAAAGTTCACTCAGTCTAGCCAGGTGCAGGTCAAGAGTTCACTCAGTGTAGTAGCTTGAGGCAGCAATTTGTCACAGGTCACTTGGGGGCAACTGCCTTACTCACCTAAGCCTTGTCAGCCCAGTGCATCAAACTCTGGGGAAATTTGATGTATTGGACTGATACCTGTCTATGCGTCTTTGATGGTTTTCCCATTTACAAGACAGGTGGTGCCACCTACATTGACTTTTGCACAGTATATGTATCTGCTTATTTCACAGGAGGGGTTTGACATATCAGTCTGACATTGGGCATATGTATATATCTCTTCGTTGTCTCTGGTTTAGTTTTCATTACCTCAGGAAATCTTGTCTTCTTTGGGTCGTCTGTGGTCTTCTCTGCTGACTTGGCTTCCTTTTTTCTTTCTGGAGTCATGGTATGGAAGGTGATGCAGAAGATTGCGGTAGAACGGCGAATCTGCTTCTGGTAGTTGCAGGAACATAGCGAGGACTTGTTGTCACACAAAACACATTGCACGTGATATGGCCAGTAGTATTGTTGACATAGGCCCGAAGCTGGCTTGTCCTGATATTGATTTTTTTTATGTGGCTGGTCAGGAACAATGATGATCACAGGTTGAGATATCACAGCACATTTTTTTAGCGAAAAATGTCATTTTTGCAACTTGAAGTCACGGTTAAAGCAATATGCTGATTACAGTGTCATTTTGGTTTAAAGATACAGAGAGAGTCTTTGATCTTCTCAAGCACAGCACTGAGAAACTGCAGCCAAGTTAAAGTTTGAAGAGAGAGTTCTTAGCAAAGTTTGATACCTTCAGCAGCAGAGATGACATTCTTGATGTTAGACTGTGATGCTGTAGACATCTAGGTTGAAGTTCCAATGCAGTTGGGAGATGGGAGACCAGTCAATGGCGCCTGTGGCTGTGGGGGGGGGGGGGGGATCTTCATTCTTCACTCTAGCTGGCAGCATTGTCCGTTTTTCTGGAGCTGATGTGCTGGAAGTGAATCCCGGTTCATCCACCATAATGATACGGGACCCGGTCTGCACCATAATGATACAATGTGGGGTTGGGGATGTCCCCACACTGTATCACATACGGGTGCTGATGCGCGTGGCAGACAATGTTCCAAGACCAGTTTGATGACAGAAGTCTTTATTCAATAGCAAGCGGTCTGGGACAGTCTCTCTCTCTGAGAGAGCCGCCCAGCCTCCCTGAATCTCTCTGACTCTCAGTGCGCACAACAGATAGTTTTGTTACAGAGCTTTCACGTGACATATGAGACGTACATATCCATATTTCTGCATTTCGTCATAAAAGTTACACCTTATTGGATGACCCAAAGTAGATCACAATTACATCAGAGCTATCAGTGTTCCTCCTACCTTTCGTGAGATCTGATTGGACAAAAGTTCCATGGAAAATCCCAAGTCTGACCTGACATACATCCAGTTATAGACTGACCTACAGTGCTATTTGGAGGACAGTGCTTATATACACATGCGGAGTCTCATAAAATAACATGTTTTAATTGTGTTCTACCATTCCCTCATAAAGACTAAACACATAAGTCATTCTGTGACACTATTTCTGTTTTTACAGACTTAAAATAGACCTTAATGGTTTGGTGTACTGTTCTCTGATTAAACTGGGAGAGAAGCCTATATGTGTGTGACCGGATAACTGGTTGTCGGGTGTCATCAATTATGAGAAGTCATTCATTGTTCAGTCTGACATGCCTGAAACTGAGCTTGTATTTGTGAAATATGAAATGTGAAATATTCCTTGAAATATGTGTTAAGTCACAAATATGCACTTTCCTACTCCATAACAGTATATAAGACTGATGGTGCCAGCTACAATCATTGTATCCGCTAAAACAGACTTTTGCAGATACTATGTTTTCAGTCGGACACCGACGCTGCCGCCATGGCCACAAAGGATTCCGGAGAACTCCTCCATAACCACTGGGTAGAATTTTTAAAATTCGGAATTATGATCGGTCACATGTGAACTGCTGCGCCCTCATTTTTGGTTGACCTCTGACCTTTCCTCTCTGCCCAGCGTCCATTTGTGCGTCTTTTTCCACACATAAACCCACATATCTCGGGAACCGTTTGACTGATAAGAATAAAGATTTTGCACAAATGTAGCCCTTGAAAAGCTTTATAACATACACTAAAAATGGTGGCACCACCTGCAACAATCATTGCACAGCGTTTAACTGTTCATCTGCCTTAGGGTAAAAACACATATCTCTGCATTGGTTGGACTTACCCACCTGAAATTTTGCATGTGTATACATCCTGGACAGCTTTCTTGATTTTATGACAGGTGGCGCCACCTACATTCACGTTTTAGCTACAGACATCCAAGCTCATATCTTGGGAACCGTTTGTCCAGTTGGGCCAAAATTTTGCATGTTTATAGATCTCCCATAGCTCTTTATCATACGCAAAACTGGTGGTGCCACCTGTAACCGTTTTTGCACAGCTTCAATCTGTTCATCTGCCTTGGGATAAAATCACTCATATCTCGGCAGTGGTTTCACTTATCCACCTGATATTTTGCAGGTTTATACATCCTTGACAGCTTTCTTAATTTTATGACAGGTGGCGCCACCTACATTCATATTTCGCTGCAGACATTCAAGCTCATATCTCAGGAACCATTTGACCGATTTGACAAAAATTTTGCATGTTTATAGATTTCACATAGCTCTTTATCATACGCAAAACTGGTGGTGCCACCTGCAATCATTTTTGCACAGCATCCGTCTATTTGTTTGCCGTGGCATATAATCACTCATATCTCGGCAGTGGTTTGACATATCTGTTTTAAATTTTGCAGGTTTATACATCTTGGATAGCTTTCTGGATTTTGTGGCAGGTGGCGCCACCTTCATTTATGTATACGCTGCAGACATTCAGGCTTATATCTCAGAACTGGTTTGACATACCCCCCCCCTGAAATTTTGCATGTGTATAGAGCTCCCATAGGTCTTTATCATACGCAAAACTGGTGTCGCCACCTGCCACCATTTTTGCACAGCGTCAATCTGTTCATCTGCCTTGGGATAAAATCACTCATATCTCGGCAGTTGTTTGACTTATCCACCTGAAATTTTGCATGTTTATACATCCTTGACAGCTTTCTTGTTTAATGACAGGTGGCGCCACATACATTCAAATTTACGCTGCAGACATTCAAGCTCATATCTCAGGAACCATTTGACCGATTTTGCCAAAATTTTGCATTTTTATAGATTTCACATAGCTCTTTATCATACGCAAAACTTGTGGTGCCACCTGCAATCATTTTTTGCACAGCATCCGTCTGTTTGCCGTGGCATATAATCACTCATATCTCGGCAGTGGTTTGATATATCTGTTTTAAATTTTGCAGGTTTATACATATCGGATAGCTTTCTGGATTTTATGGCAGGTGGCGCCACCTACATTTATGTATACGCTGCAGAAATTCAGGATTATATCTCAGGACTGGTTTCACATACCCCCCTGAAATTTTGCATGTGTATAGATCTCACATAGCTCGTAATCATACACAAAATTGGTGGCGCCACCTGCCACCATTTTTGCATAGCACCCGTCTGTTTTTCTGCCATGGGCTAAAATCACTCATATCTCAGTAGTGGGTTGACTTATCTGCCTAAAATTTTGCATGTTTGTACATCTTGGACAGCTTTCTGGATTTTGGGGTAGAAGGCGCAACCTACATACACATATCGGCTGCAGACATCCAGGCTATCATGCAACACACCTCACTCTATTTCCCCTTGCCACTCAATCCATGCTTCACTTCACCTTTCCTACTCTGATTTTGGCGGATACACGTAGTCGCTTGTTGACTACCCATATTCTAGTTTTAGTGTTGTGTGCACCCATGCCAGAATTGAAGCAGTGATGTTTGTTTAATTGTTACTTGTTCTAAGTGTTTAGTACTTGCATTGTTCATATACATGTTACATATGTTCTTGAAAAGTAATGGTCCAGCATTGAAGCATTATACCTGGTGTAATCTCATTGCACAGGTTCGCATTAGGCCTGTAGGCCTTGTATTATTTTATATTCTTTATTAAAATATAAGACATTAATGTATAATAATATGCATATATATATATGGCCATATAAATTGATATAAATATAAAATAAAATGTAACTATATTATGTTATTTGTTATTATTTTATGTTATTATTTAAATATTATGTTCATTTAATTCACTGACTTTTCAATACTTATAAATACCTATGCATATAAAACACATCAGTGTATTTATGTATTGGTATATCTAGTATTTCAATTCTTATATTTGATAATATTATATTATTTCTTTATAATCATTCGATATTAATGTGTAATAATATATATATACACACACACATTTATATAGGGGTCTAATATATAATTATAAATATATAATTAAATGTAACTATAATATGTTAAAAATTAAAATTAACATCGAATTTTTATGTAAACAATATATGTCTGTAAATCATATTAACATTATGTATGTATGTATGTATATATATATATATATATATATATATATATATATATATATATACAGTGGAACCCCGCCTTGCGACCACCCCGCCTTGCCACCACCCCACAATTGCGACCACCCCACAATTATGACCACTATTTTTGGTCCCAAATACACGATCGAGGTAACTTAGAGTTTCACAACTACGACCATCCCCAAATTACGACCACTTTGGTCAGTCCCAAAGGTGGTCGTAATTGTGGGGTTCCACTATATATATATATATATATATATATATATATATATATATATATGTATATATGTTTATTCAATTAGAATATTGATATATGTGTAATGAAACAATGACAATAGAAATAGAATTATTATTCTAATTATATAAATATCTGAAAATATATTTTGTTAGGTTTGGTGAGGCAATAAGAAGTGTATATGGTCTTCAGGCCTTTTAATTTGGGTGTACTTGATGTGTCATCACAGCTGGTGATAAGCTCATGAATAGGTTGCAAGTCTATGAGTGATGTCATGTGTCCTCATCTCATGTTGGTTCCCCACTGGGTCATGCCATATTCATGAGCTGATCTTTCGATAGGCAAACACATGCGGCCCCAATAAGAAAGTTGTGTAGGTGGTCAAAGCCCCGAAGGAATGGACTTTCCAGGTTTTACAGTGGATTAAGCTGGCTGAATCGCACACATACACTCAAAAAGATGAGAAAGCGGTATGTCACATAAACCAATAAAAGTATTATAAGAAAATGAACTTACAATCCTCTGGAGAGGCGTTCCACACTCATGGTACAAAAAGCCATCGACGCGCATGTGACTTTGGAACGTACTACTCGAGGCCCGGTGGTTTTACGCACAGTACACACGATACGCAAGCGCCTCTCGCCGTCAAACAAATCACTGGCTTTACCCAGTTTCTACCTCCTAGGTATACGCCTATAAGAATCACTGACAGATAGGCTCACAGTCCGTAGCGTAGCATCACTCAGAAAATGTCTGTCACTATAATATCACCCTGGATATATCAAGTAACCTGTACTCGAATATGCAACCGCACACGACAATATTCGGAACCATACACCCAGATCAGCGTATCAATTGTCTTTTGGTCTGTTAGATGGGCCCAGCCACGGTAGATATTCATCGGCTGTTTACAGGTCCTTTTGTTGGCCGTTGGCCGCCTGCGGACTCTGACATACAATACATCTGGAAATCATCCCTCTGCTGATAAGTTTACAGACAAATCTTGGATCCTCATCTGGACCGACACACTGCCAGACTGTGCCTTTACTCTCGCGTCTTCAACTTATAAAATAATGCCTACGTCACACATCCCGACCGCTCTTGACCTATCGCCTTACAATATTATGAGACCTGTCGTTCAATGCATAAACATTTAAAGGGACACTCCTCCAGAGACAAAAGTGTTAGAAAAATCAAGCATGTAGGTGCGTTGCCTCTGAGGTCTACAGTAAACAATGCTTTTACAGGAAGCCGCCTAGACAAAGTCCGGCAAGATCCAATTCTTACGGAATTACGACTGTACTGAAATAAACATCAAATAAAACACCTAAGTTCCCTGAACCTACGTTCCCACGCTAACATCGATAAATGATACGGCTTATTAATATACAGCAATTTATAGAAACAATGATCTGGTTATACTACCCTTACTTCTGCAATACCTAGATAATAAAACAGACAAGTCACAGTTCTCTAGTGACAATCTCAACAGCATTAAAAGGAACAAAACCGCTATTCCAAACCCTAAACGTTCTTTGAAACGATTTAGGTTGAGCGGGAATGTCTGGATTTCCTAAATCGTCTCAGCAGTAAAACAACTGCTTGGAATTCCCCGAAAATATTAGGGCAATCAGTTTTTACCACAAACCATCCATTATGCATCAAAGTATACGAGAGCTCGGAGAAGATGGCGGGTGGCAGGCTGTGTTTGTGCCGAGAATGGCCAATTTGTAAAATTGCCAGGTCTATGAAGAACACATATTGCTATAATCCCCTTTCTGAGTAAAGTTTGATCTGAACGTTGAAAATTTAGTGCTCGTGATCAAGGGTACGATTCGTATTGTGACGTCTATTTTATTTTAATCATATTTGCAGTAAACCATGGTCATTGGTCATTTATTTTTCTTCACTTGTTACGTGATGACAACAGATCACGTAGTCATGACGAGCATAAATTTTGTTACGGAGATAAATAAAAATCAGATTCTGTAACACCTGGCAGCGTGAAATGTCTAGGGGAATGAATAAAGAAGTCAGTGTCTTTTATTACAAATAATTATAATTTATTCTTAAAACAATCCTAACATTACAATACACTAAATCAATACAATTACACAGTAAAACAAAAAAATGTACAGTACCAGAGTGTCCGGATCCTAGGCTTTGATTCTTGATACCACCACTGTCACATCTCAACAAGTTCTTTAAAACATATAATCCAGATGTACAGTTCACATAAACCTTCTCAGAGAATACTTCAATGTCATCTCGAAAACATTCTGTTGTAATCCAAAAGTGAAGTTCTGCTAATAATCCAAAAGGCAAACTGAAGACTGTATTAAATCTGTTGCAAAGTTCGAAGATTATCTTTAGGTTCTGCAATTAAGGAAAAGGTCCCAAAACTGACTCACACTTCCGTGTCCGCTGGAACTTTTTTTTCTCTCTCTCTTCTCTGCCGGCTCTTAACACAGCCCCTATTTATAACTTTTTCACCCAAAGCCTAGAAAATTCTATTTCATGAACATCCCAAAGAACACAACAAGACACACGCGCTCAAAGAGCGCGAAAAGCCCAGAAAATTCCAGATTAGCACGACAGCGAGCGCTGTGTTTAAACACCAGGGTTCAACCAGTACAGATTACACCGAGTGCTGTGTCTCTACACGCCATAGCAACGCCCTATGCCTGCGCTACACGAATCAGAATGTCAACGCCAAACCTTGCGCATAACAAATCAGATAGACGCAACATTATACAACTGATACATGTAACACAATATAAATATTTAAAACAGGAAAAGAGAAAATGATAAAGGTGTTCCGAAGTATTTGTTTGTGGAGTATAAGTTATTATTAATCTGCAGAAGGTTTGGAATATGTATATCCGTACCATAAACGGTTAAGGCACACATGAGTCACCTAAACCATTACGCCATATAATGATATATACCCTTATATAATAACGTTCACCACCTACCCATAGGATCCCTTTGAGTGATGAAGAGTTGCCTGTATCAGGGGCGCCACAGACCTCCGGCCAGTATATACGAACCATGTGTGATGAGCAGGTGTATTAGCATCATGCGAAATCAGCAGTTGAATATATTGACTTAAAGGCTCGTATAAACGCACTACATACGTTGCACACATCAATAATTGATGAGTTACAACGTTCGATGTGCGTATAAAACCCCGTAAATATTATCCCGCAGGCGATCGTTCAATATTTCCTACACTCGCTACTGAGAGATTTAATAGGGAATTAGGGCTGAAAGGAGTACTCGAGTACTCGAGTCCGGGTAATACTTACCGAGTACTCGAGTCCAAAATTTGGACTCGAGTACTCTTGTATGTACATGCATGTATGTATATTACTACAAATTTTGGACAGTCTGTAGGATTATTTATCCATTGTCGTAGCCTGGCGTAGTGCTCTAAACATATGCTAGCCAAATTAACCGAGGTCTTGTTATGACATATATCTATTCCTTCGTTGCGATAAAGTTAAGCAGTCACCAAGTCAAATTTATGCATATTTTGCATCGGTAACAGATGTTCCTTTTTTTCTTCACAGCGTTGCCATGGTAACGAGTACTAGAGTCCGAGTCGGGTAATGCCTATCGGGTACTCGAGTCCAAAATTTTGTACCCGTTTCAGCCCTATAGGGAATCATTAAATGCCTCTAGTGACGGGACCGACGTGCTACATACGTGCTAGTTATATTATTGTGCCCTATTTTCAGCGAATATCAAAATGGAGGCCTGCTCTGAAACGGCCGTTTGTGCCGCTCTAATTATCATGGGATGTGAGGGCGGTGTGGACAGGCTGTCGATCGGTGGGAAAGACGACCTTGAAAATTTTTTTTGAAAAAAATTTTTGGCCCTTATCGAGAAAATGGCGGGCCGCTGCTCTAAAACGGCTTTTTGTGCCGCTCTCATAATTATTGGGCCGGAGAGCCAGAGGTGTGAGCTCTGACTTGATACCCAACATGACGGTGATAAAAAAAAAAACAAAAAACGATATAGTCTGCCGGTACATGGCATTCGTCACAGAAAGGAGGCCGTAAATATCGATAGATATATGCGTCGATTTGGACCAAGATATGGTTGGCTGCTGCTCTAAACGGCCGTTTGTGCTGCTCTGATAACTTCTCTGTATAATTCTGAAGAAGGGTAGCTTCCTCCGTTTCACGGTAACCCTGTCGAATACGCTATGAATTTCCTTGACGTCTTGATGAGGCTGGGAATCCCCGTTTAGAGGGCACGGAAAGATAGAGGCTTTTGGAGCAATGGGGGAGTATTCTGAATCTGAATCTCGAATGTCGAATACGCTATGAATTTCCTTGACGTTTATTTATGGCCAAGTGGGCGCCGACTTGTGTTAGTTATCTAAGTAAAATATTTGTGTCGACCATTTCGGACCGCATTAACACCAGATAAAAGTATGACTTTTTCTAGGACAAGTGAATTTATCTTATCAATATGTTACGTCATACATTAACTAACCATGATTCCCTAACTGAAAATATAGGGCATTATAACGTATATGATTGACTGCTGCAGATAAGAGCCATGGTTTGAAATTAACCTGATGACATTGATTTTCGTTAATCATTACATGATCAAGGGGACCATGATGCGTGGAACTAATTATACTTATAATTAAGAGAAAACGTAATTATGGATTTTGGATGCGCGGAATAGGTGCCTGTTGTGTTATTAACACTAACGCTGTTGTGCGAGGCATGGTTTCCTATTTGAATATAATATTATTTGTTTTAAAACATAAAACTGTAAAACATACTTTTTTCGCGACACTCATATTAGACCGAGAAGTTATTTTCGTGTATCGCCTGGATAATTTTTTTTATTAAATTATAATCTAACATAAAATTGTTGCATCGCGTAATTTACCCGCTATGCTTTCGCGATTAACCACTCAAACAGTGAAACTATAATTAACCGTCGTGAATCAGTAGGCTTACAATGATGCTGAAAGGGCCACATCTTGGAATAACTGAAAAAAAACGCACTCATACTTACTTTAGAATCTAAAGCAATTTTCGCCAGCATGCATTTTTTTTTACTGGATGTAGTATTTTTTTTTCATGAGACTTTAAGACTATATAGAAGGAGTTAACGAATGCAACACTACGACGTGCTAAATACAGTAATAATTTTCAAGGTATATAAACTCACTGCATGTCGGTCAGACGTTTTCTTGGGTTTGTTAGTGCTGTTGTTCGTCTTTTGTGATCGAAGATGGCTGTGAAATCTCTCTATATTCGATGGTCGGCAGGGTCAGCTGGGTATGTACACTTTGTTGTCTTTTTATTGAGTATATATACAAATAAATGTCGATCCGAGATGTTTTCTAGGATTGGCTGACATATGGTTTAGAAGTCATACACCCTGCTCTGGGACGCTGGACTAGCATTGGAAGTAATGTTTGATTGAAAGCATTTAACGATTGTTACGGAGCCTTATGACCACAGACCACGTAGCCGTGACGAGCATATACATTTTGTTATGGAGATAAAAAAAAAATCAGATTCCGCATAACTAGGCAGCGTGAAATGTCTAATAATGAATAAAGCAGTCAGTGGTAATTTTTTTTAACAAATAATAGTAATTTATTCTTAGAACAATCCTAACATTACAATACACTAAATCAATAAAATTACACAGTATAACAATGTACATCACCAGAGTGTCCGGATCCTAGGCTTTGATTTATTAACTTCCATTCACGAACATTCCAAAGAACACAGCGATACACGAGCGCCCATAGGGCAAGAACAGACCCGAAATTTCTATACTAAAACGAGCACTATGTCTCTACAAGCAAGCCAGAGGTCAGCCATTACGGATCCCATAGCAACGCCCAGGGCTTGAGCCTAACACGAATCAGAACACCAGGCGCATAATAAACAGATGCATGTAACACCGATATATCGGAAGTCCTCACCAACTTATCAAAACAAACACAAATCAAGCAGATTACGCGTTGTACAGCATTACAGGTTGGTATCGAACATGAGCAACTTATTTATTTGTATATTTTATTTCTTTATTTCCATACAAATAAGGTATATTATGACCTTAAACGTAGTAATAATATCAAAAGCAGGGGAGCCCCCCCCCCAGTTTTCAGCAGCCGCAATCTCTTTAATTTTTTCAGACTAATTTTAAGGCCTTGAGCCCCCTTTTGCCGGACTTGGGGGACCATTTTTAGGTTTTGTCATTTGACCTCATGGATAAGATCATTCTTTTTCTAAGTCCTGGATCCGCCCCTGAATATTTACAACACAATTCTCACATTGGAGAGCTAGAGGGAGAATGAGGTATAAAACAAATATATACACACACGAACCCATTCCGAATTACGTTTGCGAATCCTTGCCTTGATGTAATATTAAACAAGAGGGTGCGTGTGTGTGTGGGGGGGGGGGGGGAGGGGTTGTCAGACCTCTTCAGTAACAAAGTAAAAGAAAATGGATGCAATTTTCTGATAAAGACCAAAGCGTGCATGACATTAAATAACCTTTGTGAAACAACGGATTGAGTTTAATATATATATATATATATATATATATATATATATATATATATATATAATTCAAATATACAAAAATATATTAAACTCAATTTATGAAAGGCCAGCAGTTTTAGCAAGTTCATGGAAGTCGCCGTCGGTATCAGCCAGTAATGTTGATGGTTCACCAAACTCCAGAACTCGACCCTCGTCCAAGACCATCACCCTGTATGGTCAAAGGTTAAAACGTATGAAATGAGAGAAAACATCATTTTTTAAACATGAATTTAATATGCACACCATTTACTAGTACAGAGAATCATGATGCCTTGAGATAATACTTAGTGCGATTAAAGGTAAATTCAAGAACAGATATTATGGGAATCCATCAAGATATTTCAAGGGAATTCTTCATGTTGAATACAATCTATAAGACACATGCACTCTGTGTATGACGGACACGATCTTTGTCGAAACTAGGCATATGGCTGCTTTTACTATATCTAAGTAAATAATGTTTTTTATATGTATTTAATATTTAAAAAAAAATGTATTTTTGGTAAATATGGTCGGGTTAGTTGAGTTCAAAACTGATTAATTTTAGCATAAAACTTGATAGGTGATGGACGAAATATTCTACGTAACTGCTGTTTGAACTGATCTACAAACCTTTTTTAATTTTAATTGTTAATCTGATACCCCTTAATTAAATATCCATGGTACAACAAATACCTGTCATAATCCATGATGGTATTGATTCTGTGAGCTATCGTTATCACCGTGCACTGACTGAACTCTTGTCTAATCAGTGCCTGTATCAAGTCATCTGTTTCCATGTCAACCGCTGCTGTGGCTTCATCCATCACGAGGACACGTGACTTCCGGAGCAGGGCTCTTGCCAAGCACAGTAACTGCCGCTGACCAACGCTTGGGATACAAACACAAGGAAATAATATACCATGCGGAGGTATAATGAATGGCTGTTAAAACAAACGAAAATATCTGTTTTTAAATTCAATTCATACCTCCGAAAGGTATAATGTTTTACCATTGCATTATGTTAGTGTGCTGTTTTACGCCTAAGACGTATATTTCATTTTTATCAGATTAAAAAATAAGATAAAATAAAAACCGGCTTCAAAGCTTTTCCGCAAACACTATTTTGATAACTACCTAAGACCCGTCCCTCCCTCTCCACAATTAAAGTCGAGTCCCTCCGAGAGTGACGTCACGAACGCCTTGAGGTGAGCTTGTTCGAGAGCTTTCCATAACTGGTCATCCGTGTTTTTACTGAATGGGTCAACGTTCATTCTTAGCGACTCACTGAACAACACAGGATCCTGAAATACGCGTAACAATGAATATTAACTTGTATCATATACGCAATATTAATTTACTGCAAGATTTTAACAAGGCAAAGTTGCTGATATTGTCAGGAAGACAAATTGCTCAGGGGAAAACATTGGGCCTATCCCGGATTCGAACCCATGTCGGTGGCGAACAAAGCCGGCGTATCAATCGCTTCGCTAGAAAAGCAAGCTTCACTGCACTCTAAGAACGAAAGGTGCTTCAAAGAACTCAATAGGGTTCTTTACGTTGTCACAAATATGGAACCCTATTTGGTTCTTTAAAGAACCCTATGATAGGGTTCTTTCAAAGAACCCTATGATAGGGTTCTTTAAAACACCCTTAGGGTTCTTTAATTTAACCCTTTGATAGGGTTATTTAAAATACCTCAAGGGTTCTTTAAAAGAACCCTATGATCGGGTTCTTTAAAACACCTTCAGGGTTGGTTAAACAACTTTATATTATCTTGATCGTAGGGTTCATTAAAGAACCTTATAGAGCTTAAGGTCACCTTTAGGGTTCTTTAGATACCCCCCCCCCCTCCTTTATTGCTGATTACAAAAATTGTTCATACTGATTTCATATTGATACTTAGTTCATATTGATAAACAATATCTTATAATAATATGGGATCAAGACTACTGGATTAAAAAAATAAATACAAATACCATAATATACATAAATAATATATTTATTTGCATTTATTTAAATATTAAAAATAATATATATTGAAGCACAAGGATGCCTCTATACAAAACAGGTTACATTACCCTTAATATACAAGTACATAATATGATAGGTAATTATACCATTTATTATCTCTTTTTCTTTCTATATATAAATAAATAAATATATATATATATATATATATATATATATATATATATATATATATTAAATATGAAAAGAAACATATATTTATGAATAAATCAATCAATGTCCCACAATTATCTATTCATATAACCATATATATATATATAACCTCTAAGATCCTGTAAGGAATAAAGATGAGAATTTTTAAACCTGATTGTTTCTAAAATGTCATGCTTGTTTCTGAATGTCATTAAATTAAAATTATTTTAAAATCTGCTACATATTGTTTAGAAACACAAATATGTATATTCTATATGTGGTGAAACTTTTACTGGAAGAATTATATATTACTGTCATCACGTTAGGTGGTATCATCATCATATTAAAGCAATATATGCTGCATCTCTGGGTGTAATACTATAGATATATTTATTTGAAAAAAAAAATTCTTTTCAGTTTTAGCTTATTATATTGGCTAGTAGCAATTATTTTTTGACTTACAGTCATACTCTATGTATATATCCAACCCATAAATGTCAGGATAAAAAAAAACATCTTTCTTTAGAAACCATCAATCCATCCGCACCAAAGGTCAACTTGAAGCTGGATGATGGTTGGCAATAAATGTAAGGTTCAATTTTAATGCTGTTCATTAACCTGTGTTTGTATATGTCGAACAGGATTATATTCTTTGCATGTGCTTACATAATCATTTTTAATCGTTTGTTCAAAATGCAATCGATTTTGAAAGAAAACGACCAATCATCGATTTAATCGATTAATCGGCACACCACTACAGGTAATAGGTCCATTAATGCGTTAGCTCTGTGTGCAGCCTCACAACAGATATAGGCACAGCCTTAGAGCTTTTAAGTCCAAAATCAAACTCCTCTAAAAAAGAAAAAGTCTTCTCTGCCACCACGTGCAACTCGTCATCATGGAGTACATCCTGACCACCAGTGAACTTTAGTATTGGTATTGCGACGTTTCTGCCTGTAACAGAAAATGCAGATTGTTACACATTCCAATATAAATAAAAGCAGCCATTATATTCAGAGTATTTTGAAGTAACCCTAAAGTTGTCTATAGGTTACAGAAAAAGAAAGTCTATTTACATTAATTTTGTTATTTGTATATTAAACGTATATATGTTAAAACAGTCCAAGTGTTAGCGGCCCGGAGTATTTATTTTTTGCATTATAAAGACGGACAAAACCTGTTTCTCTAGCTCAGCATTCCAGAAAGTTAGGTGTGCCAAAATAGAGGAAAATATCCCCACAAACAATAGATAGATAGATAGATAGATAGATAGATAGATGAATAGATGGATGGATTGATAGCTAAATTTCAAATGTAAAGAGGTATGTTTCACTGTACCTCTGCCCCATGAAGTTAGTAATATTTATATTTCTTATTTAAAACAAAGTAACAACATAATTACCTTTTTATGGAGGAACAGGAGGTCTTCATGTTCCCCAAAAAGACCCGGGATTGTTAATATTGCAGCATTATTCTTCAAACCTGAAAAAATAACTGAATTTAGGGTTACAAGAATAACATGTTTGGTGTTTGATATACAGTATGACCCCAAACAGTGAAAAAGTGAGCATGCTGAAGCCCAGTGTTTTGCCTTTCAGGGCACCGCGTGACCAGTGACTGTTTCTGTGATATCACAATCGGATGTATTTCTACAGCCTAGCACTCAGGCACTGTGCGACTAACGTGTATACCCCATGCTGTGACCAGTTCCCACTGATGGGCCGATGGCCACCTAATGGCTACTCATTTATCATTCCACATGTGCATGGTGTACACAATTGCAACCTACATCTGGTATTACCATCGATATCAACTGACCTTTATAAAGCAACACATTTTAAAACGTACTTCCCCTAACCATAAAAGTATAATAGAACATCAGTTATAGAACCTCTTACATACACTGAACACATACACGCACACACGCACACTCACACACACATATATATTTATATACATATATATAGATTTATATATATTATAAATATATATATATATGTATATATATATATATATATGCACAAACATATTAACATAATTGCGCACACAAATATATGTAAATATACACTTCACACAAACATACATACACCCAACTTGTATATCCGCAAGCATTGGCCTACAAACGACGTATTGGAGAGGTTTGATAATTATACTGTCAAAAGGGAATCTATGCCCGGGCCATGTTGGATGCATCCCGCCCGGATGGATGCATCCCGATATATAACTTGCAACTTTTAAGCTCAATTAAGAGTCATGACTCATGTAGATGATATATAGCATTTCTTTCCAGATAGAGTAAACAAAATTCAGTGGGTAAAACTTACCTTATAGTCTTTACTGTCTGTTTGTGAAGTTACTGGCTTGCAGTCTGTGCATTAGTTCAGCTGAACCTGGATCTGTCTCCACTGGTCAGCACTGGTCAGCACACTGTTCTAAATACCCGGCACTTGTAAGATTGGCGCGAAAGCGTATCAATTTACGATTAAGCAATGCCAGTGAGAGTCGTCGCCTCGTTTTTACATGAATGCAGCTGAAGAATGCTGTTTACACTACACGCCAATCGCACAGAAATGCTGAAAATTGTGAGAGACAAGTGATTGCCGTGTTGTGTAACCCTGGCTTGAGTCTGTCATATTTCCATTTTAAGTGTATTGATAATAATTATTAATAATAAAAAAATAACAAGAGTACCAATTTTGGTTCAGATTGTATATCACTGCTGAAAAAGTATACACTTACATATATATATATATATATATATATATATATATATATACCACCATAAAATCTTAAATGGCCAAAACTAATTCAGCAACGAATTACTTTACTAAACCAAAATTTCTAGTAGGAGTGACTGCATGCTTATCTAATTGAAAAAAGAATAACTTAAATTTACTTAATCATAATATCATGTAGACCTGTATTCGAACCACACTAATAATTATCAATACAACTACTTTAATACTTGAGTTCAACCTTTAAATTTAGACTCCTTTATATCTCTCAGGAAGGCCTTGTCTCTCGGAAGCGTTTAATTTGTCAGGTTATAGAATCACTTCTTGATATACCCTGTTTTACAAGAAGCATTTCCAAAGAACCCTCATGCCTCTCAAAGAACCCTAAATCATCCCAAAGAACCCACCTTTATTTAAAGAACCTTGTTTTGCCTCATAACACCCTAGAGTTCTTTACTCAACCCTGTGGTTCTTCAAAGAACCCTCAAAGAACCCCCAAGAACCCTTTTTTCTAAGAGTGACTGGCGAGATAGTTCGGTCAACTTTTATGTCACCCCGTAACATACCCTCTCTTCAGAGCGTCTGCTATCAGAACAAGACTAATTATCCCAGGAGTCACAATTTCGTGACCTTATTCCCTAAGCCACAAATGTTTACCGTAAGGTTGGACGAGCTTCCATTTTGTTACGAAGACAAATTGCTCAGGGGAAAACATTGGGCCTATCCTGGATTCGAACCCATGTCGGTGGCGCACATTTCCGGCGTACCAATCGCTTCGCTAGAAAAGCTTTTCGGTCCACTTTTATGTCACCCCGTAACAATATAAAAATAGATTAATTATGATCTCTTGATTATTCCTATATCCATCCATAAATAAGTTGGCGAGTAAACTGCATTTTACAGGCAGTGCTATTATACAGAGCCAGCCACAAATGGGTCTAGCAGTGCTATCTACCAAATTCTAGAGATTAGAGTTCTCAAACTTCTTATACTACAGAAGTACTCACAGACTTCTCATGGAACTCTGTCTATCGACCGGACCCGTACGTAAGCTAAAACTTGATGAAGCTGTGGGCAACATCTAGGACAGACACATTATATAACTAATACTTTTTCTCGAAAAGTCTTGCTTTTGATATGAACTAGCACACAAGCATCGGGCTGAGTTATGTATAGATTAGTCATACATTACATTTTACATGCTTTCACTAGTGACAAGTATAATTACAAACGGTCAGGCAGGTCTAGACGCACTCTTTCATTAAGAAACGGTACTTCCTACCTCTTGCTCTACTTCAGAATACTCCTTTATTCTCTCAACAGACACAGAAAACGTCTCAAGATCAGCTGCTGTTCTGGTGAGTACGGTCAGCTGGGACATAGTCTGTAAACATATACAGAGAGACAAATGGGCAAGACGTGAACGGACGGAGGCAAATTGGAAACATAGGTCCGTCTTTGACAGAATGTAATTGATGCTTTAAAACGGTGAAACGAAGTGTTAGCTTTGGGGAGACCTATTGGAGAGTCTAATATATAGTTTTGGAAATATCAGTAGGAATTATAAATTTTGTCTCCAGTTCTGCCTTTACAAGTTAACAGAGACTGTTTAGGAGGTAAACAATAAAAATTAATAATAAATAATCTAATAATTAACATGTTTTGAGGTGGCCAGCTGGGACTGCTGAAAATTTCTACTTGAATACTTGCATCTAGGGCAAACACGGTGGACAGGCCAGCTAGGCTTGCAGTTGTCGTGCCTCTCTGATGAACAGCAAAAACACTCGCAAAAAGACGATCAGAGAGCCGACTAGACAATGGAGGGTGACAGCGATCCAGCTAAAAATAAAGAAAAATGTGCCTGTTATAATATAATAAAACAATCAGAAGATACTGGGATGTTACTATTAGGGCTACTTTTGTAAGGTATATGTTGACCTCCAGATGTCGTTAAGAATGATGCGGGACTGGCAGTTCTCATTTTCGCCAGAAGTCAATATATTGGCATTTCAGTGTGTGCAAATCGCTTCACTTTATATGAGACTCATATATCATAAATAATGTGCTTGGGCATGGACACAGACTATAACACTAGAGGTCGCCTATTGAGCGATTAGAAGCCCGACAAGAACATGCAGGCACGTGACCCATGAGTCATCATCTTCCTAACTAATAGGTGAAACCATCCCATACAAATAAAGACGTAAAAAGAATAAGCGGTAACAGAACAAGGGCAACATTTTATGGCGTCAGACTTGTTGGTAGATGTATGTCCATAAAAATGAAAGAGAAAACAATCAGAGAAACTAAGCCTCATACAAGGATGACAAACAAGGATGGGATACCACGCCATCTGGTGTCGATCTACTAAGTTTTGGTTTCTTCTTAAGAAGTTTTCTTGCTTCCTGTACGCACGAATAGTTCTTGCTCCAGCCAGGGTTTCTCCAAAATGACTGTATATGGGCGATCTACGCGAGGATTCTATACGCGACAGCTGACGGGTCGATGTTATATAGAACCCCTGAAAATAAGATCAGAAATATGAGTGTCAGAACTAACGATAATATCATAAACCTGAAGAGTTATATAGAATTAAAATTATATAGAACCTTAGAAAATAGGATACACATGACAAGTTTATATGTGTATAGAACCTCCGAAAATAAGGCAAACCTAATCAGTTTATATCATAAAAAAACTCAGATAATAACCCAAATCTGATCGATTGAAATGACATAGAATCTCTTAAAATGGTTTAAACTTCACAGGTCCGTATTATACAAAAATTATTAAACAGCTTCTGGAAAGAAAAGCATTTACTGGTATATTTGAAAATAAAAAGGTCCTAGCCTTACTTGTATGATCATATATAATATAAATATTGGAATAAAGGCCGCCAGGAACATCGGTGTGCTGTATACATTAATAATGACAATGCGCAGAATAGTGGCAGTGCCCATGCTGACGGATCTGACCAAGGTTGGTATGGTGGTGTCAACACGGTCCATGTCCATGGAGAAACGGTTCACAATCCGACCGACAGGGGTCGTATCGAAGAAGCTGGCAGGAGCATGGAGAACCCGCTGGAGAAGAATCTTGTGTATTCTCCTGCTCGCCCGTAATTACTACCCATAATACCCGCATTCACCACACTCACTCCAATAACTAAACGACATTAAGAAATGATGCTGATTTAATCAAAGCTGATGATACTTTCTCTTAAATCAAAATCGTATGATATTCTTAGCGTTCGGTTAATTTATTCTCGTGGCAGAATATTTTTGTTGCATTTATGATTGAAGCCAAATTTACTGGTATAACATTAAAATGGGTTATTTATATTGATGAATAAATATTAATACCTTTATTTCAAAGTTTAAGTAAAGTTTATCGATGTTTTTAGATTTAGTAATTTTTTCTTCGAAATATAATATTACATTACCTCAGTGCAGGTGAAATATGAAATATCAATTTGTTTAAATATATTGCTTGTCGTACCATAAGCAATCCCTAGGCCTCCGTAGACACCCAGCCGAAAATTTACAAGATCACGGGCCTCCGTTACATTTACAGGTATGACGTCATCACTCTATTTGCTAAGCCATATATTCTGTGCGACAGCCATAGCTGTGTACCAAACCAATGCGATCACGCTGATCAAAACCATGGTAATACCATTAGCCCGCACGTAGGTTCCAGCAACTTTCAAACTGATCTACAGTTACATGAAAAGTAAAACCTTTTCAGAATTCCTCTCGTATATTGTTAAAAAGGGAAACACTGAATAAAAGAAGGAGGTGCTATAAGAAATATATAAAGGAAACCTCAGTATAATATAGATACATCGGTGTCAGCTGAAAAAAAAAATTGAAAAAAAAAAATAAAACTTTTTTTATATATAAAAGGTGTAGGAGTCGGCAGAAAAATTCATTTAAGTGAAAAGAAGCAGAATCAGTTATAAGGGAATGTGCTTCGGAAATTTATACATGATATGTACATTTATGAGCTTCATTGATAACTGAAACCGGCCGGGTTTGAGTGATGTTTGTCAAATTGAAAAGAAGGAACCATTTAGACCTTAACGTGTTTCCCTTCCGGTGCCTTCTTTCTCCTTTTCTATAATCTTTGTTCCCTCCTTATTCTTCTCCTTCTTCTTTCCCTCCTTTTGATGGACTATGGATGACTCTCTTCTTCTACAAGTGGAACATATTTCCTCAAACTATAATAAATGATCCTTAGCCGGAATGAAAATTAAATTAAATTCAATTTACAATTTAATGTTTTAACACAAACCAATGTATCCTAATAAGAATCACATTATTCTTGGTGTACTTGGATATATCTATTTTTTAACTTCCTTTCACATTCGAATTAAATAATGTATAGAAAACCTAAACTGTTTTTATGTTTGAATTAAATTTAACCACACATTAAGAATTTCCTATCAAAGTGGCTTAAATTTACAAATAGTCAACATTTATTTCATATATATCATTTAAAGGTTTTAATCCTTGGGAAATGCACTTGTCGCTGTTACAACATCCACACTATACATTTACTTTGCGGTAACAATAGAGGTATTGCTACGGAGACGGTGCATACCTGACAGCTACATCCGGTTCATCCTTTGATTCTTCAACACTGACTGACCTGTCAACTTTGGAATCTTCTTGTTTCTCAGCCATGTCTGAATGATGATAGGCACGCATCATGAACCTATCACTGAGTGCTACTAGCTTTAATCCGTAACAGAGAGGGTAATTAAAAGGCTTCTCACAATCAGTATAGAAAAGCCTAATTTCCCGTACATTGAAATACAAGAGTCGAATCATAACTAATCCAAAAATATCACTAATTTTTCATTTAAATTGTAATTAAATAATAAATATTATTGTTATAATTATTATTTTATTATCATTGCTAAGTTATAATGATGATAATTATATTAAAAATAAAAATAATAATAATAATTATTATTATTATTATTATCTTTATTTATACTATTTTTATTGATATTATTATTGTTGTTTTTTTATAAACAAGTGTAATTAATTAAAAACTTCAATCTTGACATGTTTTAAGAATATTCAACTGATACAGGTAAATATTAGTTAAATAGATCGGTTTGGATTTTTAACAAGAGCTTGATCATGCCCAACACCGTGAAATATACGATCATTCCACTCAAGAACCATGCGTCCTCTTTAACCTTCAGCATTACAAACTCCCATGTCACAATTAAAAGCAGAACTTTCACCGTGGGACTTGATACAATATCCACGGTGTCATGATATATTGTCGGATATCGCTGCGCGAGAGAAGCTCCACGACAAATTTATCAAAGTGGTATCAGAGTATATCAAAATTGCATCAAATCTAGATTAAGGAATCTTAGCAAACCGTAACTTTTGGTCATATTCTGAACTTGTTGACGCGTCTAGGTATTAATAGATATAAATTACTTACCAGAAATGGAATTGTTCAGATATTAAGTAGCTGCAATAATGCACTATAAAAATATATATGTAAGGCCAAAAAAATAAAAAGGTATGGTTCTCAGGCACTTTTTTTCAGAAATCAATGCGGGCGGGCGGTATTTTATTTTTACCTGTTTTTTGTATGTTTCGATGAAAATGTCATATGATCAGGGAAAAAACATGAAAATAACAGGCTTTTTTTGCTAAACAGGTAAAAGCACTACATAACAAAGATAATCGTATCAAAATTGTATTAATTTATCTTCTTGAAAGATGAAAACCAAAATAAAAATGTTTGATGCGGGGGGTTAAAATTGATGCGGGCGGTGCCTGAGAACCAGACCTTATATTTTTTTTGGCCTAACTAATCCGATCTCTTTGGAAGTAAACAATCACGCATTATAACAAGTCCTTGCACTAAAATCTGTATCGTTGATACGGTTATCAGCTTTCAAATGAACGGTCGAATCTTTGTTGATAGAGTGTAAAAAAGTGGTTGCTGTAAGTTTTTAGCATATCTTGATAACTGCACCAGCTATTTACTGTATTTCTATATATTAGGTAGCCTGTGCTCCTACACCGAGACAAACCTGGACAATCCATGCCACGTGAACCAATCACGTGACCAACACCATCGCTTTCCTACTCATAATATACATGAGCACGTCTCTTTCGCCGTTCACTTTTAAACCAAGCATTAAATATACATACCCAAAAAACTCCAGTTCGCTCAGATGCGTTAGCTGTACCTGGGCTACCACAATTGTCGGCCGAAAAGTACACTTTGGCCATGTCGTTCCACCGGCAGGCTGGGTCCAAGAGTGAAAAGTACAGGCGTCCGAAGTTATAATTCCCTCAAAGTGTTTAGAGATACGAATATCAGCTGTAAAGCCCCTTTCACACATTCACGGATAGCAACATGGATCATCCCGGACTATGATCCGTGGTGTTCCGTTTACAACGGCCCGATTTCGAAAATTTATTTTAATGGGGCTTTCACACATTTACGGCTAACAACACGGACCATCCCGGACTTTAATCCGTGGTTTACGGGGAGCCCTCCCGCTGAGACGAAGTCCGCTGAGACGAACCCGAAAAACGACGACCCGTTGAGACGACTGGGGCTTCAGACGAATAGCTTTATTATACAGGGAAACCCTAAGCCAAGTCTCTCTATCTCTCTGAGAATTCCTCATTCATTCATCCTTTCTTTCTTTCTTTTATTCATTCATTCATTTATTCATTCATTCATCCATTCAATCATTTATTCATTAATTCATTTTCTCTCATACTTTCTGTCCATTGAATCAAGATAGGAACTTTGATGTTTTTATTATCGGCTAGACATAAACGTGCTGCGGCTCTCCCGCGTTCATGCATACTGTCATTCCGTACCTCACAACACCCACGTAAACGCATCCCAACCGGTTTAACATAATACGAGCATTCCATACCAACATAATATCACTATAACAAAATATCACCAACATAATATCACTACATCTTTCTCTCTCTCTTTCTCTCTCTCTCTCTCTCACATGAGTGACCTGTGACAAATCATCAACCCGTAATCGCTTTGTCACTTGTTCAGCGGGTTTCCTTGTCATGGCGGGTGTTCGTCTCGGCTTTGTTCCGGATGACCAGTGACCCAGATAAATTCAGATTATAATTGCATCCAAACACAAAAAATATGTCAAAATAAATAAGGATAATATGGATATTATATTTCATATAACTACAACTTGACCTTTTTTCGCTTCATATATACACGGGGAAATACGTGGAAAACGGAATACCGCGCTCCCTTGCCGAGGAAATGTCCGAAACGGCCAAAACTTTAGCCGTTATAAGTTATAAACATGTTTACCATGATTACATATTTCCTGCAAATGTGATTGTCATCTGTCACGCCCGTTTTCTTGTGCCTTTTCTAATTGGAAAACACACACAAATGACTAATAACATTATCGGAATGGGTTATCTTTTTAACATACCCGACAGGCGTCATTCTATGGATTTCTGTGTCGAGTTATTTGTCAACAACAGTTAAAATCAAACAAGTTATTTGTTTAGAAAAATAATATATATATATAATATGTAAACCAAGTATGAAAGATGTTCCACCGGCATACTCGGTCCAAGAGGGAAAAGTACAGGCATCCGAAGTAATAATTCCCTCAAAGTGTTTTGAGATACGAATATCAGTTGTGCCTCTTAAGAATTTGACCCATTTGACCGACCAATATGTTGTTTGATGTCATGTGTCTTATTTGTCCTGACCAAAACTGAAGTGACATATGTACTTCCGTTGAAATGAATCAACGTCAGGCTCAGTGAAAAGTGTCTTATTATAGATACATTTACACATAGCATGGTGCACGTTTAAAGTTTGCTTGTAAAATAGGGAGAGAAAGTTGCCGTATAGAAGTGATTTCTTAAACATAATAGAGACTCGAGACGCAGTGGCGTATCCGGGATTTGAAAATAGAGGGGGCGCAGCCCTAAACTCGGGAAGAGGGCTGTTCTGCGTCTTTTAGACATGTCATATATATATTTTTACTAATAATTTTTTTTCAGATTATATTGATGTTCCACAAAGCCCTATAAGTAGGAAGCAAGCATATTCAAAAAATGTTTGAAAATAGGGTTTGGAGACTTCACTTCTGCACACAAACAAAATAATAAAAGAGAGATAATGAAAAAACATGAGAAAAGTGTGTTAGTATATAATCCGTTTACTGTTTAGAATTATTTTAGAAATTTTCAAAGTCTGACACTCTTTAAATTTACATTACAGACAATACCTTGCTAAGCTTTTGTTCTTTCATCACAAAATTTCAACAAATACAACAAAAAATAGTTTCTCTTTAGGTCAATAGGAACCTTAAGAACTGATAATAAATATACATTATTATATCAGATATATATCTATATTTATATTGCAGACAATATCATGCAAAGCTTTTCTTTATTTCCCGTATTGGACTAACATTACCACACTTGTGCATAGGGAAACATGAAAATATTTATTTTACTGATACGCCATATTTAAATCTAAGCTTTTGTATACTTAAATAATCGAACATAAAATAAATGTGAGTTAACAAATATAACCCTTGCCAGTAGTTGACTGGCATAAGTGTTAGCAAAATTATGGGGGGGGGGGGGGGCCTTTGCGCCCCCCTATGAATACGCCCCAGGACACTGTTACATACGGTACGCCTAATGTTCCAGGTGCAGTTTTGTTTATACATATTGATTCGAAAACGGCCGCTAGATGGAGAAACTATAGGCAGTGAATGAAAATTTAGTGCCGGACCGCGTTGTTTTTATATAAATACCAAAATTTGGAAACAGTGGCCCCAATGAATCTGAAAATGTAGCGCCTGTTTTAAAGTTACTTATTGTAACACCCGCTACTTTCGCATTTTTACTTGTAACATGTTATCCCATGTACACTTGTTACTCCTCCTATAGTACATGTTGTATGTTAATCCTGTGAAATTCATGTTACTGCTCTAATACAGGTTACTATCATACAAAAGTTAATCGTATTGTATATGTTATTCCGAGAATGGACGTTACCCCTATAACTCAAGTTATTGATGGAATATATGTTAATGATATAATCCGCGTTACTGCTATCACATACATGTGTATAACTATGCGGCTGTCCAAAAATAGAGCCAGAGAGCGATTGATATGCATCAAAATCAATATGAACATTTTGGGGGACGGAAGAGTACAAGAAAATAAAATATTTGTTTTGTAATGCAAATGAGAATAGCCATAAGAAAACAAACTCTTATTATAAAAAAAAAAACAATAATACTCGTTAATATGTCCTCGTAACAATTTTGGATATTATATGGGTCGGATTAAATTAGACATTCAGGTTAGACACTCTCTGTCACATTTTAGAATAAACCTTTGTCACGATTCAAGAAAAAGTTGTCCATTTTTTTTGCATATAGAACTGCTTTCCAAGTATAAATAATTTCATCAAGTATATTTATCACAAAACAATACTGCGCAAGTAATTTGCCTTGAAACAATTCTGTTTAAATATATTTTAATGGTCTCCACTTAATGTATGCCTACGCCAATGATAAATTAAGAAGTCGCTATGGAGTTCTGGGGATAAATTTTTTTCCCACCATTCCTAAATAGCAGAGACCTTCCCTCAGTAGAGTCCTCCCCTTGTGAAAACGATGAGGTGCAATGAGTCAGAATTCATTTTTAAAGCGCCATCTGTCGGTGGTTAGGTGACTGAAACGACGCACAGGGAACCACGTGACTTTTTTCCATTTTCGTGAGATGGAATCAAAATGGCAGGTTGACGGAATCTTATCTAAATGAAATGTTACACCATTTATTTATTTATTTTTAATCTTTTTTTCAATTCGATAAAACATGGTCTCTATGTTCACGATTATAAGACTCACACGAACGGGTGTAACGCATCAGTCATCATTTCAAAATTGTCTTGGTCGCACATTTTGAGTACGATGATATACTTTACGAGGATAACATAATTTTGAACGACATATGGTCCGGTATAATCCAAATGCTGAGGATAATGCATACATACATAAAACAAAACCAAAAATGTCTGCATTCTAGATACCGCTGCTGTGCATTGACGATGGGTTTCTCATAAAAATTGCTAGATTAAACACTTTATTGTCAAAAATTTACCATATTGATCACAGGGAAGTCATTTTATATAAGATCATAGATGATTTCCCATAAAAATAAAAGTATTATTTTGATGTGAGAGCATATGTAACACGGATGTTTAAGCGTTCTTTCCATGCCAGGTTTTCATCAGTCGAAGTTGGCGTGTTGTCACGGCCATTGTTTGTTTGTCGCATGTAACCACAGTAATATGTTTTACCACGTGGTGTATAGTAATTTTTGTTCCACTCATGCAGTTTCTATATATAACCCATCCCTAATACGTATAAACCCAGATGCATACATAACGACATGTAAAATTACTATCAAGTCAGCAACGAATATTAAGCCGTGTACAGACCAGGCATATTTCGGGGTTTCAGATCGATCTAGTTGTGACTAGACCGCCTGCAAGGCGGGACCTGCCCTCGACATGGTCTAGTTAAGATCGATCTCTCTGAGACCCCATACAGACGGCTTCTGTGCCCGTGTGTACAGGCAGGCGGTCTATATTGGGATCGAACTCCATAGTGTGCGCGTGGGGCGCCCTAATACCAGGTCCCGTTGAGACCGGTTGATAACCTAACGGAGCCGGTTCCACTGAGTGAATGTTGTGCTGTGTGAACATAGCCGGTCTCGATAGGATTGATCTGACATCTGAGATCGATCTGTACACGGCTTTAGACTGCATTATAAAGTTCCAGACATACTTTATAAACGCAACTTGTATTTCCATTATAAGTTTACCTAAGGTTTTTAAAAAACATATTTTGAACTTGATTTGGCATGTATTAAATGCGTTATGGGAAACCATACTTTTTTAAATATTTACAATACCAGAAGTTTATCAACGTTTGTTATATTGCCGTCTTTGTTCAACAAGCGGTTGAATAACAGAAAATTATGGGCAAATGAAGTAAAAACCGATAATAGTAATATCCATGTTCCACTAATAAGACTAATAGACGTCCTATTATATATAATCTATAGCCAAAAAAAAAAAAAATCACAAAATTTGCGGAATATCTGTCTAATCGTAGGTATATACATGTTTATAATACCATCAGTATAAAGGAATCATTTTTTGGCTGCAATTTTAAATCTTGTTTGCGACAATTAATATAGTGTACATAAATCACATGCTCATTTTATATGCGAAACAAATACGCAATTGTTGCTTTGATATCGTTGTAAGTTTACATTAACTTTACTACTACATTACTATAAATCTGCATTCTATTAATGCAAGCCTCCGCCATTTACATAATTTTAATTATTAGGCCTGTAACTCCCATAGTCTTTCATGTATAAGTGAGTGTAGATTTGTGACAATATTGCTTGATGACGTTCCAGGATCCGGATCATGTGTAGGTTCCACACCAAAATCTAATCGATTCGTGGGATTCCGTTCATGATTGCGTTAGTTATGTCGTGAACAAACACAAAAACACACGAACGGGGATGAACGCATATCCTCCAAGCGGAGGCAAACCATCAAACCTTTAAAAAATATAGCTTACATATTGGACCAAAAAAAGTTCACGTCAAGTGAAATTAACATCAGTGTGCCTGCACTAAGCTGACCGATCAAAACCAGCTGTGACACTGAAATTAACAAACACTGAAATTCACAAAGAATAATTTGTTCATTTCGGGTGCCTCGACGCACCTGTATGAACTTCGATAAGAGGTCAAGGTTGCTGTTTCTTCGATCCAAACAATTTACGTGAGAAACTGAGAATACACATTGTCCAATTGATTTGGTCAGTGTCATGTGCACTTAAATGTTTCTTTGAAATTGTTGAATTTTCTATTTATATACGGTAATTATTTACAAAACATTTCTTTTTCAGTAGAAGTGAGATGCTTGGAGACAATTGTTTGTTTTATTTTTTTATTACAATCTCCAGAGTGAAAACTTCCTGCAGTCTTTTCATGCCGTTAATATTTCTTGTACATATCTCCAGCTTATAATTACGTTTAAACATGTGCGTGAACGACAAATCATAACCTTCTATATCATATGCCATTTGTTGAATGTTACAGAATTGGGATTCGTTTCTCCTAGTGGGACAAAATCTGAGAGCGGTATATCTCAATATATTAACAGATGCAGGCAGTCCAGTAGCATGTTCGATTATACTCTTACCACATTCGATAGAGATACAAGTTCATTTGGTACTAATTTGTAGGCTGAATGGAGCACTATTCGTATGTATATGTCTGGCGACCCAGAATTTTAGCGAAGATATTGGCCTACATAAGGTCGTTGACTTAAATTTACCCCTGTGCATGATTCAAACTCGCGTGTTCAATCGCGTATGGCATTATGGAACTTTTATATAACTATTTTTAAGCTTGGAATGAATGATTATCAAAAATCGAAAGACCAGCATCTGAATAGCGTATTCTTTTACCATTGTCGTATCACACCGCAAAATCACACCATATTGGCCTCAAGCCAATGGGATCCTTGAACGATTCAAGAACACTCTGACGAAAGCCATTAAATCAGCAGTAGTAGAAACTGGGAATTGGGTCACACAAATCAACCAATTTCTCAGAAATTATCGTGCTACGCCACATCCATCAACATACATCGCCCAAGCAACATGTTTGTTTGGCTGAGACATTCGCACAAAACTACCAGCTGAAACATCACCAGATGATACTATCAATCGTGAACATGATTCCTTGGCTAAAGCAAAATTGGCAAATTATGCAAACCCTGTTCATCTAACATCAGACAATGTTCAGCTTGGTGACAACGTTCTTGTAAAACAGCAACCACAGAAAAAAAACTAACAACTACATTTTCTTCCGTGCCATATACTGTTACATCAAAGAATGAATCGATGATTACCGCACAGAATGGTTCTCATGTTGTTACCAGAAATTCTTCTTTCATCAAATTAATTCCTGCATGAGCTACCAATCTGTTGAATCAGCACAGGCATCAGTGTCACCCACTTCTAATGATGAGCCTGTATCTGATCCTGCATCCATCTTCACCACAGAGCCACAACCATCTCAGAGTGCATTACCAGTTGATCTTCCCCAAGATGATTCACCTCCAGACCGTTCTTATAACGTCACTCTTAAGTCACCTGACCCACAGAATCATACCAAAACTTCTGTGGAGGGGAGAGAAGTAGTCGATAGTGACCATAACATTGTGCCTAATAACAGTGTACCTCAGAGTGGCAGCATAAACAAAAGTCCTAAATCGCCACGCAAAAGTTAAAGAAAAACTAAACCACCTAAACATCTTGCTGATTATGTGAAATAAATAACATCAGAATAGTTTAATGAAACGCCATATTTATCAAGTAAACACATCATTATAAGTTCTTTTATCACATGAATGGACATCTGTGCTAATGTAATTTATTCTTGGACTTTGAATTAACCGGTAAATTGAATATGCATATGGACTGTGCATGCTTGGTGTGAAATGTGGACACTGTGAACTCATGAATATGATCTTCACTTTTATGAAGAAGGGGAAGGATGTCATATACAAGTTTGTTATGTATGATTTTGTAATTTTACGACATGTCAGATATATGGCATCACGACCGTTTTACGGCACCTAGTGTTAAGCAAGTGAACCGAGTAAGTGCGCCAGGCAAAGACAAGCCTCGTCATTCTTTCAACAATCCAACAATTAAAACACGTTCTAACAGAACACGACAGAACTCTGTACTTTTGCTGCTCATTAGAATCGCGTGCAGGACCAGACACACTCTGAACGAATAGAAGTCATAATAATGATATTTTGGCAGATTTATCCCTTTCCATATAAAGGGCTGTTTCCCAGTGCGCGTTTATGCGAATGTGTGTATATGCGTGAAAATCGCCACAGGGTCTGCGTGAAAATAACGTCATTTCACCATCTTTATTTTAAGGCCTGCTCGATTAACTGTACAAATAAAAACGTCTCTTTTACGCGCACTTTAGTGGTCGCAAAGCACCTGGCAATACTTTTTTCCTCGCCGATATTTTACTTAGCCACACGGTTTCACATACAATATATTTTTAACTGTACTTAGTCCGTAGTAGTAACGTTGTCTGCGCAAATTTGTTAATTCCTTTGATTCTGTATACCTGTAAGGATCTGGTTTCATATCATAAAATACCCTGGCGTTAGTTTCTTTCGGTGATACTTGCACATAATTCCATTCTAGTTTATCTACGTATTTTCAAGTGTCAGGTATAATGGTATAAACGATATAATGTTCAATGTGATGTTAAAGCATTGTTTAAACTAAATTGAAGGAAATATATCACAAAAGTCTGTTCCACAGAGGGGCGCCCATTCAAATTTGTTGATCCTTTCTTAAACTCAGATCAGATCCAGAAAGTCAGTTGCAATGAAGGAATGAGACATAGGCCCAATTAACTAGAATGAAACCAAACCGTACCTTATTAAAAATTGTTAGTAATTCATTAAAAACAATATATGAGAAAACATATTCCATAAAACATAATTCTTTTCAAGTTCAAACAAGCAAGCATTATACTTTAGGTTGGATTTATATTGGGTTAGATAATAACTTCTTGAATCTTAATCTTGGAGCTTCAAAGGGGAAAAAGCATAAAGGTCTTAAAAGGCACGTTTAAACAACATCACTGAAATGACCAATCTATGTTTATCATACAACTTTCCAGTGAAACAGGTGGACTCAAAGACAAAGGTTAATGAAATTATGTATTACGAAATCAGAGATGACCTCTTTTCAAGAGAAAACCATAGCCCCCCTTAATATTGTCGTAGTTCGCCCTAAAAGATGGAGTCTTTTCAAGAGAAAACAATAACTCTCCAAGATATTGCCATAGTTTGCCATAAAACAAGACATTAAAGTCTTACACAAGGTTGTACTGGTAAAGCACAGTGCGTTCAAAGTGTTTCCACGTATTGTCGGAAAAGTAATTACATTTGACGGTCATGTTAAGTTTTTTTTGCCGCCCGTTTGTCTCCCCTTCCTACCCACCAAGGCAGTTTATAGTATGTAGTATAAGATGGGAATGAGAAAGAAGCAGTACCTCCACGATAAAAATTAGGCACATTACAGTATCTGACTTTTATGGTGGGAAATTGCAGTCAGAACATTCACATCGCTCTGTTTTGATTTCACAATGTATTTATGCAGAAAATGCTTAAATAAAGACCTCATTATATCACGGACATATTGCGGTAGAACAACGACATTGACTATCGATAATAAACGAAACTGGATTTATAATGGAAGGAGAATATGCAATATCATCAGTTTAGAATGCAGAAAGGGTGCTTTTACTTTAAGAAGCAGTACAAGGCGCTCTGCTTTGCCCGAAATATGACAAGTAAGAGTATCGAGAGCACAATTTCACTTTGCATCTAAATAGTGTTTAGAGAACAAAGCCGTCAACATATAAAGTTAAAGCATCGCAGGGTTTGTATTTTGTTTAAACCAAAGAAACTGAATCAAATGATTACAAAAATCAACTTATTTGAATGTACATTATTAAATAAATTTAAAAAATGATATCCCCGTGAATCATACTACTTAACGGACAACATTAGCTGTTGATAATTGATAAAAACAAGTGACTCAGGGGTCATGATGCTCAGCTGACTAGAAACATTCACAAAAGGAATTTATCAATGCGAAATTTTGTAGGTGGTATCCCCATTCAACAAAGCTCAGAGGATATGGGTAACAGAGACCTAATTCCAGGTTTCCAAGGAGATATTTCATGGACCTCTCTGGTAAACAAGTTAGAAGATCCTAGATGCAGTGCCCTGTTAAAAGACAACCACATCTTTGAAGGTCTTAAGAAAATGCGTAAAAATTTGAAAAAAATCCAGGTGGTGCCACCAGTCTGCAAGAACTGATAGAACACTCCATGATGAATGTGCATGCAAAGAATTATGGCGATGAATGCCTTAGTTGTTTAGAAACTTTAGGTTTTATATAAAATGTTAAATTATATTGAAGGGGATTTACAAGCACTATTGCTCAAAGAATATGATTAACAGAGACCTAATTTCAAATTTCGAAGGAGATTTTTTATGGACGTCTCTGCATTTTAAATGAGAAGATTCTAGGTTGAATTGTTACAATTTGTACCCTGTTAACAGACGTCTGCATCTTTTAGGGTTTCAAAAATAAAGTAAAAATGCATAAAAATAAAAAGAATTCCAGCTGGCACCATCAGTCTGCTGGAACTGATGAAACAACCCTTGATGAATATGCATGCAAAGAATCATGGTGATCAATTCATTAGTTGTTCAGGAACTGGAGCTTTTGGAACATTTTTTTTTATTACTCGGGGGGGGGGGGGGTAATTTGGAGCCCCATAGCTCAGAGGTCATGGGTAACAGAGACTTAATTTCAAATTTCCAAAGAGACTTTGCATCGATCTCCTTGGATGTCAAGTTAGAAGATTCTAGGTTCAATTTTAAATATTTATGCCTTGTTAACAGACAGCAATATCTTTAAAGTCTCTAAAAAAGAGAAAAAAAATTATAACAAAAATCCAGGAGGCGCCACCAGCTCCAGAAACTGATGAAACATTCGATGATCAATATCCATGCAAAGGACAATGGTGATCAATAGTTGTTCAGATACCTGAGCATTTGTATCAAATTTTCCATTATTAAGGGGGTATTTCGGAGCCCCATAGCTCAGAGGTTATGGGTAACAAAGACCTTATTTCACGTTTCCAAGGAGATTTTTCATGGACTCCAAGGATGATATTAAAGGATTAATGTTTTAAAACGAAAACATTTATTAATCTAGTCCAATCAAATCAATTATATTACAGACATTCTGTAAAGACGATGTTGATATGTATTTATGTTTTAGATAAAGCCATGAGTTGGCAGAAGCGGATCCGGGGGGGGGGGGTCCAGGGGGTCCGGACCCCCCCCCCTTTTTTTTTTAATCAGAAACAACTTTTTTTAGAGCTTCAGACAAAATTTCGCGTCCTGGACCCCCTGCCCTTTCCAGACCTGGGTTTTCATTAGTCTTCCTGGGTTGGATCCCCCTTTTCCTAAATCCTGGTTCCGCCCCTGGTTGGTATTGGCCTTAGCTTTTTTTTTTATTCGGAAAGGAATGTTTTCTTGAAGATCACCAGTTCGATCCTCGAGAATGATTCAAAGGCAAGATGATACAATCTTGTTAAGACCCTCGCTGTGATGTTTTCACGAAGTTTTCTGAAACAAGTCTAGATGGCTTAACCATAAAAAATCGCTACATGCACACGGATACCTTCATCCTCATCAACAGGCCATGGACCTACTCTTGACAAGGGATTGGGTGTTTTCTCTTTCCATTTTTATAAATCAGTATTAAGGCAACCCTAAATCTCGATTTGGATATGCACTGGTCAAGCATTGATTTTGTCAACATAAAATTTCGATCGGTTTTTCGCTGTCCCAAATGGGGATGAGTTGAAATCACGATCGAGCTTAACCTCTGAACATAAATATCTATTTTTTTTTTTTTTATTTACCGGCCATATTATCAACACAACAATTTAGAAGATGACATAATTTTTCATTCTTTTACCTACCTATGATAGCAAGGAAAGTGAAGACTGAGTATATTTCAATCATGGTTTCATTCTTCTAATCTTCATGACAGCGGGCGTATGTCGACATACATCAGGTTAACACCGAATGTTTTTTTACGACTAGAACACACTGTGTCCCATTTGTCCCGAATAAAATCGATATTTTCGTTGCCGTCCTTCAAACTTACAAACAGTACACTGTATAAACGGAAATGACATGAACAATATAATATTTACAAAAAGAAATGTATGCCTGGTTACCAATAGTTAAGCCTGTCGTCTCTGAAATGAAGCAAAGCTATTTTAGCGCTTCATCTGACAGTCTGCATTTTTTTTTCATATGGCAGACAGTTTAATACATTTATAGACATCCAGATACTTTAATTTTTTTGTCGTCAATAAAAATGATGTGTAGCTTCCACCATACCATCCCTGTTACTAGACGGGTTATTGATTAATCTTTGTCAGTGACTAGGTCCAGCTAATAACCTTGACCCATGGGGGGGGGGGGGGGGGGGAGTGGGTGCTGATTCAGACATTTTTGTCGCTATTTAAGAAGGTATCCGTCAGGCAAATATGCTCGACAGACTCAGTTTTGAGGATTGTGGGCGTATATAAACGATTGTATATATACATTTAACATATATAAATAATCTTGATTCAGTATATCTTAATATCAAAATTCTTTCTACACTCTTTTAACGGAGCTTCTAAACCAGTTCCACCGTGTTTTGATTAAAACATGTATCTATATGAAATATCTGAATATCTGAATGTTATTGAAAATATTCTTTCAACTCATTACTCTCCTATAACGGCGCTGATAAACATAAACGTAATACATAGACGTTTGTTCGTTATTCAGGTCAATTTGACAAGCGGTCCCAACATATATGGAAGAAAGGGAGGATACCAGCCAACCCGTCATATATTATTTCATTGTCTGAAAGTCGCTCATGCACTAGGAAATATGTTGCGCAACATGTAACGGTATAGCTACGAGTAACCTAAACATTTTAAAGGCAAGATGTTTTATGTGCCAAGTGTATTTTGCGGAAGGCCACAAAGTACGGACAAAGTAACCCGGGAGCTGTTTCAGTCATTTGGTGTATACTGGCATATTTCTCCTGTTTCATGCTTGTGTGCCTTAACCGTTTATGGTAAGGATATACATATTTCCAACCTCCTGCAGATTAATAATAACTTATACTCCACAAACAAATACTTCGGAACACCTTTATCATTTTCTCTTTTCCTGTTTTAATTATTTATATTGTGTTACATGTATCAGTTGTATAATGTTGCGTGTATCTGATTTGTTATGCGCAAGGTTTGGCGTTGACATTCTGATTCGTGTAGCGCAGGCATAGGGCGTTGCTATGGCGTGTAGAGACACAGCGCTCGGTGTAATCTGTACTGGTTGAACCCTGGTGTTTAAACACAGCGCTCGCTGTCGTGCTAATCCGGAATTTTCTGGGCTTTCCGCGCTCTTTGAGCGCGTGTGTCTTGTTGTGTTCTTTGGGATGTTGTTACGACCCATAATGTAATAACCGGCCCATAATGTTATAACGGCCCATATTGTAATAAAAACGACCCATAATGTAATAATAGCCCGTAATGTAATAAAAATGGCCCATATTGTAATAAACATACCTTGCCCATATTGTAATAAAATCGCAAGTGGGTAAAACAGCCCATATTGTAATAAAATCGCAGGTGGGTAAAACGGCCAATAATTTTATAAATCAAATTTCATGCAAATTAACCTAGACAATTCAAATATTGAATTTCTCGTGACACGAATGTGTAAGCGAACATACAAGTATGAAAAAGCACTGGATTACATAATGACTAACTGTTTAAAACGGTGACCAAGCTAATATTAGCGAAATATGGCAATGATTCATGTTTATCCTTTTGTTGAATCAGTGTTTAAATAGGGTAATAAAGTATTTAAACAAAATAATATGATATATATTTATATATACGGCTGTAGTATTTTGGCTCCTTAAAAAGCCCAACAAAAAACACGTATTGAATGAATTTTGGGTTTGCTGAAAACACTTTAATATTTCTTCTGGCTACATTTCTAGGATTTATTTAAGCGCCTGGGTCCATAAAAACTAATACACGTATATATATATATATATATATATATATATATATATATATATATGTAAATATTTTGTCAATTTTTACAGATTAAATATACAAACTCTCATTATCGATACATTTTAATGTATTTTAATTCTTTTGAGATATAAATGAAACTTTAAATTCCAGTGCGTTTTGCTCAATGTATCATAGAGAATATTTTATATGATCTCTCGAAACCTCCCGAGATTTAGAAATTATAAATGTAGGTACTGCTGCAATTATTTGGTGCCCATATATGCATTGGTTAAGATGTCTTAGGTCAATATGTATAACACGTCGCATAGATTGAGAGCTTTCAACACACGTATTTGAAGTTAAAACCTGGGTGCGTCATTCGTGCGATTCAAGAGTTTACAATTTAATTAAAAGAAAAAAATAGCCTAAACAACAAAACAACAATTTGAAAATGCCGGTTTCTGTGTTCTAGAGGGAGAGCATAGGGCCCAGAGCCGGGAGATTCAGGCGCGTAGCCAGGTTTGAGCCAGGTTATATTATTATTATTTTTATTATTATTATTATTATTATTATTATTATTATTATACGTTATATTTTCGTGTATGAAAATACGATTTTTTTTTCAATTGTGAACCATGGTTTCATTAAGGTTAGTAACAGGTTCATGGGGAGGGTATGGGAGGGGACAGGATATTAAGTAAATGACACTGAGCGTCTGCCCTGTCATTCTTGAGCTTAAACATATGTTATTACAATATAAATATGTTATTGCAATATGGGCCGTTTTTCCCACTTCCAGTTTTATTACAACATGGGTAGGGTATGATTATTACAATATGGGTCGTTTTTATTTCAGTATGGGCCGTTATTACAATATGGGGCATTTTTTATTACATTATGTGCCGTTATTACAGTATGGGCCAGTTTTATTACAATATGGGCAGGGTATGGTTATTACATTATGGGTCGTTTTTATTACTATATGGGCCGTTATTACAGTATGGGCCGGTTATTACATTATGGGTCGTAACAGATGTTCATGAAATAGAATTTTCTAGGCTTTGGGTGAAAAAGTTATAAATAGGGGCTGTGTTCAGAGCCGGCAGAGAAGAGAGAGAGAAAAAAAAGTTCCAGCGGACACGGACGTGTGAGTCAGTTTTGGGACCTTTTCCTAATTGCAGAACCTATAGATAATCTTCGAACTTTGCAACAGATTTTATACAGTCTTCAGTTTGCCTTTTGGATTATTAGCAGAACTTCACTTTTGGATTACAACAGAATGTTTTCGAGATAACATTGAAGTATTCTCTGAGAAGGTTTATGTGAACTGTACATCTGGATAATATGTTTTAAAGAACTTGTTGAGATGTGACAGTGGTGGTATCCAGAATCAAAGCCTAGGATCCGGTAACTCTGGTACTGCACATTTTTTTGTTTTACTGTGTAATTGTATTGATTTAGTGTATTGTAATGTTAGGATTGTTGTAAGAATAAATTATAATTATTTGTTATAAAAGACACTGACTTCTTTATTCATTCCCCTAGACATTTCACGCTGCCTGGTGTTACAGAATCTGATTTTTATTTATCTCCGTAACAAAATTTATGCTCGTCATGACTACGTGATCTGTTGTCATTAGGTTCCGTAACAAGTGAAGAAAAATAAATGACCAATGACCATGGTTTACTGCAAATATGATTAAAATAAAATAGACGTCACAATACGAACCGTACCCTTGATCACGAGCACTAAATTTTCATTGTTCAGGTTAAACTTCACTCAGAGAGGGGATTATTGCAATATGCGTTCTTTATAGATCTGGCAATTTTACTAATTGGCCATTCTCAGCACAAACACAGCCTGCCACCCGCCATCTTCTTCGTGCTCTCCTATACTAGTACTTTGATGCATAGTGGATGGTGTGTGGTAAAAAGTGATAGCCCTAATATTTTTGGTGAATTCCAAGCAGGAATACATCATGCAACCGTTTGTAGATAATTTAACAGATTGTTTTACTGCTGAGACGATTCAGGAAATCCAGACATTCCCATTCTCAACCTTAATCGTTTCAAAGAACGTTTAGGGGTTGGAATAGCGGTTTTGTTCATTTTAATGCTGTTGAGATTGTCACTAGAGAACTGTGACTTGTTTGTTTTATTATCTAGGTATTGCAGATGTAAGGGTAGTATATAACCTGATGATTGTTTCTATAAATTGCTGCATATTAATATGCCGTATCGTTTATCGATGTTAGCGTGGGAACGTAGGTTCAGTGAACTCAGGTGTTTTATTTGATGTTTATTTCAGTACAGTCATAATTCGGTAAGAATTGGATCTTGCCGGACTGAGTCTAGACGGCTTCCTGTAAAAGCATTGTTTAATGTATACTTGATTTTTCTATAACTTTTGTCTCTGGAGGCATTATTAAGTTAAAGACCCGAGAGTAAAGGCACAGTCTGGCAGTGTGTCAGTCCAGATGAGGGTCCAAGATTTGTCTGTAAACTGATCAGCAGGGGATGATTTCGAGATGTATTATATGTCAGCTAGAGTCTGCAGGCATATTAATAAAAGTTTTATATTAGGATTTATTTATTATTAATTATGTTTCAAACACAACCAATCTCAACTGAATTTAAAACTATTTTTAAATTTGTTTAAGGTACATATCTGTGTGTATATAATTAGAATAGTTCTACATCTATTGTCATTGTTTCATTACACATATATCAATATTCTAATTGAATAAACATATATATATATATATATATATATATATATATATATACATACATAATGTTAATATGATTTACAGACATATATTGTTTACATAAAAATTCGATGTTAATTTTAATTTTTAACATAATATAGTTACATTTTATTATATATTTATAATTATATATTAGACCCCTATATAAATGTGTGTGTGTATATATATATTATTACACATTAATATCGAATGATTATAAAGAAATAATATAATATTATCTAATATAAGAATTGAAATACTATATATACCAATACATAAATACACTGATGTGTTTATATGCATAGGTATTTATAAGTATTGAAAAGTCAGTGAATTAAATGAACATAATATTTAAATAATAACATAAAATAATAACAAATAACATAATATAGTTACATATTATTTTATATTTATATCAATTTATATGGCCATATATATATATATATATATATATATATACACACATATATATATATATATATATATATATATATATATACTAGCATATTATTATACATTAATGTCTTATATTTTAATAATGAATATAAAATAATACAAGGCCTACAGGCCTAATGCGAACTTGTGCAATGAGATTACACCAGGTATAATGCTTCAATGCTGGACCATTACTTTTCAAGAACATTTGTAACATGTATATGAACAATGCAAGTACTAAACACTTAGAACAAGTAACAATTAAACAAACATCACTGCTTCAATTCTGGCATGGGTGCACACAACACAAAAACTAGAATATGGGTAGTCAACAAGCGACTACGTGTATCCGCCGAAATCAGAGTAGGAAAGGTGAAGTGAGGCATGGATTGAGTGGCAAGGGGAAATAGAGTGAGGTGTGTTGCATAATAGCCTGGATGTCTGCAGCCGATATGTGTATGTAGGTTGCGCCTTCTACCCCAAAATCCAGAAAGCTGTCCAAGATGTACAAACATGCAAAATTTTAGGCAGATAAGTCAAACCACTACTGAGATATGAGTGATTTTAGCCCATGGCAGAAAAACAGACGGGTGCTATGCAAAAATGGTGGCGCCACCTGTTTTGCGTATGATAAAGAGCTATGTGAAATCTATAAACATGCAAATTTTTTGCGAAATCGTTCAAATGGTTCCTGAGATATGAGCTTGAATGTCTGCAGCGTAAATTTGAATGTATGTGGCGCCACCTGTCATTAAACAAGAAAGCTGTCAAGGATGTATAAACATGCAAAATTTCAGGTGGATAAGTCAAACCACTGCCGAGATATGAGTGATTTTATCCCAAGGCAGATGAACAGATTGACGCTGTGCAAAAATGGTGGCAGGTGGCGACACCAGTTTTGCGTATGATAAAGACCTATGGGAGATCTATACACATGCAAAATTTCAGGGGGATATGTCAAACCGGTCCTGAGATATAAGCCTTAATGTCTGCAGCATATACATGAATGTAGGTGGCGCCACCTGCCACAAAATCCAGAAAGCTATCTAAGATGTATAAACCTGCAAAATTTTAGACAGATATGTCAAACCACTGCCGGGATATGAGTGATTTTATGCCACGGGAAACAAATAGACCGATGCTGTGCAAAAATGATTGCAGGTGGCACCACCAGTTTTGCGTATGATAAAGAGCTAAGTGAGATCTATAAACATGCAAAATTTTTGCCAAATCGGTCAAATGGTTCCTGAGATATGAGCTTAAATGTCTGCAGCGAAATATGAATGTAGGTGGCGCCACCTGTCATAAAATTAAGTAAGCTGTCAAGGATGTATAAACCTGCAAAATATCAGGTGGATAAGTGAAACCACTGCCGAGATATGAGTGATTTTATCCCGATGCAGATGAACAGATTGACGCTGTGCAAAAACGGTTACAGGTGGCACCACCAGTTTTGCGTATGATAAAGAGCTATGGGAGATCTATAAACATGCAAAATTTTGGCCCAACTGGACAAACGGTTCCCAAGATATGAGCTTGGATGTCTGTAGCTAAAACGTGAATGTAGGTGGCGCCACCTGTCATAAAATCAAGAAAGCTGTCCAGGATGTATACACATGCAAAATTTCAGGTGGGTAAGTCCAACCAATGCAGAGATATGTGTTTTTACCCTAAGGCAGATGAACAGTTGGACGCTGTGCAATGATTGTTGCAGGTGGCGCCACCATTTTAGTGTATGTTATAAAGCTTTCCAAGGGCTACATTTGTGGAAAATCTTTAGCCTTATCAGTCAAACGGTTCCCGAGATATGTGGGTTTATGTGTGGAAAAAGACGTACAAATGGACGCTGGGCAGAGAGGAAAGGTCAGAGGTCAACCAAAAATGAGGGCGCAGCAGTTCACATGTGACCGATCATAATTCTGAATTTTAAAAATTATACCCAGTGGTTATGGAGGAGTTCTCCGGAATCCTTTGTGGCCATGGCGGCAGCGTCGGTGTCCGACTGAAAACATAGTATCTGCAAAACTCGGTTTGAGCGGATACAATGATTGTAGCTGGCACCATCAGTCTTATATACTGTTATGGAGTAGGAAAGTGCATATTTGTGACTTAACACATATTTCAAGGAATATTTCACATTTTATATTTCACAAATACATGTCAGACTGAACAATGAATGACTTCTCATAATTGATGACACCCGCCAACCAGTCATCCGGTCACACACATATAGGCTTCTCTCCCAGTTTAATCAGAGAACAGTACACCAAACCATTAAGGTCTATTTTAAGTCTGTACAAACAGAAATAGTGTCACAGAATGACTTATGTGTTTAGTCTTTATGAGGGAATGGTAGAACACAATTAAAACATGTTATTTTATGAGACTCCGCATGTGTATATAAGCACTGTCCTCCAAATAGCACTGTAGGTCAGTCTATAACTGGATGTATGTCAGGTCAGACTTGGGATTTTCCATGGAACTTTTGTCCAATCAGATCTCACGAAAGGTAGGAGGAACACTTATAGCTCTGATGTAATTGTGACCGACTTTGGGTCATCCAATAAGGTGTAGCTTTTATGACGAAATGCAGAAATATGGATATGTACGTCTCATATGTCACGTGAAAGCTCTGTAACAAAACTATCTGTAGTGCGCACTGAGAGTCAGAGAGATTCAGGGAGGCTGGGCGGCTCTCTCAGAGAGAGAGACTGTCCCAGACCGCTTGCTATTGAATAAAGACTTCTGTCATCAAACTGGTCTTGGAACATTGTCTGCCACGCGCATCAGCACCCGTATGTGATTCAGTGTGGGGACATCCCCAACCCCACATTGTATCATTATGGTGCAGACCGGGTCCCGTATCATTATGGTGGATGAACCGGGATTCACTTCCAGCACATCAGCTCCAGAAAAACGGACAATGCTGCCAGCTAGAGTGAAGAATGAAGAACCCCCCCCCCCCCCCCCCCCCCCAGCCACAGGCGCCATTGACTGGTCTCCCATCTCACAACTGCATTGGAACGTCAACCTAGATGTCTACAGCATCACAGTCTAACATCAAGAATGTCATCTCTGCTGCTGAAGGTATCAAACTTTGCTCAGAACTCTCTCTTCAAACTTTAACTTGGCTGCAGTTTCTCAGTGCTCTGCTTGAGAAGATCAAAGACTCTCTCTGTATCTTTAAACCAAAAGGACACTGTAATCAGCATATTGCTTTAACCGTGACTTCAAGTTGCAAAAATGACATTTTTCGCTAAAAAATGTGCTGTGATATCTCAACCTGTGATCATCATTGTTCCTGACCAGCCACATAAAATAATCAATATCAGGACAAGCCAGCTTCGGGCCTATGTCAACAATACTACTGGCCGTACCACGTGCACTGTGTTTTGTGTGACAACAAGTCCTCGCTATGTTCCTGCAACTACCAGAAGCAGATTCGCCGTTCTACCGCAATCTTCTGTATCACCTTCCATACCATGACTCCAGAAAGAAAAAAAGAAGCCAAGTCAGCAGATAAGACCACAGACGACCCAAAGAAGACAAGATTTCCTGAGGTAATGAAAACTAAACAAGAGACAACGAAGAGATATATACATATGACCAATGTCAGACTGATATGTCAAACCCCTCCTGTGAAATAAGCAGGTACATATACTGTGCAAAAGTCAATGTAGGTGGCACCACCTGTCTTGTAAATGGGAATACCATCAAAGACGCATAGACAGGTATCAGTCCAATACATCAAATTTCCCCAGAGTTTGATGCACTGGGCTGACAAAGCTTAGGTGAGTAAGGCAGTTGCCCCCAAGTGACCTGTGACAAATTGCTGCCTCAAGCTACTACACTGAGTGAACTCTTGACCTGCACCTGGCTAGACTGAGTGAACTTTTGACCTGTACCTGGCTGCACTGAGTGAACTCTTGACCTATACCTGGCTGCACTTCTTCCAATCCTGGCACTGTGCCAAAACTATATATAGAGCTGACATCATCTTGACCAATGGCCAACATCAAGGCACTGGCAATCTGCCACTGGTAAACCAAGTGCTGCCATCTGTTCACAAAAGTGGTCCCTACTTGAAATAACTTTGAAATTTATTTTCCCAAAACAAAATGCTTTTCAGTTGACTTTATATAAAAAAAAGATGTCAGGAATATATGTTAATTATTATGGATGCATACTGAATGCAAAATTAAAATACATATATATCATTGATGGCAAATTCTAGAATTAAGTTGAGTAGGGATACCAATAATTTATAATCCCATACAGTTGTCTTTATATAGCCACAGAGAGCTGAATATCCATGATTGTAACATTGCCTGGTATGATGAATAACTTAAATCATAAATTTAAATGTTTTAAAAGCTTTCAAAAAAAATTTTTGTCAATATTAACCAAATATAACCTGAAATCTAAATGTCTAGTGGCATGATGTAATAGATGCTTATAAACTGGTGCCAGGCTAGATGTAACTGTATCACACACCCAACATATATGGTAAAATGACTCAATTCAATCTCCATAATTCAGCCAAAAATCATTCATGTGGAACCATTAATGACAATTATTATAAGAATTTATGTAGGGATTATTCTTGTAAAATATTTAACAAACTGGCATCAGTGGCATCAGTCGAAAAACGTTTCGCAAGTTCATAACTCATATAGGAAGATACAGCAAACTGGTTAAGTTCAGCTTCCTGTAACTCAGCCAAAAAGCACTGAATCAAAACCATTTGAACAAACTTGAATTATCAACATCTGAGGATAATTAATGTGTGAGATTTAAGAATTTAGCCCAGTGGTTTTTGAGAAGAAGATCTTTGTAGCAGCTGAGCTAAAATGGGCTGTTATGGCATATGACTAAATTCAGCTTCCTATAACTTAGCCAAAAGTCACTGAAAAGAGACCATTTGAACAAGCTTCAGAAAGCACTAACCTAGGATCATTTCTGTGCGATATTAAACATTTTGGCCATGTGGTTTCAGAGAAGAAGTTTTTTGTAGCCCTCAGTGTCATACAGGCACTAATGACCCCATAACAAAAAAGGCCGATGCAGGTGGCGCCACCAATACCTCAATTTCAGATATGACCTATGTGACCAACATTGGCATAAAATTTGGTGATGATAGCTCCAGCCGTTTCTGAGATTGTAATTTTAATATGCTTTTTTTGCACAGTTAACAAAGTTCAACCTCCTGTAACTCAGCCAAATATCTCCGAACTGGAACCATTCGAATAAACTTGAGAAAGACTGTTCCAGGGATCATTTCTGTGAAATATTGGACAATTTGGCTGGACAGTTCCGGAGAAGAAGATTTTTAAAGCTTTTTTAGCTTTTTCCCTATAAAACCTAAGAAAATGCAGTTAGAAAAAAAATAAACAAAATCCGATATAGATTTTTTGGATGACTGACAATTTGCAACAAATTTGGTGATGCTAGCTCCTGCCATTTTTGAGATAGCTATGGTTAACGTACAGACGACGCACGACGTACGACGCACAACGCACGACACACGACGGACGACGCCGCACCATCACATAAGCTCACAGGTTCGCTAATAATATAATATAAGAATTAAAATACTATGTATACCAATACATATATACACTGATGTGTTTATATGCATAAGTATTTCTTAAGCATTGAAAAACCTGAATTAAATGAACATGAAGTGTGAAAATGTACCTTGAAAGCCCTTAAATCTAGGAAAGTATGGCAGGACTAGACTTGTACCCTGCACAAACAATGGTTGACAAAACCCTCGTAAAGCCATATAAATTATATAAAACAATTAATGGGCGACACTGGACAACCTATTGACATATACTTATGTTAAGGAAAACGCTTCTAAGATACGATTATTTATAATTATCTCCGGGTTTTACCGTTATTGGCTGCTTTCAATCAGTGAATCCAAGCTTGTTGATGCCGACATGCAAACTCTGACATGAAGCAGCGTCATGAACCAGGGTCGAATTCTTCAGTTTTTCGCAAATAGTGATCTTTTACTGGTCTTTTCATGTTAATAACCACACAGGACTTCATTGTAATTAATTGAGATAAATACTCATTCTTACACTAAAGCGATCCTCGCCAACACGCACGCCGCCTAGTGGTAGAAGTTTGAAACGGTTAATTATGCGTGGGCAAATCTGCACAGCATGTTTGATTGTGGTGAAGGATGACATATTGCTCAAAATTGCCCATTTTAGCATTTGCATGATAATACACTTTAACAGCCATTCACAGCATTTTGTCAGTGGGTGTTTCGAAAGGCGACAAGAAATAAGGAGAAAATGTACTTGAAAGAAAAGGGAGAAATAAAAGGAGTGAGGATATATAAGAAAAAAAGCAACGGTTGGATCTTTGGAACGCCTATTAATGTCTGTATTGTAGAACATGGGGAAAATGAAACTGAAAGAGACAAGGAAAAAAAAAAGAAAAAGAACCCTTCAATTTGTCTATATATATAAAAGTTCAGATCTTTCCCTGCTAAATCATTCGACGTTTTTCATGCATTGCTGAACTTGGGATTTTATTGAAATGTATCTAATATAGAGACAACGGGGCAAAACAAACGCTCAAAAGTCAAAAGTCACATTTTATTTTTTTTTTTCGTATTATAAGCTGACATACTAATGAAAAGAGTATTGATGAGTATTTGTCGTGGCCTCATAGTAAACGTCAGAAGCGAAGCACATAATCTGCAATGTATCGCTCAAGCGTACTATGGCTAGAAACCATATGATACAGAACCGTACGCGTACAGATAGGACCACAAAATGTGCCCTCGTGAGGGAGTGAACACCACCGAGGGGATATGCATAGATATTTAGTATTGTGCATCAACTATAATCCCTTGCTGTTAATAAGAATTTCAATTTTTGTACTGTGTATGAGACTTTCTGCTAGCAAACGGGCCCTTTTAAAATTTAAATATTACCACATGCAAATGAACACTACAATTGTGCGAACATGAATTTGCAACTCTATATTTATTATGGCAAGTAATTGAAAAAGTTCAGTATTTTGTATTTACCTTCTTAAAAGTATTTATAATAGTATTTAAAGCCGTTTATATGATAAATCATCATATATCAGAGAGCAAACAAAGAATAAACTTAAATATTTAGATAAATTATTATGATATAATATATATATATATAAAATATCAACGGAGCCAAAACATGTATATTCTAAATCAAAGATATAGTGATATGTAGATACATATAATTGTTTTGTATGTGGATACTTAATTGGGTAGAGTCCATGTTATTCAATAACAATAATCAAATTTGGCAATTAAATATTTGTTAGAGATAAAGTGTAATATATCAAAGGATCTAAACCATAACACTATGATATCAGTCCAGCATTTTTTGCCAGTTGATAGAATATGCCGCTGTCTTTTTTCAGGAGAATTGACGGTTGGTCAAACTCCACCACCTCGCCGCGATCAAGAACCAAAACCCTGTAGAGATATAATTAATTTTATAATGCATGATCATATATCCATAAAAACTCGATTACATTTTGGGCTAACAGTAATAAACTAGTTAACGAGGTAGTCATGTTACAGGGGTGACCTGTATAATACATCTTGCAAAAGCAATGTGTAAGCTTATAAATCTTCTATCTTTGAAAGAAAAACAATCAATAATCCATCATTAATCGGTTATATCATATACCCTCAACATTTTCGTCAATACTATTCAATGAGTCTATTGATTTATACCTTAAAATATCGTCCTTTAGTATTCATCCTAGACTCGATCAATCATGATATTATTGTAATAATATGCCAACCGTGATGATACGCTCTGGTGTGTACCTGCACAACAACACCAAAGTGGAAAAAAGTTTTCGATAAAAATATGAAACTCGTATGGGCTACCTGTCATAATCCATGATGGTGTTGATTCGGTGAGCTATCGTGATCACCGTGCACTGACTGAACTCTTGTCTAATCGTTGCCTGGATAAGGTCATCTGTTTCCATGTCAACCGCTGCTGTAGCTTCATCTAGTACGAGGATGCGGGATTTTCGTAGAAGAGCTCTGGCCAAACAGAGAAGTTGACGCTGACCTACGCTGAAACATTAACATTTAATGAAACAGGAAGTAAAAAATACTGTGAAAAGTATTCTGTTTGTCCATGTTTGGGTTCTCTCAGGCTCTCTGCGAGTTTGGGTCTCCCTCCCTCTCTCTCTCTCTCTCTCTCTCTCTGTTTATGTGCCAAGCTGTCTTTCTTGTGTTTGTATGTGAATTCCCCCTCCCCTCTCACAGTGTGGATATGACCCCCCCCCCCCCCCCCCTCCCCCTTTGCATTTGTCCCATTCGCGCTCTCTGCGAATCATTCACTACACTTTGGCGTTTGGAAATCAGTTCGGCTAAATAAAAAAAAATTATTCAATTAAATATGCGCTTCAGCCTTTAAAGTTTGAAATCAGTTAGGCTTAGTCTCCTCTCTCTCTCTCTCTCTCTCTCTCTCTCTCTCTCTCTCTCTCTCTCTCTTGGCCTGTATAATATACCTGAGCCCCGTCCCTCCCTCTCCACAGTTATAATCGAGTCCCTCATTTAGTGACTTCACGAACGCTTTAAGGTGAGATTGCTCCAGAGCCCTCCACAGCTGATCGTCCGTGTGTTTACCGAAGGGGTCAAGGTTCATACGGAGGGACCCGCCGAACAACACTGGATCCTGAAATTGACCAGAATAAAATCATGATTACAGCCGTTGTTAAACACTTATCTTCTTCCTGGTTTGTCACCTTTCAATGGTACCCATATGATTCTCGATGGCTGCCGAGGCAATAAAGTTTTTTGCTCATTTAAGGTGTCCCATTTTACACTTGAGATATATATCTGTGGTAAAATCTACAGTTATTCAGTCACTTTTAGAAATTAATGTATGTAATAATATCATTTACCTGATAACATGTATAATTATTTAAACTTAAGTCATCAGATTATTCATGAAGAAATCTTATGACCTAAAGGTAATATTATTACTGTTGAAATTCTGATAGTTGATGAATTTTCCATACCAATTTCCAGTTATTTAAACAAATACACAAAAGATAAATTAAGACGAACCCTAGTGGAATAAAGATAATAACCGGTACTTGTAAAAAATTGTACACTACTGATAGGTGATGAATTTTCCATACCAATTTCCCATTAACTGAAAATAAGCCATCAAATAAATAAAGACGAAACTTGTGGTATAAAGGTTATAACTACTAATGGTACAAATAACTGGTACAGATACTGATAAGTGATGACTCTTCCATACCTGTGGGATGATCGTGAGTCGAGACCTCAGATCAAACAGACCAACATCAGCGATGTTCATCCCATCCACGTATATAGCGCCCCCTGCCGCTTCAATTAGACGAAACAATGCCAAGGTCATGGAACTCTTTCCTGCACCAGTACGACCAACAACTCCTATCTGATGAATAAACCGTATAAATATTTACAGGCATATATGTTAAACACATCAACAAACCCGAAGAATATTTACGTTTTTACCTTGGCATACATATATGACTAAGAATATAGGTATATAGATACTTTAGCTATCACTTGGGGTAAACGAGTCAATACAATATCATTTGACGTATTTGTTTGACTCAACAGTTTCATGACGGAATACTTTTCAATAATTTCCTCTAAAACTGCATGTAAATGGGGGAAAAACAGAACCTAACACAAGTCTTTCATCAAGACTTTGCCAACATGTACGCAGGCCCCTTGATTTTCAAAATTGAAATAAGATTACAAATAGACCATGTGGAATTCCATGAAACTTCCTAATTTTTTTCTGGTATCCTTCATGCATATTTGACACACTGGTTTGCAGTTTCGTCTAATTCTTTAAAACGTAGGCTACCCAGCCTGCTACCAGCCCTTGTGACAGCTTTCAGCGACAAAAAAAATAAGCAAAAAATGCTAAATAGGAGGCTGGCTTCAGTTCGAATCATGCATATATCTGTTCATTTTGCCAGGTGTTTTCACATTGTCGGTCATCTCAATAAGAGCTAGTAAAAAGGTTGCCTGTTACCATAATTTCACCCAGTGAATCTACAGCTGTCCTGTATTTATATCTATGTTTCCTTTGCTTGCAAAACATATTTTTGTTGCATGAGTACATTGAATGTATTGTAGATTTCATAATACTCGCGGGGTGTCGTAAAAGCCAGGTGTTCAAGTGTATGCAACCATAAAGTACAACCATTATATTAATAAAAGGCTCACAATTTTTCCTTAGTTCTAAGGACAATCTTATCTTATCTGAAACTAACGGAAATAATAACCATCTCACTGACATTGCAGAAAAACATGCAGTATAAGCTCATGAAGTATTCTGAAATTAAAGTATCGCGATAACTTTTAACATGACATATTACTTACCTTTTCTCCGCCTTTTATTTCTGCCGAAATGTCAGTTAGCACCAGGTCGAGGCCAGGCCTGTAACGGGTGCTGTAGTTGGTGAAGGTTACGTCTCCTTTAGAAGGCCATTCAGCATCTGGTCGATTTTCCTCATTTATCATTTTGCCCTTAAAGGATAGTTAAACAAAAAAAATGTTAATACGGATCCAAATTAAAATGTTAGGATCAAACTAAAAATGTGTCTTTTGAACTGTATTTTTAATCAATTGTTTAATGAATCATTATTTAATGTTTGTTTATATTTATTTTTTGATAATTCTAACTCTTTTTGTCCTGGATCGATAACTCTGTCCTTTATGATATTCGCAATACTTCTTCATTTATATGCAAATCACCAGGGTTTATATCGTGCCCCTATGGTTTCATACATGATTGTAAAGTAATAAAAAGCTCCAATCCGGTCAAACAGCTTTGCAGGTGCGCTATGGTGGTCAATATTGAGATAAAAATTTTCATATTTTTTTTAGTTAAAATAATGTTATTAAGCGCTTTAGTTAGTAATTGTTTCGTATTTGCCTTCGGACAGAGGCCGGAAGGTCAATATGGCACCATCAAAATTACTAATAATTTTAGTAAAAGACATATATCATGTTATCAATCATTTATACAGTTACTCTTTTGACAGTAACATTTATCAACATAACATTTAGTGTTCCATATATGTATTTCAATGTTGATGGATATGTAATATGCCTTAGACGTTTGACAGACCAATCGTAGTGATGTTATGTTGCTCTTCCTTTTTTGGCTAATTGCAATTTAACGGTCTGATCCAGACACGTGCCGTGCCTGAATAACCCGTATTAACCGGCCGCGATACAGACACGGAGCGCGTGATACTGGGTTGGCCGAGAAATCTGTGTCCGGTTGATAACTTGATCTATTAATTCTTTACCAAACTGTGTGAAGCAGAAGTGGTATATATAGAATATCAAACTGGAAGAGCCAAGTTTTATCTGATATATTAAAGCCCAGCTACTAAGCGTTACCTCTTGCGGCGCTTCACAGTATTCTTTTAGCCTCTCAATAGATACAGCGAAGTTCTCTAGATTGGAAGCTGAGCGCGTCAACACCATAAGCTCCGTGACGGCCTGAATAAATATTACAAAAGCAAGTAAGGTCAGACGGCTCAAATATATTAGGTAAAAACTGGGGTTTTTTTTGCAAAGCAGAGAAAAATAATTTCGTGCGTTAATGCAAATGATGTACTACGTATACTTGGTATAATAATGATAACCTTCAGATTTGAATCATCCGCGTCACCTGATGAATAGGTTGGATCATAAAGCGTAACAGGGGAAATTGTAATAATTTCTTAAACTTTGTGTCAAATGATTTTATGGAACCATTAAGTCTGCATTTGTAGGAATGTGAATGTAAATTCGATTAATATAAACGACCTAATTTTGTAAAAAGACACTTCGCATGTATGCGTTAGTTTCCCTTGTCCCTTACACGTATGATTACCTTATATAAATTGAAATGGGTAAAAATTACGTGTATCTTCATATTATCTCAAATATTTTCATTTGTTATTAACAAATACTGGTAGGACGGGTACTTACACGGAGAGAAAATGAAATAGACAACCCGGCCACACCGGCAGTAACGCTTCCCCTGTTCAGAACTGCAAACACTGACGCTAACAAAACCACTGTACAACCGACCAAACAATGCAGGGTAACGCTCATCCATCTAAAAAGAGATGATAGCTCATAATAACATATAGAGAAAAAGTTGAACTGGGTCCCTCAAATTGGCCTGTGTCAGTAAAATGGTGCACCCCTGTTGTCTCACTACATTCCCTCTACAAGTGGAATTGTTTGGGTGATGTCTAGGCGTAATCTTTGCTTAAATCCGGGAGTCTGCAGTTCTCATTGGTCGAAATAATGTTTTGCACAGTGCTTGACATGACGCCAATATAAACTGCTACCCGGTGGTCTACGGCAAATGTGCCCCATACAGCCAGTAGTTGACTGAAATGAATTAGCAGAAAGAATGTAAACAGACCACTGCTTAAGGTATGTTTTATACTACCTTTAGAAGTATAACACAAGTAGTATGATAAGCACAGATATTCAGTAATTGCCATATTACAGTTTTTTTTTTCTTCTTCAGTTTGAATGATATAAGATAATAATTTTACAAATGATATTCCATTATTCAACTTATATAGGGATTTGATTGATGGACAGACGGACGAACAGAAGAACAATACATGATCTATTTCGAAAGGCGACCATTGAATAAAATTTGAATAAAGTAGGATAAGTTACCATGTTATCATTTGTCAACAAATACGTTGTGGGTTTTAGCTGATGGTCTCCCAGACGAACACAAAAAAACAGTTTTAAAGCGAGTACATCCTATTTATTTTCCCATTCTTTATAATGATTGAATAAAAACGGAAGATATTTATGAACATTTTCGTTTGAAACTGTTTGACGACGAGACTGGCAGTCTGAGGTGGCCAATCCAACGGTTCCATCGGACAATTAACTTGATGAATACTGTCTCTGCATGTTTTGTATCGTCGTGTCAAGAGACGCACAAACTACTAACAATTTTGATTGAAGTAGTCATATCAAAAGCTGTTAAGAGTTAGACCCTTAAGCATGTTCGCGCCAAAACATTTCTTTCAAAAAGTTATTTATTTTATTGAGGAAAATCATTTGGAAGAAAGGGGCATGGGAAAACATATATGGTCTATAATTGTCAGTTTCGTTTTGAAAGCAGCAGAACACGTATCGTATGTAACGAAAGATACCAAGCTATAATTGTATCCGCCAAAACAGAGTTTTGCGGATACTATGTTTTCAGCTGCACGCCGCCGCCGCCGCCACCGCCGCGTAGGTGTCCGGAGAACTCCGTAGTAACCGCTGGGCGGAATTTTACGAAACCCGGGATTATGTTCGGGTCACATGTGAACTGCTGCGCCCCGATTTTGTTTTGACCTCTGACCTTTCCTCTGCGCTCTGCGTCCGTTTGTGCGTCTGTTTCCACACATAAACCCACATATCTCGGGAACCGTTTGACCGATCAGGAAAATATTTTTTGCACAAATGTAGCCCTTGGAGAGCTTATAACATACACAAAAAATGGTGGCGCCACCTGCAACCATGTTTGCAGAGTGTCCATCTGTTCGTCTGCCTTGGGTTAAAATCACTCATATCCCTGCAGTGACTAGACTAATTCACCTGAAATTCGGCATGCGTAAACATCCTGGAAAGCTTTTCTGATTTTATGACAGGTGGCGCCACCTGCATTCTAGTTTATGCAGCAGACATCCAAGCTCATATCTTGGGAACCGTTTGACCGATTGGGCCAAAGTTTTGCATGTGTATAGTTCTCACATAGCTCTTTATCATACGCAAAACTGGTGGCGCCACCTGCAGCCATTTTTGCACAGCTCCTGTCTGTTTGTCTGCCATGGGATAAAATCACTCATATCTCGGCAGTGGTTGGACATATCTGCCGAAAATTTTGCAGGTTTATACATCCCCGACAGCTCTCTTGATTATATGACAGGTGGCGTCACCTGCATTCTAGTTTATGCACCAGACATCCAAGCTCATATCTTGGGAACCGTTTGACCGATTGAGCCAAAGTTTTGCATGTGTATAGTTCTCACATAGCTATTTATCATACGCAAAACTGGTGGCGTCACCTGCAACCATTTTTGCTCAGCGTCCATCTGTTTGTCTGCCACCGGCTAAAATCACTCATATAAATGTAGTGGTTTGACTTATCTGCCTTAAATTTTGCATATGTATACAACTTGGACGGCTTTCTGGATTTTGTGGTGGGGGGGGGGGGGGGGCAACCTGCATACACAAATTGGCTGCAGACATCCATGCTAATATGCAACACTCTATTTCCCCTTGCCACTCAATCCATGCCTCACTTCACCATTTCCACTCTGATTTAGGCGGATACACGTAGTCGCTTGTCGACTACCCGTATTCTAGTTAACATATACAATGTGTTTAACAAAGTTAATTCGTCTAAAACTGAAATATTACGGTATTACCCTTTAAACAAGTCAACTTCCAAACCTAAATTGATCTCTTTGGCCTCAATACGAACTTGTTTTAATAATAATATAAAAAACAACCATACCAAGTACCTGTGACGATTGCTTGTATACCGAAAATTGTAAAACAGAAACAGATAGTCAAACATCATACATTCTAACTTAGATTAACTGTAACAAAGTATTTTCTGTCTAAAAGCCCGATTCACCATAACCCACATTGTTTTTTTATGATCTTTTCCTAAAATAAACAAAATAGGGAACACTGTCATAGACATGGAAAGCAGAATAATAATAATAATAATAATAATAATAATATATATAATATTTAATACCTTCAGGTATATCAGGGTTTCGTGTTTTATTTTACCATACCTCTGAGCAACCAACATGGCGTACCAGGCCATCTGGTTCTCGTCGACCAGCTGTTGGTTTCTGGTGGTGAACTTGCCCTGTCTGCCATACGCTCGTATTGTACTGACGCCGTGCAGGGTCTCATCAAAGTGACTGTAAATGGGTGAGCGAAGGACAGATTCTATACGCTTCAACTGACGAGCTGCCGCTATGTATGCTCTCTGAAAAAGAAGTTGAGGATACAGCTTAATTAAGTCAAGATTAACGTGTCATTTATAAATCTCAAGATAACTGATCAAACAGAGTATTTTCCACTCGACTGGTAGTTTATGATATGACTAATATGTATTATCGGCTGGACGTATTAATCACATCGTGTCCCCTCTGATAATATTTCATCTTAAAAAATATGAATGGAAAGTGATGATAATACTGATAATGAACCCTTGAAGACTAATATCAATATATATCACTAATCCAATAATGTGGGAAGCAGATCACTGGGGAAAAGCTAGCTTCAATAGCGAGACAGTTCGGTCCGCTTTTGTTTCACCCCGTAACACACCCCCTCTTTAGAGCTTTCTGCTGTCAGAACAAGACTAATTATCCCAGGGGTCACACTTTGGTGAGCTTATTCCCTGGGCCACAAAGCTAACCGTCACCTAAGACGAGCCCCCAGTTTGTTACGAAGACAAATTGATGAGGGGAAAAATCCTAGGCCGATCCGGGAATCAAACCTAGGTCGGTGTTGCCCAAGTCGGGCGAACAAACCGCTTTGCTAGAATAGCAAGCTTCACTAGCTAGACAGTTCGGTCTGCTTTTATGTTGCCCCATAACAATTAATATACACAATGCTTGAATGGATGTTAGTTCAGACATATTAAAATGTTAAAAGGAAACAGTCGAGGCCTTCACACTTCTTTTTCACAATGTTAGCTGTGGTCCTCCTTGGCTTTTCGAACAATAACCAGACTTTTTGTGCAAGACAAGTTAGGCATCCAAGACTATTTTCATGCAATATCTGATAAAGTATTTTAATACCACCGATAAACACTGCATTTTATTGTTTTCCCATAGTTGTTTTTCTATGATTTTTATTTTCCATTTTAGTATTTTCTTTGGAATGGAGTATCAGTTAGAGATGTAGAAATTTACCTGAAACGCAAAATATGTGATGAACAGTAGCACGAAGACGGCAATGAAAATTGGCGTGCTGTAGGTATTGATAATAACTATGGTCAAAAACCTGGCCACGGCCGAGGTAAACACCCTGATCACAGCGGGGATAAAGTTGTCGATCCGTTCAATGTCAGACGAGAAGCGGTTCAGTATACGCCCCAGGGGGGTCGTATCAAAGAAGCTGGAGGGTGCGTGAAGTATCGTCCGGAGCAGACGTGAGTGGATGTTACTGCTGGCCCACAAAGCTCCAACAAATACACCGACTGCCAGCAGGGTCATGCCGAATACTGAAAAGAGACGAAAACGCCAATGAGAATTTGTCTACCTTGAACCCTTTTGTTCCATTCATGTAGGAAAATGAGTTGTCATACATATTGACGTAATCTTCTGACGGAGTTGCCCCGTAACGGACATGAGTTAGAAATACTTATTTATATTAGTGTACACCACACGCTCTTTTTATGTTCAGTTTGTCATAATGCTAATATATATATAATAATATATCGTTATCATGGAACAGGAGCTGTTTGTTCCTGTTACTTTAGACGATCAGCTGCCCATAAGGGTGTGCAGCATGGTACATCCTCCCGTGACCGCACCGAACCATTCGAGAATCTAGGCAGTGAAGCAAGGCTGTATCCTTGTACATTGCTCAATGTCACTTTCTTCTCATTCCACACATTAAGCAACAGAAATCTCTTCATCAGGGCTCGCATATAACCCAAGAGCATCGTAGAAATTCAGAAGAGCAGCTGCAGCAACAGACCGACAAGACTTTGACGTGTGTATCGATTTTGAACTATTAGCGTAAACAAGACACGCGGGCAGAGGATTGGACGTTGGCGACAAATAGGTCGGTGCCATCGACAGCGTCAGGTACCACAGCCCAACCATCACAAGCCATCTCTCACTCGATCTACATATTAACAAGCGCATGGAGAAGCGCTCCCTAATGTCCAAGATGAGCAGGAGGGTGTGGACCAATTGTCACCTGACCAAACAGCACAAGCTCAAGGTCTGTAGATTAGGCGCTCAGGGGTTTGCTCAGTCCTCCAAAGAAAATAGACTCAAGAGGTTCTATCTCCGCTGCCTTTAGCACATCCTGGGCATATATATAACAGAAAGGGTTCAAAACATGGAGCTGCTGGACATCTTCGGTGGCTTGGATTTCGCCATTTAATAGGTCTCATCCAATAAGACCTAGCTGGCTGCCCCATGGCCGTATTGTTGGGGTATCTTGTCGACCGACGCTTAAAGATGTCTTTATTATTGCTTATTATTGCTGCATGCAAAGTTGATGTGTCGATACATGTATTATTTGGAACCCTGACGTCTTTACTGTGACGTTCGCTGGTTCTAGTTAGAGTGTGCTAATACACAAAGAGTTGGGGGATCCCCGTTATGTCAGTGGAAGAGCAATCGTTAGGGGATAGGAAGTTCATGGGTTTGGTTCACATACGGAGTGACCCGACTTTTCTGTGTATTAATTCCGTCTATATCTGGTCAGGGAAACAGAAATTCCACCAGGTGATGGAAAAAACGAGACATTGAGAGTTGTCAGGGGTAGCTGTTCCTATAACACCACTGCGACTATAATCATTTCCAGTAAGTGCAGCAAGGATTATTAACGCGGCCTTTTACTACTCAGTCACCTCAGACGCTGCTAAAAACGGACAAAATGGGTTAACACGCTTTCATATCATTCCATTTAGCTCGACCGGGTGTAACCGTTCATGTTTTCATGATCTAAAACCACCTTCCCACATTTTTTCTCCCGTGTATGTTTACCTTGAAATTACAGGTTACCCGTAACGTAGTTTCAATGGATTCAACAAAGTGTTAAAATATAAAAATTCATTTAATTGTCCTTACAATTTTATATGTCATATTTGATATGTACGGTGCAAAAAAGAAACGCTAATAACCAAACTATTCGCCTTACGTAGTTGGTGTAGATGGGTGTTGATGGGATCTAAGCAAGATAATGTGAGGTGTGTAACCGAAATAAGTAATCTGAGCCATCTTATTGGTATTGTTTCATACCGAACTTTCAAAAAGCATCATTCTAAATGATCCAAGTGATGGATTCTGGACAAGACGATTGGAAAATTTAATTTAAAAGGGGAAACGATATATCAAGGTCAATTGTGTCAAAATTTTAAATTATACTTAAATACCTTATGGCACAAATTAACAGGATCATAAATTAACGCGATATGCGGATCGGATGATACATCAAATTACCCTGTGCTATCCCAAGGCTTCCATATCCTGCCAGACGAAGATTCGTCAGAGCTCGCGCCTCGGTCACGTTCGTAGGTATGACGTCATCACTCCACATGCTAAGCCAGATGTTTGTCATAGATGCCATTACTATGTACAGCAAAAACCCAACAAATCCAGTCAGTACCATTCCGATACCACAGGAACGCAGATAATCCACGGCCACGGCTAGGCTGATCTGGAGATGAAATCAGAGACATGAACTGTGTATAAACATGAAGAGAGCATGTATACTCCCGCCAGACTGGTTTTTATCAACGGTAGCTGTGTGGGCCTGTACAAAGTTAAACTACACCGGTCCAGTTCAAATACAGGACAAAGCCCCCACAGTATAGATTAAAGGGGTCCAATCACCTATGAAGCATTTTGAATTAACACCAAAAATAGCATCTTCTCTTTGAAATAATTTAGTACCTGCCAAAATTTTGCACTGAAACCGTTCGCTTACTCCTGTACACGAATGTTAAAACAGTGGAACGGGCGCAATCCCTGGTATCAACATAAACACGGCGCATAGGGCAAATTATATGTCAATCAGGAGTAGCTCTGACTGAAATGGCCCAAAAATTGTAATACATGTTCTCGCTGGCTGAAACATTGCATGTTATCTTTCGAGCATGCGCAAAATCGGACCTCCGTCCATGCACCCTTGTTATTGTAAACAGACACACGTGAATTGTGTATACAAACACGCAAAACCATAAAAAGGTGTTAAACAGCTCAAAGGGAGGTACTGAAACAGTGTGCAGGGATGGTTTTGCTGGGAAAGTTTTGTATAAAGTAAAGCTGAACTGATAGTGTGAAAGAATTGCATAATATTGCTCCTGATTATGTCCATTTAATAGTTCTATTGTAATTTAATAGTTCTCTCTAAAAATGGAATAGAATCTATTGAATTATATTGGGATATCGGGATGTTATATTATGATATTTGGACCTTATACTATGATATTTATACTGGGAAATTGTATAGAATCCTTCGAAAATATATTATAGTCATTAAAACTCCCTTCAAAAATTTAATGGGTCGTTCACTGTATGTTATTCCACAAAATTTTATCCAAATCTGTTCAAAACCTTTACGCGTAAAATTGCACTGAGACAAACAAACGGAAAAACCTACTACCTCTCGCAGCTATAATAAAAATGTAAAGTTGCAAGGACTCTTGGAGGTTTGTGTATTAAAACCATTATGACTTAAGTAAATTTTATTGTTATAAAATACTATAGTTCAGTCTACGTACAAACAACGAACATGTGTTTTAGGAGATAACTTTCTGAACAAAAAATAAATAAAATATTAACCATTTCTTAGAAAACTCAATATGGAAGTGACGACCTTAACATGGCAATAACATGATTGAGGCGAATCAAAGTTTAGTTTCACTACTTTTTGGACCCTTTCCAAAGACCTGACAGATTAGATGCGTCCTTGAATGGGTTAATCTACCTTAATTCACCTTGTCATATTTTCCGATTGTTTACATGATAAGATCCAATCAGCAGCCGTCAAATGTTCTGTTTTTGTATGTGAACAATGCCTTTGACTGCTGTTGGTTGGGTTGAAATGTGAAGAGTGAGTTAGCTTTTTCATGAGGATTTTATTTTAAAAAAATCGTAAAAGTTATTTATTTAGCTTGGTGTAAAATCAGGTTTACCCCTCTTGATTCCCTTGCTAAAATAATTTTCCAAAGAGTTTCTACTATAGAAATAAACCCAAAAACCCGTCCATTAGTTGGTGAATGGACTACATGTGCCACTGTTGTTAATCAAACACTGAAAAGACTTTTTTTCCTAACGCCGATACGCATGTTATAATGGGTGCGTATTATATACCTGTCCAGTTTCTTCTTTTTCCTTCTCGACGATCTTCCCTGCTTTGATCCTAGCTTTTTCAGAAGCCTTTTTGTCTATTGCACCTACACCATTCATTTCTGGCTGACTTCTTGACGAATGATTTCTTCTACACCTTCAATATTAAGTTCATACTAGGATATTATCCGTTCTTGCGTAATTAACTTGGTCCCTGCACTGTAATGACCCCTTCTCGGAAAAAAAGGGTTAAATTTATGGGAAGATATCGGGAATGACTAACCCGGGGGAATTTGGCAGTTCAAGAACAAAACGGGCATACTGAGGCGTGGCACCAATGTAAATTACATTAAAGATAATTATTTCTACGCTCCAGAGGCAGCGGAAATTTTGTGCTTCTAAAGAAGCAACTGATTTTCCTGCTGCCTGCTTTAACCGTTTATAATACATTTACACACCAGATGGGGGTTTGTTGTCCGCTGGAAGAACCGTGCGTATGATGTGACAAGCAGCCAACCATGCAGATGCCAATAAAGAAACACTCGACAGGCACACTGGCTCCGCCCATAGCTGCGCTCAAAGCGCCGCTTGATGACAGTTTATGGTCGAATTTTAAATGTTCCCTCTGCATTCTCGAATCATTGACTGATTCTATTATGACGTTTTGGCTGTGTTAGCGTAGCCATGTATCTGTTGTGGAACTGAATCCAGCCAGCGAGGTGTGCACGCAGCCTTTGTTGTTACGTTTCGTTTGAATAACAGCTCACCGGCCGGGCATCCTATGTGCCCAAGGCCCAAAGCAAACCACGTCTGGGCCATTCTCCCTCAGCCTGTGGCCTGTTCAGACGGTTACCGGGGCGATGAGCTGTCACTCAAAACGAAATGACAACATTGGCTCCCTGTATTCTTCGCTTGGCTGTGTCTTCCAGCACTAGGTCTCATCTGATTGGACAATAATACAGTGCTCCCCTCTGGTGTAGCACTTCAGGATACGGGTCATAACAAACAGCGCTTACGATATAGGTAGTAGGCCTATAGGTAAAGCGCTGAGAAAAGAAGGTAAATTATTTCTAGATTATGCGTGCGTAGGCTGGAGCCTGTCTCCCTTTATGTCCTCAGTGAAATATAATTTTTGTTGCCTTCAAGCCTACGTTGGACACATAATGTGAATATATTTATAAAATTAATCATTTAAAAGTAACTTAAATGTAACTTTGTAGAACATAACTAAGAGACACATGTGTATACGTGCGTGTGTATACCTGGTTGATGTAACTGTCTTTTCATATTCTCCCCCTTCACTTCCTGAAGTCTGAATCAGCTGCCGCATCAACTCCTGCCGTACTTCCAGTGCTAACAAATAAGAAAGTCCTATGTCAGTTAGTGGAAGCTCATTATAAGTCACCGTATCTAGACAACATTAGCATTAAACAACTATCAACAGCAATAGCTGCTCATCAATGAATGTTTCTGATTGTACTCGTGCAAAAACATAGACAATTCTACAAGGAAGAATCACACAATAACCATATCGAGGGTGAATATATCAAAGTGGAAATAATTTAATTTATTTAATTAAACACAAACGCGCGAGGAAAACAAACTATCATTGTCGACCGTTATTAATACAGAAGATATGTCATTTGGCTCTTTGGCACACATGTTTAAACCACTAAATAATGGATTTACCCTCAGGGTCTGATTCGTCACTGTCGTCCTCCGTTTCTTTAAGATATGATTGGACGAACTCTGCGAAAGATCCCTGACTGTTAACCAGCTCCTGAAAGGTTCCCCTCTCAGCGATACGCCCATCCTTCAAAACCACAATCTCATCCATCTCGGGTAAGTAGGTGACGCTGTGTGTTACAAGCACACGGGTCTGTGGCAGCGGAAAGAATCATACTTAAATGTTTATTCGTGTTTAACAATGATAAACACCCAATAGGGTTTTCCCCGGAATCAACTTCAAATGTTCAGTCTTGTGGTACTCTGTTTTAAGAACAGCTTTAAATGATTTCTATTCCATCTCATAAAGCGACAGATTCGGCCATTATTTTTTCATCAACTTTCAGTTGTACAGAGCTTTCCGTGTTATGTCATGTTCTTCTGCCTGTTAAAGTGTCTCGTTCCCTAATTCAGTGTTTTATTTCAAGTAAACATTCATTTCGTCCCACTGTTATTGATAACGAAGGCTTTTGTAATGATAAAGTTGCATTGTTATGAGAGACTACGTTTGATTAAAAACAACCCAGATATAAAGGAGTAAGGAAGAGTCACGTTAAAGCTGGCATCGTACAATTTTAATTTAAAAATAGTTTTCTCCAAAAGAGTGCACCAGTTCTGTTTGAAAACAACATGAAACACGTGGTTCTTTCAAAATGAAGCGCCTCCTTGCGCACTAATCTCTTGCTTTGACCTTGTTGCAGATCAAAAAGACAATCCTTTTTTTAAATCATGACATGTAATGCTGTGGAAATGAATGGAGGTATTAACATGGCTACATCTCACTGGTTTCGTATGGGCACATATTTAAAACTGAACAATGTTGATATTGGAATGGTAGGCCTATTTCAAGGGACAATTTTGCCTCTAAAAATTAAAATCTTAGAACAATTAGAATTGCTTTCATTAAGGTAGATATAAGCTAGATATTTATTGTTCTGTAATGTTTCAATTGACAATATCCCCCCCAAAATATTAATCGAAAGTAACAGAAAATGGTCATAGAATACACAAAGCTTATTTTAAACAACAAATAGAATTGTATTTTTAATGACACTCTGTATGTACCACGTTATATTAAGATGGAAAGGGGAAAATTATGTGATCGGACATTCTTTACAAACAAAAGACATTCGAGGTAGATTGCAAGCTTCAGACACTCATGATAGATTCAATAATGCGACAACTTACTTTGTGTTTCAAAATCCCACTTGGACCAATGACGTCACGGAACAGTTGTTTGCCCACGTGGGCGTCTACAGCACTCATGACGTCATCAAGTAGGTAGATATCACAATCCTGGTACACCGCCCGGGCTAAACTCACACGCTGTTTCTGTCCTCCGCTCAAGTTTATACCCTGAAGATTCATGTTATAAAGTATTTTGAAAATTGTTGCATGTATCATCAGCTTTAACATTAAAATTTCTAAGTATCCTAAGGCGGACTGGACGATTTGGTGGTTGAAAGAAATCTTCGGTGTGCTGGAAGTATAAACCTAGCTTATCACATTTATCTGAACCAAATATTTCAAACAATATCAGAATGAGTATGTTTTGTTACATATTAAAGAAATAGTTAATAACAACTGAAATGATGTAGTACGTTTAACAATGAAAGCCACTGCAACGTATCCTTTTCACTCAAATTTCCAGGACCTGTTGTTCCCCCTATATCACCATTTCATTTTGAAATATGCGTTTTATATTTACAACAATGGTAGTCATCAAAGAGTGACCATATCACCTGAAAACAGTTATTAACATATTAAAATTTCATCAATGCCAATGAATGTCTTGTTTTCTAAAGTTTGAGGCAACAAGTAAAATGTTTACTTCATGTTTCTGCAAACATCTATTTCAAGATTAAAAGATCTCTGATGAATTTATGTTGTTACATCATGTTTTGTCTGGTTATATCTAGACTGGCCTTTAGGCTTCAAAATTCCTACCGCTGACAGAGCCATCAAACAAACTCTTGCTGAGGCGCAACTCTAGGAACGGCACTGCCACCTCGCGGTAAATCATGTAACTAATTTATTGCATTCAAACACACTCATTTTATGAAAAGAGCTGGCACTGAGTTACGTTTGTCGGTACATGGAATCACGTTTTATATAATCATTTAGTATAGCAAAATAATTATTTATTTACATAAAATAGTGACATGGGTCAACATATCTGTAGGACACATCTATATAGGTGGGGACAAGACCGAGTGATTGATAAAGAGTTTGCGGATCGACTTTCAAAATTGGCGATATTTGTCAGAAAGATAGACCTTTAGTACACTGAGAAGTCGGGTCACTCCGTAAAAATCACTTTTTGAAACACTTGATTATAATTGTTTGATACAAGGAATCTTTCCTAAACAAAACATATTTAATTTCTATATTTAATTGCACTCCTCGTGTCATGTAGAGAAAGTCACGTGGTTTACCTTTTCCCCGATTTCTGTATCATCCCCTGATGGGAGAATCTCAAGATCAGGCACGAGTGCGCATGCGTCAAGAACCTTTTGGTATCTACGATCATCCATGTTTCGACCAAACAGAACGTTTTCCTTGAGCGTCATGTTTTGGATCCAGGCCTGCTGCGCCACATATGCGAAGGAACCCTACATTTAAAGAAAATTATTTTGTATGTCTGCTTCATAAATCATTTGAACATGCGCAGTACTGTTGCTGTATTTTAATAAGCACCTGCTGACTGAAGCATTTTCGAAAATTCGGCTGAATAATAATTTCTTTTTACTCCACACCATTAAACTTTTCATTAAGATTATAAGAGTTGAAACATTTTGCAAATTTTTAATTTAAATTCTATGTACCAGGTAAATTCTCGTCCCCCCCCCCCCACACACACATGTATATCATGTATATGTAATGTATATTGTTACAGGTGTTTGTTTTATTGTGCACAGGAGTGTTACATGTGTCTGTTGACATTCTGATTCGTGTAGCGCAAGCATAGTTTGTTACTATGGGGGACGTGCGAGCTTGGCTGGCCCACGTGCGGGATCTGAAGCGTAGAAACACAGCGTTCTTTGTTCTAGAATGTTCTGGTCTGTTCATGCATAACGCGTGTGTATTGTTCTTTTGGAAATTTGTGAAATAGAAGTTTCTAGGCTTTGGGTGAAAAAGTTGTAAATAGGGGCTGTGTTTAGAGCCGGGAGGAGAGAGACAAAACATTCCAGCGGACACGGATAAACGTGAGTCAGTTTTTGGACCTAACCGATAGTTGCAGTGGTGTCAGATATTTAATGGACTTAATACTGCTTTAATACGGACTGTCTCTGGTTGCCTTTGGATTATTACAATTTACGTGAATCATTGGATTTAAACTACTCTTGTTGAGTTGTGACAGGGATGGTATCCAGAATCAAGTCCTAGGATCAGGATACTCTGGTACTGTACACTTGATTTGTTATACTGTGTTATTGTAATGATTTACTTTTATACTGTTGTAATGCTGTGTAATTGTATTGATTTAGTGTATTGTAATGTTAAGATTGCTTTTAGAATAAATTATGATTATTTGTTAACAAAAAAACACTAACTACTTTATTCATTCCCGTAGACATTCCACGATGTCGAGTGCACATGCATTATCTGATTTTTTTTCTCCGTAACAAAATTTATGGACGTCACGACTACGTGATCAGTTGTTATTAGGTTCCGTAACAATATATTATTATTTTAATATTACTATTCAATGAGTAATTAATGTATTAAAAAGAATTAAGTAAATCAACGAAGGCAAGTCTCAAAAAATTGTGTTAAATCATGTGTGCACAAATTTATTTTATGAATCCGACAATCGTAGTACTTCATTTACCTTTTTCGTAACCTCTCCTTTATTCCGATGTAGCTCCCCGAGCATGGCGTTCAACAGAGAACTCTTTCCTGACCCCACCTGTCCCACGACTGCCATAAGTTTACCTCGACTAACATGAAGATTGATGCTTCAAAGGAGAAAACATATATCTTTAGATCAACCTTAATTTAAGTCAGTGGTGTATCCGGAAGTGAGGTGCAGGGCCAATCCCCTCGGTGGATGTGTATAATAATAATGAGTGATCTTCTATAACACAGTCATAAAATACCTGACACTTGATACCTGCTAATGTTGAAATTACATCTTACTCATTCTATAAGATTCCAAACGTTAAAAAGGGGCCATGTTTACAGCATTTAAACACTATAAACGCATTATATTAGGCTTGAACATGAAGCCAACTTTACAGTTTAAGGTAATTTTTATAGCAGATATATACCATTTCATGACGGTTAGATGTTTGAGATCAGTCATAACCCCAACCCAACGGCAACGTTATGACCAAGCATTAAAATGTGAATCCAGTAAGAACGCCCGATCATACACGGGTCGAGAATACTTTTAAAACTAACGTTTGTCCTTGCTGGTTATGACTTACTCTGAAAGAACAGGGTTATCGTCTTCATCCCACGTGAACTCACCATTTTCTATTTTCAGTGATTCCTCTGCAATACAACAGAACGGTGATCTATAAGGGTTAAATTCTCATAAGCTTAGCACATCATAAGTGGAACTCATTTCCCCGTGTTATAGGTGTACTTAGTCCCACTTTCCCCATTACACATTTTATCACACACTATACGGGTATTGGAATATTGGATGTTATTGAAACATAAAAGATACGGTCAAATTAAAATTGGACATAGCAGATAATATATTTTGTGTTCACCTATCACATATCAGAAATTCTCTTATTTAATATTTCCTACTTGATTTCACATATATCAGTTAAATTTGAACATGTGTTATATTATCGTTTAACATAGACTATTGCGATATTGTAGTATTACTCCTATACTGGCTGTCGCTTGGTCATGTTTAATAGTGTAGGTCAGCTAATAATGCTGATCATCGGTCAGTGTCGCCTATGTATGGCAGATCAAGGATGCAGTGTAGTCAACTCCGTCGGTGGGTTTATCACCGAGGTGTGCTGTGGCTGGTTAAAAATGATTGGTTAGCCACTCTGAAGTGAATGGCACTCACAAGAGTATCAGAATGCACAGGGGCTTCTAAATGCAGTATCTCCAAAGACAACGGTAGCCGCTACCACTATTAACCAGTGCGTCTATTATTGGACACATCATCAAGAAAATGTAAAAAAAAACGGAAGTCAAGTTTGGCATGCGCATGAATTCCCTCCAGCCAGGTCATTCAAGCAGAGGGCATGTGGCCGGAGACTTTGTGCCAGGAATCACCTTAAAATATCTCACTTTATATTTGTTTATAAAGCTACAAATCTGCTAAGTTAATGATAGGAATTTTTGTTCTGTCGGTGCCATTAAATGTCACGGACCCTGTGTTATTATTAACTATTAGAGTAGAATCATTGAGGGCTTTTCCAGCCTTTGTCACAAGAAAACCCAAAATGTCTGTCAAATAAGGGCCATAGTCTCATTCCCTATTCACAGATCTCTTATAGTAGACCTGTGGAAGAGGCTTTTCTAAATACGCCAATGGCGTAACGGTGTGTGGAAAAGTAGTTAGACATGGGCTATTGATACATGATAGATTATTCAATTGTTTTGTTGATTACTGGCACACGGTTTGTCTCACAAGGACTTGAAAAGGACTTCATAATTAATACACACACACACATACATATATATATTTATAAACATACAGGAGGATTTATGATCAATTGTGACAAATATTGATTTAAAAGTTTTTAAAACGTATAATAAACATAAATGACTTAATTAAAGTATTTTTGTTTGAGTAGAAACGATCTCCTAGGAAAATGACTGGTTAACACCAAATGTGGACTAACCAAACCGGCAGATTCCCCCTGAGAGAATAATTAAAAGAATATAGTGCCTATGTTATCAGATCAGTTTACGACATGGTATTTACAATTTCATTTGGATTAACCCATGTAATTTCAGTATTCCACTCGTATAGTACATCACATGAAAATAACTACCCAGCTTATCATCCTGCCTGACAGCATCCTCCTCCAGCTCCTCATTCAATAACATATTCCTGATGCGTTTCACAGATATGTAAGCCTTTCGGTAAAAATAAAATGACACGAGAAACATGCAAGAGGAGTACCCACATGCATATAAAACAAAGAATGTAAAGAATTAAAAAATAGAGAAACAGTTTTTATCATAAAAATATTGCCAGATAATAATTTGATAAATACAAACGGTTGATAGACTGATGGTGTTATATATATATATATATATATATATATATATATATATATATATATATATATATATATATATATATATATGTTATGAGTTAAACTTGTAAACCTGTGTTGAGATGGTGATGACCAAAGGAACCAGGTTAAGGGAAGTGTTGAGAGTGCTAATGATGTTAAGGGAAACAAAAGCTTTCTCTGGTGGAAGTGAGTTCGTCCCAGACGTCAATACATAAATCGCAAATACGACCAGCGATACCTTTAAAAGAACCAAAATAAACACATGGTACAACAGAATGGTGCAACTATTTATAATGATTATCATCATGACAAGGATCCAATAACTTGATTGTTTGAACATTTCAAAGTTTTGCTCTCAATATTCTTGTGCCATGCATTTTAACTAACATTTCCCATTTAAAAATATTGGTCCATAAATAAATTATACCAGTTGATTTATGTAAAAAGAGAAAATAAAAATTATTACTCTTGTATATACGATGAAAGAGGACAACAGCAAATGAAAGATAATACTTAGTTACATATATATTTAATAAATTATGAAATTTGTAGTACAAGCTTACCAAGAAAGGAGCGGAGAACCAGGCTACTTTCACAAATAGCATTACGACCAACCTCTTCCGTAAAGTGGTCAGTTCCCTTTCACGACAATCGTTCACTTTGTCAAAGAACGACTGTTCCCATGCGTAAAACTTAAGCACCTTAACAAGAACATATAACTGCATACAAATAGGCATATTAAGAAGTTCTTAACAGGTTTTTAAACATTGGAGATATTCAAATAAGAGAAAATTGTCAAAATAATTAAATACAATTAATTTGTTTGAAGGTATGCGCTGTTTATATTATCGTATCGGTTAAAAAACTCGCCTGCCTTACTAGATACTGGGGCAAATTAATGTCTTCGAAAAATAACACCGGCCTTAAGGCCAAAACAAAAATAATAGGTTTGGTTTCCAGGCACCGCCCGCGTCAAGTTTAACCTCCCGCATAAAAACATTTTATTTTGATTTTCATCATACAAGAAGATAAAATAATACAATATAAATTTTCCTTTGTTATGTAGTGCTTTTACCTGTTTAGAAAAAATATGTTATTACCATGGGTTTCCCTGATCATATGCCACTTTTATCAAAACATACAAAAAAAGTAAAAAAAAAAAAAAAAAATAACCCGCCCGCCTGCACTGAATTCTGAAAAAAAGTGCCTGAGAACCATACCTTTTTTGCCTAACTAAACACAAGTCTTGTTAATTTGCCGCGCCATACGTCTTTTAACGTCACTTTTACATGTTGGTTACCGGTCAAATTGACCGAAGATTGTCGTGTGAATTTTAATTGGTTTGAGTGTTTGGATAATATGTTTAATTCCTCTTTAAATCTTTCTTTTATCTTACGAGCATGACTATTTCTTTCCATAAGGGACACCAAATATTCCCGATTCGTCTTTTATGATTAAAGCCGAACACCAATCCAAACAAACGCTACACAAATAAATGTCAAAAGTGAAAAGGCTAATACCCAGACCAGCCCTATCACTGCTGCCAAGCGATTCGCGCCCCTGGCTTGCTTTTATTTTTGAAGCGCGTTTCAGTGCGTCCCTAATCTTACCAGAACAACGTTTCCGAGATAATCTTAAAAGTTATAAATAGCATTTCGTTCTTGTTGACAACCCGGCAGTCAATGTCATATACCAGTTACCAAGTCGGAAATGACTGAATACTCTGTGTTAAACTAAATCAGTTAAAAGTCGGGAGGAAAGTTTCATGAAATCGAATTACGCAGTGCTGTTATAAGTACAAACCCCATCCCCTATTCAGTTACCACTTGTGCATGATGCACAGTTACTTGAAAAGCCACCCCGTGTTCAAATGCAAATGATGTTACCAACTGCAAGTTGTGTGTAAAAATTACAGAAGAACCATATCATGCAACGGACTTGACTCCCTATAAACGTGATATGTATGGCTTGTCAAGGACTTTATTATGGTAATAAAGTATTCTGACGCGATTAAAAAAAACAGGGATTTCTGATTTTCAGCGATAGTAGAGTGATTTACTATTTCGGTCCCTAAAATCCAATTTACTTTTGTTTTCCGGACTAAAACCAACATTTAATCCCTTCTACTGGTCTTTTACCAGACCAGCCGACAATATCTGGAAAGAAAAATATTGCTTTTCTCACTGGTAGCTGCACTTAATCTTGAGCTGTCTGAATTGGTATTCATCCAAATATAGTAACACATGATGCCTTTTCTGATTGGTCATTGGTTGATTACCTCAAAAATATAAATAATAGCTTTTACTTAAACTAAAGCAAATAAACTGTGTTCATATTAACGCAACAGTAAAAGTTAGACAAACCATATTTTTATATCATGTTTATAGAGAGGGGAGGGGACAGAAGCACAGTAAATGTTGTTCCTTTAAACGAAGCAACATACGGATTAGGATTATAACAATTGGACTAACCTTGATACCACTCAGGATTTCGTTGGTGGTTTTAATTCGCTGATCTTTGACAACCATCTGTTGCTTCTGCAGATAGAGTTTATGTTTGAGATTTTAATTCAGAAAACTGATGCATGGGTCAAGGACTATGACATTATGGATTCAGACACGATAAGAAAGTCGAGGACAATGTCATTATGGATTCATACATGATGCAAGGTTCCAGGCCGATTACATTATGGCTGCAGACACGATGCAAGGGCCCATGCCTAAGACATTATGGATTCATACACGATGCAAGAGTCCAGGCCTATTACATTATGGAATCAGACACGATGCAAGGCCTTTGACATTATGGATTCATACACGATGCAAGAGTCCAGGACTATGACATTATGGATTCAGACATGATGCAAGAGTCCAGGACTATGCCATTATGGATTCAGACACAATGCAAGAGTCCAGGACTATGACATTTTGGATTCAGACATGATGCAAGAGTCCAGGACTATGACATTTTGGATTCAGACATGATGCAAGAGTCCAGGACTATGACATTTTGGATTTAGACACTTTTAAATGCTAAACATTTCGTAGGTTTTTATATATTAAATTTGATTAAAAATCATTCCCATTTACAAACATTCAACAGCAGTTCCAGGGTTACAATGAGGCAGTTGATGTATGCAATATTCTAATATTCCTCTATGGAAAATACATAATTTAAAGATAATTGAGGAAAATATGAAGAAACGATATACTGGATGAAGGACAAATCTCGAAATCCCTATATTAAAATATATGCATTTTATTCCCTTAAAAGTGAGGTGGACAAAGGGTACTTTATACCCACTCAGAAAAAAAGTGAGGAGGACATTCCCCTATCCCCCTGGAAACAAGGGCCATGTTTAAAATAAACAAGGTTGAAAAATACCTGTAACTTCACGAGTAGTCTTGCGAGGCATGCTCCATTGAAAACACCTAGAAGGACGAGGTAGGCCAGACCTCCTAATGACGCCCAGCCGACCTGCATCCACAGTAAGTACACGGAGGCCGTTATCAGGATGGGACTGGTCCATACAGACTGCATGTTCATGAGAAACTCGTAGATCCTCTGAGAGTCCACCGACACAAGATTCACGATATGCCCTGTAGTTGTATCTCTACGAGCCTTGTGGGATAGCTTTAATGCCTGCAAACGGGAACATATGATTGTATAATTGTATAGTGAGTGTATAACCAGTAAGTTGATCGTGATTATGGGGTTTACTGTCGGAGGGGGATAGAATTAATTAATTCACCGCGACAATTCTAGTTTCATTCAATGGAATGCCTTATTAAAAGCAAAACATATTTTTGAAGCATCAATTTTCGGTTAATGAAGAAGCATTTGAAATTCCAAAGCTTCGTGAGACAAATATATTGACTACTCAAATGGGTTACCTTTCTTCATCCATATACCCATGTCAATAGATTAACACACACACGTGTGTAATATTCTGAGACTTAGGCCTGGGATATTTGTAGCATCAGATAACATCATATTGTCTCCATGTGATCTGATAAGTCCAGTGACCGTATAATTAAACCATTTGTTAAAAAGGATTAAAATTAAACCACCTACCTTTCTGTATACGGCAGCAATGACGGCAGTGCGCAGGCGCATTGCTGCAATCATTGAAAGTATCCCACTGTTGTGCTCGGAGAGAGAACTAACAATTTGTAATAAAAACAGCACCACGGCAAGAAAATACCCCTTCCACTGGTAAGGGTCGCTGCTACCCACGAAACTGATCAACGATCTGTAACATAGAGTCAATTACGGGAATGGTTAAATGGAAGAAATTTGTAATACAGGTAACTGCTTAATAGAAAGTCTGTTCCACCAACAGGTACCTGTCACACAGTTTGACACTAGATAATATGTGGGGCTAAAGGCCTGAAATGAGATTGATCCATGATAAAAAAGAACATTTATGTTATGCAAACCTCATGATTTCCTCTTGGTCATCTTTTAAATTTTTTCATGGATGGCCAGTCTATTACAGTTTCAGTCTCTGACAATCTTAAGTTTGTTTAACAATAAACAACACATTCTCAGCTTTTAACTGTAGTTCTTTGTGCGTGTGACCAATGTCCTTGACTCATCGATTTGGTTTAGATGTTGTAAAAATTAGCTGTTTCTAATGCAGATTAAAACTAATATATACATTTATAAAATATTTTTCAAGGTATGATTGGATATTATTCTAGTTATAGCTGTTGGCAAAATTATTCCAGTGTCTCATCACGCCCTTATAACAAAAAATGAAACCAAGTTTGCTTAAAAAGCTCCCTTGCACGATCGATATCTTCATGCTTTAAATTCAAATCTGCACTTAACGTTGCTGAAGTTGATTTTGAAGTTGGCAGCGTCGAGGGACCTGAAACTTACAAATCACACCTTGTAAGTTTAAGTGTCACAGCTGGAATCAGACAAGTTGTTTAACTCAAGGAGGGGAATGTTAATTTCTCTTTGCATGAATTTTAATTTATTTTGTTAAATATTTAAGGTGTCATGGCACTGTTTCTTTTGGTTTCAAGCAGTCGCGGAGGATGTATAACTCAGGATATTACCAATAAAAGACACATACTATCATATGCCAACATGGATTTCAAATATCATGTCAATATATATTGTATTTAAAATTTTGGATAATTTGTTTTTTAAATCGAATTCCACTCAGTTTCCCTCCAAAGAATTGTCTACTTCTATAGAAAACCGAAGCATATAACCCTCCCTGTATCATCTACCAAACGATCGAATAAAAAATGTTTGGGCTGAAAGAAAATAGGTCAATACACGTGGCGCAACGTATAGCTCAAAATCAAATAGCAGTCACATGGTCAAGCTGAACTAACATTGCTTGTTGTGATATCGGCACCCATAGACTCCGATATATAATAAAAAAAAAAAAAAAAAAAGTTTAAACTGACAGCTTGACAACTTTTAACTGGATGGTTTCAGCAGAAAGAGTGCATTTAGTTTGCTTGATTGGTATATCCACAACAGGTTAAAATAAAAATTAGTTAGCTAAAATGTTATTACTTTTATATTTGTGGGTCTGAATCCTCCTGAATAATAAGAAATAGCCTGTCGTCTGATCAAAAATGGTTGCTAGCATTACATCTGCTACTATCCTGCATGGAACATGAACTTAACAACCAAAAGGTTCGCTGTACAAGCAAACCAGTTCAGAGTACGAAATAGAGATCCAGAGGTCTGGCAAATTGTGGTGGGTCATTAGGTTTCCAGAATATCTCCAAGTGAATTCAGGTGTGTCAAGGCACCAGAATTCAACAATCATGTTCAGTTTATCTCCCGCCTGTGTTTTGTTTCATTACATTTTCATAAATCAGGGATAACATATTCCGTCCTACAATATGGCAGCCTCCAAGCAGTTCGGCGATATTTATTTACAAGTTCACTTGTAGGTATTTTGGAAAAAAAAACTCTTCAGTAAATCAACCAAATACTGAGACAATTATTCTTTGGGAAAACCCGCCTTACCATGCAAATAATTTTAGTGAAACAATAATCTCATGTCGGAGAAACCGTATATTTCTGTCGCTTTATATCAGCATTTTATATTATTTCCTGGTTCCCCTTTGTGGTACGGATCGTAGTAAATTATCTGTTTGCTTATTCATTATTTTTAATACATAAAATCTTAATTACATCGCCCTACATTGAACTGCTATTATAGCTTTCCTCTGTGTTTATGTATGTCTGCGTGTATGCACGTGTGTGTGAAAGCATATCTTACCCAAGCACCAACGGAGTGGTAAGCTGGGCACCCATGTACAAGAACTGTGCAACAATGGCCAGAACGATTGGTCCTTTTACCGTCTTCGCCAGTACCAACCAGAGCCGATATCTGAGTTTAAACCATCATCAGACAATAAGTGTAGTAAAATTTTACAACACAATCATTAAGATGTAAGTTAAAGTTTTTTTTCTGAACAAAATGATGACAGCTTTCGATTTCTAATAAAGTAGAACCTGCCTGATAGACCACCTGTCAAATAAACACACCTGTCTTTTAAGACCACCTTTGAGTGCATCAAAAACACTCACCTTGTTTATATCATCCCCTGAATTAAGACAACGTTTGGCCGGTCTCATGGGTTGTCTTATTTAACAGTTTTCACTGTAGTCTATATTTAATATTATGATCCTAACCCAACTAAAATAAACCATCTATAATTATAAGGGCCCCCGGGTGTTACACTTTTTATTCATTTATTAAGCGTTTTCGATCCATAAACCTCTGATCCTCCTTTCTCTTACAACCCATACATATACAAAGTAGCCAAATCGCTGACTTTGATGACTGATATATATCTGTGTAAACATACCTTCAGATTAAGATAACAGTCTAACCACAAGGAGTGTTGTGTTGCCATTGAATTATTTATGTTTCCTTGCTTGGTTTTCGTATTTATAAAATCATTAACGCTTATATATGATTCTGCAGTGTCTAAAACTTACGAAGCATCTTTCTTGCCGATAATCAACCATTATGATCAATCAGAATGCCTTACTTTTGTGAATCTTTGAACCAATAGTGGTAGAAGGTTTCCATGATGTTCTCACATCGGTCCGAAAGTCTCAGCTGGTATGTGTCAGCAAAGGTCAAAGGTCGGCGGTTGCTCTTGACGATCAGCCTTAATAATAATAATAATAATAATTTTATATTTGAATTTAAAACTTAAAAATATTAATAAAAAAATGAAGGTAATCTTAGTGTTACACATTTTAAATACTGCTACTACTACTGGTACCAGTACATGTAATTAAAATTATAATTATATTTGAAATATGAGCCCCATAACTAGATAAACCTGCTCATTAAGTTAATAACGTCACGGATATTCTGGTCATTATTTAAAACTGGCATTATTGTGTTTCCATTTACAATGAGTTCGTGAACAGCGCACCTTGTTATCCAGGAGAAGGTGATATTCGAAATAAAAGACGCTTTGATTTGAGGACACGGCTCCTGAAAAAAGCACAAGTCGTAACTGGCAATTAAATAAATTGAAAAATAAATTGCAATGCAGCAAATGTATTTCTCATATAAGGCATACTGACATATAGGTATATTGTTTAATATACAGTTGTAATACAAAATGTGCGAACATTACATTAAGGCAAAAGAGACTTAAAGGATTTTTTATTCACCAAGTCTTCATCATTAGCATATATTTGTATATAGGAATTAATATATATCTCTTTTTATTTTTCTCCGTAATCTGTATTTTCAACATGTAAAAAGTAATTCGTACATTACATAACTTTAATATATTTTATATAAGGCACGCCAAGATTTTAAATGGATTATTTTTTTAACTAAAGAGAGAATTAGCCTTTTGAGTTAGCATGCCTGCCAAACCCATTCATTTAAATTAATTTTTTAAAGGTCATATTAAAATTGGCTGTGATATATTGATTAGTTTCACATTAGATCTCTTTTTTATTCTATGCTTCTAGAATGAATCACTTTTTAATTCTTTTTTTTTAAATTAACATTGAAATATCGTATGGAAATAAATAAAAGTTCATCAATACATAAAACATTAAACAGAACAATATACTGTATTTAAAATATAATTTTATATGCTAATATGAAAATAAACAAAAATGAAGGGCGAAGTCAGAGATATTTCCTTAAAGCTATCAACCTCATATGGACCTGATCGTATTCATTGTCTAAAACCCTGCTATAAGGACACCGTTCTTTTTCCTACATGTGTTTTGTAGTCTTTGTCCTCCTGTGCGTCCCCTTCCTGTAGAACTAGAAGTGGCATCTTTTCTGACGTTTCCCACTCTTTGACGCCATGATCGTTAATGAGATTCAGGAATAGTTGTAAAACGGTGAGAGAGAACGAAACGCATGATAAAGCGAATACTGGACCCTGTAATATGAAGTAAAGGTTATCATGATACATGTATGTATCATATATTCATACAATTCTATAGCATATTATTACGCAGTTCATGAAGTTCCTCTGAGACAGCGCTGCTATAGCTTCTTCGCATAACGTTTCTCTGGACTTAAGGTGGTATATATGATACGCATTGAACAGTCTAGGGCCACAAAAAGGACATTTCCAAGTTGAGGTTACAGAGGAGTTATGTGACAAATGTCTAATGATACCTTTGTCAGATATAATATAACTTTATGAAAAGTTTATAGGCTTCGTTGTGACTGAGGTGAATGCAAAGTGGCTCACTACAGGTAGGAAATATATCTGCCGGAAGCGTTTACACATTCTGATGTTTTACATTTTTTTTCTTATGGTTTGTACTAACAGGCGCTCCCCGTTTATACATCAACTCTTGCAAACCGGCTAATAGTAGTATATACTGGTATCGATGGTAATTATGGACTATTCGGTAAATCACTAATGACCCTTCAGTTTAATTTTAATTTTCTTTCCCGCTTACCTGCTGTCGTCCTTGTATGACGTCAGAGCGAACCCTGACAGCCCCAACCACTACCATAAAGATCCAAAAGAAGAAAAGAATTCCTGAGGAATGGACAGCACGCGTATACTCCATGGAAGTCAAGGTCACAGCGACGACCTTAGAAATGCAAATATCAAATATTAGAATACAATAAAATAGATCGGCTGAGTGTGATAAGTATTCATATTATTATTTGTATGCTATAAGAAATTACTGGAGAATGTGTGAATGATATATTATATGCAAGGGACAAGGCAAGCAATGTAATAAACTTTGACAATTTATATTTTTTTATTATATAATGCCTGAAATGCATTGAATGTAATGAATAGGAATTCGTATACTCTACCATATTCCGTTATGCTGTGCTTAAAAAAAGTCTACTTGCAAACAAATGTTTAAAGGACACACACATACACACAAATGTCCACATACCAGTTGTTAATTGAACTTACATAAGTTATTGCTGAAAATGCAGGAGCAAGAAATGTTGAAAGTGGCCATCTGTGGTTCCCTCTGGCGACAATATGAAGCACTAAATCTACCAAGGCGCAAACGACTAGAAGGGACCCGCAAAACTGGAAGATTAAAAAAAGTAAACGATTCATACTGGTTCTATACAGTTAAAACGGATTATCAGGGTACAGTAAATCGGTTATCAAGATATATTCGATTTGTTATCAAAACACAGTAAATTGGTTATCAAGATATAGTAAATTGGTTGTCAAGATATAGGAAATTGGTTATCAAGATACAGTAAATTGGTTATCAAGATAAAGTAAATTGGTTATCAAGATAAAGTAAATTGGTTATCAAGATATAGTAAATTTGTTATATAGATATAGTAAATTGGTTATCAAGATATAGTAAACTGGTTATCAAGATATAGTAAATTGGGTATCAAGATACATTTAATTTGTTATCACGAAATGGTTAATTGGTTATCAAGATATGGTAATTTTTTTATCAAAATACAGTTAATTGGTTTTCAAGATGAAGTATATTGGTTATCAAGATATCGTAAATTGGTTGTCAAGATACAGTAAATTGGTTATCAAGATATGATAAATTGGTTGTCAAGATATAGTAAATTGGTTATCAAGATAGAGTAAATTGCTTATCAAGATAGAGTAAATTGGTTATCATGATATAGTAAATTGGTTATCAAGATATAGTAAATTGGTTATCAAGATATAGTGAAATGGTCATCAAAATATAGTAAATTGGTTATCAAGATACATTAAGTTGGTTATCAAGATATAGTAAAATGGTTATCAAGATACAGTAATTGGGTATCAGTTTACAGTAAATAGGTGATCAAGATATAGTAAATTGGTTATAAAGATATCGTAAATTGGTTGTCAAGATATAGTAAACTGGTTATCAACATATAGTAAATTGGTTAACAAGATATAGTAAAATGGTTATCAAGATACAGTAATTGGGTATCAGTTTACAGTAAATTGGTGATCAAGATATAGTAAATTGGTTATCATGTTACTGTAAAGTGGTCATCAGTATGGAGTGAAATGTTTATCATAATATAGTAAACTTGTCATCAGAATACTAATGGGATATAAGGTTTTCAGGATACAGTAAAGTGAAGACTGTCTTGCAGAAATTTTTGCTACTCTGAAAATGTTTACAGAGACGGCTTGACTAAGTAACACAGAGGTCTGAGTGAGAAAGAATATCAATATTGAAGGACTTGTAGGTTGTGTTAATATGTCAAAGAGACGTTACGTACCCTCCTTCCTGAGACAAATGAACAAACCAATAATGTTATGTCAATAATATTTGCCACAAAATATGTTTAAAAAAAACTGATCTATATAGACAGAAATAATGAGCTTTATGTGCTTCCAAGGTGAGTTTGGATCCATTGAATTTTAATCGTTAATATGAGCTGAACGACTGTTAACATTTAGTATTTTAATTTAATTCCTTTTTAGGTTTAACGAGGCGACCTGTAGGTCACAAGAACAAGTTAAATGCAAATAGGGGCAGAACCGATAATTGGGGATCTGCTATGAAGTGTGCGACCTTGGAAATATAAGATCATGGTAAATAAAATTTTAAAAAATTATCAGGTGTAAACCTGTCACCTGTTACTATTACTGGGACCAAAGGTCAGTTTTTTTTAAATAGGGGGTTTTCATATTGGAGCTCTAGCGCCAACAATGGCAGTACAAAAGGGCGGATACAGGATTCAGGGTGGAGGGGGTCCAACCCAGGACTAATGATAAAACCTAAAAAAAGGTCCCCAGGCCCGGAAAAGGGAGGTTGAGGCGGCTAAAAAGGGGGCGGGGGTAGGGGGCCCAGACCCTCTTAAACCCCCCCCCCCCCCGGATCCGCTTCTGGTACTGAGCGATAAAAGATGTACGACTGTTAAACTTTCTGAGTAGCCCCCAGGAACAGCTAAAGCACACATTATCCATTATATTATGAGAAAAAATTATACATCACAGTGGAAATGTCTTTTATGTAATAGTCTGTTCCTCTACCCCTATACGCCTGTTCGCGATCATTTTTTTTTTTTTTTGCAAGTCAAAGAATGCCAAAACTCGTTTGCTCCTAGGTTAGGGAAAGAAAAAAGCGTTATTAACTATTTCACTAATAAAAGCCTGTAAACAATTTAAAACCATTTTTTATGAAAAACTGGTATTCTTCAGAGACATCTTACCAAAAATGGCACCCAACTGTGAAATGAACATGACATGAAACAGTAATGACGTCATAATAAGGCACAAAAGAAGCTCATATATTCATTGGACGAATAATCAATAGCTGCCGACCGTGTTTACAATTAAATTGTGTTCTCCTCTTGCATGCGCTTCATTGTACGCATTAAGCATAACCATATTCCTGAAGGATAAACAATGTTCACTGGTTGGGGGATACCATGAACTACGGATATAGATGTGTTGATATATGTGATATATATGATATATATATATATATATATATAAACATATGTATGTCTTATCTTGGCCATGTTTGTCTTACCTGGGCATAATCAGGTGGAAAAGGATGATACCCAAAGATGATCGCCCACATCCAGCTAACAAGATTATCTACTGACTGCGATCCCTAAATAATTTGGCTTATTGCGCCTTCGTTTAACGTTTTAATTGGACCACGTGACCAGTATAAGATGTCACTATGATACTTCTATTATTTCTCAATATTGCTTGCAGTTATGAAATGTACTAACCAGTTTAACTATGTTTAGCTTTGAGCGTCTTTGGAATCCATGGACACCTTTTGGCCTTGATCGGAGGTACACGAGGTAGAAAGGAAACGAGAGCCACAAAAATCCTAACGGAACCCACAGCAGCGCCGTTTGCTGGAAACAAGGGGTCAGATCAGGTGTCGACGTGTTCAGGGTTAACTCGTCATCCTGCAATGATAAAGATTGTTTGTTTGTGTGTACTTTAGAAATTGATGATTTACCAGTAAAGGTATCTATATATCAATAGCGTAAGGTGATTTTTGTGATTTTCCGTATCTCCTCTGATACCGCCGTACGGATTGCCGTGATTGTCGACATACACATGCTCCGGGTTTGTCCGAAGAGATTCCGCCCCCTTTTATTTGCAATATTTGCGTATTACCTGCATAATTAATAATTTTAATATTTGCTCCCCCGTGGGCGCCTTGTTTCTTTGTGTCTTTGGGCCCGGTAACACAATGGCCATAGGGTGTGTAATGGCGGGACAGAGTTTTACTCCGGGGGCCCTATCTGGGGTTTTCTCACATTTCGTGGTGACCGGCCCGAAATAATCCCCACCGGCAATTCCTTCTCAAAAGGGGGATTTTTGAAAGAATTGTTTTGCAGGCCTTCCTGCGACCGGGGGGTCACACGAGCACTCCTACCTGCGACCAACCTGACCTGATATGCTTGAGTTAACATCAACCGGGTGGCGGAATCCGTGATGGTTAAACAGCGCACACGCGGTCGTACGAAGTCCAGGGCCTAGCATGCGATTGAGATGCTTGACAAATATTCACAAACATATGCATATGTAGACCTACTATGTAACAGATGAAAAGAAAGTGTTAACCAAATTCACGTCGTGGTTGGTACAGTGTAATGTGTACACGTGTGGATTTGTAAAAGTTGTAAACATAATATAGACAAAATGTTTTGAATATCGAGATTTTTTCTCATTACTACATTTACGAATGTATAATTCCTGTAAAAAATGTAGATTTAATACGGTTATACTGGTATTTGTCTCTTTTATATCCATATGACATCTCATTCAATAATGTTTATGTAATACTCTTTATTTTTAAAGACTTTATATTCTTTCATTCAGTATGTATGCTTATTGCGTATAAGCCATGGCCATAATTGTTATTATTTTCACAAATAAAACTGGTAATTTTGCATTCTTTTCTTAGGTCTATTCCATGGGCGGTTTCTTTTGTATGTAATTGTGATATTGTTGATCAGTTTCTCATGTCACATGGTACATGTGTAGGTACTATTTGTTAAAGACCCTGACCACATGTTCGGCACTGGCTTTGGGCGACCGTGTGCGACTGTACGCTGTTCCGAAACATGTTCCGAACGCTGTTCCAAAAGATTTTTATCCACAACACCATACATATAATGGATCTATATATTAAAAGCGTAACGAGATTTTGTGATTTTCCGTATCTCCGGATTTCCGGTGGATTTCCGATACCACCGTATGGTTGTGTTGTGTTCGTCCCAAACCGTGCGTAGCACGGGTAATTGCTAGTAAATATAGACACCACGCCAAAACGTGCAGGTAACTATCCTGTCAATGGTCCTGAAACATAGAAACAACTCAATGCTGTTGCAAATACGCATACAAAAATACGTGTTTGGAATAATAGGTGCCTTCATGTGATATTGATATAAAGGAGTTAGAGTCAGAGATCAGACAAAAGGTCTAAAGCCGAAGTCACACGTCACGCATGAGGGTACGGCCGGCGATGAATGGTCTTGAATTGAGTAATCAGTGGGAAATAATTTTTTCTTTCACAATTATGCTGCCAGCGAAAGTTCTCACGATTTAAGTACGACAAACTTGCTTGTTGGATGGATACCCACGGTATCACCCTCATCCGTGAGAGTGTGACCTATAATATAGGGTTAAAGGAGCGAATGGACAGTATGTTACAAACACAGCCGTTACTCTCTATACTACTTAACCCTGCAAAGGACATTAAGATTTCAATTATTTGAAAAGGTGTATCCTTCCTGTTCCGTGTCATTCTCGGGGTAATTGTTTTATATAATTCGATGATACACCGTCAACTCATGCATGAATATAGGAAAGGCTGAAGTCTGAGTTTGAAACCAAAATTATGTTTAAAATACATCAGTACTTACAGGCAGCTCCTGGCCTTGGCCATTAGCGAGGTATTTATTCAAATATGACCAGGATAATGTAAAGTTACTGAGTCTGCACAAAAGTAATAATTCAGGTCCTCGTGATTAATGCTTGTTGACATCTTTTAGTGCTCAAAAATTATTGCTTCAAAAGAATTCCATTCATGATCAGGTGACCATGTCGTGTTGCCGTACTTATAGGTCAAACGTAAAACTGTTTAAGCGATCTTTGTAAGATTTATAATCTTCAATAAACACATTAATTACTGCTTAATCAATGCGTCCCCGGTGACTCACGTGCGTATATGGCTTAAGGTTCTACCGGCATTTTTGGAAGATCATTATGTTAACTGTAATGACATTAAAAAACACTGCATAATATATATTCATTTCTCGGCGTAATAGTCACCGAATTCTGAAGTTTGACTTGTGTGTGAAGTGCACAAGAAAGAGATCGCAGAAAAGAGGCCAGTAGTGTGTCTGTATGTTTGTTAGAGGGCATAAATTGTTTTGAAATAAAAATATAATTATATTTTTTGGATTCCGGTTTTATTTATTGGTAAAATTGCCATCTGTTGACGTTCCATCGTCGCCGAACTTAGCCTTGGTTAAGTATTTTATCAAAATCGAAAACTTACATTGCAGCGGGTTTTGATTGTGGAAAGCCCTATGATGGATATGTAAGCACAGGACATGTATCTACACCTAGACAAATGAATGTAACATTTCACGTGTTTGATGGTTGCATCACATTTCGCCCGCCATAACAAAGGCGGTTCATTTAAGGTCAACTCTGCGAGAAGCATTTCTAACCGACATAACACAATGGATCCAGTTAGATTGTGTATTAGTTTCCCCTGATATCGGTGAATGACCACGATCTCGCCCTCAACAAGCGTGACAAAATAATTACTCTGTCGCATAATGATTAAATATCTTAAAGTGGCCCTGACTTCTTCGAGAATGTAATTGTATCCAGTGGGTCGAACCTTAATCCTCTAGCTACCTCCAAATAAAACATTGTTGAGTGAAATCTCTAACAGACAACAACATATTATTCACTGGTGGAGATAACACTGAATGTCATAATTTGCACTGTGATCTTCTGGGAAAGATCATTTAGTTCTGCAGCACTGGTCGGATTTTGATCAGATATATAATGTTATGTTTGTTTAGTCTAAATTTTGACAAATACTAAATGAGTCACCTAAACCATTACGCCATATAATGATATATACCCTTATATAATAACGTTCACCACCTACCCATAGGATCCCTTTGAGTGATGAAGAGTTGCCTGTATCAGGGGCGCCACAGACCTCCGGCCAGTATATACGAACCATGTGTGATGAGCAGGTGTATCAGCATCATGCGACATCAGCAGTTGAATATATTGACTTAAAGGCTCGTATAAACGCACTACATACGTTGCACACATCAATAATTGATGAGTTACAACGTTCGATGTGCGTATAAAACCCCGTAAATATTATCCCGCAGGCGATCGTTCAATATTTCCTACACTCGCTACTTAGAGATTTAAAAGGGAATCATTAAATGCCTCTAGTGACCGGACCGACGTGCTACATACGTGCTAGTTATATTATTGAACCCTACTTTCGGCGAATATCAAACTGGAGGCCTCCTCTGAAACGGCCGTTTGTTCCGCTCTAATTATCATGGGATGTGATGGCGGAAAATTATTGGTTCACAAGAATTCCATTCATGATCAGGTGACCATATCGTGTTGCCGAACTCATAGGTCAAACGTCAAACTGTTTAAGCGATCTTTGTAAGATTTATGATCTTCAATAAACACATTAATAACTGCTTAATCAATGCGTCCCCGGTGACTCACGTGCGTGTATGGCTTAAGGTTCTACCGGCATATTTGGAAGATCATTATGTTAACTGTAATGACATTAACAAACACTGCATAATATATATTCATTTCTCGGCGAAATAGTCAACGAATTCTGAAGTTTGACTTGTGTGTGAAGTGCACAAGAAAGAGATCGCAGTAAAGAGGCCAGTAGTGTGTCTGTGTGTTTGTTAGGGGGCATAAATTGTTTTGAAATTAAAATATAATTATATTTTTTGGATTCCGGTTTTATTTATTGGTAAAATCACCATCTGTTGACGTTCCATCGTCGCCGAACTTAGCCTTGGTTAAGTATTTTATCAAAATCGAAAACTTACATTGCAGCGGGTTTTGATTGTGGAATGCCCTATGATGGAAATGTAAGCACAGGACATGTATCTACACCTAGACAAATGTATGTAACATTTCACGTGTTTGATGGTTGCATCACATTTCGCCCGCCATAAAAAAGGCGGTTCATTTAAGGTCAACGCTGCGAGAAGCATTTCTAACCGACATAACACAATGGATCCAGTTAGATTGTGTATTAGTTTCCCCTGATATCGGTGAATGACCACGATCTCGCCCTCAACAAGCGTGACAAAATAATTACTCTGTCGCATAATGATTAAATATCTTAAAGTGGCCCTGACTTCCTCCAGAATGTAATTGTATCCAGTGGGTCGAACCTTAATCCTCTAGCTACCTCCAAATAAAACATTGTTGAGTGAAATCTCTAACAGACAAACAACATATTATTCACTGGTGGAGGTAACACTGAATGTCATAATTTGCACTGTGATCTTCTGGGGAAGATCATTTAGTTCTGCAGCACTGGTCGGATTTTGATCAGATATATAGGCCTAATGTTCAGTCTAAATTTTGACAAATACTACATGAGTCACCTAAACCATTACGCCATATATACCCTTATATTATAACGTTCACCACCTACCCATAGGATCCCTTTGAGTGATGAAGAGTTGCCTGTATCAGGGGCGCCACAGACCTCCGGCCAGTATATACGAACCATGTGTGATGAGCAGGTGTATTAGCATCATGCGAAATCAGCAGTTGAATATATTGACTTAAAGGCTCGTATAAACGCACTACATACGTTGCACACATCAATAATTGATGAGTTACAACGTTCGATGTGCGTATAAAACCCCGTAAATATTATCCCGCAGGCGATCGTTCAATATTTCCTACACTCGCTACTGAGAGATTTAATAGGGAATTAGGGCTGAAAGGAGTACTTGAGTACTCGAGTCCGGGTAATACTTACCGAGTACTCGAGTCCAAAATTTGGACTCGAGTACTCTTGTATGTACATGCATATATGTATATTACTACAAATTTTTGGACAGTCTGTAGGATTATTTATCCATTGTCGTAGCCCGGCGTAGTGCTCTAAACATATGCTAGCCAAATTAACCGAGGTCTTGTTATGACATATATCTATTCCTTCGTTGCGATAAAGTTAAGCCGTCACCAAGTCAAATTTATGCATATTTTGCATCGGTAACAGATGTTCGTTTTATCTTCACAGCGTTGCCATGGTAACGAGTACTAGAGTCCGAGTCGGGTAATGCCTATCGGGTACTCGAGTCCAAAATGTTGTACCCGTTTCAGCCCTATAGAGATTACCGGACCGACGTGCTACATACGTGCTAGTTATATTATTGTGCCCTATTTTCGGCGAATATCAAAATGGAGGCCTGCTCTGAAACGGCCGTTTGTGCCGCTCTAATTATCATGGGATGTGAGGGCGGTGTGGACAGGCTGTCGATCGGTGGGAACGACGACCTTGAAAAAACGATGGTTGTGACCCGTGGGGGGCCGTATAAGCGATGTTCCCAATATTTTTGGCCTTTTCGAGAAAATGGCGGGCCGCTGCTCTAAAACGGCTTTTTGTGCCGCTCTCATAATTATTGGGCCGGAGAGCCAGAGGTTTGAGCTCTGACTTGATACCCAACATGACGGTGATAAAAAAAAACAAAACAAAAAACGATATAGTCTGCCGGTACATGGCATTCGTCACAGAAAGGAGGCCGTAAATATCGATAGATATATGCGTCGATTTGGACCAAGATATGGTTGGCTGCTGCTCTAAACGGCCGTTTGTGCTGCTCTGATAACTTCTCTGTATAATTCTGAAGAAGGGTAGCTTGCTCCGTTTCACCGTAACCCTGTCGAATACGCTATGAATTTTCTTGACGTCTTGATGAGGCTGGGAATCCCCGTTTAGAGGGCACGGAAAGATAGAGGCTTTTGGAGCAATGGGGGAGTATTCTGAATCTGAATCTCGAACCTCGAATGTCGAATACGCTATGAATTTCCTTGACGTTTATTTATGGCCAAGTGGGCGCCGACTTGTGTTAGTTATCTAAGTAAAATATTTGTGTCGACTATTTCGGACCGCATTAACACCAGATAAAAGTATGACTTTTTCTAGGACAAGTGAACTTATCTTATCAATATGTTACGTCATACGTATATTAACTAACCATGATTCCCTAACTGAAAATATACGGCATTATAACGTATATGATTGACTGCTGCAGGTAAGAGCCATGGTTTGAAATTAACCTGATGACATTGATTTTCGTTAATCATAACATAATCAAGGGGACCATGATGCGTGGAACTAATTATACTTAGAAAACGTAATTATGGATTTTGGATGCGCGGAATAGGTGCCTGTTGTGTTATTAACACTAACGCTGTTGTGCGAGGCATGGTTTCCTATTTGAATATAATATTATTTGTTTTAAAACATAAAACTGTAAAACATACTTTTTTCGCGACACTCACATTAGACCGAGAAGTTATTTTCATGTATCGCCTGGATAATTTTTTTTATTAAATTATAATCTAACATAAAATTGTTGCATCAAGGACAACCCCCGCGTAATTAACCCGCTATGCTCTCGCGATTAACCACTCAAACAGTGAAACTATAATTAACCGTCATGAATCAGTAGGCTTACAATGATGCTGAAAGGGCCACATCTTGGAATCACTGAAAAAAAACGCATTCATACTTACTTTAGAATGTAAAGCAATTTTCGCCAGCATGCATTTTTTTTTTACTGGATGTAGTATTTTTTTTTCATGAGACTATAAGACTATATAGAAGGAGTTAACGAATGCAACACTACGACGTGCTAAATGCAGTAATAATTTTCAAGGTATATAAACTCACTGCATGTCGGTCAGACGTTTTCTTGGGTTTGTTAGTGCTGTTGTTCGTCTTTCGTGATCGAAGATGGCTGTGAAATCTCTCTATATTCGATGGTCGGCAGGGTCAGCTGGGTATGTACACTTTGTTGTCTTTTTATTGAGTATATATACAAATAAATGTCGATCCGAGATGTTTTCTAGGGTTGGCTGACATATGGTTTAGAAGTCATACACCCTGCTCTGGGACGCTGGACTAGCATTGGAAGTAATGTTTGATTGAAAGCATTTAACGATTGTTACGAAGCCTTATAACAACAGACCACGTAGCCGTGACGAGCATATGCATTTTGTTACGGAGATAAATAAAATCAGATTCCGCATAACTAGGCAGCGTGAAATGTCTAATAATGAATAAAGCAGTCAGTGGTAATTTTTTTAACAAATAATAGTAATTTATTCTTAGAACAATCCTAACATTACAATACACTAAATCAATACAATTACACAGTATAACAATGTACATCACCAGAGTGTCCGGATCCTAGGCTTTGATTTATAAACTTCCATTCACGAACATTCCAAAGAACACAGCGATACACGAGGGCCCATAGGGCAAGAACAGACCCGAAATTTCTATACTAAAACGAGCACTATGTCTCTACAAGCAAGCCAGAGGTCAGCCATTACGGATCCCATAGCAACGCCCAGGGCTTCAGCCTAACACGAATCAGAACACCAGGCGCATAATAAACAGATGCATGTAACACCGATATATCGGAAGTCCTCACTAACTTATCAAAACAAACACAAATCAAGCAGATTACGCGTTGTACAGCATTACAGGTTGGTATCGAACATGAGCAACTTATTTATTTCTATATTTTATTTCTTTATTTCCATACAAATAAGGTATATTATGACCTTAAACGTAGTAATAATATCAAAAGCAGGGGAGCACCCCCCCCCCCCCAATTTTCAGCAGCCGCAATCTCTTTAATTTTTTCAGACTAATTTTAAGGCCTTGAGCCCCCTTTTGCCGGACTTGGGGGACCATTTTTAGGTTTTGTCATTAGACCTCATGGATAAGATCATTCTTTTTCTAAGTCCTTGATCCGCCCCTGAATATTTAATTATATTACAACACAATTCTCACATTGGAGAGCTAGAGGGAGAATGAGGTATAAAACAAATATATACACACACGCCCCCATTCCGAATTACGTTTGCGAATCCTTGCCTTGGTGTAATATTAAACAAGAGGGTGCGTGTGTGTGTGGGGGGGGGAGGGGTTGTCAGACCTCTTCAGTAACAAAGTTAAAGAAAATGATGGATGCAATTTTTCTGATAAAGACCAAAGCGTGCATGACATCAAATAACCTTTGTGAAACAACGGATTGAGTTTAATATATATATATATATATATATATATATATATATATATATGTATATATATGTATATATATATATATATATATATATATAATTTAAATATACAAAAATATATTAAACTCAATTTATGAAAGGCCAGCAGTTTTAGCAAGTTCATGGAAGTCGCCGTCGGTATCAGCCAGTAATGTTGATGGTTCACCAAACTCCAGAACTCGACCCTCGTCCAAGACCATCACCCTGTATGGTCAAAGGTTAAAACGTATGAAATGAGAGAAAACATCATTTTTTAAACATGAATTTAATATGCTCACCATTTACTAGTACAGAGAATCATGATGCCTTGAGATAATACTTAGTGCGATTAACGGTAAATTCAAGAACAGATATTATGGGAATCCATCAAGATATTTCAAGGGAATTCTTCATGTTGAATACAATCTATAAGACACATGCACTCTGTGTTTGACGGACACGATCTTTGTCGAAACTAGGCATATGGCTGCTTTTACTCAATATCTAAGTAAATAATGTTTTTTATATGTATTTAATATTTAAAAAAATAATGTATTTTTGGTATATATGGTCGGGTTAGTTGAGTTCAAAACTGATTAATTTTAGCATAAAACTTGATAGGTGATGGACGAAATATTCTACGTAACTGCTGTTTGAACTGATCTACAAACCTTTTTTAATTTTAACTGTTAATCTGATACCCCTTAATTAAATATCCATGGTACAACAAATACCTGTCATAATCCATGATGGTATTGATTCTGTGAGCTATCGTTATCACCGTGCACTAACTGAACTCTTGTCTAATCAGTGCCTGTATCAAGACATCTGTTTCCATGTCAACCGCTGCTGTGGCTTCATCCATCACGAGGACACGTGACTTCCGGAGCAGGGCTCTGGCCAAGCACAGTAACTGCCGCTGACCAACGCTTGGGATACAAACACAAGGAAATAATATACCATGCGGAGGTATAATGAATGGCTGTTAAAACAAACGAAAATATCTGTTTTTAAATTCAATTCACACCTCCGAAAGGTATAACGTTTTACCATTGCATTATGTTTGTGTGCTGTTTTACGCCTAAGACGTATATTTCATTTTTATCAGATTAAAAAATAAAATAAAAACCGGCTTCAAAGCTTTTCCTCAAACACTATTTTGATAACTACCTAAGACCCGTCCCTCCCTCTCCACAATTAAAGTCGAGTCCCTCCGAGAGTGATGTCACGAACGCCTTGAGGTGAGCTTGTTCGAGAGCTTTCCATAACTGGTCATCCGTGTATTTACTGAATGGGTCAAGGTTCATTTTTAGCGACTCACTGAACAACACAGGATCCTGAAATACGCGTAACAATGAATATTAACTTGTATCATATACGCAATATTAATTTACTGCAAGATTTTAACAAGGCAAAGTTGCTGATATTGTCAGAAAGACAAATTGCTCAGGGGAAAACATTGGGCCTATCCCGGATTCGAACCCATGTCGGTGGCGAACAAAGCCGGCGTATCAATCGCTTCGCTAGAAAAGCAAGCTTCACTGGCGAGATAGTTCGGTCAACTTTTATGTCACCCCGTAACACACCCTCTCTTAAGAGCGTCTGCTATCAGAACAAGACTAATTATCCCAGCAGTCACAATTTCGTGACCTTATTCCCTAATGTTTACCGTAAGGTTGGACGAGCTTCCATTTTGTTACGAAGACAAATTGCTCAGGGGAAAACATTGGGCCTATCCTGGATTCGAACCCATGTCAGTGGCGCACATTTCCGGCGTACCAATCGCTTCGCTAGAAAAGCTTTTCGGTCCACTTTTATGTCACCCCGTAACAATATAAAAATAGATTAATTATGATCTCTTGATTATTCCTATATCCATCCATAAATAAGTTGGCGAGTAAACTGCATTTTACAGGAAGTGCTATTATACAGAGCCAGCCATAAATGGGTCTAGCAGTGCTATCTACCAACTACTAGAGATTAGAGTTCTCAAACTTCTTATACTACAGAAGTACTCGCAGACTTCTCATGGAACTCTGTCTATCGACCGGCCCCGTACGTAAGCTAAAACTTGGTGAAGCTGTGGGCAACATCTAGGACAGACACATTATATAACTAATACTTTTTCTCGAAAAGTCTTGCTTTTGATATGAACCAGCTCACAAGCACCGGGCTGAGTTATGTATAGATTAGTCATACATTACATTTTACATGCATTCACTAGTGACAAGTATAATTACAAACGGTCAGGCAGGTCTAGACGCACTCTTTCATTAAGAAACGGTACTTCCTACCTCTTGCTCTACTTCAGAATACTCCTTTATTCTCTCAACAGACACAGAAAACGTCTCAAGATCAGCTGCTGTTCTGGTGAGTACGGTCAGCTGGGACATAGTCTGTAAACATATACAGAGAGACAAATGGGCAAGACGTGAACGGACGGAGGCAAATTGGAAACATAGGTCCGTCTTTGACAGAATGTAATTTATGCTTTAAAACGGTGAAACGAAGTGTTAGCTTTGGGGAGACCTATTTGAGAGTCTTATATATAGTTTTGGAAATATCAGTAGGAATTATAAATTTTGTCTCCAGTTCTGCCTTTACAAGTTAACAGAGGCTGTTTAGGAGGTAAACAATAAAAATTAATAATAAATAATCTAATAATTAACATGTTTTGAGGTGGCCAGCTGGGACTGCTGAAAATTTCTACTTGAAAACTTGCATCTAGGGCAAACACGGTGGACAGGCCAGCTAGGCCTGCAGTTGTCGTGCCTCTCTGATGAACAGCAAAAACACTCGCAAAAAGACGATCAGAGAGCCGACTAGACAATGGAGGGTGACAGCGATCCAGCTAAAAATAAAGAAAAATGTGCCTGTTATAATATAATAAAACAATCAGAAGATACTGGGATGTTACTATTAGGGCTACTTTTGTAAGGTATATGTTGACCACCAGATGTCGTTAAGAATGATGCGGGACTGGCAGTTCTCATTTTCGCCAGAAGTCAATATATGGGCATTTCAGTGTCTGCAAATCGCTTCACTTTATATGAGACTCATATATCATAAATAATGTGCTTGGGCATGGACACAGACTATAACACTAGAGGTCGCCTATTGAGCGATTAGAAGCCCGACAAGAACATGCAGGCACGTGACCCATGAGTCATCATCTTCCTAACTAATAGGTGAAACCATCCCATACAAATAAAGACGTAAAAAGAATAAGCGGTAACAGAACAAGGGCAACATTTTATGGCGTCAGACTTGTTGGTAAATGTATGTCCATAAAAATGAAAGAGAAAACAATCAGAGAAACTAAGACTCATACCTCTGACAAACAAGGATGGGATACCACGCCATCTGGTGTTGATCTACTAAGTTTTGGTTTCTTCTTAAGAAGTTTCCTTGCTTCCTGTACGCACGAATATTGCTTGCTCCAGCAAGGGTTTCTCCAAAATGACTGTATATGGGCGATCTACGCGAGGATTCTATACGCGACAGCTGACGGGTCGATGTTATATAGAACCTCTGAAAATAAGATCAGAAATATGAGAGTGTCAGAACTAACGATAATATCATAAACGTGAAGAGTTATATAGAATTAAAATTATATAGAACCTTAGAAAATAGGATACACATGACGAGTTTATATGTGTATAGAACCTCCAAAAATAAGGCAAACCTAATCAGTTTATATCATAAAAAACTCAGATAATAACCCAAATCTGATCGATTGAAATGACATAGAATCTCTTAAAATGGTTTAAACTTCACAGGTCCGTATTATACAAAAATTATTAAACAGCTTCTGGAAAGAAAAGCATTTATTGGTATATTTGAAAGTCCTAGCCTTACTTGTATGATCATATATAATATATATATTGGAATAAAGGCCGCCAGGAACATCGGTGTACTGTATGCATTAATAATGACAATGCGCAGATTGGTGGCAGTGCCCATGCTGACGGATCTGACCAGGGTTGGTATGGTGGTGTCAACACGGTCCATGTCCATGGAGAAACGGTTCACAATCCGACCGACAGGGGTCGTATCGAAGAAGCTGGCAGGAGCATGGAGAACCCGCTGGAGAAGAATCTTGTGTATTCTCCTGCTCGCCCGTAATCCACCACCCATAATACCCGCATTCACCACACTCACTCCAATAACTAAACGACATTAAGAAATGATGCTGATTTAATCAAAGCTGATGATACTTTCTCTTAATTCAAAATCGTATGATATTTTTAGCGTTCGGTTAATTTATTCTCGTGGCAGAATATTTTTGTTGCATTTATGATTGAAGCAAAATTTACTGGTATAACATTAAAATGGGTTATTAATATTGATGAATAAATATTAATACCTTTATTTCAAAGTTTAAGTAAATTTTATCGATGTTTTTAGATTTAGTAATTTTTTCTTCGAAATATAATATTACATTACCGCAGTGCAGGTGAAATATGAAATATCAATTTGTTTAAATATATTGCTTGTCGTACCATAAGCAATCCCTAGGCCTCCGTAGACACCCAGCCGAAAATTTACAAGATCACGGGCCTCCGTTACATTTACAGGTATGACGTCATCACTCCATTTGCTAAGCCATATATTCTGTGCGACAGCCATAGCTGTGTACCAAACCAATGCGATCACGCTGATCAAAACCATGGTAATACCATTAGCCCGCACGTAGGTTCCAGCAACTTTCAAACTGATCTACAGTTACATGAAAAGTAAAACCTTTTCAGAATTCCTCTCGTATATTGTTAAAAAGGGAAACACTGAATAAAAGAAGGAGGTGCTATAAGAAATATATAAAGGAAACCTCAGTATAATATAGATACATCGGTGTCAGCTGAAAAAAAAAAATTGAAAAAAAAATAAAACTTTTTTTATATATAAAAGGTGTAGGAGTCGGCAGAAAAATTCATTTAAGTGAAAAGAAGCAGAATCAGTTATAAGGGAATGTGCTTCGGAAATTTATACATGATATGTACATTTATGAGCTTCATTGATAACTGAAACCGGCCGGGTTTGAGTGATGTTTGTCAAATTGAAAAGAAGGAACCATTTAGACCTTAACGTGTTTCCCTTCCGGTGCCTTCTTTCTCCTTTTCTATAATCTTTGTTCCCTCCTTATTCTTCTCCTTCTTCTTTCCCTCCTTTTGATGGACTATGGATGACTCTCTTCTTCTACAAGTGGAACATATTTCCTCAAACTATAATAAATGATCCTTAGCCGGAATGAAAATTAAATTAAATTCAATTTACAATTTAATGTTTTAACACAAACCAATGTATCCTAATAAGAATCACATTATTCTTGGTGTACTTGGATATATCTATTTTTGAACTTCCTTTCACATTCGAATTAAATAATGTATAGAGAACCTAAACTGTTTTTATGTTTGAATTAAATTTAACCACACATTAAGAATTTCCTATCAAAGTGGCTTAAATTTACAAATAGTCAACATTTATTTCATATATATCATTTAAAGGTTTTAATCCTTGGGAAATGCACTTGTCGCTGTTACAACATCCACACTATACATTTACTTTGCGGTAACAATAGAGGTATTGCTACGGAGACGGTGCATACCTGACAGCTACATCCGGTTCATCCTTTGATTCTTCAACACTGACTGACCTGTCAACTTTGGAATCTTCTTGTTTCTCAGCCATGTCTGAATGATGATAGGCACGCATCATGAACCTATCACTGAGTGCTACTAGCTTTAATCCGTAACAGAGAGGGTAATTAAAGTGCTTCTCACAATCAGTATAGAAAAGCCTAATTTCCCGTACATTGAAATACAAGAGTCGAATCATAACTAATCCAAAAATATCACTAATTTTTCATTTAAATTGTAATTAAATAATAAATATTATTGTTATAATTATTATTTTATTATCATTGCTAAGTTATAATGATGATAATTATATTAAAAATAAAAATAATAATAATAATTATTATTATTATTATTATCTTTATTTATACTATTTTTATTGATATTATTATTGTTGTTTTTTTTATAAACAAGTGTAATTAATTAAAAACTTCAATCTTGACATGTTTTAAGAATATACAACTGATACAGGTAAATATTAGTTAAATAGATCGGTTTGGATTTTTAACAAGAGCTTGATCATGCCCAACACCGTGAAATATACGATCATTCCACTCAAGAACCATGCGTCCTCTTTAACCTTCAGCATTACAAACTCCCATGTCACAATTAAAAGCAGAACTTTCACCGTGGGACTTGATACAATATCCACGGTGTCATGATATATTGTCGGATATCGCTGCGCGAGAGAAGCTCCACGACAAATTTATCAAAGTGGTATCAGAGTATATCAAAATTGCATCAAATCTAGATTAAGGAATCTTAGCAAACCGTAACTTTTGGTCATATTCTGAACTTGTTGACGCGTCTAGGTATTAATAGATATAAATTACTTACCAGAAATGGAATTGTTCAGATATTAAGTAGCTGCAATTATGCACTATAAAAATATATATGTAAGGCCAAAAAAATAAAAAGGTATGGTTCTCAGGCACTTTTTTTCAGAAATCAATGCGGGCGGGCGGTATTTTATTTTTACCTGTTTTTTGTATGTTTCGATGAAAATGTCATATGATCAGGGAAAAAACATGAAAATAACAGGCTTTTTTTGCTAAACAGGTAAAAGCACTACATAACAAAGATAATCGTATCAAAATTGTATTAATTTATCTTCTTGAAAGATGAAAACCAAAATAAAAATGTTTGATGCGGGGGGTTAAAATTGATGCGGGCGGTGCCTGAGAACCAGACCTTATATTTTTTTTGGCCTAACTAATCCGATCTCTTTGGAAGTAAACAATCACGCATAATAACAAGTCCTTGCACTAAAATCTGTATCGTTGATACGGTTATCAGCTTTCAAATGAACGGTCGAATCTTTGTTGATAGAGTGTAAAAAAGTGGTTGCTGTAAGTTTTTAGCATATCTTGATAACTGCACCAGCTATTTACTGTATTTCTATATATTAGGTAGCCTGTGCTCCTACACAGAGACAAACCTGGACAATCCATGCCACGTGAACCAATCACGTGACCAACACCATCGCTTTCCTACTCATAATATACATGAGCACGTCTCTTTCGCCGTTCACTTTTAAACCAAGCATTAAATATACATACCCAAAAAACTCCAGTTCGCTCAGATGCGTTAGCTGTACCTGGGCTACCACAAACGTCGGCCCAAAAGTACACTCGGGCCATGTCGTTCCACCGGCAGGCTGGGTCCAAGAGTGAAAAGTACAGGCGTCCGAAGTTATAATTCCTTCAAAGTGTTTAGAGATACGAATATCAGCTGTAAAGCCCCTTTCACACATTCGCGGATAGCAACATGGATCATCCCGGACTATGATCCGTGGTGTTCCGTTTACAACGGCCCGATTTCGAAAATTTATTTTAATGGGGCTTTCACACATTTACGGCTAACAACACGGACCATCCCGGACTTTAATCCGTGGTTTACGGGGAGCCCTCCCGCTGAGACGAAGTCCGCTGAGACGAACCCGAAAAACGACGACCCGTTGAGACGACTGGGGCTTCAGACGAATAGCTTTATTATACAGGGAAACCCTAAGCCAAGTCTCTCTGTCTCTCTGAGAATTCCTCATTCATTCATCCTTTCTTTCTTTCTTTTATTCATTCATTCATTTATTCATTCATTCATCCATTCAATCATTTATTCATTAATTCATTTTCTCTCATACTTTCTGTCCATTGAATCAAGATAGGAACTTTGATGTTTTTATTATCGGCTAGACATAAACGTGCTGCGGCTCTCCCGCGTTCATGCATACTGTCATTCCGTACCTCACAACACCCACGTAAACGCATCCTACCCGTATTAACATAATACGAGCATTCCATACCAACATAATATCACTATAACAAAATATCACCAACATAATATCACTACATCTTTCTCTCTCTCTTTCTCTCTCTCTCTCTCTCTCACATGAGTGACCTGTGACAAATCATCAACCCGTAATCGCTTTGTCACTTGTTTAGCGGGTTTCCTTGTCATGGCGGGTGTTCGTCTCGGCTTTGTTCCGGATGACCAGTGACCCAGATAAATTCAGATTATAATTGCATCCAAACACAAAAAATATGTCAAAATAAATAAGGATAATATGGATATTATATTTCATATAACTACAACTTGACCTTTTTTCGCTTCATATATACACGGGCAAATACGTGGAAAACGGAATACCGCGCTCCCTTGCCGAGGAAATGTCCGAAACGGCCAAAACTTTAGCCGTTATAAGTTATAAACATGTTTACCATGATTACATATTTCCTGCAAATGTGATTGTCATCTGTCACGCCCGTTTTCTTGTGCCTTTTCTAATTGGAAAACACACACAAATGACTAATAACATTATCGGAATGGGTTATCTTTTTAACATACCCGACAGGCGTCATTCTATGGATTTCTGTGTCGAGTTATTTGTCAACAACAGTTAAAATCAAACAAGTGGAGTTATTTGTTTAGAAAAATAATATATATATATAATATGTAAACCAAGTATGAAAGATGTTCCACCGGCATACTCGGTCCAAGAGGGAAAAGTACAGGCATCCGAAGTAATAATTCCCTCAAAGTGTTTTGAGATACGAATATCAGTTGTGCCTCTTAAGATTTTGACCCATTTGACCGACCAATATGTTGTTTGATGTCATGTGTCTTATTTGTCCTGACCAAAACTGAAGTGACATATGTACTTCCGTTGAAATGAATCAACGTCAGGCTCAGTGAAAAGTGTCTTATTATAGATACATTTACACATAGCATGGTGCACGTTTAAAGTTTGCTTGTAAAATGGGGAGAGAAAGTTGCCGTATAGAAGTGATTTCTTAAACATAATAGAGACTCGAGACGCAGTGGCGTATCCGGGATTTGAAAATAGAGGGGGCGCAGCCCTAAACTCGGGAAGAGGGCTGTTCTGCGTCTTTTAGACATGTCATATATATATTTTTACTAATATTTTTTTTTCAGATTATATTGATGTTCCACAAAGCCCTATAAGTAGGAAGCAAGCATATTCAAAAAATGTTTGAAAATAGGGTTTGGAGACTTCACTTCTGCACACAAACAAAATAATAAAAGAGAGATAATGAAAAAACATGAGAAAAGTGTGTTAGTATATAATCCGTTTACTGTTTAGAATTATTTTAGAAATTTTCAAAGTCTGACACTCTTTAAATTTACATTACAGACAATACCTTGCTAAGCTTTTGTTCTTTCATCACAAAATTTCAACAAATACAACAAAAAATAGTTTCTCTTTAGGTCAATAGGAACCTTAAGAACTGATAATAAATATACATTATTATATCAGATATATATCTATATTTATATTGCAGACAATATCATGCAAAGCTTTTCTTTATTTCCCGTATTGGACTAACATTACCACACTTGTGCATAGGGAAACATGAAAATATTTATTTTACTGATACGCCATATTTAAATCTAAGCTTTTGTATACTTAAATAATCGAACATAAAATAATTGTGAGTTAACAAATATAACCCTTGCCAGTAGTTGACTGGCATAAGTGTTAGCAAAATTATGGGGGGGGGGGGGGCCTTTGCGCCCCCCTATGAATACGCCCCAGGACACTGTTACATACGGTACGCCTAATGTTCCAGGTGCAGTTTTGTTTATACATATTGATTCGAAAACGGCCGCTAGATGGAGAAACTATAGGCAGTGAATGAAAATTTAGTGCCGGACCGCGTTGTTTTTATATAAATACCAAAATTTGGAAACAGTGGCCCCAATGAATCTGAAAATGTAGCGCCTGTTTTAAAGTTACTTATTGTAACACCCGCTACTTTCGCATTTTTACTTGTAACATGTTATCCCATCTACACTTGTTACTCCTCCTATAGTACATGTTGTATGTTAATCCTGTGAAATTCATGTTACTGCTCTAATACAGGTTACTATCATACAAAAGTTAATCCTATTGTATATGTTATTCCGAGAATGGACGTTACCCCTATAACTCAAGTTATTGATGGAATATATGTTAATGATATAATCCGCGTTACTGCAATCACATACATGTGTATAACTATGCTGCTGTCCAAAAATAGAGCCAGAGAGCGATTGATATGCATCAAAATCAATATGAACATTTTGGGGGACGGAAGAGTACAAGAAAATAAAATATTTGTTTTGTAATGCAAATGAGAATAGCCATAAGAAAACAAACTCTTATTATTAAAAAAAAAACAATAATACTCGTTAATATATCCTCGTAACAATTTTGGATATTATATGGGTCGGATTAAATTAGACATTCAGGTTAGACACTCTCTGTCACATTTTAGAATAAACCTTTGTCACGATTCAAGAAAAAGTTGTCCATTTTTTTTGCATATAGAACTGCTTTCCAAGTATTAATAATTTCATCAAGTATATTTATCACAAAACAATACTGCGCAAGTAATTTGCCTTGAAACAATTCTGTTTAAATATATTTTAATGGTCTCCACTTAATGTATGCCTACGCTAATGATAAATTAAGAAGTCGCTATGGAGTTCTGGGGATAAATTTTTTTCCCGCCATTCCTAAATAGCAGAGACCTTCCCTCAGTAGAGTCCTCCCCTTGTGAAAACGATGAGGTGCAATGAGTCAGAATTCATTTTTAAAGCGCCATCTGTCGGTGGTTAGGTGACTGAAACGACGCACAGGGTACCACGTGACTTTTTTCCATTTTCGTGAGATGGAATCAAAATGGCAGGTTGACGGAATCTTATCTAAATGAAATGTTACACCATTTATTTATTTATTTTTAATCTTTTTTTCAATTCGATAAAACATGGTCTCTATGTTCACGATTATAAGACTCACACGAACGGGTGTAACGCATCAGTCATCATTTCAAAATTGTCTTGGTCGCACATTTTGAGTACGATGATATACTTTACGAGGATAACATAATTTTGAACGACATATGGTCCGGTATAATCCAAATGCTGAGGATAATGCATACATACATAAAACAAAACCAAAAATGTCTGCATTCTAGATACCGCTGCTGTGCATTGACGATGGGTTTCTCATAAAAATTGCTAGATTAAACACTTTATTGTCAAAAATTTACCATATTGATCACAGGGAAGTCATTTTATATAAGATCATAGATGATTTCCCATAAAAATAAAAGTATTATTTTGATGTGAGAGCATATGTAACACGGATGTTTAAGCGTTCTTTCCATGCCAGGTTTTCATCAGTCGAAGTTGGCGTGTTGTCACGGCCATTGTTTGTTTGTCGCATGTCACCACAGTAATATGTTTTACCACGTGGTGTATAGTAATTTTTGTTCCACTCATGCAGTTTCTATATATAACCCATCCCTAATACGTATAAACCCAGATGCATACATAACGACATGTAAAATTACTATCAAGTCAGCAACGAATATTAAGCCGTGTACAGACAAGGCATATTTCGGGGTTTCAGATCGATCTAGTTGTGACTAGACCGCCTGAAAGGCGGGACCTGCCCTCGACATGGTCTAGTTAAGATCGATCTCTCTGAGACCCCATACAGACGGCTTCTGTTCCCGTGTGTACAGGCAGGCGGTCTATATTGGGATCGAACTCCATAGTGTGCGCGTGGGGCGCCCTAATACCAGGTCCCGTTGAGACCGGTTGATAACCTAACGGAGCCGGTTCCACTGAGTGAATGTTGTGCTGTATGAACATAGCCGGTCTCGATAGGATTGATCTGACATCTGAGATCGATCTGTACACGGCTTTAGACTGCATTATAAAGTTCCAGACATACTTTATAAACGCAACTTGTATTTCCATTATAAGTTTACCTAAGGTTTTTAAAAAACATATTTTGAACTTGATTTGGCATGTATTAAATGCGTTATGGGAAACCATACTTTTTTAAATATTTACAATACCAGAAGTTTATAAACGTTTGTTATATTGCCGTCTTTGTTCAACAAGCGGTTGAATAACAGAAAATTATGGGCAAATGAAGTAAAAACCGATAATAGTAATATCCATGTTCCACTAATAAGACTAATAGACGTCCTATTATATATAATCTATAGCCAAAAAAAAAAAAATCACAAAATTTGCGGAATATCTGTCTAATCGTAGGTATATACATGTTTATAATACCATCAGTATAAAGGAATCATTTTTTGGCTGCAATTTTAAATCTTGTTTGCGACAATTAATATAGTGTACATAAATCACATGCTCATTTTATATGCGAAACAAATACGCAATTGTTGCTTTGATATCATTGTAAGTTTACATTAACTTTACTACTACATTACTATAAATCTGCATTCTATTAATGCAAGCCTCCGCCATTTACATAATTTTAATTATTAGGCCTGTAACTCCCATAGTCTTTCATGTATAAGTGATTGTAGATTTGTGACAATATTGCTTGATGACGTTCCAGGATCCGGATCATGTGTAGGTTCCACACCAAAATCTAATCGATTCGTGGGATTCCGTTCATGATTGCGTTAGTTATGTCGTGAACAAACACAAAAACACACGAACGGGGATGAACGCATATCCTCCAAGCGGAGGCAAACCATCAAACCTTTAAAAAATATAGCTTACATATTGGACCAAAAAAAGTTCACGTCAAGTGAAATTAACATCAGTGTGCCTGCACTAAGCTGACCGATCAAAACCAGCTGTGACACTGAAATTAACAAACACTGAAATTCACAAAGAATAATTTGTTCATTTCGGGTGCCTCGACGCACCTGTATGAACTTCGATAAGAGGTCAAGGTTGCTGTTTCTTCGATCCAAACAATTTACGTGAGAAACTGAGAATACACATTGTCCAATTGATTTGGTCAGTGTCATGGGCACTTAAATGTTTCTTTGAAATTGTTGAATTTTCTTTTATATACGGTAATTATTTACAAAACATTTCTTTTTCGGTAGAAGTGAGATGCTTGGAGACAATTGTTTGTTTTATTTTTTTATTACAATCTCCATAGTGAAAACTTCCTGCAGTCTTTTCATGCCGTTAATATTTCTTGTACATATCTCCAGCTTATAATTACGTTTAAACATGTGCGTGAACGACAAATCATAACCTTCTATATCATATGCCATTTGTTGAATGTTACAGAATTGGGATTCGTTTCTCCTAGTGGGACAAAATCTGAGAGCGGTATATCTCAATATATGAACAGATGCAGGCAGTCCAGTAGCATGTTCGATTATACTCTTACCACATTCGATAGAGATACAAGTTCATTTGGTACTAATTTGTAGGCTGAATGGAGCACTATTCGTATGTATATGTCTGGCGACCCAGAATTTTAGCGAAGATATTGGCCTACATAAGGTCGTTGACTTAAATTTACCCCTGTGCATGATTCAAACTCGCGTGTTCAATCGCGTATGGCATTATGGAACTTTTATATAACTATTTTTAAGCTTGGAATGAATGATTATCAAAAATCGAAAGACCAGCATCTGAATAGCGTATTCTTTTACCATTGTCGTATCACACCGCAAAATCACACCATATTGGCCTCAAGCCAATGGGATCCTTGAACGATTCAAGAACACTCTGACGAAAGCCATTAAATCAGCAGTAGTAGAAACTGGGAATTGGGTCACACAAATCAACCAATTTCTCAGAAATTATCGTGCTACGCCACATCCATCAACATACATCGCCCAAGCAACATGTTTGTTTGGCTGAGACATTCGCACAAAACTACCAGCTGAAACATCACCAGATGATACTATCAATCGTGAACATGATTCCTTGGCTAAAGCAAAATTGGCAAATTATGCAAACCCTGTTCATCTAACATCAGACAATGTTCAGCTTGGTGACAACGTTCTTGTAAAACAGCAACCACAGAAAAAAACTAACAACTACATTTTCTTCCGTGCCATATACTGTTACATCAAAGAATGAATCGATGATTACCGCACAGAATGGTTCTCATGTTGTTACCAGAAATTCTTCTTTCATCAAATTAATTCCTGCATGAGCTACCAATCTGATGAACCAGCACAGGCATCAGTGTCACCCACTTCTAATGATGAACCTGTATCTGATCCTGCATCCATCTTCACCACAGAGCCACAACCATCTCAGAGTGCATTACCAGTTGATCTTCCCCAAGATGATTCAACTCCAGACCGTTCTTATAACGTCACTCTTAAGTCACCTGACCCACAGAATCATACCAAAACTTCTGTGGAGGGGAGAGAAGAAGTCGATAGTGACCATAACATTGTGCCTAATGACAGTGTACCTCAGAGTGGCAGCATAAACAAAAGTCCTAAATCACCACGCAAAAGTTAAAGAAAAACTAAACCACCTAAATATCTTGCTGATTATGTGAAATAAATAACATCAGAAAAGTTTAATGAAACGCCATATTTATCAAGTAAACACATCATTATAAGTTCTTTTATCACATGCATGGACATCTGTGCTAATGTAATTTATTCTTGGACTTTGAATTAACCGGTAAATTGAATATGCATATGGACTGTGCATGCTTGGTGTGAAATGTGGACACTGTGAACTCATGAATATGATCTTCACTTTTATGAAGAAAGGAAGGATGTCATATACAAGTTTGTTATGTATGATTTTGTAATTTTACGACATGTCAGATATATGGCATCACGACCGTTTTACGGCACCTAGTGTTAAGCAAGTGAACCGAGTAAGTGCGCCAAGCAAAGACTAGCCTCGTCATTCTTTCAACAATCCAACATTTAAAACACGTTCTAACAGAACACGACAGAACTCTGTACTTTTGCTGCTCATTAGAATCGCGTGCAGGACCAGACACACTCTGAACGAATAGAAGTCATAATAATGATATTTTGGCAGATTTATCCCTTTCCATATAAAGGGCTGTTTCCCAGTGCGCGTTTATGCGAATGTGTGTATATGCGTGAAAATCGCCACAGGGTCTGCGTGAACTTGATATTCAGGGTAAAATGACGTCATTTCACCATCTTTATTGGAGGGCCTGCTCGATTAACTTTACAAATAAAAACGTCTCTTATACGCACTTTAGTGGTCGCAAAGTACCTGGCAATACTTTTTTCCTCGCCGATATTTTACTTAGCCACACGGTTTCACATACAATATATTTTTTAACTGTACTTAGTCCGTAGTAGTAACTTTTTCTGCGCAAATTTGTTAATTCCTTTGATTCTGTATACCTGTAAGGATCTGGTTTCATATCATAAAATACCCTGGCGTTAGTTTCTTTCGGTGATAGTTGCACATAATTCCATTTAAGTTTCCCTACGTATTTTCAAGTGTCAGGTATAATGGTATAAACGATATAATGTTCAATGTGATGTTAAAGCATTGTTTAGTCTAAGGTGAAGGAAATATATCACAATAGTCTGTTCCAGAAGGGCGCCTATTCAAATTTGTTGATCCTTTCTTAAACTCAGATCAGATCCAGAAAGTCAGTTGCAATGAAGGAATGAGACATAGGCCCAATTAACTAGAATGAAACCAAACCGTACCTTATTAAAAATTGTTAGTAATTCATTAAAAACAATATATGAGAAAACATATTCCATAAAACATAATTCTTTTCAAGTTCAAACAAGCAAGCATAATACTTTAGGTTGGATTTAAATTGGGTTAGATAATAACTTCTTGAATCTAAATCTTGGAGCTTCGAAGGGGAAAAAGCATAAAGGCATTATAAGGCACGTTTAAACAACATCACTGAAATGACCAATCTATGTTTATCATACAACTTTCCAGTGAAACAGGTGGACTCAAAGACAAAAGTTAATGAAATTATGTATAACGAAACCAGAGATAACCTCTTTTCAAGAGAAAACCATAGCCCCCCTGAATATTGTCATAGTTCGCCCTAAAAGATGGCGTCTTTTCAAGAGAAAACAATAACTCTCCAAGATATTGCCATAGTTTGCCATAAAACAAGACATTAAAGTCTTACACAAGGTTGTACTGGTAAAGCACAGCGCGTTTAAAGTGCTTCCACGTATTGTCGGAAAAGAAATTACATTTGACGGTCATGTTAAGTTTTTTTTTGCCGCCCGTTTGTCTCCCCTTCCTACCCACCAAGGCAGTTTATAGTATGTAGTATAAGATGGGAACGAGAAAGAAGCAGTACCTCCACGTTAAAAATTAGGCACATTACAGTATCTGACTTTTATGGTGGGAAATTGCAGTCAGAACATGTACTTCACTCTGTTTTGATTTCACAATGTATTTATATAGAAAATGCTTAAATAAAGACCTCATTATATCACGGACATATTGCTGTAGAACAACGACATTGACTATCGATAATAAACGGAACTGGATTTATAATGGAAGGAGAATATGCAATATCATCAGTTCAGAATGCAGAAAGGGTGCTTTTACTTTAAGAAGCAGTACAAGGCGCTCTGCTTTGCCCGAAATATGACAAGTGAGAGTATCGACAGCACAATTTCACTTTGCATCTAAATAGTGTTTAGATAACATAGCCGTCAACATATAAAGTTAAAGGGTTTGTATTTTGTTTAAACCAAAGAAACTGTATCAAATGATTACAAAAATCAACTTATTTGAATGTACATTATAAAATAAATTTAAAAAATGATATCCCCGTGAATCATACTACTTAACGGACCACATTAGCTGTTGATAATTGATAAAAACAAGTGACCCAGGGGTCATGATGCTCAGCTGACTAGAAACGTTCACAAAAGGAATTTATCAATGCAAAATTTTGTAGGTGGTATCCCCATTCAACAAAGCTCAGAGGATATGGGTAACAGAGACCTAATAACAGGTTTCCAAGGAGATATTTCATGGACCTCTCTGGTAAACAAGTTAGAAGATTCTAGATGCAATGGTTACAATGTGCCCCGTTAACAGACAACCACATCTTTGAAGGTCTCAAGAAAGGTCTCTTGTCACCAGTCTGCCAGAACTGATAGAACACTCCATGATGAATGTGATTGCAAAGAATTATGGTGATGAATGCATTAGTTGTTCAGAAACTGTAGGTTTTATATAAAATGTTCAATTATATTGAGGGGGATTTACAAGCACTATAGCTCAAAGAATATGATTAACAGAGACCTAATTTCAAATTTCGAAGGAGATTTTTCATGGACGTCTCTGCATTTTAAATGAGAAGATTCTAGGTTGAATGGTTACAATTTGTACCCTGTTAACAGACGTCTGCATCTTTGAGGGTTTCAAAAATAGAGTAAAAATGCATAATAATAAAAAGAAATCCAGCTGGCACCATCAGTCTGCTGGAACTGATGAAACAACCCTTGATGAATATGCATACAAAGAATCATGGTGATCAATTCATTAGTTGTTCAGGAACTGGAGCTTTTGGAACATTCTTTTTATTACTCGGGGGGGGGGGGGGTAATTTGGAGCCCCATAGCTCAGAGGTCATGGGTAATAGAGACTTAATTTCATATTTCCAAAGAGACTTTGCATCGATCTCCTTGGATGTCAAGTTAGAAGATTTTAGGTTCAATTTTAAACATTTATGCCCTGTTAACAGGCAACAATATCTTTGAAGGTCTCAAAAATAGAGAAAAAAAAATTATAACAAAAATCCAGGAGGCGCCACTAGCTCCAGAAACTGATGAAACATTCGATGATCAATATCCATGCAAAGGACTATGGTGATCAATAGTTGTTCAGATCCTTAAGCATTTGTATCAAATTTTCCATTATTAAGGGGTTATTTCGGAGCCCCATAGCTCAGAGATTATGGGTAACAAAGACCTTATTTCAGGTTTCCAAGGAGATTTTTCATGGACTCCAAGGATGATGTTAAAGGATTAATGTTTTAAAACGAAAACATTTATTAATCTAGTCCATTCAAATTTCAAATCAATTATATTACAGACATTCTGTAAAGACGATGTTGATATGTATTTATGTTTTAGATAAAGCCATGAGTTGGCAGAAGCGGATCCGGGGGGGGGGGGTCCAGGGGGTCCGGAACCCCCCCCCCCCCTTTTTTAAATCAGAAACAAATTTTTTTTAGAGCTTCAGACAAAATTTCGCGTCCTGGAACCCCTCCCCTTTCCAGACCTTGGTTTTCATTAGTCCTCCTGGGTTGGATCCCCCTTTTCCTAAATCCTGGATCCGCCTCTGGTTGGTATTGGCCTTAGCTTTTTTTTATTAGGAAAGGAATGTTTTCTTGAAGATCACCTGTTCGATCCTCGAGAATGATTCGAAGGCAAGATGATAAAATCTTGTTAAGACGCTCGCTGTGATGTTTTCACGAAGTTTTCTGAAACAAGTCAAGACGGCTTAACCATAAAAAATCGTTACATGCACACGGATACCTTCATCCTCATCAACAGGCCTACTCATTACAAGGGATTGGGTGTTTTCTCTTTCCATTTTTATAAATCAGTATTAAGGCAACCCTAAATCTCGATTGGGATATGCACTGGTCAAGCATTGATTTTGTCAACATAAAATTTCGATCGGTTTTTCGGCAGTCCCAAATGGGGATGAGTTGAAATCACGAGCTTTACCTCTAAACATAAATATCTATTTTTTTTTTTCATTTACCGGCCATATTATCAACACAACAATTTAGAAGATGACATGATTTTTTCATTCTTTTACTTACCTATGATAGCAAGGAAAGTGAAGACTGAGTATATTTCAATCATGGTTTCATCCTTCTAATCTTCATGACAGCGGGCGTATGTCGACATACATCAGGTTAACACCGAAAGTTTTTTTACGACTAGAACACTATGTGTGCCATTTTTCCCGAATAAAATCGATATTTTCGTTGCCGTCCTTCAAACTTACAAACAGTACACTGTATAATCAGAAATGTCATGAACAATATGATATTTACAAAAAGAAATGTATGCATTCAGTTGTCAGAACCTGGACTGGAAAAGGGATATACAACAGGACCATTGGACTGAGAGGTCGCCTTGGGATTGGGAACAACAACCAAAGCAAGGCGATGAATATACTATAATGAGAGTCATGTACGGGCATTTTCAGCTGCATTCACTGCCTGGTTACCAATAGTTAAGACTGTCGACGTCTCTGAAATGAGGCAAAGCTATTTTAGCGCTTCATCTGACAGTCTGAATTCAACTTTTTCATATGGCAGACAGTTTAATACATTTATAGACATCCAGATACTTTAATTTTTTTGTCGTCAATAAAAATGATGTGAAGCTTCCACCATACCATCCCTGCTACTAGACGGGTTATTGATTAATCTTTGTCAGTGACTTGGTCCAGCTAATAACCTTGACCCATGGGGGGGGGGGGGGGGGGTGGGGAGTGGGTGGTGATTCAGACATTTTTGTCGCTATTTAAGAAGGTATCCGTCAGGCAAATATGCTCGACAGACTCAGTTTTGAGGATTGTGGGCGTATATAAACGATTGTATATATATACATTCAACATATATAAATAATCTTGATTCAGTATATCTGAATATCAAAATTCTTTCTACACTCTTTTAACGGAGCTATAAACCAGTTCCACCGTGTTTTGATTAACACATGTAAAATATGTCTCTTTATGAAATATCTGAATTCAAATGTTATTGAAAATATTCTTTCAACTCACTACTCTCCTATAACGGCGCTGATAAACATAAACGTAATACATAGACGTTTGTTCGTGATTCAGGTCAATTTGACAAGCGGTCCCAACAAATATGGAAGAAAGGGAGGATACCAGCCAACCCGTCATATATTATTTCATTGTTTGAAAGTCGCTCATGCACTAGGAAATATGTTGCGCAACATGTAACGGTATAGCTACGAGTAACCTAAACATTTTAAAGGCAAAATGTTTTATGTGCCAAGTGTATTTTCAACATGTTATTCAAGAAATCGGTAAAGTTCTGTTATCATGCAGCGTGTTGTACGGGGTTACATTTATTTGTGTGGGCCTGTAAGATTGCAGGATTTTAGAGACCCAGAGATTATAAAAGTTCAGCTTCCACGCGGAAGGCCACAAAGTACAGACAAAGTAGCACGGGAGCTGTTTCAGCCATTTGGTGTATATTGGCATAATTCTCCTGTTTCATCCTTGTGTGCCTTAACCGTTTATGGTACGGATATACATATTTCCAACCTCCTACAGATTAATAATTGTTTATTATCCACCAACAAATACTTCGGAACACCTTTATCATTTTCTCTTTTCCTGTTGTAAATATTTATATTGTGTTACATGTATCTGGAGTATAGTGTTGCGTGTATCTGATTTGTTATGCGCAAGGTTTGGCGTTGACATTCTGATTCGCGTAGCGCAATCATAGGGCGTTGCTATGGCGTGTAGAGACACAGCGCTCGGTGTAAATTGGGCTGTTCGCGCTCTATGAGAGCGTGTGTCTTGTTGTGTTCTTTGGGATGTTCATGAAATAAAATTTTCTAGGGTTTTGGTGAAAAAGTTATAATAGGGGCTGTGTTTAGAGCCGGCAGAGAAGAGAGAGAGAGAAAAAAGTTCCAGCGGACACGGAAGATCAGAGTCAGTTTTGGGACCTTTCCCTTTATTGCAGATCCTACAGATAATCTTCGAACTTTGCAACAGATTTTATACAGTCTTCAGTTTGCTTTTTGGATTATTAGCAGAATATCACTTTTGGATTACAACAGATCTGCTTTCGAGATAACATTGGAGTATTCTCTGAGAAGGTTTATGTGAACTGTCAATCTGGATTATATGTTTTAAAGAACTTGTTGAGCTGTGACAGTGGTGGTATCCAGAATCAATGCCTAGGGTCCGGACACTCTGATACTGTACATTTCTTTTTGTTTTACTGTGCAATTGTATTGATTTAGTGTATTGTAATGTTAGGATTGTTTTAAGAATAAATTATAATTATTTCTAATTTAAAAAAAAACACTGACTTCTTTATTCATTCCCTAGACATTTCACGCTGCCTAGTGTTACAGAATCTGATTTTTATTTATCTCCATAACAAAATTTATGCTCGTCATGACTACATGATCTGTTGCCATTAGCTTCCGTAACAATTGAAAAAAAAAATAAATGACCAATGACCATGGTTTACTGCAAATATGATTAAAATAAAATGGACGTCACAATACGAACCGTACCCTTGATCACGAGCACTAAATTTTCATTGTTCAGGTTAAACTTCACTCAGAGAGGGGATTATTGCAATATGCGTTCTTTATAGATCTGGCAATTTTACTAATTGGCCATTCTCAGCACAAACACAGCCTGCCACCCGCCATCTTCTTCGTGCTCTCCTATACTAGTACTTTGATGCATGGTGGATGGTGTGTGGTAAAAAGTGATAGCCCTAATATTTTTGGTGAATTCCAAGCAGGAATACATCATGCAACCGTTTGTAGATAATTTAATAGATTGTTTTACTGCTGAGACGATTAAGGAAATCCAGAAATTCCCATTCTCAACCTAAATCGTTTCAAAGAACGTTTAGGGGTTGGAATAGTGGTTTTGTTCCTTTTAATGCTGTTGAGATTGTCACTAGAGAACTGTGACTTGTTTGTTTTATTATCTAGGTATTGCAGATGTAAAGGTAGTATATAACCTGATGATTGTTTCTATAAATTGCTGCATATTAATATGCCGTATCGTTTATCGATGTTAGCGTGGGAACGTAGGTTCAGTGAACTCAGGTGTTTTATTTGATGTTTATTTCAGTACAGTCATAATTCGGTAAGAATTGGATCTTGCCGGACTTAGTCTAGACGGCTTCCTGTAAAAGCATTGTTTACTGTAGACCTCAAAGGCAATGCACCTGCATACTTGATTTTTCTATAACTTTTGTCTCTGGAGGAATGTCCCTTTTAATGTTTATGCATTGAACGACAGGTCTCATAATATTGTAAGGCGATAGGTCAAGAGCGGTCGGGATGTGTGACGTAGGCATTATTAAGTTAAAGACCCGAGAGTAAAGGCACAGTCTGGCAGTGTGTCAGTCCAGATGAGGGTCCAAGATTTGTCTGTAAACTGATCAGCAGGGGGATGATTTTGAGATGTATTATATGTCAGCTAGAGTCTGCAGGCGGCCAACGGCCAACAAAAGGATCTGTAAACAGCCGATGAATATCCACCGTGGCTGAGCCCATCGAACAGACCAAAGGACAATTGATACGCTGATCTGGGTGTATGGTTCCGAATATTGTCGTGTGCGGTTGCATATTCGAGTACAGGTTACTTGATATATCCAGGGTGAGATTGTCTGAGTGATGCTGCACTACGGACTGTGAGCCTATCTGTCAGTGATTCTTATAGGCGAATACCTAGGAGGTAGAAACTGGGTAAAGCCAGTGATTGGTTTGACGGCGATAGGCGCTTGAGTATCGTGTGTACTGTGCATAAAACCACCAGGCCTCGAGTAGTACGTTCCAAAGTCACATGCGCGACGATGGATTTTTGTACCATGAGTGTGGAACGCCTCTCCAGAGGATTGTCAGTTTAATTTCTTATAATATGTTTTATGTGACATATACCTGTTTCTCATCATTTTGAGTGTATGTGTGAGCTTCAGCCAGCTGATCCACTGTAAAACCTGGAAGGTCCATTCCTTCGGGGCTTCGACCACATACACAACTTTCTTATTGGGGCCGCATGTGTTTGCCTATCGAAAGATCAGCTCATGAATATGGCACGACCTAGTGGGGAACCAATAGCAGATGAGGACACATGACATCACTCATAGACTTGCAACCTGTTCATGACCTTATCACCAGCTGTGATGACACATCCAGTAAACCCAAATTTAAAGGCCTTAAGACCTTATACACGTCTTTTTGCCTCACCAAACCTAACAAAATATATTTTCAAATATTTTTCAAATGGTTTTAATAAGGAATATTAATAAAAGTTTTATATTAGGATTTATTTATTATTTAATAATGTTTCAAACACAACTAATACCAACTGAATTTAAAACTATTTTTAAATTTGTTAAAGGTACATATCTGTGTGTATATAATTAGAATAATTCTATATCTATTGTCATTGTTTCAATACACATATATCAATATTCTAATTGAATAAAATATATATATATATATATATATATGTTTATATGATTTACAGACGTATATCGTTTACATAAAAATTCGATTTTAATTTTAATTTTTAACATAATATAGTTACATATTATTATTTATGTAACTGGACACACAATAGCGTTCCTACTGGCCTTGTTAGTGAAGCTTGCTTTATTAGCGAAGCGGTAGAACGTCTGGCTTGTGTGTCACAGGTTACGGGTATGAACCCACATTCGGACTGGTATCTATTTTCACCCGTTACAATATATATATATATATATATATATATATATGTATATATACAATTATATATTAGGCTCCTATATATATGTGTGTATTCATATATTGTTTCACATTAATATCGAATGATTATGAAGAAATAATATAATATTATCTAACATAAGAATTGGAATACTATATATACCAATACATAAATATACTGATATGTTTATATGCATAGGTATTTATTAAGTATTGAAAAACCTGAATTAAATGAACATAATATTAAAATAATAATATAAAATAATAACAAATAACATAATATAGTTACATATTATTATATATTTATATCAATTTATAAGGCCCTATATATATATATATATTTATATATGTATATATATATATATATATATATATATATATATATATATACTAGTATATTATTATACATTAATGTCTAATAATTTAATAAAGAATATAATATAATATTATATAATATAATATAAGAATTAAAATACTATGTATACCAATACATATATACACTGATGTGTTTATATGCATACGTATTTCTTAAGCATTGAAAAACCTGAATTAAATGAACATGAAGTGTGAAAATGTACCTTGAAAGCCCTTAAATCTAGGAGGGTATGGCAGGACTAGACTGGTACCCTGCCCTATCAATGGTTGACAAAACCCTTGTAAAGCCATATAAATCATATAAAACAATTAATGTGCGACATTAGACAACCTATTGACATTCAATGCAACAGTTTGATGAGAAAATTTTAATTAATTAAGATAAATACTCATTCTAACACTAAAGCGATCCTCGTCAACATGCACGCCGCCTAGTGGTAGAAGTTTGAAACGGTTAATTATGCGTGGGCAAATCTGCACAGCATGTTTGATTGTGGTGAAGGATGACATATTGCTCAAAATTGCCCATTTTAGCATTTGCATGATAATACACTTAAACAGCCATTCACAGCATTTTGTCAGTGGGTGTTTCGAAAGGCGACAAGAAATAAGGAGAAAAACTTGAAAGAAATGGGAGAAATAAAAGGAGTGAGGATATATAAGAAAAAAAGCAACGGTTGGATCTTTGGAACGCCTATTAATGTATTCAAGTCTGTATGGTAGAACATTGGGAAAATGGAACTGAAAGAGACAAGGTAAAAAAAAATAAGAACCCTTCAATTTGTCTATATATAAAAGTTCAGACCTTTCCCTGCTAAATCATTCGACGTTTTCATGCATTGCTGAGCTTGGGATTTTATTGAAATGTATCTAATACAGAGACAACGGGGCAAAACAAACGCTACATGAGTCAAAAGGCACATTTTATTTTTTATTTTTTCGTATTATAAGCTGACATACTAATAAACAGAGTATTGATGAGTATTTGTCGTGGCCTCATAGTAAACGTCAGAAGCGAAGCACATAATCTGCAATGTATCGCTCAAGCGTACTATGGCTAGAAACCATATGATACAGAACCGTACGCGTACAGATAGGACCACAAAATGTGCCCTCGTGAGGGAGTGAACACCACCGAGGGGATATGCATAGATATTTAGTATTGTGCTGCTACTATAATCCCTTGCTGTTAATAAGAATTTCAATTTTAGTACTGTGTATGAGACTTTCTGCTAGCAAATGGGCCTTTTTAAAATTTAAATATTACCACATGCAAATGAACACTACAATTGTGCGAACATGAATTTGAAACTCAACCTTTATTATGGCAAGTAATTGGTAAAGTTCAGTAGTTTGTATTTACTTTCTTAAAAGTATTTATAAAAGTATAAAAAGCCGTTTTACTTGTACCTTTTATCAAGTCTGAGTTAGATTGGGATATAGGCCTAAGTCTGAATACATTTTCCGAAGACATTTTCCCATTTGTATAGCTGAAATAAATACTCATATTTTCCTGTTAAATAACCTGAAAAAAAATGTGGGCAGTAAAAAAAAACTCGGGTAACGTTCCCTGCCACCATGTATTTTGTTGCTTAATTTACCAGTCAGTGAAAATTAATGAAAAAATCAATTAAATTATGAGTTTCCCTATCCAAGAACTGATCACCCGAAACATGCGACAGATAATGAGATCCTTTAAATAATTTAAAAAATCATAATATATCAGAGAGCAAACAAGGAATAAACTTATATATTTAGATAAATTATTATGATATAAAAATATCACCTGAGCCATAACATGAATTTTCTAAATCACAGATATAGTAATATATAGATACATATAATTGTTTTGTATGTGGATATGAAAACTGTATTACGTACAGTCCATGTAATTCAATCACAATAATCACATTCGACAATTACAAACTCGTCAGAGATAAAGTTCAACATATCAAAATATCTAAACCATGCATCTATGATATTAGTCCAGCATTTTTCGCCAGTTGATAGAAGATGCAGCTCTCTTTTTTCAGTAGTTTTGAAGGTTGTTCAAACTCCACGACTTCGCCGCGATCAAGAACCAAAACCCTAGAGGGATATAATTATTTATAATGTATGAATATATATCCATAAAAACTTGATCATATTAAGGACTAACAGTAATAATGTAGGTAACGAGGTAGTTATGTTACAGTGGTGGCCTGTTTAAATACATCTTTTAAAAGCAGCGTGTAAGCAGAATTCCATTGAATAAGTCTGAAGATGTATTCCTAAAAATATCGTCCGTCAGTATTCGATCAATCATAATATTATTGTAACATATACAGAAGCGGGTCCAGGGGGTCCGGACCCACTCCCCCCCCCCTTTTTATTCATCCTCCGCAACCTTTTTAAAGAGTTTCAGACGAAACTTTGTGGCCTCGACCCCCCCCCCCCCCCTTTTGCCGGGCCTGGGGACCTTTTTTAGGGTATCATTAGTCCTCTTGGGTTGGACCCCCCTCCCTTTCCTAAAGCCTGGATCAGCCCCTGATCCTCCAACCGTGATGATACGCTCCGCTGTGTATTGGTAACAACACCAGGCAGATCGTTCGTTTTAAAAGTATTTAAAATTTCAAAACATTATTCATAACAGTATTCCTAACAAAATGCTTGTTTATTGTCACGCTGATAGGTCAAAGTTGTTTACATGGGTCTGCTGCTCTTAGAGCGGTTTTACTGTTGTTCGCTACAGTGTATAGTCTGTCTTTTTAATTAATCTCTTGCAGGACAGGATATTTTTTGGGGGAAATATGAACTATTTGCATATGCATATTTAATCGTTTGTGATAGATTTATAAAAAAAAACAATTAATTTACTCCACTTCCGAAATAAACAACCAATCAGCGTAGTTCTCTATTAATCTGCACAACAACACCAAAGTGGAAAAAAGTTTTCCATAAAAAAACTAGACGACCATAGGTCGAACGCTTGCCGGAAATCGGAAGTGAAACACAGACGGACAGACAGAACATATTGTCGGTTTTCTATTAATGGAATGACTCTCAGGGACATTGCTGAGAATATGTGGCCCGTTGAATGACATATGAAACAAAAGAACAGGCAAGCAGACAAAGCTGACAACAAAAGACGAACAGACAGACATAGTGACTTAGTGAGACAAGATTGACACCAGATGACATAACCTAGTGATTGAGAAGATTCAAAGGAAGAAAATGATTTATGTAATTTAGATTTATAGTTTTGGAGGTCTGGCGAATTAATGATATACTTGGGAGGCTCGACTGTAGCGCCCTCTAGCAGACATATTCCCAAGACGACAAATGCGTTTCGTATTATTAGTGTATGACATGAGATGTCCCAGTTTCAAAAGGATTCCTTCAAAGCTGTGGCCTGTAGAATGCTAAATGTAAGGCGTAAGAACCAGCAAGCAGGTGACTTTGAGGATAACGGACAAACAGATGGACACACTGACAAAGTGACAGAAGATTGAAACCAGATGCCTTAATCAGGTTATGGAAAAGACTCAAAAGGAAGAAAATAAGCTATAGTTTATGTAACTGAGGCTTTGGGTGTAGAGATATTGCCAAAGCATGATATGTTGGAAGAGGTTCGAGTTCAGCGCCCCCTAGCAGCCATATCCGGAAAATGAAAAATTGGTTTCCAGATATTAGTGTAAGACTTAAGATGTAATAGTTTCAAAAGGATTTCGTCAAAACTGTGGCCTGTAGAATGCTATATGTGAGACGCAAGAGCAAGCAGGCGAATTTGAGGACAACTGACAAACAGACAGACACACTGACAAAGTGTCACAAAATTGTGACCAGATGACTACACTAGGTTATGGAGAAGACTCAGAGGAAGAAAATAAGCTATAGTTTATGTAATTGAGGCTTATAATTTTGGAGATATGGCCAAAATATGATATGTTCGGGAGGTTCGCATCCAGCGCCCCCTAGCGGCCCTTTTCAAAAAATGAAAAAACTATTTCGAGATACTAGTGTAGGACTTATAATATGTCAGTTTCAAAAAGATTCCTGCAATAATGTGGCCTTTGGCGCAAGATGAATGAAATCTCGAAATATCTCTATTCACGAGATATTTACGAGATACTGCAAGACTTGTAATAAAATCTTGTAGTACTAGATGAATGCTACCTGATGCAAAAAACTAGATCACACTAGCTTTAAAACTGACAAAGTTAGAAAAATAAGACCCCTTATTTTCGAATATCATGACTTTTCCCCTAAAATGTGTAACCATGGTTACGGCAAATTTGAGTCAGCTACACACCAGATGACAGGCCTTGGAATGACGATTAAAATTAGCTATTGTTGAAGTAGATACGACTAATAGTCACAATGATATGAAGAAAAAAACGTTTTGAGAAGTTTTGACGACCTTGACCTTGACCTTTGACCTATTTTAAACAAAAACAATAGGGCACCTAGAAATTATGTTTTTGATCATCCCTGTAAGTTTCGAGGTGATTGTGGCAAAATTGTGGCCAGGAGAGTGCAGACAAACAAACAGACAGACAAACAGACAGACAAACAGACATACGCAACTGACCAACATGCTTGCCGAAATCTTTGATTCCGGCAAGCAATAAAGCTCGTATGGGCTACCTGTCATAATCCATGATGGTGTTGATTCGGTGCGCTATCGTGATCACCGTGCACTGACTGAACTCTTGTCTAATTGTTGCCTGGATAAGGTCATCTGTTTCCATGTCAACCGCTGCTGTAGCTTCATCTAGTACGAGGATGCGGGATTTTCGTAGAAGAGCTCTGGCTAAACAGAGAAGTTGACGCTGGCCAACGCTGAAACATTAGCAATACACAGAAAGTTAAAAAATACTGTGTAAAGAAAACAAACCATATATATAAAGCTCTCTGTTTGTCGTTATTTAGTCTCTCTTTCTGCGAGTTTGAATTTCTCTCTCTCTCTCTCTCTCTGTGTTTATTTGCCGAGCTGTCTTTCTTGTGTTTGTATGTGAACGCCCCCTCCCCCTCTCACGGTGTGGATATAATCCCCCCCCCCCCCCCTTCGTCTTAGTCCCATTCGCGCTCTCAACGAGTTATTTCCTATAATTCGGTGTTTGGAAATCAGTTCGGCTAAATAAAAAAATATATATTCAATATGCGCTTAAGCCTTTTGAAATGAGTTCGGATTAGTAAAACAAGTCCCTCTTTCTATCTCTCTTTCTCTCTCTCTATCTGAGCTTGAATAGAGTACCTGAGCCCCGTCCCTCCCTCTCCACAGTTATAATAGAGTCCCTCATTGAGTGACGTCACGAACGCTTTAAGGTGAGATTGCTCCAGAGCCCTCCACAGCTGATCGTCCGTGTGTTTACAGAAGGGGTCAAGGTTCATACGGAGGGACCCGCCGAACAACACTGGATCCTAAAATTGACCAGAATGAAAATCATGATTACAGCCGTTGTTAAACATTTATCTGCTTCCAGGTTTGTCAAATTTCAATGGTTCCCATATGATTCTCAATGGCTTCCGAGGCAATAAAGATTTTGTTCATTTAAGGTGTCCCATTTACACTTTTGATATATATCTGTAGTAAAAACTACAATAATTAAGCCACTCTTTAGAATTCAGGTATGTAATACTATCATTTACCTGATAAATAACATATATTATTATTTTAAACATAAGTCATCAGATAAACCATGAAGAGATGTTCTGACCTAAAGGGAATATGATTAGTGGTTAAATACTGGTAGTTTATGAATTTCCATACCAATTCCCACTTATTTAAACAAAAGCCATTAGATAAATAAAGACGAACCCTTTGTGGTATAAAGATAATAACTGGTACTGGTAAAAAAATGGTACACTACTGATAGTTGATGAATTTTCTAATCCAATATCCCAAATAAATAAAGACGAAACCTTGTGCTATACAGGTTATAACTACTAATGGTACAAATAACTGGTACAGATTCTGATAATTGATGAATCGTCCATACCTGTGGGATGATCGTGAGTCGAGACCTAAGATCGTACAGACCAACATCTGCAATGTTCATCCCATCCACGTATATGGCGCCCCCTGCCGCTTCAATCAGACGAAACAACGCCAAGGTCATGGAACTCTTTCCTGCACCAGTACGACCAACAACTCCTATCTGATGAATAAATCTTATAAATATATACAGGCAGCATGTATGTTAAACACATCAACATAAGCGAAGAATATTTACATGTTTTTTACCAGGGCACACAGATATGACTAAGAATATAGGTTTATAGATCCTTAAGCTATCACTTGTGGTAAACGAGTCAATACAATATCATTTTACGTATTTGTTTGACTCAATAGTTTCATGACGGAATACTTTTCAATAATTTCCTCTAAAACTGAATGGAATGGGGACCAAGACTATCATCAATAATTGTCCACATGTACGCAGGCCCCCTTGATCTTCAAAATTTAAATAAGATTTCAAATAGACCATGTTGAATTCCGTGAAACTTCCTCATTTTTTTCTAGTATCCTTTCTGCATATTTGACACACTGGTTTGCAGTTCTGGCCTTATTCTGTAAAACGTAGGCCACCCAGCCTGCTACCAGCCCTTGTGACAGCCAATTATACGAACCATTCTTATTTTATCAAACTAGAATACTGATAGGTCAGGGAGGGCCCCGCATAAGGAGCATATAGACTTCTAGTATGGGCTGAGTGATGCTTGAAAAAATAATTGACCTGATTACATGCAGGGACGGAGGTTACTGACAAAAAAAAACAGTATTTAAACGTCTGAACCAAGATGTTACGGTATGAATAAGTGATAGTAGTGTATGAAGGTATAGGGGTGGAGAACAGATCCCAAGCAACAGAGACATAGTTACATTTGATGTATTAAACTGTGAGCCTGTTCAGCATATAATGAAAAGGATGGTCCTGTGGTCTTGATTTTGTGATGTCGAAATCAATATTGTTCTTGTTAGCTAATCCAAAAGAGAAAGATTTTCGATGAAACATTAACAATGCCTCCAAATTTTTTTTAAAGATGTGGGCCCTGTTCCCTTGACCTTTGACCTCATGACCCAAAAAACAATAGGGTCCTTGCTTGGGTGGTGGGTAATATATAAGTCAAGTGTTAAATCCATATGTCAAACCAAACTGGAGTTACCATCCGTAAATGAATTTGTGGATAGCTGGCTCCTGCGAACTTGACCTTAAAACTTGTGACCTTAAAATCGGTAGTTATTTTCCTCTATTGACAGGTGAGCTAAATGTATAAGATAGTAGGTCTGGGATGAAGAGTTTGGCTTTAAATGTATCCACAAACTTTTTAAAGATAGGGTCCTGTGACCTTGAGCTTGGAATTCATGACCCGGAATCAACAGGATCCTTACTTAAGTAGTGGGCCATATATAAATCAAATTTGAAATCCATATGTCCATCCAATCTGGAGTTATCATCCGGAAACGAATTTGTGGACGAACGACAGACGGGTTATTCAAGCGGGGCCCTAATTAGTTACTCTCTTTTGAAAGAAATGCAATTTGAATACACACACAAACACACAAAGGATTAAACAAAGCCCGCGCCCATTTCGCGAGCACATCATCAGATGTCACCGACCATTTTGTTCACTTTTGTTGCACCCACTTGATTGCTCCTGTCCTCTTAAATGAAGAACGAATGTTATAAAGATCGGTCGATTTTTTTTCGGTTCCGTCATCACCGAATTTTCTGGCCTTATAAAAAGCGGAAGGAAATTCTTTGAGATTGTCAAGGATTTTGGCCTACTTTTCCTACCGGAAAAAAATACGGTCGGCAGCACCCTCACATTTACTGTTCCTACCAATTTTTTTCGGCGACAAAAAAATTCAGCAAAAAAAATAAAATGCTAGATAGGAGGCTGGCTTCAGTCCGAATCATGCATATATCTGTTTATTTTGCTAGGTGTTTTTACATTGTCGGTCATCTGAATAAGAGCTAGTAAAAAGGTTGCCTGTTACCATAATTTCACCCATTGAATCTACAGCTGTCCTGTATTTATATCTATATGTTTCCTTTGCTTGCAAAACATAATTTTGTTACATGAATACATTGAATGTATTGTAGATTCAATAATACTCGCGGGTTGTCGTAAATGCCAGGTGTTCAAGTGTATGCAACCATAAAGTACAACCTTATAATGTTTTCCTTAGTTCTAAGGACAATCTTATCTCATCTGAAACTAACGGAAATAATAACCATCTTACTGACATTGCAGAAAAACACGCAGTATAAGCTCATGAAGTATTCTGAAATTAAAGTATCGCGATACCTTTTAACATGACATATTACTTACCTTTTCCCCGCCCATTATTTCCGCCGAAATATCAGTCAGCACCAGGTCGAGGCCAGGCCTGTAACGGGTGCTGTAGTTGGTGAACTTTACGTCGCCTTTAGAAGGCCAATCAGCATCTGGTCGATTTTCCTCATTTATAATTTTCCCCTTAAAGGATAGTGAAAAAAAACTTGTTAATATGGATCCCAATACAAATGTAAGGTCTCTTTAACTGTATTTTTATTCAATCGTTTAATGAATCATTATTTAATGTTTGTTTTCATTTATTTTATGATAATTCAAACTCTTTTTGTCCTGGATCGATCACTCTGTCCTTTTTGATATTCGCAAAACGTCTTCATTTATATGCAAATCACCTGGGTTTATATCTTGCTTTATGGTTTCATACATGATTGTAAAGATATAAAACGCTTCAATCCGGTCAGGCAGCTTTGCAGGTGCGCTATGGCGGTCAATATTGAGATGATAATTTTCAAATTTTTTAGTTAAAATACTGTTATTAACCGCTTTAGTTAGTCATTATTTCGTATTGGCCTTAGGACATTCGTATCGGCCTGAGGCATGAAGGTCAATATAGCACCATCAAAATTGCTAATAATTTAAGTTAAAGACATATCATGTTATTAATCATTTATACAGTTACTCTTTTGACAGTAACATTTATCAACATAACATTTAGTTGCTCCATATATGTATTTTAATGTTGATGGATATGCAGTATGCCTGAGACGTTTGACAGACCAATCGTAGTGATGTTATGTTGCTCTTCGCTTTTTGGCTAATTGCAATTAACGGTCTGATCCAGATACGTGCCGTGCCTGAATAACCCGTATTAACCGGCCGCGATACAGACGCGGAGAGCGTGATACTGGGTGGGCCGAGAAATCTGTGTCCGGTTGATCTATTAATGATACGCTTTACCAAACTGTGTAAAGCAGAAGTGGTATATATAGAAAATCCAACTGGAAGAGCCAAGTTTTATCCGATATATTAAAGCCCAGCTACTAAGCGTTACCTCTTGCGGCGCTTCACAGTATTCTTTTAGCCTCTCAATAGATACAGCGAAGTTCTCTAGATTGGAAGCTGAGCGCGTCAACACCATAAGCTCCGTGACGGCCTGAATAAATATTAAAAAAGCAAGTAAGGTAAGACGGCTCAAATATATTAGGTAAAAACTAGGTTTTTTTACAAAGCAGAGAAAAATAATTTCGTGCGTTAATGCAAATGATTTACTACGTATACTTGGTATATTAATGATAACCTTCAGATCTGAATCATCCGCATTACCCTGATGAATAGACTGGGTAATAAAGCTTAACAGAGGAAATATTTATAATTTCTTAAACTTTGTGTCAAATGATTTTATGGATACATTAAGTCTGCATTTGTCGGTGGGTGAATGTAACTTCGATTATTTAAAAACGACCTCATTTTGTAAAAAGACACTTTGCATGTATTCGTTAGTTTCCCCTGTTCCTCACGCGTATGATTACCGTATATAAATTGAAATGGGTAACAATGACGTGTATCTTCACATTATTTCATTTGTTATTTACTATATTGGCAGGACGGGTACTTACACTGAGAGAAAATGAAATAGACAACCCGGCCACACCGGCAGTAACGCTACCCCTGTTTAGAACTGCAAACACTGACGCTAATAAAACCACTGTACAACCGACCAAACAATGCAGGGTAACGCTCATCCATCTAAAAAGAGAAGATAGCTCATAATAACATCTAACGTAAAACGTTGAACTGGGTCTCTCGAATTGGCCTGTGTCAGTAAAATGATGCACCCCTGTTGTCTCACTACATTCCCTCTATAAGTGGGATTGTTTGGGCGATGTCTAGGCTTAATCTTTGCTTAAACCCGGGAGTCTGCAGTTCTCATTGGTCGAAATAATGTTTAGCCCTGTGCTTGACATGACGCCAATATAAACTGCTACCCGGTGGTCTACGGCAAATGTGCCCGTACAGCCAGTGGTTGAATGAAATGTATTAGCAGAAAGAATGTAAACAGACCACTGCTTAAGGTATGTTTTATACTACCTTTAGAAGTATAAGACAAGTAGTATGGTAAGCACAGATATTCAGTAATTGCCAGATTACAGTTTATTTTTCTTCTTCAGTTTGAATGATATAAGATAATCATTTTACAAATGATCTTCCATTAATCAACTTATATAGGGATTTGATTGATGGACAGACGAACGAACAGAAGAACAATACATGATCTATTCCGAAAGGCGACCATTGTACAAAATTTGAATAACATATAATAAGTTACCATGTTATCATTTGTCAACAGATACGTTGTGGGTTTTAGCTGATGGTCCCCCAGACGAGCACACACACAAAAAAAAAGTTTTAAAGCGAGTACATCCTATTTATTTTCCCATTCTTTATAATGTTTGAATAAAAACGGAAGATATTTATGAACATTTTCGTTTAAAACAGTTTGACGACGAGACAAGCAGTCTTAGATGGCCGATTCAATCCAACGGTTCCAATTGATACTTAACTTGATGAATACTGTCTCTGCATGTTTTGTATCGTCGTGTCAAGAGACACATAAACTACTAACAATTTTGATTTTAGTAGTCATATCAGAAGCTGTTAACAGTTAGACCCTTAAGCATGTGCGCGCCAAGACATTCTTTCAAACAGTTATTTATTTTATTGATGAAAATCCTTGTGAAGAAAGGGGCATGGGAAAACATATATGGTCAATAATTGTCAGTATCATTCTGAAAGCAGTAGAACAACTATCGCATGTAAATTAAACGAAAGATACCAAGCTATAATTAACATAAACAATGTGTTTAACAAAGTTTATTCGTCTAAAACTGAAACATTGCGATATTACCCTTCAAACGAGTCAACTTGCAAACCTAAATAGAACCCTTTGGCCTCAATGCGAACTTGTTTTAATAATAATATAAAAAAAAAAACCATACCGGGCACCTGTGACAATTGCTTGTATACCGAAAAATGTAAAACAGAAACAGATAGTCAAACATCATACATTCTAACTTAGATTAACTGTAACAAAGTATTTTCGGTCTCAAAAGCCCGATTCACCAAAACCCACATTGTTTTTAAATGATCTTTTCATAAAATAAACAAAATAGGGAACACTGTCATAGACATGGAAAGCAGAATAATAATAATAATAATAATAATAATAATAATAATAATAATATATAATATTTAATACCTTCAGGTATATTAGGGTTTCGTGTTTTATTTTACCATACCTCTGAGCAACCATCATGGCGTACCAGGCCATCTGGTTCTCGTCGACCAGCTGTTTGTTTCTGGTGGTGAACCTGCCCTGTCTGCCGTAGGCTCGTATTGTACTGACGCCGTGCAGGGTCTCATCAAAGTGACTGTATATGGGTGAGCGAAGCACAGATTCTATACGCTTCAACTGACGAGATGCCGCTATGTATACTCTCTGAAAAAGAAGTGAAGGATTCAGCTCAATTAAACCAAGATAAACGTGTCCTTTATAAATCTCAAGATATCTGATCAAACAGAGTATTTTCCATTTGACTGGTAGTTTATGATATGACTAATATTTATCATCGGCTGGACTAATTCATTTTGACCCTCTGATAATATTTCATCTTTAAAAATATGAATGGAAAGTGATGATAATACTGATAATGGACCCTTGAAGACTTATATCGATATGTATTACTAATCCAATAATGTCGGAAGCAGATCACTGGGGAATGGATGTGTGTATGTGTTTATGTGTGTATTAATATACACAATGCTTGAATGGATGTTAGTTCAGAAATATTAAAATGTTAAAAGGTAACAGTCGAGGCCGTCACACTCTTTTTTTCACAATGTGAGCTGTAGTCCTCCTGGGCTTTAGCAAAATTACCAGACCTTTTGTGCTAGACAAGTTAGGCATCCAAGAGAAATATCATGCAATATCTGATTTAGTATTTTAATACCACCGACAAACACTGCATTTTATTGTTTTCCATGGTTGTTTTTTCTATGATTTTTATTTTCTCTCTTTTAGTATTTTCAGTTAGAGATGTAGAAATTTACCTGAAACGCAAAATATGCGATGAACAGTGGCACGAAGACAGCCATGAAAATCGGCGTGCTGTAGGTATTGATAATAACTATAGTCAAAAACCTGGCCACGGCCGAGGTAAACACCCTGATCACAGCGGGGATAAAGTTGTCGATCCGTTCAATGTCAGACGAGAAGCGGTTCAGTATACGCCCCAGGGGGGTCGTATCAAAGAAGCTGGAGGGTGCGTGAAGTATCGTCCGGAGCAGACGTGAGTGGATGTTACGGCTGGCCCACAGAGCTCCTACATATACACCGACTGCCAGCAGGGTCATGCCGAATACTGAAAAGAGACGAAAACGCCATTGAGAATTTGTCTACCTTGAACCCTTTTGTTCCATTCATCGTAGGAAAATGAGTTGCCATACATATTGACGTAATCTAGTGACAGAGTTGCCCCGTTACGGACATGAGTTAGAAGTACTTATTTATATTATTGTACACGACACGCTCTTTTTTGTACAGTTTGTCATAATGCTAATATATAAAATAATAAATCGCTGTCACGGAACAGGAGCTGTCTGTTCCTGTTACTTTAGATGATCTGCTGCCCTCAAGGGTGTGCAGCATCGTACATCCATCCGTGACCGACTGAACCATTCGAGAATCTAGGCAGTGAATCAGGGCTGTATCCTTGTACATTAATTGCTCTGTGTCATTTTCTTCTCATTCAACACATTGAGCAACATAAATCTCTTCATAAGGGCTCGCATATAACCCAAGAGCATCGTAGAAATTCCATTTGCTGCATTATCAGCACAGAACTCGCACACAGAAGAGCAGCTGCAGCAACAGACCGACAAGACTGTGACGTGTATATCGATTTTGAACTATTAGCGTAAACAAGACACGCGGCAGAGGATTGGACGTTGGCGACAAATAGGTCGGTGCCATCGACAGCGTCAGGTACCACAGCCCAACCATCACAAGCAACCTCACACTCGATCTAGATATTTACAAGCACATCGAGAAGGGCGCTCCCTAATGTCCAAGATGAGCAGGAGGGTGTGGACCAATTGTCACCTGACCAAACAGCACAAGCTCAAGGTCTGTAGATTAGGCGCTCAGGGGTTTGCTCAGTCCTCCAAAGAAAATAGACTCAAGAGGTTCTATCTCCGCTGCCTTTAGCACATCCTGGGCATATATATATAACAGAAAGGGTTCAAAACACGGAGCTGCTGGACATTTTCGGTGGCTTGGAGTTCGCCATTTAATCGGTCTCACCCAATAAGACCTGGCTGCCAATTGGTCGTATTGTTGGGGTATCTTGTCGACCGAGGCCGACCGAGGCTCAAGGATGTCTTTAAACGAGATCTGAGGTCTTTCGACATTGACATGCACAACATGGAGTCACCCATACGCAGTGATTCGTCTTTTTCGATGTATTCATGTTCTATATATATAAAATGAACCAACACGACCATTCTTACATTTTATATAATAAATAAGCAATAAAAAAGGCCATGCTTTATTATTGCTGCATGCAAAGTTGCTGTGTCGACACATGTAGTATGTGGAACCCTGACGTCACTACTGTGACGTTCGCTGGTTCTAATGAAAGGGTGCTAATACGCAAAGAGGTGGAGGATCCCCGTTAGCTCAATGGAAGAGAAAACGATCGGCAATCGGAAGTTCATTGGTTCGGTTCTCATACAGAGTGACCCGACTTTTTGGTGTATTAATTCATGTCCTATATCTGGTCAGGGAAAAAGAAATTCCACCAGGTGATGGAAATAACGAGACATGGAGAGTTGTCAGAGCTAGCTGTTCCTATTACACCACTGCGACTTTAATCATTACCAGTAAGTGCCTCACGGATTGGTAATGCAGACTTGAACAATTCAGCCACCTCAGACGCTGCTCAAAACGGACAAAATGGTTTTACACGCTTTCATAACATTCCATTTAGCTCGACCTTGTGCAATCGTTCATGTTTTCTTTATCTAAAACCACCATCACACATGTTTTCGCTATTTACCAAATTATTCGCCTTACGTAGTTGGTGTAGATGGATGTGGATGGGATCTGAGCAAGATAATGTGAGGGGTGTAACCGAAATAAGTAATCTGAGCCATCTTATTATTAGTATTGGTATTGGTTCATACCCAACTATCGCCAAGCATCATTCTAAATGATCCCAGTGATTGATTCTGGACAAAACGATTGGAAAATTTTTATTTAAAACGGGGAATGATATATCAAGGTGAATTGTGTCAAAATTTTATAATATACTTAAATACCTTATGGCACAAATTAACAGGATCATCTTAACACATTATGCAGAGCGGATGATACATCAAATTACCCTGTGCAATCCCAAGGCCTCCATATCCTGCCAGACGAAGATTCGTCAGAGCTCGCGCCTCGGTCACGTTCGTAGGTATGACGTCATCACTCCACATGCTAAGCCAGATGTTTGTCATAGATGCCATTGCTATGTACAGCAAGAACCCAACAAATCCAGTCAGTACCATTCCGATACCACAGGAACGCAGATAATCCACGGCCACGGCCAGGCTGATCTGGAGATGAAATCAGAGACATGAACTGTGTATAAACATGAAGATGTCAGAGAGCAAAAACTCCCGCAAGACTGGTTTTTATCAACAATAGTTGTGTAGGCCTGTACAAAGTTAAACTACACCGGTCCAGTTCAAATACAGGACAAAGCCCCTACAGTATAGATTAAAGGGGCCCAATTATCTTTGAAGCATGTTGAATTAACACTAAAAATAGCGTCTTCTCTTTGAAATAAATTAGTACCTGCCAAAATTCTGCACTGAAACCGTTGGCTAACTCCTATACACGAATGTTAAAACAGTGGAACGGGCGCGATCCCTGGTATCAACATTAACGCAGCGCATGGGACAAATTATATGTCAATCAAGAGAAGCTCTCACTGAATTGACCCAAAAAATGTAATAAATGTTCCCGCTGGCTGAAACATTGCATGTTATTTTTCGCGCATGCGCAAAATCGGACCACTGTCCATGCAGCCTTGTAATGGTAAACAGACACACGTGAACTGTGTATACAAACACGCAAGACCAAAATAAGGTGTTAAACAGCTCAAAGGGAGGTACTGAAACAGTGTGCTGGGGTGGTTTTGCTTGGAAAGTTTTGTATAAAGTAAAGCTGAACTAATAGTGTGAAAGAATAGGCATAATATTGCTCCTGATTATGCCCATTTAATAGTTCTATTGTAATTTAATAGTTCTATCTAACAATGGAATAGAATCTGTTGAATTATATTGGGATATCGGGATGTTATATTATGATATTTGGACCTTATATTATGATATTTATACTGGGAAAATGTATAGAAGCCTTCGAAAATATATCATGGTGATTAAAACTTCCTCAAAAATTTAATGGGTCGTTTACTGTATGTTATTCCACAAAATTTTATCAAAATCTGTTCAAAACCTTTTCGCGTTAAATTGCACTGAGACAAACAAATTGAAAAACCCACTACCTCTATCAGCTATAATAAAAATGTAAAGTTGCAAGGACTCTTGGAGGCTGATGTATTAAAAACCATTATGACTTAAGTAAATTTTATTGTTAAGAAATACTTAAGTTCAGTCTACGTACAACCAATGAACATGTGTTTTTGGAGATAACTTTCTGAACAAAAAATAAATAAAATATTAACGATTTCTTAGAAAACTCCATTTGGAAGTGACGACCTAACATGGCAATAACATGATTGAGGCGAATCAAAGTTTAGTTTCACTACTTTTTGAACCCTTTCCAAAGACCTGACAGATTAGATGTGTCCTTGCATGGGTATATCTACCTTAATTCACCTTGTCATATTTTCCGATGGTTTACATGATATAATTAAGTCAGCAGCTGTCAAATGTTCTGTTTTTGTATGTGAACAATGCCTTTGACTGCTGTTGGTTGGGTTGAAATGTGAAGAGTGAGTTAGCTTTTTCATGAGGATTTTATTTCTAAAATATCGTAAAAGTAATTTATTTCGCTTGGTGTAAATCAGGTTTACCCCTCTTGATTCCCTTGCTATAACAATTTCCCAAAGAGTTTCTACTATAGAAATAATCCCCAAAACCCGTCCATTAGTTGTGGAATGGACTACATGTGCCACTTTTGTTAATCAAACACTGAACAGATTTTTTCGTAACGCCGATACGCATGTTTAGAATGGGTGTGTATTATATACCCGTCCAGTTTCTTCTTTTTCCTTCTCGACGATCTTCCCTGCTTTGATCCTAGATTTTTCAGAAGCCTTTTTGTCTATTGCACCTACACCATTCATTTCTGGCTGACTTCTTGACGAATGATTTCTTCTACGCCTGCAATATTAAGTTCATACTAGGATATTGTCCGTTCTTGCGTTATTAAATTGGTCCCTGCACTGTAATAACCCCTTCTCGGAAAAAAAGGCTAAATTTCTCATGCTTTATGGGAAGATATCGGGAATGACTAACCCGCGGGGTATTTGGCAGTTCAAGAACAAAACGGGCATACCGAGGCGTGGCACCAATGTAAATTACATTAAGGATAATTATTTCTACGCTCCCGAGGCAGCGGAAATCTTGTGCTTCTAAAGAAGCAACTGATTTTCCCGCTGTATGCTTTAACCGTTTATAATACATTTAGACTCCAGATGGCGGTTCGTTGTCCGCTGGAAAAAAACGTGCGTATGATGTGACAAGCAGTCTACCAGATGCCAATAAACAAACACTCGACAGGCACCCTGGCTCCGCACATAGCTGCGCTTCAAGCGCCGCTTGATGACAGTTTATGGTCGAATTTTAAATGCACCCTCTGCATTCTCGAATCATCGACCGATTCGATTATGACGTAATGGCTGTGTTAGCGTAGCCATGTATCTGTTATCGGAAGAACTAAAACCAGCCAGCGAGGTGTGCACGCAGCCTTTGTTGTTACGTTTCGTTTGAATAACAGCTCACCGGCCGGGCATCCTATGTGCCCAAGGCCCTAAGCAAACCACGTCTTGGGCCATTCTCCCTCAGCCTGTGGCCTGTTCAGACGGTTACCGGGGCGATGAGCTATCACTAAAAACGAAATGAACAACATTGGCTGCGTGTATTCCTCGCTTGGCTGTGTCTTCCAGCACTAGGTCTCATCTGATTGGACAATAATACAGTGCTCCCCTCTGGTGTAGCACTTCAGGATACGAGGTCATAACAAACAGCGCTTACGATATAGGTAGTAGGCCTATAGGTAAAGCGCTGAGTAAAGAGCGTAAATTATTTCTAGATTTTGCGTGCGTAGGCTGGAGCCTTAAGTCTCCCTTTATGTCCTCAGTGAAATATAATTCTTGTTGCCTTCAAGCCTACGTTGGACACATAATGTGAATATATTTATAAAATTAATCATTTAAACGTAACTTAAATGTAACTTTGTAGAACATAACTAAGAGACACATGTGTATACGTGCGTGTGTATACCTGGTTGATGTAACTGTCTTTTCATATTCTCCCCCTTCACTTCCTGAAGTCTGACTCAGCTGCTGCATCAACTTCTGCCGTAATTCCAGTGCTAACAAATAAGAAAGTCCTATGTCAGTTAGTGGAAGCTCAATATAAGTCACCGTGCCTAGACACCATTAGCATTAAACAACTATCGACAGCAATCGCTGCTCATCAATGAATGTTTCTGATTGCACTCGTGCAAAAATAAAGACAATTCTACAAGGAAGGATCACACAATAACCACACCAAGGGTGAATATATCAAAGTGGAAATTATTTAATTTATTTAATTAAACACAAACGCGCGAGGAAAACAAACTATCATTGTCTACCGTTATTAATACAGAAGATATGTCATTTGGCTCTTTGGCACACATGTTTAAACCACTAAATAATGGGTTTACCCTCAGGGTCTGATTCGTCACTGTCGTCCTCCGTTTCTTTAAGATATGTTTGGACGAACTCTGCGAACGATCCCTGACTGTTAACCAGCTCCTGAAAGGTTCCCCTCTCAGCGATACGTCCATCCTTCAAAACCACAATCTCGTCCATCTCGGGTAAGTAGATGACGCTGTGTGTTACAAGCACACGGGTCTGTGGCAGCGGAAAGAATCATACTTCAATGTTTATTTGTGTTTAACAATGATAAACACCCCATAGGGTTTTCCCCGGAATCAATTTCAAATGTACAGTCTTGTGGTACTCTGTTTTAAGAAAAGCTTTAAATGACTTCTATTCCATCTCATAAAGCGACAGATTCAGCCATTATTTTTTCATCAATTTTCAGTTGTACAGAGCTGTCCGTATTATGTCATGTTCTTCTGCCTGTTAAAGTGTCTCATTACCTAATTCAGTGTTTTATTTCACGTAAACATTCATTTCGTCCCACTGTAATTGATAACGAAGGCTTTTGTAATGATAAAGTTGCATTGTTATGAGAGACTACCTTTGATTAAAAACAACCCAGATATAAAGAAGTAAGGAAGAGTCACGTTAAAGCTAGCATCGGCCAATTTTAATTTAAAAATAGTTTTGTCCAAAAGAGTGCACCAGTTCTGTTTGAAAACAACATGAGACACGTGGTTCTTTCAAAATGAAGCGCCTCCTTGTGCACTAATCTCTTGCTTTGACCTTGTTGCAGATAAAAAAGACGATCCTTTTTTAAATCATGACATGTAATGCTGTGGAAATGAATGGAGGTATAAACATGGCTACATCTCACTGGTTTCGTATGGTGCACATATTTAAAACTGATCAATGTTGATATTGGAATGGTAGGCCTATTTCAAGGGACAATTTTACCTCTAAAAATTAAAATCTTAGAACAATTAGAATTGCTTCCATTGAGGTAGGTATAAGCTAGATATTAATTGTTCTGTAATGTTTCATAAGACAATACCCCCCAAAAAATTTTAATCGAAAGTATCAGAAAATGGTCATAGAATACACAAAGCTTATTTTAAACAACAAACAGAATTGTATTTTAAATGACACTCTGTACCACGTTATATTTAGAAGGAAAGGGGAAAATTATGTGATCGGACAATCTTTACAAACAGAAGACATTCGAGATAGATTGCCAGCTTCAAACACTCATGATGGATTCAATAATGCGACAACTTACTTTGTGTTTCAAAATCCCACGTGGACCAATGACGTCACGGAACAGTTGTTTGCCCACGTGGGCGTCTACAGCACTCATGACGTCATCAAGTAGGTAGATATCACAATCCTGGTACACCGCCCGGGCTAAACTCACACGCTGTTTCTGTCCTCCGCTCAAGTTTATACCCTGAAGATTCATGTTATAAAGTATTTTGAAAATTGTGTCATGTATCATCAGCTTTAACATAATAATTTCTAAGTATCCTAAGGCGGACAGGACGATTTAGTGGTTGAAAAATATCTTCGGTGTGCCGGAATTATAAACATAGCTATAATCACATTTATCCGAACCAAATATATCAAACAATATCAGAATGAGTATGTTTTGTTACGTGATTAAAGTAATAGTTAATAACAACTGAAATGATGTAGTAAAGCCACTGCAACGTATCCTTTTCACTCAAATTTCCAGGACCTGTTGTTCACCCTATATCACCATTTCATTTTGAAATATGCGTTTTATATTTACAACAATGGTAGTCATCAAAGAGTGACCATATCACCTGAAAACAGTTATTAACATATTAAAATTCCATCAATGCCAATGAATTTCTTGTTTGCTAAAATTTGAGGCAACAAGTGGAATGTTTACTTCATGTTTCCGCAAACATCTATTTCAAGATTAAAAGATCTCTGATGAATCTATATGTTGTTACATCATGTTTTGTCTGGTTATATTTAGACTGGCCCATTCGATGCAGCGGTATAGGCTTCATAATTCCTACCGCTGACAGAGCCATCAAACATGCTCTTGCTGAGGCGCAACTATAGGAACGGCACTGCCACCTCGCGGTAAACTTGTAACTAATTTATTGCATTCAAACACACTCATTTTATGAAAAGAGCTGGCACTGAGTTACGTTTGTCGGTACATTGAATCACGTTTTATATAATCATTAAGTATAGCAAAATAATAATTTATCAACATAAAATAGTGACATAGGTCAACATATCTGTAGGACAAATCTATATAGGTGGTGACAAGACCGAGTGATTGATAAAGAGTTTGCGGATCGACTTTCAAATAGGCGATACTTGTCAGAAAGATAGACCTTTAGTACACTGACAAGTCGGGTCACTCCGTAGAAATCACCTGTTGAAATCTTTTGATTATAATTGTTTGATACAAGGACTCTTTCCTAAACAAAACATATTTAATTTCTATATTTAATTTCACTCCCTGTGTCATGTAGAGAAAGTCACGTGGTTTACCTTTTCCCCGATTTCTGTATCATCCCCAGATGGGAGAATCTCAAGATCAGGCACGAGTGCGCATGCGTCAAGAACCTTTTGGTATCTACGATCATCCATGTCTCGACCAAACAGAACGTTTTCCTTGAGCGTCATGTTTTGGATCCAGGCTTGCTGCGCCACATATGCGAAGGAACCCTAAAATTAAAGAAAATTATATTGTATGTCTGCTTCATAAATCTTTTGAACATGCGCAGTACTGTTGCTGTAATTAAATAAGCACCTGCTCATTGAAGCATTTTCGAAAATTCGGCTGAATAATAATTTCTTTTTAATCCACACCATTACACTTTTTATTAAGTTTATAAGAGTTAAAACATTTTGCAAATTTTAATTTAAATTCTATGTACCAGGTAAATTCTCGCCCCCCCCCCCCCCATGTATATCATGTATATGAAATGTATATTGTTACAGGTGTTTGTTTTAATGTGCACAGGAGTGTTACATGTCTGTTGACATTCTGATTCGTGTAGCGCAAGCATAGTTCGTTACTATGGGAGACGTGCGAGTTCGGCTGGCCCACGTGCGGGATCTGAAGCGTAGAAACACAGCGTTCTTTGTTCAAGAATGTTCTGGTCTGTTCATGCATAACGCGTGTGTATTGTTCTTTTGGAAGTTCGTGAAATAGAAGTTTCTAGGCTTTGGGTGAAAAAGTTGTAAATAGGGGCTGTGTTTATAGCCGGGAGGAGAGAGTCAAAACATTCCAGCGGACACGGATGAGTGTGAGTCAGTTTTGGGACCTTACCGATAGTTGCAGTGGTGTCAGATATTTAACGGACTTAATACTGCTTTAACACGGACTGTCTCCGGTTGCCTTTGGATTATTTCATTTTACGTCGATCATTGGATGTAAACTACTCTTGTTGAGTTGTGACAGGAACGGTCTCCAGAATCAAGGCCTAGGATCCGGATACTTTTATACTGTTGTTATGCTGTGTAATTGTATTGATTTAGTGTATTGTAATGTTAAGATTGTTTTTAGAATAAATTATGATTATTTGTTAACAAAATACACTAACTACTTTATTCATTCCCGTATACATTCCACGCTGCCTAGTGCACAGAATCTGACTTTTTTTCTCCGTAACAAAATTTATGGTCGTCACGACTACGTGATCAGTTGTTATTAGCTTCCGTAACAATATTTTATTATTTTAATATTACTCTTCAATGAGTAATGAATGTTTTAAAAAGAATTAAGTATATCAACAAAGGCGTGTCTCAACAAATTGTGTTAAATCATGTGTGCACAAATTTATTTTATGAATCCGACAATCGTAGTACTTTATTCACCTGTTTCGTAACCTCTCCTTTAGTCCGATGTAGCTCCCCGAGCATGGCGTTCAACAGAGAACTCTTTCCTGACCCCACCTGTCCCACGACTGCCATAAGTTTACCTCGACTAACATGAAGATTGATGCTTCAAAGGAGAAAACATATATCTTTAGATCAACCTTAATTTAAGTCAGTGGTGTATCCGGAAGTGAGGTGCAGAGCCAATCCCCTCGGTGGATGTGTATAATAATAATGGTTGATCTTCTATAACACAGTCATAAAATACCTGACACTTGATACCTGCTAATGTTGAAATTACAATTTCCACATTCTATAAGATTCCAAACGTTAAAAGGGGCCATGTTTACAGCGTTTAAACACTATAAACGCATTATATTAGGCTTGAACATGAAGCCAACTTTACAGTTTTAGGTAATTTTTATAGCAGATATATACCATATCATGACGGTTAGATGTTTGAGATCAACATTATGACCAAGCAGTAAAATGTGAATCCAGTAAGAACGCCCGATCATACACGGGTCGGGAATACTTTTAAAACTAACGTTTGTCCTTGCTGGTTATGACTTACTCTGAAAGAACAGGGTTATCATCTTCATCCCACGTGAACTCAGCATTCTCTATTTTCAGTGATTCCTCTGCAATACAACAGAACGGTGATCTATAAGGGTTAAATTCTCATAAGCTTAGCACATCATAAGTGGAACTCATTTCCCTTGTTATAGGTGTACTTAGTCCCACTTTCCCCATTACACATTTTATCACACACTATACGGGTACTGGAATATTGGATGTTATTGCAACATAAAAGATACGGTCCAATCCGTTAAAATTGGACATAGCAGATAATATATTTTGTGTTCACCTATCACATATCAGAAATTCTCTTATTTAATATTGCCAACCTGATTTCACATATATCCATTAAATTTGAACGTGTGTTATATTATCTTTTAACATAGACTATTGCAATATTGTAGGATTACTCCTATACTGGCTGTCGCTTGCTCATGTTTAATAGTGTAGGTCAGCTAATAATGCTGATCATCGGTCAGTGTCGCCTATGTTTGGCAGATCAAGGATGCAGTGTAGTCAACTCTGTCGGTGGGTTTATCACCGAGGTGTGCTGTGGCTGGTTAAAAATGATTGGTTAGCCACTCTGAAGTGAATGGCACTCACAAGAGTATCAGAATGCACTGGGGCTTCTAAATGCAGTATCTCCAAAGACTACGGGTGCCGCTGCCACTATTAACCAGTGCGTCTGTTATTGGACACGTTTTCAAGAAAATTTAAAAAAAAACGGAAGTCAAGTTTGGCATGCGCATGAATTCCCTCCAGCCAGGTCATTCAAGCAGACGGCATGTGGCCGGAGACTTTGTGCCAGGAATCACCCTAAAATATCTCTCTTTATATTTGTTTATAGAGCTACAAATCTGCTAAGTTAATGATAGGAATTTTTATTCTGACGGTGCCATTAAATGTCACGGACACTGTGTTATTATTAATCATTAGAGCTGAGTCATTGAGGGCTTTTCCAGCCTTTGTCACAAGAAAACCCAAAATGTCTGACCAAATAAGGGCCGTGGTCTCATTCCCCATTCACAAATCTCTTATGGTAGACCTGTGGAAGAGGCTGTTCTAAATACGCCAGTGGCGTAAAGGTGTGTGGAAAAGTAGGTAGACATCGGCTATTGATATATGTTAGATTTTTCAATTGTTGTTTTGATTACTGGCACACGTTTTTTTCTCACAATACTTGAAAAGGACTTCATAATCAAATACACACACACACACACATATATATATATATATATATATATATATTTATAAAAATACAGGAGGCTTTATGTAAGATTGTGACAAATATCGATTTCAAAGTTTTTAAAACGGATAATAAACATAAATGACTTAATTAAAGGATTTTTTTTAGTAGAAACGATCTCCTAGGAAATCGGAAATAGACTAATTAACACCTACTACTAACCAAACCGGCAGATTCCCCCTGGGAGAATTGAAAGGATACAGTGCCTATGTTATCAGATTAGTTTACGACATTGTATTTACAATTTCATTTGGATTTATCTATGTAATATCAGTATTCCACTCGTAAAATACATCACATAAAAATAACTACCCAGCATATCATCCTGCTTGACAGCATCCTCTTCCAGCTCTTCGCTCAGTAACATATTCCTGATGCGTTTCACAGATATGTAAGCCTTTCGGTAAAAATAAAATGACATGAGAAACATGCAAGAGGAATATCCACATGCACATCAAACAAAGAATGGAACGAATTAAAAAATAGAGAAACAGTTTTTATCATAATAATAATGCCAGATAAATAATTTTAAAATAGATAACAAACGGTTGATAGGCTGATGGTGATATACATATATATATATATATATATATAAATATATATATATATATATATATATATATATATATATATATATATATATATATATACAGTGATACCCCGCCTTGCGACCACACCGCAATTGCAACCACCCCTATAATTACGACCACTTTTCTTGGTCCCGAATATACGATCCAGGTAACCTAGAGTTCCACAAATACGACCCTCCCCAAATTACGACCACTTTGGTAAGTCCCTAAGGTGGTCGCACTTTTGGGTTCCATTGTATATATATATATATATATATATATATATATATATATTATAAGTCAAACTTGTAAACCTGTGTTGAGAAGGTAATGACCACAGGGACGAGGTTTAGGGAACTGTTGAGAGTGTTAATGATGTTAAGGGAAACAAAAGCTTTCTCTGGTGGAAGCGAGTTCGTCCCAGACGTCAATACATATATCGCAAATACGACCAGCGATACCTGTAAACGAACCAAAATACACACAAGGTACCACAGAATGGTGCAATGATAATTAAAATGATTATCATTATGACAAGGATCTAATTTCATGATTGTTTGAGCATTTCAAAGTTTTGCTGTAAACGTTCTTGTGCCATGCATTTTAACTAACATTTCCGATTTACAAAATATTAATTTATTTAAAATGAGAAAAAAAAATTTTTACTCTTGTATATACAATGAAAGAGGACAACAGCACATTAAAGATAATACTTAGTTACATATATACATTAAATAAATTATGAAAATTTGAAGTACAAGCTTACCAAGTAAGGAGCGGAGAACCAGGCTACGTTCACAAATAGCATTACGACCAACCTCTTCCGTAAAGTGGTCAGTTCCCTTTCACGACAATCGTTCACTTTGTCAAAAAACGACTGTTCCCACGCGTAAAACTTAAGCACCTTAACAAGAACATATAACTGCATAAAAATAGGCATATTAAGAAGTTATTAGAAAATATTAAACATTGGAGATATTCCAAAAGAGGAAATTGTCAAAATATATTAAAAACAATAGGTTGTCAGGTATATGCTGTTTATATTATCGCATCGCTTTAAAAAGTCTCCTGCCTTACTAGTTGCCGGGGCAAAATAATGCTTCCAAAAAGTAAACACCGGCCTTGAGACCAAAACAAAAATAAAAGGTTTGGTGTTCAGGCACCGCCCACGTCAATTTTAACATCCCGCATAAAAACATTTTATTTTGATTTTCATCATACAAGAAGATAAAATAATACAATTTTGTTTAATTTTCCCTTGTTATCAAGTGCTTTAACCTGTTTTGAAAACAATATGTTATAACCATGCTTTTCCCTAATCAAATGACATTTTTATCGAAACATACAAAAAAGGTAATAAAAAGACCGCCCGCCCGCACTGAATTCTGAAAAAAGTGCCTGACAACCATGCCTTTTTTTTCAAGACGAAAGTCTTGTTAAGAGGCCGCGCCAGATGTATTTTAACGTCACTATAACGTGTTGTTCACCGGTCAAATTGACCGGAAATGGTTGTGTGAATTTCGGTTTAAGTGTTTTGATAATATGTCTAATTCCTCTTTAAATCTTTCTTTTATCTTACGTGCATGCCTATTTCTTTCCATAAGCGTCATCAAATATTCCCGATTCGTCTTTTATGATTAAAACCGATCACCGATCCAAGCAAACGCTACACAAATAAATGTCATCAGTTAGAAGGCTAATAGCCAGACCAGCGCTATCACTGCTGCCAAGCAATATCGCGCCCCTGGCTTACTTTTATATTTTTTAGCGCGTTTCAGTGCGTCCCCATTGTTACCAAAACCACGTTTCCGAGATAATCTTTAAAGTTATAAATAGCTTTCGTTCTTGTTGACAACCCGGCAGTAAATGTCATATACCAGTTACCAAGTCGGAAATGACTGAATACGCTGTGTCAAACTGAATCAGTTAAAAGTCGGGAGGAAAGTTTCATGAAACCGAACTACGCAGTGCTGTTATAAGTACCAACCCCATCCCCGATTTAGTTACCACTTGTGCGTGATGCACAGTTATTTGAAAAGCCACCCCGTGTTCGAATGCAAACGATTTTACCGACTGTACGCTGTGTAAAAAAATTACGGAAGAGCCATATGAAACAAAGGCTCAGGCGCTTGAATCCCTATAAAATGATATGTATGCCTTGTCAAGGTATATATTATGATAATAAAGTATTCTGACGCGTTTACAAAAACCCGGGGATATTGAGTTTGAGCGATATTAAAGTGATTTACTATTTCCGTTCCTGACTAAAATCAACATTTAATCCCTTCTATTGGTCTTTTGTCAAACCAGCCGACAATATCTGGAAAGAAACAATTGCTTTTCTCACTAGTAGCTTCACTTAATCTCGAGCTGTCTGATCTATTTATAGCAACACATGATGCCTTTTCTGATAGGTCATTGGTTGATAACCTCAAAAATATAAATAATAACTTTTAAATAAACTGAAGCAAATAAACTTTGTTTATATTAACGCAACAGTAAAAGTAAGACAAGCCATATTAATATATCATGTTTATATGAGGGGACGGAAGAATAGTAAATGTTGTCCCTTTAAACAAAGCAACATACGGATTACGATTATAACCATTGCACTAACCTTGATACCACTCAGGATTTCGTTTGTGGTTTTAATTCGCTGATCTTTGACAACCATCTGTTGCTTCTGGAGATAGAGTTTATGTTGGAGATTTAAGTTAAGAAAACTGATGCAAGGGTCAACGCCTATGACATTATGAATTCAGACACTTTTATATGCTACACATTTCGTTGTATATATTCCCAGCTTGCGGGGCTATTTAATTTCGTGGTCTTCGCACAGGGTCAAGTATAGAGAAAAGTATATTATTTCCGTTAATCATATTCTCTAATATAACGATCCTCCAAAGAATAGACACTAATGGCTTGTATTTTCTTACCATCATTATTATAAGTATTATGAAAATATGTAAAATTATTCAACGTGTCTCATGTTGATTGACCCCTCCCCCCCCCCTTCCCCACAGCAATATGAGATCCCGCTCATAATTTCTACCGGACAAAGAGGGAACCCATCCCAACCAGAATAAATAAGTTTCTTCACTCACACCACATATTATTGAATATATATGAATTTTAGTTTTTCCTTGATTTAGGAAAACTTTGTTTTTTATATATTAAATTTGATTAAAAATCATTCCAATTTACAAACATTCCACAGCAGTTATAGGCTTACAATGAGGCAATTGATGTATACAATATTCTAATATTCCTTCATGGAAGATACATAATTGAAAGATAACTGAGGAAAATATGAAGAAACGATATACTGGATGAAGGAAAAATCTCGAAATGGCTATAATAAAAAATATGCATTTTATTCCCTTAAAAGTTAGGTGGACACAGGGTACTTTATACCAACTCAGAAAAAAAAACGAGCATGTTTCCTGTATCTCTTGACAAGGTCCATTTTTTAATTAACAAGAGACTGCATTTGAAAATACCTGTAACTTCACGAGTAATTTGGCGAGGCATGCTCCATTGAAAACACCCAGAAGTACAAGGAAGGCCAGACCTCCGAATACCGCCCATCCGACCTGCATCCACAGTAAGTACACGGAGACCGTTATCAGGATAGGACTGGTCCATACAGACTGCATGTTCATGAGGAACTCGTAGATCCTCTGAGAGTCCACGGACACAAGATTCACGATCTGCCCTGTAGTTGTATCTCTACGAGCCTTGTGGGATAGCTTTAATGCCTACAAACGGGAACATATGATTGTATAATTGTATAGTGAGTGTATAACCAGTAGGTTGATCGTGATTATGGGGTTTACTGTCGGAGGGGGATAGAATTAATTCACCGCGACAATTCAAGTTTCATTTAATGGATTATTAAAATCAGAACATATTTAGGAAGCTTCAATTTTCGGTTAATGAAGAAGCATTTGAAATTCGAAAGCTTCGTGAGACAAATATACATGTACTGACTACTCAAATGCGTTACCTTTCGTCATCTATATACCCATGCCAATAGATTAACACACACGTGTGTAATATTCTGAGACTTAGGCCTGGAATATTTTGTAGCATCGGAAACATCATATTGTCTCCATGTGATCTGATAAATCCAATAACCGTATAATTAAAGCATTTATTCACAAGGATTAAAATTAAACCACCTACCTTTCTGTATACGGCAGCAATGACAGCAGTGCGCAGGCGCATTGCTGCAATCATTGAAAGTATTCCACTGTTGTGCTCGGAGAGAGAACTAACAATTTGTAATAAGAACAGCACCACGGCAAGAAAATACCCCTTCCACTGGTAAGGATCACTGCTACCCACGAAACTGATCAACGATCTGTAACATAGAGTCAATTACCAGAATGGTTAAATTCCTAATTGTAGTTAATTGATGAAATTTGTAATACAGGTAATTGCTTAATAGAAAGTCTCTTCCACCAACAAGTACCCGTCACACATTTTGACACTAGAACAGATGTGGGGCTAAAGGCCTAATATGAGATTGATCCAAGATAAAAAAGAACATTTATGTTTAGCAAACCTCATTGTTCCTCTTGGTCATCTTTTAAAGTGACAAGGCGTTTTTCATGGATGGCCAGTCTATTACAGTTTCAGTCTCTGACAATCTTAAGTTTATTTAACAATAAACAACACATTCTCTGCTTTTAACTGTAGTTCTTTGTGCGTGTGACCAATGTCCTTGGCTCATCGATTTGGTTTAGATGTTGTAAAAATTAGCTGTTTCTAATGCAGATTAAAACTAATTTATAAAATATTTTTCAAAGTATGATTGGATATTATTCTAGTTATAGCTGTAGGCAAAATTATTCCAGTGTCTCATCACGCCCTTATAACAAAAAAATGAAACCCGGTTAGCTTAAAAAGCTCCCTTGCACGATCGACATCTTCATGCTTTAAATTAAAATCTGCACTTAACGTTGCTGAAGTTGATTTTGAACTTGGGAGCGTCGAGGGACCTGGAACTTATAAATCACACCTTGTAAGTTTCAGTGTCACAGCTGGAATCAGACAAGATGTTTACTCAAGGAGAAGAATGTTAATTTCTCTTTGCATGATCTTTAATTTATTTTGTTAAATATTTAAGGTGTCATGTCACTGTTTCTTTTGGTTTCAAGCAGTCGTGGAGGACGTATAACTCTGGATATTACCAATGAAAGACACGTACTATCATATGCCAACGCGGATTTCAAATATCATGTAAATATATATTGTTTTTGAAATTTTGGATTATTTGTTTTTTTTAAGCGAATTCCACTCAGTTTCCCTCAAAGGAATTGTCTACTTCTATAGAAAACCGAAGCATATAACCCTCCCTGTCTCATCTACCAAACGATCGAATCAAAAATGTTTAGGCTGAAAGAAAATAGGTCAATACACGTGGCGCAACGTATAGCTCAAAATAACATAGCAGTCACATGGTCAATATTAATGGGTCATTTTGTGCTGAAGGTTGTAGTCATATCTGAGATAAATATTAACACAACAAATTGTCAATGTTTGTGATAAAAGAAAAGGTAAGTTCTTGTGGACGCCGTTTTGGAAACAATGTTAATCGATGTATAATCGTTTAGTTTTCCATTGAATTTCCCTTAATCCAAAGAATGGCTGACTATGGTATGAAAGCGTTAATAATTTTTGGCGTGTATACAGTAAAAAAAAAAAGGGGGGGGGGGCGAGATCATTTCAGCTCGCAGATCATGGGTCATCTTAGCGATTTATATATACCATACAAGCTGAACTGACATTGCTTGTTGTGATATCAGCACCCATAGACTCCGATATAAAAAAAATGTTTAAACTGACAGCTTCACACCTTTTAACTGGATGGTTTCAGCAAAAAGAATGCATTTAGTTTGCTTCATTGGTATATCCACAAAAGGTTTACATAAAAATTAGTAAGCTAAAATGTTATTACTTTCATATTTGTGGGTCTGAATCCACCTGAATAATAAGAAACAGCCTGTCGTCTGATCAAAAATGGTTGCTAGCATTACATCTGCTACTATCCTGCATGGAACATGAACTAAACAACCGAAAGGTTCGCTGTACAAGCAAATCAGTTCACAGTACGAACTAGAGATCCAGAGGTCTGGCAAAATGAGGTGGGCCATTAAGATTCAAGAATTACTCTAAGTGCATTCAGGTGTGTCCAGGCACCAGAATTCAACAATCATGTTCAGTTTATTTCCCGCCTGTGTTTTGTTTCATTACATTTTCATAAATCAGAGATAACATATTCCGTCCTACAATATGGCGGGCTCCAAGCCGTTTGGCGATATTTATTTACAAGTTCACTAGTAGGTATTTTGAAAAATAACTCTTAAGTAAATCAACCAAGTACTGAGACAATTATTCTTCGGGAAAACCCGCCTTACCATGCAAATAATTTTAGTGAAACAATAATCTCATGTCGGAGAAACCGTATATTTCTGTCGCTTTATATCAGCATTTTATAGTTATTTCCTGGGCGCCCCTTGGTGGTACGGATTGTAGTAAATTATCTGTTTGCTTATTCATTATTTTTAATACATAAAATCTTAATTACATCGCCCTACATTGAACTGCGAATAGAGCTTTCCTATGTGTTTATGTATGTCTGCGTGTATGCACGAGTGTGTGAAAGCATATCTTACCCAAGCACCAACGGAGTGGTAAGCTGGGCACCCATGTACAAGAACTGTACAACAATGGCCAGCACGATTGGTCCTTTTACCGTCTTCGCCAGTACCAACCAGAGCCGATATCTAAGTTTAAACCATCATCAGACAATAAGTGTAGTAAAATTTTACATTACGATCATTAAGATGTAAGTTAATGTTTTTTTCTGAACAAAATGATGACAGCTTTGGGTTACTAATAAAATAGAACCTGCCTGACAGGCCACCTGTCAAATTAACCCACCTGTCTTTTAAGACCACCTTTGAGTGCATCGAATCACCTTGTTTATACCATCCCCTGAATTAAGACAACGTTTGGCCTTTCTCATGGGTTGTCTTATTTAAAAGTTTTCACTGTAGTTTATATTTAATATTATGATCCTAACCCAACCAAAATAAACCATCTATAATTATAAGGGCCCCCGGATGTTACACTTTTTATTCATATATTAAGCGTTTTCGATCCATAAACCTCTGATCCACCTTTCTCTTACAACCCATACATATACAAATTAGCTAAATCGCTGACTTTGATGACTGATATATATCTGTGTAAATATACCTTCAGATTAAGATAACAATCTAACCACAAGGAGTGTTGTGTTGCCATTGAATTATTTATGTTTCCTTGCTTGGTTTCGTATTTATAAAATCATTACCGCTTATATATGATTCTGCAGTGTCTAAAACTTACGAAGCATCTTTCTTGCCGATAATCAACCATTATAATCAATCAGAATGCCTTACTTTTGTGAATCTTTGAACCAATAGTGGTAGAAGGTTTCCATGATGTTCTCACATCGGTCCGAAAGTCTCAGCTGGTATGTGTCAGCAAAGGTCAAAGGTCGGCGATTGCTCTTGACGATCAGCCTAGAAATAGGTGGCGTATTCATCAAAATATTTTATACTAGATTAGGTAAATAATAATAATAATAATAATAATAATAATAATAATAATTTTATATTTGATTTTAAAACTTAAAAATATTAATTATAGAAAAAAAGTGAAGGTAATCTTAGTGTTACAAATTTTAAATACTGCTACTACTACTGCTACCAGTACATGTAATTAAAATTATAATTATAATTGAAATATGAGCCCCATTACTAGAAAAATCTGCTCATAAAGTTACAAATGATAACGTCAAAGATATTCTGGTCATTATTTAAATCTGGCATTATCGTGTTTCCATTTACAATGAGTTCGTGAACAGCACACCTTGTTATCCAGGAGAAGGTGATATTCGAAATAAAAGACGCTTTTATTTGAGGACACGGCTCCTAAAAAAAGCACAAGTCGTAACTGGCAATAAAATAAATTGAAAAATAAATTGCAATGCAGCAAATGTATTTCTCATATAAGGCATACTGACATATAGGTATATTGTTTAATATACAGTTGTAATACAAAGTCTGCGAACATTACATTTAGGCAAAAGAGACATAAAGGATTTTTTATTCACCACGTCTTCATCATTAGCATATATTTGTACATAGATATAAATATATCTCTTTTTATTTTTCTCCGTAATCTGTATTTTCAACATGTAAAAAGTAATTCGTACATTACATAACTTTAATATATTTTATATAAGGCACGCCAAGATTTTAAATGGATTATTTTTTTTAACTAAAGAGAGAATTAGCCTTTTGAGTTAGCATGCCTACCAAACATTCATTTAAATTAATTTTTTAAAGATCATATTAAAATTGGCTGTGATATATTGCTTAATTTCACATTATATCTCTTTTTTATTTTATGCTTCTAGAATGAATCACTTTTTAATTCTTTTTTTTTTTAAATTAACATTGAAATATCGTATGGAAATAAATAAAAGTTCATCAATACATAAAACATAAACAAGAACAATACACTATATTTAAAATATAATTTTATATGCTAATATGAAAATAAAAAAAAAATGAAGGGCGAAGTCAGAGATATTTCCTTATAGCTATCAACATTATATGGACCTGATCGCATTTATCGTCTAAAACCCTGCTTTAAGGACACCGTTCTTTTTCCTACATGTGTTTTGTAGTCTTTGTCCTCCTGTGCGTCCTCTTCCTGTAGAAGTGGCGTCTTTTCTGATGTTTTCCTCTCTTTGACGCCATGGTCGTTAATGAGAGTCAGGAATAGTTGTAAAACGGTGAGAGAGAACGAAACGCATGATAAAGCGAACGCTGGACCCTGTAATATGAAGTAAAGGTTATCATGATGCATGTATGTATCATATATTCTATAGCATATTATTACGCAGTTCACGAAGTTGCTCATAGACGGCGCTGCTAAAGCCCCTTCGCACAGTTACTCTGGAGATATGGTGGTATATATGATACACATTGAACAGTCTAAGGCCACAAAAAGGACATTTCCAAGTTGAGGTTACAGAGGAGTTATGTGACAAATGTCGAATGGTACCTCTGTCGGATATAATATAAATATATGAAAAGTTTATAGGCTTCGTTGTGACTGAGGTGAATGCAAAGTAGCTCACTACAGGTAGGAAATATTTCTGGCGGAAGCGTTTACACATTCTGATGTTTTACATTTTTTTTTTCATGATGTGTACTAACAGGCGCTCCCCGTTTATACATCGACTCTTGCAAACCGGCTAATAGTAGTATATACTGGTATCGATGGTAATTATGGACCATTCGGTTAATCACTAATGACCGTTCAGTTTAAGTTTAATTTGCTTTCCCACTTACCTGCTGTCGTCCTTGTATGTCGTCAGAGCGAACCCTGACAGCCCCAACCACTACCATAAAGATCCAAAAGAAGAAAAGAATTCCTGAGGAATGGACAGCACGCGTATACTCCATGAAAGTCAAGGTCACAGCGACGACCTTAGAAATGCAAATGTCAGATATAAGAATTCAATTAAATAGATCGGCTGAGTGTGATAAGTATTCATATTTAGTTTATGTATGCTTTAAGAAATTACCGGAGAATGTGTGAATGATATATTATATGCAAGGGACCAGGCAAGCAATGTAATAAACTTTGACAATTTATTTTTTTTTATTATATAATGCCCGGAATGCATTGAATTTAATGAATATGAATTCGTATACTCTACCATATTCCGTTATGCTGTGCTTAAAAAAGTCTACTTGCAAACAAATGTTTAAAGGACACACACATACACACAATATCCACATACCAGTTGTTATTTGAACTTACATAAGTTATTGCTGACAATGCAGGAGCAAGAAATGTTGAAAGTGGCCATCTGTGGTTCCCTCTGGCGACAATATGAAGCACTAAATCTACCAAGGAGAGAATGACCAGAAGGGACCCGCAAAACTGGAAGATTAAAAAAAGTAAACGATTCATACTGGTCTCTATACAGTTAAAACGGATTATCAGGGTACAGTAAATCGGTTATCAAGATATATTAGATTTGTTATCAAAATACAGTAAATTGGTTATCAAGATATAGTGTATTGGTTGTCAAGATATAGGAAATTGGTTATCAAGATACAGTAAATTGGTTATCAAGATATAGTAAATTGGTTATCAAGATAAAGTAAATTGGTTATCAAGATATAGTAAATTGGTTATAAAGATGCATTTAATTTGTTATCAAGATATGGTTAATTGATTATCAAGATATGGCAAATATTTAATCAAGATAAAGTTAATTGGTTTTCAAGATGTAGTATACTGGTTATCAAGATATCGTAAATTGGTTGTCAAGGTAGAGTAAATTGGTTATAAAGATATAGTAAATTGCTTATCAAGATACAGTTAATTGGTTATCAAGATACGGTTAATTGGTTGTCAAGATATAGTAAATTGGTTATAAAGATATAGTAAATTGCTTATCAAGATACAGTTAATTGGTTATCAAGATACGGTTAATTGGTTGTCAAGATATAGTAAATTGGTTATAAAGATATAGTAAATTGGTTATCAAGATATAGTAAATTGGTTATCAAGATATAGTAAATTGGTTATCAAGATACATTTAATTGGTTATCAAGATACGGTTAATTTTTTATCGAGATATGGTAAATTGGTTATCAAGATAATGTTAATTGGTTTCAAGATATAGTATATTGGTTATCAAGATAGAGTAAATTGGTTATCAAGATACATTTAATTGGTTATCAAGAAACGGTTAATTTTTTTATCGAGATATGGTAAATTGGTTGTCAAGATATAGGAAATTGGTTATCAAGATATAGTGAAATGGTCATCAAAATATAGTAAATCGGATATAAAGATACAGTAAAATGGTTATCAAGATACAGTAATTGGGTATCAGTTTACAGTAATTTGGTGATCAAGATGTAGTAAATTGGTTATCAGGTTACTGTAAAGTGGTCATCAGTATGGAGTGAAATGTTTATCATAATATAGTAAACTGGTCATCAGAATACTAATGGGATATAAGGTTTTCAGGATACAGTATAGTGAACACTGTCTTGCAGAAACTTTTGCTACTCTGAAAATGTTTACAGAGACGGCTTGACTAAGAAACACAGAGAGGTCTGAGTGAGAAAGAATATCAATACTGAAGGACTTGTAGGTTGTGTTAATATGTCAAAGAAATAAATAGGTACGTTACGTCCCCTACTTCCTGAGACAAATGAACAAACCAATAATATTATGTCAATAATATTTGCCACGAAATATGTTTAAAAAAACTGATCTATATAGACAGAAATAATGAGCTTTATGTACTTCCATGGTGAATTTGAATCCATTGAATTTTAATTGTTAATATGAGCTGAACGACTGTTAACATTTAGTGTTTCAATTTAATGCCTTTTTAGGGCTAACAAGGCGACCTGTAGGTCACAAGAACAAGTTAAATGCAAATAGGGGCAGAACCGATAATTGGGGATCGGCTATGAAGTGTGCGACCTTGGAAATATAAGATCATGGTAAATAAAATTTTAAAAAAATTATCATGTGTAAACCTGTCACCTGTGACTATTACTGGGACCAAAGGTAAGTTTTTTTTAAAGAAGGGGTTTTCATATTTAAGCTCTAGCGCAAACAATGGCAGTACAAAGAGGCGGATCCAGGATTCAGGGTGGAGGGGGTCCAACCCAGGACTAATGATAAAACCTTTAAAAAGGTCCCAAGGCCCGGAAAAAGGGAGGTTGAGGCGGCTAAAAAGGGGGCGGGGTCGGGGGCGGGGGTAGGGGGTCCAGACCCCCTTAAACCCCCCCCCCCCCCGGATCCGCTTCTGGTACTGAGCGATAAAAGATGTACGACTGTTAAACTTTCTGAGTAGCCCCAGGAACAGCTAAAGCACACATTATCCATTATATTATGAGAAACAATTATACATCACAGTGGAAATGTCTTTTATGTAATAGTCTGTTCCTCTACCCCTATACGCCTATTCGCGATCATTTTTTTTTTTTTTTGCAAGTCAAAGAATGCCAAAACTCGTTTGCTCCTAGGTCAGGGAAAGAAAAAAGCGTTATTAGCTATTTTACTAATAAAAGCCTGTAAACAATTTAAAACCATTTTTTATGAAAAACTGGTATTCTTCACAGACATCTTACCAAAAATGGCATCCAACTGTGAAATGAACATGACATGAAACAGTAATGACGTCATAATAAGGCACAAAAGAAGCTCATATATTCATTGGACGAATAATCAAAAGCTGCCGACCGTGTTTACAATAAAATTGTGTTCTCCTCTTGCATGCGCTTCATTGAAAGCATTAAGCATAACCATATTCCTGAAGGATAAACAATGTTCACTGGTTGGGGGATACCATGAACTACGGATATAGATGTGTTGATATATATGATATATATGATATATATATATATATATATATATATATATGTATGTCTTATCTGGGCCATGTTTGCCTTACCTGGGCATAATCAGGTGGACAAGGGTGATACCCAAAGATGATCGCCCACATCCAGAGCTAACAAGATTATCTACTGACTGCGATCCCTTAATAACTTGGCTTATTGCGCCTTCGTTAAACGTTTTAATTGGACCACGTGACCAGTATAAGATGTCACTATGATACTTCTATTATTTCTCAATATTGCTTGCAGTTATGAAATGTACTAACCAGTTTAACTATGTTTAGCTTTGAGCGTCTTTGAAATCCATGGACACCTTTTGGCCTTGATCGGAGGTACACGAGGTAGAAAGGAAACGAGAGCCACAAAAATCCTAACGGAACCCACAGCAGCGCCGTCTGCTGGAAACAAGGGGTCAGATCAGGTGTGGACGTGTTCAGGGTTAACTCGTCATCCTGCAATGATAAAGATTGTTTATATGTGTGCAATTTAGAAATTTAGGATTTACCAGTACAAGTATAAATATAAACACCACGCCAAAACGTGCATGTAACTATCCTGTCAATGGTCCTGAAACATAGAAACAACTCAATGCTGTTGCAAATACGCATACAAAAATACGTGTTTGGAATAATAGGTGCCTTCATGTGATATTGATATAAAGGAGTTAAGAGTCAGAGATCAGCCAAAAGGTCTAAAGCCGAAGTCCCTCTGTCACGGATGAGGATACGGACGGCGATGAATGGTCTTGAATTGAGTAATCATGGATCATCAGTGGGAAATATTTTTTTCTTTCACAATTATGCTGCCAGTGAAAGTTCTCACGATTTCAGTACGACAAACTTGCTTGTCGGGTGGATACCCACGGTATCACCCTCATCCTCGAGAGTTTGACCTATAATATAGGCTTGAGGGAGCGAATGGTCAGTATGTTACAAACACAGCCGTTACTCTCTATTACTTAACCCTGCAAAGGACATTAAGATTTCAATTATTTGAAAAGGTGTATCCTCCCTGTTCCGTGTCATCCTCGGGAAAATTGTTTTATATAATTCGATGATATACCGTCAACTCATGCATGAATATAGGAAAGGCTGAAGTCTGAGTTTGAAACAAAAATTATGTTTTTAATACATCAGTACTTACAGGCAGCTCCTGGTCTTGACCATTAGCGAGGTATTTATTCAAATATAACCAGGATAATGTAAAGTTACTGAGTCTGCACAAAAATAATAATTCAAGTCCTCGTGATCAATGCTGGTTGACATCTTTGGGTGCTCGAAAATTATTGGTTCACAAGAATTCCATTCACGATCAGGTGACCATGTGTTGTCGTACTTATAGGTCAAACGTCAAACTGTTTAAGCGATCTTTGAAAGATTTATGATCTTCAATAAACACATTAATTACTGCTTAATCCATGCGTCCCCGGTGACTCACGTGCGTGTATGGCTTAAGGTTCTACAGGCATATTTGGAAGATCGTTATGTTCACTGTAATGACATTAAAAAAATATGCATAATATATGTTCATTTCTCGGCGTAATAGTCACCGAATTCTGAAGTTTTGACTTGTGTGAAGTGCACAAGAAAGAGATCGTAGTAAAGAGGCCAGTAGTGTGTCTGTTTGTGTGTTTGTTAGGGGGCATAAATTGTTTTGAAATTAAAATATAATTATATTTTTTGGATTCCGGTTTTATTTATTAGTAAAATCACCATCTGTTGACGTTCCATCCTCGCCGAACTCAGCCTTGGTTAAGTATTTTATCAACATCGAAAACTTTCATTGCAGCAGGTTTTGATTGTGAAATGCCCTATGATGTATGGAAATGTAAGCACAGGACATGTATCTAGACCTAGAAAAATGTATGTTACATTTCACGTGTTTGATGGTTGCATCACATTTCGCCCGCCATAACAAAGGCGGTTCATTTGAGGTCAACGCTGTGAGAAGCATTTCTAACCGACATAATAGAATGGATCCAGTTAGATTGTGTATTAGTTTCCCCTGATATCGGTGAATGACCACGATCTCGCTCTCAACAGGCGTGACAAAATAATTACTCTGTCGCATAATGATTAAATATCTTAAAGTGGCCCTGACTTCCTCCAGAATGTAATTGTATCCAGTGGGTCGAACCTTAATCCTCTAGCTACCTCCAAATAAAACATTGTTGAGTGAAGTCTCTAACAGACAGCAACATATTATTCACTGGTGGAGATAACACTGAATGTCATAATTTGCACTGTGATCTTCTGGGGAAGATCATTTAGTTCTGCAGCACTGGTCGGATTTTGATCAGATATATACTGTTATGTTTGTTCAGTCTAAATTTGGACAAATACCACATGAGTCACCTAAATAATTACGCCATATATATCCTTATATAATAACGTTCACCACCTACCCATAGGATCCCTTTGAGTGATGAAGAGTTGCCTGTATCAGGTGCGCCACAGATCCCCGGCCAGTATATACGAACCATGTGTGATGTCCCGGTGTATCAGGTGTATAAGCATCATGCGACATCAGCAGTTCAATATATATTGACTTAAAGGCTCGTATAAACGCACTACATACGTTGCACACATCAATAATTGATGAGTTACAACGTTCGATGTGCGTTTACAACCCCATAAATATTATCCCGCAGGCGATCGTTCAATATTTCCTACACTCGCTACTGGGAGATTAAAAAAAAGAATCATTAAATGCCTCTAGTGACCGGACCGACGTGCAACATATACGTGCTAGTTATAATAAGTGGGCTTAATGATCTAATACAAATCATGCGCTCTCATCCTGAGGTGTAGCGGTCTTGTGTTCATACGTGTATATCAACCCAGGGTTAAAGGTAGCCAGTTACACAGAGTTATTTGTGGCCAAGTGGGCGCCGACTTGTGTTAGTTATCTAAGTAAAATATTTGTGTCGACTATTTCGGACCGCATAAACACCAGATAAAAGTATGACTTTTTCTAGGTCAAGTGAACTTATCATATCAATATGTTACGTCATACATTAACTAACCATGATTCCCTAACTGAAAATATAGAGCATTATAATGTATATGATTGGCTGCTGCAGGTGAGAGCCAAGGTTTGAAATTAACCTGATGACATTGATTTTCGTTAATCATTACGTGATCAAGGGGACCATGATGCGTGGAACTATTATACTTATAATTAAGAGAAAACTTAATTATGGATTATGAATGCGCGGAATAGGTGCCTGATGTGTTATTAACACTAACGCTGTTGTGCGAGGCATGGTTTCCTATTTGAATATGATATTATTTTTTTAAACACAAAACTGTAAAACATATTTTTTTCGCGATACTCACATTAGACCGAGAAAGTCATTTTCGTGTATCACCTGGATACTTCTTTTATTAAAATTAGAATCTAACAGAAATTTGTTGCATCAACGACAACCCCCGCATAATTAACCCGCTATGCTCTCGGGTTAACCACTCAAACAGTGAAACTATTATTAACCGTCATGAATCAGTAGGCTTACATTGATGCTGAGAGGGCCATATCTTGGAATAACTATAAAAAAACGCATTCATACTTACTTTAGAATCTAAAGCAATTTTCGCCAGCATGCATTTTTCGAGAATCATGGATACCTCGAGAAATTCGGGAAGAAAATTGGCATTAACGGCTTATGAGGCGGACGCTCCCCGCTAGGGCAACGACGTACGTTTCTGATATTAATTTGTTTCACAAGTTCTGCATACACGTATTTTTTTTTGTAAAATAACACAATCAGAATATAATAGTATGGTTTTTTTTTAATAGAATGTCTCTTAAGTGTCATCAACCTATTTTTTTACTAGATGTAGTTTTTTGCTTGAGCGGTATAAGACTATATAAAAGGAGTTAACGAATGCAACACTACGACGTGCTAAATACCGTAATAATTTGCAATGGATATAAACTCACTGCATGTCGGTTAGAAGTTTTCTTGGGTTTGTTAGTGCTGTTGTTCGTCTTTCGTGATCAAAGATGGCCGTGAAATCTTTCTATATTCGATGGTCGGAAGGGTCAGATGGGTCTGTACATTTTGCTGTCTTTTTATTGAGTATATATTCAGATACATGTCGATCTGAGATGTTTTCTAGAGTTGGCTGATATATGGTTTAGAAGTTATAGACCCTGCTTTGGGACGCTGGACCAGCATTGGAAGTGATGTTTGATTGAAAGCATTTAACGTTACGGAGCCTAAAAACAACAGATCACGTAGTCGTGACGAGCATATAAATTTTGTTACGGAGATTAAAGAAATCAGATTCCGCAACACTAGGCAGCGTGAAATGTTTCGAGGAATGAATACAGAAGTCAGTGGTATTTTTTTTTATCAAAAAATTATAATTTATTCTTAGAACAATCCTAACATTACAATACACTAAATCAATACAATTACACAGTATAACATTAATAAACATGTACATCACCAGAAAGTCCGGATCCTAGGCTTTGATTTCTGAACTTCCATTCACGAACATTCCAAAGAACACAGCAATACATGAGCGCCCATAGCGCAAGAACAGACCCGAAATTTCTAGACTAAAACGAGCACTATGTCTCTACAAGCAAGCCAGTGGTCAGCCAGTACGGATCCCATAGCAACGCCCAGGGCTTGAGCCTAACACGAATCAGAACGCCAGGCGCATAATAATTTACATGTAACACCGATATATCGGAAGTCCTCACTAACTCATCCAAACAAACACAAATCAAGTAGATTACGCGTTGTACAGCATTACAGGTTGGTATCGAAGAGAAGCAACTTATTTATTTCTAAATTTTATTTCTTTATTACCATACCAGTAAGGAATATTATGAGCTTAAACGTAGTTATAATATCAAAAGCGGATCCAGGGGAGACCCCCCCCCCCCCCTCCCCAGTTTTCAGCAGCCCTATCTCTTTAATGTTTTCAGACTAATTTTAAGGCCTTGAGCCCCCTTTTGCCGGACTTGTGGGACCCTTTTAAGGTTTTGTCATTAGACCTCATGGATCAGATCATTCTTTTTCCTAAGTCTTGGATCCGCCCCTGAATATTTACAACACAATTCTCACATTGGAGAGCTAGAGAGAGATTGAGGTATAAAACAAATAAATACACACACGCCCCCATTCCGAATTACGTTTGCGAATCCTTGCCTTGATGTAATATTGAACAAGAGGGTGCGTGTGTGTGTGGGGGGGGGGGGGGAGGGGTTGTCAGACCTCTTCAGTAACAAAGTTTAAGAAAATGGATGCAATTTTTGTCAGTTTCTGATAAAGACCAAAGCGTGCATGACATTAAATAACCTTTGTGAAACAACGGATTGAGTTTAATATATATATATATATATATATATATATATATATATATATATAATTCAAATATACAAAAATATATTAAACTCAATTTATGAAAGGCCAGCAGTTTTAGCAAGTTCATGGAAGGCGCCGTCGGTATCAGCCAGTAATGTTGATGGTTCACCAAACTCCAGAACTCGACCCTCGTCCAAGACCATCACCCTGTATGGTCAAAGGTTAAAACGTATGAAATGAGAGAAAACATCATTTTTTAAACATGAATTTAATATGCTCACCATTTACTAGTACAGAGAATCATGATGCCTTGAGATAATACTTAGTGCGATTTACGGTAAATTCAAGAACAGACATTATAGGAATCCATCAAGATATTTCAAGGGAATTCTTCATGTTGAATACAATCTATAAGACACATGCACTCTGTGTATGACGGACACGATCTTTGTCGGAACTAGGCATATGGCTGCTTTTACTAAATATCTAAGTAAATAATGTATAATATGTATTTAATATTTTAAAAAATAATAATGCATTTTTGGTATATATGGTCGGGTTAGTTGAGTTCAAAACTGATTAATTTAGCATAAAACTTGATAGGTGATGGACGAAATATTTTACGTAACTGCTGTTTGAACTGATCTACAAACCTTTTTTTAATTTTAACTGTTAATCTGATACCCCTAAATTAAATATCCATGGTACAACAAATACCTGTCATAATCCATGATGGTATTGATTCTGTGAGCTATCGTTATCACCGTGCACTGACTGAACTCTTGTCTAATCAGTGCCTGTATCAATTCATCTGTTTCCATGTCAACCGCTGCTGTGGCTTCATCCATCACGAGGACACGTGACTTCCGGAGCAGGGCTCTGGCCAAGCACAGTAACTGCCGCTGACCAACGCTTGGGATACAAATATAGGAAATAATATACCATGCGGAGGTATAATGAATGGCTGTTAAAACAAACGAAAATATCTGTTTTTAAATTCAATTCATACCTCCGAAAGGTATAATGTTTTACCATTGCATTATGTTTGTGTCAATTGTGTGCTGTTTTACGCCTATGACGTATATATCATTTTTATCAGATTAAAAAATAAAACAAAATAAAAACCGGCTTCAAAGGTTTTCCTCAAACACTATTTTGATAACTACCTTAGACCCGTCCCTCCCTCTCCACAATTAAAGTCGAGTCCCTCCGAGAGTGACGTCACGAACGCCTTGAGGTGAGCTTGTTCGAGAGCTTTCCATAATTGGTCATCCGTGTATTTACTGAATGGGTCAAGGTTCATTCTTAGCGACTCGCTGAACAACACAGGATCCTGAAATACGCGTAACAATGAATATTAACTTGTATCATATACGTAATATTAATTTACTGCAAGATTTTAACAAGGCAAAGTTGCTGATATTGTCAGGAAGACAAATTGCTCAGGGGAAAACATTGGCCCTACCCCGGATTCGAACCCATGTCGGTGGCGAACAAAGCCGGCGTATCAATCGCTTCGCTAGAAAAGCAAGCTTCACTGGCGAGACAGTTCGGTCAACTTTTATGTCACCCGTAACACACCCCCTCTTAAGAGCGTTCTGCTATCAGAACAAGACTAATTATCCCAGGAGTCACAATTTCGTGAGCTTATTCCCTGGGCCACAAAGTTTTACCGTAAGGTTGGACGAGCCCCCATTTTGTTACGAAGACAAATTGCTCAGGGGAACACATTGGGCCTATCCCGGATTCGAACCCATGTCGGTGGCACACATTTCCGGCGTACCAATCGCTTCGCTAGAAAAGCTAGCTTCATTAGCGAGACAGTTCGGTCCACTTTTATGTCACCCCGTAACAATATAAAAATAGATTAATTATGATCTCTTGATTATTCCTATATCCATCCATAAATAAGTTGGCGAGTAAGCTGCATTTTACCGGCAGTGCTATTATACAGAGCCAGCCACAATTGGGTCTAGCAGTGCTATCTACCAACTTCTAGAGATTTGCGCAACATCTCTCAGGTGAGTCCAATAAAGACACTACAGATGATGCAATGCCACAGGTAATAATAATATATGTTTCACTAATTTATGTAGACGTTTCGGTCATATATATATATATATATATATATATATATATATATATATATATATATGTGTGTGTTTTTCTACACTTTAAACTTAAAAGGAAGTAGAACTAGAAGGGCGAACGAAAGGCTGGCTAAATTAAGTCATGAAATTGGCGTGTTCACACTGTTGGCTGGGGAGAAAGTGGTCTCGGTTCTTTGTATGTGGAGTTTCTAAACTATTTTTTTTTCTTTCAAGAGCACTGATCACAAGTACCAGTAGTCAGTAGTAGCACGTTCAAAGGCCATAGGTATTGTAATGACAAACTTTTTCATGTTGATTTCATTATTTTTAGAAGCACCGATAAAAGGGCATACCTGAATCCACGTATATTTTTAATTTAAAAAGATTTACCTGTGGTATAATGGTCAGTCGGGATCGTAGATCATTTAGTCCGATATCTGCAATATTCATCCCATCCACGTAGATAGAGCCCCCTGCCGCCTCTATTAGTCGAAACAACGCCAAGGTCATGGAACTCTTTCCTGCACCAGTACGTCCAACAACTCCTATCTGATAAATACACGGGTGAAAGTGCAATATAGGTGACCTGCCACGTTCTGGTATTAACCACACTTAAATTTTTATTGGAATAAAGTTTTCATGTCTTATTTTTTATGTGAATCTTTTAAAAAATATGGGCATGTTTATGGAATCATCAAGTAAGCTAATGTGGGAGCAAGACAAATAAGGACAGACCTTCAATATGGAAGCAAATTCTCGACAGGGCGTGTATTTAAACGGGATGAATATAATAATTACTGGTGATTAAGCTCTAATCCATAAATATCTATACTGAATTGAAGTAATTGTTAAAGGAGATAGCTGCTACCTCAAAAACAATTCGATCTCGATAATATTCAATTACAGAGGGCAGACGGTCACACAGACACAGAAAAAGAGCAGTTATCTCTTCTGAGTTTACTGAAACAGTATTTATTGTCTAAAATTATAATAGTACCTTTTCACCGCCCGTTATTTTGACAGAGATATTGTTGAGCACCAGATCGAGGCCCGGTCTGTACCGCGTGCTGTAGTTAAAGAATGACACTTCTCCATGGGACGGCCAGTCAGAGCTCGGGCGGTTATCCTTGTTTATTAAGACGCCCTGGGGGATAAAACATACATAAAAAGTACTTGCGGATAAAAACAATAAATAACATCCAATCACATGGGCATTTCTCTGTGGCATGTAATCAGACCCACATTTCAAAATGTGATAAGTTCCAAGACATTTCTGCCTGCTATTACCTTCTGTCATATTTCCCTTAGATTAATTCTTATATAGGTCAGGTAGGTATGCATGCAGGTTCCCTATCCTCTGATCTATGTTGAACAGCTGTTCATACTCTTACCTGTTGCACCACGCTGACTGCAATATAAAATAGTCGAAGCACAGAAGTTTCTTGTTCTTTTATATTGTTTTATTCGAATTGCTCTTATGCCCTGCTTTAGGTCAACTGGATTTTCCTCGCACTATTACCCTGCATCAGAGAGGTTTTAAAGACATTACTCTTATCTTTTACATGGGCAGCGAAGCAAACTTCTAACACTACAAAAGTATTTACAGAGTTTTCCCAAACCTCTAACACTACAATAGTACACGCAGAGTTCTCGTAACTTTTAATACTACCGAGGCACTCGCAGATTTCTTAAAATTCTAACACTACAGAATTACTCGCACAGTTTTCTAAACTTCTAACACTATATAAGTATTTGCAGAGTTCTCAAACTCCTTATACTACAGAAGTACTCACAGACTTCTCATGGAACTCTGTCTATCGACCGGCCCCGTACGTAAGCTAAAACTTGGTGAAGCTGTGGGCAACATCTTGGACAGACACATTATATAACTAATACTTTTTCTCGAAAAGTCCTGCTTTTGATATGAACCAGCACACAAGCACCGAGCTGAGTTATGTATAGATTAGTCATACATTACATTTTACATGCTTTCACTAGTGACAAGTATAATTACAAACGGTCAGGCAGGTCTAGACGCACTCTTTCATTAAGAAACGGTACTTCCTACCTCTTGCTCTACTTCAGAATACTCCTTTATTCTCTCAACAGACACAGAAAACGTCTCAAGATCAGCTGCTGTTTTGGTGAGTACGGTCAGCTGGGACATAGTCTGTAAACATATACAGAGAGACAAATGGGCAAGACGTGAACGGACGGAGGCAAATTGGAAACATAGATCCGTCTTTGACAGAATGTAATTGATGCTTTAAAACGGTGAAACGAAGTGTTAGCTTTGGGGAGACCTATTGGAGAGTCTAATATATAGTTTTGGAAATATCAGTAGGAATTATAAATTTTGTCTCCAGTTCTGCCTTTACAAGGAGGTGAACATTAAAAATTAATAATAAATAATCTAATAATTAACATGTTTTGAGGTGGCCAGCTGGGACTGCTGAAAATTTCTACTTGAATACTTGCATCTAGGGCAAACACGATGGACAGGCCAGCTAGGCCTGCAGTTGTCGTGCCTCTCTGATGAACAGCAAATACACTCGCGAAAAAGACGATCAGAGAGCCGACTAGACAATGGAGGGTGACAGCGATCCAGCTAAAAATAAAGAAAAATGTGCATGTTATAATATAATAAAACAATCAGAAGATACTGGGATGTTACTATTAGGGCTACTTTTGTAAGGTATATGTTGACCACCAGATGTCGTTAAGAATAATGCGGGACTGGCAGTTCTCATTTTCGCCAGAAGTCAATACATGGGCATTTCAGTGTGTGCAAATCGCTTCACTTTATATGAGACACATATATCATAAATAATGTGCTTGGGCATGGACACAGACTATAACACTAGAGGTCGCCTATTGAGCGATTAGAAGCCCGACAAGAACAGGCACGTGACCCATGAGTCATCATCTTCATAACTAATAGGTGAGACCACCCCATACAAATAAAGACGTAAAAAGAATAAGCGGTAACAGAACAAGGGCAACATTTTATGGCGTCAGACTTGTTGGTAGATGTATGTCCATAAAAATGAAAGAGAAAACAATCAGAGAAACTAAGACTCATACCTCTGACAAACAAGGATGGGATACCACGCCATCTGGTGTTGATCTACTAATTTTTGGTTTCTTCTTAAGAAGTTTCCTTGCTTCCTGTACGCACGAATAGTGCTTGCTCCAGCAAGGGTTTCTCCAAAATGACTGTATATGGGCGATCTACGCGAGGATTCTATACGCGACAGCTGACGGGTCGATGTTATATAGAACCTCTGAAAATAAGATCAGAAATATGAGAGTGTCAGAACTAACGATAATATCATAAACGTGAAGAGTTATAAAGAATTAAAATTATATAGAACCTTAGAAAATAGGATATACATGACGAGTTTATATGTGTATAGAACCTCCGAAAATAAAGCAAACCTCATCAGTTTATATCATAAAAAACTCAGATAATAACCCAAATCTGATCGATTGAAATGACATAGAATCTCTTAAAATGGTTTAAACTTGACAGGTCCGTATTATACAAAAATTATTAAACAGATTCTGGAAAGAAAAGCATTTATTGGTATATTTGAAAATAAAAAATTCCTAGCCTTACTTGTATGATCATATATAATATAAATATTGGAATAAAGGCCGCCAGGAACATCGGTGTGCTGTATGCATTAATAATGACAATGCGCAGAATAGTGGCAGTGCCCATGCTGACGGATCTGACCAGGGTTGGTATGGTGGTGTCAACACGGTCCATGTCCATGGAGAAACGGTTCACAATCCGACCGACAGGGGTCGTATCGAAGAAGCTGGCAGGAGCATGGAGAACCCGCTGGAGAAGAATCTTGTGTATTCTCCTGCTCGCCCGTAATCCACCACCCATAATACCCGCATTCACCACACTCACTCCAATAACTAAACGACATTAAGAAATGATGCTGATTTAATCAGAGCTGAAGATACCTTCTCTTAAATCAAAATCGTATGATATTCTTAGCGTTCGGTTAATTTATACTCGTGGCAGAATATTTTTGTTGCATTTATGATTGAAGCAAAATTTACTGGTATAACATTAAAATGGGTTATTTATATTAATGAATAAATATTAATACCTTTATTTTAAAGTTTAAGTAAAATTTATCGATGTTTTTAGATTCAGTAATTTTTTCTTCGAAATATAATATTACATTACCGCAGTGTAGGTGAAAATATGAAATATCAATTTGTTTAAATATATTGCTTGTCGTACCATAAGCAATCCCTAGGCCTCCGTAGACACCCAGCCGAAAATTTACAAGATCACGGGCCTCCGTTACATTTACAGGTATGACGTCATCACTCCATTTGCTAAGCCATATATTCTGGGCGACTGCCATAGTTGTGTACCACACCAATGCGATCACGCTGATCAAAACCATGGTAATACCATTAGCCCGCACGTAGGTTCCAGCAACTTTCAAACTGATCTACAGTTACATGAAAAGTAAAACCTTTTCAGGATTCCTCTCGTATATTGTTAAAAAAGGAAACACTGAAGAAAAGAAGGAGATGCTATGAGAAATATATAAAGGAAACCTCAGTATAATATGGATACATCGGTGTCAGCTGAAAAAAAATAGAATTAAAAAAAAAATGAAACTTTTTTTATATAAAAGGTGTAGGAGTCGCCAGAAAAAAATCATTTAAGTGAAAAGAAGCAGAATCAGTTATAAGGGAATGTGCTTCGGAAATTTATACATGATATGTACATTTATGAGCTTCATTGATAACTGAAACTGGCCGGGTTTGAGTGATGTTCGTCAAATTGAAAAGAAGGAACCATTTAGACCATAACGTGTTTACCCTTCCGGTGCCTTCTTTCTCCTTTTCTATAATCTTTGTTCCCTCCTTATTCTTCTCCTTCTTCTTACTCTCCTTTTGATGGACTATTGATGACTCTCTTCTTCTACAAGTGGAACATATTTCCTCAAACTATAATAAATGATCCGTAGCCAGAATAAAAATTAAATTAAATTCAATTTACAATTTAATGTTTTAACACAAACCAATGTATCCTAATAAGAATTACATTATTCTTGTTGTACTTGGGTATATCTATTTTTTAACTTCCTTTCACATTCGAATTAAATAATGTATAAAAAACTTAAACTGTTTTTTTTTATAGACAGTATGATCCGCAACTGTTTTTATGTTTGAATTAAATTTAACCACACATTAAGAATTTCCTATCAAAAAGGCTTAAATTAACAAATAGTCAACATTTATTTCATATAATTCATTTAAAGGCTTTAATCCCTAGAAAATGCACTTGTCGCTGTTACATTCTACAACATACAGACTACATATACTTTGCGGTAACAATGGAGGAATTGCTTGGGAGAAAGTGCTTACCTGACAGCTATATCCGGTTCATCCTTTGATTCTTCAACACTGACTGACCTGTTAACTTTGAAATCTTCTTGGTTCTCAGCCATGTCTGAATGATTATATATATCACTGACTGCTACTAGCTTTAATCCGTAACAGAGGGGGTAATGATAGTGCTACTCACAATCAGTCAATAATTATAATTATTATTTTACTAACATTGCTGAAGTTATAATAATAATAATAATAATAATAATAATAATAATAAATTTTCCTCTTATTATTATTCAAATTATTATTGTTAATATTTTTATTGTCGTTATTTATAAACTTGTGTAATTAATTCAAATTTACTCTCTTGACATGTTTTTAGAAATTGGTCTGATACAGGGAAATATAAGTTTAATAGTTCGGAACCAGGTAGCATTTCCTTGTGGATTTAAAACTGTTACTATCAGCTTCAAGGCCAAAGTTCATATATAAAGCTCAGATTCATATTGTCTAAGGGACTTGCAGCACAAGCACGTGTAAGGTCGCTTCTAATTAAGTGCTACGTTGTCCCGCCGATCAAGCTGATTAGAAATGATCATTATCCCTTAAATCCGACTTTTAACCCTCCCATATATAAATTTAACGATCGATTCTTAGCTGGACGGAAAAATATCAATAGGATCGGTATCTGTGAGGGAGCTGACAGTTTGAAAATCGGCAGAAAAAATCTTTGAAAATATCAACGATTTTCTGTCCGATTTGTATCCGACCGAAAAAAATCGGTAGATTCGATGACGGAATCCTTAAAACGATCGATTTTTCAGCTAGGTGTTTCTAATTCATAATTCATGACAAAAATGGCAATCAAGGAGAGGAAACCAGAAGTGACCAAAATGGACGGAAAATCTTGTGATGTCCCACCGGCCGACAAAACATCAATATTTAATAAAAAAAAATGAAGGCCGGCTTTTTAACAGAGTTAAAAAAGATGATAATCCAATAACTTCATACGCTCTATACAATTTTACCATCGTCATCGTTTTCATCGTGTCCGCTTGTGTAGTTACGAAGGAATTCAGCAAAGGGTCCGTTTTGTTCCAATAGTTCCTGGTAGGTGCCGCTCTCAGCAATACGCCCATTATTCAAAACCAAGACGTTGTCCATCTCGGGGAGGTATGTCACACTGTGGGTTACCAACACCCGGGTCTGCAGAGTATAATGTCCGGGGTTTTGACATTAAACCCGATATAATTATATAATTTTCAACTTGATAGAGTTTGAATGAATGAACAATGCATGTATGAAATGAAAAATATTATACAGGTCTTTTTAGTATATGCCCAGGATAACTATACATTAAATATATATATATATATATATTGAGACAGAAAGACATGATATGTAGTTCATATAATGCATACATTCCTTCATATATAAATAATTTTAAAGGAATATAACTTTTGTAGTTTATATTTAAATGTACCCTAGAACATTTACTTGATGTGAATGGGTTTCTACTTACATCATCTCTGCTGTTACCTTCTTCTTCATACCGTATTCTGAATTCTGCACCTCTGCCGTTAACAGTAGTTAACGTAACACAGAAGTTTCTAAAATCGTAATATGGCTACTCACGTTTCAAAGACTGACGACAAATATATACAGACTTTTTTTATAAACTATCAAGGCTCTCCACACAAATACCAGGCTGACAAATTGACTGCATTGGCCATACCTTGCCTTTTAAGATTCCATTTGGACCGATGACATTGTTAAACAGATGTTTGGCTATATTTGCGTCAACTGCACTCAATACGTCATCAAGCAGATATACATCAGCGTCCTGGTACACCGCCCGGGCCAGGTTCACTCGCTGTTTCTGTCCTCCGCTCAGGTTGACTCCCTTTGAAAAATATTCAGCAATTTGAAAGAGGTATTTTAAAAACTTAATTGAATATTTTAAAGTAAAATATAAAGAAAATCAGAGTAATTTAAAGAGAACATAGTAAAGGTTAGAAACATATGATGAATGAAACGGGGGAAATAGATGAGAAGTTTCGTCATGGTGACGTCATTTATTACTCATCCACAGAAGACTGATGGTAACATTAAGCATGTTGCTTTAGTATAGGGAAGATTATGTTTGAAACATACACAGCAAAGCCAATTCTTTTCTGCCTCCGCTTCGATTGGTTTCTTTTTTTATTTTTAATATCCTGGTTGATTGGGATATATTGGGATTTTGCCAGTAGACAGGAAGATTACGACAGTGTGTATCAAGTCTTGAGGTTTTACAGAATTATGAACAGGAAAGAGTTTATTCAAATTCCATGATACCTTTGTGAATTTTTTTGAAGGGATGATAAATGTCGACCCATTAGCAACATCACTGAGTATTTGATGCTAATTCATATAAAGAAAGTGATCTGCTAACACCAAGAACAAGTATTCAATAGAACATTTATTTTTTATAAATTTTGAAAACAAATGAAAAGTTTATAACTTTAATAAGGTTTTTGTGTGACAATAAGCACCTTTTCGCCTATTTCAGTGGCGTCCCCTGACGGCAGTATTTCAAGATCCAGGGTTAGAGCGCATGCGTCTAAAACCTGTTCGTATCTGGATGTCAGTAAGTCTTGTCCAAACAGGATGTTGTCCTTCAGTGTCATGTTCTGTATCCACGCCTGCTGAGGCACATACGCCACCGAACCCTACACCACAGCAATGTAAGTTTAATTCGCCTTTCGATGAGATTGCATGATTGCAAATGCATGATGTTCACATAAATGCAAGTACTTAGCATCATTTATTAGACGATATTATATCATACATTTGAACAGTGAAATATGTTAGCACCACTACATTAATTCTATTTTAATTTGCAGGGAGTATTGTATTCCAATACAGTCTAAGAGGCTATTTTTGAGAATGTTATGTCCGCAATATGAATTCATAATAAACAGTCTATGATATATGTTGCTTCGGAATCCACAAGTGTGCTACTCATTGATGTAGAGCGAATCGGAATAAAGGGTCTTTGGACGATCAATGGTGCAAAAAAAAAATTATAACAGTCTAAATTAAGTCCCGGGGATATATATAATGCGAAAGAACGATTTCGGTATGTTCTCTATTCCTTTGTATTCATATGTTACTTTACCTGTTTGCTAACCATCCCTTTGATCCGTTTTAGCTCTCCTAGCATGGAATTCAGTATAGAGCTCTTCCCGCACCCTACCTGGCCGACAATGGCCACGAGTTTGCCCTGCTCGATCCTTAGATTGATGCTGTTAAATATCAAAATTAGTATGATTAAGACCAATCATATAAGGTTCATCGTTATTCAGATCGATCTGTGCATGATATGATTTTCCTTGCTTTATCAATATTAAAAGTATATGAATTTCCATCGCTATATCATAAACAGTAATGTGATGTGGAAATGGAGCTAGCTTACGATTGTTATGTTTAAATCTGTGGCAATTTCTGAAGCCAATATCTAACATAGAATGTATGAGTACTACATCGTATATATATATATATATATATATATATATATATATATATACATATATATATACATATATATATATATATATATATATATATATATATATATATATACGATGTGGTACTCATACATTCCATGTTCAATATACATATATCGCCAAACTCTAGAATTCAAATTTTCACCGGTGTATACTTACTCTCTCAGAACAGGATTCTGGTCATCGTCCCAGGTAAATTCACCATCTTCAATCCGTATTGAGTCTCCTGTGTAAATAAAGGCATTGATATATATAATTATAACAATTTTTAATAACCATTTCCATTGTATCATAATGCGAATCGGTGTATTAAAATTCTCCTGTAAATGGCCCTTAACATCCATTTCTCGACTCACTTTGACACAATAGTATAGTATGAATTTATTCAAAAATACACAGTATAATACTTCTAACGTATTATAGATTTGATGTCTTATAAAGCTAGGTACTTAATTACAAAGAAAAAAGTTAAGGCTACCAATAAGAGACGAATTCTGAGGTAGGCCTACTCATTCCATGATCAAGATTATGTCAAATGTAAATGGCAATGATGTTTTTGGGCAATAAATCGATTACACCCATAAGATGTTTCATGATATATACCTATATTATATAGGTGTCAATTTGTAAAACATCCACATCAACATAAGGCCCAACAACAAACATGAATTTTTAAACCGAAAATATGCTGTGAGCGAGTGAATTTTATTTTTATTAATATTCCAGTCGAGAAACATTAGGCGGAACTTTTCAAGCTTACCAGATAAATTCGCTTTAGTTCTTGAAATGGTTCATATAATCAACACATATTGAATCAAATTTCTATTTACATTTAACAAAATATATAGGTAACCGATGCATTAACACATAACAGCAACTTTACCGGAGACCTAGGTCTATTTTCTAAGGAAAAAAAATCCACGAAAAACAAGGCCGGCGAATCCTAGAACATCTAATTTATTTGTCTGGCATAAGAGGTATTTCCGGAAATAACACATCAACACCCATACGAGATTATTTTACGAGATTATATGGGAAAGACATACAATATATGTGTGTATGAGATACCCAAACTCAAAGAGGTGATCATTTCTAAGATAACCAAACCCAGATGAGATGACATAGATACCCATGAGATAATCCTCTTGCACCGCATCTTCTTCCAGCTCCTCGCTGCTAAGCATCTTACTTATGCGTTTGATAGAAACCAATGCCTAAAAACATAATATTGCTTCGGAAAAAAATAACATTTGGCTTACCCTTTGAAATAGACCTATTTTAATTTTCTAAATGCGCCCGTGATATATGATCAGTTTTATGCACTCTATTATTAATATTTATACAAGGCTTTTTGCGTTTAGATGCTATATTTATTTATGTGGATTACAGCTTCAATGGGAGCACCAACAGAATATTAAATTATAGATTAACCGTTTATCGACTAAATGATTATTTTTCTATAAAAAAAAATTGAATATTTCAATTGAGATTCAGAATGATCGTTATCTATGATGAGAACGTAAGCCTAAGCATAAAAAATCAAATCTTATGCGTAAGTTAATATTTAGGTATTGTCACCTGCGCTCCCTGAGAAAGAATGACTGGTAACACCCCAAGGCAGAAGTTGAGGAGTTTTATTATGCTGAGCGACACAAACGCTTTGTTTGGCGTGAGTGAATGTGTTCCGGATGTGAACAAATAGATAGTGAAGAGAACCACTGTCACCTGCGAGTAAAAAGGATTTTATTCTCGTTTCATTTACAAAATAAAAATTATTATCACAGCCAGTACAGGCAGGACATTATTGTTAATCAAGACCAGAAAATTAAAGATGTCATGAAAAATGGAATAAGACACCGTCTCGCCTCTCAACCAATTATCCACTCAGCATATCCTGCTAAGCCTGTCTACATCGTAAAAGCAAGCGGTGTTAATATAGCAGCCTTACAAAGAATTTCACCAAGAGGGTCTGAGCAAAGGTCAGGATGATAAGGAAATGGAGGTGGACTTTGGTTCTTATGTTTCAGAATATAATATTCGAGTTTATACAGAAACACCTTAAGTGGCGGATCCAGGATTAAGGAAAAGCAGGGGTCTAACCCGCTGAAAGGATATATATTTATATATATATATATATATATATATATATATATATATATATATATATATATATATCAAGTGCCATCAACTAAAGATAAAAGGGTGGGATTTTACATAGATGATCTTTGAATTAAAGTTGACATACATACCAAGGATGAAGCGGATAGCCAGAGACCCATTATCACAATCAAGACAGCATTTTTCTTCCAGATTGTCTTCAGTTCTTTCTCACGAATGGCGCCAACTTTATCAAAGAACGATTGTTCCCAAGCGTAAAACTTAAAAACCTGAACGAGATTAAGAACGATATATGCTTTTAAGTTGCGGAAAAATGATTGTAAGAAAGTGAAGAGGTCTTTCGAAATAGATTCATGCACACGGATTTCAGGAAGCCTTAAATGGGTATTGTTTAAAATTAAATGAATTAAATCAAGGATCATAAATAAAGCCAAAACTCAAATATTTCTTTTCAGGTTATATCAATAATTATAATTAGGGCCCCGCTTGAGTAAGCGGATGCCCTATATATTGTAATCACCCCGTCCGTCTGTTTGTGATTCCGTGCGTCCAAAAAAATCGTTCCCGGATGATAACTCTAGTTTAGTTGGATAAATGGATCTCAAACTTGACTTAATTATATATGACCCACCACTAAAGCAAGAACCCTATTGATTTTGGTATCAGAAGATCAAAGGTCAAGGAAGCAGGACCCACATCTTTAAAAAGTTTGTGGATGCATTTTAAGCCGAACTTTTCATCCAAGACCTTCCATCTTGCACATATAGCTCACCTATCATAAGGCAAAGATTCCTACCGATTTTGAATTCATAAGCCAAAGGTCAAGGTCACAGTTGCCATCTGTCCTCAAATGTGTTTCCGAATGATAACTCAAATTTGAATAGAGATATAGATTTCAAATTTGATTTATTAATGGCCCACCACTAATGTAAGAACCCATTTGCTTTCGGAGTCACAATGTTACAAGTAAAGATCCCAGGACCCATATCTTTAAAAAGGGCGACGAGATATTGTAAAGGTTTTATCAAAAATCTTCCACTTTTGAAATACCTAACAATAGGGGAAGAACCATATTGATTTCGACAACACAAGTTCAAAGATCAAGGTCACACTTACAGTTTAATACGTCAGATGTAATTATGCCACTGTTGCTTGGGATGATCGACTCCTACACCCTCTTACAAGGCTATCACTGATTCAAACCTTAACATCTTGGTTCAGATGTTTCAATACTGTTTTGAGTCTGTTTCCTCTATCTCTGCATGTGTTAAGGCCTTTATTATATCTTTCCTAGCATCACTCAGCCCACACTAGAAGTCTATGGGCCTTTTGCGGGACCCTTCCTGACCTGTCAGAATTCCAGTTTTGTTGGGAAATATAATAACTATATCATGTAATGGAATTTACACGGCTGATTTAAAAATGCTGTACATGTTACGTAATGGAGAGTAAGAGCTTATGTCCCTGTGACAAACAGATCTGGGGATTTTCTAAATGTGTTCTTTTATCCGTTTACTTGCCTTGATCCCATTGAGGATCTCATGTATAAACTTGATCCTGCGATCCTTGTGTACCATTTGTTGTCTCTAGAACAAGAAAAGTATCGATAGATTATTATTTGCAACATATATATTTGCGAAGCTAGTCCAATGCAATCTTTCACACATATGTAATGCAAATATAATATTGTATTGCACCATATTATCTAAAGCACCAAAGGGTGACCGCAGATAAGCAACTTAGGGGTCTGAGATATATCACATGTAATTGATTCACACATCAATTTGAATACTTACCTATGCTTTTCTATATGTGCACTAAATATAGGTCCATACATACCTGGAATTTCATCATTAACCGGGCGGGTCCTACAGCGTTAATCACCGCTAGTATACAGAGAAGTGCCAGTCCTGCGAGTGAAGCTGGTCCGACCTGCTGCCACAGCAAGTATATAGACACAGCAACAAGGATGGGGGTCGTCCATATCAGGTGAAAGTTGGCTACTATGTTATAGATACTCTGAGAATCCACCGACATCAAGTTCACGATTTTTCCTATCTCCATGTCCTTGCGAGCACGGTTAGACAGCTTCAGAGACTAAAAGAAATAACAGTTTAATTAATCTTTGATTAAAAACCTTATATGTTCACCGGACTTTTTACCAATAGATATGATGATTTTTTTAAACACTGGCCGAGACACAACAAGTGAAATTTTGCAAGTTTGTCAGAAAAAGTTCAATAATTGCTTCAGTTCTTGAAAATGGCACCTTTTAAGGAACAAGTGCGCGAATTAGGAATAAGTTTACTATTTCCACACTCGTGTACAGGGGAAAGTGAACGGTTTCAGTACTATATTTTGGCAGGTACCCTTTTATTTCAAAAGATGACGCCATTTAACGTGTTAATTCATCATGCTTTGTACGTTATTAGGTTCCTTTAACCCTTCACTTGACATGCTCTGTGTGAAATTGTTTCATCATCACGGGTGTTAACATCAGCGTATGGGTGTGCTACAACAGTCATTATAAGGATAACTCAATCACATTAACTAAGGCCAAACTTTTTTAATATTTTATTTGGGGGGGGGGGGGGAGCTGACAGCAGGAAGACGGAAGAGAACAATAAAAATATTCTAACCGTAATCCGATTAAGGTTTTTGCTTAATGGTCATGCATTTAAGTCATAAATATACGAGCATTTGTCAGTGGCGACTTTTAAACAAGGAACCCATGAGTCTCAAGTCTCAGCTTAAATCTCACTATATTTACTGTGTATAGATAAAATCTCTTTGTATATAGTCACTGAAATGAAAAAAAAATACCTTTCTGTAAACTGCAGCGATGATAGTCGCACGAATCCTCATGCCAGCTACGTAGCCAAACATTAAACTGTTGTTCTTGGCCAAGGCTCCAACCAGCTGTAGCAGGGTCATCACCACGGCCAAGGAATATCCTTTCCACTGATAAGGGTCAGCGCTTCTCATAAAATGTATCAGCTGACTACAAGTGCAAAATACAGTAGAACCCCAATTGGAAGAAGGGTTTAGGAAAATCTCTGTTACGGATAAACGAGGTCGGTCATTTAAACGTTTTACTGATGCTAGCCTAGGCACATAAGTATATTTAAGTTAGTATACGCATCAGTAACGTTATTTCGAAGACCAGAAACTCACCTGGACCAATTCCAACAATATAATTTTAATTCTGTTTTCGAGAATGTTTACGAATGTGTCCTCTTGAAAACATAAATTCCTTCATTTACAGCCAAAACATATTAGGAACATTAACAGTAAAACCTCGAAATTACGTCCACCAAAGGGACCTCGAAAAAGTGGTCGTCAAGGTCATTTTTTTCAAGTGGTCGTCTAAACGAGGTTTGAACAGCAAGGATCTAACAATATTCTATATGTTGCTAATTATAAGTGCCCTATGACAGCCGAAACGCTGGTCTTTATTCATTAGAATATGTTATCCAACTACCTCTACATGATAACACACGATTACAAACTTGTAAAATGACTTAATCAAGGGTTATCAACAGGAATATTATGTTTTTTTATTTATGTTTTTTTTTACGTATGTCCACGCTCAGTCTGTTCAAATGTCTAACCTTTCTGCTTGTTAAACCTCTCTAAATATATGCCTAAGGAAAATTCTTTTGAAATACTTTGTTATTGATATGCTTTGTGTCTGCTATGGATTATTTTATAAAGGCGGATAGGTAAAGCATCAGCAAATAATGTCTTTGTGCATGAACACACAAGAAAGTGTGTGACATACGTCACTTTATGATTTTGTTAAACCATCCATCCAAACTGTTCCCCTTATATAAAAATGTTCCTTCGCAAACTATCTTCAGTCCTCTTAATCAAATGAAAAAAAAATGTCAAGGCCATTGGTAACTGGGCCGAATTTGGAGAACCTTCAAGTTTCCGTAAAATAACCCTCTACATGTTAGAAACAGAATCATGCAATTACCATTTGCACTTAGTCCGCACTGGGAACCGTTATTGATTCTACCTAAGTCCTTTTTTTTAATGCTTGAGTGTATATGGAGTTCATTTAAAGCCTGAGAAGTATGAAATGTTTCTCAAAAACAGAAATCAAGTTTTTATAAATTCTGAAACCTACTTGAGTATAACTGGTGTTAACAACTGGCATGTCATGCTTATAAACTGAAGTAAACATCCTCCAATAATGGGTCCTTTGACAGTCTTGACAAGTGCCAAGACAAACCTCATTCTGAAGAAAAATACGAGACAGCATATAGCAATTAATGTTATGCACTTATTGGTTATGCAGCCATTCTATGCACAGTCGTACAGCATATCTCTTCCCTTGAAGTACATTTTACGAGTTCTTTTGACATTCCTAAAGAAATGAAAGAAAATATGGATACTTTTACTACATAATTATTTTTCAACCAATGAATAGTGGACAGATGTTCTGCATTTGGATTATATGTTTTAATGTATTTAAAAGTACGCATACATCATCCATGTGGAATGGACCTACGTATTCAATTCCTTCGTCAAGCTTCTGTAAAAGGTGGCAGTAACCGACTGGCATTTGTCGTCTGCTCGGAGTTGATAAACATCGTCAAATGTTAAGGAACGACGGTTTCCAGACCAGATTAATCTGTTTGAAAAGAATTGTTCTCTGAATATATTGACATAATTTGTCTGTTACTACAACTGCTTCAAATTACAGAAACATATAATAAACATATTTTTAACTGCTGCTAAATTAATGATATATGATTCACCACTTTGTAATATCCAGTCGGAGAGATTATCATACATGTTTAAATGTGTCTAATTATAATAAGTACTACTTTTAAAATAGAACATTTGTTAATTCTAGTGAATTATGTAGTCTATGCAGTTCCCGTTCTTATAACATTTTGATTTGTAAAAAGTTCGACCTTGCCATTCTACTAAATTCATGCAAATGAACCAAAACAAAATACTCTACTTTCTCTATCCGATTAAGCAATATTGTCGACACAAAACCCCCGAGAGCTTCTCGCTGAATCATATATTTTCAGGATGAGACTGCATTATCCCCATGCAGGCAATGTTAATGATGGTTATATTTACCTGTTCCCAGGCTCTGTATATTAGCATATATTGTATCATCACAAGAAATGTTCAACTCTTTAGCAAGCTAACCCTGGTACATTAAAATTAGACAGTTTTAACTATTAACTCACTTCGTTATCCAAAAGAAGGAGATGCTAGAGAGGAACGAAGCTTTCTCTCCTGGACAGGGTGTCTGGATATAAATTGAAATAACACATCGAATGGTAATCTGGGACAGACGACAGGAAAAAAAATCAAACATAAATGACATAACTAATGTAACCTGGTAATGCGAATGGTACTTTGTCAATTCCAAAATATATTACAATTTGTAAAAGAAATGAAAGAAAGTGTGTAAATAAATGGCATGATAAAAATCCATTTTCTTCTTCCATACAATTTTTTTTCTCAGTAAAACAGACGACTACATTATTATATTTTTACCATTATAATCATTTTTATCTAATTTCTTTCATAAAAGGTTTAATTTTACATACGTGTATAGACTTTTCAGAGTCATCCGACATTTTCAAAGAAATGTGCGTATCTTCCTGTTTTGAGTGTTGCCTCTTCTTGACGCCATGGTCGCTCAGTAAACTTAGAACCAGTTGTAATACAGTGACAGAGAAGGCGGCGCAAACCAAACCAAATACAAGGCCCTGGCGACAGAAAATATATAACTGTCGGGGGAAAGGATGTCATTTTGTTTTCTGTTTATTACATTATAAATTATTACATTTTATGATTTATAGATTTATGTATAATTTGATAGGGAGCAACAAGTAGGTATAGCATCAGAACAAAATACTCTACTCCTGTGTATTTGAGAGGGTTGAATATGAAAGTTAAACAACATTCTAGATATAAGGATAGCCAAGGATGCTGCCCTGACAAATCTATAACCATTTATCACCAGCAGGGTTGTTGATTTTTTTTAATTAAGAAAGTTTAAATAAGAGATTTAAATCGACATGATTTAATCAAACAACCCTGATCACTAGGGCTGTGTTAAGTCTACAGTTGCCCCAGGATATGTCGAAGTGGGGTCTTTATATATGTTAAAGTGTGTCTATATATTTGTATATTTATAATGTATGATACGTTACCTGCCCTCGCCCCTGGATGACGTCAGATCGAATTGTGACGATGCCAACTGCCACCATCAAGAGCCAAAACAGAAAAAGCACCCCGGACGAGTGGACGGCCCGCGTGTACTCCACGAACGACAAGGACACAGCAGTAATCTTAAATGTACATCGATTATTGCCAATATATCGAAATAGTAAGTATATATATATATGTGTGTGTGTGTGTGTGTGTGTGTAATATACTTAATCGTTGCACATGATTTCATAATGAATTATAAAGGAAATTAATAGTATAATAGTGAGATACAACCTATACTTTTCTATCACATTTTTAAATGAGATTTTCAACGCCTTATCGATTTCTAAGACAGGAAAATATAAGACAATTACCGGTAAGTCATGCGGAGAGGTTATAAACGTACGTATTCTCATTATAAACATTTATATGCAACTGTTTAACAAATCAAATTCAAACGCAATAAAGATTTTCCAATGCAAATGCACTTACAAATAAAATTGCTATTGGTTATGGTTATTTACTCAGATAACACCTAAGAGGTGGATTTTCTTTTGAAAATCATGTGTTGTCAGGTATGTAAATATGAATACAGTGTTTAAGCTCACACTTGCAAACCCTTATATAGACCTTCACACAGACACCGACCCACACCCACACCCACACACATAATATATATACATATATATATATTTATATAAATATTTGTCTGTGTATGTATATGTTTATGTATGTATAAAACACATTTTCACTGAAGTTAGACTCACATAAACGAGTATTAACACTGTTGGAGCCAGGTAGGTTGATACCGGCCAGCTATTGTCCTTCTTTGTCACAATATGAAAAACCAGATCGGCAGCAGCCAGGAGTATGAGCAGAAATCCTGAACACTGAATGGAAACAAAACCATGTTGAATATGACTATTGTTTTCTGGTAAATCTGTATTTACAGATAATACCAAGCTGCATGTTTTTATGCGGCATTAGTTCACCTACCAGTTTGAGTAGACTCATTGGTTCACCTACCAGTTTAAATAGACTCATTAGTGTACCTACCAGTTTGAATAGACTCATTAGCTTACCTACAAGTTTGAGTAGACTCATTAGTACACCTACCAGTTTGAGTAGACTCATTAGTTCACCTCCGGTTTGCGGAGAGTCATTAGTTCACCTACCAGATAGAACAGACTCATAAGTTCACCTACCAGTTTGAGCAGGGTGACCCATGACCTGTGTTTGAAACCAAGTCTGTTTCTTTTGGGTCTTGATAGAAGGTATGTGAGATAAAACGGGAAGGCCAGCCACAAGTAAAAGCAAGGAACCCACAACAGCGCCGTCTGCTGGAAACACGTGGTAAGGTCAGGAGTAGATGTGTTCAGTGTTAACTCGTCATCCTGGAAATTAAGGAAAATTGCTTCCAGTTTTATAGCCATACACTCATATAAAAAGTATAGTTAAATATAGAGCTATTCAACACAGCCTTTGGCAAATAAAATGTTAATCGGGTAATATTTTGATCAGGAATCACTTCAAAAGAACACATATCCTAAATCAATAAAGAACAAGAGAACAAAATGTTTTCAACACTACGTGTGTTTATAAGTTGTGTGCAAGAAATCTTCAAAAGCAATACTTGAGTCATCTAATTATTTGGTACAGATATTGATGACAGGTGCGTGAATAAGCGTGCATACATCATAACTTGTATTTTAAGCAGATTCCTGTGAGTCAAGGTAAATGACGTCATGATACATTTATTAAAGTATTGATCTACACGTCAGTGGCAGGAGCATCAAATTTTAATACTGACAAATATGGAAACACTTAAAAGGGAACGGTAAGGTTTTTATTTCTCGCAGTTCTAAATATATATACAGATATGATCGGATTTAGATATTTATGGACGGGTTAGGGTTACACCAAGGGGAGATCCTGAAATTTTCGTGGTAGTTTTGGTCATTAAATTTTCCTTTTTATTTAATTCACTGTTTATACTGTTCTGAGATAGGGTGATTTCTTTGCCAAGGCCGATGGCCAGGGGCATTCACAGGTATTAGGGACTTTGTTCTAGAGCTGGATTAGTTTGATAAGAGTCCCGGTAGATGTATGTGTAGGCTCAGACTACGGTTCTAGTTGATAGCTATCTCCTTTCGAGTACATGTAATATACGCCAAAGCTGCGATACGAATAATGTGTTATAAATTATCTTGTCGTAACAAGAGCTTGATCATGCCCAACACCGTGAAATATACGATCATTCCATACTCAAGAACCGTGCGTCCTCTTTAACCTTCAGCACTACACACTCCCATGTCACAATTAAAAGCAGGGCTTTCACCGTGGGACTTGATACAACATCCACGGTGTCATGATATACTGTCGGATATCGCTGCGCGAGAGAAGCTCCACGACAAATTTATCAAAGTGGTATCAGAGTATATCAAAACTGCATCAAATCTAGATTAAGTAATCTTAGCAAACCGTAACTTTTGGTCATATTCTGAACTTGTTGACGCGTCGTGGTATTAATAGATATACATTCCTTACCAGTAATGGTATTGTTCAGATACTAAGTAGCTGCAATAATGCACTATAAAAATATATATGTAACTAATCCGATCTCTTTGGAAGTAAAACATCACGCATTATAACAAGTCTTTGCACTAAAATCTGTATCATTGATACAGTTATCAGCTTTCAAATGAACGGTCGAATCTTTGTGGATAGAATGTTAAAAAAGTGGTTCCTGTAAGTTTTGTAAACATATCTTGATAACTGCACCAGCTATTTAATGTAGCTCCTACACAGAGACAAACCTGGACAATCCATGCCACGTGAACCAATAACGTGACCAACACCATCGCTTTCCCACTCATAATATACATGAGCACGTCTCTTTCGCCGTTCACTTTTAAACCAAGCATTAAATATACATACCCAAAAAACCCCAGTTCGCTCAGATGCGTTAGCTGTACCTGGGCTACCACAAACGTCGGCCCAAAAGTACACTCGGGCCATGTCGTTCCACCGGCAGGCTGGGTCCAGGAGGGAAAAGTACAGGCGTCCGAAGTTATAATTCCCTCAAAGTGTTTAGAGAAACGAATATCAGCTGTAAAGCCCCTTTCACACATTCACGGATAGCAACATGGATCATCCCGGACTATGATCCGTGGTGTTCCGTTTACAACGGCCCGATTTCGTTAATTTATTTTAATGGGGCTTTCACACATTCACGGCTAACAACACGGACCATCCTGGACTTTAATCCGTTGGATACGGGGAGCCCTCCCGCTGAGACGAAGTCCGCTGAGACGAACCCGAAAATCGACGACCCGTTCAGACGACTGGGGCTTCAGACGAATAGCTTTATACAGGAACCCCAAGCCAGCGGTTTCCCGGTACTGGTGCTAACTAATCCAAATCGTCGTTCAAACGGAACAACTTTCATACTTGGTTTACATTAAATATATAAATATATATATATATATATATATATATATATATATATATATATATATATATATTATTTTTCTAAATAAATAACTCCACTTGTTTGATTTTAACTGTTGTTAAAAAATAGCTCGACACAGAAATCCATAGAATGACGCGTGTCGGGTATGTTAAAAAATTAACTCCGATAATGTTATTTTTTTAATTTTTGTGGGTTTTCCAGTGAAAAGGCATAAGAAAACTAAACGGGCGTGTCAGATGGAAATCACATTTGCAGGAAAAATGTAATCATGGAAACAAATTTAACGGCGCAATTTTTTGGCCGTTTCGGACATCTCCTCGACAAGGGAGCTATCTGTGGTTTTCGGTATTCCACTTACCCCGTGTATATATGAAGCCAAAAAATGTTAAATTGTTATTAAATGAAACTATAATATCAGTATATATATTATATATGATCACAAAATATGATTTGGAAGAGGAGGTAGGCAAAGGGTGGTTTTGTGAGGTAATATAAGCTCTATTATGAGTTGATCGTGTTTAACTCAAGATATGTAAGATTTTGATAATATCCTTGGAGACAGGGAAGAGGATTGATGTCATTAATATTATTTACATTTGGAAATGGTGTGCCATTATCACATAGGTTTCGACTTGGCCATAAAACTTTACCTACATTGCAGCAGAATTATTTGAAAAGTTAAACTATTTATTTAAAATTAATAACAAATATTGTGTCAAATATAATTTAAATTAAAAATAATAAGTTTCATGTTTTTTTTTCATCAAAGATTTTTTAATAATATGATTGAAATAAATGATTATTAAAATGATATTATGGAATATATTCATGAATGCATTTGTATTCAAATACTTTCATTTTTACCTGTTTTCCTATACTTATACATGAAGTAATGGAGTACATATTCATATCTGAATTCAAATACATTTGCAAAATACAGCACCATGTCTGGTATTTGTTTAGTTTCAGCCTAACAAAGTTCTTGAGAATCCAGAATAAACAAATATCACAAATTTGAATAATGATCATAAGTACCTGGTTTTATGAATTTTATTTATATTCAAAAATAAAAACTATAATATTCACTTTGGACTACCTTCACATCAATCTACACTAGACATAGCAAGAGTCTTATGACAAACAATAACAATACAGAAATCTTAATGAGAACTTGTCTTAGATCTGATTTTTTATCATATTCAATTTTTTTATTAAAAAAATGATCGGAAAAAAATTAAAGTATCTCAGCTATGAAACCATTATATGTGTAAAAAATAACCCAAGGATGAGAATACCCTATAAATTATACAAGGAGAAAACTAGAGATGGGCAAGTTTAATTTTATTAACTGAAATATAGGAACCAGTAATATAAATTTCGATTTTTTACATAGTCTTGTTACAGATGTTACAGCACGTGTCTGAATGTCATAACATTCAGTTATGTTAAACATATTGACATCTTTAATCAGTACTTGTCCAAGTAAAATTTAAAAGTTTTGACATATCTTAGTTTTTTTTTTTAAATTTGAAATAAGTATAAATTAACAAGCTGAAACACTTGGAAAAGACCTGGGAATTTAGATTTATATTATCAACTGCATCTTTGTCAATCATTAATTTCCTTCATATAATCCCTAATAGTATAGAACAATATAATTTAATTATATTTTTTTTTCATTATTAAAATTGAAAAAAAATACCATAGGTGACTCAATGGTGTAACTTGGAATACATTTTCATCTATCTATACTAAATCCATAAAACATCAGTAACTGCATAGTAATTCCCTGTTAGTGTTACTCATCAACTGTCAAATTCCTTTTCTATTGATTATTTTTAAAGTTGTTATTATAGACCTATAAAAATTTATTTATTCATTGTTTATTGTTATGCCGTTGGTCTAAACAACTAATAGATGAGCTGATTAGCTGTGGCCAGCAATAAGCTGCCCAGCTGCAAGTATATGCCCCGCGTCAAGCTTGCATAATTGGCTGAAGATCAACTTGAGGACATACAGGTGACTGAATAGGGGCTGGGTAGAGCCTGGGTCTGACATGGTCTCATAAAAACTTAAATAAAAGCTACTGTTTTTGGCCAATTTCTTTCAACTTTCAAAACTAACAAGCTGAAATCCTTTTTTTCTGCATGATATGAAAATTATATCAACAGTGCTTACAGGAAACAAACATGCCATGATCAAAGTTAGGCAAAATTTCAGGTACTGATTTTATATTTATGCTTATAACTTATAAAATTTGAAAAATTGAGAACTAATTTTGGGTATACCATTGAATCTTGATTAAATAATGTTATATCCCTGACCAAAACATTCTCTAGCTTCAGCAATCATGTTAAGGGAGTAAATATATTTCCTGTTTACAAAGTGCATTATTTTCGGGCCCATAACTTGAAACAATTTCGCAATACTCACATCATTTCTGGCATGTGCATAGAAAATAAACATAAGAACATGTATATTTCATATGATCAAAGTCAAATAAGTGGTTTTGATATTAGGCAGTCTTGAAGTGTAACAATGGGTTTTTAATTGAAAATTTAAGTTTTTTCTTAACATCCCGAGGGAATGAAATTCTAGTGTGCAAACTTTTGGTATGGTAGGGGGGTTTGGGGGACATCTAACTGTATACCAAATTTTGGGACCTGAGAGCTGGCCTGGGAAGCTGGGGAGCTGAGCCTAGCAAACTGCATAAGACTTGCCTGATCTAAACAATACTTTACATGGTGCTTGAAAACTGGAATAAATCAACAGTTTTAGATCAACTGGTATCAAATTTCAAATGTTTAGAAAAGAAATGCTTATGGTAACATGCCGTGAAAACTAAATCCACAGCAGTTACAGGAAAAAAAGGTGCCATGGTCAAATCTTGGCAAAATTTAAGGTTCTGATTTTATAGTTATGCTAATAACTTATAAAATTTTAAAAAATCAGATCTAATTTTGGGTATACTATTGATTCTTGACTTAATATAATTATATACCTGAAAGAAAGTCTCTAGCTTCAGCAATTCTCAAGTTAAGGGAGTAAATATATTTCCTGAATTTTTACAAAGTGCATTATGTTTCGGCCCATTTCTTCAAGAATTTAAAAAATATTGAACTAATTTCTGGTATGAACACAGGAAATATATAGAGGAATTAAAAATGGCCAATATCAGGTCAATGGTTTTGATATTAGGCAGTCTTGAAGTGTAACAATGGGTTTTTAATGGAAAATGGAGGATTTTCCTTAATAATTTGAAGGAACTAAGTCATAGTGACCTAATTTTCGGTATGGTAGGAGATTTGCGGGACATCTAAAGGTATACGGAATTTATGATTCGTAGGTCCAACGGTTTCAAAACGTGCCAGTTTAACGGACGGACGGACGGCTAGACGGACGGACGGACGGACAGCCGACGGACAAAGGACCACGACTATAGCTCAGATGACTTATAGTCAGCTGAGCTAAACAGCCGAGACGAACGCCTGCTATGACAAGGAAACCCGCTCATCAAGTGGTATAACGGTTACGGGTTGATCATTATTCACAGGTCATTGATGTTTTGATAACAATATATGTATTCATAATAAATAAAACGAGAGAGAGAGAATGAATGAAGGAATGAATGAATGAAGGAATAAATGAATGAATGAATGAATGAATGATAGAAGATTGATTGATTGTAGACTTTGAGAGAGAGAAAGAGAGAGAGAGAGAGAGGGGGGGGGGGGAGGGGGGAGAAAGAGAGAGAGAGAAAGGGAGAGAAATTGATCGAGAGAAGTAGTAAGACTGAGAGAGGTGACATAGAGTTTCTCAAAGAGAAAATGATTTAGAGAATGAGAGACAGAGAGAGAGATAGAGAGTATGAGAGAGAATGAATGAATGAATGAATGAATGAATGAATAAATGAATGAATGAATGAAAGAAAGAGAAATTCTCAGAGAGAGAGAGAGAGATAGAGAGAGAGAGAGAGAAATTTATTGACTGATTAAATGATAGAGAGATAGAGAGACTCTTAGGGAGAGTGAGAGAGAGAGAAAGAGGAAGACTCCAATAGGAGAAAGATAAATTCTCCGAGAAAGAGAGGGGGGATTAGCTAGTGTGTGAATTAGAGAGAGAATGAATGAATGAATAATTGATTGGGAGAAAGAGAGACTGACAGAGAAAGAGTGAGAGAAAAGTTACAGAGAGTAACAGACAGTGTATGTGAGAGATCGAAGAGAGATTGACAGAGAGGGAGAGAAGGAGTATTTGAGAGAAAGACTTGATTGGTTGAAAGAAAGATCGAGAGACTAAGAGAGAGAAAATTTTAGAGAATGACTGAGAGAGAGAGAGAGAAAGAGAGAGAAGGCGGGAAATTAATTATTTTGAGGCGGCGAATGAGACTCAGAGAGAGAGGAAGAGAGAAGGAATATATGAGAGAAAGACAGAGAGAGAGAGAAAAAAAAGAGGAAGATTTAATTCAGGTAAAACTCGAGGGGGAAAAAGATGGAGATACAGTGAAGGAAGTAATGATTGATTGATTAATCTCTTGTATGTGTGTGAGAGAGACAGAGAGAGAGAGAGAGAGAGAAAGAGAGAAAGTAAGAGAGAATGAATAGTTATTTTATGCATCCATTTATTCTGTGTTTATACACGATGGCAGTCTACAGGTATACAAAAGTCGGGGCTAGAGGGATAACACTAGAAGAACAAAACAACTGAAGACGAAGTATGAATACAACCAATTATCAACAGCCAAGAGTATATATATATATAGAAGGCGTGCAGCCGTGTTAGTCTCTTAGTGTATAGATAATAGGAAGAAGACGCCTTAGTGTTGACTGACTGTTTAATTCAACCACGAGCTTTCGAAGCTTATAGCTTCTTCATCAGGTGTCAAGTAGAAAGGTATAGAAATCGGCTGTATATATATGTTAGATAAACAATTTCTAATGACCATAATGCATGGTATAGTGTAATGGATCTGTGATTGGCTACTCTGAATTTGTATCATGTTGACCCAGGTTCCGAGTGTGTCATTGTTATTTACCCATAATGCTAGGTTATGAGTGTCCGGGTTATGTTGAGTTATGTTGAGTTCATGTCCTCTGACACAATAAAGGTTTTAAGTTCATTATGCTCATCGGCTTAATGTTGATGATGATTGACGACTAATGTGGTGGCGATCTGGTTATGCAAGTCCATGATTATGAATAGAGATAATCCATATATAAATGGTGTATTAAATGACATATAAGATCATGAGTCTGTAAAAGAAAGTTTAAGTATAAGATGATGAAGTTTGGCGATTACTTGATATTTTTATTGTGTGTAAGCCTGAGAGGTGATCTCATGACACGGCGGTATCAGTGGCGGGAATGTGCACATATGCATGAGTAATGACGTCACGTCATTATCGATATTGAGGGGTCGTTCGGTGCTATCAATATTATGGTAGGTCTCAATGTCTGTAGTGTGCCATGAAACCGGCATCGCGATTTAATCCTTTCCTTATGGTGTCAAATTTGTCAATCAATTTTAGTTCCCATATCTGTCGGTAAGGTGGCTCTTTAGAACGCAAATCTGCATGCATTCTGGCGAGTGTTCCTGTTGAAAAAAATGTTCTCCGAGCGGTAAGTTAGTGTCTAGCGCTTTAATGGACTGTCTGTGGCCATTTTTTCTGAGACTTAACATAAGGCTGGTTTCGCCTATATAAATAACTCCTGGACATATTTAACATATTATGATGCAGTCAAAGTGTCCCTGAATAGTGTGTTTGGCACCATGGATAATTAGGGTTTCCTTGCGGACTATGAGTGGGCATGTGCGACAGCGCGGTCTTTTACATGGGAATGTACCGTTATTGTTATCATATCTGAAGCTTTGATTTTGCACTAAATTTTTATGTAGATTATGGGGTTGTTTAACCACTCCTCTCTTTTAAACAACCCCATAATCTACATAAAAAATTATATATATATATATATATATATATATATATATATATATATATAGAGAGAGAGAGAGAGAGAGAGAGAGAGAGAGAGAGAGAGAATCCAGTCTTCAACGGTCTATAATCAACGCATTTCTGTCATGCATTTAAAAGTTCCACACATACTTCTAAAATCGGTGGACTGAATGCCTGATGGGCGTGAGGAAGTCACACACATTCATGTCTCCTTCTCTCTGAGAATCTCTTTCTCCTTTCTGAGTCTTCCTCTTTCTCTCAATCTCTCTCTCTCTCTCTCTCTCTCTCTCTCTCTCTCTCTCTCTCTCTGGGAATTCCTCATTCATTCATCCTTTCTTTCTTTTATTCATTCATTTATTCATTCATTCATCCATTCAATCATTTATTCATCAATTCATTTTCTCTCATACTTTCTGTCTCTCATTCTTTCAATAATTTTCTCTCTCCTCCTCCTCTCTGGGTCTTCTCTCTCTCTCTCATTCTCTCTCTCTCTCTCTCTCTCTCTCTCTCTCTCTCTCTCTCTCTCTCTCTCTCTCTCTCTCGTCGTGTTTGTAACCAGTCCAGGTAACTGCACATTGAATCAAGATTTGAACTTTGATTTTTTTATTACCGGCTAGATATAAACATGCTGCGGCTCTCCCGCGTTCATACATACCGTCACTCCGTACCTCACAACACCCACTTAAACGGATCCTACCCGTACCAAGATAATACGGAGTATTCCGTACCAACATAATATCACTATAACATGATATCACCAACATAATATTTCTGCATCTCCCCTTTTCCATGAATGTTACATCTGAAACCTTGTTGCATATATCAAAATAATAACCCCACAATAAATTACAAGTAAACAAATAAAAATAAACAGTTCTTAAAATAAGTATGAGTCCTTAGGCGAAATTAGAAATGATTATTCTGTGATATAATCTTTTGAATATGCAGGAGGTCGTTTACTTCGAGACATACGCTGCGGGGAAGGTGATGTCGGATCTGCATCACGTCCTTGCGTACCCTCTACATCCGTCTACTGTGGTTCTGTTGAGGCTGCCGAGACCACATCCGGAGAAGTTGTCACAAGGTGACGCCTATGGCTACGTAAAATTCCTCGAGGTGTTTCTAACTGGTATGACCTTGGTGTGGCTGCAGCAGTCTGCACGATACCGTCTTCTTTCATATCTGGCATTCATACATGATCTCCCTCGTGGAGATCCGACAAGGGTTGAACACCATGTCACGTATCAAAGTTTGCCTTTTGCTGAGCTTTCAGCTTGTCATCTTTCTTGCGAAGTTCAGCAAAATCAGGCCATTTTGGTACGAGTTCGGAAGGCACTACAGGCAGTTGTGTGCGCAGCTGTCTGTCCATTAACAGTTCTGCAGGACTATGGTCACATGCAAGAGGGGTACTGCGGTAGGCCAAAAGAGCCAGTATGGATCTTTAGCTTTTGACAGTATGAACGAGCCGTTCAGCCTCCCCATTACTTTGCGGGTAATGCGGACCACTGGTAATGTGCGTGAAGAAGTAGTCATCAGCGAATGATTTGAAATCTGAAGAACTATATTGGGGTTCGTTGTCAGAACGAATAACTTCGGGTATGCCGTGTCTGGCAAAAAATAGATTTCAGGTGTTCTACAATGGCTGTTGAGGTAGTACTTCTCAGTCTTACAATTTCAACATATCGCGAAAAGTAGTCAACCACAAGCAGGTATTGAGTTCCCTTTATCTGGAAGAGATCTGACCCTACTTTCTGCCAGGGCCTGTCTGGAAGGTTTGACGGCTTCATTGGTTCAGCTCGAATGTGTCTGTTTCTGCTACATAATGGATAATACATTTCAAGTTCTTTTAGTTCAGTGCTCATGCAGACCAGGCCACCAAATAGACTATTTAGCACGCTCACCGCATTTGTGTATCCCTTGGTGACCTTGATGTATCTTATCAAGCATTTCTTGCCGTAGCGACTCAGGAATAACAATCCTGTCCCCTTTCATCAGGAGCCCTTGATTTACTGACAGATCACCTCTGACCAACCAGAATGAATGAATGACCGGCTCGACTTTCTGTTTCGCTGGCCAACTTTTTTCACAGTAAACGCTGACTTGTCGACGGTTTCATCTGTTTCCTGTTTCAAACGAATATGTTGCAAGCGACTTTCAGAAGCAGGCAGGCTTTATATGATGCAGTCTACATAAGCTTCAGTTTCGGACTGCTTTTTATGATGCAGTCTACATAAGCTTCAGTTTCGGACTGCAGTCTCACCAAGCGTTTTCATCGGGGACCTGGAAAGAGTATCAGCTGTGACCAAATGTTTCCCTGGTACGTGAACTATGTCATATTCAAAGCGCATTAGATCATGCGGAATATCTGGATTCTGAGAGGCAATTCATAAAGATTCTTTAACCCAAGCAGAGGCACAAGAGGCTTATGATCAGTCTCTATTGTGAAATGTAAGCCAGTGAGAAAGTCACAAAATCTATCAGCTGCCCAAGTTACTGCTAGAGCTTCCTTCTCTATCTTGGTGTACCTTTGTTCAGTGCTTGTAAGGGATCTCGAAGCGTACGCAGTTGGTCGAAAGGATCCATCAGATTGTTTTTGCTTCAGGACTGCCCCGATACCATAAGAGGATGCATCAGCTGAGAGGACTGTTTGGCGTCGAGGATCATCCAGGGCCAGGCATGGTGTTGAACTCAAAAATCTCTTGATGTTGTCGAAAGCTACTGCTTGAGGTTGGCTCCAATACCACTGATTTCTAGGACTCAGTAAATCATGCAGGGGTTTAGATATTTCTGAGAGGTTGGGTGTGAATCTACCCAAACGATTGGCCAGACCTAGGAACCGTCGGACACCACTTACATCAACAGGCTGCTCCATTGCAAGGAATACTTCGACCTTTGAAGGATCAGCTTCAATGCCCTGATCAGACACAATATGTCCCACGTAGGTTATGGATGACTTGGAGAACTCGCACTTTTTAGCATTGAGTGTGACATCTTTTTCTTCAAGTCGCTGTAGGACAGCTTCAAGACGCTCATCATGGACATTCTGGGTTTCTCCATAAACAATAACATCGTCCATGAGACAACCCACTCCGTCTAGTCCATCCAAGATTTCTTGCATCATTCTTTGGTAATACTCTGGGGCGGAAGTAATACCGAAGGGTAGTCTATTGAAGCAATAGCGTCCAAATGGTGTGATAAATGTAGTCAGCTTTGCTGACCTAGGCGCCAACTGGATTTGTCAAAATCCAGAATTTGCATCAAGTTTGGTGAAGACTGCACCTGCAAGCTGACCTAAAGTCTGTTCAACAGATGGAAGGGTGTGTCGCTGGCGTTGAATGTTTTGATTTAGTTTTGTTAAGTCGGCACAAATTCGTGCCTTGTTCTGCAAGCCTTCACTATCAGGCACCATGCTCTTCTCATTTGTTTTAGGTGTGCTTTTAGGCACTACTACGATGGGTGCATACCAACTGGTGGGCTTTTTGACTCGTGCAATGACGCCCATCTCTTCCATTCTCTTGAGCTCTGTCTTTACAGTAGGAAGCAGGGGTATTGTAATTCGTCTAGGTGTCTGAACGGCAAATGGTCTGGCGTTATTTACAAGCTCTATCTCATATGGACCCGGTATTGTTCCCAGGCCTGTAAAAAGCTTTGGGTGCTTTAGCCGTATTGCAGGGGTCCCTGCATCCAGTGCTGACACAATACGTACTAGGTCAAGAGCTTGAGTAGTAGGCTTGCCCAGAGCACGCTGAGCTTGTCTGACTACATACATTTATTGGCGTATGATATAACCCTGAAAGTTTATTATGCCCATGAAGCGACAAGAAGAATCAAGTGGTTTTTCATCTGCATGAGTTAGAACTTTGTCAGATTTCCTGAGTGGACCATGCTCGCACCCTGAATACAGTACTTCCGGGATGATCGTGACATCGGCTCCTGTGTCAATTTTAAATTTCACATTTGTGTTATTGACAGGAAGGTTCATTAGGAACGAATTATTGTTGCCGCTTTGTTCATCAGTAACAACAGAATCTAGAAAGGCAAAGTCTGCTGATTCCTGTTGTGCTACATCAGCAACGTCTGCCGATGACAAACAGACTGCTGCCCAGTGTCCGTTTTTTGAACACTTACTACAGGTGGAGTTTCTAGCTGGACACACGGATCTCCTGTGGCTTGGGCGCCTACCACACCATCTGCATGATTCTGAGCGTTGATTAGTTACTGTCACTTTACTCTGGGTATAACTTTTCCCTTTTTGATGTGTGACTGGAAACCGTCTGTTCACAGCATCAGTCTCAGTTTCTTTAGGTTCTGGTGTCTGGAAATTAGTTCTGAGTGGTTGCTGCTGCTTTTTCACCTGCTCACTTTGGCGAACCTGGCTGATAGCCATTGCAAGAGTCAGATCAGGATCCAGTTGTAGGCTTTCTGACAACTTGGCATCACGTATGCCAACTACAATGCGATCGCTTAACATGTCATCAGTTAGTGAACCATAATTGCAATGTTCAACCAAACCATATAAGGCTGTTATAAATCGATCAACTTGCTCACATTCAGCTTGTACTCTTGAATTAAACTTAGCACGCTCAGACTGCTGCCCAGTGTCCGTTTTTTGAACACTTACTACAGGTGAAGTTTCTAGCTAGACACACGGATCTCCTGTGGCTTGGGCGCCTACCACACCATCTGCATGATTCTGAGCGTTGATTAGTTACTGTCACTTTACTCTGGGTATTACTTTTCCCTTTTTGATGTGTGACTGGAAACCGTCTGTTCACAGCATCAATCTAAGTTTCTTTAGGTTCTGGTGTCTGGAAATTAGTTCTGAGTGGTTGCTGCTGCTTTTTCACCTGCTCACTTTGGCGAACCTGGCTGATAGCCATTGCAAGAGTCAGATCAGGATCCAGTTATAGGCTTTCTGACAACATGGCATCACGTTTGCCAACTACAATGCGATTTCTTAACATGTCATCAGTTAGTGAACCATAATTGCAATGTTCAACCAAACCATATAAGGCTGTTAAAAATCGATCAACTTGCTCACCTTCAGCTTGTACTCTTGAATTAAACTTAGCACGCTCATATATGATATTGCAACGTGCAACAAAATGCTGTTGAAACTTATCTCTGACAATATCATGGTCATTTTTATCTGCAGAGGACAGTCCAAATGATGTTAAAATATCATCTGCCTCGTCCCCCATGGCATATATGAGAACATTGACTTGAACAGCAGAGTCTTTCTGTGTCAGGCCTGAAGCCTCACGAAATCTATCAAAACGCCTGATCCATTTTGGCCACTCCTCTCTGTGACGAAACTCGAAGAGGTCTGGAGAATTAATCTGGAATGTTGCCATAGTGTATGAGTGGGCAGGATCCGTGATCAACGTAAGTCTTTACTGGCCTTGGAGGAGGTTGTATATATGATTCTCACCTGATATCGCCCACTGAAGCGGAAAGTCATGGACGGGTCAAGCGAGAGCAGAAGAGTTGGTTGTTTGCCACCATGTCGTGTTTGTAACCAGACCAGATAACTGCACATTGAATCAAGAAAGGAACTTTGATGTTTTTACTGTCGGCTAGACATAAACATGCTGCGGCTCTCCCGCGTTCATACATACCGTCATTCTGTACCTCACAACACCCACGTAAACAGATCCTACCCGTACAAACATATAACGAGTATTCCATACCAACATAATATCACTATAACAAAATATCACCAACATAATATCACTACATCTCTCTCTCTCTTTCTCTCTCTCTCTCTCTCTCTCTCTCTCTCTCTCTCTCTCTCTCACATCAGTGACCTGTGACTAATCATCAACCCGTAATCGCTTTGTCACTTGTTCAGCGGGTTTCCTTGTCATGGCGGGTGTTCGTCTCGGCTTTGTTCCGGATGACCAGTGACCCAGATAAATTCAGATTATAATTGCATTCAAACACAAAATAATGTGTCAAAATAAATAAGGATAATATGGATATTATGGTTTCATATAATTACAACTTGACCTTTTTTCGCTTCATATATACGCGGGGAAATACGCGCTCCCTTGTCGAGGAAATGTCCGAAACGGCCAAAATTTAAGCCGTTAAACTTGTTTACCATGATTACATATTTCCTGCAAATGTGATTTTCATCTGACACGCCCGTTTTCTTGTGCTTTTTTAAATTGGAAAACACACACAAATGACTAATAACATTATCGGAATGAGTTATCTTTTTAACATACCCGACAGGGGTCATTCTATTGATTTCTATGTTGAGTTATTTGTCAACAACAGTTAAAATCAAACAAGTGGAGTTATTTATTTAGAAAAATAATATATATATATATATGTATATATATATATATATATATATTTGGACCCATTTGACCGACCATTATGTTGTTTGATATCATGTGTCTTATTTGTCCTGACCAAAACTGAAGTGACATACGTACTTCCGTTAAAATGAATCAACGTCAGGCTCCGTGGCAAGAATCTTATTATAGATACATTTTCACATAACATAAGATGTAAAAGGCGGAGAGAAAGGTGCCATATAGAAGTGACTTCTTAAACATAATAGAGACTCGAGACACCAGTGCGTATTCGGGATTTGAAAATAGAGAGAAACTCGGGAAGGGGGCTGTTCTGCGTCTTTTAGACTATATTTTTACTAATAATTTTTTTCAGATTATATTTATGTTCCACAAAGCCCTATAAGTAGGAAGCAAGCATTTAAAAAAATGTTTGAACATAGGGTTTGGAGACTTCACTTCTGCACACAAACAAAATAAAAAAGAGAGATAGTAAAAAAACATGAGAAAAATGTGTAAGTATATAATCCGTTTACTGTTTAGATTTAATTTAGAAATAGTCTGACACTCTTTAAATTTACATTACAGACAATAGCTTGCTAAGCTTTTGTTCTTTCATCACAAAATTTCAACAAATACAACAAAAAATAGTTTCTCTTTAGGTCAATAGGAACCTTAAGAACTGATAATAAATATACATTTTTTTATCAGATATATATCTATATTTATATTGCAGACAATATCATGCTAAGCTTTTCTTTATTTCCCGTATTGGACTAACATTACCACACTCGTGCATAGGGAAACATAAAAATATTTATTTACGTATACGCCATATTTAAATCTTAGCGTTTGTATACTTAAATAATCGAACATAAAATAAATGTGGGTTAACAAATATTACCCTTGCGAGAAGTTGACTGGCATAAGTGTTAGCAAAATTAAAGAAGGGAGGGGGGCCTTTGCGCCCCCCTATGAATACGCCCCATGACACTGTTACATACGGTACGCCTAACGATTATCAAATGTTCCAGGTGCAGTTTTGTTTTACATATTGATTCGATAACGGCCGTTAGATGGAGCAACTAGGCACTAAATGAAAATTTAGTGCCGGACCGCGTTGTTTATATATACCAAACTTTGGAAACAGTGGCCCAAATGGCTCTGAAAATGTAGCGCCTGTTTTAAAGTTACTTATTGTAACACCCCCTACTTTCGCATTTTTACTTGTAACATGTTATCCCATCTACACTTGTTACTCCTCCTAGTACATGTTGTATGTTACTCCTATGAAATTCATGTTACTGCTATAATACAGGTAACTATCATACACCAGTTGATCCTATTGTATATGTTATTCCGAGAATGGACGTTACCCCTTTAACTCAAGTTATTGATGGAATATATGTTAATGATATAATCCGCGTTACTGCTATCACATACATGTATATAACTATGCGGCTGTCCAAAAATAGAGGCAGAGAGCGATTGATATGCATCAAAATCAATATGAACATTTTGGGGGATGGAAAAGTACAAGAAAATAAAGTATTTGTTTTGTAATGCAAATAAGAATAGCCATAAGAAAACAAGAACTTATTATTTAAAAAAAACAATGATACTCGTTAATATATATATATATCCTCGTAACAATTTTGGATATTATGTGAGTCGGATTAAATTAGATATTCAGGTTAGACACTGTCTGTCACATTATAGAATCAACCTTTGTCACGATTCAAGAAAAAATCGTCCATTTTTTCTTGCATATAGAACAGCTTACCCAGTATTAATAATTTTATAAAGTATATTTATCATAAAACAATACTGCGCAAGTAATTTGCCTTGAAACAATTCTGTTTAAATATATTTCAATGGTCTATACATCTCCACTTAATGTATGCCTACGCCAATGATATATTAAGAAGTCCCTATGGACTTCTGGGGATAACTTTTTTCCCACAATTCCTAAATAGCAGAGACCTTCCCTCAGTAGAGTCCTCCCCTTGTGACAACGATGAGATGTATGCAATGAGTCAGAATTCATTTTTAAAGCGCCATCTGTCGGTGATTAGGTGACTGAAACGACGAAAAGGGTACCACGTGACTTTTTTCCATTTTCGTGAGATGGAATCAAGATGGCAGGTTGACGGAATCTTATCTGAATGAAAGTTACACCATTTATTTATTTATTTTTAATCATTTTTTTTTAATTCGATAAAACACGGTCTCTGTGTACACGATTATACGTCTCACACGAACGGGTGTAACGCATCAGTCATCATTTCAAAATTGTCTTCGTCGCACATTTTCGTAATTACAATTTTAATGACTTTACTATGTTTATCATATAGAAATGTAGACCAGTATCCCGTTACTTGGCAAAAAAAGAAAGAAATAATCCTACCTCATTATGAGTACGATGATATACTTTAGGAGGATGACATAATTTTGAACGACATATGGTCCGGTATAATCCAAATGCTGAGGATAATGAATACATACATAAAATAAAACCAAAAATGTCTGCATTCTAGATACCACTGCTTTGCATTGACGATGGGTCTCTCATAAAAATTGCTAGATTAAACACTTTATTGTCAAAAATTTTTCATATTGATCACAGGGTAGTCATTTTATATTAGATAATTTCCCGAACTTAACATTGAAATAAAAGTATTATTCTGATGTCAGAGCATATGCAACACGGATGTTTCAGCGTTCTTTCCATGCCAGGTTTTCATCAATCGAAGTTGGCGTGTTGTCAAGGCCATTGTTTGTTTGTCGCATGTCATCGCAGTAATATGTTTTACCACGTGGTGTATTGTAATTTGTGCTCCACTCATGCAGTTACTATATATAACCCATCCCTAATACGTATATATAAACCCAGATGCATACATAACGACATCCAAAATTACTATCAAGTCAGCAACGAATATCAGGCCGTGTACAGACCAGGCATATTTCGGGGTTTCTGATCGATCTAGTTATGACTAGACCGCCTCCAAGGCGGGACCTGCCCTCGACATGGTCTAGTTAAGATCGATCTCTCTGAAGCCGGGTGCTCACTACCCGATTTTATCAAGCGACATTGTCGGGCGATTTTCTGGGCAGATTTTCTCAAAATCGGCTGCAAATCGGCTTGGTTTAGTTGGCCGATTTTCGGTGTCACATTTACCGACTCGCTTGTTCCCACCTCCCGATTATCGGGGAAGGAGTCTGTCTAATTATAACGATCTGATACTGAGCTTTCTACGAGAGAAACTAAAAGGAAATATTTGTTCGCTTTGTGGCTTGTCCAAAGAAAAATATACTGTGGCGGAAGAGTGACCTGTCAGTTAAACCTTGGCTTGAATCAAGAGATGAACTAGTTTCATGTAAATAATACACTTGTATGAGACAGGAGGGTTGAACCGTCCTTCATCAATTTAATGGTTTTGTCCGTGTATCTCATGGGCGGGTCCAGGATTTAAGAAAAGAGAGGTTCAACCCAGGAGCACTAATAACAAAACCTTAAGAAAGGTCCCCAGGTCCGGAAAATGTCCGAAAGGATTGGTCTTAAACCCTTTAAACGAATGCTGCGGCTGATCTGCAGGATTTGGTAAAACCGAACATCCACCATCATGATACTACATTCAGAAGGGCTATTTCACCAGAACGGAACTCAAATTTAGAAAATGACATTCTACTTGCATGTTCGTTTGATTTCTAGGATTTCCTGTTTCTAGAAATTCAAAGAAGTGATATGTTTTCATCTGTCCTGTATAAACCAGAAACACTTTATCATCCTTTTTCATTTGACTGCTACACACAACAAACGTTAACAGCAGCAGATATGTTGCGTGATTAGGTTTTAATCTATATTATTAATTCCTGTAGCAGGTGATGATCAGTTATATATCTTGCAACTCTCTGTTAACTGTCAGATAAAATATGTTAAAACGTATTAAAGTACAGCATCGCCACCAATGCCGCCGACTCCGTGAAAAGATTAAGTGTACCAGAGATCCGTTCACGCTTTTGCCTATTGGGTTAGCTGTAAACATCAGGTATGCTGCGTGCACTGGACTGGATGTAATATCACTCAAAAGTTTTCGGCTATTCATTCATATCTTCTCTCATTTCCTCTAACTTTGGGCTTATCATTTTATTTATACACTTTCTTCTCTGGCACCTTTGTTTTTGCTTACTTTAAGGAGAACCTGTGATAGGACAAAACACTGTGATGGGACAAAACCTATAATAAGGAAAGAAATTTATAATGATGGTTAGAGATTACAAGCAGATATACAGTTGATAATTACCATCCCTGAGAAGTAAATATTGAATTGTGTTATTTTTCCAAGGAAACTCTTACATAACTTTGAGTTAATTGTTCAGAGTAGCTCGTCACGCAATGGGAAGGATTGTAAAACAGCCAAGCAATAAATACGCGTTTGCGAACATACACCTTGTTCATTCGGTCTTATGTTTACAGAAATATTCGCACATTGTAATTATATGAATGGATACTCCTTTATAATGATTAATAAATTGCAGGTCGTCTTAAAGGAATACAAGAAATTTGAATCTTTACCAAAAACTGTCTTTAGGCCTAATTCTTTTTAAAATACAGAAATATGTCATTACACAATATATACTTATAATAACTCATAGTGACAACGTACAGAACGTGAACTCTGACCTACATAAATAACCAAAATCGGCCGACTTTGTCGCGAACATTGGCTCACTACACGATTTCGCTAATCGCCCGACAAAATCGGCCGTTTTTCTTTGACAGTGCCAGACTCTTGGCGATGGCGATTTTTCACGCCGACGCCGACAAAATCGCGTCGCTCGCGGTGTCACACTACACGACAATGTACCCCCGTCGGTACATAGTCGGCCGATCCAATGAATCGGCCGATAAAATCGGTAAGTGTGCCGCCGGCTTGAGACCCCATACAGACGGCTTCTGTTCCCGTGTGTACAGGCAGGCGGTCTCCTGATCGAACTCCTTAGTGTGCGCGTTGGGCGCGCCCTAATACCAGGTCCCGTTGAGACCGGTTGATAACCTAACGAAGCCGGTTCCACTGAGTGAATGTTGTGCTGTGTGAACATAGCCGGTCTCGATAGGATTGATCTGACATCTGAGATCGATCTGTACACGGCCTTATATAGACTGCATTATATAGTTTCGGACATACTTTATAAACGCAACTTGTATTTCCATTATAAGTTTACCTAAGGTTTTTAAAAAACATATTTTGAACTTTATTTGGCATGTAATAAATGCGTTATGGGAAACCATACTTTTTTAAATATTTACAATACCAGAAGTTTATCAACGTTTATTATATTGCCGTCTTTGTTCAACAAGCGGTTGAATAACAGAAAATTATGGGCAAATGAAGTAAAAACCGACAATAGTAATGTCCATGATCGACTAATAAGATTAATAGACATCATATTATGTATAATCTATAGCAAAAAAAATCACATTGTAACAAAACTTCGCGGAATATCTGTCTAATCGTAGGTATATACATGTTTTTAATTCCATTAGTATAAAGGAATAATTTTTGGCTGCAATTTTAAATCTTGTTTGCGACAGTAAATATAGTGTACCTAAATCACATGCTCATTTTATATGCTCGCTGAAACGAATACGTATTTGTTGCTTTAATACCATTGTATGTTTACATTAAATTTACTACTACATCACTATAAACCTGCATTCTAATTAATGCGAGCCTCCGCCATTTACTTATTAGGTCTGTAACTCCCATGGTCATTCCTGTATAAGTGACTGTAGATTTGTGACAATATTGCTTGATGACGTTCTAGGATCCAGATCATGTGTAGGTTCCACACCAAAATCTAATCGATTCATGGCATTCCGTTCATGATTGCGTTAGTTATGTCGTGAACAAACACACATATAATACGCACAAACAAACACACAAACACATATAACACACAAACAAACACACAAACTCACGAACAGGGATGAACGCATATCCTCCTGGCGGAGGCAAATCATCAAACCTATAAGAAATAAATCTTACATGTTGAACCAAAGAAGGTCATGTCAAGTGAAATTAACATCAGTGTGCCTGCACTGAGCTGACCGATCAAAACCAGCTTTGACACTGAAATTAACAAACACTGAAATTCACAAAGAATAATATTAAATTAACTTGTTCATTTCAGGTCCCTCGACGCACCTGTATGCACTTCGATAAGAGGTCAAGGTTGCTTTTTCTTTGATCCAAACAATTTACGTGAGAAACTGAGAATACACATTGTCCACTTTATTTGGTCAGTGTCATGTGCACTGAAATGTTTCTTTGAAGTTGTTGAATTTTCTATTGATATACGGTAATTATTTACAAAACATTTCTTTTTCGGTCCAAGTGAGATGCTTCGAGACAATTGTTTGTTTTATTTTTTTTATTACAATCTCCATTTAGTGAAAACTTCTTGCAGTCTTTTCATGCAGTTTATATATCTTGCATTATCTCCAGCTTATAATTACGTTTAAAACAGTTGCGTGAACGACAAATCATAACCTTCTATATCATATGCCATTTGTTGAATGTTGCAGAATTGGGATTTGTTTCTCCGAGTGGGACTACATCTGAGAGCGGTATATCTCAATACATGAACAGATGCAGGCGGTCCAGTAGCATGTTCGATTATACTCTTGGTACTAATTTGTAGGCTGAATGGAGCAATATTCGTATGTATATGTCTGGCGACCCAGAATTTTAGCGAGGATATTGGCCTACATAAGGTCTATGACTTAAATTTACCCCTGTGCATGATTCAAACTCGCGTGTTCAATCGCGTATGGCATTTTGGAACTTTTATATAACTATTTTTAAGCTTGGAATGAACGATTTATCAAAATCGAAAGACCAGCATCTGAATAGCGTATTCTTTTACCATTGTCTGTCATTGTTTCCTGATAAATGATTAAAAATTAAACAAATAAATCTTAAATTATCTGTATCTGTTGTCATGGTAGCCATACCAATTCGATATGATAATTTCTGTTCCGTTCCTCAGTACATGCATGCATATATACCTAAATGCACCAGTATGATAATTGCATATTTACATACAACATACATATATATATATAAATATATATATATATATATATATATATATATATAGAGAGAGAGAGAGAGAGAGAGAGAGACAGACAAAGAGAGCTCTATCATCTATCTTTCCATATATATATATATATATATATATATATATATATATATATATATAAAGTATATGTTATGGCTAGACATAGTCGCTATATATTTTTTACACAGAGGTAATCGCATATACTTATCAAAATGCATACATGATTTGATACTTAATATAGAGACATGAACTTCAGTATTTCAGTGCAGTAGAAAGTTAAATGTAGAAATATCTGGTGACTTAGCAGGAGGTTAATAGCTTAGTGGTTTTCCTACGAATATAAAACATATTTTTTTTATTTTAATGTTAACAAATTTGATAAGCCGGTATACCATCCCGTAGAACAACTCCTACGTTTCTAGTTCAAGTGGCCATTGGGAAGCCAATATAGGCAGTTGAAGTACCCTCTGATAAAATTACGGGGGCGGGTGTAAGTAAGCATATACGTGATTACTTGATTTCGGGCGTTGGTAACCGTGCCTCGAGTATCCGGCTGTGTACATGAATTGTTATATGACAACCCGGAGGTTCAGGATCCGGCTGTCAGATTAGGAGGTATATTAACTAGCAGCATTTGAGTGCTGGTCACACTGCGTAGAACTGCAGACACAAACTGTCAGCCATGCGGGCGTTTGTCATTGTATGTGCCCTGAGTGTGGTGAGTACAATTTTAACAAAATCGTCCACTTGCATTTGGGTCATTGGTTTTATAGTCTCTGAGATATCACACTGTGCGACGTACATTATCTTATCTAGGTCTTCATTGGGACATAAAATGGGGGTTAATCAGTACCCGTTTTAACTGCTGTAGGTCTATCTGTACTTTATATACAGAGTAAAAAAAATATTTATGGTACTGCATGATAGCCATGTATAGTGTAATGCGAACGCCGCGGAGTCTACTGGTCAAGACTGATCTTGATTTACGTATGGTTGTGTCGCTGTCATCAGCTAAATACAGGTCAAACTAATTTAAGAGGCCTTAAACAAGAAATATAGAATAAAAGGTTTAAACGTGCCATATACCTTTCGCCATCCATCTATGTAGAATGTACGTTCTCCAATTAGTCCTTGGTACTGATATAACCTTACATAGTAAGATAGGAGGGGGACGTGTCTGCCCGAGTGCTAATTTAATCTACTTCAGCGCTAGACATTATCTATAAGTTGCTTTACCATTTTAAAGGCTAGGGTATGTAACGGGAATATTATGTGCCCATGCATTCGGCTGATCTCAAAACACCCCTTCATTAATACATGATAGGTACGATTATATTTAAAACATATTTATGTAAGTCTGAAGCTCCTATATTTTAGTAGCCCAGGAATAATGAAGTTAGGACAGATCCGGATCTATTATTAATAAAGGGTAACCTTAATTCGACCACTTTAATTATTTACTCAATTAGCAGGTCGACCGACTCGGGTTTAATGTTAAATATCCTGCTGATAATTAAAAGGTTAATATTTATGAGGCTGTGTTTATGACGTACGTCATAATGTGTGCCAACAAACAACAGCGTTCTGATTATCCAATTTCACAAGCAGCAATTTTCAAGAGAAGTTGGGTAATATGTAAATGCATCCGGCTCTAATAGGCGGATATTCTTAAACATCTGATACTTGTTGATCGTTTTAATTGTGCAGAAGTTTTGTAGTTAAAGAAATTAGGAACTATGTCATATTATTCATCCTGATATGACTATATCTTTATACGAAAAGTACCAATATTCTTCCAATATAGAAGGCCAAAGTCACAGGCATACACGTGACATGTAAATCAAGCAAAATTCAGTAGTTTTCTTTAATAATAAACGACGATACATATACGTATAGCCGATGTATATTTTTCAAATGAGCGGTGCAATTCAGCAGGAATTAGCATAGTGAACCCCGAGAGGCGCACTCGTTTGTGAGTGACACACAGCCGATTTTGAAAGATCTCACCAGTCCTCAGCTGAGACTGGAATTAATGATCTCCAGGCTTTAAGTCCAGTACTGTTCCCCTAGCCGTAAATATACGACACAGAAGGCATTGATATTGGACTCACAGCATACCTTGACAGTCGATTGACTGTCTTATCTCTGCAGGGTGTTAAAAGGCCTCTACGCTACTCCTAGACCATATATAAATGCCGGTCCACACGGACATTGATGTTATTTCACCATATTTAAAGGAAAATGAGAAGTATAGGATGAAATCTGTATTATAATTACTGGTTTTCCCGGGTACCCACCTGCAGTGGCATGTGTCGTGTAATGAACCCTGACCTGCCGACTACTGCATGATCGTTCATCACAGGGCCTATATATATTTTGAGGTGATCAGTGTTTTATGACCGTGTAGGCATTAAACTAGTGTGGACTCTGGACTTATAACGAGCAAATCCAAGAGCCACGAGGTTAGCATAGAACTGTCATTCCATTCTTTTAGAAGTATAGACTCCTTGTAATTTTTCTCCAATCAAGGCAATGTTTAGCCTACGTAAAGTCACTGGAATACTGCCTGCCAGAGCAACACATGGGCATCTTAATCACTTATAGATAACAGATGGACGAAATTTCATATAAAGGATTTCGTTAAAGTATCTTAATATCCATTAAGAAAAACTCATCAATATATAACCGGCATGCAACGGTTTAAAAAATAATGTAGGATGACATTATTATTTATTTTTTTTAGTAAAATACTTGCTTTAAGCGGAACTTCATGTACATTAACTACAACACGCGGTGCTGTGCAACCAGCAGGATGTCCCGCAGTGATCCGGATATTATAGACTGATCAACTGATAAGTAAAAACAATATAATTCAGACTTTAATGGTCTGATCCAGACAGTTAACTAAACATATCAAGTGGGGTTGAACAGCAAGGACTGATCTTGAAGTTATACTTATCAATAACCACTGGTGTTTGTTCCCCGGGCAGGCTCAGTATAACCACGGTTAACTTAAACAAAGTTGGGTTTTATATTTACTGCCATTTAAACATAGTTTTGGGTGTTTTAATTAATATCTAAAATGTAGGTCAATGGGCTGCAGGTGGCAGTGTCTGTTTTAGGTGGACGAAGGTAACCATATTATATGATAAGAATGTTATATGTTAATGTTCAAACTGAGGGATTTCATATTTCCCTTTACGGAGATAATTAATACCACACCCTGTTGTTAACTGAACTGTTTGAGCGAATATCTTAGTTTCAGTTTGAGATTTTTCCTACTTCACCTGTCATCCTCGGACAGGGATTGAGCTTTTGACCTTCATTTTCGAAGTACAATACCTAATTTCTGAGGCTGGTTACTGCTTGCAAGATATTTTTATTGTATTCATTTTCATTGTAATCTTCTGCTACAAATTATATTAATGTATATAATTTAATGGTTTATTGCTAAAAACAATTGCTTGAGTGCTCTAAGGTATAACACCAGAGCTTTATATATATATATATATATATATATATATATATATATATATATATACATGTGTATAATTTATTATCGTGCAAGGTAGTGACAACATTAAAGATGGGCAGATCTGTTTATTGCAGACAATATAATTGTGGCAAATCTACTTAAACAAACCTTTACGAAAAAATAACTGTTTATACCGGCGTTTACTCATTCCTGTCAGTTTAGATATGTCTGAAATATATATATATATATATATATATATATATATATATATATATATATATATATGACAAACGATATATGATAAAGAGATTGGGAAACACATGCAGTTCAAGGTAAACCGATATATTGTTTATTTGAATACCCTATCATGACGATAGAAGACTATCTTTGTTCATAACAATAGTAATGGTATCACCTTAACCGGTACTAGCCGCATTTATACTAAAGGTACTGGACTGCCTGAAATTTTGATATCACATTTTTCAATGATGAATTAAGGCGATATGTACATAAAAACAAGGATGGGCGAATGTTAGCCAGTCATGAGAAATAACTGATGAGTTCTAGTTGTTTGCACTAAGACATTATACGTAACATTGATCCAACACATCAGGGAAAAATATCCAATATATTTTGAGTCTGTGTCTGATTCTGATCTTTGTAATCAGAGATATACGGCATATAGTTGTACATTAACACAAATGTATTTTACAACTTGTAACAATCTTAGACTGGGCACCTATTGTCATATATAATAAAAAATAATATAGTAATTCAGAAGATATAGATATCTGATGAGAGTATGCTTTATGTGCATTTATTATTACCAAATTTTTTGTGCCCGCAAGTGGGTGTAACATTTGTTCAGCCCAGCTATATGTGTTGAATTAGTAATATTGCGGATCCAAATGATTGACGTTACCTCGGGTTGGATGCTTCTGTAATTCTACAGGTTGTATTTGTAATAAGGCATGCCTGTGGTAATACTATGACTAGCTCTATTGTTCTGCTCCCTGACAGGTCGGGCCTTTGCTGTGTGAAGGTCGGGGATGGATGGATGTCAAGTTCATCAAGTACACCAACCCCGGAGGACTCGGAGCTAACGGTCACTGCTGTGACGGCAAGTGGCTCATCTGTCAGCCAAACGGCTGTGACCATTACTTTACACTGTGTGCAGGACCACCTGGAGGGTAAGTATTAAAGAAAAAAAAACTAATAATAAAAATACTGTAAGGGCACTCAGTAAAGCGCATACCTCCGCCGAGTGAATCACCATAATGCTACCAGATCCAATCCTTTATTTGCACCGATATTTCCCCTTTCCCAGGCGCGGATCCCGGGGGGGGGGGGGTTGGTGGGCGAGATCCCCCCCCCCCCCCCATGCTCTCAACCAATGACCTTTTTTAAGACAATCTCATGCATATCGGGGGTTTTGGGGGTCGAGACACCCCCCTCCTCTAAACCAACGACCTTTTTTAAGACAATTTTTATGCATGACACCCTTTGACCTCTCCCTGCAAAAAATTCCTGGATCCGCTCTGTTTCCATATCCAGGTCCTTGACGAGGTTTCGTGGTAATTTGTACAGCAGGTTTCGCGTTTCCATAATTAGGAACAGTGAGACGAACAATCAAACAAACAGACACCGTTGAAAACACCACCTTCTTAGCTGAGGCAAGCATATACGTGGTCTGGTACTCTGCTTCTTAATACATGTATTTTAAGGATAAGTCCATGGCCTGTTGCCGGTACTATCAGCGTAAGGATGAAGGTGACCGTGTGATAAGAATGATATATTTAGCCTTCTTGATCACAAGTTTTAGATACACGTAGCTCAGAATAACACAGAAGTCATTACCTGAGACTTCAGAGTGAATCTGTGAGATTTCATGGAAACTTAATTCAACGGTCTGCCGCTAGGGCACCAACGTGGTTCACACCTGAGTCCAAGCTTCCGCTTCGTTGTCCTTAACTATCGATCATATTATATGGGACTCCATAAATCTGGTTTTACTGAGCAAAGCACCAGCCTCTGTTTCTTTTTTTTGTGTTAAGATCCAAGTCATTTTAAATGGGATATGCCTTGACGTAAAAGTTTTATAATTACATTAACATTTATTTTTCTGCATTTGATCACTCCGAAGCTAAAATACCACAATAGCTTCAGGCTGAATAAAAGTAAGATGTATACCAAAGAGTTCCAGGGCATTTTTATGGAAGCAAAACTACAAAATTAGGAGAAAATGTATTGTATGTTTTTCCGTTGTCGTAGGGCGGCAAATGTGAACTCCTGTCCATATGGAAGGGTGATTGTGGACCGAACAAAAGACGCAGACACTATCAACTTTGGTTCCCTGATCGGCGACCACACTAAGAACCCGATTAAACTGAACTTTACTAACGCTATACCTGTAAGTACACGTGCACTTATAACAATCACATGTTTCTCATTCCAAGGATCTTTATTTTTTTCCACAAAAAAAAATGTAGGTCGAATGTTTCTAAAGTGTGGAAAAAACTTGAGTGTATGAAATTAATTCTGTTTAGTCTTGGCATGAACGTCCATATTCCGGCTGAAAATACGGTATCATCGATTTATTCATGTAGTTTATGTAATAAGTTATAATTTATACATTTTAATCATTTGTTGTCTAAATAAAAACAATTATTATATCTAACTGTTCAAAAGCGCTAAAAAAGAGTTAACAATAGTAAATTGTATGGTTTGTTTATGTGCATATACACATACAATATCTCGCTCACGGTTAACCAAATTCAAACATGTAACCCCGAAACGATCATCATAACAACTGGTCCAACCTCATAATAACAGAATGAAAAATACATTCTGTTCATGTGCTGTCATACGTGTAAACAGGATAAAGTTTGACATATGATCATATATAAATTCAGCAAATTATGATAAAACCCCAAAGTCATGCACACACCCCCACTCCACAAAAACCTGCAGCGTGCACGTAACTGACCACAGATCTGTTAGGAAGTCATCACGAATCCCGGATTTTTGCAGAATATAAAATCAGTCAGTATATTTATTCAAGATTTACAACCAATCATTTATAATAATTAGACTTTTGTTTATAACGTATGTTAAAAAATACAATGATTGTAATTGTTCTACACAGAAGATAGTTATAATGTGAAATAAAGTTGAAATAAAAATAATACTATGATAATAATACAAAATACAAATGAAAAAAGTTATTGTTCCATGATTTTTTTTTCTATATTTGACGCGGATTTTTTATTGGTAATGAACAGCTTGTCCTGGATAATGTCGCTAATTTGTGTTAATATCGCTTACAAAGCGGACTTATATTCAGGGGCGTCAATAAAGAGGAGGGGGGGGGGGGGCTAGGGGGGATGATCTATGTAATCATCCCTCCCCCTTTCGGAGAATAACTTTAATATATTGCAAATAATATATTAAGAATTAGAATTTACCCTGAAAAATTTCATCTAAACCTGGTTTAAAAGTCTGTTTTGTCCCCGATTGTAAATTAAAATAAGTGGCCTAGCGGCAATTGAAATCTCTTTTGATAAAAATATAATCCCCCCCCCCCAGGAAATTAACAGATTATATAAAAAAAAGTCTGGTTAAAATGAAAAAACCTTGGAGCTAAAAACATGTTATAAATATCTGTTTAAATCAAATAAATTTGATTGAAATAAAAATAATCCCTGTTTGTATATTTTTATCACATAATTTTAAAATAGTGGACATGGAAACAACACTTCTGTGTTGTACACCATTACATATATATCAAATAGGTAACGTACAAATGAACCAGTCTGGTTAAAAATATTCCAGCTCTTTTGTGTTGAAGGTGAAGAGAAGCCATTCCTGTCCGATGCGAACGAAAAAAAATAGAACATGTTCTATTTTTTTTCGTTCGGATAGCATTGTTCGGATTAGGTGTGTATGCACCAACATAAAATAAAGTGTTTTATTTTTTCGTTCGTACAGCAAATTTTCGTTCGGACGTAAAATTCGTTCGTACGCATCCGGTGTTAAACCGCCATAAGTCTCAGTCTGAGTCCCTAGAAAAGTGCACTTGAGTACGGACTCGATTCCAAGACTCCTAAGTCTTGACACGATTCGAGTCTAACATCACTGAACCCTTCAAAGTTTTATGTTTGAGACTGTGGTGTAAAGACAAAGATAGGAACAAAAACTATCAGTGACACAAATGTAATTTTGTGACTCTACCATACCAACAGCATTATTATTATTTGTCAAAAAGGCACTTATCTATACACATTCATGGGATGAAGATATGCAAGGAAACGTTATTTTGCCTAGAAGTTGAATCCTATGCTGTATTCAAGCCAACTAAGCATCCATCAGTTGGCTTTGTAATATTAAATTATTCTTTTTTTTATTCCTTATATATCAACATACTGTGGTTGCCTTTTTGTTCGCAAAAGTATCAAATTCCTGATCTTCCCGATATTAATCTTCGTTAATAAGAGGTCCCACTGTCGAAGGCAAAGTTGACAAGTAAACGGTTGATTTTATGAATAAGATAGGGTACCTTCAAAGATTGATATTTTTAATTATATCAGATCATTCCACTTGTCTGCCGTTGGCGAACAATATTTCTTGTCAATAAGATTAAGTGCCCATAATATTTGATTTAATTAATTAACATGATATTGGTTATACTCTGTGTGTAGGTCTTTGTATTGTGAGATCGCGAAAATGGAACCCTCGCAAAACACTGGAAAGGTGAAAAGCGCGACATTTTAACCCCGCGAATACAAATATAAAGTCAACCACAGTAACATGAATTGTGAACCCAACGAATTTAGAACCCCGCGGATTTGAAGTCAACCACAGTAATATGTATTTTGAGATCGCAATATATATATATATATATATATATATATATATATATATATATATATATATATATATATATATATATGAGGTACAATAATACCTCCGCAAACGAAGGTGGCAGGGTTTATGTGATCGGCCGTGTTTGTGTGTACTGTGCGTTAGTGGTGGCTATACTGTTGGTTAGTCAGTACAAATAACTGGACTGTGTACATATGTTAATACACACCAGAAAGCAGCCAACACTACATGCCTGGAAGTGACACAGCCCTGATCGCACTGACCTACATGCACAGATCAGCATTAGACACCAGTAATACAGCTGTGCATGAATGCAAATCAGGCCAGTGCTGGGCAGATGGGGTGGGGTGGCCAGATGAGATAATAATGAAGTGTCACTTACTAGTCAAGCCTCTAGGGATCAGTTAAAGAGTTTTAATCCGGTTAGAAAGCAGCACTGATTGCTTCATACATACAATTTGGTAACAGAAATAATTTCAATATTCAGTTTTAATTGTTGCCTTCTTTAGAAACAAATGCATTTAGTTTATTATTTATTTATAGTTACATTAATAATTTTTTTATAGTTCATAGCTTTGTCTTATAGAACAATGAAAGAGGTTGTTCAAACATCCCAAGGATAGCTCTTTACTTAACATACAAAAACATTTTGAGCAGGCAGCCATCCAGGTGATAATTAATAAACCTTATCCATGAAACAAATGAAAATCGGAATAAACTGTATACCACACAAATGGTTACTGTATGATTATACAGTTGTTGTTTATTATATATTTCATAAATTGAATTGAATGAATATATGGATGAAAAATTTTGAAGATAGGCTTTGAAACAGAACCTGGACATTGATGTTGCTTTGTTGCACGAACAACGGGTATGCTAAAATCATAGTTACATCATGTTAGAAATAAATTAGATGTTGATACGCAAATATATAATTCCCGCATATTTTCCACTTAATCCACAATCTTTCAGTTTTCTTAATGAATTTTATTTACTCTTAATTAATTTAAAAAGAAATTTGATACATTAACAATGTTCACTTCAACTTAACCTTTAAACTTATCTTGGTCATGGGATTATGAATAAACGTCTTCTGTTATATGAACCCTGAAATATATACATTAAATGTGAACCATATTTTATAAGGTCTTATTGATACGGAGCCTCCACCCTATAGCTATCAAACTGGCCCTGAAAACCAGATAATACAGCTGGTCAGCTCATTAAGAGTCCCGAGGGAGGAGCATGGGGGACTTCAAAGGGATGCCGCACACTCTGGATTTTGGCAATATCAGGCGTTATTCGGCTTTGCAAATGTACAGCACCACATCTATATAACTATACATATTTTTTACTTTACACATTCCATGAATAATGATAAAACGCCAAGTAAAAGATTAAAATTAATGTTCACATTAGGTATCTGAGTATAGTATTCAGAAAGTTCAGGGAAATGTACCTTTTTCATTTTAAACTTTTTGTGTTAATTTAAGCATATATATCATTTTATATGATGTACATTATATATATATGTAATAAGTTTATTTATAATATATATATATTGTCTTATTTTTATTAAGGTGTCCAAAAACATATTCTGTGCCTTGGAATGCTCCTTTTGGACAGCTGATTATATATTTGTTCCACCATATTCAATGCTGGTAATAGAATAACCCGAATGATCCTGACCAGTAGAATTTTGTTTCATATTAAATTAGTAAAATTTTAAATGTTTGTAACAAATAAACAAAAAATAATAATTTTGTGATGTAGCAAAAAAAAAAAAAATAACGATATTAAATATAGTCTCAGTATCCGTTTATATGACTAAAATATTATGGGTGATAATTATTTTATATATTGCATGGTTTTATCTGTTACACTTTAAATTATAATGTTTCCCTATTCAATATGTCGACCTGGCTACATATGACCTTTAAGCGATCCTATGATGCACGTAAGATGAACGCAAGATTAAATTTAGTGAAAATAATATATATGTATGTGTGTGTGTGACTGCACCCTGTGCCTCCGCAACGGACCCCGTGGACCCTATAATATTATAGCGTCAGGAATCCTATAATATTATAGGGCTTTGGAGCCTCGCTCAAGATCACCCTGCGCCCTCCTATTAGCCCTCTCCTTATAATATTATCACTGCCGTCCAGGGCCTGAGGTGCTGTTGATAACTGCAGCTGATATACCCATGCTTAATTAGCTACCCCCAGAAGCGACCTGCTGCAGCGAGAGCGGTCTGCTGACGCAAGTGACCACCGGTCATATCACGCCAATCACCGTTCTTCATAGCGGACGCGCAATGCTCAAATGAGCTGCGGTAATCAGATACGATAAGCTCGTGCGCGTCAATGCATCTCCATGTGGCAGCGATTTCGAAAACCAACAGGCCATCCGCGCAAGTCCGAAATGCAATAAGTCCGAACGCGATTAATAGGGTGTTTATATTGAAAATAAATAAACAGAATAAATCCAGGGTCACTTAATTGTCATTAAATTTAAGAATAATTCAGAAGCCAGTTTTATCCATTAATTTAATTTTTTTAATTTTTCGTTTGGCTTCACGTACAGTCTTTTTGTAGGTGAAAGTTACCTGTAATATATACGCCGATGTTGCAAATTAAGGGGCTGAGATTGAATTTGACGTTAACGGAGATGTTACCGAGTCAATGTTGTTCATTTCAGGATAGATTCAGCTTAAAGGTCAAGGTCGACGACAAAGATAACCATAACGACCACGATGATGTAGATTTCATCAGGCGTGACTTCTCCTTGTCTGACCTCAAACGCAATAACAAGTTTACCATCAGTGGACGCACAAGGTATTTAAGGCCACTTGAAAATTTAAGGCCACAAGAAATTTTATCGTTTTCTGGACTCAGAGAGAAAAAAAACAATATTCTTCGAGCGAGTGAATTTTTTAATTCATTGTTCATTGTTCCATATTATATGTGGAATTTCGCCAGCTTAATTTGTCAGGGTAAATAAGAAAATTGATGCAATTCTTGAAATTGTCAACACAAGATTTAATTTACTTAAAAAAAAACTTTCAGACAACTTTAAAGGGAATGAGGCAAGAAACAAATCAGATCGAAGCATTAGTGAACTGGTTCTCCGTTTGGACAAAAAAAAATGTTGCCGAGGAATGATGGTTGAATTCCATATGAAGCTATGTTTAATTTATGAAAGATCTGTTTAGTATCAGAACCACTGTATGTTTAGTGAACATCATTCACATTTGTCAAAGTTCAAAATGTAGGTGTTGGATGTGAAGTGAAAAGACCCAGCTTTACTTAATGTTAAAAAGGTAAATTAATTAATTAATTTTATATACTTTATATATACTCTTTTAAGTTTAGTTCTTAACTTTGAAATGTCTGACATTTCTAGACTTGACGTTGAGCTGCGTTATGGCTGTGACAGTACGTGGTATGGTGACCGCTGTAACGTCAGATGTGTAGTCAGCGGCAATGTCCAGTCGTGTCGTTCAGATGGTAGCAAAGTCTGTAAGACCGGTGAGTATAGATGAATATTAATGATCATAATGATATGCGGGTATGTGACAAATGACTTATTAAGATAATAATAACTTATGGTCTGTCATATCTAAGTTATTATAATTATCATAATAATTTACAATTTTGTGATGACTGAACAATAATGGCCATAATAACTTATAGCTGGGTGATATTTGAATAATAATTGTCCTAATAATTTGTGAATGCCAGATCCTAATTGAAAATAATAACGAGAACTGTGTGTATCACATTTCAGCAACTAACCATGAGAAAACAAACTATTATTGTGATTTAAGTACAATTATTTAGTTTTTATTTTTAAAGTCAAATTTTTGATTGCCTTATAAATATATAAAAATAAACTGGTTGCCTTTTTCCTGTCAGATATGTTTATTTATTATTCGATAAATCGAAAACGTTAAATGCCTCTATCTATCATTACAGAAATTTAAGTAATTTTATTCGATTTCCATTTTACACATGCTATAGCACCATCCATAACTTGTATTTTTTTGTCTCAGGTTGGACGGGAAAGGAATGCTTAAACAGAGGTAGGTAATATCAGTATTATACTGGTTGAATAGAATGATTTGTACAAAAGCCACAGCCTCATACGAGTGGTGTGAGTTTATGATAACATAATAAAGGCTATTTCATAGGAGACACTTATGTCTAGGGCAGTAGTGAGGGTACCGATCTTTCCTATCAGTGTTTTCAGAGCAATATAAATATAATTAAGAGATACCAGGACAACTGAAACATCCATCTTGTTCGGTACTGAACACGATTTTCCAGTCAGGCACTGCATGAGTCATGTATGTATTTAGTATGCATTAGAGTCTGGATACTATATGATAATATGCTGTAATAGACGACCCTGTCATGGGAGGGGAGTCGGCATTGTATGACCTTGCTAAAAAATAACACATTCTGCAAATATATTGGTCTGCCGGCATGAGCATTGCCTAATGTAATACACATGTATATCAGAACTGATGGAATAAACGTTATAGCATTACAAAAGCAACAAGAGCACCGCTAAAGTGCATAATACTCCCGTCGTGTATTTGGTGACCTCTGACCTCATTAAATATGCGTGAATTTCGATGAGAAGGTAATTCAGGTTAGGAACTCAATTATATGGTAAATATGTATAATGAGTTGCATGAAAATCCATAGGATTTTCGGTAAGTCACCAAGGTGCCTCAAAAGAGCAGTGACCTCTTCATGAAATATAAGCATGCATGATTTTACTTGAAATCGAACTTCAGCCAGATATTTTATTGTTTTACATTTCTGATGAGTTTTATCAAAATCCTTCATATTCTTAAGCTATCGCGGCGTCTTCACAGTGTAGCCTAGTGACCCTTAACTTTATAAAAAATGAGTGGATGTTGCCAATAATCAAACTTGGGTGAGATAATCTGTTGGTAAGTAGTTATGGTGAGTTTCGTGAAAATCCGTCAAAGCCCCGGTAAGTTATCGCGGCGACACTGAAAGTTAACGGACGGACGGACGGACGGTAGGTATACCATCATACTCCGGTCATATGACGAGCGTGTAAAAACACTTTCTATTTTCAAGAAATTAATTAAAACCTATTTTTAAGCTCCACTTTGAACCTAACACTTTAGCTGCAATGATTCATTGACACAAGTCAATTTATATATATTTTTAAACGATTTTATCTTTTTACTTGTATCAGTCTTCTTAATTCCTAATTCTATTATTGTCTCTTGTTGAAATTTTTTTTATCTCTTAGCATTTTTAATCTTTAATCAGTTTTTACTGTAACAGATTTGGTTATAGTAAATTTGTATATTGATAATCAGCTATAAATGTTTTATGCTTATTATTCTATAAGAAATGTACATTGTAAAGCACTTTTGAACACTCTTTGGGCGAAAAGAGTGCTATATACTATATGGTACATTAATAATAATCGTTATCTTTAATCAGTTTAATCTTTAATCAGTTTTTACTGTATAAGATTTAGTCATAGTAATTTTGTACATTGATAATCAGCTATAAATATTTATGCTTATTATTTTATAAGAAGTGTACATTGTGAAGCAATTTTGAACACTCTTTGGGCGAAAAGAGTGTTATATTTATATTCACCCAAATAAATAAAAAATTTGATTTTATAAACTTCCTTGATCCAAAATGATGTGATAGGTGATATGGTGCCCTTTGTTACTTAAGATATAAATATGATGGCAAATATATTGGGAAAATATCCGGAAAACCCCATTTGAGGAGTTATCATTCAGAACCGATAAAAACTTCACCGAATCTAGTGAATGTAGATTACCAGAGTTATGACACCCTGTTCACAAGTGTCTAAACATGCATTTTTTTATACCCCACAAGCTTGCATGACAGTAGACCAGCCCAGTCAATGAAATGGTTAATGATTGTTGCCTCTGACAGAGAAATCAACAAGTGGTGAGATTATACCGTTCAGGACATCATGATTACAATCTTGGGCGCAGGCGTAACCCTGGCATGGTTTCAACAACTCGCATTTTGCTTGGTTTGCGGTACACCAGTGGTACACACGTTGGGTATACACCTATGGCTTGTCGTGCCGTTTCACTCTAAATCCGGTGTTATTGTATTACCAGGTCCGGGATATAACTTATAAACCCCAGTATTCGACAGCTTATCAGACAAATCGGGCAGTGCACTGTAGGTTAACCGCATAGTACAATTACTTGAGGCAATGAGGGTTAATTTAGAAGGGGCATGGTATATGGGCAGAACCACATTTTCAGATTGACATTGACAGATGAACTGTGTTTCAGTGGTTGCCACGAGAATATTGCAATAGTTCTGATAGTTTTCCTTTCATCTACTTAGTTATTTCCCTATATATGCCACTGCGCAAGGTTAAATGTATGAGGTTACACATCTGTCTATTTTCATAATGAAAAATTGAATGATATATATATATATAAAATGCAATAATTTTGTACTCGTTCGCCCATTGTTTAACAACTGATTTATATTCCTATTTAGTTACCTGTGCACCTGGATTCTTCACCTGTAACAATGGCAAATGTATCAAGATGGCCAACCTGTGTGACGGAGTCAACACATGTGGTGACAACTCTGATGAACTCGTGTGTGGTAAGGCTTATCAATTTAACTATAGTCCCATGGAATACTCATTGTATTTGTCGGTATTGTTATAGACTACGCTCCTCACGCGCGGATATGCACTGCAGTCTTTCCAAATCTCCTTCATTTTAACCGCTGCTTTGTATAGCAAGTATCATGACCCAGAATTAGTGTAATCAGACCAACGAGGGTTGCTGTCGCACGATTAAAATTTGGAGCTGGATGCACAATGTGATACCACGCGCTCATTGGTTTAATTAAAATTCTATGCTTGGGGAACGGAACCATGAGGATCTTGCTGTACAAAGCAGCTGTTAAAGCGAAGGAGATCTGGGGTCTGCATTCAGTGCATGACCGCTCCTGGATAAGCTGCAATAAACGAGTGAGTCATGGGTCTAATTAATTATAAAATGAAATAAAAAATAGTTTCACTATTGTAAAATATAGCTAATTAAGTCTCCAAGGAAACATTCTCTGGATTCACAAGATGTCTGACTCAGTGGTGACAGTTATGTTCATTTATCACACGCAGCACATCTAAATATAACTGCTGCGCTTTGGATACTGGTAGTGTTAAAAGTGCATGGGGTTGACAACTGATAGCTGACGCCGGGTATATCGCCAGGAAACGAATAAGAGAAAACGGTTGTAAGGTATGCTGGTCATTGTTACGAGGTTATCATCTCATATATCTAAAAAAATATGACTGAATTATAACAAACTTTCAATGGACACATTTTTGTAGAATTGAATAATGTAATTTAACTCACTTTTGTACATCGGCACCTAATTATTTGTATATTTCGAAATACTGCATTTATACATTATTTGCTACACAGTTTGTGTGGACTGGCTAACTTTTCAAACCTTATCACCATATATCGAAGCACACTTCAACAGTTTAATAATATACTAGTAAATAGATCTCAAACAGACTGGTTCATGAATCTGAATTGGTATATGTTTCGGACACCAGATGTCGCTTAGTATCACTGATGCCAATTGCAAATAACTTTCAAAGATCCTTTTCGAGCTACCCTTTATTAGATGAAACCAATAATGCGATATAGGACTACAGAAAAAAAGGTTGTTTGAATCTCTAGGATTTCCTCCACTAAGAAACTGTTAAATAGAAATAAAAATATGTTATCCCCGACTTCATGTGTCACATGTTGCTAATACATGTGCTGTGCAACTGTCTGCAATGTCACTTCGTTTGACCGGCAGGCCTATGAATGATGCCAATTCATAATAAAATGTATGGACATAAAAACATATCATGTGTTGAACCGCGAATCCATTGCCTTTTCTAAGGTCGTTGTACAGGAAATGAACACAAACAATACAGTTTAAATGTGTACAGTCTGTATTAATATAACAAGAACAAACACAGTGGATTAATCTCATGTGCAAATGTGAATTTCATAAATTGATTCGCACTTCCCCTACCAGATGTCACCACCCTATAAGATTCAACAGGTTGTTTTGGGATGTTCATCATGGGTATGCTCGTTCTTTTCAAGGAATGCTTCTTTTAATCATTGCAAGAACTGTTTGTTTGTCTATGAAGGATTAGATGCTAGTGAAAGAAATGTGTGTTAATGTTTTAACGAATGCTTAACACCTAAATTTACACCCAGTAGGGAATTATGGTGATCAAGAAACAATCTCTTTTTGCAGAATACCTTTGCCCTTAAATATTCCTGAATTAGTCGTTTTTTACCTAAAATATATGACTGATAAAACTATCTGATGGAACTCTCCCCCACTCTGTTCTTTCACGCATTTTCTCTTAAAATTAGGGATCATTAGTGTTTGGTCATAGCTGATGTTTCAATATTCTCTCTGAGTAAATATTTTAAGAATTTACTTTGTTTATAAAAAGAATCAAGCATTTCCATCATTAACATAATCGCAGGACGGTATAGACATTTATGATTGATTGATTGATGATCAGTGCGGTATGACTAGTATGATTGTTATTTGTAGGGGAGTATGAGTGCACCAAAGGAGGCCTGAAGCTGAACTGCGGTAACGGTAAATGTCTGCGTGACAGCCGTGTCTGTGACGGCGTCAGTGACTGCACGGACGGTTCTGACGAGAGCAGATGTCACACATGTGAGTTTATTGCTGATCTAAGCATACAGTGTATATGATTTGCTGATATAATAATACAGTGTATATGATTTGCTGATATAATAATACAGTGTATATGATTTGCTGATCTAATAATACAGTATATATAATTTGCTGATCTAATAATACAGTATATATAATTTGCTGATATAATAATACAGTATATATAAGTTGCTGATCTAATAATACAGTATATATAATTTGCTGATATAATAATACAGTATATATAATTTGCTGATAAATTAATGCAGTAAAGATAATTTGCTGATCTAATTACACAGTGTATAAAATCTGCTGACCTAAAAGCCAAGAACATATGATTTAAATTGTTACATTTGAAAACAAATCAAATAAAATATGACAACGGCATTTACAGTAAACCCCATATGGTGTTGTAATGTTTATGAAGTTTTACAGGGGCGTAGCCAGGATTGAGGGGGGGGGGGGAGGAGGCCTTGATCTTAAGATAACTTAAATAAAATATAATTGTTAATTAATAAAATGAAATATGAAAAATGCAAAATGCATCAGTTAAATTGGGGAAATAAATAAAATGAGAGATATTGCAGCTATAATATCCAAAGGATCCGCCACTGATAGCAATGATACGCATATATATATATATATATATATATATATATATATATATATATATATTAGATTAAGTGAATATAAAGACACACGTGATCATTGATTGACATTATAACCCATTTGAATTGTATTCCATTAGATATATCAGTTATAACCTATCGATGATAAAAATGCCTAGAAGTGTCCAATGTAATAAATAGCGCCACCTTGTGTCAATAAAAACAATTACTGATGGTGTCAGTGCGACAGTTAACATTTAAATAACAATTTCAGCAAGTATTTTTTAGAGCTCAGACAAAAATACCCATTGTTGTCAAACACGAAATGGCGCTCTGGTAAAATATAGTGCACCGCATTCACTAACTGAAGATTTTAGGTACACCAGTGTATAATGATATATATATACCTTCATGCCAAGGACAGATGAAGCACATACACCTATCAAGAAACATCTTTCTTGAATATGCTTTGTCTATTTCTTCCGTTCTCCCTGCTCGATCGAGGTTACTTCCTCCAGCTTCCGTCTAGTGAAGTATCACCTAGCCTGATAATTAAATTTAGGTCTCCCATTTTCTTCTGGTTATTCTAATCTCCATCTCCTTTCTTCAGTGCTGCTTCCGCATCTTCTACACGTGTCTCCTGAAATGGCAGAATTGGAAAAAATATAACTCCCATATTTTATCAGGTGTTTTAAAATGCCGACTATACAAGCCAAAATCTTATAACAATTCCCCAGTGTGATACGAATTGTGGAAAGCTGAAATATGCACAGAGTAAACTAACTTATATAATACTAAATCTTTTTCCATATCCCATTTTGATCATAGCTCTCTCCGGGCATACAAAATAGTTGCGTCTTTATTTAATCATTTTATCTATTAGGGTGAGAGGCGGCATTTATATAATCCGCAATTGGAAATCTGATTTGATAACATCAGAATAATTTTTATCTTTAATGATACTTTGCATCGGAGTAAAAGCCAACAGCACCTTAGTGGACTTGCAGCAGCAAGTAGAACCTTAGAATTATATATACACTAAGTTGTTAGTGTTGGTTTTATTGAATTACAAACCTTCTAAAAGAGTCAGTCAAAATTGAATGTTTACTGACTTCTCTCTCGTTGCACACAAATTATGTTATTCAGTCATATACTCAATACAGGAAACAATATCTAATTTCTAATACTTGCATGTAATTTTTCGTCTACATTATTATGTTCATAACACATCTACAAATTATTAATACTCTGCTTAATTATATGATTGACTACATCTTGAATTTACAAAAAAAATATAGCTCCATAGAAAAAATTGAAGTTAAGAAAACATACTGTAATATCACAAATGGTTTTTAGTCCGGTTTTCAATGCCAAACACGCTCTCTGAACGGTTATTTATACTTTGGAATGTTAAAACGAAAAGCACCGCACGATGACGACTGCATGAATTTTCAATGAGTCGAGCTGTGAGCCGCGGAAGGTGTTTGAAGGATAGCACAAGGTTTATCTTATGGTTCCTCAGCTTCCGTAATAGGTCAGGGTAATGTCACTGCGGTAATGGATAAGGCTGGGTCGGGGGACAGATCTGGGTGATCCATCGTCGTCTTTCATCTCGAGTCTGCTCTGTAAGATATGACGGAGGAGATTTAAATGGGAGATTTAATAGATGAGATGCCGTAGTACTGAATAGATAAGATAGCATGGATTACAGCCCAAACGAAGTTGATGTTGTCACTTATGTCTGTCTGTATGTTTTCTGTCTGTATATCGCCTTTGAACAGAAAAGATAACACAGGTTATATCCAAGGCTAAGGAGGTGTAATCACCTTTGTCTGTATATTTTTCTATCTGCCTGTATGTTTGAATAGAAAAGACAACATAGGTAACATCCCAAGTTAGGTTGATGTGGTCCTCTCTCTCTCTCTCTCTCTCTCTCTGGAAATGTACATATAATTAATAAATAGGGCATCCTGTATGCGTCAGTTTATGATGTTGATGCTACTTTTTTTATTTGCTTATAGGTACAGCCGACCAGTTTACTTGTGATAACGGGGAGTGCATAGGCAAGACCTCCCGTTGTGATGGACATAACGACTGCGGGACCAATGAGGACGAGAATAATTGTGGTCAGTGACGTCACATCACATTGTCTTCGTCTGCTAGCAAAACCCCCGCGCACTCAGTTGCTAGAGAGCAGTCAATCAGTTGCTTAGCTGTGTGTGGTCATAATCCAAGTTTACAAAATAAGTTCCATATAAACATGTTTTTAAGTTATTCCAGGATTGTTATTGTTTACAATTCATATGAAACAGTTCAGATATAACAATTGAAATATAACTATTTAACAGTGAACAAAGTTGTTTTTTTATCTTTACCGGCCAAAATCTGCAAGTAACATTTGACCTAGATAATCTGTCTGATATAGTAAGTATATTTGCATGAGTCACATATCGTTTACAAACTACCTACCATGTTATTGACTACAGTGATATTACAAAACGCAACATTTTTACCAGAAATGCATACACGATTTAATGTTTGTGATTGCCACCTGATCTCCGGAAAGCATCAGATATCATGCCAACTGAAGCCGAATTAAGCAAAGCAGGAAACCTGCTGAAAGAGTAGAACAGTAGGGTTATGCAGGAGCCAGTTTTCTGACAGAGGCCTAGAAATAAAGTTTCGTAGCGCATAAGAGGGAGACATATACAAAGCCGTGTTATAGTGTTTGTGGTGTAGAACTGTGGTATCAACATTTTCTACAGACCAATTTCTAAAATATCTCAAATTTCACCTACTATTTAGAAAGGACAAAGGACGGTTATTAAATCGACTTTCGCGCATCCAGCCTTTTTTAACTCAATATATTTACAAGTAGGCTTATACGTTTTCTGTCCAGAAAATTCAATTTAAGCACTTTATAAACGGAAATTTATCATGAAGTTGTAACATTCTTAAACAAACTACAAGTTCCGCTTGTATGTTTCTATATTGCTGAGACAAAATTTGGTGCACTCTGATACAACAAATCAGTTCTGTTTGAAATCTACAAAAAAAATCAGTGTTTGAAATCTACTGCAATTTTGTCACTTGTAACTCATTACCAATACTAGCGCGGTTCGGTTTGTATGATACTCCGCTCATATAACACATATGGCAGCAGAATATTTAAACTCCAGCTTGTACGGAGGACTTCTTCATTCCATAGATCTCAGTAACTAAAGTTGTGACAATATATTCATGAGCAATCATCACTTCTACGGACTTATTTTCGCTCGGCAACAAGAACCCCAACGGTGACTTGATATTTTAGGTCTCAGTCATTCTGTCGCTTTGATAACCATTTTGTAGGGGAGAAAAAAAAACATACCAATGCATTTTATTTCTAGATTTAAATCATTGCTAAATACAGTCATATCCACAAGCCAATCACATCAGTGTCCTGTCTTACTAACCACCTCACGTAACATTCCATGTGATTCAAGTTAACCTTGAGGTTTAATCACCCAAAGTTTATGCCATTTTTTTAACAATAACATTTCTTACAATGCGCAAAAATGTTGACCTGTGTCCTATAGTTATGTCAGCATTGCCACAAAAAATGTTATTGGTTCCTGGCTCTACATGGCGAAAAGATATTTATGAAGCTTTGGCAAGCTTTTTAAAATTCCTCTGAGCGTAGTTGCCGGTGACGGGTCGAAATAGGAATGTTCTGCCACAATGCTGCTCTGAGACAGCCCAGACGAACTGCTGTCCATACAGAGTCAACGAATGTTTCTACATAGTCTTTTTGCACATCATTTCATTTGGCCTCCAGGTATATTCTGATCACTTACCTTTACGTTAGGTATGTATATCTGGCGCAAAGTATCACCTAAGCTTCATAAGGGACGTAAGATGGCTAAATTTGAAGGTCACCATGCACTGTCAGAGTAAACTGCAAGATTGGTTACTCTTTTCAGGTATAGCAAAGGTATTCAAATTGAAATTATTTCACCATAAACAGCGGTCCCTATAAGATATCTAAAACATAGCTTATACATAAAGCTTTTTGATAACTGAAAGTACACATACGATTCAATCAATTATTCCACATGTAACGAGGTACTTTCTTATCGATTTATCCCCGTTTTCGATCTATATTGAATATAACATGTACCTGTTATCAGTGAATTTTAATGAATGCCAAAATGAATGATTATATTCATCAATAAATTCCTCTTATGTCTTGACACTTTTAGCATTTTACTATTAAAAAAATAATTACATGCAAAGTCCTTTTATTTATAAAGAATTTATGAGTCCCACAAAGACCCAGTATTACCATGTGATATATAAGTACCAGAGCCACATAGACGGGGAAATCATTTGTCATTTAAAAAGTAAAGACTTTGGCATTACGGTTGTACAAACATCCTGGTGAAGCTTAGTTTCTATGAACGCGTACTCTTGTACCCTCCCTAAACGCTCCCGAATCAGCGGAAATCTTGTGCTTCTAAAGAAGCAACTGATTTTCCCGCTGCCTGGTTTGACAGTTTATGATACACTTAGACACCAGATGGTTGTTCGTTGTCTGCTGAAAAACGTGCGTAGCAGCGATGCGACTAGCAGCAAACCAGATGCCTATTAACAAACACTCGACAGGCATCCTGGCTCCGCCTATAACTACGCTTCAAGCGCCGCTTGATGACAGTTTTATGTTTACAAATAGTAAAGAACAGTCGAATTTTAATTGCTCCCTCAGCGTTCTCGCATCATTGAGCGATTCAATTATGACATTACGACTATGTTAGCGTAACCATGTATCTGTTGTCTGCAAAACTAAACCCCCCCCCCCCAAAAAAAAAAAAAAGCCAGCCAGCGAGGTGTGCATGAAGCCTATGTTGTTACATTTCGTTTGAATTACAGCTCACCGGCCGGGTAGCCTATGTGCGCAAAGACCTGTGCAAACCACGTGTGAGGCCAGTCTCTCTGAACCTGTGCGTGGCCTGTGCAAACGGTTGCCGGGGCGATGAACTGTCACTCAAAACGAAACGAACAACATTGGCTCCGTGTCTTCCTGACTTGGCCGGTAAACCGTTTGCACATAGAGGTCGTGTCTTCTAGCACAGGGTCTCGTCTGATTGGACCAAAATACAGTGCTCCAATCTGGTGTAGCGATTCAGTATACGAGGTCAAAACAAACAGCGCTTACGATATATAGGTAGTAGGCCTATAGGTAAAGCGCTGTGTAAAGAGCGTAACCCTCTATATAGTGCATAATCTGTACAATTCCAGTAAGTTCGTAAAACTTTCTGATAGTTAACCTTTTTATGTATTTTCTTTTCTTAGAGATAACCACCTCAATTTTTAATGCTTGCTTAAATGAGAATATGTAAATCTGCAGTATAACACACTCCCCTCAATCTATATCCTGCTGTTACCCAGACCCGGTGACTACTGCTGCTACGGGCCCTTGGTGTATAATCGTCCCAATTGCTGAGGCATACTATCGAGGAACTCCTTGTTTTGTGAGTGAAAACACGGCCGTTGGGCACGGCCTTCCTATTAACTATTCAGAGCGCTTACCCTGATTGTGCCGAAAAAATCACACTGCCACGGCTGAGATTTGAACACACGATCTCGCGGCTTTGAGACCTGTGCTCTGCT